>CM030788.1:58035000-59427500 GCA_018127125.1 Rhododendron griersonianum | reverse complement strand
GTAACCGCTGATTTCAAATGTTACACGTGTCATTAATTCACTGGGTAATGAAACGGCGCTGTACAACGCTCTCCACGTGTCAATCATCGCGCGGAGCATCAATCTCCCGCTTCAATCCAACGGTTGGGGGTTACGTGCCGTTTCGAATTCCCCTCTTGGTATAAAAGGGGATGAAGGAGAGAGAAAATCACTTTTTCTCTCCTTCTCTCAGACGTCTCAACTGCCCGTCAACGGTTTCCGCCCAAATATCGCCAGAAATCTGAAGATCTCCACGCCAAATCACAGATTTCTCTTGATATTCAGGTATGTTTTGATCTTCTCTGCGTTTCTCTGCATTTTCAGTTGCTTCGTGCATGTTTTTGACCATAAAAATGGGTTTTTCTTTCTGTTCTGCCCGTTTTCTCCTCTGTGCACTGTAGAACAGGTTGAAGATGTTCATGTGTTCTTCCGAACACATGAACATCTTCAACCAGTGTTCTTCTGAACACTAACAATCTCCGAAGAATATCGACCAAGAATTTTCCGAACGAAGTTCCAAATAAGTAGCAACCTCAATGGATTCCGAAGAATAACCTCGCTCGGAACCCCCCCCGCTCGACACATAGTCGTTCGGGAGTGATGCGCTTGCTTGGCTAAATTAGAACACCTGAATGTAGGCACCTTAGGAATAATGACCTCGCTGATCGCTAATGGTCTTGTCCCATGCACCTGTTTTAGGTATGGAGTCATCGCCAACTTCCTCGGGAGAGTCCTGTCGCTCGGTGGATTCCGAAGCACTTGATTTTGGTGAGATGGACCCCAGAATTGCCGAAGCAATTAGGGCCGAAGCTCGGAAGTACCGCGTAGGGTCCGGATCACCATACGCTGGAATCGAGGGAATCGATTTTCCTTCGAACGTGACGCCCCTTCGGTCAATGGGCCCAGATATCGTTGAAATTGACGACGATGATTCCTCGGAAAAAGCGAGAGAAGACCCTGATGAAGAAGAGGACATTGACGAGGAAGCAGCCGGCGAAGACGAAGAAGAGCAATTCGAAAGGGATACGCCTACTGCTTCTTCTAGTCGCCCGGAGGAGGAAACGACCGCCCTCGGCGAGTCATCTTTCGCGGATCCGAAGGAGAAGGTGAAGAGGAAGATCGTTCCTCTGGACCCAGACCTGATCCCTGAACGAAGGGGAAAGGATCCATGTCCCTACTGGGATTGTTTCGAGGATCAGAGGGGGATCGAACTCTTTCGGTGGGCCTACTCTGTCCCGAACGACGTTGTGCTCACGCCTGCGAAAGGGCCCCGAATATTATTCAGCGACGAGCATGTCACCGTCCCGCTAATGGCAATCACCGAGGGTGGGCTTCGATTCCCGATGCACAAAATTTTAAGACAGATCCTCCATCGCTTCGGTCTTACGCCTTGCCAACTTAGCGTAAACTCCTACCGTATAATCCACTCGATCATCAAGCTCGCCGAGGTAAAAATGTTCCCCCTCGAATACCACCATATCTTCGAGAACTACATGGTATCGAGGAACGTTAGGCGTTCTCGGTATTACTTGTGTTCTCGGAGGTTCGCGGACAAGATCATTCCCGAAGGAATGTATGATTCGGAGAAATGGGCCTCGGACTATGTTGAAGTCCGAGGAAACTTTCAATACCCGCCCGAAGAATATGGGCAATTCGAGGTCGCAACTCATAGGGGAGAGCCTTGTAAGCGTCTCGCGTTACTCTTCGTATATTTGATGCTCGGTTTCATCATAATTTTATTCGCTTTGCTTTAAACATGAACCTGTCACGTCTAATTTTCTCCATCTGTTTGTCTTCGGCAGATACGAGCAAGATCAACAAGGACCTCCTCAGAGTAGCCAGAGGTTGTGGCTTGGCCGAGGCATTGTTAACGATCCCAAGCTCGGAAAGAGACGCGTCTACAATCCTCGAGTACGACCCAACATACGGCGGAAGGATCCGAGGGAAGGCGGTGGATAAAGAAACCGAAGGGAAGAAGGTCAAGCTCCCCAAGGAACTTCTTCCGAGCAAAGACAAACCACTCCGAGGGACTGTACGCGTACCAATCACTGAGCTTTTTCTCGAAGACGAAACGATGCCTCCCCGTGGAATGAAGGCTGTGCTACAAAAGAGACTTGACGACCAGCTGAAGCAACTGGCCGAACAGAAGAAGGACGGCGCTCCCGGCGCTTCGGGCTCGGTCCCGAGTAAGAGCAGCGGCCCCACGCCTCAAGCACAAAAGCGACCTTCCCCTTCCACTCACTCACCCGAGGATGCTCCCCCGGTCTCGAAGAGAACCAAATCCCACGCCACCAAAGCAACTGGGGGGGGGGATTCCGAGGGTCGGGGAGAAGGAGAAGGAGACAGGGAAGAAGAAGGCTGATGAGGGCGAAACGAGGGCTTCCTCGGATACTGACGTCCCATGGTCCCCGAGCTTTGTTATTCCAGGCAAGAAGCAGATTCTCAAGTCTGACAGCCTCCAGGAGGACCCCACTCTCGCTTTCACTTTACACTCGGGGCTCATGCTCCCGAAGGATATCATTGCTCCCCCGTCATTGAAGACGGCATTGAACGACTATTACTTCCATGTTGGGAGAGTAAGTCCAATTTTCCATTACCTCTTTCCTTTGTATATTTGTAATTTCTGTATCTTGCATAGCTTATATTTTCCTCATTTCCAGGCGACACAATCAATCATGAGTGCCCAGCTGCACCTCTCCGAGCATGATAAGCAGACAAAACTGCTGAAGCAAAAATTGGAGTTCGGCCAGCTGACGCTGGACGAGTATAAAAATACCATGGAGCACTCGGAAGGTGTTCGCCGAGCCCAGGAAGCGCAGATAAAAACCCTCAATGAACTGGTCAAAGGCCATCAAGATGCTGCCGAGCACACCAGGGCTGAGGGAAAAGCTGAGGGCCTTGAAGAGGGACGAGCCCTGGGGAGGAAGGAGATGGAGGAAGAGATAAAGAACTCGCTCCAGGAGGAATTCGACAGAGGGTATTACCAAGCCGAAGAAGATGCCGCGGATCAAGTCATGGCTATTCGGATCGAAATGAGGGAGGAGCAGCACCAGGTGAGCTTCAAGCTCGGTTTCAACGTGGGTTTTGATGAAGCCGGTGTAGAAGCTGAGGATGAACGCCGAAGCCTCATCGAAATTCCTCCCCTACCTGCCGACGAAGCTGTCGCCGAAGATCCCATTGTTGATGAAGCTGTGACTAGTCCAGCCAAGCACGAGAATGCTGCAACACCAGCCCCAGACTCCACTGACGTTCCCCCAGTCACTCCTACTCCCGAGGGATAAGACTTGAATATTTTTGTTGTTTCTTTACCATTTTCGCTTTCAGTAAATTTCATTTGGGACGGTCGGCACCGAACAATTGGTTTTAGCCGAACCGTAAGTAATTAACACAGGTAGAGGGTGGCCAAGAACGATTTACCATGGCCACTTTTCGGTAAGGTTGTCCAGGGATGGCACCGAACGATGCACCACCCGCCATGCCCTGGTAACAAAGCTTTGAAACTTCAATCTTTGGTGATATTTTGGAATTCTTTAGAAAATTTTCAAAGTGTTTATGTTCGGTGAACCCAACAGTTTTGTGTTAGTGCTTTTGTTCGGTTAATATGCCTTTAGCACTCTATATTGTTATTCTACAAATGCCCGCAAACGCGTCAGTCCACACAAATATTACAAAAGCATTGTTGCTCGTCCCACCGAGTGTGTTTAAGTGGTCCGAACGTTGGATATCTCCTTATCGTACAAATAAGTATCCTCGAGCGTCCGAACGATGGATGCCACCCGACCGTTTGTACTCTCTTTGGGGGTCCGAACGATGGAAGCCACCCATGCGAATTTGCTTTTTCCTCATGTATACCCATTAGGAGCCCCCCTTGTCTTAGCGTTTTACCAAGTTGAGGGAAAACTCTAAGACAAGGAAGGGGGTAAACAAAGGGATACAGTGGCCGAGTTCCTGGCGATGATAAAGCCGAGGCTTAGATAATTTCGCCCAAACCATATATCTGAACGAATGTAGGGTAGAAGTGCCCAATTGTGGTGTAGAAGGGCCACGTCCTGAAGGTTTTGGGCTAGATAGGATACCCATTCAACCGAGTAACGCATCCGAAGAAACAATTAGTATAAGAAAAGCAAAACTCCTTTGATCAAAATTCGCCCGAAGGCTTACAGCCCGAGTAAAAACAAAACAAAGCAAATGCCGAGGAAGCGGAGAACCGCCGAAGCTACCCATGGAATTTCCGAAGCTTTTGGGCGTTCCACGGGTTTGCGATCGGTGTTCCATCCATCTCGGCGAGCTTGTAAACGCCATGGCCGATCTTCTGCACCACTCGGTAAGGGCCTTCATAGGGATCCTTGAATTTGGTCAACTTTTTTGCCTCGACAACCATCCGAAGGACCAGGTCCCCGACGTGAAATGGCCGAGCCCGAACGTTCTTGTTATATCCCCGGGCAACCTCTTGCTGATACGCAGCGTGCTGGAGATTGGCATTATCCCGAAGTTCCTCGGCAAAATCCAACTCGGCTCCTACCAGAGCATTGTTGTCCACGGGTTTGAAGTGTTCTAACCGAGCCGTAGGGATAAGAGTCGAGAGGGGCAAGACCGCCTCCATGCCATATACCATGGAAAACGGCGTTCGGCCAGTGGAGCGCCGAGGGGTGGTGCGGTAGCTCCATAAAACCTGGGGTAGCTCATCAACCCATTTTCCAAGCTTTCGGTCCAAACGACGCTTCAGCCCCGAGTAATGGCCTTATTTGAAGCTTCGGCCTGGCCATTCCCTTGGGGGTAAGCGACGGATGATGTATGGATGGTGATATGATGCTCTCGGTAGAAGTTCTGGATCGCTGAAGCAACAAATTGAGAGCCGTTATCTGAAAGAATAGCGTATGGCACACCGAACCTGGAAATGATGTTTTTCCAAATGAAGCGTTCGACATCCCCAGCCGTAGTCTTCACTAACGGAGAAGCCTCGACCCACTTTGTGAACAGATCGGTGGCAGTGAGCATGTACTCGAATCCTCCCAAAGTCTTCGGCAGCTTGTCGACGATATCAAAGCCCCAGACAGCAAATGGCCAAGGACTGGTGATCATTTTAAGAGGAAATGCTGGCTGGTGGGGGATGGAGGCGTGCTTCTGACACCGAACGCAACGTTTCACATACTCCTCGGATTGTTTGACCATTTTTGGCCACCAATAGCCTTGCGTCAAAGCTCGTTGTGCCATCGTTCGGCCGCCCGAGTGTCCACCACAGCTCCCCGAATGAAGCTCATCAAAAATGCTTTCAACTTGATCTTCATGTACGACGCGCAAATCTGGCCCCGTGAAGGTTCGGCAGTATAGATTGTTATTCGGATCAAGGAAGTAATTCGCTGCTCGGCAACGAACCTTATGGGCTTCCTTTTTGTTGTCAGGGAGAGTTTGATGCTTCAAGTAGGCGATGATGGGGTCCAACTGGCTCGGGCCGTAGGTGATGACATTTACCGAGCAAGGAACAGCTTCGAAGCTCGGGTTATCAACTTCATCAAAAACGATAGTTCGAGTACCCGAGGTTCGGTATACTGAAGCCAGGCCAGCCAAAGCGTCAGCATGTGCATTGTGTTCCCGAGCGATCCACTCTATTTCGACGTGGCCGAACTGTTTGAAAAGAGAGAGGACCTGACTGACGTAGGAGTTCATTCGCTCGTCCCTAGCCTGATAGTCGTCGTTGAGATGCCCTACAACCAGCCGAGAGTCGCAAAAGACGTGAACCGAGTCTGCCTCCAACCGAAGGGCAAGCTTCAATCCAGCAATGAGAGCTTCGTACTCGGCTTCATTGTTCGTGGCTGGATATCCGATGGAGACAGAACTCTCATGAACTGTTCCAGCCGAAGAAACAAGGACTATGCCAGCCCCAGCCCCGTGCACATTCGAGGCCCCATCAATTGTCATCTTCCAAGCATCCCCAGAGAATAACTTCCATTCTTTCCTTGGCTTTTT
The DNA here is from genome assembly GCA_018127125.1 of Rhododendron griersonianum. Taxonomy (NCBI): domain Eukaryota; kingdom Viridiplantae; phylum Streptophyta; class Magnoliopsida; order Ericales; family Ericaceae; genus Rhododendron; species Rhododendron griersonianum. The sequence continues at coordinate 59,421,515 of CM030788.1, read as the reverse complement.
CATCCCCATTGTGAACCGAGCTCGACGCGACTCGGTGGGCGGATTACTCCATTCAATAAACTCCTCCTCTTTAGCGATCCGAGCTTCTTCTGCAGCTGCTGCCAAGGCGTTATCCTCGTCTTTCAACCCAGGTGTTAGCTCGGCGAAGAAATCAGCTAACGTTTGGCCCTTGATTGCGTTCCTCGGCTCAAACTGAATATCGTAGTTTGCAAGATCTTGCGAGAATTTCAAGATCCTGCTAGAGGAGGTAGTGCGCCGAAGAAAGGCCTTGAGAGGAAACTCAGTGAGGACCACAATCCTATGGCATTGGAAGTAGGGCATAAGGCTCGTTTTAGCTGAAACGAGCGCTAGAGCCAACTTCTCCATAGGCAGATACCTCGTCTGAGAGTCCGTCATCGTCTTGCTTGAAAAGAAAATCGGCAAGTGGTCCACTCCTTCCTTCCGAACGAGAACAGCACTCGTTGCGTGGTCTGAAACAGCAAGGTAGAGGTATAGATCCTCGTCGGGCTCGGGAGTAACGAGGAGCGGAGCATGGGAGAGGTAATCCTTTAATGATTGTAAAGCCTGCTCACACTCCTTGGTCCACTCAAACCGACGCCGACTAGTCTTGATGGCTTGGAAGAAGGGCCTGCAAAGGTCACTTGATCGCCGAATGAAACGGTTCAAGGCTGCGATCATCCCGGTTAGTCGCTGGACCTCTTTGATCGTAGTTGGAGCTCGGAGGTTTTGTACGACAGTAAGTTGAGTCGGGTCAGCTTCTATCCCTCGGCGGCTCACCATATACCCGAGGAATTTTCCCGAACCTACGCCGAACGCACATTTCTCAGCGTTGAGGCGGAGCCGGTATTCCTTGAGGACGTCAAAGATTTCCCCGAGATCCCGAAGGTGATCCACGCTGAACCTGCTCTTGCACACCAAGTCGTCAATGTATGCTTCCAGGGTCTTGCTGAGCTTCAGAAGGAACATATTCGTTATCGTTCGTTGGAATGTAGCCCCGGCATTCTTCAGTCCGAAGGGAGCGACGTTGTAACAAAACGTCCCTCGGGGAGAGATGAATGCCGTCTTCTCTTGATCATCCTTGGCCAGAGCGATCTGATGGTAGCCCCTGTATGCGTCCATGAAACTTAAACGCTCGTGGCCGGCCGTTGCATCGACCATTTGCTCAATCCGAGGGAGGGGGAACCGATCCATTGGGCAAGCGTCGTTGAGGTTGGTGTAATCGACACAAACTCTAAGCTTCCCATTCTTCTTCGGCACGACGACTGGGTTAGCGAGCCAGGTGGGGTATAATACTTCCCGAATAGCTCCAGCTGCCAGCAGTTGATCCACCTCGGTCATGACCGCCTCTACATGCGAAGCTGCCGAGCGACGAACCTTTTGCACCACGGGGCGTCTGTTCGGATCCACGTTCAGTGAGTGGGAAGCGAAAGACGGATCCACCCCGGGCATTTCCTGAGGAGTCCAAGCAAATACTTCTATGTTCGCTTTAAGGAAGTTGAACATGTCCGTACGCTCGGATTCACTCAAGGAGCTGCCAACGAGGAAGTACCTGCTTCCATCTTCGGTGATTGGCATCCGTACAAGTTCTTCGGTGGACCTTTGTTCGGCGGGTAGCCCCACTTCTTCAGGCTCCGGAACATCGGCCCTTTCAACGCATTGCACCTCCAGGAAGCCCCGCTCGTTAGTTACTGTACTAACATAACACTTCTTTGATTGGATTTGGTCCCCCCGAAGGCTCTCCTGCCTTCCATTCCAGCCGATAAATTTCATGACTTGGTGGAGGGTAGAGGCGACCGCCTCCATTCCGTGTAGCCAGGTTCGACCGAGGATGATGTTGTAGGGGCTAGGTGAACTAACCACTACAAATTCGACATCAATCACTCGGGAGTCGACTCGCACAGGAAGAGTGATCAGCCCCTAAGGCCACACGGGTGCTTCAGTGAAACTAACGAGAGGCGTGCTTGCTGTCCGAAGCTGATTAGGGCTGAGACCGAGGCTTTTAAAAGTAGAATAGAACATCACTTCTGCCGAGCTCCCCTGGTCCACCAATACTCGTTGAACTTTGGAGGGGCCAACCGTAACCGAGACGATCAGAGCGTCGGTGTGAGGCATTTGGACCCCTTGCAAATCTTCGGAAGTGAAGGTTAGCGGGCCATCAAGGCCTGGATCGACCCACTTTCTCTTTGGTGTGATTCCCACGTTGCAGACGGCCAAGGCGGCGACGGCTTTGTCAATTTCAGAATGTAGCTCGGCCGCTCTTCCCTCGGATACAATGCCTTGAATGACTCCAACAAGATTTCCCGCCAGAAGAGGCGGAGGAGGGGGCAGTGGATTTCGCCGAAGGTCGATCCACTGATTTAGGTGCCCTTCCGCCGCAAGCTCCTCAAGATGACGTTTGAATGGTTGGCACTGGGTGGTGTAATGGCCACGCTCTTTATGGTACGAACACATCCCAGCGCCACTGCCCGCCGTTCCCAGGAGTCCCGTCGGCCAAACGAAGAACGGCTTCTGTCCAATGGTGCTCAGCAACTTGTAGATTGGTTCGGTAAACGCGGTTCGCTCGACCACATATTCGTCCGGCCTTGGCTCTTTCCTCGTCTACTGCCATTGATGCTGTTGCTGTGGCTAATGGGGAGGTTTGTTCCGATTGCTCGGTTTGCTTGACCCCGCGCCATTCTGACCCGATTGCCCCTGCTGAACGTTAGCCACTTGCTTCTTCGCAGCTATTGTCTTCGATGTTTCTGTTCCCTTCGGAGCGTTACGTTCGGCCACAGCCTCCTCGTGTACACAATCTTTCTCGATTATCAACATAAGCTCCCCCATTGTCTTCGGTGGGTTTCGGGACAAATCTCTGAACATTGCCGAGGTTGGATCCAACCCATTCATAAACGACTCGGCCGCCACGCTCTGATCACAGTCGGGGATGAGGTTGTACACTTCCCAATATCGCTCGGTGTATAGCCGAAGGGTCTCGCCTGGTGTCCTCTTCATATTCACCAACATTGAGAGCGTTTTCGGCTGGATGTTGCTCGTTACGAACCGCTTGGTGAACTCCAATTCCAGTTCGTTAAAGCATTTGATGGACTTCGGCTTGAGCTGATTATACCACAACATTATAGGTTCACTTAATGTAAGAGGAAAAATCTTACACATAAGCGCGTCGGAGAAGTTGTGGAGGCTCATCGTTTGTCGGAATCGGCAAACGAACGCGACTGCGTCCTCTTTGGCCTCGTAACGCTTGAGCTTCGGCAGGACAAAACGATCCGGAGGTCGCTCTTGCTGGATGGCTTCGGTGAAGGGAGAGGCCTTGGCCTTACCGAGCTTGGAATTATCGACCACCTCCGGGGTGCTTGGAACAACCGTCAGTGGAGCTTCGAGGCGGTTAGTTTGGTCGTCCCGAGGTTCCCTGTGGTGATGTCGCGGCCGCCTATCCTCCTCTCGCTGCCGGTGCCTGACATCCTCCGAACGTTCAAGCTGCTCGATTCTGGGATCCTCTAGACGGGCTCGCCGAGGATTAGTATCCTCATTGACCGGTCGGTATACCGTAGGCATTCCTGTGAATTGATCGTATAGAACGATGGTGTCGTCTTGCCTTCGTTGTCCCCCACTTTCCGTTCGGTGAAGGTTTGATGAGCCGGACGGGCGTCGCCCACCCGGATAACGATCCGAGTGTGACCTCGATTGCTCGGTACGCTCGGGGCGTTCACTGGCCCGAGCGCGCCGAGGCGGCTCATTGAGATCCAAGTGCCTTTTCCCATCCGCACGCTCCTGATTTCTTTGGGAAACATTGTTCGTTCTCCCGGAAGCTTCCATCCTGCGCATCCCTGCTGTAGAGCTAGTCGCCGAAGAGCGAGTGCTCTCGTTGCGAACGATACTTTCCAACCGCGGGAGAAAGGCTATCGGTTGAATTCTGGAAGCAGGTTCTAGCCGATCAAAAACTATACGACGCTCGGATGGGGCACCTTCGGACGTGTGCGCCTGTCGGGACTTCCTACTTCGCTTGCGAGTTTTCTTCGGTCGACTTGGTTCGGCCGTGTGGCCATGCACAGGAGTCATAGCTACGCCTCCGTCTCGTCCTTCAAGCCGTTGTTGGAGGAGCGCGATCACCGCGGCCTGACGCTTTTGCTCTGCCAGGGCAATCTCAAGCTCGGTTGGGGGGTAGGAAAGCTGCCGTGCGACCGGCAAGGTGGTCCTTGCAGTTTGGCCGGGGTCAGCGTTCAGAGTACCGAACCCAGCCAAACCGATGGTGAAGTTTTCTGGGCCTGGAGGGGGAAGACGTTGTGCCATTACTCGAGAGGATGGCGGGGTACGGCGGAGAAAGGAGGAGGAGGCCTGAGATGAACCGTGGCCCACGTTGTTTTGCTAGGTAAGATCTGTTCTTCCCCAGCGGAGTCGCCAATTGTGGGAGCGTGATTTATCCTTGAACCTCATGAACCCTTTCTCGATGCTTGAACCGTGGAGATCTTGACCGGCGACGGCTTGTACCTGCAAACCGGAGGGTGGTGTTCCTCCGGGTAGAAGCTCCGACGATCTAATTAGAACCGGAGGGAAGAAGAAGAAGAAGTTTGGTAGGAAAAATAGCTTGGGGGAGAAGAGATCTAACCCTTTTCCCAGAAGGGGTACTTTGCTATTTATAGGCCCAGGCATGGAATGCTGACCAAGGTGGAAGTGCACTGCACGCGCGCCTGCCACGCTCGGATGACGTCACGCGTCAGAGGCACTCAAGTGATTCAGCCCTTCGAGACCTGCAGACCCATGTGGACCCACGTGGGCCAGTGTCAGATACGTCCCATCGGTTATCAGAGAGATGAACGTGCTTATCTCTGCTTCTATCAGCAGAAGCTTCTAGAACGTTCCACAACCGCCCTAGCCGAGGGACTCTCCCGAACGTATGATATCGCCGAGCATAGTACTCCTTCGCCGAGCATCTACCACCCCGGACGGAGAGGCACCCATCCGAGTAAATACTTCATTCGCCGAACGAGAACATCGCTCGAAGCTCGGAGTAAATACTTCTTACGCTCGGTGAACAGTCGGAACGCCAACTGAAGCTCGGTGGGAGACAGGGTTGACACGTCACGTTTGACTTTTCTCATACAGGCGAACTGAGACAATTGGACTGTGGACCCAGAGGGTTATCCCACTGAACCTTTTGAACCTTTGGATATTTTGGCCCACTACAGAATATCAATTCCCAACAAAGAATTTAAGGATACTAAGAGCATCTCCAATCCTTACCCTTTTTCCCACCCAAATTTGGGTGAGAAATTTGATTAGGTAAGGCATCTCCAATGCTAAACCCATATTTTTTACCCAAATCTATTATTGAATGGCACACTTGTAATCAATGAGTGACAAATTTGTAATTAATGAGTGGAAAACTTGTGTTTGAAAAAAATGGGTATGAGTTTGAATCTCCCCAAATTTGGGAGAGAAAATGGGTAGAACTCAAAATGGGTAAGCAAATGAGGGAAGCAGGGACTGTGATGTGCACCATCTGGACCATCCGTCTCGGTAATCAATGGTCCAGATTAAAATGAAACTTTTCCGGGGAAAAGTTTTTTAAAATCTGGACCATCTATAACACTTTTGGACTGTTGAAATCGCACAGCATCGTGCTGTGCAACACGCCGCCTGGTCCTAAGCACGCCCCCTGGTCCTCAAATGGGTATGACATTGGAGGTGAGTTTTTAAGTTTTTTACTCAAATTTTGGGTATATGTAATAAAATGATTAAGGATTGGAGATGCTCTAAGAGCACTTCAACTATTTTTTTTCCTAAAATTTGAGTCAAATTTTGGGTGAAAAAATCATTTTGGGTAGGCACATCCCTAACCATCAAACCCAAATTTTACCCAAACCGCACCCCTCTGTCTCCTCTCTCTCTCTCTCTCTCTCTCTCTTTTTCTCTCTTTCTGACCCACCACCACCGACCCACCGCCTCTCACTGACCCACCCTCTTTGAGAAATCACCGACCCACCACCTCTCACTGACCTACCCTCTTTTGAGAAATCACCGACCCACCACCACCGACCTCTCTCTCCTTCAATCCACTGTCCGTTTCTCTCTCTCTCTCTAAATAGCTGTTGGGAAAATGGGGTAAGGGTTTGGTTTGTCCCAGGTTAAAACCCAACATAGGAAAGAGTTTAGGTAAATGATTGGAGAGAAGTTTTTGTGATTTTTGCCCAAATTTTAAATTCGGGAAAAAGGTTTGGGTCAAGGCCGGAAATGCTCTAAAACCTCTATACTTTAAAAGTAGGATAAATTACAAAGAACTCCCCTGAGGTTTCTGAAAAATATACTGGCCTCCCATTTGGTTCTAAAAATTACTGTCACCTCCCTTACTTTACAATCTAATATGCACCTACCTCCCTTTCCTGTTAATTTATGGCTGACGGTGTTAACTTTGATAAATAAATAAATAAAAAAAGACCAAAAATACCCTCAGCACATATAGATTTGAGTGTCTTTCATGCTCTATAATAACACATTGTTTTAGTATTAGCATATCACAAGTATAAAAAACTAATTTTTTTTTGGAACGCTATTATAAGAAATAATAATAATTTTTTTGAAAATGTTTCGGATTATTTTAATGTTGGTATCTTTTTATCGTTAGTCATAATTTTTTTTTTCAATCTCTCTCCTTTATACAACCCAAAAAAGTATTAAATTTCTCTAAGATAAAGAAGAAGAAGAAGAGTAACTTAAAAGACAAGATTCATAGGCTTTACGCCTTTACTCATATGGTTATCTTATTTTTTTCTTCTAAAATACGTGATTCAATTTTATTTTATAATTAATCCAACATTTGATTTCTTATCTATAGTGAATTTTTTATGGTTATTAACCAATTTCTTTTGTTTCCTTTGTTTTTTCAGTTAGTCTCTATGAATAAACATTAAAAAAACATTCAAACTAAGTTTTAATAGATACACTAAAAAGCTCTTTCAACTTGTAAAGAATGATTTCTCTCATCTTATGGGAAGTTTAACTACCAAAAATTAAGAGGGAAAAAAAGTTATAGATGTTGATTTCTCCTAATTTTGATTTTCTATCAAAAGTTTAATCTTATTTTGGTTTATCTTGACAAGAAAAAAATATTACCCTCTTCGTCCTATTTTTATTGTCCTTTTTTGAATTGCGTACCATTTTTTATTTGTTTATATCTTTCAATCTATAATATTTTTCATAATTTTAAAAATTTTGTATTATAAAACTAATTGAGATCTATCAAACAAAATTTATATTGCATATTTTTCAAAATCTATAGTAAAAAATATAAGCAAAAGACATAAAAGAGGCAAACTGAAAATAATAGACAATGAAAATGAGCTAATAGCAAAACAATGTGTTAGCGTTGGGTTTTCTATGCAATTGTCGCAAGAGATTCTATGCGTACATAGAGTGGAACCAGTGCAAATTCTTAAATCGAATAGGTAGCCGTCTGAAATTCAAGAAAACAGGTACTCTCTGTCTCTCTCTCGTTGCTGTTTTTTAATGGGTTACTTAGATGCTTAAACGTGGTATGTTCGGGGTCGAGTAAATAGACACACCTGCTGGAGTAAGGGGACGCCGGTCTCCACACCAGGAGTGAATCAATTCAATACAGATGCAGTAGTGTTATTAATTTAGGGCCATCTCCTTTGATTTTGTTCATGGAAGTAACATACAGATGCTCTCTGTTTGTACTAATAAGATGCCAACTTGGGTTTCTGGATCAGGATGCTTTGCTTTCCGTTCTATGGAAAACGTCCATGCGTTTGGAGGGGTTATAGGATGACGTTTCGTAGTCACTATGATGGGGAGTTCTCAGCGTCCAGGGCTTAGTTTGGGCCGTTTGGCGCACGACCTTTTTATTTTTTACATATGCAATTAGTGTCGAACTAGTCAGATGGAGTCGCTAATTTCCTTTATCACTTGTGCAATATGTAAAATTGTATATCAAAGGATCTCCAACTCAAAACTTATTAGATTCATGCGTCCACAATTTGGGAACTAATCGCATGGAATATATTAGGCTGTTTGGAATTTGGGGAAAAAGTGAAGATTCTGAATAGAAATAACGAATTTGATGTTCTGGGTAAAGACCAGAAGATAGGATCTTGGCGGAAGAAGAAAGATTGTCCAATAGCTCTATAGAAAATTAGAAACTAAAAGGTTTTGGAGCTTGGGCCTCCATGGCCCCTCCACAACCTATTTGGGTTTAGTAGTAAAGAAAAGGAGAGAAAGTGGGCCTTGGGGTGAAGAAAAATGGAGAAAAAGCTAATTGCAATTTTCTTTTTTTGTAAAAATCATTGATGAAGTTAGAAATTGCAGAAGATTAAATTGTATTAGGGATACTGGAGTTGTCTTATTTCATTTTCGGGCTAGACTTTGACTTGGGTTGTCGTCCGTAGAAAAAGGAAATATTTAAAATAGATTCTGTAACCTGCTGGTAGCGGCTCAAAGAGTTGGCTGTTCTTTTAGTTTGGGCCAGTATTTATATTCCTTTTTAAAAAGAAAAAATTGGATTTGTTCTTTTTTTTATCTTTTATTTTGGAAGTAAAGATAATGGAGCCGCCCTATTTCTGGTTGTTAAAAGGACGCAAGGAGCATAATTAAGAATTAAAATCCCCATGGAGTTGGAGCTGAAAACATTCTCGGAGTAGTAATTTGTCTATGTTTGATACAAGAGTGGTAACGATCTTTGTGTCCTTTTGATTGGTTGTTTGTTTTCCCACAGCATTCAAATCAAACAATTGCCAAGCATTCAAATCAAACAAATGTTAAGCTGTAGAAAGTACAGAACAGACGCAAGTAAACGCAATGATGCCTCCAAGTCTAGCGATTTTGATCATGCTGCTGCTGCTACACCTCAAGAACATATGTAACCTTCTTCTTTTTTGCTATTATTCTTTGATCTGTTCACTTACGTCTGAACCTCGATATCCCTAAACTGCTTGTTTTTCTTGGGAATCAAAATGAATTAAACGTATGGGTTTATTAATCCTCTGATGCACAGAAGGTTTTTTTTTTTTGTTGGTTGTGGTTGATAATCTTATGATTATGATGGTATGTCTTTTGCGGGGACGGTGGAGTAGATGCTATGAAGGTCAAAATCTTGTTCATCTCCTCAAATGTATAAAGAGGTATCTGTCCTGACCGTCTTTTGGTTTGCGATGTTGTCTAAGATTACCTGTGTTAGATGGTAGTTGATTAGTGTGCGTCTGTGTGCACATGGGTTGCACCCCCTTCGTGCCCATTCAGTACACCTGCTTGCTTATCACCCAAAAAAAAAAAAAAGTGTTAGTGCGCGTGTGCGCACTCTCTATGTAGTTGGCAAAAAGCTTGTGGTGATATACATCCTATTTTCCGGACGAACAGGGAGATTGAATTGACGAGACTCATGGACACTGCTTTACCTCACAAAATATGGCTCAAGGTTTTCCATTTCTTCCTCCTTATTACATTATTATTATTTCTGGTCTTTTTTTGGTCTCGGATTTATTAGTTTCCAAATTGTTGGTTGCCTTGTCTTCATTTTCAACTGGCAGTTATCCGTCCGTGTATGTACTAATATGTTGTATTGTTCTAATTAGCAACAATTTTCTATCGGGGTGAATGAGGTCACGCGTGTTCTTGAACGCATGCCCCCAATTGATGTAAAGGGAAGCTCTCCTGGACACCCTCTCACGACAACCCGCAGATTTTGCTGTAAAGCTTCCCCAGTTGAATTTCAGGTTACTTTCCCTTTACTATTGGGAAACATTGGAATGTTTTTCTTGGCTTTCTGTCACTCATTTGTTTTCTATTGAACTAGTTCATTTCTGATCCTCTTTAACTCACCACCAAGTTGTTGCTTTGGAAATGCATATGCAGTCACCCAATGTTTGGGTCATCTATATGCCGTATCTTGTTCGCTGAATGAACATTTCTGATTTTGTGGCTGGATAATTTTAGCTTTCTCACAAACACTAGCAAAAAGAGTCTTATGTACAACTTAGAAATGGAACTAGAAGGTGAAATATTAGTTTAATCTCTTGGCCAATCATAACTCAGAAGTGGAAAACTTTTCTTATGTGGTTTTCTCATGATGGAGTAAGAGAAGTTAGACACAGTTCATTATAAGTTGTGCCTGTGTTGTGGTGTCTTATATGCGTGATGTTTGGTGTTAAATGCTTGAAGGACATAGTCGTACGTAATCACTTGTCTTGTTCAAAGTTCAAACAACGTTTGCCATGCTCTGCATATATCTTATTGTGTCTGTGAACTTCAATTAGTGAAAACTTTCCTCCTTTGTGTATTTTTCCTTTCTTATTAAATGACTAGCAGCCAGTGCGCATGCAATGCGTGTATGATTACCTACACTAATCATAAAAGCATGACATATTCTTTCAAAAAAAATTATGCAAATAATGAAGTTCCTGATAGTTATTGCTTGCAAAATAGTATTGGATGATTTCGCTTAGAGGTCAGCTTCGATGTTTCATTCAAGTTGTTTTCTCTTAATATTTGCCATATACGTATACCTAGTGACCTGCTATGGGTCAGCAATGGATATTTGTATTGCTACGCTATATGAATTAGTAACTTTCCTCCTCAGAGTGTTCCATGCAACTTTGTATGCTTTCAATTTTTCTTTCAATAGTTTGTAGAACTGTGCAACAATTTTCCACTATGAGTGTTATGTAGACAAACCCGTTAGATAAAAACGTCATTTTAGTTCCTTGATTCTTGGAGGTATAGGGGGCCAGTGGGCCACTGTTTTAGTGGTATTCTGAGAGCAGTCACTTTGTCCATGTTTTGCGCATATATTGACAAATGTTAGGTGTGTCTCCAATCCTCTCCCACCCATACCCCCAATGACTGTGGACAAGATGGGTTCTGTTATTGTTATTGTTGTTGTTTGTTTGTTCCTGTCCCAAAGCTCTAGATGTTTTGTCTTTTATTGTTGTACAGGCAAACAATATATAGCATGGCGATAATGTCCAGTAGATATAATCAGTAACATCCACGTGTACTATGTGTTGTAAGCGTTTTGATCATGGAAATAACAGAGACATGATCTTAGTGTGTGAAATACAATAAAGTGTAGGTGGGGCTCTATAAACAACGATAGCAGAATATAGTTGTCACAAAAAGTGCCGTTCAAAAAAAAAGTTGTCACTAAAAGAGTGTGCCAAATCACAAAAAAAATTGATAGGCAATAAAACATCATTGTAGACCACATTTCTTGGGGGTGCACCAGTTTGACTCAGAATAGATCCCTCGCAAAACAAAACCTTTGTTGTTTGCTCTGATGTCCCCTTGACTACATCGAGTCTGCCTAAAAACATGATCTTCAATATAAATGCCGACACATGTTATTGTTTAACTTTTCGACTTATTTACTGTCGCAACAAAGTTAGGATGCAATGCAAATTGTATGCGGATCATTTTAAATGAGAGCCTTATGTTGTCAGGTGTTTTAGAAAACTGAGAATTGACGTGTCTGATGTTATCTTGTGAATGTTGTAGGCCATACTAGTAGCTTCTGATTGCATTCCACAATGGCTGACAAGGCATCTGCCCAGCATGGCCTCTTCTAGGAAAGTACCTCTGATTGTTGTGATGGATAAGAAAGGGGGCTCAACGAGATTAGGTGAACTGGTTAAACTGAAAACAGCAATTGCCATTGGAGTTAAGGTAGAGAAGTCATGGTTTTCTTCTTTGTTAAAATTCTCTTATACTAAGGCTCCGTTTGTTTCAGTGTAAAACATTTTACAAAGTAATATATTTTTCATGTAAAATATTTTGGGAACAATTTTTTCGTTTTTATTTTCCGGTGTTTGGTTGTCTCTTGAAGAATAGTTTCAAAGGAAAAAAATTGACCTTTTGATGGGAAGTGGAATATCACTGAACACCAACAAACAAATATCTTTATAGAATAATATGCATAAGTACAAGTGTGTATATCTATACAAGGATTTCCTCTCTTTTTTATTTAATTAGAAGGCATTCTATTTTTTGTCTTTTAGCGAAGCCTTTCTGGGAAATGATTTTCCCATTCCCTTTTTTGATAAGTGCACTCTATTTTTTGTCTTTTAGTGAAGCTTTTGAGTTTATTTTTTTCACTAATAGACGAAATAAAAGTGCACTTATCAAAAAAGAGAATGCGAAAATCATTACCCCATACATACATGCGTATTTATGTGAATGTATATATGTGTGTGTGTGTATAGATAGATAGATAGATAGATAGTTTTATTTGTTCACACACACAGAGGGAGAGAGAGTGTAGGAAATTTGTTGTGTGAACTTCACGCCGTCCCAAGGGATGCGGTTCAAGAACACTGTTGCTTTAAGAGTATCTTTTGCAACTAGGCAGATACTGGGTCCAAGACTCAGTTGGATGGGGCAGCGAGACTAAGGAATCAACGGTCGACCGAAGACTGTCACCCAAAGACTGTCACCCAAAAATGATTACGTGGTTTTCGAGGGAACTTGCCAGTGCAATGGGGAATATTGTACATAGAAAACATGTTTGCCACTTTTTTGGGCAACCAAACCCTGGACGATAAGTATTTAAAACATTTTACATCGAAGCAAATGGGGCCTAAATATGAAGTTCATTGTCATGTTTTACTTTTTTGTTGCTCTTAATGTTGGCATGATTTGGCGCTTTTTTTGTGTGTGTGTGGTGTGTGTGTGTGTACACTTTTAGTAGGAATTTACTTGTGGATTTACCATTTTATAATAAACTCCATCCAGGTTAAAGGTAATGCCATCAATCGACAAATTGAGGAGATTCTCCAGGGCAAGTTGGGAAGGATTGTGTGAATTCAACAAGAACGCCGGGTACACAGTGCCTCTAACCGTCATTTTGACAAGCATCAACTTATCGCTGTGGGGTCACGGCGTAAGGGGAGACAGATCAGTTCCAAGGCTATAATTTTACTTATGCAAAAGCCAATTGTGAGTTGAAATGGGCGCCCCCAACTACCAGAACATTGTATATCTAGTCATTTTTTGTTTTGGGAAGGAATTTACCTGTGGATACCATTTTATAAGTAACTCTATCCAGGTTGAAGGTTATAATGTCGTCAATCAACATATTGAGGGAGATTATCCAGGGCAAGTTGGTAAGGAGTGCATGTCACGGGTTCAACTAAAATGCTTGGCACAGTTCAATGTGGTTACAACGTAAGGAGAGACAAGCATCACTTCCATTGCTCTTATTTTACCTTTGGAAAAGTCAATTCAGGAGTGGAAATAGCCATCCCATCCCCCAAAGAACAAGTATGTATACAGGATTTTAAAATAGAAGATCATAGTGCATGCTAGCCATCTGAACCGCATTTTATTATCGTTGTAATGGTGAGTATTATTGATCGAGAAGGGTCATCAGAAGGCCAACGACAATCACAAAGAAAATCATAATAAGGATGGACGACTCCTCAAAACACAAACCCAAGTCAAAGTAAATGAATACGCATATGGACTGATCGTTGGCATGGGGTGGATGAGAAATTAAAGAAGGTGGATCAATTGGATCGGGGGAAGATCATCTCTTGAATAGCGAGGGCATTGCTAGCCATCTTGAGGATTAAGCGATCAACTTTAGTGAGGGGAGAGATGACGACGACAGTGGGATCGTCACCAGAGAAGGCGTCCTCACAACTACTAGTCATGGCAGAAACAGCACTAAGTTGATTGGCCACATCGAAACCATTCCCAAGTTGAAGAGAAGTGAGGGCATCCCTCCAAGAATCCATGACGGAGTCATAACAATCAAGGCAAACTTGGACGCACTCTGCATCAACGGAAGGATCATTCAAGGCTTTCTTGGCTTTCACGATGGCCCTTTCCGTGGCATTAATTCCCGCATGTGCTTGTTGCACCAGGGCCCAAGTAGGGTCCACCCTAGTTTGGCCTTTTTCGACATATGGACCACCGAGGGAACGGACACACACCTTTGGATTACTGGTTGCAGCACATATTTTCTGGATGCCTGGATTGATGAGCGGCATGGCGGTGGTGGCGGCTGCTGCTGCTAGAGGAGGATGAGAATGAGGAACATGTGGAAGCGGATTAGCTATTGCTGTTGCTGCGTCAGGGAAGGAGATCACGAGACAAGATATGGAGGCGACAATTACTACTACGCAATTCGTCATTGCCATTTTGAGATCTTCCCCCACGGCAAGCAAGCAGGCAGAGAGGGGGGCGGGGGAGGAGACCCTTGAGGGAGTAAAGAGAGACAAGGGGAAATCAATGGACTTACCCCCCAAATTTTTTTGTGTGGAAATCAATGGTCGTGGCCTCGTGGGGGTGTCTTTTTACGATAATAACTCACTCCCCCATACCAATATAGCTAATCGTGCGACTTTTTAGGAATAGAGCATCGAAAAATGGTTGGCATTAAGAAGTCAAGCCTTCCCTTTTCTGGGATCGAAAATGCTAAGGGAAAAAGAAAACTTATCCTAAAAGTGTTTTCCGAAAAAATTATCAAAGTGAATGTCAATCGCTTATTGCTTTTTTCGAATTCTGGGATTGAAAAAATTAGAGTATTTCTTCTTCCTTTTTTGGTAAAGAAAGATGAATTGATATTTACAGTTCTAGGGTAAACAACCCCAAATCAAATCTGCATAAAGAACTCCACCCCCTAAGACTTGCTATATATCATTTACGCCTAGTTGCTAATATCCAATCCCTCGAAAGAGAATAGCCGTCCGAAAATTTCTACAATAAATTGGGTAGGTTGCTAGTATTATTCCCTATTCACAATTTTGCTGTTTACTGGAATAATATAGGATGAATCTTCGGAATGGCTAAAAATAAAAAAAGTAAGGACTATTTAAAATGCTTTTCTTATGTACAACTAGAAAGTAATAAAGATTATAATTGGATAAATATCAGTGCATTGTTTGTCACTCATTCATTGAATTATAAGAAAACATTAGCAATACAACTAGGAATGCTATGATAAACATAAAAGTTCCAACTGAAACTGGCTCATCATTAGCTAACGCATTTGCACATTGATTTGCTTTCAAATAGATGTGTTTAACAGACACCGCCTCAAATTCCTCCGTGAGGGACCTGCAATCGAGTAGAATATTACCAAGTGAGTGGTATGACAAACTATTATCATTAATCAATTGAAGAACCCCCAATGCATATATTACAATCTCCAATTTCCTCACTCTCTCCTCCTTTGCAATAATCAAACCCTCACGCAAAGCCCATAATGCCAAAATGATCCTATGAAAACCTCCTAGCCATCAGCCATGCTGATCACGGAGTAAACCTCATGTTGAGGCCTTCTCCGTACTAAGCTCAAAAGCACCATCAGTGTTGAGCTTCACAAAAGAGTCCCGTGGAGGTGTCCAACCAACGAGAATATCACTCATGTGGTTTCTCACCTGTTGAGGCGCAATGAGAAACCACTCCAAAGGTTTGTTCCTAATATTCTTGGCAACGGTGTTTGGACTCGGTAAACTCGAGTTGATATTATGTTAAAAGAGACATTGGTTACGGTTAATCCAAATGTGCCAAATGGCAAAGAGAAAGATGATATTCAAAGGCAGGCCCTAGGAATCAAAAAGTTGTTCTTAGCATGCAAACGGATCCAATTGGAGGGATTGCTGGAATGGGTGCTTCAAGGAAAGCAAAGAGCAGTCCAAATGGCCTTAGCGCACTCACAATCACGAAGGGCGTGACAAGTAGTTTCAGGTAATTGGTGGCACCATTCACAATTTGGAGTGGTTGTGATGTGACGGAGGATCAAGTTATTACGGGTAGAGATCCGCTCTTGAGTGGTCAACCAAACGAAGTGTTGAATGCAGTAGGTGCATGGAAGGTGCCAAATCCATTTCCAATTAGAGTTGGATCAGGAGGATTTCATGCTGGAAAACTCATTTGTAGTGACTAATGACATTATTAAACAGTTCATGGGTGTTTTAATTTCTAATAAAAATGATCACAAAAAGACACGTTGTTCTAGTTGAAATTTTAGATCTACGTACTTTAATGACGAGTTTATATGAGTTATTGGGATGAGCATTTAAACGCATCTCCAATCCAAGTCTCTACAACAGGGATTCTAAATATAGATTTTAAGTTTTAACTCTTAAAAACCATAAAACATATGCAATATGAATTTCGTAGAAGGGAAAAACATCAACCCCCCCTAAAGAAGTCGCCGCTCTGCATCTCTTCCTTCCCCCTTCTCCTCAGGGTTTTACACCCCAATGGGTGACGGGAGGGGAGGGATTTCTCCCCATCGTGGGGTATCTTTCGATTTTAGATCTCAGAGGTTTTCTCTCCTTCCCCTTTCACTCACATCCTTGTCCTCCCAAACCATCATCCGCCGCCCCTCCTCCACCACTTCCGCCGTGTAGTCCGACGGCTTTTGGAAGTAGTGCCTTGCAGATCGTGGTTGCCGGAGGCGTCCTCCCCCACCGAAGTAGAAGATCTAGGTTGGTGGATGAAGTCTGCTCCGGTACTGCGAACTCTGTTCGGTTTCGTTACCGATTTTTCTCTTTTTTGTTCTCTTCTTTGGTGTCCTCTGTGTGGGATTTCTCCCCGTTTGTGGGGCTTCTATCACCCCCATGTGGGTGTTTTTGTTGTTTTCTGCAGTGCTTTGACTGTTTGGAGCGATGAGTTTAGTTGGAGTTGGGTGTAGTTTTTGGACTGAGTCCCTTCCTATTTGGTTTCTTGATCACTCCTTTGTTTAGGAATAAAGTTTTCTCTTGATGTACTGTTTATTGGATCTATAATATCATATGTTATCATTTTTGGAAAAAAAATTTCGTAGAAGGGCACACCAAACCATTTGATTCAATTTTTCATTTTGTGAACCAAGACTAAATCACACTGATCAAATAGTTTGATTTTCTCCTTCCCCTCCCTCCCCCTAGGGTTTAAACCCAAAATGGGGCGGCGGGAGGGGAGGAATCAGACCCAGCCTTAAGATGTGGTTACCCTTTCCCCTACTTCACCCAAAACGCTTGTCGTTCGTCCCGCTATGTGTGTTTTTTTAATATAAATTTGTGCTGATAAAATATCAAATGGTATTCGATTAAAATGATTTGTTATGAGGCTTAAAGTTTTCGACAAGATCTACAATATGAACGGTTTCGATTATTGTTGTGAGCCCGAAAAAGGCCCACACAAGTGCAAACTGAACAGTGACCGGGGGAGCGCAAAACATGAGAAGAGCCGGTTCATTTCTCGGGAAATTCTAAGCCGGCTCCGCTTTTAGTGTTTTGTCTCTTGCAGAACCTTTATTGAATTGCCCTTCCGCATAGGTCCTGACGCGCGTGGGAACATATTAAAGATGTACTTGATGTTGACTTGTGCTGATGTGGACGTATTTTTTTTACTTTTTGCATTACAAACTTTAAAATACAATATCTTTTACTATGTGTGTGTGTGTGTATATATATATATGCATATGTTTTTTGTAAAATTTATTTTTAAGAATCTACTCGACGAGATTTATCAAATAAGATCCATATTGAATGTGAAATTATGTGTAAAAATTTTTTTTTTTTTGGTGTCAATTGTATATTTTTAGTGTGTGAATTGTGTATAACAAGGGGTATAAAATTGTTGTATAGGAGTGTGAATTGTATAAAATAGGGGTATGAATTGTATACAACAAGAGTTTTAAGGTGATGTGAATTGTCTGTTCTTTGTGGGTGTGAATTATGTGATAGACGGGGTATGAATTCTGCATTTGAGGAGTGCGAATTTTTTCATTTTGTACACAATTTAAGGGGATGTGAATTGTCTATTATATAGGATGTGAATTGTTTGTTATAGAGGGTGTGAATTGCTTATTATAAGGGATGTGAATTCTGCATTTAGGGTGTGAATTGTGTGTCATTGAGAGTGTAAATTATGTACAAATGAGTTTAAGGGGTGCGAATTGTCTGTTATATGGGTGTGAGTTATTGTTTAAGGGTGAATTGTGTAATACAAATGGTGTGAGCTGTGTACAATATGAGTTTAAGAGAGTGTGAAATATTTGTTATATGGGATGCGAATTGTCAGTTATAGAGGGTGTGAATTATGTATAACAGAGAAACCAAGCTTAGTTGAGTTGGTTTGCTCATGTGTCTCCCCAGTGGTGGCCAGTGTTCGAGCCCCACGAGGAGCAAATTTGGAGTTCAGGGCTATGGATAGCCTCTGAAGCTTCGTTGACTAAAATACTAACACCCTGCTAACCCCCGCTGATGTATAAACTATGGCAAAAAAAAAAAAATTATGTATAACAGGGGGTGTGAATTATGTATTTTGGAGAGTGAACTATGTAGGGGAGTATAAATTTTGCATTTGGAGCGCGTGAATTCTTTCATTTTGAAAAGTATGAATTCTTTTATTTTGAAGAGTGTGAATTGTATATAATAAGGGGTGTGAATTGTGTATAACAGGAGGTCGTGAATTGCCTGGGGTGTAAATTATATATTTTGGGGAGTGAATTGTGTAATTTGAGGTGTGAATTCTGCATTTAAGGGATGTAAATTGTGTATTTGAGGAGTATAAATTCTTTCATTTTAGAAGGTGTGAATTGTTCAAAAGGGATGTGTATTCTATTAAGGGGTATAAAATAACTTTTTTATGTGTATACAATTTCATACTCAAAATGGATCTTGTTTGAAATGTTTCATAGAGTAGGTTTCAATTTTTTTTTTTCAAAACTAAATTTGCACGAAAAAGTTATTATTGTTTAAAATTTTAATTATATTTAAGTTTTCAAGTCAGGACGTCCTGACCGGAGCTTAGGTCCGGACCTCTCCCACAGCCGTCGGATTGTGTTTTTGATGGTCCGGATGCGCAGATAGGACGTCCTGACCTGATTCGGACTAATTTAAGCTATATATGTTGATGTATGTACAATCAGTCTCCCGTAAGGACTACCTCATTTTAATAAAATGCGGACGTCTCTTTTCCGATCAAATTTCGATGATCCGAATCGGTCAATATATTCAAAACATGATTTTAAGAGTACCCGTGAGAAATCAACAAAAAAAAAAAAGACCGAGAAGGGCTTCATCTGAGCAGTTTTTGTTTGTTTTGTATTGAACGGTTCAAATAAAAACTGCTCAAATCAAGCCCTTTCTGATCATTTTTTTTCTAATTTCTCGCGGGTACCCTTAAAATCACATTCTGATCACATATAGCGGCTCGAATCATCAAAATTCGATCGGAAAATGGGAGAAATAGAGAGGTCCGCATCTTAGTTAAAATAAGGTGGTTCTTAGGAGATAAGGACTATATGTATGTATATGTATGGACAAGTGCATGTACGGGTAAACATATGACAATTGTAGAGAGAGAAAGAAAAAAGGTATGATTAGAAATATTATTTGGTGGTTTTCAAACAATGCTCCACTACTCATCAAATGCCAAATGTCAATTTATTTACTAAAATCACTAACAAAATGTAATGGGTCTCACAATATTAACCGATGATGCTTGAATTGAGACATTAGAATGTAATGTTCCCATCCGCATTGGATAATTTTTTCTAATCCTAATCTGAAAGCGCGTGGGTGTAAAAAAAAGCTTTGACAGAAACTGTATGACACGCGCGGGGCCTAAACATCCACTATGTCAAAAGTTCCGATTCCATCGGCCATGAATTGTAAAGCACGGGTATAACGAAATTCTGAGATATGCGGGCTGATGAGGCGAGGATCTTGCTTGGGTTTCCTCCCAATTGTCGTCCCACTCCATCCCAGGTTGTCTAAATATACGTATATCCGCTTATTCTTATCTCTAAATTCATCTATGTATGGCTGCTATATACATGCTTAGTTTGTCTATTCGGCTGATGTGGATTTTAGGATTGTCACTCTGATGCAATTCATATATTTTCTCCATTCAATATCAAAGTAAAAGGATCTAGCAAGGGCACTGAACCCAGCAAAGTGTAATAGTTGATTGAACAGTAATATCCAGTACGCTTGTGGAGGGAAAGGAGCTTCTATCCCCTCCTTACCCCAGTCAATGCGTAGCGCAACTGTAGTGAATTAAGGAAAAGTATTATGATTTTTATTTTTTTTAAACTTATGCAGCAAGTGGGGATGCAAGCTCCACAGATGTGGACAATGCATGAACTCGTTGCAGAGATTATCGATGCTCAAGAGGACAATGCCTATTTGTCAAAGTTTTTAACGATTTTATTAACCCACCTAGTTCATAGTTTCTACTTTGAACAAACGGTGGAACTCGTCCGCCTCATATGAATTAGAAGTATTGATGTAGGACAAAAATTGAGAGTTTTTGTATTTTATTTTTATTGTTTTAGAATAAGATTTTGACTAGGAATATTTTCGTTTAGGTAAGAATTATTAACTTTCCGTATTCAGTTTGATTTTGATTTCTACCTTTATTAGGATTCTTGGTCTACAAGAATTAGGATTTTATTTTAATTAATTAGGAAATATCTTTTATTTAATGCCGCTTGTTTTGGCATGATTTATTATTTCTTTTACAGTAGGATTTCTAGGGTTAGGGTCTTATAAATAGGACTGTAACCTATTCAATTATTCATCTTTTAAAGCTTTTTCATCAATAATATTCAGACTTTTGTCTTTCTTTCTTGTGCGCAAGATTTGCTCGTTGCGACGGGTTGTTTATCTCGTTTGGACTAGTACGCTAACTAGTCTCTCGTGAATTCCGCTGCGTCAAGTGGTATCAGAGCCACGCTTTTCCTGGTTCGATGGCACCAAACAAAGTTGAAGACACACCCATTGACGTTGGTCGTGGTGAAGGATTTAACAGGACTCGCACCAAGGGATTTGCCCATGGTCAACCTGTTAAACGCAAAGTTGATAGGAGCCGCGTTGAGGGATTTGCCCACAACCAACCTATTAACCAAAACGTCTCCAGAGGATATTCTTATTATCACTACGATGGTAGGAATAAATTTGAAGGCAAGCTATTCAAAAACCATGATGATTATCAGTCGACAAAGCGACAACCAAATTTCAGGTATTACGATAATTTGCCAAAATTTAGTGGTCTTGAATTTTTTGAAGATCGTTTGGATTGGATTCTAGACATCGAAGATTCCTTCGAGTATGCAAAAATTCCGACAGAACAAATGTGGAGGTATTTGTTAGTGAAGCTTACAGGTCCAGCGCTACGATGGTGGCTAGATCTGCAATTTCTAAGAGATCGATTGGGCAAGCGTCGAATTTATGCATGGTACAGAATTAAAAAACGTATGATAGAAAGATTTTTACCATTGAATTATGAGCAATTGTTGGAGGAAAAATATAGGCCAAAACAGTATCATGCAGAACAAATTATTGTAGAAGCCGTGAGAGAGGTCAAAATTGAAGTTGAAGATCAAGACGAAATTGACATCGATGCTTGTGTGCAAGAGGATAATGAAATTGTTTCGAATGCTGTTGTGGAGGAACAAAAGAATATTGTATTGGAGGTTTATGCGTTTGGGCTTGATGAATCACCCACAATGGAGTTGATTGCAACACTACAAGAAAATATGGTTGTTGCTGAAATCCGATTTTCTGACAAAGGAGTGCCAACCAACTCTATAATAAATCAAAGTCTAGAGAACCAGCAACTACAGCATAAGGTTCTAGTTGTTGATTTTTTTGGAGTGCAGCAATTTGATTGGGTTCTCAATATTCATCTAGTGAATTTTGTCAACAAGTTAAAGCATGCTGAGAAACAATCTTTGCAAATACACTTTTTGTTGAAGTTTTATTTCAAGTTAAGAAAGGAGTTGAAGTATTCTAAGTATCTGTTTCTTTGGCATGGAAGATGGCAGATTCCTAACGAGAACTCGAGGTCGAGTCCCCCGGGAAAAAAGGTGATCGATGTAGGACAAAAATTGAGAGTTTTTGTATTTTATTTTTATTGTTTTAGAATAAGATTTTGACTAGGAATATTTTCGTTTAGGTAAGAATTATTAACTTTCCGTATTCAGTTTGATTTTGATTTCTACCTTTATTAGGATTCTTGGTCTACAAGAATTAGGATTTTATTTTAATTAATTAGGAAATATCTTTTATTTAATGCCGCTTGTTTTGGCATGATTTATTATTTCTTTTACAGTAGGATTTCTAGGGTTAGGGTCTTATAAATAGGACTGTAACCTATTCAATTATTCATCTTTTAAAGCTTTTTCATCAATAATATTCAGACTTTTGTCTTTCTTTCTTGTGCGCAAGATTTGCTCGTTGCGACGGGTTGTTTATCTCGTTTGGACTAGTACGCTAACTAGTCTCTCGTGAATTCCGCTGCGTCAAGTATGTACAAGCTCGGCCCTTGACATAAGCCCACCAGGCCACCACCTAGGGCCTCCAAATATCGAATTATATTAATATTACAACACGGGAGAGTGTGATTCAGTGGTAGGAGGCCCCTCTTCTAGCTGCGAGGTCGTGCGTTCGACTCTCTCTCTTCATTTTTTAACGTAGACATAAAAAAAATGGCATTTTTGCTGGAGGTGAGATTGGAACTCACAACCTTTAAAGATCCAAAAACGTTACAAGGGGCTGCCATTGCACCCCAAGGCCTATCTTGCTTATATTATCAAACAACTAATATATTTACATAACAATGAGAGGCCTCATTTTTAAAGTTCACCTAGTGTCTCCAAAAGCTCAGGGCCGGACCCGAGTATGCAGTTCGGGGGTTCTTGGAAACTGTCTGAGAAACTACATTCAGACTTGTAGGTCTGGTCTGGGGGCAATATAGCAATTTGAAAACAGTTAGCGAAATAAGTGTCTGATAAACAAGGCATTGTAACGTGGCATCAGATGTGGGAGTTGTATCGACAGAAAATGAAAGTGAAGAGTTTGGAAGACTTATCCTTGTGAATTGTTGTTTTCTTTATCATTTGATCAGTCTCTTTCTTTCTTGCTTGTTTGTTTGAGTTTGGGATAAAAGAAAAGAAAAAGGAAAAAAGGAGGGCAATATGCCCGAGTAGAGTCTGACATAAGAAGGTAAGCCATCACTTCTGTATTCTCTCTAAGCACGGATAATGTATTCTCTCTAAGCACGGATAATGAACATTGATGAGGCAATTCTAAAGATTTGAAGACCATTGAGCACTCCTAAGCACGAAGTAGGTTCAAGTGCCCTTATCCACTGTGTTTTTTTGCTCATTAAGTGTCCTTATCCACTCTCTTTTGAAGTTGTATGTCCAAATTTTGGCCAAAGTCAATTGTCATAGAGAGATTTGATTTCAAGCTCATAGAGTCTACTCAACTTCAAGACAGATTAGGGGAGAAATAGAGACTTTAACTTGTTAAATTAACTTTGTACCCAGAACGCCTCAGATAGGACATATTTGTACATTTATCAGTTAAAAGGATATGAGGATCTGACAAGGAGCATTTGATTTCTTAATGATTATGAATGTTTCAACAACACAATGATGTCCAAGTTGAAGATCCATTACTGCAGAGTAGGGAATAGTTTAAGCTAAATGGTTAAAGGTTTGGTTATGGCAGACCTAGGTATTTTAGACGAACAGATATATAAGATGAGGGATTTATAATAAGGATGTGTAGCTGATCGATGGCGCTTGGATGCATGCCTTGGTTTGTCAATGGTACAGTGCAGAGGCAAAGTTGTCTCTATGGTAATGTCGTTAATTGTCAGCAAGTTTATCATCTCTTTCCGTGGAGAACACAACAACTAAACAAACATTTCTTCCGAATCAGCATTCTTTTTAAAGCACTATCCCCCTCCAGGTTCCTAACACTTACTCCACTATCTCTCTTAAAGGTCGCTGCAAGCAATAGATGTTTCCTTACTTTCCCCCATTGGTCATTACCCTACCCCCTCTTTATGCAAGCTTCATGTGTTTGCCACATATGTTTCGAACGCACTAATGACTTGACGATTGTCCTAATGTGTATGTGTTGCAGTAACGAACGAGAGGTAAATCCTATGTTTTGAAGTGTTTGCAGTTTGTGTGTTTCATACTAGAGGGTCATTCACTCATTACTAGGGCTGGATTGTCACGTGGTTATAAATTTTAATTTGTTTTCTCCTTTTGTTGTTCATTTGTATTCTTCACCACCAACACAACTGTAGGTGGACAAAAATTGCTGGTGCTAGAAATAGCACGCTGAATGTTCGGCTTCATATGCCACTGTACCAGAACCCTAGCGTCTTGCCGGAACCCTAATCTGCAAAACAGACAGGGGTGAGCGCGCCTATGCCTCTCGTCGGCACAGGCCCTCCGATGCCTAAGTTAGTATCACGGACTAGAGTAAACCCTAATTCAGTAGGAAAAACGTTTAATTGCACTGTATTGCGTACCCTTTACCTCTAGGTTTACCTCATATTTATAGATGTGCGTGTGCTTGTTGCCCAAGCTTTCTCATCGCCCTAGGTTTCCTATCTCGTATAGGGAACCCAGAATCCACGGGATCCTCTTTCCCTTAACGTATCAGATCTTTATTCTAACTGGGACTTCTTCCCTTTCCAAGCCAAGTATCCTTTCTCTATTGGGGATCACAGCTAGCACCCCTTATTTGTGGGATCTTATGTTTATCACGTAATCATTTTTGCTTCCAGAATACTCTATCCACCTTGTCATCTAAGGTAATACGAGGCAGGGTCCTTCTTCTGTTTGGCCAACTCGTTGTCGAACAGCCCATGCTTGCTCCTAGCCTCTCGTGCCCTCATGCCGAACAGATTACGTATACCAATGACTTCTCATGTCACTTGTCCTAGACACCGGCCACCGCTCTTATCGGCGGTGTAATCCATTTTATTTATCGGGTGGTCCCTTGTACCACATGCTCGGGTATTAATTGTGTTTGTTCGGGATTACCTCCCTACAACAACAATAACAGAACCCATCTAGTGCACAATCATTGGGGGTATGGGCGGGTGGCACGGTCTACCCGTTATCGATGCACATTGTCCCTTCTACTAAGTCACCATTTAGGCCAACATCAAGCAACTTCAAGGCTTAGGTTGGTGGATCAATTGTGAAATTTTGTTCAAGGGTCATCAATGTAATTATTGTAATTTGAGTCTTGTACAAGTGTTGTAAATAGAGTTTATTACACTTTCCTTGTATATTATGACTTCTTAAGCATACCCCATGTTTCTTCGTGCCACAAGTGTAAAGTCTAATTTTGCGTATATACAGGGGGTTTTGAGGTGAGTCCTACTTCCTACATGTACTCAGTTTTCTCAGTGATTGTACTCAGTCTTCCAGTAAACGTCTTGCTTATTACGTTCAAGTGTTGTGCATCTTGTCTTGCTTACTTTAAGCTAGTTACTTGATTTCATTGTGGGTTCCTTTTAACATTGTGGACAACTACTTGATCTCCTTTGCTTGCATTGCAAACACTGGGAGACTTGAGTTTGGCGGACTAGCAAAGGAGTTTGTCTAGTGCCACACACACGGGCTTCGTCCACAAGGCCGTTGTGTGACAGCGGGGGAGGATTAGAGACAAACCTAACCTTTGGCAATATATGCACAAAGTGGCTACTCTCCGAATACCATTGAAATAGTGGCCCCCCTATACCTCCAAAAACTGAGGAGCTAAAGGGACATTTTGATGTGGAACAATGCCCCCAAATCAAAGCCGAAAGGCATCAGAGAGGGCATGCCTTAGATGCCTAGAGACCCAAATCAATTTACATTCTTCACCGCAATCTTTAATTGTTTTGTTATACTGGTAGCTACCATTATTTGGCAATTCTTCTTATGGTTGTTTTCCTTTCCTGCTGAGGGTGATCTTTGTATGTCATGTCAATTGCCGGTGTAGTGATCTTGTGAATACTCGTAGGTTAAAGCGGCTTACAGAAAGAAGGTATGGGATTCACATCCTGACCTTTTCCCTGGACATGAGAAATGTTATGCCGAGAGCAAGTTTAAATTGGTAAGCATTTGGAGGGTTTTTGTAGGTATCTTATGCTTTGAACAGTGGTATTCCTTATTTATTCTTGGCTCCGATACCTGCCATCATAAAAAGTCATCACATCAGATGCACTATGTCGTTGCATGAAAACTTTCTGTTACTTTGTCGCATCAGGGAATTTGTACTTCGGTGAGTAAAACCATATATGTGTCACATGATCTTAGGAGCAGATAACTTTGATATCTACCACAATTGCACCTTTCTTATATACTTGACCTGTGTAAAATACTTAAATTGATCATGCCCCTGGTTCTCTTGTATTGGCTGCACTGGTAAAGCAGCCATACCAGTTTCATAATATCTGTCATTCTGTTGCCACTAAAAAATTCAGGACAGTCCTGGTGATTTGTGTTTAAATTTTGTCATGATTATCCTTGGGGAAACAAGGAGCCAATTTAAATCTTGAAAACCATAGTTTTTTCCTCCCTATTTTTCAGTTGCGTTGGGAATAATCTTTCACGAGTCTGAAATTTATAGTACTCTCACCTGCAGATTTCAGAAGCTTACACTTGCCTGCAATCTTGTAAGTCTGTGGTCCTCATACAAACTGAAATTGTAGAAATGTGTTTATCGTGGTTTGCAAGCTCCCAGGAATTGGCTTATTAGTCCAAAAGAACATCCTCATGAGACTGCTAGCTTCTCATGTTTTGTTTCTGTGTCATGCCTTTGAAAATCCCAGCGCACGGTGATTATGGATTTAACATTGAGTTTAGGTCTGCTTAAGGGTTTTCATATGATAAGGGGTTTTGAGGAAGAGAAATTTAGAGGTATTGCACATGCCAGACGCGCTACATGAGGTTTGTGCTTCAAAAGTATTCCCTGCATGCCCGATAGGCAGATAGGCCAGTACATCGTCGTGCGGGTGAATTTTCAGTTTCTTCTTCTTTCTGCAGGTTGGAAGCCATTGGTGTGCAGTTGGAAACAGCTACATTAAAAAAATACCAAATACACTTGCGGGAAGAATTCAAATTCTTTGAAATATGTCAATTTTGTTGTACTTGTGTCTTTATTTTTTCTTCATTCTTTGTTGCAAGTCTTGGTATGTTGAATATTTTGAAGTGAGGAATATCGGGATGCATATGTCACTTAAGGGTTCTGAGCTTGCAAACCACGATAGGAGTGCTGATGACCTATTGACCTCCTTCAAAAGATTGTAAATTGGATATGCTAGAACATGGGGAAAATATTGTACAGTTCAGTTTAAATTGCCTCCTAGTATTTGATCTAATGGCCATTACACAGATTCAAGAGGAGAAGGTGCAGGTGCAGGTGCAGGTAATTTTTCTTTCAAATGTTGTGTTATTGATATTTTTTAGCTACCACATTCCCATCAATCATGATATCTGTTTTTAGTTAGCAATACGATAGTTGTCAGAACTGGAGTTGCAAGTGTCCATGGAGGTAGAAGAAATCATGCTCTGATTGGGGTCCCCTTTATTTTTATCATTCTGGGAACGGTTGCGCTGGGAGGGTTGAATGCTACCAGGTATAATTGACAGTCTAAATTTCTTCTTACGAGTGGGGGAAAAAGGAAAGAGAGGAGGTGCAATGGTGTTATGTTTCTTTATTCAATTTTCCCCACCTCTCAGGGCTTACAAAAAGCAAAAGGAGACTTATCCTTCGCATAATCCTTTCCTTCCTTAATCAGAAATACACCAAGGGATTCATGCTGCCGTGGGTCCTTATAGGAAGCTATGTACGTATACATTTGCTGATTCGTTGCATATCTAATGCAGTTGTCTATCATACTTTTTTTTCTTCCTGTTCATTTTCACAAGAGGGTTTGTTTGTGAGTTTCAAAGCATATGTTTTGTGAATTTGATGCTATCGGAAGTGTGTAACTGCAATTATTGTAAATTCCAGCAGAGTTTTCAAAAACTAGCTTCAAAGCAATACTTTGCTACCTTTTTACAAAGGGTACAAATTTGAAGGGTGAGTTAGCAGGTGTGCACTCTAGCACACTCTAAAAAATTGAATTTTTTTAATCATTTTATATCTTCAACAATTGAAGAACAAATTGACCCCCTTTCTTTTGGATATTATGTTTATTGTCGAACATGGAGATTGTAAATAAAGAAATTGTCTACCAGTACATCATCTTCGACCATGGAGAAATTGTCACATCTTGTTTTTTAGCCTTAAAACTTGCCAATAATCTACATACTATTGTGTATGTGGTTCAGAGGATGAAGAAGCAAATTGAGATCATCCATCATCAATAAATGCAGAAAAATATATTTTTGTTATATAAAAATCATTTTCTTGGAACATTAATAGAACTTATGTTGAGATTAAAAAAATTTAGAAGAGTAATAAAGTTCAAAAAATTTGATAGTGAAAAAACTCAAGAACAAGGATTTTATAGGCAAAAGTGTAGAAGGATTAAAATAAATAATAGTAATAAATAAACATCTGAATTGTACTTTCAGGAGAAGTTCACATCATAGTGTTCGCACTGATAAACCATACACATGATGGTACGGTTCGGACTAAGGGATGGTGTTGCTTAATAGGTGTTGTCCCTCAAAGCGTTTCATCCGAACCATACGTATCTGCAATCAATGATCCGCATTTTAAAAGAATTCTTTCAAGGAAAAGTTATTTTAAAATTTGGATCATCTAAAACACTTTTAAATGGTTGAGATTAAGCATTGCACAGTGCTGCCCTTGTGAGGAACAACACCATCCCCGAATCTGTAGGGTTCTTTTAAGATTATATTACAATTCCATGTCACTCCATTTAAACTATGTTCATTCAGGAAAAGTTCAATCAAGTAAAAAATGATTTGGAAAAGTCTTATACTTTTTTCAGCATGTTGAGCACAGTTTAAATCGTGGTAGATTAGAGAGTGTTTTGGCTTAATAATCCGTTCGGATTAATTTTTTTTCTACATTTCATTTTTTTTTGCCTTTTTAGTTGTTCTTTAATTTTTTGTGAATTATTGGTTCATAACGACAAGAGGAATACTAAAGAAAAAAATAATCCAACACAGACAATTTTCTTGGATTATTTTTGTCTTTATTCCAAATTTTAGAGTTTTTTTTGTTTTAATTTTCTACTTATAGATTCCTCTCGTCAAGATGAGTCAATAATCCAAACAAAAACTGACAAAAAACGAACACAATTTGAATAAAGACAAAAATAATCTAAAAAGATTATTAAGCCAAATGGGAATAGTACATTACTCTCACCATAGCTCACCTTCATAGCCTTCTTAAAATTCAGAACATTGATACCCCTTGCTATTACGTACACTAGAATTCTCGGTTAACATTTTTCTCATAGCTTTGTTTGATTTTGAAATTTTTGTGGAAGAAGCTATGGTACACAGGGTATACCGTATGTCTAAATTATGACAATTTGTGATTTTCATTATGCCGATTTTTGGTTTTCTAATGCATATTTATGATTCTAGTTACGACTTGTACTTTAAAATTTACCTGTTGAACAAGTCATTAGCAGGTTACCCATAATTAAAAAATATTGTTATTATATAACTATAATTATTCGTACCGGAATCCATAATACTTGTACTCTAACCAAATACATGCGTACAATATCAAAAATTAAATAATGCTACCCACAAATATTATAACAGCACCATAAATTGGCATTATCTTACCACAATGAGTCGTACCAAATTTTTTTTGACTCATATGATATTCCGTAACGAAATCAAAATATGTTGTACCAGAATCAACAATTGTTATACCCAAGCCAAAAATATTTGTAAAATGTCACAAATTTTATAAAATAACCACAATTATTATGACAACACCTAAAATTGTCATTTTCTTAACACAACGTGTCATATCAAAAGAAAATATATTTAAATACCACAAATTATATAACAAACCACAATTGTTATGACAATACCATAAATTGACGTTTTCTTACTACAATATGTCGTACCAAAGGAAATTAATTAAAATATTCCATAATAACACATGTTTAAAATACCACAAATTCAGTAATATAACCAAATTTGTTATGACAACACCATAAATTGACGTTTTCATAACCATAACGTGTCATATAAAAAAAAAATCAATCAGAATATTCAATTAACGATAGTTATAATCAGCAAAATATCATACCACAAATTCAGTAATATAACCAAATTTGTTATGACAATACTATAAATTGACGTTTTCATACCCACAACGTGTCGTATAAAAAAATTCAATCAGAATGTTCAGTTAACGATAGTTATAATTAGCAAAATACTATACCACAAATTCAGTAATATAATCAAATTTGTTATGACAACACCATAAATTGACGTTTTTATACCCACAACATGTCATATAAAAAAAATTCAATCGAAATGTTTAGTAAACGATAGTTCTAATTAACAAAATACCATACCACTAATTATTTTCAATTCCCTCCACACTATTTTTTCAAATTCTTATTTGTCCCTACACAATACCTCAATAATCTAAACTAAAAATGAAGTTCTACCTCAAAATTTTCATCCAAGAAATTCACCAAAAAGTAAGTACTATACCTAAATTTTCGAATACAATTACAATTTCCTCTCAAAATATTAGTCTAAATTAAATTCTTTCTCTACAAAATTTAATTCAAAAAATCAAAATTCCTTCAATTTTTCGTGGAAAAATGAGAGGTCACTTAATCGGATGAAAAATATCATTCTATTATTAAATTTGAGTGCCAATGATGAAGCTTTCAAAACCTGATCGAGCTATAAATTTACGTGAATGACTTTATTCAACAAACATAACGAAATTAACGATTTTGATCGTTACTATTGTGTCACGGTGGCAAGGCTACTCTACATCCAACTATAGAAGAGGACTAGGTTTCATATCAAATATAAATTGAACGTACATTCTAAATGTCGTTAGCGAGTATATTTCTAGAATGATTGATCAAAACTGTTAGAATATCAAGTTATACGATATTCAGTATTGTCACCAAAATCAGAGATCATCAGATATCGACAACTTCATAATCGAAAAATATTTAAGGTATTCAGATACATTAAAGTCTAATAATGCACCACTCGAACCCTTTTATAAGGCTTTTTTTTCGATCGGAACCGTCTCTCTTTTACATAATATATATGAATAAATCATATGTACCAAGAATGAAGTTGATCACTTATTGTTAGAACCTTAATCAAACAAAAATATCATTTTATGATTGAATTCGAATGCCGATGAAAGGGCTTTCTAAACCCGATCAAGCAAAAAAATTACGTGAATTATTTAATCAACAAACATAACGAAATCAATGATTTTGATCGTTATTATTGTGTCGCAGTCACAAGTCTACTATATATTCAGCTACAACATAGAAATTAGTTTCATATAAAGTATATTGAATGTACAAATTCTAAATGTTATTTTTTTAAGAAAAAAATTCTAAATTTTGTTATCGAGTATATTTATAAAATGATCGATCAGAACCATTAGAATGTGAAGTCCTACAAAATTAAAGATTGTCACCAAAATTAGAAATCATGGGATGTCGACAAATATGTAGTCAAACGATATTTAACGTGTCCAAATGCAGTAGAGTCTATCGTTAATTGTGGTACGACATATTTTAGTCTTGCTACAGAATATTTGGATTAATTTCTTTTAGTACGACACATTGTGGTAAACAAATACCAATTTTTGGTGTCGTCATAAAAGTTATGGTTATGTTATATAATTTGTGGTCATTTTTTGGAGAGGGAGAGGGAGAGAGAGTGAGGGAGGAGAAAATAACCGATTACCTGCTCAGCCCTTTTTTTTATTTTATTAATTGATTTAATAAATGGGTGGTTCGGATCATTCACTTTTAAATCCGAGAGTTTAAAATCATGGTGTGTACGGTACACCCCTTAATAAGGGGTGTGTACCATAGGACTTCCCAATTTTTGTTGTTACTCCGTATTACTTATTACAGCTTAATTAGTAGGTATCTGCGTGCAATACTGCGATGCCAATTTCTAATCAAATTCATACCTACATAATTATGCTAGGTTTGACACTGGTTTGATTAATTGTATTAGGGCGTACCCATTTTTTATTTGGGTTTTCGTCAAAAAACCCTAATAAAAACCCACATGAATATGCAAAGACAAAAAAAACCCTAATAAAACCCAATTCATGATCAGAAAACCAAAACCATTCTTAACTATGGAGTCACACGAATTTGAGGGAGGAAATGAACCTGGAGATACACAACATATGCAGACCTCAAAAACCTCGATCTTCAATTTCGTATCTCCAGACCATCAAATAAAATTTTTCCATCTCTACAAATTTTGAACACGTCGATAATGATCTCTGTTCTACGATGGTGGGTCTTTGATCTCTGTGAGTGTATAAGTCTTTGGAGTTTGGAATAATTTGTTGATTTATTTGTGGAGAAATGCCAACTGTTGGACTTAAGGCAACACAATCATTTCAATCCCAAAGTTAACATCGCTAGCCATAAAGTGACGGTATGAAAAAAATTCGGGTAATAGTCCCTAAAGGGAAAAACTATAATACACATATTTTTATTTGGGTGTGTATCATATGCACCTTTAAAATGTAATGAATTTTAGAGAAAATGTTACGAATCGTATTGCTAAAAAGTTACGAATCGTATAAAGGTTACGAAATACACCAAAATGTTATGAATCATAATGAAAATGTTACGAATCGTACTGCTGAAAGGTTATGAATTCTAGAACAAAAGTTACGAAACACACTAAAATGTTATGAATGAACCATAAAATAGGAAAAGGAAGGGTAGTGCATTTTCAAAAACTTAGGACATGTTTGATAAGTGTGTAAGGCCCTTGGGATGAGATTAGTAATCCTGTGGGCGTGATTAATACTTTGTTTGGTTGCACAAAGGAGGGGAGGATTAGTAATCACAAGGGATTAGCAATCCCACACTTACCATGTTGGACTAGGTATTAGTAATCCTAAACCATGGTTTCTAATGACAAATTATGTAAAGACCCGTAATTTCATGATATTGATTTAAAGGTTTTAAAAGAAATAAGAAGGATGAGATTGATTTGAAATTGGAGAGTTGGGGTTAATGTGTAAGGTGGAATTCTTGTTGGGTGAAAGTGTAAGGTGTGCATAGTGTATACATGTGTGAGTAGGGAATAAAATTCCCATATCTCACTCCCCGTTCTTTTCTCTCACTCACGGCTCTCACTCTCTCCCGGCTCTCTCTCACTTCTCTCACCCAACAACCAACCAAAATCACCCAAAGCCCACTCAAAATAGCCATCAATCCTTCACTCCTCCGCGTATCTCAGTTCGTATTGCTTGGGTTTGAGCTCGGTGGAGGCGTATTTCGTTCGAACTCGAGGATTGGAGCTAGGACTTGAGAAATCTTCCAAATTCGTTCTTTGATTTTGAGGTAGGAGGTCCTAACTATCAAAATATGTTTATGGCTTGTTTCCTAAAGCTTGAGTCTTGTTATTGATCGTGATTGTCGTTGTTGTTGTTGTGGTGGCTGAGAAACCAATCTCTGTCTGTCAAAAATCTGCTCGAAAGCCTTTGTTATCGATAACATTTTCATTGTTATCGATAACACTTTGTCCAAAAACCCAGAAATTCTATTGTTATCGATACCTACTGTCTTTGTTATCGCTACCCTTGCGTCTGGATTGGTCGTGACCCAAATGTTATCGATACCATTCCCAAAGGTATCGATAACTCCATGTTAAAATCTGCACAGTTTTGTAACTTGATTTTCCCATTCCATTAACTAAGGTTTGATTAGGCCTAGCCTAATTAAATACTATCCTAATGATCTACATTTGATTACCCATGCCGTGGGGCACCACCAAACTTGTCCATGATTATTTTAAGGCTCCATTAGACGCGATATTCTCCGAACACCCCTTATGAATCCGAGTTGCGTGGTGTGGCATTTCCAAAATGGTGAAGTGAATTTTGATGCATTACGAATACGACGAGAACACCTCGACTCATCGACGGGTGAGTGCCTGGCAGAGGACATCGGGGTCCTTTAATTGGCCCTACAGAGCTATAAGCTCATAATAGATATTTCAGACCACCCTTTGGGCATGGT
The DNA here is from genome assembly GCA_018127125.1 of Rhododendron griersonianum. Classification (NCBI taxonomy): domain Eukaryota; kingdom Viridiplantae; phylum Streptophyta; class Magnoliopsida; order Ericales; family Ericaceae; genus Rhododendron; species Rhododendron griersonianum. The sequence goes on along the minus strand of CM030788.1, from coordinate 59,387,561 downwards.
GCTGGCAGAGGACATCGGGGTCCTTTAATTGGCCGCAGGAGCTATAAGCTCATAATGGATATTTCAGGACCACCCTTTGGGCATGGTGCCCGGCAGAGGACATCGGGGTCCTTTAACTGGCCCTGCAGGAGCTACGGCTCATGACACTTGTACGAGACACATGTCGACACTTGGTGTTTTCAAAAGTTACACGTTGAGACACTTGATTGGTTTTGAAAATGAAAGGTTGGGTTGAAATCGCTATTGTTGTTCGTCCGTTTGACCTAGTTGCCTTTGATCATCTTATTTTCTTTCCTACATTTCATTTGCATATATTGCTAGATTAGAGCTTTCTACTGGGCTTGTGTAGCTCAGACCTTCCTTCATTTCAGGTGCTAACACAGGACAGTAGTGCATGGTTGGACTGCTTGGACGTGAACACAGTTTTGAAAGCTAACTTGAGGAGTTACCGAGTCATCTTTACAATTTTATCTTGAAAGATGTATTTGTAACTTCATTTTGTTAATCTCTTGATCAAAGGAGTATGTGTAAACTCTTAACTTCTGAATACTTGGAATTTACGCTTATTTGGGCCTCCGAGCCAAGTATGTAATATTTTGCGAACAATCGAAAGTTGGAAGTGTGATTGTGGAAATGGAGTTGTTAAATGCTTTTTTTTTTTTTTGGGGTATTATGCGGATTATTGTGAGGTTTCTACTTATGGATAATCTTTATTATTTACGTTGAAAATTGAGGGTGTGACAACTTGGTATCAGAGCTTTAGGTTTAGAACACCTAGAAACCGTGGGGAGACGTTTCGTCTCATGGGTTCAAAATGTTGCGCCCTCTGACATGATTTGTGCATGCTTGTGTGACTAACACTTATGTGACTACTTGACATTGCATTCTCATTATCGTAGAGTGGTGTGGAGTCGTTAACCCGTGTTGGGACCTTATAGTTATGATATTGTGGTTAATAGTCTTTCCTTTCTTATATTATGTAGCCAGATGCCTCCGAGGACGAGTGTTAGGCGAGGTGGGGTTGGGAACCGGGGTGGTCGAGGCCGTGGTCGCGGCCGTGGGGCGCCTCTAGAGGATGAGGTTAGTCAGCACGGGGAGAACCCTGGTGGGAATCTGAGGGCTGGGGCCGGTCGAGGTGCAAGGGTACCTCCTAATCAAACCCAATTCGCTAGAGACCTCGTTGCGGCACTTGTGGCTGCAAATCTTTTGAACCAAGCTCCTAGGGAGAACGTTGAGGGTCGTGCCATGGTAGCAATGAGGGAGTTTAGCCGTAGAAACCCTCCGGTGTTCGATGGGACTAGTACCGACCCTTTGGTAGCTGACCATTGGTTGACTCAAATTCGCAAGCTTTTTCGAGCTCTAAACATCACCGAGGACAATATTCGAGTGGGTATCGTGGCCGTTCAACTAGTTGGGGAGGCTGGCGAATGGTGGGAATCGGTCCTAGAGATTAGGAAGGATGCTAGGAGGGCGGCAAGGACCGCAGCTCAAGTGAACGAACCGGATGTGGAGGATTTGACATGGGCTGAGTTTGAAGCGCTCTTTGAGGAACAGTACATTCCGGAGACTTCTCGTGATAACTTGAGGGAACAATTTGAGAAATTGGAGCAGGGCAATATGACCATCTCGGAGTATGTACAGAAATTTCAAACCTTGTCTCGTTTTGCTCCGGAGTTGGTGTCGACGGAGGAAAGGAGGTGTCGACGGTTTGAAAAGGGTTTGCACAGCACTGTAAGGACGATGGTGATGGTACAACGTAGGACTAAGTTTTCTGAAGTTGTAGAGTGTGCAAGAAGCATTGAGGTTCCTAAGGATGCTCAAAGGAATGTGAAGGCTTGGGAGCCAAGACCACAGGTGGGAAGTTTTAGTTCGTCTTCAGGCAGTTTCGGGAGTCAGGGGCGGAAAAGGCAAAGGGAACCATCTAACCAATCGGGCTTTAAGGTGCCTTTTTCTTCGGGAAATCGGGGTGCTTTGTCGAGACCTCCGACCGTATGCTACAAGTGTAATCAACCCGGGCACATTCGCACTCAGTGTCCACAGCTTCTAAAGGCGTGCTATAATTGTGGTAAGACGGATCATCTCGCTTGGGGTTGCCCTCAAGGGGCGGGAGCTCGTAGTGAGTCGGGCTCGGTGCAGCAGCCAGGGGTAGGGCGTGGTTCTGGTCGGCAGTCTTTCAGGGGTTCTCAGAGGCAGCAGCAGCCTCATTTTCGCCAGACATTGTCCAGAGTTCCGGGGGTGACCGGGGAGCGAGTTCGTCCGCACCTTCTCAAGGTTCCGGTCAGAGGGGAGGCGTTGTGCAGGGTCAGGGTACCCAGGGTCGTGTTTTCAACATCAACACCAATGCTTCACCTTCGGTTTCTCAGGCTCCAGAGGCATCGGTTGTAAGGGGTACTTTTCTTTTATTCAACTCTTTCGCTAGAGTACTCTTTGATTCTGGAGCATCGCATTCTTTTATTGCTGCATCTTTTGTGTGTGCATTGGAGTTGGACACCGAGAATCTTGATACGCCGTTGTTTGTCGAGACACCGTTAGGAGGAAAGTCATCGTTGAGTCGTATCTGTAAGGATTGTGAACTAGTTATTTGCGACCATCGTTTTGTCTTTGATTTCATCGTGCTAGACATGTCGGGTTTTGACCTCATTCTTGGGATGGATTGGTTGTCTACGTTTCACGCTACGATTGACTGTTTCAAGCGTCGTGTTCGCATATGCCCGCCTGGGGGTGTTTGTTTCCAGTTTCATGGGGAGCGTCGAGAACCGTTAGCACCGTATCTGTGTGGGCCCCGGGAAAGAGAGTCGGTTTATGCTATGTTGGCGAGTTTGACGCTAGATGAGGATTTGTCTACACGTGGGGAGTTGCCCCTAGTAGTTTGGGAGTTTCCCGATGTGTTTCCGGAAGAGTTACCCGGTTTACCTCCCGAGAGAGAAGTTGAGTTCACGATAGACTTACTTCCAGGCACCGCTCCTATATCGATTCCTCCTTATCGTTTTGCACCCGCCGAACTTAGAGAGTTGAAAGTTCAGCTTCAAGAGTTAGAGAATTTGGGGTTCATTCGTCCTAGCACATCACCGTGGGGAGCACCGGCTTTGTTCGCTCAGAAGAAAGATGGTTCGCTTCGATTGTGTATCGATTATCGTAAGCTCAACCGTGTGACCATTAAGAATAAATATCCCATGCCTAGAATCGACGACTTGTTTGACCAACTCCGAGGTGCCACTTGCTTTTCCAAAATTGATTTGAGGTCCGGTTATCACCAATTGAGAGTTCGTAGAGAGGATATCCCTAAAACCGCTTTCCGTACTCGTTATGGCCATTATGAATTCGTCGTGATGCCATTCGGTTTAACAAATGCTCCAGCTACTTTCATGGATTTGATGAACCGTATCTTTCGTGCTTACCTCGATCAATTCGTAGTTGTATTCGTCGACGACATTCTTATCTATTCACCCACGGAGGAGGAACACCAAACTCATCTTGCCATTGTTCTTGAACTCTTGAGGGAACACCGTTTGTACGCCAAACTTAGTAAGTGTGAGTTCTGGTTACCCGAGGTTAAATTCCTAGGTCACGTGGTTTCGAAAGGAGGTGTGTCCGTTGATCCGGAGAAGATAGAATCCGTTCTGGATTGGCAACGACCGAAAAACGTGTTTGAGATTCGGAGCTTTCTGGGGTTGGCCGGTTACTACCGTCGTTTCGTTCTTGACTTTTCTCGTTTAGCGGCACCGATGACTAGACTAACTCGTAAGGGGACTCGTTTTGTTTGGAGTGACTCGTGTGAGACAGCATTCGAGGAATTGAAGAGGCGATTGACTACCGCACCGGTCTTGATTGTGCCCGAGCGTGGAGTTGGCTACTCCGTGTATTGTGATGCGTCTAAGGAAGGGTTGGGATGCGTATTGATGCAAGCGGGACGAGTAGTAGCGTATGGATCGAGACAATTAAAGATTCACGAGCGAAACTATCCAACACATGATTTAGAACTCGCGGCCGTCGTCTTTGCTTTGAAGAGTTGGCGTCACTACCTTTACGGTGAGAAATTTGAAGTCTTTTCCGATCATAAGAGCCTAAAGTATCTCTTTTCTCAAAAGGAGCTTAACCTACGTCAACGTCGTTGGATGGAACACTTAGAAGATTACGATTTTGAATTGCATTATCATCCGGGGAAAGCGAACGTTGTTGCCGACGCATTGAGTAGAAAACCGAAGTACTTAGCGAGCTTAGCCGTACGTGAGTGGAAGATGGTGAGCGATTTGGGGCACTATGCCTCGCACTTTGAGGAAGTTCAAGAAGGGGTTACGTTGTGCAATCTTACCGTACAATCGACCTTATCGGCACAAGTGGTGGAAGCTCAACAAAGTGACGAAGAAGCGGAAGAACTCCGTACTAAATTCCTTAGCGGAAATGCTCGAGAAGGGTGGATGATTCACGCCGACCGGAGTTTACGTTATCAAGGAAAGTTGTTCGTACCCGTTTCGTGTCGGGAAGAAATCCTACGAGAGTTTCACCATTCACCGTTAGCCGTTCATCCGGGAGGAACGAAGATGTATCATGACTTGCGTAGGCAATTTTGGTGGCCGGGGATGAAGAGAGATGTGGTGATCTTTGTGTCCAAGTGTTTGACGTGTCAACAAGTGAAGGCCGAACATCAACGACCCGCGGGAGAACTACAACCGTTACCGGTAGCCGAGTGGAAATGGGAGAATGTGACGATGGATTTTGTGACGGGTTTGCCGAGATCGCCAAGGGGCCATGATGCTATTTGGGTTATTGTGGACCGTTTTACCAAAACCGCTCACTTCCTACCTATCCATGTTACCGATTCCATAGAGACGCTTAGCCGTTTGTATATTCGGGAGATCGTTCGACTTCATGGGATTCCTGTATCTATCGTATCTGATCGAGATCCGAGGTTCACCGCACGTTTTTGGCAGAGTCTGCAGGCCGCTCTGGGCACGAATCTCTTGTTTAGTACCGCTTATCACCCACAGACCGATGGTCAATCCGAGCGAACGATTCAGATTTTGGAGGATATGCTTCGGGCTTGCGTTATGGATTTCCGGGGTAGTTGGGAAGAACATTTGCCGTTGGTAGAATTCGCGTACAACAATAGTTATCAATCGAGTATCGAGATGGCGCCGTATGAAGCCTTGTATGGGAGACCGTGTCGATCACCCGTATGTTGGACCGAATTGGGAGAGGCGACGTTAGTGGGACCGGATATGGTTAGAGAAACTACCGAGAGTATGAGATCGATTCGTCAACGACTTTTAGAGGCTCAAGAGAGGACAACCGAACAAGTTAAGACAATTCGCCGAAGGTTGCTAACCGCTCAAAGTCGACAAAAGAACTATGCCGATCGTCGCCGTCGTCCATTATCGTTCGAAGTGGGAGATCACGTGTTTCTTAAAGTATCGCCACGTCGAGGCTTGTCACGTTTTGGAAGGAAGGGAAAGCTTTCACCGCGTTACGTCGGTCCGTTCGACATTATTGAGAAAATCGGAGAGGTTGCGTACCGTTTGGCTTTGCCGCCGAGATTATCGAATGTACACGATGTGTTTCACGTATCTATGTTGAGGAAGTATGAACCGGATCCGTCACATGTGTTAGAATGGTCCGAACTAGAACTTGAAGCCGATGCATCTTACGGGGAAGAGCCGATACGTATCCTAGATTCGCGCGATCAAGTGTTGAGGGGTAAGACGATACCGTTGGTCCGAGTCTTATGGAGTAATCAAGGTAGCGAGGAATCCACGTGGGAAAGAGAGGATGAAGTTAGAACGAAATATCCGCACCTTTTTCCGGAATGAATCGATGTGAGTGTTTAAATTCGAAGTTCCATGTTATTTGGCTTGTTGCATAATAATCGATGGTTATACTTGTTGCATATCTATGTGGTGCATGTCTTGGTAAGCATGATTATTTGAATTTCGAGGACGAAATTTTTCTAAGGAGGGTAGAGTGTAAAGACCCGTAATTTCATGATATTGATTTAAAGGTTTTAAAAGAAATAAGAAGGATGAGATTGATTTGAAATTGGAGAGTTGGGGTTAATGTGTAAGGTGGAATTCTTGTTGGGTGAAAGTGTAAGGTGTGCATAGTGTATACATGTGTGAGTAGGGAATAAAATTCCCATATCTCACTCCCCGTTCTTTTCTCTCACTCACGGCTCTCACTCTCTCCCGGCTCTCTCTCACTTCTCTCACCCAACAACCAACCAAAATCACCCAAAGCCCACTCAAAATAGCCATCAATCCTTCACTCCTCCGCGTATCTCAGTTCGTATTGCTTGGGTTTGAGCTCGGTGGAGGCGTATTTCGTTCGAACTCGAGGATTGGAGCTAGGGCTTGAGAAATCTTCCAAATTCGTTCTTTGATTTTGAGGTAGGAGGTCCTAACTATCAAAATATGTTTATGGCTTGTTTCCTAAAGCTTGAGTCTTGTTATTGATCGTGATTGTCGTTGTTGTTGTTGTGGTGGCTGAGAAACCCATCTCTGTCTGTCAAAAATCTGCTCGAAAGCCTTTGTTATCGATAACATTTTCATTGTTATCGATAACACTTTGTCCAAAAACCCAGAAATTCTATTGTTATCGATACCTACTGTCTTTGTTATCGCTACCCTTGCGTCTGGATTGGTCGTGACCCAAATGTTATCGATACCATTCCCAAAGGTATCGATAACTCCATGTTAAAATCTGCACAGTTTTGTAACTTGATTTTCCCATTCCATTAACTAAGGTTTGATTAGGCCTAGCCTAATTAAATACTATCCTAATGATCTACATTTGATTACCCATGCCGTGGGGCACCACCAAACTTGTCCATGATTATTTTAAGGCTCCATTAGACGCGATATTCTCCGAACACCCCTTATGAATCCGAGTTGCGTGGTGTGGCATTTCCAAAATGGTGAAGTGAATTTTGATGCATTACGAATACGACGAGAACACCTCAGACTCATCGACGGGTGAGTGCTCGGCAGAGGACATCGGGGTCCTTTAATTGGCCCGGCAGAGCTATAAGCTCATAATAGATATTTCAGACCACCCTTTGGGCATGGTGCTGGCAGAGGACATCGGGGTCCTTTAATTGGCCGGCAGAGCTATAAGCTCATAATGGATATTTCAGGACCACCCTTTGGGCATGGTGCCCGGCAGAGGACATCGGGGTCCTTTAACTGGCCCGGCAGAGCTACGGCTCATGACACTTGTACGAGACACATGTCGACACTTGGTGTTTTCAAAAGTTACACGTTGAGACACTTGATTGGTTTTGAAAATGAAAGGTTGGGTTGAAATCGCTATTGTTGTTCGTCCGTTTGACCTAGTTGCCTTTGATCATCTTATTTTCTTTCCTACATTTCATTTGCATATATTGCTAGATTAGAGCTTTCTACTGGGCTTGTGTAGCTCAGACCTTCCTTCATTTCAGGTGCTAACACAGGACAGTAGTGCATGGTTGGACTGCTTGGACGTGAACACAGTTTTGAAAGCTAACTTGAGGAGTTACCGAGTCATCTTTACAATTTTATCTTGAAAGATGTATTTGTAACTTCATTTTGTTAATCTCTTGATCAAAGGAGTATGTGTAAACTCTTAACTTCTGAATACTTGGAATTTACGCTTATTTGGGCCTCCGAGCCAAGTATGTAATATTTTGCGAACAATCAAAAGTTGGAAGTGTGATTGTGGAAATGGAGTTGTTAAATGCTTTTTTTTTTTTTGGGGTATTATGCGGATTATTGTGAGGTTTCTACTTATGGATAATCTTTATTATTTACGTTGAAAATTGAGGGTGTGACAAATTACCTCATTGCCCATGCTATTTTTTATAACAGGACGTCTAGAGTCACCGCACCACACGGCCACCGCACGCTTATTGGGCCCACTCCGGGCTCCACAAAAATACAGAAAAATATTCATAAATTTCAAAACAAGATTTTTATAGGGCCCTGTAAAAAATCATCTCTAACGGATATCGGTAAGTGTGTTTCCTGAATTCGCAGGTGTGCAGCGGCCGTGTGGTGCGGTGGTCATATCATTGTTGTTTTGATAACGTATCTTCTTCTTAAGCAAGCAAACCACAACTAAAATAATATTGTTTGATGAAAAAAAGAAAAAGAAATTTTTTTTTGGAACAATTAATGAATTCTATTTTAATTGTATGGTTGATGGTCATTGAGGAAATTATGGTCGTAATCCAATCTCATCCAGACTTTTAAACAAAATGGCCTACAAAGAAAAAAAAAGTGAAACAATTTTCTCGTATTTAGTTTTAAAGAGAAATGATAGAAAATAATATGCAATATGAGAAGAAAAAAGAAAAGAAAAGAGCAGGTTAAAGTAATGAAAATAATACCAGATTTTTGGGTTAATAATTTTTAAATTTTATTCTTTGTTTGTTTCTCCATATTTTATTTAAAGATGAAGCATTTTTATAATAATCGGGCATTTTTTATAACCCTTGTTTGTATAAGGGTAAAAATAGAAATTGGTACTTTCAATCCAATCCTATCATATGTAAAACAAACATGCAAATAACAATCCTCTCTACTAATCCCGTGCAAAACAAACATGCACATAGGATTGACATTCTCATTAAGAATCCTATCTCATTATCGATCCCAGTCTAATCCCATCTCATTACTAATCTCACCACATCTTACTCACTTATCAAACGAGTTAAAGGATATGTTTCCTGCGGCGTGAGAAACGCGTGTAAAAACTTTTATGCGGTGAGCGTGTAAAAACTTTTATTCTATCCCCGCAGGTCGGCGAGAAGGCACATTATGATAAATTTAGGAAAATGATATTGGCACTCCAAAAATTGATGCAGGCACTCCAAAAAACAAAGGAAAGTGGCTTTAGAATTATATTGATTTTGGAGTGCTTGCATCAATTTTTGGAGTGCCAATATCATTTCCCTAAATTTATTTGTGTGGCCCGTGATCCTCCGGTCCTCGATCCTTCGTAGGTGGTTCGATGGTGGGTTAGCTTTCTTCTCCTAGCCTGCACAAGGAACGCACGACTAAGACCTGGCCGGGGGTTGTCCCGGCAAGGCCCTCCGGCGAGAGGATGAGTATAGCGCAGAGAGGAAGCAGAAAGCTCTGGAGAGGGAGTAAGTGTGAGTATTCAGTAGTGTGTACCCGTTAGGGTTACCATCTCTAGGTATTTATAGTGCCTTCTGACTTGCCCTCCAAGTACCATCGCGTGCCTTCCACGGGCCAAGTGACATCATAGTGACGTCGAGAAATAGATCTGATAACCGTCTTCAGGGCTGAGCTGGCACACCCATGTGCGCCCGTGATCATCTTCTGTTGTAACCGCCGTGGCAGGACGCGTGGCTTTACAGCCAGCCGCCGTCGGCTGCACGCCGTGCTCTGAAGGTAGCCGACCGCGGGAACCGCCGAGCATAGCCATGCGTTCAATGAAGGAGGTAACGCCGCCGCGGACTCCGTCGACGGCACAATCCGAGCGCGGGTCTGTCCGCTGCCGAGCCTGAGGCAAACCGGATATACACGACGAGTCATTGTCGGCTTGCCGCGCACGAGGCCTGCGATCGGACCACGGCAGGTATGGTCCGCGTCATGCGAACAAACCATGTTCGGCCCGCTACAATAGCCCCTCAATTCCTGCCGATGCTGTACGCATGGTAGGGGTTGAAGTTGAGCCTTAGGCCGAACTCGTCAAACCGCCGAGCGTACATTTGTTTGATGAAGATAAGTTCCAGCCGAGCCTGAACCGTTTCATCCTCAGGAGTAGTCTCGACCGTCGATGAAGTACTCCAATGGTTGGACGCCAGATGTCACCTTGTGGCTGGGTACGGCAGGCGAGAGGTGGGCTGGCAAGCCCTGCAAACCGTCTTATCAATGACATGTGTCGCGCGCTGAGTGGTCAGTCGTTCGGCCGTGCAATGATGGGCGGGATTTTCGAATTCCCAACCCTAGCCCTATATAAGGGGAGACGCGAGGAGAGAGAAAGCTCTCGTTCTCTCTCTCTCTCCAGACCTCCATTGTCAGAGCTCCAAAGCAGCCGTTCGTCTTTCATCTTCGATTTCCAGCAGATTCTGCTACCAGATCTCGCCACAAATCCAGGTATTTGTTCGTTTCTTGCTTCTCTCTAACTTTCTGCAGTTTTCAGTCCGTTTTCCTTTGCTTTTCTGGATTCTTGGGGCATTTTTTGTTCTAAGTGAATAGTGCACCCTGGAGATGGACGACTGTTCATCTCCTTCTTCAACCTGTTCTTCCGAGCATGGAACCTTCAAGGGGTTCTGGGCTTGGCCGTTGATGGACAAGGCCGAGCCCCAATCTCTGTTTGTTTGGTAGGCTCCATCCGAACACGGTTTGGTCGAGCCTTGAGAACGATGATGGGGGGGCCATTTAGAATTCCGAGCGTAGTGAGGCGACTATTTTATAGCCGACGACGGGGTCTCATGATTTTGTTTTTGACTTGTTAGGTCTGGCTCCCCCAATTGTCGTCATCTCATCCGACTCTGAAAGTTCAGGGGACGATTCTGCGAACCTTGTGATCCGAGAGTATTTGGAGTTACACAGAAGCCGACGTCAAACCTCTTCCATCGCCTCGAACATGTCAGGTTCCGATGATTCCAACGCCGAGCTTGACCACGAATACGGTGGTTTCAACACCGACCCAGAGATAACCTTCTCCACTAGCACAGAATCCGAAGCCGAGCACGAACTTGGGCCTGAGGCCGAGTCCAGGCTTTGTCAACAGGATGGAGCCGCAACTTCGTCCCGAGCTGCCCCTGCCGAGACTTCTTCCGAGAACAGGGAGTTTGCTGATCTTTTTGAGAAAGGGCAGGTCTGTCCCCATGCCCATTACTTTAGTGGGCGTCCGGATGAATATGCCAACTTCTGCCGAACGTATCGCATCCCTACCGACGTCGTCGTCCACCAGGTAGCTAGTAATAGGATAAGGGATAAAAGGGGAGATCAACCCAAACACATAACAGTCCCTCTAATGGCCATCTGTGAGGCCGGGCTCCGCTTCCCCCTTCACCCATTTCTGAGGGAATTGCTGACTAGGTTCGGCATAGTACCTCATTATTTCGCCATAAATAGTTACAGGATTGTGATGTCCGTAATTAGGCTGAAAGAGCTGCATAATCTTGACTTCACCGTGGCCGACCTATTTCATACGTACATCATGTCCAGGCACGGCGGTACCGAGCGTAGGTATCTGTCTACGCGTGGTGGCAAGGAGCCCCTGATAAACGGGCTTCCTGATACCGATAAATGGGCTAAACTCTATGTTGAGGTTAGCGGAAATTACGAGTTCGGCAGCCAATTGACGCGGCTGCACTCTGTACCGAAGATAAAGGACTTCCGAGGTCCACTTTTATCTCTTCATATTGCCGAACATGATTTACTCTTTATGTTGCTGATGTTTTTGCCAACGTTCTCGTTTGTTTTTTTTTTTTTTGCAGATCACCGAGCAATAACCAAGACGCAGCAATCTTTATCCGTTGAGGCTCACGTCGAGGAGTTGAGAGCTCACCCCATTCGCGACGCACCGACGCTGCTTAACTATATTCCCTCTTACAGGGGAAAGTTGAAGAGGAAGAAGAAGGATAAGGAGCCGGGGCCGAGCACGAAGGCTAAGGGTAAAAAGTCAGCTACTGAGGTAGGCGTTGGCGACCAAGTCCCAAAGCCGAGCAAGAAGGTGAAGGAGCCGAGGGTGAAGTTTCCTACATTTCAAAAGTTAGCTGATTTCTGGTTTCAGGAAAGTCAGCCAGCCGACCTTCAAGGTACCCATATCCCTCCAATCCGAACCTTAATTCCTCAATTTGCCGACGATATGGGAAGGAGAAACGTGGTGAGGATGAACCTTAAGGAGGCAGCTGCTGTCAGCAAGAAGGTAGCTGCTCCTTCTCCCACCGAAAGTCCTGCTAAGAGGCAGAAAGTACACGACTTCTTCCCTGCCAGGCCGCCGACGCCAGTTCCAAAGGAGAAGGACCAAAGCGAGTCTTCGGCGGCGGGAGGCTCTAAGGCCGTGGAGAGGGCAGCAGGTTCTGATGGGCGTGTGATCGTCTCGGAGTTCGCACCATCGTTCGCGATGGCCGACGGCAGAGTGGTCACGGTGGAGGACAGCGTCAAGGAGGAGCCTGGCCTTGCTGTGACCATGCTGCATGGGCTTGCTCTTCCAAAGGATATGGACAGGATTCCAGGGGAGCTCCAGCCGAGCCTAGTCCACACTAGTGCATATCTCGTTCAGGTACGTTTTGACTTGGTTTTTCTAATTTGCATTTTGACATGTTGCCGAGGCTGATGAATTGATCTTGTGTAGGCTGGGCAAGCTGTGCTGCGTGCTTCTCGGCAAGCCGAACTCTTGGCCGCTGAGAGGACACGTTACCGCGATGAAGCGAAAGCTGAGCGTGAAAAGGCCAAGGCTGCAAAGAACGGCTTGAGGTTTGCCAAGTCGAGGGTCGCCGAACTCGAGAAAGAGAGGGATGAGGCCCTGGAGAATGCAAAGACTGCCGAACGTGAGCTCGGGCAGGTTGTCCGTAGGGAAAAGAGGAAGATGAAGGAGGTGGATGAGAAGGCTTTTCAGGCTGGGTACGACAGAGCCGGCGCTGAGTACGTCCGGGAGGCTCGGTCGATGGTCAACGAGGAACTTGCTAAGAAGCTGCCGATCGCGTACCGGACTGGGTACAAGGATGGGGTGAGAGCTGCGTGTGGGGTCATGCAGCTGGAGCCGGATATGAACCTGATGAAGTCGATCCCCGTAGCTGAAGTGCCCGAGCTTGTGCTGCCGTACACGGAGGAGGAATGTGCCCCACTTGCTCCGGAGGAGTTTCCCGATAGTGAGGACGATGTTGAAGATATGACGATCGCCGATGCTGAAGGTGGAGGGGATGGTTCAACTGGGGAAAAGAAGGGTGAGGCTGACAATGCCGAGCAAGACCCCGAGCCAGTTCAAAAGAATGACGAAGTGGTTGTTGAAGCCGAGGACGATGCTGCTGGTCAAACTGAAGCTGCAGCCGAGGGTGATCCGCCACAACCTTAGAATTTAGGGTTTATATTTCTTTTGAGGTTTTGTTGGACTGGACGGCTCCAAACTTGGGAGTTTTACCGTGCCAGATGTAATAGTTGTTTGAGGGTCGGCACCGAACGGTTTACTACGCCGTGCCTTCCGGTTTAGGATCTTTCAAACACTTGTCTTTATAATGCATGGCTTCTTTCGCAGCGTCTCTATTATTGCCGAGCTTGTCTTGTTGCCTTCATGTCTTCATAGAAATTTTGTAGTCCTTGCATGTTTGTGAATGTGTAGTTGTCCGTAGCCCCCACTTTGGTTTGGGTTCGGCAGAATAGCTGAGAGGATATCGTGATCGAAATGGTTAAGTATAGATATTGCAGCCGAGCCCAGACCAAAGTATTATGGCCGTAGGTACTAGGTAGCCGAACATGGATTTGTTGTGGTCAGATTTGACCAATCCTTCGACTTAGTGTAAGAGTGTGAGTTGCCCCCTTGCCTTGTGGATGGGGCTCGGCTCATGAGTCAGCCCCAGGCCATAGCAGAGGGACGTTTGAGAGTAGCGATTGTTTGTGGGTGGTCTGCTCGCCAAATTGCGAGTGTAACCTTTCGGTGGCCGACCATAGTGTCTTGCCAATCCGAGCCGAAGCCCGAGTTCCAAAAAGTGTATTTCAGGCTCGGCGGACCATATGTCCAGTGATTGCTTCTCTGGGCGGTGAAATTGGCCGAAGCAAAGGGCTTTTTAAGGAGCCGTTTGGAGGGTGTGACCGAAGTCATCGTTTGTGTGTGGCATTCTTAGCCGAGAGTGGAATGAATGCATGAAATGTTATAGAAAGACTTTTGAATAAAAAGATTGTCATTTCATTGATATTTTTACGAAATACAAGGAAAGTAGAAAAAACAATAACAGTGGGTCGAGGCCCTTCTTTGGAATGAAAAAGGAAAATGTAAAAGAGTTATGCCGATGCTGAAGAAAACAGAAACTCGGTATGCATGAAGTGTTGGCCGAAGGTAGCTGTCTGAGTGGAGCATCACATGTAGGCCTTTCTGAGGTTCTGGGCATTCCACGGGTTGGTGAGCACCTTGCCGTGCATGTCTTCGAGGGTGTAAGCCCCTTCACCAGCAACCTTCACGATACGAAATGGCCCTTCCCAATTAGGCATGAACTTTTTCTTTTTGCTTGCTTGGACAACCTTTCGCCAAACTAAGTCGTCGGGCTTGAACTTCTTGATTCTGACACTTCTGTTGTAGCCCTTGGCAACAGCCTGTTGACTCGGCCAGCTTTAGCCGAGCGTCATCGCGTTTTTCCTCAGCCAAAATTAGTTCTTGCTCGACGGCTTCGTCATTGGACTGAGGATTGAAGTTCTCCGTTCGAAGGGTTGGGAACCTTGATTCTAGTGGGATTACGGCCTCCATGCCGAACGCCATTGAGAACGGTGTTTGGCCTGTAGAACGGCGGGAAGTGGAGCGGTAAGCCCATAAAACCCTGGGGAGTTCCTCTGCCCATTTTCCCCTCTTTGAATTCAGTCTTCGTTTTATCCCTGCACAGACCGTTTTGTTTGTGGCTTCGGCCTGGCCGTTTCCCTGAGGGTAGGCTGGTGTTGAGTTGAAGAATCTGATGCCGAACTCTTCACAGAGACTCGTGAGGCCGTCCCCGACAAATTGGGTGCCGTTGTCGGAGACGATGGCGTAGGGTACGCCGAACCTTGTCACGATGTTTCTCCATACGAATCGTCGGACGTCTGCTTCTGTAATGGTGATGAGGGCCTCGGCCTCGACCCACTTGGAGAAGTAATCTGTTGCTGTGATCAGGAATTTGAAGCCCCCAGGTGCTGTTGGGAGTTTCCCGACGATGTCGAGCCCCCATTGTGCGAATGGCCATGGACTTGTGATTGGAGAGAGATTCTGAGCTGGCTGCCTGGGGATAGGTGAGAAGAGTTGGCATGGTCGGCACCTGCGTACGATTTCCTCGCAGTCTTTCTTCATGTTTTTCCAGAAGTATCCTTGACTCATCGCGCGCTGGCATAACGAACGTCCACCAGAGTGGCAGCCGCAGCTTCCGGAGTGCAGTTCGTCAAGGATCTCGGCAACTTGATTTGGGTGGACGACAAGAAGATAAGGTCCTGAAATGGATTTTCTATAGAGCTGGCCACTCTCAGAGAGCCAGTAGTATGCGGCCTTATTTCTGATTCGGAAGGCTTCCTTTTTGTCGTCGGGTAAGGTGTCGTTCCTGAGGAAGGCCACGATTTCATCCATCCAACTTGGACCAAGGTTGATGTTGAGTACCTCTGGAGTTGTATCGAAACTTGGGTTGTCGATGTTGCCAAAATTTATGGTTCGAAACTCAGATGCTTTTGATGCCGAGGCGAGGCCAGCAAGTGCGTCGGCGTGGGCGTTGTGCTCGCGGTTGATTTGTTCGATGTTGAAAGTTTTGAAGCGAGTAATGAGTTCTGCTGCTGTGGCCTGGTACTTCATCATCCGTGGGTCTCTAGCTTCGTAGTCCCCAAGTACTTGATTGACTATAAGTTGAGAATCACAGAATACGGCCAGGTTGTCAACTTTCATCGCGATTGCCGAGCGTAGGCCAGCAAGCAAAGCCTCGTATTCAGCTTCGTTGTTGGTGGCGGGGAAATCGATGCTGATGGCACTTTCGTGAAGAGTTCCGCAGGGAGAGACCAAAACGACTCCGGCACCGGCTCCGTTGTTGTTGGAGGCACCGTCGACTTGCATCCGCCAAGTGTCTCCCTGGAATAGGAGCCACCGGTCCTCTTTTGGTTGGTGTTCGGCAAACTGTTGGTTGGGAGGATTGTGTAGGATCTCCGAGTCTTCCGGTGTGAGTTCAGCAATGAAGTCGGCGAGGACCTGCCCCTTTATTGCTGTCCTCGGTTCAAAACGGATGTCGAAGTTCGCTAGCTCGACCGCCCATTTTGAGACTCTGTTTGAGAGGTTGGCTTTTCGAAATAGGGCTTTGAGAGGGTGCTCGGTCAACACCGTTATGGTGTGCGCCTGAAAGTATGGCAGAAGTTTCCTCGCCGCGGAGACCAGGGCGAGTGCAAGTTTTTCCAGTGGAAGGTACCGAGTCTGGGCTGGGAGGAGTGTCTTGCTTGTGAAATACACTGGCATGTCGTCGGCCCCTTCTCGCCGAACAAGTGCTGAGCTAATTGCGTGGCTCGAGACTGAAAGGTAAAGATAGAGATTTTCGTACTCTTTGGGCTTTACCATTAGTGGTGATGAACTCAGGTAATCTTTAAGTTCCCAACGCTCTGTCGCAATCCGGTGTCCACTCAAAACTTCGTCGGCTTTTCCCTTTGAGAGCGTGAAAGAAGGAGTGGCACTTGTCGGATGACTTGCTGATGAAGCGATTGAGAGCCGCTGCCATTCCAGTTAGTTTTTGCACCTCTCTGATTGATCTTGGTGGCCGAAGATCTGCCACTGCCTTGATTTGGTTGGGGTCGGCTTCGATGCCCCTCCGTGTGACCAAATGGCCAAGGAATTTGCCGGCGCTTACGCCGAACGCGCATTTCTCCGGGTTTAAACGTAGCTTGTGGAACTTAAGGATCTCGAAGACCTCGGCCAGCTCCTTCAAATGGTTGTGCTCCTTTTGACTTTTGACGACGAGGTCGTCAATGTATGCTTCCAGGATGTTGCCGATTTGGGCATAGAGCATCTTGAAGATCGCTCTGTTGAATGTTGCTCCGGAGTTCTTGAGGCCGAACGGCATCACCCTATAGCAGAAAATTCCATGAGGAGTTATGAATGCTGTTTTCTCCATGTCGGCCGGGTCCATAGCAATCTGGTGATAGCCACGGTAGGCGTCCAGAAAACTAAGCCGAGCATGGCCGGCAGTTGCGTCTACGAGCTGGTCGATCTTCGGTAGTGGAAACCAGTCCTTGGGACAGGCGTCGTTAAGATTCGTGTAGTCGACGCAGACTCGCCACTTTCCATTCTTCTTCTTGACGACCACCGTGTTGGAGAGCCAGGTTGGGTATTGTACTTCTGAATGGCGTTGTTGTCTAGTAGCCGGTTGACTTCTTCTATCACGGCGTCGGCGTGCTCTGGTGCCGAACGTCGAGCCCGTTGAATGACTGGTTTGGCGTCCTTTTTTATGTTGAGGGAGTGGCAGATAAAGTTGGGATCCACTCCTGGCATTTCCTATGGGGTCCATGCAAAAACTTCAAGATTTTGTTTGAGGAACAGGAACATCTCCTCCGCTCGGCGTCAGAAAGTGAGGAGCCAAGCAAGAAGAAGCGTGATCCGTCCTCGTTGATGGGCATTTTTACCAGTTCCTCTTCGGCTTTGTCTTCGGCTTTTTGACCGACGTCGTCAATGACGGCCATGTCTGGGACTTCAACCCATTGCACTTGTTTTGCCTTTGAGGAGCTGTGGACGGCGGAGACATAGCATTTCTTGGATGCAATTTGGTCCCCTCGCAAGTCTTCTTGTCTACCTGTTGTGCCGATGAAGCGGACAACTTGGTGGTATGTTGAAGCGATGGCTTGCATTTCATGAAGCCAAGCTCGGCCGAGGATAGCGTTGTATGGGCTCGGCGCATTGACAACTATGAATTCGACCGTGATTGTCTTCGAGCCGACGACGACAGGCAGAAAGATTCGGCCGATCGGCCAGACAGGAGCTCCGCTGAAGCCAATGAGAGGTACCTCGGTGGGTTGCAAAGCTGACTCTGGTAGGTCCAGCTTCTTGAAGAGGTCATAGTACATGACCTCAGCCGAACTTCCCTGGTCGATGAGGACACGTTTGACATCATGGACACCAATCTGGACGGTGACAACGAGTGCATCCGAATGTGGAGTCTGAACGTGTTCAAGATCGCGTTCGGTAAAGCTGATGGTCCATTTGGGCAAGTCTTGTGGTCGGGAGCGTTTGGATCCGCAGCCGACGGAGAGTATCTCTTTTGAAGTTGAGGCTTGATCGATGTCGGCTCTGAGGGTGGTCTCGAATGCTTTTGTTACCGGTCCATGGATGACGTGGATCAATGGTCGTTGTCCGTTGGGGTTGGGACTTGTCTGCCGGGCGGGCGTCTTTGCTCGATCAATGTATTGATCGAGATGGCCTTGAGCGGCAAGCTTTTCAAGGAGAGCCTTGTACGGTGCACAAGCAGTCGTGTAGTGGCCGAGCTCATTGTGGTAAGTGCATTTCTTCCTTGGGTTTTGATCCGGTTGGCCGGTGTCGGTCCCGAGCTTGCCCGTCGGCCATTCAAACCACGGTTGTCTCATTATTTCCTTCAGAAAAGACCAGATTGGTTCTATGAAGTGAGTGGTTTCGGCCACGTGGTCATGCTCCTTCGGCTGACGTTCCTTCCCCTTTTTAATGTTGTGCACTTGCTTCTTCGGCTGCACTTGTTGGGTCGCCGTTTGTACCGGCAGCTGGTGCACGGTCGAGGAGAACGGATTGTTAGAGCTCGGGATTCCCTGTGCGGCTCTGTCTGCGTAGAGTTCTTCGAGAGCACAGAATCTTTCCACTACACGCATCAGTTCACCCATGCCGTGTGGTGGGCGAATGGCGAGTTCGTCTAAGATCTTGCTCCCAGTTTCCAGGCCGTTCTTGAACGTACGTGCGGCCCAGTACTCATCGATTCCAGGGATCTCGTTAAACAGCTGCCAGTAGCGCTCGGCATATTGCCTGAGTGTTTCCGATGATAGTTTCCTCATCTGTGACAGCGATTCGGGCTCTTTAGCCGGTTTTGTTGCTTGTGATGAAGCGAGTGTTGAAGGCGCGTTCGAGGTCGGCCAGGGTCCTTACGGATCCGGCGGGCAATTTGTTGAACCACTGGAGCCCTAAGGAGCCGAGGCTGGACGGGAACGCCTTGCATTTCACCTCATCTTTACTTGTGCAGAGTTCGATGGTTTGTCTGAAATGGATGAGGTGAGTGTAGGCCTCACACGTTGATGGATCGAACTTAGTGAACTTGGGTAGGTGGAAGGTGGGTTCCGGCGGCGTGTTGATTATGTGGGAGGTAAATGGGGAGACGCCGAGATCTTTTAGCTGCCTTTTCAAATCCTGGGCGCGGCGGTTTGCCGTGCTCATCCGTTTTCGGTCGCTTTGAATCCCTGTCTTTTTGTTCCTTCGCCGCCGTCTTCTCCGCTTCCCTTCGGCGAAGCTTGTCTCGCAGGTCTTTCTCCGTTCGGCGTGGGCCGTCGACTGTTTTGTCGTTGTGGCGTCGGGTTTTGTTCTCGTCGTTTGCGCCGTCGACGCGTACGTCTTTCCCGTTGCGCCGAGCGTATTGCTCATCGTCTTTGTTTCCTATCGGGATGTTCCCTAGGCGTTCAGAGACATGGGGTCTGGTTCGGGCAGAGTCTCGGCTACGGTGCGAGGCCGTCGTGCGAGAGAACTCTGCGCGACCGGTCGAGTACGTACTTGTAAACGACTCGGTGTCCCTTGTTCTGGTTCCATCATGATGGCTTCTAGAACGATGTGTCCCGGATACAGTGGGTTGCTTATAAAGGATGATTCCCCTGGCGTCGTCTGGTGCTGGAGTGAAGCCTAGGCGGTCTTTCACGGATCCGCGTTGACCTCCTTCGTTCTGACGCCCTTGCGGTGGTGGAGGTGGAGGTGGAGGCGGTGTTTGCCCACCGCTACCCCTGGCTCCACCAGATCGAGAGGCGGCAGGAGGGGCGTCCGGCTGCATATGTCGCGGCATTTGGGCCACTTCCGCCCTTAGTGCCGCCCGCTCGTTGTCGCGTTCGTCGTCGCGACGCTGCAGGCGGATGTAGGCTGAAGCGACGTCGTCCGAGAACGGTGAGAGCCCGGATCCAGGGGCGAGAGAGAGGGACATGTGCCTGTCGACGGTTGGCGTGGAATTGACGTTTCCACCTGCGTCTTTGGCCCCTGAGATGGTGGCGTCCGCTATGTCTCCGCCCATGGTGAGTAGTTTGGTTGCTGTCTTACGGAGGAGCGAGGGAAGTTTGGAGGATGAGAGAGCCGCTGAGATCAGAAGGAAGTTCACGTCGGGTTCACCAATTGTGTGGCCCGTGATCCTCCGGTCCTCGATCCTTCGTAGGTGGTTCGATGGTGGGTTAGCTTTCTTCTCCTAGCCTGCACAAGGAACGCACGACTAAGACCTGGCCGGGGGTTGTCCTGGCAAGGCCCTCCGGCGAGAGGATGAGTATAGCGCAGAGAGGAAGCGGAAAGCTTAGAGAGAGTATAAGTGTGAGTATTCAGTAGTGTGTACCCGTTAGGGTTACCATCTCTAGGTATTTATAGTGCCTTCTGACTTGCCCTCCAAGTACCATCGCGTGCCTTCCACGGGCCAAGTGACATCATAGTGACGTCGAGAAATAGATCTGATAACCGTCTTCAGGGCTGAGCTGGCACACCCATGTGCGCCCGTGATCATCTTCTGTTGTAACCGCTTCTGCACGTGGCAGGACGCGTGGCTTTACAGCCAGCCGCCGTCGGCTGCACGCCGTGCTCTGAAGGTAGCCGACCGCGGGAACCGCCGAGCATAGCCATGCGTTCAATGAAGGAGGTAACGCCGCCGCGGACTCCGTCGACGGCACAATCCGAGCGCGGGTCTGTCCGCTGCCGAGCCTGAGGCAAACCGGATATACACGACGAGTCATTGTCGGCTTGCCGCGCACGAGGCCTGCGATCGGACCACGGCAGGTATGGTCCGCGTCATGCGAACAAACCATGTTCGGCCCGCTACATTATTCTTAATTTGTTTTCATTATCATTTCAGTTCTTCTTCGAGGGTTCTATCTAGTTTCTCCGCTCTTTTTGATTATTCTTGTTGTGTTTTATCTGAATCAAGTGCAGAGCAAACCGTTGGACAAAATCGTGAGAGAGATCCTACCCTAAAGCCTAAAACTGTATGTCCACCTTTTTGTCTCTATCTCTGTAATTCACAACTTATTTCTTTTTGTCCAATTGCTGTGATTTTGGCTGTTAATTGGAGTGAATACTGATTTGAAACACTACAGGCAATATAGTTATCTAGTTGGTTCTACTTTTGTGCATCTGTAGTAGCGTGTTTTTTGTTCTAGATAATTGAGAAGATCCAAGATGCAATTGATTCTTGGCTGGATTCTCCAAGTCCCTTTTACCATTTCTTGGAAGAATTGGCCTATCCTCTTAAATTATCGAGGCAGTTTTTGTACACGAACCACTGTCCTAGGGGTGGTCTTTGGCTTGAAAAAATAACAGGGGCGCTCATTAGTAGTTTTCTTGTATTATTAGTACATGTTCGTGGTTCCCTATAAAAAAGGACACTAGGTATATTCCTAGGTAGTAACCTCAAAAACCGAAAATCATGGTTCTACTCCTGTGTGCAATGTCATGGGAGTTTTGTGAAGGTGCGTGTGAATTGAATGCATTCATCTGTACTTGGCTGTAATCATCGAAAGGCAGATTGTCCCAACCTTATGCTAATGTGTCGATACTTAGTGTGAGACGGGGATATGTGAAGTGTAATAGGGTTGTGTAGTGTATTGGCCCCCTGTTTCTAGGGAGGACTTGCGGCGCTCAATCACCAGCCATTATATGAGCTTAGTGTATCCAAATAGCCAATTCCGAAATTAATAGCTCTTCTTAATAGTCTTCGCAATCTGCAATATATTGACCTCCAGAACTTTAGATCCAGGTAAAGGAGTCGATTGGTACCTATTGAAGTGCTTAGACCTATCATACATATCCGTATGTTAGGTTTATAGTTAATCTCAATTTTTACCCATAAAGTCTAGAAGTTTGAGCCTCCGTAGCTCAGATACTTACTTTGATCATCTTGAAATAATGTATCCTTGTACTTGACTCATGCTGTTCAAAATTCCATGTTTTTGCCGCAGGAAAGATGTCTAGAAGCAAAAATTGTGGTATCCAAGTTTTACCACAACCCTTATATTAAGAAGGGCAAAGTACGGATTACCTCCCTATGGTTTGATCGTTTGGCAGATGACCTCCCTGTGTTTTACTAATGACCACTTCACCTCCTTATGGTTTTGGAGTAAACTGCAACAGTTACCTTTTCGGAAAGTAAAGTACACGTGCATTGTTTGAGAGTGGGAAACAAAAAAGTTAACAGGTGAAGTCAAAATAAACTGCAAAAGGACTATATTACCCTTTTCTTCATCTTTTTCCCCAAGCCGACACAGAATCATTGTATCAAATTTAACCAGCCGCTCATCTTTCTAACCCATAAAGTTCTCCATCAATTCCGACAACCCATCTTTCTACTTTCCAATAACCAGCAGCTCTCTCTCTCTCACACACACGCACGCAAACCTCCTAGAGACCTCATCGCCGGATCCAACGGGGGCGACTAAGGTCCCACGACGGCTAGCATATCGGATGCCGGCAATGATGGCAAAGGTACCGGATCCGCCAACAATGACGCCCTCCCTCTCTCTCTCTCTCTCTCTCTCTCTTCTCCATTTTCTGCAACTTCGATCCCGTTAACCTCATGCGGTAACCCGAGGTGAATCAATTATTACCAGAAATACAAAAAGCTCGACGAACCGGAACAGAATGGTTATTTTTGTAGCCCTACGATGCTTTGCGAACGCATTGGATTTCTCGAATTTGAGGTTGAAAATGTTTATTGAATTGGCCATTATATAAGGAATTGGATTGATTTCTTACATGGGTTTCTGGAGATTTAAGGGGGTTTCACTTGAAGTAGATGTTGATTGAATCCATAGAATGAGAAATTGGATTGATTTCTGAGATGGATTTTTGAGAGGTTTGTGGAGATTTCACTGGAAAAGGAGGGTTTGTCATATGTCGGGAGGAATTGAGAGAACCAAAATATGGAGAGAGAGAGAGAGAGAGAGAGAGAGATGAGTGGACAGCGGTGGTGGCGCCAGAGTCGGTGGTCGGGACCAGTGGTGTTTGATTTGGGGAATTTCTGAGTTCAACATTTTAGGGATTTGGGTTGTTTCTCAGCATTCCCCTTGGATGTACAAGGGTACTATAGTCATTTAACATTTTCTATTAACAGAGTTAGGGTTGCACTTTACTCCAAAACCATAAGGAGGTGAAGTGGTCATTAGTAAAACACAGGGAGGTCATCTGCCAAACGATCAAACCATAGGGAGATAATCCGTACTTTGCCCTATTAAGAATATTAGGAGATATTGGTGGTTTACATAAGAACCTAGCTCTCCGCTGGATCACAAGGAAAGGAAGTATCAGCTTCTGTGAGAATTAGAAATTTGCCTTTTTGTAAAGAATGCTGATTATTTGGTTCATTCGTCACATATTTTGCAGTGTCAATGGCCACTCTATTCTAGAATGGGGTATTAATTAAATCAATTTAAAATATTTAGGTGTGGAGTTCTCTCTTTTTGGATGACGAGAAACCGCGCCCTACACATCGTTTGTGTTGGACAAATCCTGGATACATGAACCCATTTCCCGGACATGCATATTGGGTAAGCCCATGTCTTGGTTATAATGGGTTGGATCACTTGTTCCTTTGAATGGAATTGGGTAATCATGCTTTCAGGTCGGAAATTCTCTCAGTGATTGTGACATGATTCCTTTTCATGTTTTCTCGGATAACTTACATTCCCTTGATATTGAATTACACACCATGGAGGTTGGAAATCTGGATGTCGGAAGACTGGAAGCTCTTTATTCTGTATACCTCTTGTTCTTTGTTTTCCATTTTTCGAGGTGACTGTGCAGTAATAGTAGGGGCATGGGTTTGTCTTTCCTTGTTTATGTAAGTGCAAGTTTGGATGCTGTTGTTGTGTTTTTATTGGTTATTGTTGATATTTGAAGTAGTTTGCCTTCCCCCAAAATTTGTTATGGTGGTGTGATGAATCACTTTTTCTTTTTCTCTGCCTGGAACTTACGCTAATCTAATGTACTCTTCAGGTTCTAGTGAGATGGGTGGGTTGCCTAGTAAAAACCCTTCTTCCACCATAACGTTGTCGAGTTCACAAAAAGATCAAGGACCCACCATCACAACATCTGTACCAGATGCGAGGCCGAAAAAGATCTGTTGTGCTTGTCCTGACACCAAGAAGTTGAGAGATGAATGCGTTGTGGAACATGGTGAAGCTGCATGTTAAAAATGGATTGAGGCTCACCTTAAATGTCTTCGTGCAGAAGGCTTTAATGTTTGACGATCGTGGAGACATCCAACTTGACGGAAAATGGGTATTCATTCAGTTTTGTAGAACAAACAACTTGCTTTAGGACTACAAGTACGAATAGGACAGGGGGTGCAGGGGAATGCTGCCATTCATCTCGGCACGGACAACTTGGATTGAATTTAAGCACATACAAATATGAGCCATTGATTGCTCGGTAAACGTCTGAGCTGTTGATTGCCGAGATGGCCAGATTGGCCCCTTTGCAGGGGATGCTGCCGAGCGGCATCCTTGTAAAGCGGTGCCAAGCGGCTGTTCATCTTGGCACGGACGGCTCGGATTGAATCTGAGGGCATACAAATCTGAACCGTTGATTGCTCGGCAAACATCCGAGCCGTTGATTGCCGAGATGAACTGCTGGATTGACCGCTCTGCACCCGTTTTGTCGGGAGTGCTTGGCAGCATCCCCATTCCGAATATCAGTCCCATTGAAAATATAGGAATAAGCTGAGTCAATCAAAGAAGGGGAGCTTCTATTGATGACTGTTATTTGGAATTTTTTCGTTTACTTACTCCTCCTTTATAGATTATGTCTTTGATACCTACAATGGACAGAATTTTTTTTTGCCGAGTTAATGGTAGTTATAATGGTCCTGTTTTATATTTTAGTTTTAATTTTGTTCTACTAACCATAAAACCATCGCGAGGGCATCTTAATGATAGCAAGTTGATTAGAGTTCTCTTGTGGATTGTCTTATTCAAAAGCCTCCCCATAGGCCTGCCAGTTTTCATATTGTAAAGAACATAGTTTACGCTCATCTCCCAAGGCCTTGAAGAGTTGCACCACCTTCTCTGGAGGAGTCACAGTTTAGCTTACCCATTTAACAAGTGGGCAAACCATATCCTTCTTTCTCACTGATTGAAATAACGATCTTTGAATAAGGCATCTCCTTTTATTTGAACAAGTGGCGGCGGATGCCTCGTCGGTGCTTCTTTTATTTTGTTATTTATTTTAATAATGTCCTCCTTTGGGGGGTTTCTTCTCATTCTGTAGGGCGGCGCATCTATGCGTTTATATGTTCTTTCTGTTGGAGTGTCCGATATTTGGACTCCCAACCTTCTTCCATGGGGATCTTTTGATGAATACTACCTCTCAACTTTTGGCAAGAAAATAAAATAAAATAAGGCATCTCCCCTCCCTCTGTATTGGTCTAAACAATAAAGTTAGCAATTAGCACCCATGGATAGACAATAAGGGCCTCAATATTTTGGGTTGAGATCCTACTACTTTGTATCTTCAGAGCATAGGAAAATATTGAGGCTTGTCTATCCATAGGAAAATATAGAGGCCTTACTAATTATGAATAAACTATATGAAGTTAGCAAGTAGCACATATGGATAGACAAACTTGCAAGAGTGTATGGTATGCGTAATATTGGAGAAGGGGAGGATGAGATGCAATGGAATTTCTCCAAAAATGGTGCTTTTCAGGTGAAGTCTTACTATCGCTGACTTGGTGGAGGCGGTAACCCCTCCTTCTCTTGACAAGCTATTTGGAAGACGAAGGCGCGGGTAAATGTGAGTTTCTTTGTGTGGTGCGCGGCTCAAGGCAAGATTCTAACCATTAATAATTTGATTCGAAGACGAAGAATCTTTGTTAATTGGTGTTGTATGTGCAAAAGAGATGCAGAGACGGTGGATCATCTTTTCCTTCATTGCCCGGTTGTGGAGGAGCTTTGGTCATTAGTGTTCATGTGGTTTGGTGTGAAGTGGGCCATGTCGAAAAATGTAATGGAACTTTTAATTGCTTGGAGAGGTGTTAGAATGTAAAAGAGAAGGAAGCAAACTTGGGCTTTGATTCCGCTTTGTTTGAGGTTATATGGCGAGAAAGAAATTTGAGATGCTTTGAAGGGGTTGAAATGCCTTTGTCTAGGATCAAGAGTTTTTTGGTGAATAGTTTGTATAGTTGGGACAAAAGAGAATGTTCTCCTTCTCTTGACCAATTTCTAGATTGGTTTGAGTTTTTCCATTCTCATGGGAATTTATAGGGCCTTTTTGTCTTGTGACCTTTTTTTTGTAATCGGGTGGCATTCCCTTATAGCCTTCTTTTTACGTAATATATTTATTTACTTATCAAAAAAAAAATTTACTTTGTATATCTTCAGAGCATGGGAAAATATAGACACGGTAACTTTAAAGGAAAAGACGAACTACGCAAGGGAAAAAGAAAGGAAGGAGGAATTGGAGATTATTTAACACACCTTGTAGGAGCAATCTACTATTTCAGCATAACAAATTGGAGGACGTGCTAAAAACGATTATTCTGGGTGGAGAGATGGTAGTGCTTTTGTGTACAAGGTTCGCTTTTACTTTACAAACAGACAAAGCCTCATTCTAACGGAATACTATAATACTAGTTGGGAGGAAAACAAAAATAATAATAATAATAATAATAGATCAGAAGAGAGACTAGAACGTCTTCACAAATGCTTGGGGGAAGAATCGAGAAAAGATTGAGTTTTTGGCTCTTATAAGCAACGAATATAGGCCATAGCAGGGGATGTGAACCACAGCCAGGCACAAGTACCTGTAGGGGTTGACGAGCACCCAGAATGAGTCATGGTTATATAAACATATAAAAGTATAGACCATAACGTTGTAATTAATGGAGAACAACTATTTACCACAAAGGTGCCCATGGCGTCGAAAGCTCCAGGAAAGGGTACGGCCATCTGGGACAAATTCCATAGGAAATGTCACTAGCGTGTTTTAACCAAAATCCATATAAATGAAGTGAATTATTTCAAAAAAAAATTGGAAACTGGAGTAGAAGATTACAATGAATAACCACAGGCATGAATGACCCACTGGAAAATAACATAGCAGCAGCTCCACAGCACAAAATATGCTAATCGAAACCAGGGAAATGGCTGCCAAGCAAAGACATTTTCATCAAAGAAGTGGAAGCCATGAAGAGTGGCTACCATGAGTTCGTAATGTAGTCTGTTTCCCAGTTGTTAACGGTATGAGGATACTCACAAGGTCATTAACAGCGGTATCAAGAAGAAGTAAAACAGCATTTAGCGTGTGCATGGACCCCATCAACTGCAATCATTAGATGACCTGTTATTAGAATAGCATAAACAGGATGCTCAGGAAATTACAAATCATTCGATAAAGTACTTAAAAAGAACCAATGGAACATATATTCCAAAGTTACGGATGGAATATACTGATGAAAATCAACAGTGGTCATCATAAAGCATGGAATTATACTAATTGTAACATGTTACATTCAGGAAGAAAAAGAAAATTAAAAACCAAGTACTGAATTCTAAGCACAAGAATGTCCCGACAAGTAGGAGATCAAAGGATTCCATGCAAACAGGGTAAGTCATAGCTTGAACTACGGGATTAGGAGATCAAAGGTTTTCAAATGAGTTGGACAGTAGACAGTGTTACGGCAGCATTTAAATCACCAAAATAACATCAGGATAGAGTTTCTGACAGAAGATCTTCACAGAATAGAGCTCACCAAACCAACTTCACAGCCAACATTATTTATTTGACAGATTGAGATATATCTACTGAATATGAGATGACAATATTGATGGAATATAAAAGGAAACATAAGTTCCCATCAAGTAGGCTCCTTCTGGATGGAAGGATTGAAAGACAAAGGAATCAGGCATTATATGGACAATTGATAACAAATCCAGTCCTGTTTGATTCTTATCTGTCGAGGAAACAGCTTCACAATTAAAGATGTTCCATTTTGGTCCACAAATTTGTTCTCCGCATGGCATGCATATCATGTATAATAATGAAGGGTTTATATTCAGTTATTCACACAGAGAATGAATATTGATAAAGAAGTCATGTTAACTCAACAAGTGCTGCTGTTTGCTTCCTGAGAAAACAAAATAGGGAATGAAGATCAAGAATCTCACCAGGTTCAGTTTAAGATGCACATTTGGTAGAAATGGGACAATAATAAACCAAAACACAAGGTCCGTAACGATAACAGCACCTGCACAAGTCTATTCATGGAAAGATGGCGAGTTTCATCAGTCACTGATTTTCCTAAATTATTGGCGAAAGATGGTTAATGAAGTAATGGGTTCAGTTCAAACAAAAAAGAAGTACTGGGTTGTAATAGACTTGACCTGATATGAAGTTTGCATAAGGTATCCCCAGAAACCGGCTCTTTCCTGGATTGCCTCTTGGTTATGGTGACTTGGCCACTTGATATAGGTTCCCCTCGTTTCTTTTTCCCTGGAAGTAATCGCGGCACTTGTTGATATACTACCCTCTTCAACATCCCTTGTTATGAACTCTCCACTTTCCCCGTTAATATGATCAGTAGGAGGATTCTTTGAGTAGTACACCATGCATCCTTGTGCAGATACGATTGTCCCTATCTACACAATGGGAATAAGACACAAGTATTATGTGAAGATGTACATTGAATTTGGATTCGACAACATAACCATCCCCTTCTAAATGTTTATTATGGTGGAGAATTTTATCGCTAGATATAGGACCACCACAGGTCATTCTGGAAGCAAGCAACTTAACCACAAAAAACGGAGAGAAAAAAATGCTAGAAAGTTAAACAAGGGTGTCTTAAGTGCTTGACTTACGCCGAAATAGATAATAACCAAAGTAAAGGTCCACCTGCAGGCCAATAATAACATAAGAAAGCAAGATTAATAAGCAGTCATAGTTAACCAAAAAGAAAAGAACATACACTAATTAAAAACTAATCATTCGGAATGTTGAAAGATGCATTGTTGGCAATAATTAGACTGATTGGTTGTTTGTGTTGATAGTATACACCATTACACCTCCACTTAGAAGGTCAATGAAGCAACATACAGAGGATATGTAAACATACGGAATTACTACTTGGGGGCCTACCGTTTTTTGTTTTCTCATAACTAATTTTCATCATTACTTCCTTCCAGGACTTGTTTGGGAACAGAAATCTAGGACTTAAGTGGATCACAGACGTTGACCTCCACAGATTATACAGACTTTTGCAACAACCAGACTTACAACTCTCTGGTTGCGAGCAACAAACAATTAAAAAACGAACTATGTTTTTGCTACTTGGGAAGTAATTAATACTGAATGTAGAGAAGAGTTGTGCAGTTGGACTTTCTTAACCGTTAAATGTAATGAATTGGAAGAACCACTCACATCACGTAGAGGTCTGGTTTGATTAATATGATCATAGCCCAAAAGAGAAGAGAAGAGAAAGGAAGGAACTAATACGTACTCGGTGTAATAAACCAAAACGGATGGGCCATCAGCGATGATATCCCAGGCTAGGAAACCAGAGGTGATAAGAAAGGAGCCGAAACGCAGCCCCAAAAGGTATGCAGGGTGGAGACCTCGCCAACAACTGGTCCAGAGTTGGGTGGAGCTGACATGACCCTTTGGGTTTGGGGTGGTGGTGGAGGTGGTGACTAAACCCCCTCTCCCTGCTGCAGTACTACTCCCATTGGCATCAATATCTCTGGGAGAAGACACCGGAAGAAGACTCTCGTACATACTTCTCTCATTTTTGCAATGTTTTCCGGCACCTTCCATCTTCCATATCACGTAGAGGGCGCCAACAAATGAGACACCCACTATCCCAAAACACACGAAATCGTACCAGTACACAACCAGTCCCATTTCAAAGCACCCTCTCTCTATCTCTCTCTCCAAGTGAGAATCGATCGAGTCCCAGGTGATGATGAGGATGAGGAGGAGCAAAATCGGGTTAACTTTTTTTGCAATGATCGTATAAGTGGATGGGTATTACTGTTAAGTAGGAGTCGGTAGGACTACTTATATTGTTTTGATTGTTATACACTAGTACAGTAGTATCAATTATCGTCTAGAAGATGCTTGTAGCTGGTTCTAGTGTTTGATTTCATGAGGCCTGACTGGTAGTTTTGACTGTCTGGTTTGCAACTTGATAGCTAACTTCACTTGACCCTTCCAAAGGACAAGGAAGAAAATTCGGCTGTCGTGTTAAGTTTTTGGCCTTCTGAGTCGGGCTCCAAGTTCTCTGCATACGCGCTACCATTGTTTCACAGCTTTTTTTTTTTTTGGGGATATTTTGACTTTTTGGTTTTTGTCTTTATTCGATTTTTCCGTGTTTATTAGTTTTGCTTCAAACTTGATGGATTATTGGTTCGTTTCGATAAAGAAATTGAAAAAGTAAAGAATTGTGACTTGGGCTACTTTATCTTGGATAATTTCCAATATATTTGGATAAAAGTCAGTGGGCTTTATCTTGACTCTCTCTCAAAAAAAAAAAAAAAAATTCCCTCACTTGACGAAACACTGTTTAAACAACAAAAAATCAGCCTCACTCACAAGTGGGGTGATAGTCCAACCCAACGGTAGACACTTTGTATTTCCATGCATAAGACTTAGATTCAATCCTTACTAAACTTCAACTAACATTTACCACTTCTCGCCCTTCCATAAAATTTAAAAAAAAAGAAAAAACCAGCTTTACGTGCCTCTCTTATTTGATGCAATGTTTCTTGCATTATTCTTCACTCAAGGATACTACCACCAAATTAAACTTGCTCGGGACAAGTTCATTTATAGCCACTACATCTTACAATCACTTCTTCATCTTCACTAGATTAGTTCTGTAGGCGGAGACTAAAAAATTGATACAAGACAACTAGACAAGTTAATAAATAGAATCTTTTTGTGAGATTCCAGTGTGTTTTAGAATACTTACGAGAAGTTAATGGTTTCTACTATTTGGCACTAAAATATGTGTTGCCCAATTGTGAATTGAAATTATTGGTGGGGAGAAGTGAAGCTCCAGGAGGCATCAGGGGTTTGATTATGGATTAAGTAGCAATTCCCTCAAGAAACTACGAGAATTGGCCACTCAAGTGTTTAAGATTCTATAACCAGCATGGACCTTTCCACGCCCCTCTCTCCTACATTTACCATTGCCATGTGACAGTATAAACACAATTAAACAAGCTACATGAAGATGAGGAGGAGGAGGACGACAAAATGCATGGATTATGAAAAATGCAACAATCCCCTCAACTCAAGCATAGCCTGACTGTGAAATGGGATGTTTGTAAACTACTCATATAGACTCGAAAATAAAGCCAAGCAGTAGTGAACCCACCTTTAATGCAAAAGTAGGTCTATAAAGAGCATCATTTATACAAGATAATGCAATATATGACAGCAGTGTGGGCACATAACTTGGCTCCCATAACTGCTCAGAAACTACCAGCACTTCAAAGACGTCATGGAATAGATAAGCATTGGCCTGAGGTCAGTTGGTCTCTTATTTGGCTACAATGAGCAACCACACAACACCACCTTGATTTCTCCTTCAACAACAATGGTAAGAGCCAGTCACTGCTTCTTCTCCGACTACATGGGGAGCACCAGTTTGATATCTCACGAGATAGAGCATCCCATTGCTTGAAATTATTGTTCACAGTGGACACATGACAGAGGCAACATTTAAAGGAGAAATATGCAAACCTTTGGAGTAACAGAATGTCTTCTTAGATCCCAAATGTTGCTGATGTATTGGCATGCCTTTTCAAAAGCACCCGGTGTCTCGGATGCCTTTTAAAACGGACGGACAAGGGTTGTAAAGAACAATTGATCAATGATTATTGAATGTTGGCCTTCTCTTATGTTCATTTTCTTCTCAACGACACCGTTATCCTCCTAATTGATGTCCTATTTGGGTGTTGTATCTTTTTCCGGTAAAATTAACCTTGAACTATAGCTATGTATGGTAGGCGGTAGGCACATTCACATTAAACAAGTAAATGACGATGAAAAACAATAGCGTTAAATGACAAGGAAGAAACTTGAATCCTTCTAAACCGTAGAACATACATATGATCCAAAGCCACGACAGTAAGACAAAGGTCATGGAAATGAAAGGGTGGTGTTTCGAGATCACGAAGGAGCATCTAAAATTTGAAAGTAACTAACTTACTAAATCTTTTGGTATCCTATCCATGGTAAATAAATGTGTTAGCTACTTTAAACATTAAAATGGAAATTATTTTACACAATTATACATTGAATGTCCTGGCACAAACTTCAAAAGGGACAAGTTACACTTTACGCCCTCAGAGTTTTTACCTTCAAACTCATTTCTTTTTTGGTCAAACGGAAATAAACCTTCAAACTCATTTCACTCCTTGCTTCAAGTGTGAATTTCTATGTACAATCTAGTTTTATTCCTGGCTTCTAGTTTTGAATTTTGATGGACGAATGTGTGTACGCTTTAAGCATGTGACAAAAGTTAAACATAAGAATAATGCACACGGTTCAAAAAAAGAATTATGCACACTTACACAAGTTCCAGAACAATGCATCAGAAAAGAAAAAAAAAACAGAAAGCATGATTGTGGATTGTGCTTCATAGGTTTCTCTTTGCAGTGAGATCTTGAATGTGGATTTACCAGAGAGATGGGAAGGAAATTATGTAGGATGTGAAACATGTTTGAATTATACTCAATACTTACAAAAGCAATTCATCAAACTCTTAAGTGCAACAAGTGTTTGTTGTGACCCACTCTGTTAAGATCAAGAACTCAACATTTGATTAATACCTTCAGAGAATGCTTACCGTGTGGAATAGTAGATCTCTGGCAGGAAGAGGTTTGTTGGGCTTAATGACAGTCACGAGAGGGTCGTCGAGAAGCCGGTGGAATTGATACGCGTTGGTTTGAGAGAGGTGCGTACTGCTTTGCTCCGGAGGTGCGGGAGTTAGAACTTAATTTGTTTTGCATTTCAGCTGTTAGGGAACGGTGTAGATCAAAGGCTGCATTTTGGGTCGGATAAAAAAAAAAAAAAAAAAAAAGGCTGCATTTTGGGATTTGGGTGACGTTAGGAAACAGTGCAGAAGGGAAGCATTGTTTGCCACTTACTCCATATGTTTTGGGGCGTATTTTTTAACGCAAAAAGTGTGGGAAGCACTTTAGGGCCCTTCCGTTTTGCTGTTGAAGTAGTAGAAAAAGCGTGGGAAACACTTTAGGGCCCTTCATCTTTTTTCTTGGTAGACATCATTTTATTGCTAAACACCAGAAACCAAGTACAGAAACACAAAACCTCGGGGACAACCCTCAGACCAGGCCTCAAACACCAAAACCCAGAAAACAAGAGAACACATGACTTGAAACAACAAACAAGCAAAAACACCCCTACCTAGTTATCATCTCCTGGGCCTATCTAGAATGCCAAAGGAAATATTCCACGGCTCACACAGCCTTCTATTCTCCACAGAGTTAGGCATGCACTTCCAAGAACTCACCCTAGCTCTAATATTAGACTCCACAGCAGCTATCACAACCCTCTCATCCAGCAGAGCCCTGACAAACACTGGCATTTAGTTTAAGCCAAATTTATACAGAGAAGCAGCAAAAGCAATTTTACGCAGCTCAGTAGCCAATCAATTGCAAAGTGGAACCTTGAATCTGGATTGTAATGTGCAATGACCAACAATTCGAAATCTCTCCATTAGAAATAGTGCAAAATAAAGCAACACCAAATATGGTAGAGAGGCACCAACCTGAAACAAAGCTTGATAGCGTTCAAGTTAGAAAGCTACAACTGAATCGGCCACCTGATAAGGTTAGTTTCTCTGCCTTTGTAACTGCATCAAAAGTGAGAGGACTGAAACTCCGAGAAGGACCATATAAATGGGGAAAGACATTTGAGCCATCTACAGCTTCATACACTAGTCCTTCACCAAGCTGAGATAGAATGCAAGCCAAAGGACGTAGTTAAGTCACAAGGACAATCAATCACAGAACAGTAGAGTAGAGTAGGGCATATCTGAAAAAATGTTGTCACCTCCATCAGTATAGCCTTCCATTTTTTGGCAACTAGCGGGAGTAGCACGTTAAGCTCTTCTAGTGTAGGCATAAACTATTATAGGCATACACTTATGTAGTCACTCTAACGATGGCTAACAGAATTGTTTGATGTCATCAACTTGCTATCTTCAAAATAGCTTGCTACCCACCATATCCCAAACTGGTTTTCCATTCTCAATAATATTTTTGAATAGTACAGTAGAGATTCAGTAAGCACTCTAATATTAAATGCTTGTCTTGGCCTCTATGAACAGGCCCCGCTACAACGCTACTTCAAGAGGTCACCAGATTCTTTTAAGTTTCCATTGAATTTTTGATGTTGCCATGCCAACCTATTTTACAATCAAGCAAGAAGCCAAGAACACATATCTTGATCAATCATCAAGGAATATACCTTTTCAGCATCAATTTGGAGCAGGTAAAGGTCCCTGTGAGAGTCCAGAAAGAAGTTCTGCAAAGTTGATTGCACCTGCGAAAGACAGTAAGCATTTTACAAGGTCAACTACAAGAGGGGGATTTTTCCCTGCAGAACATCCGAAGGCACTTCTCTAGTAGAATCAACACACGACAAAGCAAAAGCATTATCTGATCATGATACAATAACTTAACAAGAAAGTGTCTTCTTGTCTTCCATCAAATTTCTTCTTTCAGTAAGACAGTAATCTTTGAATCAACCAATGCTTCCTCCTCCAGGATTTGAACGATATTTAAAAAGCTGCAACCTTTTGTTAGTGACAATGGTCAGGAGTGTGAATTGCGGATTAATAAGATCTTAGGGAGAAATATGCTTCTGACAAACTTGGCAGTTCATGACCACAGAACGATCAGGAAAATACAGATTGAAGGGATCAGTCACAAAATATATGTTATGCGTCCCCGTCATTCAGTGCAGTTTCAAAATCCATGTATACAAGTTTATCCTTACTTCGTCGTATGTTAAAGACTGAGAGCTGCAAAAACGGGGAGCTTATAGATCCCCCGTTTTCAGCCAGCGAGTATAGATCTTTGAATTATTGATCCTCCACTTGTTCCCTTGTTATCAATAGTGATGAAGGCTAAGATGTTTAGATTTCCAAAATCCCATGGACACGAAAGAGATAATTACTAGCCCTACAGCAAAACTTTGAAGATCAAATTCCTCATAATTTTCCGTCTTATGCAAAAGGGTGCTTTTTTTTAAGTGGCCAAAAGGGTGTTGTTACACTTGAAAATTCTAGTTTCTGTGACTGCTTGTATTCTGTCAGGAATTCTGTGTTCATGCTCACCAGGATACGTGCTTCTTGTTTGAACTATTGACCCCCAATTCAGTTAAAATATTGAACTGCTAAAGAGAGGGCTACGTTTATTGTTCATACTCAATATTACACAGGTTATCGTACAGCACATTATACTGTATGACAAGAGGATACTTAACTATTGATTATGAATTTTCCATTCAAGTACCATGCATATTCAAAATTATTTCCGCAAGTGTATGGTTTTCAACGAATTAAACTTTCTTTTCCAATGCTGCAGAGACCCCCAAAATCTGGGAAATAATGTAGACAGATATATCTCTACGTGCACACAAACAAAATCCGAGGTATTGAGGATAAAAAAAATTAAAAATCCGAGGTACTGAGTTCAGTTGTCCATACATCCAGTGACAGAGAGAATTAGTTTGAATAATAATAGGATAAAGGGTCATGGGTTAAGAAGTGGCAGAACTGAGAATAGATGGATGGATGGATGGATGGATGGATAGATAGATAGATAGATAGATAGATAGATAGATACTAGATAGATAGGGGATAACCTTACCTGATGGAGGTTACTAAGATGGAAACAACCAGTGGTCTGGTCAAGCTCACCACCGAAAGTAGAACCATTCCTCTGTAAAGCCTCCCACTCCTCCGCGGTGCTGATCCGGTACACAAATTCCTCTCCTACTTTATTCACTCCCCCCTCCTCCTTTGCCGCTGCTGCTGCTGCCATACTTGTTTCTTTCCCACTCTCGAGAATTTGGAGAGAGAACAAGGAAAGCCTATCCTATCCTATCCTATCCTATCCTATCCTATCTTTCAATTTGCTACAGTATCTAGTAGTGCGTTCCTCGTGGATTCATGAAACGGGCCTCAGCAGTTCCTTGGGCCTAATAAACTTCAGTAATGTTCAGGCTAGAAGCCCAATAAAAAAAGAGAAAGAATGATAAATACCAATAAAGTGGCACGCTACAATGCCGTCGCTTGTGCATCCTTGAAGACATTCCTTCCTACCTCCCCGACTCAGAGACCAGGAGCCCTCAATCAATATTCTCGACTCAATGGCTTCTTCTTATTCATCGATTCTGAAACCAGGAGGAGGAACCCTCAACCGTCTGTACTCTCAGCTCAAAGGCTTCCAGCTTGTCGGGGGATCAACTTCAATTCCCCCTTCTACTTGTCCCAAACTTATTAGACAGTACTCCCAAAGTCTCTCTCTTCTCAACCTCACACTGAAACCTACAAGAAATGCGTCTCTTCTTCCTATAATCAAAGCCCAGGGCTCTCCAGGTATGTACTCCACAAATATACCTATAGCACTCCAATCTCTCGTTTTTGCAGAGTATTATTCTCTTTACTATTTCTTGATTGGTTGCTACCTAGACTACTTCCCGGATGCTAATTTCTACAAAGTGGAGGCGATTTTGAGGTCATTTCTATGTCTATTGTATTTCTCCATTTTTTTATTTTCATTAAACCTTATTTCTATTTTCCTTCTTTTGACATTTTTATGGCTTCTGCATTCTCAATCTTTCCCTTTCCATAGCTTAAAATTCCACTCATTGACTTTTGGAATGTCTAATTCTTTGTGCTGCTTCTGTTTCCAACAACAAACTAGACCCTGGCGAATCCCGCAGGTTTCATCGGTAAGACCTACTCAATCATGACCCTTATCTTATGCTTACGTGGTTGCTTCGCTAATTTTAGAGCATCATGCATCCATAAATAAGTTTATGAGTAAAACCAAGAAACAGCCTTTTAGTGAATAGCACTCGATTCTCGTCTTTGACTTCCCGGATGGGTAACCTATATTCGACCACTGAATAGTAAGTTAAACCAACTGTCTCTAAACGTATCCTTTAGTACCACCATTATTATTATTTTTGGGTAATTCAGCTTGAAATAGAAAAAAGACTAACCAAATATGCATTCTACAAAGGGCATACCCCAGGAGGGAAAGAAAAGAAAAAGACAGAGAAAGAAAATTAACAAAGCCTAGGCCAAGTGGCTACATATAGCTAATGGGACATATAACCGATTGTTTCCAACCCATCTAAAAGAGGGGAACAAAGCAAACGACAAAATGGGTTACAATTGACTTTTGTGGTAAAAGCAAGCATCAGATCATGTACCAAAGTAGCAATTTGGCTATCGGAATCCACACACACAGCATGACCATCAACTGAATGGCTAGTTGAAGAAATTGGATCTATTAAGATTGAACACCCACCAACCTTCCTAAATGCCACAAGCTAGTAGTAAAGTTGAAGAGGGACTCTATCTCTATTTTCACAGAACTAGCTCTTTAATATGCATGCGATTCAACTGAAATCCGAGAAGAAAAAGGAAAAAATGGCACTTAATTATGCAATGAGAACGGAATTTCTATGAATGGCTAAATTTGCCTTCTTAGCTCTAAAGTCATTTCTTTTCAACACCTTTTGGTCCACCATTATGTGCTAACATTGTCATAGTAGTGTCCAAATTGAGTGGACATGACAAAGTTGGATAGGAAGGTAGGGACAGAGGAGCTTGATTATCAAACTTTTTTGTGATTGTATTTCCACATGCACGGTTGCTTAGACTATACGCCCTGAGCATTGTGGATTCGTTACTATAATCGATTCACAATCTTAGAGCCTCTAAAGGATTTGTTCTTGATTTGTCATAATACTCTAACAACAGCGATACATCTAATTTTAGTGGGTAAGCGAGAAGGCCCGGTACTACAGTATTGTCAATGGTATAAATGTGTTAGAATGCCTTGTATAAAGATGTTTCAAACCCTAGATGACTAGATTTAGAAAGTCATCCTTATAGCATATGTTGGTGGGTGTTCATGGTATTAATACCATTTGGATTATGTCACATAAACATTTCTCTAATGGTTCAGATTATATTAATGCAGCAGAATTTTATTAGCACCTGTTCTAAGGCTGGTCTTCCATATTAGATTTGTCGTAGTTTTGAAATGTGCTTGGCATTGCAATCCAAGTCCACCCAACTTTGTATATATCATGTTTATGGATGCTCTTTTTTCTACCTGATAGCAAAGAACCGTGCTCGACGGGCCCATCTGAGGCTCATTATCATCCTCACTACTAATGATGCATGGATAGATTCGGTGTTCTAAAAGGCCTCTAAGCTCACCGAGGCACCATGGTCTTCTGGTGGAGCCTGGAGCCTTGGCGCAAGGCGAGGCACCTCATCCATGTGAGGCACAAGGTATAAAAAAAATTAAGTAGAATTCCAAGAAGGCTCAACATAAGAAATAATATAGAATCCCAATATCATGAAACCTATGTTAATAAAATGAATAACGGCAATCAAGTATCGAATCATGCCCGGTTGTAGTCAACACAATTTCCATTTACTTCATCTTCGTCATCATCATCATTTGATTAATATCCGTATTCCGTACATATAAAACTAAGAAGGAGAAGCAGCAACAACAGCAGCAGCAGCAGCACTACAGCTATAGTTGATGATACCTCTTCCTCGGTTCATGATCTGTGCTTGTTTGTTGAAGCCAGGGTTAATGATCAAAGCACCTTTAATTTGGAGGGTTTCAATTAGTGGTTCTCAACTTATAATACCTCATGAATCAATAGATGAGGTGATACCTACAATAGATCTTGAAAAAGTCACTGAGGCGCTCGCCTCTCACTCCTCAAGTGCGCTTCAAGAATTGTGCCTCATCTTAAGGTATTCGAGGCACTATGGTTGTGCCTCGCTTCTGCTTAGACCTTGAACACTGGATAGATTCAAGCAAATTAATGATCAAAGTTGTGTCAATTTTTAACACTAGAGGGGTATAATAGAGGGAAAGGGAAGCACGATCTTGAACATCTGAATGATGCTAGCATCCATTTCACAAAAGGTGCGTGAACCTGGATGCCATGTGTAGCAATAATTCAAAATCTTGGTAAGTCAAGAATGATTAATTCCCCTTATCAAATCAAGTTGCAAGCCCTTTTTCATATTGGCACAATTGGTACCATGAAACATCATAAAATGCCCCAAACTATGAAACATGCTGCATACTTGGCTGCTCACCATTTTCTTCTGAGGAGTGAGGACCATCTTTAATGTTTAAGTTGCCTGAAATTTGAAGCAATGTTTTTCCTTTTAGTAAACATATGCACCTACCAAGTATCAATAATTTGAACCACGCACAGTTGCACCCATCTAACTTGTAATTTTGACTCACTTTAGGCAATTTATTTTTTAACTCGGAAACACTTTAGGCAATTATGTGATTGGCAATTTGGCACCTATCCACAGCATGTTACTTGATTTAGTTATAGCTAAATTATGGTCCGATCAGTGCGAAGGCAGTTAAGTGTTTCGAGGTGGTTGATTTAGATTTTTTCGATCAGTATAATCTTGGATTCTGTGGGTAAATGTTTACTAGTGTTAGTTTGGAATGAGAGTTGGATTTAGAGGCAAATCGTCAATGTTTTCTGATGTTTGAAACCACAAAAGGGCTGATAAGGTACCAAGTCAAAAGAGGATGTCATTCAACTAGGCATCTTGTTGTTAAAAACCGCAATAGGGGATATGCATCTTGCAATTTGTATCGTCTCCTTTCAAAAAACTGTGCGTATCCCACCCTGTATCCTTTG
Source organism: Rhododendron griersonianum (assembly GCA_018127125.1). Lineage (NCBI taxonomy): Eukaryota > Viridiplantae > Streptophyta > Magnoliopsida > Ericales > Ericaceae > Rhododendron > Rhododendron griersonianum. The sequence goes on along the minus strand of CM030788.1, from coordinate 59,347,769 downwards.
TGTAGAAATCCTACAACACGATGACGTATCCTACGATATCTTCGCATATCCGAATTCAGTACATATTTTACAATTACTTATTGAAAAAAAGTCGCAACATATTTTAAGAAGCATGACACCAAACTCATTCTAAATCGTTTTGATGGTGACATTCAAACCATTTAAAGAAAACTAAAACTCAATCCATTATAGCTCGTATGGAAGAAATAATGTAATTTGATCATGTCTTGCATGAATCAGATAAGGACTCTTCTTCTCTTCCCTCGACCAAGGCACCATAACGCCTATTATAATTTTGACCATTTTTTGCATGAATCTGGTTAGATGAAGACCCTTCTCTCTTCCTTCAACCAAGGCACTAGAAGGCCTTAAAGTAATAGACCCCACTTTGGAAACTTGAAGTTTTTCATCCTAAAAAGTAAAAACTTAATTTTCATATATACAGCAGATGTTTAGGTTGTAAAAAGGTATAACTAACTTTGAATTATGTATTAAATTTTATTAATGTATCTTACGATACGCGATACGTATCCCAATACTATTCATAAAATGAAGAAAACGATACACGTTTCGAATCCCGATTTGAAAACTCTATGACAAGGATGTTAGTGCCTCTACTATTGTTGCAATCCATGATATTGCAACCAGAGATTTAGCGATTCCAAGTTATGAGGTCGTGCTTTTGTCTTGTGGCTTGCATTTGTTGGCATTTGGTCTTTTAACGATGCTTGTATATCAATCCGATAGGTTATTGGTTCAATGTGAGATCTTGCCGCTTGAGAGTGGACAATAAAGTTCATGAACTTGACCAAAACATACACGTCATTTTTTAATGTCTTTTTCCACTTGGCCATGTTTTCTTCTTGAGTTATTGAGGTCTACGTTGACTCCTATCTATCAATCTGCACAAAAGGAAAATGGGACTATGGGAGACAGAACAAGGTGCTTAGGACAAAAGATTTATGTCGAAACCACTGACACATGTTGTTTCTGACTTGTATCATTTGTAAAATATGCAGGCCCTGCTGAAAATGGGAATTCGCGGTGTTACGGTATCTGATGTTAGAGGCTTTGGGGCCCAGGGGGGTTTGACGGAAAGGCAGGCGGGTACGTGATTGTCTCATTGAGGCCCCGAAGGTTTCTGAGTTCACATAAATTCTTCTCTTGTCATTCCCCTTCGCAAAGCCATTTTTGTTACAACTACTTCCAGAACGCAGATTTAAAAGTTTTTTTTTTTCCTTTTTTGGTTCATTATTTAAATTTAAAATGTGAAGTTTACTTATCCTTTTTGGGGTAGCTCTGAAAGTCATATAGAACAAGTACCGGTGATACAGTTTGGTTAACTTGGTTTCCCTGCTTTTATCTTCATTTTCAACAGGCTCCGAATTTTCTGAAGACAAGTTCTTAGCTAAAGTTAAATTGGAGATTGTGGTGAGCAAGGAGCAGGTACAAAAACTATGAAGGCCCTAAGAGGTCTTTCTGAAGTTGTTTTGAGAACTATATGATAAAACTCTGAACTCAGGCTATTTATATGAGTTATCACCTGTTTTAAAGCATCTCCTCATATTGTCTTAGGTTGAAGCTGTAATAGACAAGATCATTGAAGTGACAAGAACAGGAGAGATCGGAGATGGCAAAATTTTTTGTGAGATTTGAGGCTTCTTTCTTTTACATCTTTTAATAATTTTATTACTTAAATTTGAAGTCTTTTGATTTCTTATTTCACTATCTTTAGAATGCAATCCATGATTTACGACTACATGTAATGCATGCATATTTTCTCAACAACAAGGCTGTGTAGAAGATAACAAATAGAACAAAAGAAATTGGAATAGTAAATTACTGCTTTTGAACTTATTTTTTTGGTATGGTAATTTCTTTTTTCTGGTAGAGACGCGTTGGTGGTTTTACAAGGGGTTCTGCATTTATCGTTATGGTCTATTAATCTTCAGATAAACATGTACCTTTTTGAAGTGGTGTCTAGGCTGCCTAAGTCTTCGATATCTGTTCGAAGGACAGAACTCTGAAGCATATGGTCAACCACTATTTGTATATTCATTTGATCAGCACCTGACAAGGTCTTTTGTTGTCGGCACTATTTGGCTTTGTACCCTGGTGGATTTATCACACATGTATATGAAAGAAAGTTCAAACACCACTTCTTTTTGCTGGTTATCGGTGAAGCTAAATGTGGAATTGGAGGATGTGATCATAAAACATCAAACCCTAATTGATGTTTGTAGCTTATAGGCACGGTGATCCAAATTTCTGTCCACGACGAGTGGATGTGTATTCTTGGAAAATTAAGAAGGGGGATGTGGCTATATCCTGGGTTTTGATTGGGGGATCCGGGGATGTCTTCATTTTGGTCACCTACTTATGAACATGGCGCTATCTTAAGTAATTCCATCTGAGACATTTCTTTTCCCTACAGTTGTGGTTTCGTCCACTCAAAAACCATTTAGATGTAATAACTTAAAAATGAAACTTGTAGTTGAACTAAGTAATGATATCTAAGGTTACATCACTGGTAGAGGTAGTCTACTTGGAGTCATCTCACATCACAATAAAAGGACAAATATGTAATCCATACACCAAATTCTGTAGTGAGGCTGTTTTCTTGTGGGACTTGAATTCGGGAAACCAGTGCAAAATAGTATACCATGCCTTAAAACTTTGATAAATATTTAATGTGGTTTACATACTTCTGCAGTGGTGCCAGTCTCAGATGTAATAAGAGTTCGCACTGGTGAGTTATTGCACTTGCCCTTTTTCTTTTTCGGTTTACTCTTTTTTGAAATTTGCGTGTTCTGATTCACTTATTTTTAGGAATGTGTCTACTCTAATTTGTAAATCTTGGAGCCATTATCAACATTGCATTTTTCAGGTGAGCGGGGAGAAAAGGCTGAGAGGATGGCGGGAGGCCGAGCTGATATGTCCTCTCCGGTTCAAAATTAGAGCATCTCATCTAGATAGAGAGAGTATTACCAGCCCTTTTCGGTTTGCTGTTTGATTAGTGGTGGGATTTGCTAGTTTCTTTCTGTGTAATTATCTGGTGGAGTTAGAAAAATAAAAGGACTAAGCAAGTCGCCTCTGTCTCTGTTTGTTACTAGTATAATAAACTAGTTTTGAAAACATGGTTCCTGAAGTTGCTTCCCTTACCTTTCCCCAGTATTCATCACCACAGAAGTGGCCGCCGTTAAGTTAAAGAAGTTAAAGAGGAGTTTAAGTTATGCCTGGTATAACAAGTCTTTTTACCTTGTGATCGAAACAGAAAAACAAAATGCTTTGAGGATGAGGGAGAAGAGGGAAGCGATGATGGGGTGGACGTGGGAGTTGAGATGAGAAAGGAGGTTTTGCATGCGAGACGAGTGGCGGGAGCAGCCGAGTTTGAGGATGAGAGGAAGGTGGAAGGGGAGTAGCGGAATTTGGGGTGGCGAGAGGCAGGTAAGTGGAAGATTTCGTGTGCGAGGAGTTGGTCTGATTGGGAAGATATGAGTTTTTGAGATCGGGATCCGATTGGGAATTCGAGATGAGGTGGCTTCATGGGTTTGGTACTGGTAGTAGATCCTGTTTCTTGGTTCTGTTTTTTTTTGTTTTTGTTTTCATTACTGCAGGTATTGAAGGGGGAAGAGAGTGTTGGGAGCTTCAGTAACGGTAATGACAGTTTTATAGTGAAGGAGAAGGTGTTGTTGGTACACCAGAACATGCGCGCGCACAGAGAGAGAGAGATGATCACTTTGATGGGCTTTTTTTTTCCTTTGATGTTGCAAGGTGTCCTGGCCAATTTACTCGCACGTCGATTAATCTCTAAGGACCAATCTCACCATTTGAAGCTTGAACGAGGCTCTCCTCCCTATGCTCTCTTTTAAATATTCATGGTGTCACGAAATGGGTTAGTTAACCGATGATTAAGTGATTAAGCGTGATTTCTTTTGGGGGTAATTTATAATTATATTGGACCAAACCAATTACAGGTGCAAGGGCCCAGAATAAAGGAAACACAAACAACACCAGCCTAAGAGCAGGCAAACAAAGAACACGTGGCTCAAACTACCCAAAGAGACAGGATTATCAATAACGATTAAAAAAAAAAAAAAAACTTTGCAGCTAATAGACCATTTGGAAGAGAGGAGTCTATTTGCCTCTGATTTCCCAATATTCCTCCAAGTGCTAACATAAGCCATTACATGATCCCTCACAATTCGGGAAATCACATGCTCTGAACTGTCACACCTTTTCTAGAAATATCGAGTATTCCTTTCGTCAACCGAACTTTACCTCCATACCATAATAGAGAAGTTTGTTTGCCCAAGATTGAACCCTCTTCAGAATTCTATCCACCAGTTAGAAGTCCTATGAATGCAATATAGATGTGATGAGAGGAACTCCTGCGTATATTACTGCCAAAAAATCTTCAAGGACATCCAAAATGGACTTTAACTACAGCTTAAGATCGAAAGCCACCCCTTCGTACACTGCAAAACTCTTCCCGAAATTAGGCTTTAACCCAGACAGGGTAAAAGTTCTCCAAAAGATGATAAGAGTAAAAGACTGACAATCAGCTTCACAGAGCAGAAAAAGATCATTGCAAAATATAAGATGAGAGATGCCAAGTCTTTGGCTTTTAGGATGATAGGAAAATCCTCCCATGGGCACTCCTGAATCACAACTTTGCTGAAAGGTAGATCTGTTTCAGTTGGGTTCCATGCTGCTTCGCCGGTGGTGGTTGGCAACGGCTGCATGGTGGTGGTGGGTGTGATCTGTTCTGTATCTGGTGGATGATGGTGATCTATGGCTGTGATCGAAGTTTCTCAAGTGTCTAGGGTTAGGTATTGGGATTTCTTTTGAACTAGGCTTCATTGTTTATTTTGGACACTTTAGGCCCTTTGTTTATGTGCTTTGATTGTATTATCTGGGTTTTAGACTCATAGGTGTATTGGGCTTTGTCCTACTAAGAGTGTTTGGGCTTTGTTTCCAACTGGGTGTATGTTCCAACTTTTGGTTGGAATTCTCTTTCCCTTTCCCCCTTAATAAAATGTTTTTGCCGTTTAAAAAAAAAACTTTGCTGAAAGGCCTCCAAGAAATGGGATGTCCGGGATCTCCTTGCCTTAAAAGCCTCGTTTTACTGGAACTAGGTACTTTGCTACGTGCAAGGCACGTGTGCCATGCCCGTTGAATTGATCGGTTTTAAATTTTGTTGGGATATAGCTGCATATGAGTAGGTTATATTTTGCAAAAGGCTCATCCAGAGTAGGTTACATAAGTTTGCTACATTAACATAAGTAGTTCCGTGACTATCTGGAAAGGGGCCAACAATGAAGTAGATTACAAAAGAGCTAGCACTAAAGTAGATTTTGTGTTCCTTGGACACAGCAAAAGTCTATGGCTTGCTAGCTGTTCATTCCAAAAGCTTGGATAGGTCTGCAGATGTTGGAAGTGGCTGGCTATTTGTTGTCGTTGTGGCTGTCGGATGTTTGTTCAGCTGTTGAAGTAGAGTCTTCCATTGGGTTGTTCACTGTTGGAGTATCCACTTCTGGGAAGGAGGAGCTTCCATTGTGCTATGTGGTTTGCTTTTCTTATTTGCAGCATTTGAAGGTAGAGACATGAGCAATGTAATCAAATCTGCATAGAGACACGTTATCTACAAGTCTCAGTATTCACATTCCACACCAGTAACCAAATATTGAAACTCATTACAGAGGAAGTCAAAAGAGAAGTGGCATACTTGTCTACATCTATTCCATTTCGACCATTTGCAACAATATCATACAAGAAAAGCTTCTCTTTCGAACTCTACAGAGGAAGAGGACCAACAACAGCAAAAACAAAAAAAATCAGATAGATGCATTAACAAATTAAAGTTGGAGTAACACCATGATGAAATGCTTAAATAAGATAGAACAGATTTTCAAAGGTGAAATTTAGTAATTTAGGGTCATTACAACACCATGAAATGCTTGAACTGGCATGACTTACTGTTGACAGAGCATTTTGAGAGCTAGCAACTATCATTTCCTGGAGAAAAATCACACATATCATACAATAGGAAAGAGAGGAGGAAAGTATCATATAATCTGTAATACTTTGTCCCAATGTCACCATTTAGCCTATGTTCAGAGTATACACAGATCTAAGCAATGAAGGAATTTTAATGGTCACCTGAAATTTGGAAGGCTAAAAAGAATCAAAGATGACAATGGCGAGATAGATTTGAAATCAATTCAGTATATCAGACTCAGTAAATGATGTTTGACCAACATAATAGGTATAGAACGTCCACTTGGAAAAACAATGCAACCTTCACTTTTTCATGACTTTCATGGTCAATATCGATGTTGTGCTCATCAACGATGTGGTCAATCATCTTCAGAGACATATCCTCATGGGACCTGCAAAAGGTTCCATCTGATTAATAACCAAGATGGAACCTTTTGCAGGTCCCATGAGTGTAAGTAAGAGATCAAACTGCTTAGAAGTGTAGAGTGCATTTAGTTTCAAAACCTAGTATATAAGGAAAACTTAAGCCAACTTTTGCAAGATGAACACATACACACACACAAAAAATGAAACAAACAATTGATCTTGCACCCCCCATGTAATGATATTTCAGTTAAGACTAAAGACAAAAACAATAATAAACCATTGACAGATTACCAAAACATTGCATATCTCTAGCATAACATAAAAATAGAACTGCCATATTGAAGCTATTATAATCTTCCAAATGCAAAAATGTAAGCAATAGGTTAAAAGTTAAAACTGCTTAGATGGTGTAGTAAGTGCTACTTCTTTTCTTTTTGTAAGTGTAGGCTACCAAATAACTTATGGACGAAAAGTGCCCAGGCATCAATTATGTTGCATTGGACAATTAAATGTGATTCCTTCTTGCCTACTCTTCTCCAAAAAATGTGAAGGCCCCATTTACCACATCAAAAACCCCGGCCCCATGCCAAAGAGCAGAGAACCTTTCCAGTTGCAATCTAGTAATGAGAGAAGTCAAATTTGAATTCATAAGCAGGGGCAGGGACGGAAGCACAATCAACTTCTCAAACAAACAAAGACTGGTCCTGGAAAGGAAACCAAAAGGAGGAGGAGAAAAAGCGGAAAAAAAAAAAAAGGGAATGGAATTAAAATAGTCATAGAGGTCAAATAGCCTTAAAGTTGAACAAAACCGCTCAAGCCTTCGGAGCAAACGTTTCCAAAATAACTTTCCAACCTTTTATTAATGAAACCAATCGTAATGATTAAAACTCACTGCAGGCACACGCCTAATACAACGTCAAAAATCAGTTTAATTTAACCTATTGTCACCCCGGTAATTATTTCGTCCAGTACAGCGTAATGTCCTTATATTGAACTATGTTCAAATTCCAGAATGCATCCAGGCAGGTTCTACATTCAGCTCCAGTAGAATGAATGACACTTCAGGTTTCATTTAATAGAATTATGATACTATAAATGAGTAAACTACTACGAAAATAAAAGCATACTTTCCTTTCAAGGTAGTCATCTTAGAATAGCCAATATATATGTTCTAAAAGAATGTTAACAACTGCATCTCAACACCACAAACTCTACAGTTTTAGAGGAAGATTAAGGGTTCTGGTAATTTCAAACCGCACGGATATAGATGTTCAAGGATTTTCAATACTATGCTTCAACACTCAAACACCCATATGATTATCTTCACTGACCATTCACAAACTAATTTCTGAAGCATGATAGAATTACCATTGGTAACCATTGAGAACCCGGGGAAGAAACTCGCACTCAAATAAGTGGCTAAATGGTCCATGCCCCACATCATGGAGTAATCCTGGTGGTAGAATAACAAAACAACATTAGATAGACAGGCAGACAACTTGATGCTATGGAAGTGTCATGTAGTTACCAGCAAGCTTTACTGTCTGTATATCAAAACGATCGATGCCAAGCTCCGCACCCTGCAATGAAAGCATGTTTATGGACGGATAATATCACCAATAGGATAGAGAGTAAGAATGATAAGAGTCATCAGAGCACAGAGTCATTTTCCTAGTTGAAAGTTTTTGATCATATGAATAGCTTCACCAGTCAGGCAATATACCCCGAGTGAATGCTCAAACCGAGAGTGTACACTCCCTGGGTAAACCATGTATGTTACACCTGAAAAATCAGTAAAAGCTTTAAGCCCCTTAGAACCATAACAAAAAGCAGTAATTACTCGATAAGGTCAACAGAATGGCCGGCGGATTTCCTTGTAGCTAACACATATAGGTTCTGTCCTAGGTTGGTTATTCAAAATAACGATAGGCTCCTTCGGTTTGTACCTTAAGAATCCAGGACGTGTCCAAGGCCTCAACCCAGCTAGATAATTCAAGGATTATTGCTACAAAAAAGAGAAAGAACCACCACTCAACACATATGAAATAGGTTATCCCGGCATGCAAAAGACAAACATGAAACTGTCACACATTTCCAAACCATAGAGAGCACTGAACAAATAAGCTAAGGAAGGAAAAATGCTTACCAGGGGTGGCTGAATTCTGTCCATTCCTAACTTACAGCTTCGAATCCCACCTAAAAAAATCAAATGCTTCCCTCTCAATTACCATCCTATAAGGAAATAACACTCATCAGACATGCACAGCTCATTAATCTAGCATTAATCACAATTAACCCGAAGGATAGAAAATTCACCTTTAAAAATCAAGTTCCAAGTGAATCCTGGATCGAGTTTGTGGAGGAGTCCGCCTTAATTCTCAACACCAAAACCTGAAACCACTGACCGAACACCACAAACCCTAGAAAATAGAAATCCATCTCAAAATATATAATTCTCCCACACCAAAAACCCAATAATCCGAAACCAAGAAAATGAGAAACCCTAAATAAAAATCAAAACTAAGTATCTAAACCTCCTCATAGACTGATCAAATTACAAACCCAACACACCGAAGTGGAAAAAGGAAAAGTTTCAAAATTCCAAACCAAATCAGATTTGAAGCCGCAAGAATAAAAATCAAGAGTGACGGATGGGATCACTGTCTTTGACTCGGAGAGAGAGAGAGATACCTGGTCGTGGTGCCATTGATGGAGAGAAAGGCGGTGCGGTGGCGCAGAGTAGTGGCGGTGGGTCAGAGGAAGAGAGAGAATCGAGAGAGAGGGTTAAAGGAAGACAGAGGGAGAATGAAGGAGAGGAGGGGAGGATGTGGAAGACTGGAAGGTGTTGGATGCCCATCGTGCCACGTGCAAATTGGCAAGACACGTATCCACCACATGCAAAAACTAAAATGCCCATTATGCCCAACTCAACAAAGGCACAACATCCATTCATGGAGGGCCAGAACTGTCCAAATTGGACCAAAATTGACAAGCGAAATCCACCCAAACAGGTTCTTCTTTAAGAGAGGTAGGAAATACAACACAAGCCTTTGATTTATAACAATTGAGAACATGGCAGAGGTGACACATTGTCTTGTCCAGTGAATAACCTCAAACACCTCAAACAGAAAATCCTAGTAAACAGAATTCTATGCCTTCGTTAGATCCAATTTCAGAGCACACCTAAGAATATCCCCTGTTTTATGCCAATTCTTGACCATTTCTTGCATTAAAAGAATGTTATCAACAATGGACCTCCCTGTAACAAAGGCTGAATGACATGGGCTAACGAGAGAGGGGAGAAGAGGTTGCAACAAAATCTTTGTGACACCCTTATAAACCACTTGGGCAAAGTATGAATTACCTCCCTGAGGTTTTCCCGTTTGGCAGATCACCTCCCTGAACTTTATTAATGATCAATTCGCCTCCTTATAGTTTTGGAGTAAAGTACAACTTCTAACTCCGTTAACGGCAGAAGTAAAAAGACTACGCTACCCTTTCTTAAATAAAGGGCCTTTACTATCCTTGGAGCATCTCCAGCACCCTCAAGTGGTTCCTAGGCAATCGGAAAATCCATCTTTTTAATTGTCAGGAACTCATCTTCGCTTCTCTCTACTCTACGAATCGGAAAACCCATCAGCCGATTTAGGCCATCCAAACCTCTCTCTCTCTGCAATCGGAAAACCCATTTTCTAAATCAAACCAACAAATTGAAAATTCATGCACAAATTAAAAACCATCTTCCATAAAACCATCATCTCTGTCCACTGTCCACAAATTGAAAACTACAAACCGATTGCACAAACCAACAAACCAACTGATAACCTCCAAACTACAAATTGAAAACTGATGCTAAAACCCACAACCACAAATCCAAAACAATACGAACGATTTTTTTGCCGTCGTCGTCGACTTGTCCGTCTCCGCCGTCGTTGAGTTCGATTTTGCCGCCGTCATCGAGCTTGTTTTTTGCAGTACCCGAGTTTGATTTTACCATCGTGCATATCGATTCCACCATTGTGAAGTTCTATTGTGCTGTAGTTGTTGTCGGTGTGTTAGAAGACTAGAAGTTGAGTTTCTCGTGGAGTCCGTGAGCTGGAGTTGGTGTGTATGGGAGACGAGAGAGAGAGAGACACCAGCGCTATTGGGTTGCTGGGGGTGGGTGCCCAAATATTATGGGTTTTGATTGTGGACTATTACGTGGAGTGGGTTTTGATGTGAGGAATATGGAATTGGCAGATTGTTGGGGTGGGGAACAAGTTGGATATGGGCCGATGGTGAAGGGGCAGGCAGCGACAATGATTCTGTTGGTGGGGGAGAGGAAACGACCACCATTGTTTGGTATGAAGATGGACGAGAGCCGTGGATTGGGAAGGGTAAAGTTATACTCCATTTTTTGGAGAAGAAGGGTAATGTCGTCTTCTTACATTGGAAATGAACTTTATTTAAATTTTTTTTTCATGACCAGTCTCGTAACTTGCGCGTGTCTTACACTTTCCGTTAGTTTGGATGAAAAAGCTAACGGTAGCACTTTACTCCAAAATCATAGGAAGGTGAATTGATCATTAATAAAGTTTAGGGAGGTCATCTGCCAAACGGTCCGTACTTTGCCCAAACCACTTTACAGCAAGCAATGTATATGGAAGAAAAATTATTCTATGCCTCTGGCACAGCCATGTGGTACCTCAAACTCATTCTCCACCACACATATTTTTAGTGCATGTAATGAAAATAATGTTAGCGTGTATCGAACACGGAACCGGAAAAAATTAAACTATTTTTTATTAACTAGCATTGTGCTTGTTCGATACACACACACGGGATTTGAAAAAACACCAATGTGATTTTTTTTTGTGCCTCGTGCATTAAACGGGTACAATGTTAGTAAAACATTTTGTAGACCTGGTCATTACCAGCGCGATCGTAATCACACGAGTAGCAGTTACACTTTTAGGGAGATGCGTAAGGCCCCGTTTCAGAACACCTTCTTAAAAAATAAGTACTTATTTTACATTTTTAAACTAAAAAATAATGTAAATGAAAAATAATTTTTCAATTTTTTTACACCGTATTAAAGATCTTAATGAGATCTATCAAATAAAATCCATATTGATAGAAAAATTATTTACGTAAACACATAATTTTTAAATTTAAAATTATCTTCTTAAAAAATAAGTATTTATTTACCTTTCGGAACGGGCTAAGTAGCATTAGCGCTTTTAGTGAATTCAAGTTTGTACCCCCGTTTAGTTAAAATGGGCAGGTTTTGCAGTGGTGAACCGGTGGTCTCTGAATCCTCTGCCATTTTTTGTTGAGGACGGACGACAGCTCCACGATTTTCTGAGACAGAGAGCTGTTTCCCAGGTTCAAAAAAGCTTCTCTCTCTCTCTCTCTCTCTCTCTCTCTCTCTCTCTCTCTCTCTCGTGTTTGGACGTCAAAGACTACGGTTCCTGAGTTTCTCTATCAAATTCGTGCTGTAGAGTAGATGTCCGCGTTTGTTTTTGTTTGCCTACGTATTAGATGAGGGTCCTGGTGGATTCGAATGGATTTAGAATTTGATCGATCCACATCTCCTTCGAATGGATGAAATCCTTGCTCGTTTTCTTCTTATAGTTTCGATACTTGGGATTATTCGAGACTGAATTCTCTTTTCCTCAAGATAAGATCGTTTCATCTACCCCCCTTCTTCATGGTCTCATCTTAGTCGATGGCATTTATTTTTCCTTTTCGCCGGATCTCATTCAATGGGATTCAAATGTGATTCTTGGCATTTGGATCAGCAGCTATGTGAATTAGTGATTTTGTATTCTAGCGGTGATTGTTCTGTTCAATTTTTGTAATGATCTACTAGATTCTAGTGATGATTGTTTCTTTTCAATTCCCCAACGATTGTTGCACTTGGGTTTTATGCCTGCTCTCTTTCCTTTTGTTGGACCTTCCCAACCTACTTTAATTAGCAAAACCGTTCATTTTATAGATCCCGTTGAGAACAACAGCCATGCAAACACATGTCAATATAGATGTGCTGCGAAACATAACAAACGATATCCAATCAGCATGAATTTTTTTTTTTGTTTTTTTGTGTGAGATGAGATTTACAAAATGAATGGTTTTCATCATCGAAGTGGGTCCAGAAAGAGCCCACAAATGGACCAGACATGACTGTCCAAATTACTTATCAATCTTGGTTTTATGTCAAACGGTAGGGTAGTGAAATTGTTCGTGTTCTTAATTTTCCTTTGCAATTCAGTGTTGCAATTTTTTATATCCTATACGAATTTTTTATTTTGGATATAGACTACGGTTTTCCAATACTATACGCTTTTTGCATCTCTTTTTGCCGAGTCTGCATATCCTAAAATTAGTAGTTTGAAAAGTGTGAGAAGTGACAACCAGATATTACACCCCAACTCGTCAAGTCAACATAACATTTATCATTTGCTTTAGAAATAAGGGTTAATACCAATTCTTTCTTGTTATTGTTCATAAAGGAGTTTATGCTATTGGATGTTATGTTTTTCTTTTCTAGTGCTAGAATTCAACATTATATGAAAATGTCTGCTCACACCTTTAGGTTTTGCTATGAAGCAGATTTGACCGTGTCAACTTCATTTTATGACTTTATATGCTTGTCCTGAAGAGTGTTGATGGGCTCTATGTGTCTTTTCGATGCAATGAATGGAACAATCTGTATTGCTACTGCATTGCTAGAACACTGCTCAGCGTTTTGTGGTTTATTCAAAACCATTGGCATTGCTAGAGCATTGTTTGGCCTTTTCTAGTTTAGAACTTGAAATTAAAACCGCACTCCATGGTAAACAAATATGGGTTTCTTGTTTCTTGATACATTTAAGAAAGAAGCTATTTCTATTTCTAGAACATTGTTTCCACATTTTCTGGTTGATAGAGATTATTAATGTCTGTTCTGTTGGAGTTGTAGACGAAAAGATGGGGCTGTCTTTCACCAAGCTTTTCAGTCGGCTTTTTGCGAAGAAAGAGATGCGTATATTGATGGTGGGTCTTGATGCTGCTGGAAAGACTACCATCCTTTACAAGCTCAAGCTGGGAGAGATAGTTACCACAATTCCAACCATTGGTAAGTGAAAAGAAGTTAAAGTTAAACTTCATTGCTTGCTGTTTGTTGTTTGTAGCATCAATGTATTCTGTTAGTGTTTGGCATTTCTACTCTATTTTGTTACTTTCTGTGCTGCTTTATTCTATACGCAGACTGTTACTTATAAGAACTTTGACCCTATTTATTTGAAACAGCTTTAAGTATAATAGGCTGGCCGCAAATGTAAAATTTCCTTTGTCAATCATGCATTATTTGCTGCGAGTTGATCATGGCATCCTCAAAGTTTGTCGTTGAAACCATAGTTTTGATTGTTGACTGGGATATCTTCTCTCCTAGTTTTACTGTATGTATGACGGGACGGCTATTTGTTTACTGTCTGTTCTATGCAACTTTTGTTTTTATTTTGCTAGATTATTCTATACACTGTTAATGATCTATTTTCTGGTCAGGATTTAACGTGGAGACTGTGGAGTATAAGAACATTAGCTTTACTGTCTGGGATGTTGGTGGCCAAGATAAGGTATGTAGGTTCATTTATGCTTTGTCGTATTTGATATAGTTCTCGTAGATTGACTTGGGAGTTAGGTTAAATATCTCCGATTCACATTTGCTGTGGCAAGCATCTTTGATATACTTGTAGAACTCGATTTGATTTTTTTTCCTGATGGAACTCAATTTGAATTTACTAGCCGTAAGCCATGTGTTGCCCTGTTGATTGATTGCATGACTATCAATGGTTTTCGTTCTCAGATCCGACCTTTGTGGAGACATTACTTCCAAAACACTCAGGGTCTTATCTTCGTGGTTGATAGCAATGACCGAGATCGTGTGGTTGAAGCAAGAGATGAGCTGCACAGGATGTTAAATGAGGTAGTGGAGTTTGTGATCTCATATGTTGAGTGCATATGTGAACAGTAGCTTTTGAGTTGTGGGTAGTGATTGATTGCAATTTGGGAGGGTTATGCATTTTTTAAATTTCTGAGCCCTCTCATAATTAGAACCCTGCATGGGCCTTTTGTAGGATGAGTTGCGGGATGCTGTACTGCTGGTATTTGCAAACAAGCAAGATCTTCCAAATGCAATGAATGCTGCTGAGATAACTGATAAGCTTGGCCTTCACTCCCTCCGCCAACGCCACTGGTAAATAAATCGTTCTCTCTCTCTCTCTCTCTCTCTCTCTCTCTCTCTCTCTCTCTCTCTCTCTCTCTCTTACATTATCATTAAAGGTGACCTGTGCCCAATTCAGTGTGAATCTCACGGGGCGTATTGGATGGTGTAGGTATATCCAGAGCACATGCGCTACTTCTGGGGAAGGGCTGTATGAAGGACTGGACTGGCTCTCAAACAACATTGCAAATAAGGTGAACTCTCATCCACATGATTACGTCATCCTGAATTTAGTTCGCCGATATTGAGTTGCTCCTAGAGATTTTGATGTTACTTCATCTCTCTCATGTTGTGAGTAATTTGCATTTGCAGGCATAGACAGCTGGACAATGAGTTTGGTTTCCTACTAGGTCGCAATTAGAGGGTTTTAACATCTCTTTTGACTCTTTATTTTTTTAATTATCACCTGTACCTTCGAGCTTTCTGTTGCAGACATGGCTGTTCATTTCCTGTAGTTTTGAGAATAATTCATGCGAATTTGGTCTTCCTCATTTATACATTGTATCCTCTGTGCACGAATATGCTGAAGCTTTATATTATTCTAGAATGCTAGCAAAAGACAGGTTCAGCATGCTATCAGATCATAATTCATTGCAATGGCTGATTTAGTGGATGAATTTAGTGCAAGTGCAGATGAGACTTGGGAGTAGTTTGGCATACTTGGCCCAGAAACCATTATAGCAGACAACTCTGTATTGATCCATATTCATTGGTGTCCTGTGAAACGGGGCAAGTCTGATGGTTGCACATTATACTGCGACCATATGCTTTTGAATCAGTGTTCTAAATGGCGGCCGCCGAGGCGCTTGGAGGTACCCCGCCGCCACGCCAATACCCCTTGGCGTTTGATTTGGCACCCAAGAAGGTTTGGCAGTGTTTGGCGGCCGCCTAGGCGGGCTCGGCGGCGTCTTTGGAGCCCTTAAATGTATACTATTAACCTAAAAGGGCTAGGATCAAAAGTACAAAAACTAAAAGGGCTTATTATATAATTTTACAAAATCATGTCTATATATATATTACAATTACATTTACATCCCCCATTCAACACTCCACATTCCAGTCAATCAGAACTTCAGAGGCGGGAGACGAAACGAAAGTGAAGAATTCCAGTCGACGCCATCGTCTCTCTCTCTCCCGCCGGTATGTCTCTCTCTCTCGGCTCTCTGAGTCTCTCTCTCTCTCTCTCACAGTGATCTGCTCACACACACAGTGATCGTTCTGGTGTTGGGTATTTCGCAGTCCCCACAAATTGTGCCTGAATTTCGTAAATCGCCAAAATGTCAGTTCAAAATCATATCTATATATATTACTACTTAATTTCATTTGGGTTTGTACTTTGGAGTTTGAACTTACATTATGGATACATGGAATATAGTTTGATTGGATAATGGTTTGTTTAAAAAAAAAAACGCCGAATTGCTTGGCGCCGCCTAGGCGGCTTGGCGCTTGGAGGTGGGTCTCCGCCCTACTAGCGCCAAGCGCCATTTAGAACCTTGTTTTGAATATTAACTGTATGAACAATTTACAGGACTGTGAAAGCAATGGTGACCACCCAAGTATAAATAATATTAGATTTTGGGGGCGACTATTCGCAATCCTCAAATTTTCTTTCGTAGCCCGTTAAAAATTTTTAAAAATTATATTTCAGTAACTACATGTCGAAAATATGTTCAACATTCGGTAAACAACTGCCGAACATACATTTCGGTAAATAGCTGTTGAAAATAAGATTATATTTCGGTAACTACATGTCGGAAATGCACAAGAAACATATATTTCGGTAATTGGATGCTGAAAATGTATCTCAATTTCGGTAACTAACTGTCGAAAATGTATCTCAATTTCGGTAACTAACTGTCGAAACATATGGAAATTTTTAAAGGGCTACGGGAGAAAATTGAGGGGTGCGAATAGCAGCGCCCTAGATTTTATGTTTTAGCATCTCTATTTTTTTGGGGGTAAATTCCAGATACACCCCCTCTACTTCATTTTTAATCACTCGCACCCCTTGTACTTAAGACTGGTTTGGAACTGTTTGTATTTCCGTCCAAAGTAACGAAAAAGCAGGTAATGGCTTGTTGGCAGGAATTTTTCCTCCTAAAACATCTTTTCTAAGACCAAATTGCCCCTAAAACCCATTTACATCATATATATACCATTTTCCCACAAGTTAGAATGAAAAACAGAGTATCACCCACTCAAGGCCTCTTCTTCTTTCATCATAGTTAATATCCATTTGTTGAGTTGCAAAGACCAAATCTTCATCTGTTGCATCATTCAAAACTGTTGGGCGCGACTCGCTTGAGGCATCATTGATAAAAGGATGGAAGGCCTCTTCTGATGTCACATGTTCAAAAACATCCAAAGAACTACTACCCTTACCAATGTTCAACTTCTTCAACTCATTTGGAAGTTTTGATGCCACGTTCGTAACACATGATTTCGCAGCATTGTCACTGCTTCCAAAGCTGAAATGGGTCTTATTTTCTACACTTACATTAAAACTTACATCTTTTAGATTCTTAGACCTTTCCAAATTTGCTGAACCCTCAATGTTCAACTTACCAATCTCCTCCGGGAGTTTAGACACGGCATTTTTGTCAATGCCGATCCCTTTAAAGACACCTCCAGATACAGGAATCACTTTATCAGAGCCCTCAACATGACTAAAATTCTTTCTATCATTTGCATTTACATTTGATACGGGATTCGCAATACTCGCAAACTCTTGATCGCTTTCAATTTTTTCCCCACAAAAGAAGAACCCACTCCCGGAACAGAATCATCTGAAACGGGTCGAAACGGGTTAAACCCATAATCATCTTTACCAGTTTCCATCCTACCCTTTGGTTTTC
This sequence comes from Rhododendron griersonianum, assembly GCA_018127125.1. Classification (NCBI taxonomy): domain Eukaryota; kingdom Viridiplantae; phylum Streptophyta; class Magnoliopsida; order Ericales; family Ericaceae; genus Rhododendron; species Rhododendron griersonianum. Next base: position 59,330,306 of record CM030788.1, on the reverse strand, counting down.
TCAATTTCACTAGTCTCAGCCTCGAACGGTCCGATGCCGCCGAGCCAAATGCCGGCTTTCCAAATCCTAACGGCTCACCCAAGCCAATATTCCTGGGTTAACTTCTTTTAAATTGGGAAACCTAGAAGAAGGCTCTGTATTTGAATTCGATGAATACATAATCAATAGCCTTGATTGAAGAAAACCCAGAAAGACCAAATCAAGAAAGAGTGAAAATCTGACCGTTAGGATTGGATTTGTGATCTAGCAAAGCCGGCAAAATACCAAGATTGGCGTCATCAAGTCGGAGTGCTGGTGTTGCTGGGTCTTAATCAGTTTTTCAATCAATGATAACGCAATAGGAGGAAGATGGGTTGTCGGTTGATTTGGAGATGAGGGCTGTGTTGATCTTTTGTTTTGATATTTGTCTCGGCTGTCTGCCTTAGGTTCAAAGGAAGAGAGAGAGAGAGAGAGTGCTGGCTGGCTCTTTCCTACAGTATAAATGGCGCAGATGTTTTCCTATGTTTTTCTCTCCACCATTGCAGAACCAGAGCTCAGAGCTTTGTAGAGAGGGAGGGGATAATACGCAAATGAAAAAAGGGGAATAAGAAAGGGGAATACGAATGGGTATTTCAGTCTTTTCGTTACTTTGGACGGAAATACTAACAGTTCCAAACCAGTCTTAAGTACAAGAGGTGCGAGTGATTAAAAATGAAGTAGAGGGGGTGTAGTTGAAAAATGACCAAAGTACAAGGGGTGTATCTGAAATTTACCCTTTTTTTTTTTTTTAATGAAATCGACAATTTCATTAGAAACTCGGGACATCTAAACACGAAACAAAACGAGCATTTTTAGCTAGGTAATGATCTTCCAAGAATCTGAAAGAAAGATACAGATAGGCTGAGGAGACTAATTAAATCCTCTCTGACATCGAACAAATAGTAGGAAAAAACAACTGATTCTAAGATGCCCACCTCTTGAACCAGTTATTGAGGAATGAGTGAAACAGCATTCCACTAAGCTCCATTTAGTTTATAGTACAAAAGGAGCTTTTAGACACTGGCCTAAACTATTGAGGTGACTTGGCAGTCAAGCACCTCAAACCCCTACTTTGGTAAAGGGGCTTCTTCTTTTTACCCGAAATAAAAACATGGAAGCAAGTCTGAACTTGACTTATCTAGTGAACCATCATCACTTTTCGAAACTTGGATTGATGAACCAAAAGCAGCCATCTTCTGCGATAAGTTTCGCAGCGCTTCCTCCTTGTTAGCCAATTCTAGAAGCACCTTGATCCTCCTAAATGAAACATTGCTTGGCCTTTGCCCCTTCTCCATCATCTGCAAGAAACACCGCTCTGCTTCCACCAACTTCCCCATATCACAAAGCAAATCAAACAAAACATCAGACACCAATATATAAGACCCAAATCCCTTCTCCACCATGTCGTTCCAGAGCTCAAGCGCCATATCTACCTTCTCCTGCCTCCTGAACAACCTTGTTAGAAACAAACAAGATTGTGTGTTTGGTGGGCACCCAGTTTTCTTCATCCTCTGGTACAAACTCCATGAGCTTCTCAAATCATTTGACCAAAAAAACGACCTCAAGAACACATTGTAAGTAGTTGCATTCGGACTCAAGCCTTTTCCCACCATCTCACGCATCAAACTGTATGCATCATCAATCCTCTTTGCAATGCAGAAGTTCCTGATAACAGCATTATATGCTGCTACATCGGGATAACATCCATACTCCCTCATTTCTTTCAAAACATACCTAGATTTATCAGGCTGACCAACCAACCCCAATCCCCCAATCATACTAGTATATGTTATTACGTCTGGACATATATTCTGCTCTCTCATTTCGTCAACTAACTTGTACGCTTTGTCAATTTCTCTACCTTTACAATACACATCGATCAAACAGTTGTAGGACACAAGATCAGGTTTGACACCCATTTCCCTCATTTCTTGAAAGAACCCCTCAGCTTCCTCTGGTGATTTCCAACCGGACAAGAGTATGTTAAAAGTCTGTAGATTTGGCCGGAACTCATGTTTCAAATTGTGATAAACATTTCTTGCATCTGTCATGCTTTTCTCTTGACACAGAGTCCTCAACAAGGCATTAAAACAATTGGTATTGAATTCCGGAACGAGCTTTCGGAACTTTCTAAAAGACTCAACCGTCTGCCTAACCGAACAAACCTTAGCTATTCTAGCTGAAACAATCTGAACAGTTCGCGGAGATATCAAAGATTGGTCTTTTCTCTTCATGTCATACAGAAGCTCCCAAATTAGGTCAAATTTTCGACTTCGTCCTAAGATATAGAGCATTGTGTCCAAGGAGAAAGGGGTGTGATAAAAACCTCTTCGGGTAGCTGTTAGATTGAAGAAGTCTAATGCTCGTAGTGGGTTTCCGTGACTAAATCTAACCCTTTTCAGAACCCTATCGATCAAATCGTTGGATAGAAAGACGCCGCTTGATTTTAATGATTGTCTCATGTCCATTGAGGAGGAAGAGGTAGTGATTACGCGAAGCACGTTTTCGACGTCGTGGTCTAGGGTCGAGTTTTGAGAAGAAGAAAATGGTCGTCGAGAGTAAATTGGATTGGGATTATTATGAAGTAGATAGAAACTGAGGAAGATAGAAGGAACGTACCTTAGTGTTGAAGATAGATGAGAGATGGGCTTCAGAAGCAATAGAGCCATTTGTTTCTGTTGATTAGTTCTCTTTCTAGTCGTATCTTTCTGTTCGTTTCTGTCCTGATAACAATAGAAAGCAAACCCACAAGCGATCGACAAACTGATAAAACACCACCCACCCACCCAGACAGAATTAAAATAAGAACACAGAGTTAGTTGGCAACAAAAGAAGCCCTAAATTAAGACGAAACGTCCCCGACACCAAGACGATACCGGAATCTATTCCGTCGCTGGAAGATTACACCGGAAATCGTTCTAGAACAAATTATACAATTTCAGTCGACCAAATAAAAATCTGATTTGATAAGAGAAAACCCTTAACTGTTTTGTTACTTAGAACTAGAAAACAGTGAAGGGCTGCTCGCGGTTCGGTTCGGTTCGGATTTCTAAGAATTCGAGGACCGAACCGCTAGTCACTGTTTACAAAATGAAATCCGTGTCCGAACCAAAAGTTCTACGGTTCGGTTCCAATTCAATCCGTGACTCACGGATCGGTTACGGTTTTGTCCACGGATTTTAGCAAAAATTAAGCTTAAGCATATATCCCACGCTAAAATGGAAGAATGTTACACTCAGAATTAAGTTTAACACCACTAGAAAGTACTTGTTACATAAACTATCAAAGACCTACTTCAGAAATCAGATTCAAAAGAGTCTAAACAATAGTAAATTGTATCATTGTAGTAAATAACATAAATTTTTTTTAAAAAGACACGAACTACTGAAACTGAATTAGGATTACCCGTAATTTATAAAAAAAAAGCTTCGATTTTCCCCTATATTTTATACACATCTACACTATATCCCATTATTAAGATAAAATACTACAATTGGTAGGAAAAAGTTTCAACATTACTAACAATTAATTATATAAATACACACATATATATTTATTATTTATTTATATAAAATAAATATCTCACGGTTCGGTTAATCCACGGTTTCGTAATGAAAATCCGTGGACCGAACCGCGAGTCACGGTTTTCTAATTTTTCAATCCGTGTCCGGACCATTAATCCACAGAAAAAATCCAAAAGGTACGGATCGGTTCGGTCCGGACCGATTTCACGATTCACCGGATTTTTTAAGCAGCCATAGAAAACACCCCTCACACACACACAGAAAAGCACTAAATTCTGGGGGGTTTAACAAATAGTAGTAACTTGAGAATGAATAGCGTTGGCATAAGGTGGCAAATTGAACCCAAACCCGCCTACTAACAAATTGACCCAACCCAACTCATTTGTTAGTTGGATTTGAATGAGCCCAAACTCATCTAACCCATTTATTAATAAATCTTAATTGGGTCAAGTTAAATGACCCAATAATTCATAAACTAACCCACCTCATAAAAAAAAAGGACGACAGAGAACTCCTCGTCATCTCTCGATCTCCCCTCTCTCACCATGGGTTGTTTTGCTAAATAAGCCAAGTAGTTTATTTTTTTGTTTTTATTCAATTTTTTTTTTGTATTTTTAAGTTTTGCGTTAATTTTTTGGAGATTGTTGCATCTCCATGACGAGAGGTATCTAAAAAGTAAAAATTTTGATCGAAATCTAATTTTTTTTTTTGAATAAAGCCGAAAAAATTAGCTTATTGGCTTATTTTTGTCTTTATTAAAAAAAATAGATTTCGATCGAAATTTTTTACTTTTTAGATTCCTCTCGTCATGGAGATGCAATAATCCCCAAAAAAATTGACACAAAACTAACAAATATGAAAAAAATTTGAATAAGGATAAAAAAAATAAACCATTTGGCTTATAACATGTATACAAGAGAATGGGCGTATATAATTGTTGAACAAAGAAAAGTATGAAATAGCATAGCCTAAACAATATCTTAAGCACTGATAACGGCATCCTAACCTTGCATTTTCTTTTTGGTCATTCTTTTCTCTATCTAGACTCTGCCATTTGGGAGGAGAAAATACAAGGCATGCGGAAGGTATATAGTAGCTTGCGACCTAGCTTTGCATCATAGGAGTGGTTGCCTCAAGCGCAGAGTTAGGTCAATTGTAGCATGATAACTCGGAAGTCCGAAGTCGAATCCATAGAGAATGCAATGCAACTAGTGGGAGGTTTGTTTTTACAAAGGGTTTTGGCGTTAGGACGGTCAACCTTTAAAGTGGATCTGGTTTGGAATTCTCTCTAACTCCTAAATTGACTAGAAATGGTAAAAAAGAGGCTTGGCTACATTCACTGATTAGGAATATAAGCAAGTTGAGCAATGAGATCCTCAAGTTCGGTTTCAAATCAAAAAAGTATTCAGTTTTATCTTATTTATGATTCAAGTCAATCTCAAACCTTTAGTTCATTTACAACTCTAAGCAATACCTTTCTCTACTACAAACTCAAGAATTGTTGTAATTAACAGTCTGTCTTGAATTGGAAATTATGATATTGTGTACAGTAGTTTTATTTTTATTTTTTTAGTAAAAAAGAACCGCATTAGAACAACTTAAAAGAGTACATCTCTGGGGTATTATATGCCAAAAGGATCTACATGAAGCAAATTAATACTACATGATGGAATACAAAGATAATTATGCATATCTCTCGCTGAAATTAGATCAAATCGCTTAGGAACCTGCAATAATGAACAATGTTACTAAGCGGAAGATTACCAATATTTGTAGTTGAAAGAAGTTGTATCGCAACAAGAGCGTCCACTTCGACGTCCAAGCTTTTGATGTTCTCTGTCAGGGCAAAGTTCAGGCCCTCCCTAATAGCCCATAGTTCTGCTATCACACTGTTTGTACCATATATTCACCGCATGTCAATTATCGACCGGAAGGTGGCGATTATGAGAATGTTTCCTATTTTATTATTTCGTATTAATAATATAACTAGTTTTTATTTCTTTTATTTCTTTGTGTTTGCATGTAGGACACTTGACTTGTTCCTACACACTTTGAAGTTGAAGAGAAGTTATTTGGACAAGTGACATGCTCCTACACACTTTGGAGTTTGTGGGAAGTTATTTGGACACTTGGAAGATGATGAAGAGTAGTGAGAAGTTAGGAAGTTATTTCCTGCACATTTTTTTCTATAAATAGCCTCTTTTGGCTTCATTGTAAACTCCTTCAACAAATCAAAGTCTTAACTTTGTTATTAATTTTTGTCTTCTCAACCCACTTCTGGGTTATAATTAGGAGTAGGATTCATATTCTAAGACTAACCTAGAATATTCGATGTATCGCTCGTGTCGATAGATCGATACCTTGGAAAAATAACAAAGTCCATTTGTTATTTTTCTTCCACTCCATCCCACTTCACTAAACCATCAATTCACTCCGCCCAATAGATGGGTTGATTACGTTCTTGAAGATTGGCGGGTGACGGTTTTCTTTTACGAGTCGATTCATCACCATCAAAAATAGCATTTGATTCATTCGCCATTTCTCTTCCGGTGAAGTCCTGAAATACGGCAAGGAACCTCAAATTTGTTTGTGGAGACAAGCCGCATTTGCCTTTTCTTTTTGTTGTTGGTTTTGTTTCCCGAAATCTCTATCGATTTCGATCGAAGGAAAAAATAGGTAAACACACACGCGAATGTGCTTGCATATTTCGGTGAAAACTATACATTGCCAATAGCCTCAGAGGTCCCCAATTCAACCTCTCTGTCCGTACTAAGTTTGAATGAGAGTGCACGGGGGTGGATACCATCTCACAAGGACACTGCTTTGTACAGTTGTTTTATTTGTTGCTTTTTAGTGTCACTTCGGCTTTATAACTTGGATTTTTTGGCATACTATTCCTAAAATGCCAATATCTGTGGTGTTGACATAAAACTATTTACTTGGAAATAAGTGGGCATCAGATTGTGACCGGTTGGTTTTGTTTACTGTCCTTGCCAGAATAATGGGAAGAAACTTGAGGTAATGATATATACCTGCCTAAAAATGTGCATTTCCCATACCTAATGCTTACGGAGTAGTATTGTGTGAGGATGCGATGGGCCTAAATCACTCGCACAGTTGGGAAGAGATGTATGGGAGGAGATAATTAACATGCTATTTGTGTACTAAATACTTCACACTACTTCATTACAATTGACTACTTCATTGTAGTTCATTCACTCTACTCAACCCCGCTCTTTTTCTCTCCACCTATGCAACACCTTAGAATCACTGGAGTACATAGTTTATATAGATCGACTCCAAGTTACATGAACCTAGCCAAGTACATGAATCTTTACATTCATGACCCTTCATCTACATACCCGAATACTTCATAAGATTATTCAACTGCATACATGAACCACACCATTCATGTATCATGTGTCTTCACAACTCCCTAAAATTCATAATTTCCTCAAATCAAGTTTACTTCTCAACATCCCCCTTAAACTTGATTTTGTACTAAGATCCTCTGCAGCTAAAAGAAACCTTCATCAATGAGGACTTTCACTTTGTTGAGGGCACTTGAAAGCCACCACCATCAATAGCACTAGTCTTCTTGACCAACTCCATAGATGTGAGAACCCTGAATTTGATTTTTCTGTAAAGACTTGCGAATTTCTTCCTCAAACATGTGTGTCGGGCCTTAAAATGAACATCTTCTAGTTTTTCCTACAAACAGACATTCCATCAGTGTCCATTGTTGGGAACTCTGATACCACTTTGTTGGAAATTCATGATTTTGTGATGGACCAAATACACTAAAACAAGTAGGAGATACGTGAGGGAGATAACATGCTATATGTTCGTGTAATAACCACTTCACACTACTTCATTACACTTGACTACTTCATGTTCACTCACTCTACTCAATCCCACTCTTTTTCTCTCCACCTAAGCCACACGTTAGAAAGAATCCCCTGAGTATATAGTTTATATAGACTCTAAGTTACATGAACCTAGCTAAGTACACGAATCTCTACATTCATGACCTTTTATCTACATACACGAACACTTTACTATTCAACTACATACATGAACCACACCATTCATGTATCATGTGTCTATCAACTCCCCAAAATTCATAATTTCCTAAAATCTAGTAGTTTTCCTCTCTCAACATTGAGAAGGCATTGTCAAAGGGCACCTATGTTGGCTCAACAACCAGGAAAGTTTAATTTTAAGTCTGAATCCTCCTCCTCTTCTTCTTCTTCTTCTTCTTCTTCCTTTTTTTTTTTTTTTTGTTCCAACAAAAGACATGGTTAGTCATAGTTTTTTAAAAGGCTGGTATTAAGGGTCACTTTCTGAAATTGCCTGGTTCATCGAACCTTTTACCTGTTAGCTAGAAATGAGTTGCTTCATCAAGTGCAATCAAAATAAAATATGCATGCGACCTGATTTAATTGGGTAGGTGATTGTTACAAAAAAAAAAAAATTTCAATTAATGGACCACTCATCGTGGTTGGAGCAGAGCTGAAGGTTTTGGGTTACTTTCGAAACTGGAATAACTGATTAATCACTGCAAATTGCACAAAAGCAACTTTAGAATTAGAACCGGATTAGTACTTAGAAAGAACTATGACTGTTGACCACTTGATCCTAGCTAGCTAGCAAGGTTACGTAGAGACCACTTAATTCAAGCAATACAAGAGGGTATTCAAGTATACTAACGGAACACAAGAATGTTAACTAATTATAATTGACCCAAGGAATTCTCTAATTTTATTGATCAAACTCATAACACTAGCTTGTTTTAAATCTATTTTCACCAAAGAGCACAAATCAATCCTCACACACCGAGCATAATGTAAAGAAATGCACAGGGGGAAGCCCTTCCAGCCAAAAATCCCCCCGGCCCGGATAAATTACAAACACTCCAATTCGCCCTAGATATCTACCATATGTTACATACACCAATTCTTTTCCATCAGTTTAATCTCCGAATTCTAAAATGTGATGTTAGATGATTGTGCCCGAGCTAATGGAGTTTCAAAATCGTAACTCATTACACAAGGTCCTGCTGACATGACAGAATTTCATCATTAGTATGAATCTTGAAAAGGTCGAGACGACAATCTCCCAAGCGTAGAGAGTAAGCAGCTTTCTTGAACTCACTCCAAGTGAAGGGCTTGTAGCGAATTGGTTTTTGGGTTGAGACCAACTTTGGAAGAGGGGAGATCCATGCATTAAGAGGAGGAGCCCCAAAATACATCATTGACATTCTGGACTTTATTGAACTTGCAACCGATACTCGGTGTCTCACGCTCACAAACCTTCCATTTGTCATTGCCTAATTCATTGCCAACATCAATTAATTAAGAGCATGTGATAAGCAACAAAACATTTTCCCCCAAATTCTTTGATAATGATACTCCTAGTAATAATCTACATATGTACATACACACGCACAGAAAGAGAGAAACAAATCCTATGGACAGGACTAGCTAGTAGTTTTGAACATATGAGCGCCGTTGGGAATGAAAGATCGAGTAAACAGTAGCACCAACCTGTAAAGTATCACCCACAAACACACAGAACTCAGAGGGGTCAGGAGGGACGGGGACCCATAACCCAGCCCGAGTACAGATCTGAAGGCCTTCAACGTCGTTTGAGCGGAGGATGGTCAAGATTTGAGGGTCAGAATGCTCTCCAAATCCCATTCGAGGAGTACTAGTAGTTCTAGTAGTACTAGTAGTAGTAGTAGTAGTAGTAGTGTTTGTAGGAGGAGGAGGAGGAGTCGTAGTTAGTTTTGGTTTTGGAGATGATAGGTCCCATTCCCTGCCAGACCTAGAGGAGGGTTGCTGCTGCTGCTGCTGCTGCTGCTTGAGAGGAGGGTAGTGATTGAGCCTGAAGCAGGAGTCACTTTGGACGTCTCTGATGAGCCTGCTGAACACTGATTTATTTGGGACCCTCAGGCCTTCACCCAATAGATTTAGAATCTCACACGCCAGCTCCCTAACAGCTTCTATGTAATCATTCACTGCACAACTGCAAAGCAAAGCATTCCCATGCAATTAATTCCATTTCAAACACTGTGTCTCTGTGTGTGTGATCCAAAAATAAATTCCAATACTACTGTACTGTCCCTATAACAAAAACATGAAGAAAACCAATTAAAATACGGAGCCCTTTTAGCCTAGCTCTCTGATCACCCCGCCCCCCCCCCCCCCCCCCTTCCCTCTCTTCTCACTTAATTTAACACGTATGTGTGAAAATATATACCATGCTCTCTATCTATCTCTCTCTCGCTCTTGCTCAACAGGATGGGAAATACCAACAATCCTACTTTATTTGGAGACCAAGTATGACGATTGAGGGGTCCCATTTCGCCCCAAAATAGAAAGTGCTAGCTCAATGAGATCGACATAAGCACGACCTTTCTCTTCTTCTGTAAGTAGATTCCATGTGTGGAGCATTGCTTTGTCTCTGACTCTGGTTGCTTTATATATGTACATATCTACCACTATTTCAAATTCTTTTTTAAGAATCATCATGGGATGAAGGGTCCTTTTGCATGATTATTTGATGTGTGGACGTGAAAGTAAGTTCCATATGGTAGAATACATTACATCTGAATAGTATTGAAATGCCTTGCTGAAACTGTGATTTGCACGTCTTATCTTGGATCTAAAATGCCTACATGCACTTTATTTTAGATCTCAATTTAGACATTGCGTCCCGATTTAGACCCAAATAGGATAATTGTGTCTAGATCTGAATCCAAAATAAGACATAGACAGATAGATGAGATAACGAAACAGGCCTCTAATTTGTCTGCATGTCTATATATAGCAGCAGTTTTTAAGTGGTTTTTACTCCAACCATGACGAAATCCAACATGGCAATCCAATTGTCATTAATGGCCTTCACAAAATGCTCGAAATATGATGTCGAATCTTTGTTGACAGTGAGCATGAAGCTTCACATTAAATGTGAAGCAAAATGAGGGTAACGTCAAATAATATATTAGAGGAAACAAAGGAAATGATTTTGCCACTCCCTTTTTTTGTTAACGTCACTCTCCTGCAAGTGTATTTTTGAACCAAAAATACACTTGCAGCGTTAACAAAAAAGGGAGTGACAAAATCAACAACCGGAAACAATTATTAAAAGTTTGAAATACTCGACCGATTGAAGATTCTTTGTTTGGAGATTCGAGAAATTAATAAGTTTTACTTATTAAATTGCCACGTAAGTCTTCATAAGAATTTGGCATTATCTCAGCTGATAACCAAAAGGGTTTGATTTGGCTGCTGTGTACCTGCAGAGAGTTGAAACCACACTCCACCTCATATCATGACTACACGATAATACTTGGTTTTCGACCCATCACAGACTAAAAAATCGTGGTTTAGGGTGCACGTACATGTTGTGTATCTCTTAGCTAAAAGATTGACTTCACTACACTAAATTCTAACTAGAGGAAATTTCAAACTTACTTTTATCTACCAAAAAGATCATTACATACTACGGAATAATTTTTTTTGATGGTATAATTCCTCTTACCCGAATAAAAAAAAAAATTTGTGTAAACTGAATAACATGTATAGCTTGAAAGAGATGCCCATCGTGTGAACTGATAGATGGGCCAATCAAATTACATAAAGGTTTAGCAGTCCCCAAAAGAAATGGTACAAAAGCCAATCAACCCATTTGATCAAGTACTCTATAATGCTCTCCAAAAATAAACTATTATCTTGTTTAGTATTTATTGTTCTAAAAAGGGAATATAATGTCTCTGTCTAGGGAACAATGTATCATCAGTCAAAGGACAACTACTTTCTACCACCTCCATCCGCAAAAGAGAAGTAGTGGAGTATATATATATTGTAGTTGTTAGACTTGTCCCACATTGCTCATCTAAGTCACCCAAACTTGGTTAATAAATTCTAGAGGTTACTCCACCTATCGCCAATTGGTTTTAGGTTGGAACCCTCTAAAAAATCTAACATGGTATCAGAGCTAGGTCTTGGGTGGCCTTATCTCGCGTGGGAAAATCTCTGTCATCTCTGTCACCCGAGTCAGTCAGTCAGTCAGCTCCTGGTCTGTCACCTCCACGTGCATCCGGGCTGTACGTGAGGGGGAGTGTTAGACTTGTCCCACATCGCTCATCTAAGTCACCCAAGCTTGGTTAATAAATTCTAGAGGTTACTCCACCTATCGCCAATTGGCCCTCTAAGAAATCTAACATGTGAAGAAAAGAGAAATGATGTATTATTGATTATGTTCAAACCATAACCCTAGCACTCCTTTATATAGGCTACAAGACGTATAACAAGGAAATACGCAAAATAAGAAAACCTAGACTAACTAGGAAACATAAATAATAATCTGTCTAAATTGGAAACCTAATAATAAAACTTAGAAAATATGGCAACATAATATTTCCTAATATTATGTTAACAGTTTTGATGGCCAAAGTGCCTTGATCGATCAAATTCAAAATCCGAAATGCATTATTAGGAAAGGGATATACGTACAATCAATGAATTGAAAACGCGATTAAAGAATTCATACAAAAGTCATTGGTCAAACATGTTTGGCAATTAAATATTAATACAAGTGGAAACACTTTGAAACCGTTGACACTAATTTTAGTAGTAAAATGGGAAAAGAAATGAAGTGCCTTCTTTTCGATATTTTATGGTAACAGAGGGAGAGAGAGAGAGAGAGACATGCAAATACTTAAAAGAGAAACAAAGAGAGAGAGAGAGAGAGAGAGAGAGAGAGAAACATGCAAATACTTAAAAGAGAAACACACACAGAGAGAGAGAGAGACATGCAAATACTTAAAAGAGAAACAATGGGATGGCAATGAATTTTTTGGAAGATAGATAGATAGACAGATAGATACCTGAAGTCAGGGGAGGAGATAGGTTCAGATAAGTCAGAAACGGAGGAGTGAGGGGAGTTGGTGGTGGGAAGAAGAAGGTACTCAAGCTCACCCATATCGCCATTGAAGCCTATATTTTTGCATCCATAACCAAAAGGACTAGTAGCTGGCCCAGCAGCTTGTTGCTTTTCCGAAGCCGTTTTTGCAAAGAAAGCATTCCCTTGATTTTCCATTGTTGAAATAACCTCCTTTGGAACGCCGTGGTTCACCACCTTGAAGAAACCGTACTCTTCACATGCTTGCACAATCTTATGAGGCAACAACGACCTCTCATGATGATCAACACCGAGATCGATTGTTGGAATATTTATTCCCACACCTAGGCCTAGGGGCGACGACCTCGTCTTTTTGGTGGTGGTGGTCGTCCTTTGTGATATTGGAGTTGGAGATGGCACCACCACAACCATCCTTCAAATTACTACTTACTTTCAGGTATATATGTATGTATGTATATATGTTACAAGTGATCAACCAATAGGGATGAATTATAATTAAGGAATCAAGAAAGACAAAGAAACAGGATTTATGTATGTTTCTAAGTTTCTCTGGATTTCCAAGTTTCAGCTTTGAAGGAGCGATGATCGTTCTGAGGACGAGCTATTTATACACATTACACGCACATATAGAGAGAGAGAGAGAGAGAGAGTTAGTTTTGATGCTTTTTCGGAATAACGAAAGAAATTTAGACTTTACTACTTGTGGGACCAGCACTAATGTCTTTTGAAAGAGCACGTACTTGATGGAGTAATAAAAAGGGAAATGATATTAGCACTTTAAAAATTGATGCAGGCACTTCAAAAAATAAAGGAAAATGACTTTGGAATTACACTGATTTTGGAGTGCCTGCATCAATTTTTGGAGTGCCAATATCATTTTCCAATAAAAACTGTTACATATATTACTGACTTTGAACCCGAAAAAGGAGGCGTTAATACAAAATATATGTTCTACGAGAAAGCCGATTTTGGTAAAGGTACCAATCAATTTACACGTATAATTTAATTACTCCCTCCGTCCCTTTTTAAATGTCCTGCTTCGTAACTCCAATTTATTAAAAGGACATCATCATTATACCTTTCACATCAACTTTTTCCTTCACTTTCCCTACTTACCCATCATCATTACACTTTTACTCACTGACTTTTCAAAATGGAATATACTTTTAGGGACAAAATAGACAATTCATCAACTTTTACCCACTAACTTTACAAAATGGACACTTATTAAGGGACAGCCCAAAATGGAATACTGGACTGTAATAAAGGGACGGAGGGAGTATTACTATTGAAAATATGTACCTGTGCAAAAGAGGCATCAGAACAACACGCAAGAGAAAGGATCTCATACATACAGAAGAAGCTGGTTGTGGGAGTACCGCATACATCATGTGCAGTATCTAGGGAAAAATCATACTCTATCCGTCCTTTTTTAAGTGTCTCACTCCATAACTCCAACTTATTAAGAAAACATTATTATTACATCTTTCACATCAACTTTTACCTCCACTTTCCCTACTTACTCTCTATGGAGACATCGGCATTACACTTTTACTCACTAACTTTTCAAAATTGAATCTACTTTTAGGGGCAAAATGGAAAATGTACCAACTTTTACCCACTAACTTTACAAAATAGACACTTATTAAGAGACAGCCCAAAATGGAATACTGAACTTTAAAAAGGGAACGGAGAGAGTAACAACCTATACAAATTTTTTTTTTTACCTCCAAACTTACAACCAAACAAGGTGAATACTTTCCTCTCGTCGATACGAAAACTATGATACGGAGTATTAAAATTTGACTCAAATCTTATAAAGATTAAGACAAAACAACTGAAAAGTCGGTGCCAAAAATCCACTAAAAAGTTAGACCAAAGAGAACCTCAAAATAAGGTTCCATTCTTTTTAACTTTTTTGTCTTCTTCATTTTTTGTGTTTCATTTGTCTTTGGTAAATTTTTTGGATTAATCATCCGTCTCGACGAGAGAAGTCAAAAAGTAAAAAATTACTACCAAGACCACACAAAAAAAATTACTAAAGACGAGAAAATACCAAACAACTGCATTTTTTTTTTTGGTCTAAAGTGTAGTCGACTTTTTTCAACATTGGTTCACGTTATTGTATTTTTTGGATTCATCTCGTCGAGAAAAATGATTATCTCCAAAAAAAGTAAAAATTATCGAAAATAAGTTATAGATAAAAGAGTTCACAAGAATGTCAAGAATAGAGCCTAAGTGGAATTGTTTTACCAATTTTTTCACTCCCTATGGTCATGTTTGGTAGCCATTCTATTTTTTGTTTTCATTTTCAGAATTTTCAAAAGTTAACTTTGAAAGTTTGTTTGGTGCACTACTTCCACTTTCAAATTCTGGAAATCACTTTCACTATTTTCATAATTTGAGGAAGTAATAAAACTCAACTTTCACTATTTTCAGAAATAAAAAACAGGCTACTCCGCTACAATTCCTTGGAGGTCTTTTTTCATTTCCTCTTCCTCTCTCTCTCAAACCCAGGCCATTGAAGATACTCTCTCTCTCTCTCGCTCCCTCCCTCCCTCTTATAGTCAATAAAAGATACTTATCGAAGGAGAAAAACCTTATAGTCAATAAAGGACCGACTTTGGAATTAGAAAATTTCACATGTATTTCACCTATATATATATATACTCTCTTAACTTAGAGATGAGAGGAGGCCGGAAGGGATACATTGGGCTTATGAAGCCATCATTTTATGAAAGTTGATACTATAACTTCGGCCTAGGAAAGAAGAACCCAATCACCTGGACTCAGTGCCTGCTCCGAAGCGAAAGTTGCGCGCAATAGGGGGGCCATTTATCTCCTCATCTTTGAACAAAATTTTGCGAAATGTTGAGGAAAACTAAGGGGTGGAGATTCGAACCCAGTTTTTAAAGCATTCAAAGAGCCTAAGCTGCCACATGACCATAAAGATGTTACTCAAAGCAGGGCAATTGAAACTTCTTATTATTTAAACTATATTTTTTGGAGCCCTCTTAGGGCTAAAAAATCGAGGGCCAAAAACGACGACTTCTTCGGCTTCCTCTCTAAGCCGGCTATGCCTGGTCTATCCACCCGGCTCTTTCTTGGATGATTCTCTCTCTCTCTCTCTCTCTCTCTCTCTCTCTCTCTCTCTCTCTCTCTCTCTCTCTCCCGTATAGTTTGAGAACTAGTGGAGAAATTGCAAGAAAGACCATTTTAGAAAAAGTAAAAACTAGTTTCAGAAATTGATTTTTTTTAAAAAAAAACAAGTTAACACAAACATGTTTTCTGTTTTCACTTTTTTTTAAGGAAAAGTAAAAATTGATTTCAGCAAATAGAAAACAGGAAACAGAAAAGTGATAGTGTTAGCAAACATAGCCTATATGTACACACTCAACACACAATTGTTTTCGAGATGTATTACTGTGGTCAAGCATTGATTGATTGTCCACTGTGTGTCTTGGACTACTAAATATACCAAACAGTCGAGCTTGGCTCAACTTTGAGCTCGTTCAAACTCATCAGCTCGAGCTCATCTCATCTCTCTCTCTCGCGAGATTGAAAGCGTAAAACCTGCCAAGGTGAGAAGCAACGATCTGCGAGAAGCAGCTGATTTCTTTAAGTAACGATTGACGATGAGTCATCTAAGTCGATCTCTCAAGTTCTGATCGACAGCGATATGCTCTGACGGGACTGCAAATGGGTTTTGGGTTACTGTTGCATCTACACATCCATTCATATATGTATACATATGTGTGTGTGTGTGTGTGTACATTCCTTGGTAGCACTTTGTTAATACTCCATTTAATAGAGATAAAGAGAATGATAGAGAGAGCTTTTTGACTAGCTTTTTTTACCTAACCCTGCTACACATGCTATCTAATTGGGAATTTGCATCCCAGGTCTTTCAAACTACGTCTCGCACACCATACTAGCTATTAGAAGGCCGGAATGCATATTGTGTCTTTGACTTACACCCAAAATTCAAATTCGGCCAAGGAAAAAGGCTTGAAAACGAGATTCCAGTTTTGAGACAGTTTTTCTGGAAAAGAAGAATTCAGCCTCAAATTTAAATCGGAAATTGTGATTTATAGCTAGTCAATTTCCAAAAAAACAAAAACAAAGAAAGAATAATAAGTAGCCAAATCTCAACTAAGCAAGCTTTTTCTGTTTCCTCCTACCACTTGATATGACTGACTGAGGATCTATTTCAAGAGCGTCCCCTACTGTGAAAAAGCAAACAAAGAGAAACTCGTCTTCCAACAAATCAATTATACTAGTACTACTTAATAATATTACAATTCAACTTAAAAATTAAGTACATATTCCAAGAAAAGTGCGCAACCACTTTAAGTTTTTCAATGATCTGCACATGCCCAAAGCAAAGAAAATTTGTTAAAACATTGAATTTTTTATTTAAAAAAGTCTTTGGCTACACATTCATTAAATCAATAAGTGTCCATACATTGCTGCAAAAGGGGACCTACTTGGTGTTCTTATCTTACTGTGAACATACGACATTATCAACATATAAATATTACTGGTGGAGTACTAGTATTTTTCTCACTCAGTTACATATAGTATGGTAGTTGTTCTATTAATCAAGAGTTAAAATCTTGATGACCTTACGAGTTCATCGATCCTAATATGTCAGGTTACATAGCTAGCTTATTTGTACCGCTCATTCTAATGTATTGCAATGTGTGAGATTCAGCAAGTGACCATGTACGTTTTTAAAGCATGCATGGCATCATATCAGGTGATACTCAATTGAAGTTATGATAAATTTAGTTTTTCAAAAGTTAAATACTCCAATTGTTTTGCGTACTTGACTTTTGACTTGTAGAATCAAGATGATTATTCACAATTGAATTTAATATCTCAAGAGGCACATGCTAATCGGCGAGATTCAACTCTACAAGATTGTCCAATAATTAATCAGTAATTAGGGCAGTTGTGAAGAGCGCAAAAAAAACCGCGCGTTCACATGTGGGGGAGTAGTGTACTGTTTTCCACAACGGGAATACCTACCTAATCAAACACCTTTAGGAATGGATGTTCCCTTAAACACAGACAAACTTCTCCTTACTTTAATGAACATCGCAAGCAGGCAGGCCGGCCAAAGTAAAATCCGAAAGAAAACTTGACCCAAATTAAAACAGCACCACTAAAATGCCGCAGACAGTATGCATTACAGTAGTATTTCTTTCTCGAGGAGCAAAAGTGAATTCGTTTCCAATTATGTGGTGACAAAGAAGGGAAAGGTGGGTCCTAGTGCACTCCCTCCTCCCTTGCCACCTGGCACAACTCGGAAAGCCACTCCATAAATTTGTATGCTTTCCCATCGTACTCCAATTACTACTACTCAAATTAGGCTCCAATCAGATGTATTAGTATATAGTGTGATTGATGCCCAAAGGGTATATTTTTGTCTCAAATTAAAAGAAATTTGTTGTGGTCCAGTGTCCCCATTTTTTAGAATTGTCATGTACCGTATCCGTGTCTGTATCCCCGCCGTCTCCGTATCTTAATTTGTGCTACATAGCAATCTAGAGAAGTGTACATAGCCAATAAAAAACAAAAAAATTAGATAAGTGTACATACTCCTTTATTTGGGTGAGGCATGCAAGCATGAGCTGCATGACTGTGTGGACCAAATCTTAATTTGGTTTTTTCTACTTCTTAATCTTGTAATTACAACCTAAACAAATAGAAAACAAAAACAAAAACAACAATAAGAGAATATGTGCCGTGGTCTTTAGAAAATTAGACCCATAAACTTCGAGTTGGACTCAGTGTGCATCAGGGGTTTGTGCTTTCTGATTATCTTCAAATCCAAGCAACTAGTAAACACACATAACCATCTTACATCGTTATCTGCTGGTTTATTCTGTCAACTATCGGAGTATCATGTCATCACCTACGTGTAACCCCAACGGAAAATGCATTGTACAATTGAATAATTTCAGACTTGAATATATAAAATAGATAGCGAGTAGGGACATTGAACGGTAGAAGAGGGAAAAACAGACATCATACGAGCATATACTGCAATTCTGATTTGGGATGAGTACCATACATGGGATGGATCCTAGTGCGGGACAAAATGGTTCAACTTGACATAGGTTTTGATCTTTGAATTGATGCTTGGGGTAGGTTGGTCTCTTATTTGTCTCTCTCTCTTTTTTTTTTTTTTTTTGGTATGCATCGTCGTATGGCAACATGTGTATCTCTCAAAACAAAATGAGGTTTAGACAGTATCTTCTCTTTTTTTTAACAAAGAAGAGTTTATTACTCACTTGTAATGGGATACAAAGATTAAACGGATTAAAAGAGAAGAGCATCGTGAGGAAGGCATCCCAACAAGGTTGGCACCCCAACCCCCGACAATCATTTGCCTCTCAAGACCCGAAGGATTACGAAGTTGATAAGTTATCAACCAATATAGTACAGTAACATGCAACAATTACTAAGGTTTAGACAGTATCTTACCCTATATGATAGTACTCCAATATGCAACAATTACAGCTACTTAAGCTGATGAAGCACACAATAACTCTTAAGAACACGCATGACACAATAGGTCGAGAGAAACTGAGTATACCCCTACGCAAGTGATACTAAAGTTGTGGTGATGCCATATAGATTCTCCAACAGGACCATGACCATGTTTTTTAGGTGCTATTAAAAACCTTTGACATATTTGAACCTTGGATGCTTGCCTGATTGGAAATTATTTGCAATACAAGGAGGCAGAGGGGTCATCTTACCTTGACAGTTCTTATGCTGAAACAAAATGTATGCCACCAGATCATAAATTTGTTTTAGATCCTGTTTATAAATTGGGAGACTTAGCCAAAAATCCGTCATATTTACATTTTTTGAACTCAAGGGCATGCATCTTTTGCAATCAAACATAAGGACATGCACCTTTTGCAAAACTAGTGAAAGTTCACTAATAAATGAAAGTGCCTAGAACTTGGGTACCCTATGAAAGTGCCTAAAACCCTAAACCCTAGGGTACCCTATGAAAGTGCCTAAAACACTAAAATCCTATAATAGGAAAGTGCACCCTAAAACCCTATGAAAATGTCTAAACCCTAGGGTACCCTACCCTCGTTAATGTACCCTACAACCATAGGGTAGGGCCTACGGTTGTAGGATACCTTAGGGGTCCGTGAAAATATGTTTTGGCCTTATGGCTCAACAACTCAAAAAGTTGAAGGACTTTTACTGAAAACTATTTTGCTGACGTCCTTCCCCTAAATGAAAATTATTTTACTGTACTTATGGCTAATTTTCCCTTATAAATATCATCTGTATACCCACTAGCATACTCACTTATTCAAATTGTTTTTTTGTTTTTGTTTTTCTTTGCATAAGATGCATTGGAAGTTATAGCTTATATTATACAAATGTAAACATTTGGTTCTAGATGATAAGACGATGCTTGACCGAAAAAAGAAAAGAAAAGAAAAAAGTCAAAAATAAACATTCGCAGCATGGTGTTGATCAGGACCTCATATTCATCATTCAATTTTTTGCCACCTTCTTTTCTGTCATGTTTAGATCTGTGGATGAGATCAGTTGGTTTATTATGCAACTTGAATGACGAACGCGATTTTCAGGGGAAATAGTTGGTAAAAGGGACCAGAAGCATAAGCTACTCAACTAATCATCCATTTCTTCTCAAAAAACTAATCATCCATTTTGGCTTATATCACATACGGTACTACATTATATTTGCTGCTTCTCTTCCTTCCTATGGTTGATAACCTCAACAATTTTCGCTTGAAGGCATTTGGAAGGTTGTCAGAACCTCCATCATC
Source organism: Rhododendron griersonianum (assembly GCA_018127125.1). NCBI lineage: Eukaryota > Viridiplantae > Streptophyta > Magnoliopsida > Ericales > Ericaceae > Rhododendron > Rhododendron griersonianum. The sequence continues at coordinate 59,310,007 of CM030788.1, read as the reverse complement.
ACCAGCTCAGTCTAACAGACCTCGGTGTAATTGAAGGCTTCAGATAGTAAATAAGGCAAATGTATTATTTGGTGATGCTCCAACTGAAAGACATTATATTGGACTTGTAGTTGCCATATTTTCTTTGGTTGCTTGTGCAAAGCATTAATGGTATACAGGTCAAGCAGGAACACGCCATCAAGATTAGCCAAAGCCTTTCAGCGGGCTAAATTTACATAGCCAAGTTTCAGGCAACAGCATCGTCCTAACTCCTAACTAGGGCACGAAAGCAAGTAGTAGCTAACAGTAGGATAAAGCCATTGAGGAATAGTGCAGCTATGAAGTGGCAGAGATTGGAAATCTCATGCTGGAGTCCATAGAGGGTGATCTATGGTTGTCAACAAGTGGTCCCTCGTGTGTGAAGTGGTGACTTTATTTGGATGTACTTTCTCAATTCTCACCTAAATAGCTTTTGTAAATGTAAGTAGTCTGTTTGCCAGAAGAATTCTGTTAATTCTGTTAGTTTTTACCAGAAAACCTAAGGTTAGTTCACAGGCCTCAGACATGTAGGATTCATTGACTTCAACTTTGGCATGTGAAATAACTGAGTTGTGTGAAATTTCTTAAGTTCTCCACCACTGCCAACTTCAAAGATAGCCTCAAACCAGATAACAAAATTTCACTCAATCGATGACTTGATATTTCACATCTCTCTCAGACCAAACCAAACAAATGGTGCAAAGACTTGGCTAACAAACACCATCAAAGCCAAGGGAATTGAGGTTTGAAAAATGGATAAGAAGGGAATTTTGTGATCGAGCAGCGAAAGCCAATGCTGGTGACAAAGGGAATATAAATTCTGTATACAGGATATTCGTACTTGTATAGACATTGAGAAATTGGAAACAGAATTCCATCATGGTGCTTAAAATATTACCCATCTCATGAAGTATGTTCAACAAAATTCATGTTACCTTCTTCCCTCAGCTTCCAAGATTCAGAGCAGCCTAACCAGATAGCACAACATTTGTTATGTCTGGAAACTTCTCCTTGATCGCTGCTTTGATTCCTGATCCAATGGACTCAGGCCCCATGTACTTTACAAGGCAATCTCCGCCCCCCACAGATAATACTTCTACACTCCCACCGAAGTTCGTAATGGCTGGTCTCAATATGTCAAGATGTCCATTGACCGCCTACATTTGTTCAGCAGGAAATTCAAGTCACTTCAAAATCTCCAACAGTTCATCATATTCTCGTTAACTCAAGTTAGCAAAACTCACCTCAACCGTTGTTTCACTTATTGGGTCAACGTCTACTTGGCGAATATCCTTGACTGCATCTCCAAATTTTTCCTTCAGTACCCTTTCAATCCCCATCTTCATTGTTGTCGTTGAGCTAGGACAACTACCACATGCTCCTGTTTTCCATTTACCGTCAAAGACTTAGCCCGGTCATGACAAAAATGCATTTGCTACACCCAAATCTTCAGAGCAAACATCAAGCAATACCGGTACAATATACTCACAGACGCAAGCAAGGTGAGAATGGGGAGGAGTGAAGAGTAAAGAGAGTTGCAACTTGCAAAGCCCCCTGGAGGGTTTAAACTTTACAGCAACAGAAGGTAACATATTCTTTCATGTTTAAGAGAGTTTTGGTGTTCATTTGTAGCAAGCCTTGTGTATTTATGCAAAAGGTCTTAAATATCAAAAGAAAAAGTTCTTAAGCCTAGAAAAATAATTCAGGTAACAATAGTAGTAATATTTTTTTTGATAGGCAACAATAGTAGTAATATTAAGGACCAGGTCAGACAATGAGCAAGTACAAATGTTATGAAGTTTAGACCAGTCCTCCCAACCTTATCAGTGTCAAGCTTCAGCTGTTTCTAATTGATTCAGAATCAGAAGTTCAGCAATCATTCACTTGTCATCTTATAGACATCACAGCAGATGAGATGACATGTGGTACACCGTACATAAGAACAAATTGAAAGAATAAAAGCTTTCAGTATTCTTGATTTCACTTATAATCTACATAGCATCAACACAGACATGATACCAACACTCCGACACTTAAATTTTAGAAAATTAGAGGACACAACATGTTGGGAGACACATTTTAGAAAGCATTTATGTATCCTATTACAACAACAACATAACATAACCTATCTAGTCCCCAATCATTGGGGGTATGGGCGGGGGATGATTGGAGACAGACCTAACCTTTAGCAATATATGCACAAAGTGGCTGCTCTCAAAATACCACTGAAACAGTGGCCCCCCTAAACCTCCAAGAACCGAGGAGCTACATGTTAAATTTCTTGGAGGGTTCCAACCTAAAACCAATTGGCCATAGGTGGAGTAGCCTCTAAAATTTATTAACCAAGCTTGGGTGGCTTAGATGAGCGATGTGGGACAAATTTAACACTCCCCTTCACGTGCAGCCCGGATGCACGTGGAGGTGACAGATCAGGAGCTGACTGACTGACTCGGGCGACAGAGATGACAGAGACTTTCTCACGAGAGGTGAGGCCACCCAAAACCTAGCTCTGATACCATGTTAAATTTCTTGGAGGGTTCCAACCTAAAACTAATTGGCCATAGGTGGAGTAACCTCTAGAATTTATTAACCAAGCTTGGGTGGCTTAGATGAGCGATGTGGGACAAGTCTAACACTACAGGGACGTTTTGTTGTAGAACCATACCCCCAAATCAAAGCCAAATGGTATCAGAGAGGGCAGGCTTAGAGACCCAAATCAATTTATGTGCACATTACCATGCTTCCTTCATTGATAGTCCAAAGCATCGGTATGCACGCAATTTATGTATCCTATTATATGAATAAAATATATATGAGGCTCCCATTGTGAATATGTTACACCATATATATCTTGAATCATATTTATCATTCACAACTGTATTTGAATAAAAAAACATTTCATCGATTATGTGTCTTTATAACCAAAATCATCCGTCCGTCACATTGATAAAATATACGACTTCCCTGAACTTCAATTATAGTCTACTATTTCAAGTGTTCCGACAGTGTTTGGACTTTGGAGCATATTTTATAGTGTCCCCGGAGTGTCCAACCTAAAAACGTTGAGAAAAATTAAAAAACTAGGATTTAAGTGGTACGTGACCTTTGCAAAGTGTCCGTGCTACATAGCTTATAACATATTTCTGAGTTAGTATGTGTTCATAGCAATATTGAACATTTCAAATGCTTTCAACTTCATCAAAAACTGCGATGTGCTGTCTCGTGAATTTCCGTCATCTATATAAGGATGCTTCGTCTGCATGCATCGTGATACTTGTAGAGTTAGTAGTAAGTTCCGACCGCATGCCAGTTCTATTCTTCCTCTTTTGTTCTTCATTGGCTCTGAGGTATGCCGTATGGGATCTAAAAACCACATAAAGGCTCTTAAATCTACCTAGTAGTGTTGATGTTTGGCACAATTTATAAAAAATATTCTGTCCACGGACGTATAAGAACATAAAAAAAAGAACTTAAACTTCTGTTTGGTTTCTGGTTCTTCAGGACTGTTTTCTAAAACATCTGTGTTTTTCAGGAAAGATATAAATGTCAAGTCCGGCTCCTCTCCAATCCCTTTAAATGGATTGAAGAGAACCCTCTCTCCAATCTCGGTTAGGAAAAAACTTTTTCAATCACACTTCAATGATCGGGACCGTTCATAATTTTTAATTCCCCAAGGACAGCAAGCATGCCAAAAATCAGTTGGATCAATTATCGTTTGATATAATTTCGAAACAGATCTATATTGCAAAAAATTTAGAAAGGGGTTTTGTTCTAGTGTTGCAATGTTATATTTTGCAAGATAATGTGTTCCAAAATCATATCTAATGATGTGTGGCATACTTAATATTCTCAACGAGCAAAACAAATGAACTGTTTCGATCATTGACGTGAGATTGTAAGAAATTTCTACGGGCCAAGATTGGAGAGAGTTTTCTCTTCAATGATTGGGGAGGAGCCGGACTCCTAAATGTCGTACTCTATTTCTGATTTCCGTTTTCCATTAAGGGTGATAGAAAAACATGGTTCCCTAAGACCATCTCCTACAAAGTAGTCTTAACGAACAATCTCAAATTTATGCCAACCTTCATCATTGGCTCAACTTCAAATTAGTTGACACAAAATGACCTTAAAATTTATGCGTTTAGAATGGAATCATTTGAGTAAAGCTCTATAAAAATACATGAGTGTGCAAGGGTATTACTCCAGTAAGGTGTGAAGATGCTTCAAGAAAAATGATACGCAATCACTTTGGTGGAATTAAGTCGGAACCAGATATAATATAGTTATCTCATGGGCAATCAGATACTCCTACTTACTAAAATAGAGCATAGGATAAACATGAAAGGAGAAGAGGAAAGTCAAGAATAAGACCTTGCAGTTTGAGAGAGATGACACCGTCGTGGACGGAGACGACGTCGACGTTCCCACCATCGGCGATAAGGTAAGGACGAACGTCCTCCAGCACCATATCCACGTTCTGAGCAGTGAGTTCGAATATCTGGGCGGAGTAAAGACCCGACCCGCTACTGCCTCCTCCTCCTGAGGCCTTGACTGTCCCACATCTCTGTGTTAGATAAACCGATCTGCGTCTAATTTCCAAGGACACCATTACCAACGATGGTGATTTATTATTAGGGGTTTTCGGGATAGGGAGCGCTTGGTTTCTGGACAACCCCCTGGTTGCTACTGCTGCTGCTATTAGATTTAGGGACGCCATCGCTGTGTGTGTGTCAAGGAGGAGAATGGAAATCAGCAGATACTCCTGGTCTGGTCTGGTCCCTCCCGCTACCATTTCAGTAAATTACGCGGGTGGGTGGAGACCGGATCCCCTGTCCGACTCACATCCGGACAGGCGCCTGTCCGAGTCTCTCTCAGCCGTTGATCTCGTAAATCATCGGCTGAGATGAGCCGAACACGTTTTGCTCCAAAACGACGCGTTTTTGGAGCAAAACATGTTCGGCTCATCTCAGCCGATGATTTGCGAAATCAACGACCGAGAAGAGTGGGACAGGCTCATGTCCGGATGCTCATGTCCGGATGTGAGTCAGACATGGGATCCTCAGTGGGGTGGGTGGCAACTGCAAATTCCAGGAGCATCTCGAAGATTGACCCATTTTAAGATTCGAATTTAAAAATTTGGATAAAATCCAAAAAAAAATCTTCTCAAATCTTTGATTCAAATCTTTCTCCATTTTGGGTTTTACCGTTTTACCTATTTCTTTATCCAAATTTGAGATAATCCAAATTTCTCTTCATTTTTTTTTCCAAAATTCTAATGACTCTTTTCAACGGCTCTTTCCATGCCATTCTGAGAGCATGGCGTCAGCTTTTCCAAACTTGGGTACTTGCAACTATGGTTATGGAGGTGGGTCGAGTTCTTCTTCACATTCTTCACATTCTTCACAGCAAGCAGTCAGTCACTCTCTACCCCAAATCAAACTTGTTCCATTCTACAGTTTCTATTATTTACATTAGGGGAAATTACATTAACCCCCTTTAACTACCACCCGGCTACACATTGCCCCCTTTAACTACAAAATTTAACACTTAACCCCCTTTAACTACCATTCGTTGAAATCACATGGATGGTGTTAACAGAAGTGTTGAAGTTACCTTATTACCCCTTTTCTTTTTGGGTGTATATACATACATATATGGGGGACAGAATCCTCTTCACTTGCAAGCCCAGAAGAAGAAAAACAAGAACAAGGATCAAGAAAAGAATGGTAGATCTTTTTCAACCAGAGCAAATCCACCACCACTCCGCGCAGCGGCGGCGGAAGAGATTCTAGAGAGAGGGAGTACCGAGAGAGCAAAGTGCCGACTGGGTTCGGCAAGAGAGGGAATACCGAACCTCAACTTGGTTCGGTGCCTCCGGCGAGCCCATATAAACATTTGGGGTATGGAGTATATACATATTCACCATATGTGGGACAAAATCCTCTTTCCATTTGGGGTGTGGAGTATATACATATTCACCATATAGGTGAAGACCCACTAGTGATAAAAATAAAAAAATAAAAAAAAACCAAACCCATTTTCCTCACATTCCAGTACTCCGCAATCAAAACCGCCGACGGGATTGAAATCCCACACCCCTTGAGTTGCTCAAGGGTTTTCCAATACAACTCAAACCCATTCCCCTCAACAAGCATACCCACAATAAAATCAAACGAAAGTTCTTTCTCTTGTCCGCCCACACGAAGAAACGAAAACCCAATTAAGGGTTTTTGATTTCTTGGAGGACAGGTTTGAGGGGTTTTAGTGGAGAAGGAAGGGAGTCCGGAAACAGTGGCGTTTGACTGGAAAGTGTCAAGATCTAGATCCGTTGGGTGCGGCGGCGGCAGCAGCCGAAGCTTTTCCGCCGATTTTTTCGACCGAATCTCGACTGGGTTTGGCGACTGCGCCCTCCAGCTAGCCGAATCATACAGAAAATCCAGATGGAGGGAGTACCGAGAGCAGATAGATGGAGGGGGATTGAAGAAAGAGAGAGAGAGAGAGAGAGAGAGAGATTGCAAATTACTGCAGTTCAGTTCAGAGAATAAGGGTTTTCTTCTTCATACATAAATGGGGAGATGAGGGCATATTAGTCCAATATTTGATTTCCAGTAATTTGGCACCCTTTTCCGTCGAACACCTTTAACAGAATGCAAACGGTAGCCTCATGATTTCAACAAATGGTAGTTAAAGGAGGTTAAGTGTTGAATTTTGTAGTTAAAGAGGACAATGTGTGACCGGGTGGTAGTTAAAGGGGGGTTAATGTAATTTCCCCTTTACATTTATTGCCATTGAATACTTAAAAAATAATATATTTCTGTAAAAAATTATTTTACAATTGAAATAAATCTGACCCAAAATAGATTTTGACCCAAATTTTGGCCCTTGGGTCAAGGCTGCAGATGCTGTAAGCCACACACGGTGGTAGGTTGCAAGCGTAAACTATACTTTTCCTCCTTAACGTTTGCCTTATTTCCACTTTTTAGCTATTACTAGTAGTTCATTCTCAATTTCATGCCTGATTATCCAATTAGTTCAATTTCCCCCTATTAGTAACTTCCGTCCAAAGTATCATTCAGAATTAAACACGTAGTGCTACCTCAAATTGCAATTCACATGGAGACATGGAAAATTGACGCCAAAAACTAACTAAAGTTGTATTCTAATTAAAGCATTTTCATTTGTGTCTGTAGCATCACTCGTCTTATAAGTTGCCCGTTATTCTTTATTTTCCTCCCCAAGAACGTTGACAAATGCACATTGTTTCTACATATATTCCACTATGCAAGCACAAAAAATGGTACTCTCTCTGTCCCATTTTCATTGTCCATTATTCATTTTGTCACTTTTGTGTTTATTGCGTATATCTTTCAATCTATAATATTTTTCATGATTTTGACATCTTTGTAGTATAGAACAAATTGAAATCTATCAAATAAGATCCATATTGCATATTTTTGGAGATTCACATTGGAAGATATAAGCGATTGAAAATTGACACGAACATCAAAAAAGGACAATAAAAATGGGACAGAGGGAGTAATACATATGCGGGATCTTAGTGCTGATAATCACATTAAAGTTTGCCAATTCAAATGGGGTACGTTCACTTTCGCTATCGAACCAGCACCATGTCAATTTTTACTACTCCTGGTCGAGCAATTTAATTGGTGGGTATCTGATTTTTTCTTTTTGATCATCGTCAGCAGATCACAAAAAATAAAGAAGAAGAAGAAGAAGAAGAAAAAGAAGAAAAGTCAGGGTGAGTAGGAGTACTCTAGAGCAGACTCCCCGTTCGGCTAAATAAGCCAAGTGGGTTATTTTTTTTGTTCTTATTCAAAAAAAATTCGTATTTGTTAATTTTGCGTCAATTTTTGGGGATTATTGCATCTCCATGACGAGAGGAATCTAAAAAGTAAAAAATTTCGATCGAAACCTAATTTTTTTGAATAAAGACAAAAATAAGCCAATAAGCCAATTTTTTCGTCTTTATTCAAAAAAAATTGGATTTCGATCATAATTTTTTACTTTTTAGATTCCTCTCGTCATAGAGATACAATAATCTCCAAAAAATTGACGCAAAACTATTAGCCAAACGGGATAAATTCTGTCCATTAACCACTTGCATCGGGTAATTACAGCTCGTTTGGATGGATGAACTTCAAGAGAAAAGAAAAGAAACTGAGGGAGTAGGGATTCTCTCCCTTGTTTGGATAGCCAAAAGGGTGAGAAATGGTGAGAGAGAGGAGGGGGAGAATCAAGAACCCCGTTGATGAAGCAGTTTCCAGCACCTTCAGAAGTAAGGTCCTTCGGCCGCTCTTCTGATCCTCCAAAATGGATGAGGTGGTTTCCGATGTGCTCGATTAATGACCTGCAAAATAGAAGTGTGAACTATGGGCACCGGCGTGGCTGTCGCCAACACCCTTCCGATGCCTAAATTAGTCGAGATATGGAGAGAATAGAGTTTGTTGTGGCAAAGTTGCATACCTTTGTGATATGGAGGTATGATCTTTATATAGGCATCTTGGGAGGAATCCCTTGGGACAGGGACTTAAGTCTCATCCGCTCGTAGCGGGTATAGATAGATGTTAGAGTGTCCTCCTCACCGTATAGATAGATGTTAGAGTGTCCTCCTCACCTTAGGACTCCCTTGACCCTTATCAGATTTGAGGAGTTCCTTCATCTTTGGACTTTGTGATTGCTATCAAGATTAAGAGTCCTTACGATGCAAAGATCTCCATTGGAACTGGGACCTTTTAGGCTTATCAGTACATGATGGGCTTGATGAGCTTTGGAGTGTCCTCCCTAGCTCAGGACTCTTTGATTCTTATCTAGATCAAGAGTCCTTGTGACATATAAGTTCTTAGAAGTTTATCCCTTGGGATCTCTGGTCCTTATCCTTTCCTACGGGATAAGATCTTGGTTGTTTCAGGAGTCCTTTAGACTGTATGAATTCCCTCCGTAGAGTATTTTATAGTGATTAGTTTTAGGTAGTTGACTTATCAGGGGGGTGGGGGTGAATTCCACTTAAATCCTTGTTGAGTGGTGTGGGGGCTCGCCGAGTCTGGAGAGGAGATGTATCTATCGAGCCAAGAGAGGTGTTTTGCCGAGGAGTGAGATGCTGAGCCGAGGAAGGTTGCCGAGCTTGGCTACCGAGACTGGCACCTGCAAACCGGAGGGGGGTTCTTCCGGGTAGAGCCTCCGACGAGCTAGTTAGTACCCGGGGAAGGTAAATCGAAAAACGTAAAGAAGAGAATATAAGTCATGTTTAAGGAGAGGAGTATTGTGTACCTTAGGTGAGGGGGCAGCTTGGCTTATTAACCTTTTTGGTCCCAAAGTATTCAGAAAATCTCAATTTAGTCCCCAATCTACAAATAGGAGACATTTAGTCCCCAACGTTATTAAATGTGTACCAATGTAGTCCCCCACCCCTCACGCCGTTACCCCAGACGTCAAAACCAGGGGCATGTTTGTCATTTCCCCTCCCCCAACCTCTTTATCCTCCATTCTTCCCTATAAGGGTCGGGAAAATCACTTGCTCCTCATGGAAGGAGAGATTCAGGGGTTGTTTGGCTAAATAAGCCACTTGGCCTTTTCTTTTTTTTTATTCAATTTTTTTTCACATTTGTTAGTTTTTTGTCAATTTTTTGGGGATTATTGCTTCTTCATGACAAGAGGAATCTAAAAAGTAAAAAATTACTATCGAAATCTAATTTTTTTGTGTAACGCCCCGAATTTCGGAGACATTATTTATACATTAAAAAGAGATTTCCGAGAATAGTTTTCTTTTTCGAGGGATTAAAATTTCAAAAGCCTCACCAATTCAAATCACAATACGACATATCAATTACAACTGTACTCTATAAAATACTTTGTTGTACATTATCAAAATACTTAATTTACAATACAGAGCAACTAAGGGTACAACATAAAGGGTTTGACAAATATTTCATTGGTCAACGTCACTTCACTTTTTAGTACGACCCTTCTGCTCCGTTTTCAGTACCTGGTTCGAGTTACCAGGACAACATAGTACCGTGAACGATGACGCTCAGTAGTCAAAACCCACCCGAAATCCATAACTTACAGACAAAGGCATGTACAATACGGTTAAATTAACAAGCAATTTAAGCAGCACCCGATCAAATTCAATTACTAGCCATTAACTCAGAATTTCACTTGACATACTTTACAGAATCTGCTAGTAGACTACTCTCATAATTCTAAGTCCATCAGGCTGCCCTCAAGGTCTTGCTAGGCTACCTTCAATATCTGAGGTCCTGTCAGGCTACCCCTGAGGTCTTGCTTGGCCACCCTAGCTACACTGGGTCTTTCAGGCTGCCCTCAAGGTCCTACCAGGCTACCCCCGATAACACGAGGTCCTGTCAGGCTATCCCCAAGGTCCTGCAAAGCCCACTACCTTTCATCTGTTTCCCTTTTCCATTAATCATTTTTTCACTTCTAATATGATAAATCCACACATCGTAAGCAACCCGGGAACCTATTTGTCCAATCTATCAGTACAACAACCTTTCACACAATTCAACATTTTTTGAAACATGCTAACAGACTAATAACAATTAAATTCACGACAATAATAAATCATGTGATTCAATAATCCAACTAAACATACAAACATGCTAAAAATATTTAACCGTGCGAAAACACTAATCATGCGATTAAAACAAACTAAGTACGTACTTCTTTTTATTTCCTCTTTTCCTTTTTGGACCAAAAATCTATGTCTACTCTAAATCATTTTGGAGTGTTGACGGTATTAGAAAAATTCGTATTTTCGACAAAACTAGGATCGACCGGAAACTAATTAACTTTGGGGTTTTATATTCGATTCCAAAATACTGGGGTAGATTTATTAACTAACCTAACTTGAGGGGTTAAACTGTGATTATTCAAAAACCTTCAAAATTTCAAGGGCGCTGCTATTCGCACCCCTCAATTTTCTCCCGTAGCCCTTTAAAAATTTCCATATGTTTCGACAGTTAGTTACCGAAATTGAGATACATTTTCGACAGTTAGTTACCGAAATTGAGATACATTTTCAGCATCTAATTATCGAAATATATGTTTCTTGTGCATTTCCGACATGTAGTTACCGAAATATAATCTTATTTTCAACAGCTATTTACCGAAATGTATGTTCGGCAGTTGTTTACCGAATGTTGAACATATTTTCGACATGTAGTTACTGAAATATAATTTTTAAAAATTTTTAACGGGCTACGGGAGAAAATTTGAGGATTGCGAATAGTCGCCCCCAATTTCAAGCGGCTGTCTTTCTTTCTTTCTTTTTTTTTTAGAAACAGAGGCAGTGGTGTTCGACGAAGTGGGCTTCCGGCCCGGACTCGACCGGCGAAGTCGGGTCCGAATATTATCACACCGAACACTAAAAATCAATATAGAGCACGATATATACGTAGGGAGGTGAGTTCCGGACTACCTCTCGTCCGGCGAAATGGGTTTCGGAGTGATTCAGTGGCGGGTCGGAGCGGCGGTGGGGCTCGTCGGTGAGGAGCTCGGCTGGAGGAGGTGGCTAACGGCTGCCCTCTCTCTCTCTCTCTCTCCCAAAAAGTGGCTGGGAAAACAGAGAAAAAGAATGGAGGATAAAGAGGTTGGGGAGGAGAAATGACAAACATGTCCCTAGTTTTGACGTCTGGGGTAACGGCGTGAGGGGTGTGGGACTACATTGGTACACATTTAATAACGTTGGGGGACTAAATGTCTCCTATTTGTAGATTGGGGACTAAATTGAGATTTTCTGAATACTTTGGGGATCAAAAAGGTTAATAAGCCGGGAGCTTTGTTTATATAGAGAAAAGTGGTGAAACTTAATGACGAAGAAAAGGCTATTAGTAGAAAATTTCTATAAATGGTAAGTTGCTATTAATAGGAAGCTTCTAGAAACTTCTAGAAGGTCGTGACTTGCCGTGTCCACGTACCGAGTAATAGCAGTACGTTCCGAGCAATAGCGAGCGACCGTATATTTTACCGAACGATAAAAGATGTTTGCCGAGCTGTGAAGTACTCCATGCAACATAAAGAACCTTTTGAGCGATACAAAGAGCTGCCGAACAATACTAAGAACTGCCGAACAATAATAAGAAACCATGCCGAGCAATAAAAAGAACCCCTGCCGAACGATAATAAGAACTCCTGCCGAACGATAAAAAGAACTCCCGCCGAACGATAAAAAGAACTCCCGAGCGTACTTAAGACAAATGTTCGACACTACTTGTAGGATTAATATTTGTTGAAATCGTTTCGGCCCTTTTTGACCTTTATGAACTGAGGAAAATTTTGCCCCTTACACTTACCACTTCCCTTACTCACCCAACTCTAAGGCCGAGCTAGATGCAACATTTCCTGAGCTTGGCTACTTGGTTGAGCTAGACATAAGCTGTGCTCATAGGTTGACCTCTACCCCTGGGCTGGTCCACTGAGCTCAGCTCTTCAAGCTAAGCTCTGTGTCATTAGGCCCCCTACATGAACCTTTGTATTGTGTTGGGCTTCCTTGCATGGGCTGACCTTGAAAGGTTAGTTTATCCTTATCACCCATAAACACTCCATTTTGTTTCTCACCAATATTGGCAAGATTCCGTGAGAAAGCGACCCACTTCCAATCTTACCCCATACGCCGCTCCCCTCGCCACTGCCGGACCACCACTTCGTTCTCATCATGACCAATTTTAGGGTTCAGTTTTGGCTTTTGGGTCAACTGGGTTTTGGTTACTCGCTCTAGATGACTCTGAATTTGTCTCAAGAGAGAGACCTGATGTTGAGAATCGTGGAGCTAGGGCTTCAAAACGGTTCTGTGGAAGGAGTTGAGTGTGAGGGAGACAAACTAGGATTGAAATTACGTTAGGGCTGGAATAAAAGGGAAGGGTGTATTGGTAAAAGTGCATATGGCAATCTCTTTTCTTTTCTCACCTATATTTTGTATTGGTAGAAATCATACTCCTTTTTTTTTTTTTTCTTTTCTCACAAATAACTGAATAAGGGAGCCCACACCACTATCTTTTTTCTCTCTCCCCCGAATTCCTTGTCGCTACCTATAGCTATAGCTACCATTGGGTGTCATACCATTCATTTAATCAATCTGAAATGGGAAAGGAGGAGGAGGAGGAGGAGTGGTTCAAGAGAGGAGCGGAGGTGGAAGTGAGCTTCAACGAGCAGGGTTTCAGGGGGTCATGGTACACCGGAACTGTTCTCCGAACAGTCTCCAAGAAGAACAACAAGATATTCATCGAATTCCATACCCTCAAGGCCGATGACAAGAAGGCCTCTAAACCTCTCAGACAGTTCGTGGACCTAGTCGACGTTAGGCCTCTGGCACCTCGAGAACTCAGCCGGAGTTTCAATCTTAGCGATCTGGTCGATGCCTTCCACAATGACGGCTGGTGGGAAGGTACCGTCACCGATGTCATACACCACCACCACCATAATAGTAATAACTCAACCTCCTCCTCCACCTACTCTGTTTTCTTCAGAAGTTCCAGGGAGCAGATTGAGTTTCATGAGTCGGATCTGCGCTTGCACCGTGAGTGGGACCACGGCAACTGGAAACCCCAGTTGGAACCACAACTCTCCCAACCACCAACATCACCATCACCACCACCACCACAACAAGCTCCCCCCGCCCGTGATAATTAGTTACCCCCAACAGGTCCATCTCTCTCTCTCTCTCTCTCTCTCTCTCTCTCTCTCTATCTATCTATCTATCTATTATACTAGGAAAGAGAATTTCCCTAAATCTTCGTTGTAAGTATAATAGCTTAATTTTAACCGAGGTCTAATAACAAGAAATTTGATTTTCTCCGTCCGACAAAGTGTAAATATCAGCTGTCCCGTGTTTGATCTACCCCGCCTATGTCATGTAGGAGTTACGCCCAAACCATACAATTACTTACCCAATGGATCCAATGCTTAATCGATAGCTCAATGAGTAAATACAAGAGATACTTACTTACTTGAGAGGAAAACAATTTCTTATGGATGCTGTGTGGATGGATTTACTTTGTTATTAGCTTTGGTCTTTGTTGATGGTATAGACATTTATAATGTTATTCATTGTGATTGGATAAGTGGACCACTTCTAGAGAGGAGGGGGAGAGGTTCCCCCAGGGGCCCAAGAGTAGTACTGTTGTCGCCCTGAGGAAGTACTTCTTTAAGGTTAGGAATATCCCTTATTTACATTAATTTCTAGCCGAGTCCCTCAGATATGGTTAGGAATATACCTCCAGTCCTGATCAATGCCCAGATTTTGTGGCTGGATTCTTTCTCCTAGTGACACCTCACGGCTGTCTGGGTTTGGAATCTACCCTTGCCTTGCTTGATTCAAAGGGTAGAAGAATTTAGAAACACCTGGATGTGTATATCACTATGAAGGTTTGTTTGTAACATTCGAGTGTGTGTTGGATTCCTCTTCTCTCAATATTGCTGGTGGTCCTTTGTTAATAGTAGTAGAGGACGGTGTGAATGCTTCAAACTCTGAGCACCTTGTCTTTGACATGTATGCCTGTCATTCGGACTCCGTTGGTTTCATTTCCTTCTTGTGCTTCAAAGGTACTGAGTCCCAGTCGGGGCACAGTCTATTTGCATGTGGGTACTGATGACAACATTACTTATGACTCTTTGCACGGTTAAATGAGGATCACTCTTTCAAATTTCAAAGGACACGAATGATCACGATCGTGTGCTTCATTATCTGTCATTCAGTAACCTAAGCCAACATTTCGATCTTGAAAAGAACGAACTAACCAGATAACCTTTGTGTGATGAAAGATTAGGCTGATCCTTTGCTCTCTCTTTTTCATGTCAGATAATTATTTGCTTAAAATGATGTTCATCAAGTTAACCAACTAATGAATATTCATAAAACGTTGTATACGTATCATCACAGGAATCTACCCAAAGCTTCTCTTTGATCCTAGCTTGATGAGCAATGTCCGCCCTTGTTGATCCTGTGCTAAAGGAGTTATGTAGAGCGTAAGTTGGTTTTTGCAGTAAGGTCTTCTAATTGAATCGACAAAGAGATTGTTAAAATGTGGAAGAAAATGACGTATTGTGAAAGAATCTTCCGATTAAGATTTGAGGCGCAAATTGCTATTCCAATTCCTGCATGTGCAAGCCGAAAGGTTATAATTGTTGTTCAATTGTTTGGATATGCTTTTAGGCATTTTCGCCAATATATAACTCAGTACTGCTGGTATTGGTTAGGGTTATTTTACAGACCAAGGAGGAATTGAGTTGGGAGAAGTTTCTTTAGCGTAAAATCTTTAACTCTAGGTCAACGGCAATCTTTACTATCTTTGATCTTATTAATCGACCCCCTAAAAAATGGTCGAAGAAATATTTCATGGGCAAGCATTCTGAACTCTTTATGTAGGTATCGCCTCACCCTGATTAGCGCGTTTATATTTCATTACCCTACTTCTTGTTCTAAAGAGCCGTGGCCAATGCCCATGATCTTTTCCACACTAAATAATTGTTTCAAGGAAATAATGCATTGGACATGTACGTTTTATATCGACCTGAGAAGCTTTTGACATATATGATCTCTATCTATATGTGCCAAACAATTAATTCAATGTTCAAAATTACTCCATAATTAGACGGTGTAGTACCCAGTGGCGACCCCACTCTATAAGACGCGAGGTCGGACGAATTGTGAGACCATAAAGTAATTAGTGCCTGCCAAGTGTAGTTTCATGCAGGCAAGAGTAATCCGATGCAGCCAAGTGCAATTCAATACGGCCAAGAGTAATCCGATGCAGCCAAGTGCAATTCAATACGGCCAAGAGCCATTTGATGTGTTCAAGAGTAATTCGAAGCGGCCAAGTGCAATTCGAAGCGGCCAAAATTATGAAACATTAATTTTAGTTTTTCATTCATCCTTCTTCCAAATATTCATTATTTCCATGTATATTTCTAGTCTTATACCCGTACATCTCAGCTATAGAATAAATATGTACAAATTCGATGGTCCAAAATATAGAGAATTCAAAAAACGCTGCTCCATATTTTATAGATTGCACTTTGGAATTCAAGAGAAATTAAGACCACATTGTCTGCCCTAACTTCATCGGAGAAATATTCTCAATTGACGCCCTATGTTCTTTCCAATCCGCAATCGATAAATTCCGCTTTAACGAATTAGGTGGATTGAGATTTGCAGACATACCACGGAAAGGAATCCAAGAACCCTGTAGTGCAGAGACCTTTGCCATGTAAGAATCAATGGATCATAAGGTTGAACATCTGTTTTTTTTTTCTTTGAAGAAAGATGTTTTCTGATTATGAAACTATCAATATCTGAGCAATCTAATATTTTGCACGGATGATTTGCTCAACTAGGAGAAAAATAGAGGTGGTCCGACGCTACAACCAAATGCACGACGCAACTGGGAAAACCGAATGCAGAGAAGAAACTCTATCCATATACCTAACCCTATGATTGCATTTCACTAACCTTTCGAACTTTGAAAATCTTCTTTATCGATATATAATAGGTTTTTATCTTATTTAAAATGAGGGAGATGCGAGTTTTTTACTTAAATATTTTTTTTTCAACTCTCTGAGGGTGAATTGATCATATCTTTCAAGGTACAAATAATTTTAGATTTAAATTACTTGGGTTAGAAATTAGACTTAACAAGCTTTTTGACGGTTCCAACCTTGCAAAAATTGGAGTTCAGGAATGTCGGGGATAAACCCGCAAATTTTGAACAAATTTCGAGTTTCAAAGCGCCTCAGGCGCAAATCCATGCGCCCCAGGCGCAACCTTGAAATTTCGAAACTCACAAAATTTGCGGCCTTGTCACAAGCTCTCCCGAACTCCGATTTGCACGTGGTTTGAACCGTTGGAAAGCTTGTCTAGTCTACTTTCTAATCTAAATAGTTTGACCCCCAAATTGCTTATACATCAGAAGATATGATAATTTTACACTCACTCTCAAACAGGTCAAAAAATAACTTATATTTGGAAAATCATTGAATCACACCAACATTAAATTGGAGCGAAACCTAATTTATATTGCTAAACAGGGTATTCAAAGTACTAAAACATGGTGTGATCGAATTATAAAAATATTTTTTTTTGGTTTATGAAAAAATTGTCGAGATTAGACCAACTCAAAAATCGTTAGAGCCACTAAATGTATAGAAGTAGTCTGATGCCGCCACCAAATGTACAACGCAATTGGGAAAACTGAATGTGTCCCTGTAAGATATCCCTCAGCTGATGTTTATATTTCAATTTTTTTGTTTACTATAACAATCAAAGAACTAATTACAGGGGGATTGTGGGGAAGGTCACCCACGTAATTAGGAACCCAGTTTATGTTCCATTGTTGGCTCCCCAACCAGTATGCTCGAGAGTTGCTACCCAGATTTTTGAGATGGATGATCCAAGAAACCGAGAGTTGAAATTTTGAAACTAACAAAATTTGCGGCCTTGTCATGGGCTCTCCCGAACTCCGATTTGCACGTGATTTGAACCGTTAGGAAGCTTGTCTATTCAACTTTCTAACCAAAATAGTTTGACCCCCAAATTGCTTATACATCAGAAGATATGATAATTTTACACTCAAACAGGTCAAAAAATAACTTATATTTAGAAAATCATTGAATCACACCAACATTAAACTGGAGCGAAAACTAATTTATATTGCCAAATAGGATATTCAAAGTACTAAAACATGGTGTGATCGAATTATAATTTTTTTTTTTGGTTTATGAAAAAATTGTCGAGATTAAACCAACTCAAAAATCGTTAGAGCCACTAAATGTATAGAAGTAGTCCGATGCCGCCACCAAATGCACAACGCAATTGGGAAAACTTAATGCGTCCCTGTAAGATATCCCCCAACTGATGTTTGTATTTCAATTTTTTTTTTACTATGACAATCAAAGAAGTAATTATAGGGGGATTGCGGGGAAGGTCACCGACGTAATTACGAACCCAGTTTATGTTCCATTGTGGGCTCCCCGACCGGTATGCTCGAGAGTCACCACCCGGATTTTTGAGATGGATGATCCGAGAATTCGAGAGTTTGTTTAGAAAAATGATAAGGCTTTTGATCTAGCGAAAACGCCAAGACTTTGGGTTTGGAAGCCACGTTACGAACGGGGAAGGTTTTGTTGAAAAAGCACCCCGCTTGCCCGGTGAAAACCGGTCTCTACTAAACATTTTAAATGGGGGATTCAACATTATTTGAAAAATGCAACTTTGTAAAATAAGACAAATACGGGATAGGGACATGGGATTTTCCCATAACACGTAACAAGATGATCAGAATATACAGTGGTGAAGACATGGATGTGCATGCAAAAATGGAACAACAAGACAGATCAACATATTGTCACTGTAAACAACATGCCGCACGGCATATTTATATACCGTACGGTATGGCATTTTGTACACTTTCAAAACAGTTTCATCCACGTGCAATATAATGAACCAAAACCTGAAAATTAGTTTCTTAACACTGGTTTCTGAAAATGATTTTGAGATGAGCCTTTTGGTTCACTTTTGCACATAATAATAAAATGAAGAACCACCATCTTATACTAGAAGGTTTTTTTAAGAATAAAAAGAAAAAAGAGTGGCTTTTAAGAAAGTACTCTGAAATGTACAAAATGCCTCTACCTTGACAGATTAGGTCAAACCAGGAAATCAGAGAACTAAAACATGCCGTACGGCATATATAATGTGCCGTGTGACTCATCAAGGCACCGCACGGCATTTTACTTTGTATATCCCAGGATAGTTTTGTACCTTGACAGGTTAGTCTTGAAAAATGATATTGTGTACTTCGAATTTTTGAAAACAGTTTATGGAGCCCTTTTCATTCACTTTTGCCGTATCAAACCATATTAAAAACCGTTTCAGAACGCTTAGTGATCTTATCAATGTTCAAAAACAATTTTCAATATAAGAAACTCTCCTGGGATAATACCCGCACAGAAAAGTAATAAACAAACTAAACAGAATAACATAAGAATGAGTATGTACGAGAAATAATATGCATGGTGTAATACACTATGTCGTGCGGTGTTGTAAAACACCGCACGGTATAGCGTATCCAGTGCAGAAACTGTTTTTTTGTACTTTTTGAATATAAAGCTCGTTCGAGGCCAAAACCCAGTATAGAAATACTGGGAAGGGCCTCGGTGAGCTCCCCTCAAGGCCAAAACGTGGTTTAGCCCAAGGAATTGGATTTATACCTTCTTGTAGGCTTGGATGTACTTGAAAATGGAGGAAGGGAGGTTGATTTGGACTGGAAACTTCTAAAAGCAGTTGGGTTTCTGAGTTTAGGGAGATTTGAGTGAGTTTTGTGAAGATTTGATGAGCTTTTGTAGGGAGAATGAGAAAAAAAAATCAGTTTGAGACTGATTTTGTAATGGACTAGCTTGTGGGTTGATGTAGAGAGAGAAAAAGAGAAGAGGGATCCCAAAGAATTTCAGAATGGCTTTTTCTCAGGATTCAAGGGGTGCCTTTCAACTAGAGTAGGGGTGTATTTATAGGCAAAAATATGCTTGGAGTGCACCCAAAGGCAAAAAACGCGCTCTGGCCAGTCTGCTGACGCGCATGGTAAAAGGCCGCATGGTGGAGTGATTTTTGGAATGTCGCGCGGTGTTTTGAAATGCCGCACAGTATTGTGTGACAGCACAGCACATCAAACTTCGCGGGGGCGCCCCGGACACTCCAGAACTCGAATTTGAGCGCGGTTCGAAGCGTTGGAAAGCTTGTCGAGTCCTCTTTCTAACCCAATTCGTTTCACTCAAAGATGTTTTATACATTGAAATGTGTGACCATTTTACCATCAATGTGTCATGGAAAAAGTTATTTTTGACCAAGCAAACACATCTTTCTCTTTGCAATTGAACCAGGGGCCACCCTACATGTTTAGAAAAGGGGTTTTCTTGAGGTTTAGAGAAGGAGTAACATAGGAGCAACAATCCAAGCCTTGAAGGTATATTTTTCCTTATTTCATCATCGGGGAACTTAAAGATTATTCGGAGGCCCAGATTGGGGTGTCTACGGTAGTCCCTCTTTCACGAAACTTAGGTACCATTGATTGGTATAAGTGACGTTAAAGATTAGACATCCCAATCCATTACTCCAAAGTCTTTAAGTTAAATACAAGAATGCGATAAATGTGGTCACGCTCATGGAGCTGCCTACGTACCCCGTTGTAGGGATTAATTCAATTGGGACAATGCAAGTATGATGATGCAAGCAGATACGCCATGAACACCTCCATTAAACATGCATGCGAGTACAGAAGCAATACATGCGGCTAGTTGGTGCAAAAAGGGTGATAACATGTGCGGTCGTCAAGTGGACTGTTAGTGTAAAGAGCGGGTAACACGTTTGGTCGTCAAGTAGAGCATTAGTGTAAAGAATGGGTAGCACGTTTGGTCGTCAAGTGGACCATTAGTGTAAAGTTGAATTAATTAATTAAGAGGCACGCTACTGAGAGCGGAGAGACGAGACGCTACTTAGAGCGGAGAGACAACACACTACTGCCGAGCACAAAGGAGTCCCGAAGGACGGAATGCTCGTAGCGCATGAGCTCGTAGAGTGCAATAAACGACGAAGTCCCTAGGGACAAGATGCTCATAGAGCGATATGCTCGAAGAGCGCGATAAATGACGAAGTCCCGAGAGACGAGAGACAGGATGATCGTAGAGCATGAGCTCGTAGAGCGCGACAAAGGACGTAGTCCCGGAGGATGAGAGACAGAGTCTCAAAGGATGAGAGACAAGATTCTCGTAGAGCGCGATAAGGGATGGAGTCCCAAAGAACGAGAGACAAGATGCTCGTAGAGCGCGATAAGGGATGGAGTCCCAGAGGACAAGAGACGAAGTCCTGAGAAACGGAGATGACAAAGTCCCTGAGGGCGAGATGCGCGTGGGGTTGATTGAGAAGCATTAGGCCGGTAAGACCGTAGCCCGAGAGGCGAAGAGGCTTTAGGTCAATTAGACTGTAGCCCGAGAAACGAAGAGGCTTTAGGTCGGTTAGACCATAGCCTGAGAAACTAAGAGGCTTTTAGGTCGGTTAGACCGTAGCCCGAGAGACGATGAAGCTTTAGGCTGGTTAGACCGTAGCCCGAGAGACGAAGAGGCTTTTAGGTCGGTTAGACCATAGCCCGAGAGACGATGAAGCTTTAGGACGGTAAGAACATAACCTGAGAGACGAAGAGGTTTTAGGTCGGTTAGACCGTAGCCCAAGAAACTAAGAGACTTTTAGGTCTGTTAGACCGTAGCCCGAAAGACGATGAAGCTTTAGGCAGGTCTTGTTGACCGTCGCTCGATAGACAATAGACAAAGTAACTTAGGTCCTTTTGACCGGAGCCTGATTGACTGAGAAGCTTAGGTCCTTTTGATCGTAGCTCGCTAGACAAAGAAGCTTAAGTCCTTTTGACCGTCGCTCGAAAAATGTAAAAACTTAGGTCATTTTGACCGTCGCCCGATAAATAGAGCAACTTAATTAGGTCCTTCTGACAGTCGCCCGATTGAATGAGAAGCTTAGGTCCTTTAGACCGTCGCTCGATAAATGGAGCAACGTAGGTCTTTTTGACCGTTGCTCGATAGACAAAGAAGCTTAGGTCTTTTTTACCGGAACCCGATTGACTGAGAAGCTTAGGTCCTTTTGACCGTAGCTTGCTAGACAAAGAAGCTTAGGTCCTTTTGACCGTCACTCGATAGACAAAGAATTGTAGGTCCTTTTGACCGTCGCTTGAGAGACTAAGAAGCATTAGGTCGGTTAGACTGTTGCTTGGGAGACTACAAAGCGTTAGGTCTTTTGGACCATAGCTTGGTTGAATGAGAAGCTTAAGTCCTTTTCACCGTCGCTTGAGAGACTAAGAAGCATTAGGTCGGTTAGACCGTTGCTTGGGAGACTGCGAAGCGTTAGGTCTTTTGGACCATAACTCGGTTGAATGAGAAGCTTAGCTCCTTTTGACCGTCGCTTGAGAGACTAAGAAGCATTAGGTCGGTTAGACCATTGTTTGGGAGACTACTAAGCGTTAGGTCTTTTGGACCATATCTTGGTTGATTGACTTTCGGACAACATTCGAGATTCGCGATTTGGCACTCAAAGACGGAGTGGACAACATTCCCTTCTTCTTCTTTTTTAAAACAGGAGACACATCTTAGTGCCCTTTTGCTTTACTATCTTTGACCAGTGGACTGGTATCTTGGATTTTGGGCTAGAATTCCCCTACGGTGAGGGCTTGAATTTGAGTTGGAGTTTGTTTTTGGTCGGAGCTTAGATTTTAGCTAGAGTTTGCCTTTGGTCAAGTCTCGAGCTTCGGGCTGGAACTTGCCTTTGGTCAAGCCTTGAGCTTTGAGCTAAAGTTTGTGCCCGAGTCTTGAAGTTGGGCATAGCCTCGGTAGATGACATAGAACTGTTGTGCCCCAGTGAGTGACGAACCCCAGTTCTGATGGTTTTGGGTGTCACCACATTAGATAATTTTTTAATAAGGGCTAAATCTCATTCGTTGGTACCAACACTAGGTAAATTTTCAATCTTTGCTAAAATCCACTAAAATTAAATCGACAAAATACAAGCTAAAACTCATATCCTCTTTGTCACTTTGTTGTTCATAGCTTACTCGATCAGAGTACTCACCAATTTTTTCTCTCCTCTCTTTTGCAAACATCAACTACTGAAGTATTAATTGGTACATATTTTATTGTTTACTCCTCTGATTTACTTTGTGCATTCTAAAGTTGTTACTTGTTAGTATCAATTGTATAGAATCTGAGAGATTGAGAAACTGTTGTTTAAATAGTGTATATCAATTATAATGCATGAATAATTTACATATACAGGAGTATTGCTTAAGGTGTAAAACATGAGAGTCCAATACCTAGGTTTGGAAATTAAATATATTTAAGATAATGGCAGAAGTATTGATACTTATGAATGACCCATGCATCCTAACTCATGGAGTCGCCACGGGTAGTACCATAGTCGACTCACATTGTTTGCTCCCATGCACGCTTACAAATATGCCAGTGCGGTAAACAAACAGTAGCGTTCGAATTCAGATGGACTGTGGCATGTAGAAACAATTGTTCTAAACAAACAAACTTTGTATTGTGCTTATTGTAATATTTGAGCTTTTAGGCCATCAGGTGTTTGGGTTTCGGCCTTTTAAGTGTGTTTGGATTTTGTCTCAACTGACTATACTTTCCAACTCTTTGTTGGAATCCTCTTTTTCCTTTTCCCCTTAATAAAATGTTACTTTGTTGGATAGGGGTCGATCGGGCTACAATTACATCAACCCAAGACTATATTCTATACTCTACGTTTTAAATTTAACCTCCGAAGCAAAATTTCTAATTACTGTGGAATTAAAGCAACCTCAAGTAAGCTTTTCAGAATTGGCAACCACAAAAAGCTTTCCCAATATAGCTAGAATGAAAATTTTCACGATTCCATATCAATCTTGCACTACTAGTCTCGTCTGAAATCAACAATAGTATTAATTTAGGAATACACCCATGAACACCCTACAGCATGAACGCATATTGCTGGCCTTGTATAACCAGCAGTATGATCGATATTCCATGAGAAATAAATACAACAGTAGAAGATAAAATTGAAGGCCCAAAATAAATATACAATAAGAAAAGAATACTAGTATCAATCTTTACATATGAATCCAATAATAAATGGTCAATATTCATCAGAAGATGACAGTACATTTACCATAACTTGCATGGCTTTCACTCGAATTTGTAAATACACAATGTAAGCAGCTGCCTCTTTGAAAAGGTCATCAAGGCCTCCTGTAGACCAGCTGCCGCTTGTGGGAACAAGTTTCCTCAAAGTTCTGATCCTTTTCTGGGCTGGTTTGATGCTAGTACAACTTCTTTGTAAACGGGTCTTCTGCAGGCGCCTATTATACATGATCGAAATCCTTCTTCTCCTGCAGATATGTCGTCCTTTCTTGATCACTCTACTGATCACCCTTTGTTTCCTTCCTTGGGTTTCCTCCAAATTAGTCAGAGGCCCGCTTGGGTTGGGGTACCTAATTCCCCCATTTCCCAGAAAATCAAGCGAGGGTTGTGTAGAAACACCCATGGCGACAAAAACAAACCCCAAGGATTTCAACAAAACAACCCTCTCACTCTAGAGCGCTCTCTCTCTCTCTCTCTCTCTCTAGGAGTTGGCAAGCAAATATAGCAAAGGAACTCAATTGGTAGCTCTAAGTGGCACAACGATGTGGTTTTTATAAGTTAAGAAGGAGAATAACGTGAGCGGAAACATGACACAATTTCAAGCAAAAAGGCTTTCCAAGGGGATTGGAATTAAATAGGGATTATCCTATTACCATTAGTGAAGGAGAGAGAGACAAGTGCATGGTGAGGGTTTTGTTAGATTGATGCTTTGGGGCATGTTCTCTAACTTGAATGATGCCTCATGATTCTTTCTTTTTTTCTCTTTTTTTCTCTTTTTTTTTTTTGTAACGACCACATGATTCTCATTCATCCACGTATAGCTATATCCTATCTGCTTCCTAAAACCACCAGTACTAATACTATACCCTCTCTATCTCTAGCTCTTTATCAAAACAAATTAAAACACCCTGGATTATTCCAATTCCAACACTTCAATTTCCAAATTCAATGCATATATATATATATATATGTACAATCCCATAATTATATATAAAATCAACTGATCAACTGGGGCCACACATGCATGTGAAGTATACAGACTACTAGCAGAGTAGCACAGCCCCATGTTTTCAGCCAGCTGACGAAGCCTTTGCATACAATTACATACAATTAACAACTACTCTTTAATCGAATTCGGATCCTTGTGTTGGCCGGGGTACGTACTACAAGGGAAGATGGTTTTCCCTGACATATTCAAGAACAAGATTTCCCTAATAAAGATTATTACTATCTTTTTTATTATCTCAATATGTTTGGATCAATTTACACACACTCGACTAATGACTTGGAGACTAATTTCACCGTCTAATTGCAGAGGACCCAATAAAACTTCGTATGGACTAACCTTGTGAAGTTCTGACGTAAAGTCTAAGATGAACCAAATTCCTAAATCTCAAATTTTTACCACCAGGTCAAACCCCTTAATTTCAAAGATTATAGTGTTTCATGAGATCATCTTAATTCGAAGCACTTTTATCTGGTTGGCTATTAATAATATTCTTCCATCAAATATGCATGCATGCATCCATTGCGATCCATTGAACTGATCATGAGGGCGATTGTTGTGCTTAATTTTGTAATAAACCAAACAGAACACTAACAGAGTAATAGTCGTCCAAAACCAAAAGGATCGATGACTGAAGAACATGCTTCCACATGCATGCACTAATTATAAAAAAAAGCTACTATTCCAACAAGAAGTAAGAGCAATATTCTATCTATCTGGCCTAGTCATTATTATTATTAGAAGGCTGGTCCAATGCTTTTCAACCATCTAAGTCTAACCACTGAAATTCGTTTACTAGGCCGATCAAAAAAAAAATTGTATACTAGTAATATTTTCTAGCAGTAGAGTAGGTCGAGTTGGGTCCCTATGAGCCATCCTTGGTGCTACGTGAATTCAAGTTAGATGAGGCGGAGGAGGAGGAGGTAGAGAAAAATGTCTGCTCTGCCGTGCGTACCCTATTTCCCCTGATTCCATGCATATATATATATAGGGAAAAATTCAAAAAAACCCCTGAACTTTGAACTCAATGTCAAATAGGCACCTGAACTTAAATAAACTTCAATTGAACACCTGAACTTTCACTCCGTTATCAATTTACCCCCTGCCGTCTCGGATCGTTAACGGCACAGTTAAAAAAAAAAAAACTTACCACCAGTTTGCAATCCTATGAAGCAGAAACGTAATTATGAGAGCCTTAGAGACAAAATTTGATTATGTCTCTTTAGAATAATATGATCAGAATAATAAAATCTTCACACCCGTTCAAACGGATTAAAAATTGGAGCACTTAATTTTTTAATCATATTTTTTAATATATAAACGGTCCTAAAAAATTAAGTGCTCAAATTTTCACTCCGTTTTGAATCAGTACAAAGATATTTAAGTGCTCATAAAAAATTAAGTGCTCAGAAAATTAAGTGCTCATAATCACATTTTTGCTCCATAGGGTCCTAAATAAAGAACACATACTTAATATGAGAGCCTTAGAGATAAAAATGAATTACGACCCTTTAGAATAATATGATAAGAATAAAAAGATCTTTGCATCGATTCGAACGGAGTGAAAATTTGAGCACTTAATTTTTTGGGACCGTTTATATATTAAAAAATATGGTTAAAAAATTAAGTGCTCCAATTTTTAATCCGTTTGAACGGGTGTGAAGATTTTATTATTCTGATCATATTATTCTAAAGAGACATAATCAAATTTTGTCTCTAAGGCTCTCATAATCACGTTTCTGCTTCATAGGATTGCAAACTGGTGGTAAGTTTTTTTTTCTTAACTGTGCCGTTAACGATCCGAGACGGCAGGGGGTAAATTGATAACGGAGTGAAAGTTCAGGTGTTCAATTGAAGTTTATTTAAGTTCAGGTGCCTATTTGACATTGAGTTCAAAGTTCAGGGGTTTTTTTGAATTTTTCCCATATATATATATATTCTTCTTGTCTGTGGTTGGTGTGATTTCATTAATTTTCATCATAGAAAATGTTTGTTACTATTGACTTAATCACTTAATTCATAGAAAATGTTTGTTACGTACGTTCATTTTGTTTTTTTGTTCACCTTTTAGGAATTACCAAGCAAGGTCAGTCTCCAAAATGGTATCAACTGAACGATGTTGATTTGTCGAGTTCTTAATTAATACTTAACATTGATCAGGACTCGACACATAGCTAGTATTTTTACATGCCTAATAGCTACAAAGTTCATATCCAAAAGCCCACAAATTAGTTGCTCATACTTAGGGAGGAAAAAATTGCAATAATGGCGCAGTAGATGTGAAATCTAGATAATGAAGAAAGAAATTCATGTATCAAATAGAAGCAGACAAAGCGCGAGCGTTAATCACAATCACTAGGGAGAAACCTGGATGGAATTCTGTTGGAGTATTTCAATTTTGATACATAGGTGTAATTACATTGTCATTGACCTTATTGTAGTCGATACCCTTTTCCTTACAGCATGCTTATATATAGTCATGAGAAAGGGATATTGTACACCCATTTCTCATATATAGTTTTGACTACTGAAAATTAAAACCCATCTTCACCATAACCACCACCGAATCCTCCGCCACCTTCATTCCCGCCTCCATATCCACCGCCAAACCCACTTCCTCCCCAAATGCCACCAGCACATACACCATCTTTAGTACCTGTACCTTTGCTACCTTCACACACTCCCACACCACCCCCCTTGCCACCTTTGCCTGCACCTCTTCCACCCTTAACACCACTACCAACACCTACGCCTCCCCCAACACCACCACCTACACCGCTTCCAACACCAACACCACCACTTACACCTCTCCCAACGCCCGTACCTCCGCCTACCCCGGTCCCAACGCCCGTACCTCCGCCTACCCCGGTCCCAACGCCAGTACCTCCACCTATTCCGGTCCCAATACCAATACCACCTGCTACACCACTCCCTACTCCAGTACCTCCGCCTACACCACTCCCAATACCAGTGCCTCCCCCTACACTAGTGCCAACACCGGTACCACCACTTACACCACTCCCAATACCAGCGCCTCCCCCTACACCAGTTCCTATACCACCACCTGCACCGCTCCCAACACCTCTACCGCCACCCACACTACTTCCAACACCTCTACCGCCACCTACACCGCTCCCAACACCAGCACCACCTGCCACACCGCTCCCAACACCAGTTCCTCCACTTGCACCTGTACCGCTACCTGCACCACCACCTACACCGCTCCCTACACCACTACCACCTCCTATACCTGTCCCAACACCTCTACCACCACCTACACCGCTCCCGACACCAGTACCTCCCGCTACACCGCTCCCAACACCACCACCACCACCAACACCGCTCCCGACACCGGTGCCTCCACCTACACCAGCCCCAACACCACTACCACCACCTACACCGCTCCCTACGCCACTACCACCTCCTGTACCTGTCCCAACACCTCTACCACCACCTACACCGCTCCCGACACCAGTACCTCCACCTACACCGCTCCCGACACCAGTACCTCCACCTACACCGCTCCCAACACCACCACCACCACCAACACCGCTCCCGACACCGGTGCCTCCACCTACACCAGCCCCAACACCACTACCACCACCTACACCACTCCCTACGCCACTACCACCTCCTGTACCTGTCCCAACACCTCTACCACCACCTACACCGCTCCCGACACCAGTACCTCCACCTACACCGCTCCCGACACCAGTGCCTGCACCTACACCGCTGCCAATGCCAACGCCTCCACCTATGCCACTAGCTACACCAGTACTTCCACCTCCGCCGCTACCAATACCACTTCCGCCACCTACATCATTCCCAAAACCTACACTGCTCCAAACACCAGTATCTTTCCAACTACTAACCCCGCCATCTTCACCATATCTTCCATCGTTTTGGCCGGCCCTTCCTTCAAGTCTTCGTCCTTCTATTGTTCCCATTGCTAACAAAGAGACCACAACAAACACTCTAGCATTCTTGAAAAACTTCCCCATCTTTTGCTTTTAACGAAAAGAGAGGAACTTAAGAGTAGCAAAATGTTGTTTGTTGCACTGGATGGACTAGTGAAATTTGCTAGTATTTATAGACATGAATGAGAGATGGAGTTATCAATGCATGCAGTTGAAAAACTTGAAATACAACAATGCATCCATATCTTTCTCCCCAAGTGCCAGTAGACGAACCAAAATGTCAAACCACCTTTGATTTGAAGATGCCCCACGACGGTGCACTTGTACTGCATGCCCAACTCTCAACCAAAATAAAATGCCACCTGCCGCCACCATCATTTTCATGGCCTAGCTAGCTAGATCAATCTGATGATCAGAAACCGTTGACAATCTGCACCACCCAAGATTGCATAAATCTTTTAACCACGTGATAGTGGTAAAAACCGCTCAAGAATATTTAGGACTAAATGCTCTCTCTCTCTCTCTCTCTCTCTCTCTCTCTCTCTCTCTCTCTCTCTCTCTCTCTCTCTCTCTCTCTCTCTCTCTCTCCGGCCGTAATCCCCAAAGGAATTAGGATGTACTCCTACTTATTACTGCAATCTTCTGTTTGACAATATTTTATACAATTCACATCTCTGTCTTTCACTACGCTTCTCAAGGGCTCATACCTCTCTATTCACACTTTGCCTTTTCTTTTCTTTTCTTTTTTTACCTTCTCTTTGCGAGATTTCTGAGCAATAAACACTTTTCTTTTTCTTTCTCAACCCGCTTTATATCACTTTCCTCTCCCAATAAACTTTTGCATTCAATGCTCTCAATCCATCAAATTGCCATAATAGATACTATTAACTCTTAAATCTTTCGAGGAATTATTCAGCGCTCCAGGAGTATCACCTGACGTTCATACGTGATACTTTCAACTATTTACGTAGAACAAAATTTTGCAATGAGTGACCCACAATGTATGATTCTTGTTTTCTTGTTATGCCAAATTTTACACTGAGTGACTCACATTGTGTGGTAACGATCTTTTATTTTTATGAGGAGTATCACATGGCAATACCACATGATACTCCGAGAATACTCAATGATTGGCCAAATCTTTCACTAATCTCACGAATATCTTGTTCTAAAGATGTACACGATGTAACTTAAGTTTATTTCTCCAAACAAAGCAAACATACACAGGAAAACAAAAAAAACAAAAACAAAAACTGCTGCCACAGTACCATAAACTGCATCATGATGTGCTTAAATACCCCCATTTTCTTTTTACTAAAAGGTTGGCATACACTGTGTGTGTGCACATCTTTAAAATTGTTGTGCATAGTGCGGTAATAAGGTGTTTCAATCAATTACTCTTTTGCCCAAGTAACCTGCTCATATCAAGTTATAAGTGATGCATTAACTGATTTGGGAGATTGACGTTATTGGAATAGTAAAAGTATACACAATCTCAAAAAAAAAAAGAGGACACCAAAAATATGTTCTCCCTTTCTATATAAGATCGAGTAGATACCGATACGTAAGTATCCACTCAATGAATTCATATTGTTCCCTTTACACTGCTATAATTCCCAATGTTGTCAATTCCGGTCCGTACCGGACATAAAACAGTACACATAAGTAGGTGTTCCATACTGCCCCAAAAACCGCCTATACCGGTCAATACCGGGTTACCTACCCATACCGGACAATATCGGGTTGTACTGGCATACCGGCCGAAACAAAAAAAAAATAGTGTATTTTTTTCTTTTGCTTAAAAATTGCTTAAATTTAAAGATAATTCAACAAAATTTGGAATCTATAATATGTTAATCATCTTAATTTGTTACTCCGTATTAGGACTAATTTCAAAGTATATCAAAGTGTTAGAATTTATTTTATACCTCTACTTTGTTATTAGGACTAATTTCAAAGTATATCAAAGTGTTAGAATTTATTTTATACCTCTACTTTGTTATTAGGACTAATTTCAAAGTATATCAAAGTGTTAGAATTTATTTTATACCTCTACTTTGAGTCTTTTTGATTTTTTGAACATATATAAAAATGTATATTACAATCAATCCGGAACGGTACCGTGATATAAACCGGTACCGGTACATATCGTCTTAGTTAAAAAACAGTACGCTTGCCAGTACAGGATTGATAACTTTGATAATTCCCAATCTACCCGTGTCGAAGGAGTTTGTGGAGGAGAAGGGGGGTTGGGGAGTGCTCGTGATAGCTGCGCAATAATTGGGACAACATCAAGTTGGTTCGGGGAATTGGGGGTGGAAGCAAGGGGCGGAGATTGCTAGTTAAAGATGGTGGCTGTGTAATTTCATTAGTTGTGGTATGAAATTATGTTTATGTTTCCTCATGGTTGTGGAATGTATTTATCTGCAGGCTCTTATAAAAAGCACCGCGTGCCAGATGTTGTCCCAATTATTGCATAGCACTACTCCAAGGTGTAGTGCAGCGGATGCACTCTACAACAGCCCATTCCACTTGTATGGTATCAATGGTGTATTGGTGTCATTAGTTGAATTCATTCTCCACTACGCACTTTCACGCCGTTTACACTTTTTACTTGATATGTGCAATAATTTCTATTATAAAATAGAAGGGTGTGGGGACAAGTTGTTAGAACGACTTAGATTCATTTAATTCAAATGCTGTAATGCATCCTTCCATTTTCCGGTTAAGTGTCCATGGTTTTCACCTAAATCACACAACTGCCATCCCCTTCCAACCGAGATGCGTAGTGCCATAGGCACGGTGTTGCTAAGTTTTCAGGATTGATCCGATCGACGGGGATCGATGGAAGAATCGACGGGTAATTGTGTTGTTGAATTGCTGGAATGTGGTTGTGAAAAAGTGGAGTCTGGTTCCTTGCCATGTTTCAGGACTTCTTTGAAAACAAACAATGAAGTGTATGGTTATGGAAGAAGAATAATAAAACGGGCTTTATTAAACTTCAAAGTAGAAGAACAACCGATAAAGATTATTGAGTGAACAATTACAAGTTAAAGCTACTCCTAGAAAGGAAAAGATAAAGGCCTGATTGGCGTTGTTTGTGTGTCCTCAAAACTGCTACGAACTTCTCCATAAATAGGCCTCTTCATTTGAATTTGAATGTTCCCTCCAAAGATGACAGTTACTCCCTTATATTGTGCCTTTGAATTGTTCCCACGATCAGTGAAGCAAACGGCTCCCACGTTGTGAAGAACTGCTCCAAGTGTTGCTGAGTAAAACTTCCCACGATCATGAGAGTGTCCCTATGAATTTCTTTTTAACACCTGTACATGAACTGCCCACATAAACAAATTCAATAACACTTAGTTTATTAAACGGAAACAGGCCCCAAATTGGCCAATCGACGGGTCGCCCGACGGGAGTATAATGTTAAAACCTTTTGCTATGGTTTTGTGTTATCTATTCTAACCTATGATACTAAGGTATACCGAGGTCACCTCTAATAATATCAATATTCCCTGTGCCACGTGTCACCCAATCGACGGGTGAAATAAAATCACAATTATGGAGCAAACACACGGGCTAGCACTAGTTTATATATAAACCATTAAGGTTGGTAGATAATTACTTTATTACTTCAATTGTGTTCATCTTATGTTACTAGAGGTTGTGCCATGCAATTTGCGTTTTCTTCCCTATTGTGTTTAGTTTAAGAATTTAAGTGGTATGAACCCCTCATTACCCAACTTTAGTCTGATGAAATTAATTACTTATCATGCGAGATTATGGCCTGGTTTTGCTAAAAAAATAATCCGCATTATTGGCTTCTTCAGCCAACAAGCCAAATTAACAAGATTATTGATCTTCAATAATCCAAAAATACAGGATTTTTTTAGCCAAACCCGGCCTATACAGCCTTTCCCCATAGCTAGTCATGTTAAAACATATGAAGCCAAAATTATTTCCATAAGTAAAACCAATTATCCTTCAAAAAAAAAAACCAGTAAAACTAATTAACCAATCATGGGTATCGAGTAGGCGACTATTCAAAACACCATAAAAGCTGGCAATATACATGATATTTTCAAGACCACCTCCATCTCACTTACCTCAGGACCGAGATCCCTTGTCTGACCCCCTCTCGGCCGTTGATCTCGCAAATCAACGGCTGAGATATGACGAGCACTTTTTGCACCAAAACGACGTCGTTTTGGCTCGGCACATCTCGGCCGTTGATTTGCAAGATCAACGGCCGAGAGAGGTGGAACAGGCCCCTATCCGGATTGGAGGATTGGGGTCGAACAGGGGATCCGGCTCCCTCTCCCTCTCGTCATCTTTTGCACGATCTCTCTCTCTCTCTCTCTCTCTCTCTCTCTCTCTCTCTCTTGACAATTTCTAAATTTTGCCCGAGAGCTGTTAATCGCCCCCCCTCCTGTCAGGGCCCCCCTGACGACTTCCCCCTTTTACCCCCCACCCTAACGTGCTATCTCTCTCTCTCCCAGCAGTCTCTCTCTCTCTTTTGATTTTTTTTTTATAAAATTTTAAATGTTATTAACTTTTTTTTCAAGTATTTTTTTAATAAATTTTATATTTTTAAAATCTACTCAACGAAACCGATCAAACGAGCCTAATATTGATGGTGAAATAACGTAAAACGGAAAAATTATATTTTTGTGGTAGCTTAAACTGTCTAAAGAGGTTGAAAAATTAATTGTTCCAAATTTCAATCCGTTTGAATCGGTGAAAAGATTTTAATTTTCTGATCATTTTATCCTAGATGGTCATAATTAACTTTTGACTATAGGGCTCTCGTTGATTAACCCTAAGAGATATTTGACTCTACGACTTTCTTAGGGTTAATCAACGAGAGCCCTAAAGTCAAAATTTAATTATGACCATTTAGAATAAAATGATCAGAAAAATAAAACCTTTCCACTTGTTCAAATGGATTCAAATTTGGAACACTTAATTTTTTAACCATATTTTTTAGTATATAAACTGTATAAAGAGGTTGAAATCACGTATTTTTTTAAATAAATGTTATATATTTGAAATCTACTCAACGAAACCTATCAAACAAGTCTAATATTGAATATGAAATAACTACACGCGAACTCTTCGACTTTCTTAGGGTTAATCAACGAGAGCCCTATAGTCAAAAGTTAATTATGACCATTTAGGATAAAATGATCCGAAAATTAAAATCTTTTTACCGATTCAAACAGATTGAAATTTGGAACAATTAATTTTTCAACCTCTTTAGACAATTTAAGCTACCACACAAATATAATTTTTTCGTTTTACGTTATTTCACCATCAATATTAGGCTCGTTTGATAGATTTCGTTCAGAAAATTTCAAAAATATAAAATTTATTAAAAAAATACTTGAAAAAAAAGTTATTAATATTTAAAATTTTATAAAAAAAAATTAAATAAGAGAGAGAGAGAGAGAGAGAGAGAGAGAGAGACTCTGTTGGGGGAGAGAGATAGCACGTTGGGGTTGGGGGGTAAAATGGGGAAGTCATCAGGGGAACATGACAGGAGGGGGGCGATTAGTAGTTTGCATTTTGCCCATAACTTCAACGGAAAAACCCAAATCCCCCAACCAAACCCACCCATTTCTCCCCCAAACCCGTTTCTACAACACCACCGGAGAGAACCAAAACCATTTTGTTCACATTTTCTCCAGAAGAAGACGATTTAGATTTGAAGAAGATTTTTGGTTTTTCCCACTTTAATCAATCAATCCAACTTACAAATCAACCACCAGTTTCCTTAAGAAAATGCAACTTTCCTGGTATCAAATGTTTTTCCTCTTTAATAATTGAAATGGTTCTTGAATGTAATGCGACAACTGGTACAAATTTATGTCTTTCTTTCCAAAATATTCAGCCTCTTCGATGTGAAGGCTTAAATCCCATTGATTCCGTGAATCGATGTTTGAGATTTTGAATCGATTCGGTGTTGTCAGTACTGAATCGAAATCTCGAGATTCCTCGCACGCAGCCACTTCGTCTTCCTATCCTAATCGTCATCCCCTCATGGATCAACTGGACCACTTGGTTTCACCATACCCGGTGGTGCCCTGAACCTCGTCGATCAGCAGCCATGAATAACCTTCCGCTTCACTGAAGTAACCCAACTGCAAAGCTCATACACTCAAGATTGAACATTTGGGGAACGATTCAGAAGTGTTGGATTTGGAGAGAGAGAGAGAGAGAGAGACGATTTTGGGAAATACTTCCTGGTCAAAAAATTTTGAATGGGGTGTGGGTCCACTTTTGTGCCACATCAGATGTCTGTGTTGGATCTGTGTTTTTATCTGTGAATAGACTTATTGTAAGTTTTATGACCTCAAGAATCTAGATGATTTGACCCCCTCTCGTGTCCTCTGCACAGGTATAGGTACCCTTGTATGGGGCCTATCTATGCTAACTAAAGTCATCAAATAAACCAATTAAAAATCCATGGAAAAAGAGAATGAAACACGAACGGTATAGGTGATTTAGACTCATTCCTTTGTGTGTACGCGCGCTCTCGGGCCTGTATGTGAGAGAGAGAGAGAGAGAGAGAGTGAGAGAGAGAGAGAGAGAGATTGTTTCGGACACTTAATTTACATGGACTGAAAATGTTGGGAGCAAAGCCAGAGAGAGAGAGAGAGAGAGTTTAGTGCCGAATAGAAATACATACAAGTACTACAAGGGGACTGTATGGAGTTGAGGAAGATAAGCAGTCTGTGTGGGAGTTCTGTCATCATGAAGAATAAGGACACTGAGAGTGCCTGATTCTCTCAACCAAGAAGCCACCATAGCACCTGTCGATATAAACCTCCCAATATTGCACTCCGCCACCCTAAACGGTGCCCCCAATCCACCAAGGAGTCCCTCAATTGCCCGCTTTAGTGTCCCATCACCCACCACTTTGCTGTGTTTCCCCCACCCTGTCAAAATGCTACACCATTCACACAAAAAAACTCTCAATATCCTGTCTCTCAGTAAAAAAAACTGTCAAAATGCTACACCATGCACACTCATTATTTGATAGTTTTCATTGTAATGATACCTCAGTAGTTTTGGCAACTCATGGCCTTCGAACACGATAGACCGTATATTGAGCAACCAAGCATGAACCATTGCACGTGCAGCTCCGGAAGACATGAGATGAAGATCTAAGCAAAAATCAGACCACGTGTTCTCCCATACATGACATCGTTTCCCTTCAAGTACGACCAGTTGAGCCCCACGTCTCTGTAGGCAAAAACAAATACCGAGCATGATCATGAATAACCACCACCGAAGGTTTTGAAATCCGTTAACATGGGACTCTTCAGGAGCTTATTAGTTGACAGGGGTGAGAAAATTGGGAGCAAAAAACACAGTCAGGGACAGAGGGCAGATGTTGATAGTTGATAGACAAAGAGTCCATTGACTAACGTTCTCAGACAATTGAAATAAGCAGAACTAAATACTGTTCAAAGGGATGTAGAAAACAGCCTGGAAATAAGAAGTGGAGATTCAAGAATTCCTGCCAGAAACAACCAGAGGAAAAGCATAATCGCTAAAATAGGCAAAGCTGCCAAAAATCAAACAAAATGACAGTTGATATCAATCATCTCCTCAATCTACAGAACTGAGTTGAGAAAAAGTAACAAGCCTGCGAGCACCTCTCTGATATTTGTAAAACAAACTAAAATTCAATCTATTACCAACTTCACACACTTATAGCTTTGTACAGACAACTAGCTAACCAGGGAAGTATTTAGATAATAGTTAGAAGGGACACACAAACAATGAGCCATTATATGCTCAAAGCAATAGCCAAAATGATGCATGAGCAACACAACCAAAATGCCAATCTTGCTTCCCACCAGACCCACAGAGAGAGAGAGATCATAAGTAACATACCAGTCTACCAGATAAGCAATTACAGTTGTAGTGTCCCAGTTACACACGGGGAAAGAAAATATGACCAAATTAGAACCGATGTAACTTCAATTAACATCAATTACTAATGCATACCTGCCCAAAGTGCCACAGCACGTCAGTCAAAGCATTATAAAAGGCAGATGCCGTTGCAGAGTCCATCCGTCTCACCTCATCAAAAAGGGATGCAGCTTGCAACCACACATTCTCACTGTGGCCCATGAGAAGTCCATGGGCGACTCCATAGACTTGATTATCGAACAAATGAAGTTCCTCCAATAACAATGAAGCTTCGTCAAATGAACTACAACGGCTGCAACAAGAGGCCAAAGTTGCATAACTAAGAC
This sequence comes from Rhododendron griersonianum, assembly GCA_018127125.1. Taxonomy (NCBI): domain Eukaryota; kingdom Viridiplantae; phylum Streptophyta; class Magnoliopsida; order Ericales; family Ericaceae; genus Rhododendron; species Rhododendron griersonianum. The sequence goes on along the minus strand of CM030788.1, from coordinate 59,273,087 downwards.
AACCCATAATTTTCAGAACAGTTAACAAGTGATATGGTGTCAAGAAGTTGGAAAACTTCAAAAAGGGAACCAGCAAACATAAACTATTTTCAGGCTACTGAGCTGGCGTGATAACCACCAGATGAAATAAACCATTCTTGCTGCAAGTTTTTACTAAGTTTGGGAATTTCAAGACTTGTTAATACATGAAGAATGGGTTAACAATTTAGTCGGCTTAGCGAATTCTAAGTAAATTTTTGAAGCCCTGTATGAATTAAGCAATTGCCACACTAACTCTATACCTTTTGCACTAGTCTATAGTTGGTAGTCGTATGGCATTCATGATTCATATTCAGCGATCCTTAAATTGTTTTCAAAAGGTATTTATGTGTCCAACTGGGGCTTTTGGCCAGGGAAATTATGTAAGAAGCTCAAGCCAACTAACGGTTACATATACAAATGCACCGATCCAACTACAGATAAAATAGCAGAAGCAAGTTATCCAGCCACATTCTTTTCTTTTGATACTAGTGTTGTCCCGTTTGATGCATGGGACCGAAAAATCACATTGGTATCTTTTCGGCCCCGTGTATTGAATGGACACAACGCTAATTGATGAAAAATATAGTTATAAATTTTTTCCAGGCCCGTGTTTGATGCACGCTAGCGTAGGTCCCATTCCATGCACAAAAAGACGTGTGGTGGAAAATGAATTTGGGGCACCATGTGACGGTGCTCCAGGGGCAGGGGCATAGCATAATTTTTCCTCCATATTCATACCCCCTCCCCACGTCTCTCCCTCTCCCTCCCTCCCTCCCCCACATTACTCTCTCTCTCTCTCTCTCTCAAAATCTAGAAAATTAGGATTGGGGGTTTGGATGCTTTTTAAGGCAAAACACATTTGCTTATAGTATGTATTGATTGATTCCCACAGAACAAGGTCTGCAATTTAAATTTAAAAACAAATGAAAGAAATGCCAAAGATGTAGCGATCAGACAGAAAGGTATACCTGCAAGCAGTTAAAATTGCTGAAAATGTGACCACATTTGGTTTTATTTTCAGTTCGTGCATCTTTTGGAAAACTCCCAAGACGCACAAAATCTCCTGTCGGAACCTTTTGTCTTTCTTCGAATGACATGAATTTCCAGCCGCTAGTTCCTCAAAAACCCTAATGATCCTGTCACCATCCGTATGTTCAACTCTGGAACGGACAGCATCCCGAAGAACCACCGACTGTGGAGATTCAACCAGTGACCCTGATTTTCCACTTCCACCAGCACCATCGGTTGAACATTCTCCAGTTGCACCAAAGGCGTTAATAATAGAATTATAAGTGACAACATTAGGTCGAATCCCTTTCTCTGTCATCTCCTCAAGCAACAATACAGATGACTCCACAAGTCCCTTCTTACACAGGGCATCGATAAGTTTGCTATAAAAGACAACATCAGCCTTCAAACCTCCCATCTTGAACTCTTTATAAACCTCCATTGCCTCTCTATACAAACCACCTTTTGAGTAGACACTGATCAAAGTAGAGTAAGTCAACAGGTTAGGCACAAAACGCTCTGCTTTCATCTCTTGGAATAGTTCCTTCACTTTTTCGTACTCCCCTTGCTTCCCGTATCCATCAAGAAGAGCATTATAAGTAACAACATCCTTCTTAATCCCCATACTCTCCATCTCATGTCCAATGCTCAAAGCCTCCTCAAACCTACCTAGGCTCGCATAAATAGCAAGCAAAGTGTTATAAGAAACCCTATCCAATTTCACACCTGCAAATTTCATCTCATTAAACAAACTTAGTGCGTTGTCTAATCTCCCTGCCTTGGCGCATCCCCGGATCAAAATACTATAAGTTACCTCATTAGGCAGTAAATTCTTGGCGGGCATATCCGCCATTATCTCAAAAGCCACATCCAAATGCCCACCATTGCAAGCAGCATCCAGAAGCGTATTGTAAGTGTAAATATCCTGATCAATTCCTCTGTGAATCATCTCGTTAAACAAGTTGAGCGCAGTATCCCACAACCCGGCACCACCACAAACAGCAAGAAGCGAATTATATGTAATTCGATCAGGCTGGAACCCTTTTTTCAGCATCTCATCGAAAATTGCCGATGCAAGATTAAAATCTGCACCCCCTTTTCCACAAGCATCAATTAAAGCATTGTAGGTTACCAAATTGGGCTTCAAGCCAGAAGCTTTCATGGTCTCAAAGACCTTAATAGCGTCATCACAGCACCCACTCTTGGCATAAGCACTTATTAAAGCCGAATAAGCGTAAACAGTATTCCCGTATCCGTCTTTAATCGCCGTATCAAACACTTTCCTAGCCAAGTCGACCTTTCCCAACCTTCCAAGAACACTAATCATGGCACTCGCAAGCTTACCCTGCTCATTCCGTCTTCTCTCGCGGCGAATGGCAAATTGGAAACATCTCATGGCCGTGGAGCATTCCCCCCGATTACCGAGCTCACGAAGCAAGAATGTGTAGTCGTCGGTCCCACAAAGCTTGGGTTCGAAATCGACCAGGACTCTTTCTACATGTTTATCATCACCATCATCGCTGCTGCTGCTGCTGCTGCTGAATCGCATGGCAAGCTGGTGCAGGGCTTCTTCGGCGATGGAGGTGTGTCGGCTAGCGAGGGCGGCGGACTTGGGACGGCCGAAGTGCATTTTGGAGACGAATCGAGTGGATCTTCGGCAGGAGAAATGGGAAGAAAGTTCTGATTGAGTTTGAGAGGGAAGGGGCGGATAAGAGCAGGAAGTAGTGAAACTAGGGTTGGAGATGGGGCGTGGGGGAAGCGTCGTTGGTTTGGCGGCATTTGGAGGTCTAGATGGTCCTCTGGAAAGGGAGAGATTGTGGGAGGAGGAGGGGGACCAGGGTTGGTGATGGGTTTGGCGGGGGTTTTGGAGGTGGTGATGGTGGTGGGTTGGGTAGTTGTTGCGGTTTTGGGGGTAGGGTTTTGTTGAGGAATGGGAATAGTGGGGTGGCGGAATAGACGAGGCCATCAAATTCTAGGCTGAGGTTTTAGGGAGAGAGAGAGAGAGAGAGAGAGAGAGAGAGGGCAAAGGTTTTAGAGAGAAACAAGAGATTGTGAGTGGAGTGGGAGTGAGGCATTGCCGCATGGGGACAAGTGTATCTCTGTCCCTATCTGTACGTGTGTGTGTGAGAGAGATACTTTCATGAGCTGGCTTTTTACTTCCTTTCTTTCTCAGGGGAGAGAGAGAGAGAGAGAGAGAGGGAAATCAATTGAATTAAAGATCTCATTGAAGAAATCTCCGCCCACACCCAACCAACCCCAATCGTTGGGTTGTTGCGATTTTTGGCAAAACCACTTTACACTAGTGGAGGAGTACTGTACTCCTAGTCTCCTACTACCATAATAAAAGGCATAGTATAAAGTTGCTCAAGTTTGGTGGGACTATCCGTATCTACTACTACTAGTAATAAAACTAGCGGAATTTAAGGGGATCCAACAGAGAAACTGGGGACATCTAATCTAATCTTAACCGTAGGTTGCCGTTCCATAAGTCTACCATCACCACCTTCCCTCTTGTCTTGTCTTGTCTTGTCTTGATTTTTTACGAACAAAATCATCCCAATAATATTAAAACGAAAAGAATACAACTACAATGACAGAAAATACAATAAAGGATCCAAATTATCTTTAACAAAATAAAGAAAAACAACAACAAATTAAGATCACGCCAAAATTGACAATCACGCTGATGGAAACCACCTGTCCACTCGTGGATGTGGCTGGAGGAAGATGAAAGATTCCCACTAGCATCTAAAGCTCAACGTCCATTCGTTCCACTGCAGTCAAAGCTGCTAGGCGCCACCACCGCTGCTGCATAAGAACCCACGAATCCGTCGCCAAGGCTGGTCGGATCTAAGAGCTAAAAACCCAGACCTGAAAACCAAATCTAAGTCACCAATGTCCAAAAATGATGGGTAGTGGGAGAACAACTCTCCTAAGGACGAGAGTCTTGACCACCACTCAACCATAACGGGAAGAGAGAAGAATAAGAGAGGAGAGGAGAGGAGAGAGTTTGGATGATGGGTGACTGAGAGGGGAGGAGGAAGGAATAGAGCAATAGTGGGGAAAAAAGAGGGGGAGAGGCGGCGCAGAGGAGGGTAGTTTGGGATTTGGAGTATTTTAAAAATGTTTTCATGCTCACACTCGCGCATGCACACGCAAATTATGTGACTTGGGCTCTAACCACTACTATAATTAGAATCTCATACATCGCCTACTGACTCGGGGGGAAAAAAAAAAAACTTATAGTAAAATGCAGCAAAACTAACCCTGTTTTTAAAATGGGTTCTGCAAGTCTTTTTTTAATGCATATTATGCAATTACTAGGAGTTTCATTTTGAATCGCAGACACAGAGGAAGAAATATGAAACTAATCAGAACCAAGAAATTGGGCCTAATGTTACGACATCATTAAAATTGGGGGCTCGATTTTCAACTGGGTAAGAGTACTGGCCAAAGTTACTGAGATGGACGCAATTTGTCGTGTGAAGTCGACACAGCTAAGAGCATCCACAATGGATTTGTTAACTAGTGTGCTAATTGTGTGTGTTAAAACTTAACAAACAAAATTATATTTTTTGTGCCACAATGCATGTGTGTTAGAGTGTGCTAAATCTAGTAGTGTGTTAACATGGTTATCAAGTTTGGCAACCAAGCTAACAAACAATAAGTGGGTCCTATCTCCATAAATTCAACCTTCAACCATAAAAAATAAATGCTCACACTACTTTCTTTTTTGAAAACTCACGAGTTTTGCAAGCATATGTATTTTGGAACAACTAAATTCATCATCTTTTGCATTGGTTGTGTATAGGCCCGGGAAACAGTAATTTGATTGTCATCGGATACACTTTCAATACTAGAAGAAGAACTTGAAAGAATAATTGAATTCATCAATAATACTCGTAGGATTATATGCAATGAAAAAGGCAGAAGCTGCAGGAATTTTGGCAAAATGGAGAAGGAAATGGGATTTCATGCAAGAAATTACAACAATGAGCACTGAACATATTCTTATAAATGGGATGTGGAGTGGGAGGAACATGAACATTGGCTGTTCATTCAATACAGAAAAATGATGTTGGTGATATAGCCGTAGTAAAAGTTTTTATTATAACCGTTGTTTTGACATTATTTTAAAGAGTTAACACACTCCTAACTAACCCATTGAGGTACTCATATATATCCTAACACACTCCTAAGTTAACACTGGGACCCATTTTTTTATCCTAACACATACCTTAGCAAACATTTTGATACACAAATATAACACACTCATTGCGGATGCTCTAAGCAACCGACGTAGTAGATGGATGGAACAATGATGACGTTCAAAATTCACCTGCCCCAAGGAATACTTTGAGGTTGGTTATTTTGGGTTTGAGAGGGTTCACAACGCTGGACTTCTACAATGTTTTTGGTGGTATGGGAGTACGATGCTCCCATTAAATATGAATCCCTATATTAAAAAATAGATAAATTATACTAGCTTTTTAATCAAAATCACTCATAAAAAGTAGGGTGAATTGGTAAAAACGAGATGGTTTTAAGAATTTTGACCAAAAAAACGTAATATTACTTACCACAAAAACATGTTTTATATACCATTCATTGAGGCAACACTTACTATGTTACATGGCTACACTTCCTTAAGAAACACTTATTATACTTTTTTTTTTTACAAGAATTAAACTCAATTTATATATAACAAAAGAAAAACACAGTACAATAAAAGTGAACGCTACCGGTCCAAAAGTACAAAGAACAACAAACAAAACAAAATACACCAAAAAAAAAACCCACCTGGAGCCAACACGTACTACTATACTTGTTAACAACACTTACCATAGAATAAGGAAAAAACAACTTGGGAGTATGATGCTCTCAAACCACTCGGGAGCATAAGTTTTATGAAATGCAACTATGTAGTTATCGATGAATTAAAAGCTAGTCATGGTTGCCCACATCGCCATCTGTGAAAACTTGACCAACACTTAAAAGTTGGGTTAAAAGAAAAACCTCAAAATTCTTCTCCACTTCTTTACTCAAACTTGTATTATTAAGCTTAAATACATTTTTACTAAATCAAGGAAGGCTCTACTCGAGCGGATCAAAAAAAAAAAGGAAGGCTCTACTCTTTAATTCAAATTTCAATCACCAAACATTTGCAAAGTACTTGCCTCACTACAAGAACATGAAGAAAGATGAAGACGTACGTTGTACGATATATGGCAATCAGCCCAAGACAATTAGGGTAATGGGGCTCCCACAAAGCTGTGACTCTAAAACTCATTAGTAGTCAGGACAGGTGAGCACGGCCTACACCCATGCTGTTGGATTACCTTGGTAAAATTATGAATTAATACCACAGTAATACCACAAAGGGAGAACCAGAAAGCCACCGCCGCCAAGCAACTACTAAAGTTGGTCGTGAGAATAATCCGGATGCTAAGCTACAAAAGCTCCTGCCTATGAAAACCTCGTCTTGCACCAAAACTTGATCTGGAAAACGTAAAACTGGTTGTCAGCCCAAAATTACCTCGTAAGTCAATGAGTATGCAGAAGGTCTTCAGTAAGTCTTCTTTCTGATCACCGGCTTTCTAACTTCTTTCCTTCCATTTGCATTGGAACTTGAGACGTACACTCCCATTGTTGCTTGGTACAAGTCTTTTAACCTAAAATAGAGAGTTACATTCTAACAGAAAATTAAAATGTGTCTTGTCTCGGAAGGGTAGTAACGGGAATTATCATCAACAGAAGAGGAGAAGGAAAAAAAAAATGCATTCCCAACCTTGGCATACAGATAAAAAGAGCAATCACTGAAACTCCAGCGATAAGAGGATATACCGGGGCTGTTGTCAGTTCCTGCACGCCATCAAAAAGAGAGAAAATATTTTGCCTTATAGGTGATAGAAGTATAGTATCATAGTGACACCAAGTAAATGGAACAAAGATAATTGAGTTGAGACGATCATAATTTGATTTCTCATTGGCAGAAAACAGACTACTTGGAAATAGAAGTAGTTCTACAAGAGACATGAATGTCACCAGACCAGAAAAGCCATTTAGCTGTCAAAACTGATACTAGTACAAGAAAAAAATAAACCATCCCGTAGGCAAGCGGCTTAAGGCATGTCGGCGGGATGGAGAGCTACTGTGGGAAACAAAATGTTAGACGTGATCAATTGCGTGGGATTTTAAATTAGATCATGTTGTTCCTTCCAACATCAACTTCCAGTTCTTGGTCGTTAAGAATCATGGGCATTTCAGATGTTTTGTAGGGTGTTACGCCAATAATAATCAGTGCTGTTGGAATTGTGATTCTAATGTATTCTAAAAATGCACGATTAGAACTCCAAAAGGTTATCTAAACTTCTTGCATGACATGGTTAAAAGCAACCCGCCTGACATGTACAAACCTGTTTGTGGAAATCCTCTTCAACTCTATATCTAATTGGGCCAATGTGAATTTGAGTATGTTTCTCCAAATCAACCTCGATAACATCAGATTCAAATTTATGGGTGGCTGATGGGAGAGCAGATCTTAGCTGCAGAAGGTGCTTAGCCCTCGGCAAGTCCTTCACCTGGAAGAAATTTGAAAGTGGCAATGGGAAGACGGATTCAATCTTGGATGGATCATTAGCTGATTTTATTTCCACCCGAAGATGTGAATGTAGCTCATCAATCCTCTTCCCCTCGACGTGGCCACTAAGAATGGTCAATTCTGGCTGTTCAAATACCAGAAAATCCAACCCCTTGATATCATCCAATCCAACCTACATAGACAAATCAGAAACCCCAAATCAAAACATACCAAAAAGTTCGTCGAAATCCAATGAAAGACAGTGCTTAGATGAGGTGAAACCCCCAGGGAAATCTTTTCTGTTTGCATTAAGCATATAATGATCAAGTAGACTATACACAGACACACAGTCAGCTTCTTCAGGTAATTACTAATTAGCTGGCAACCTTAAGGGAAAAGGGAGAACAAAATCTTACACTGGGTTCTGAATTCTCGGACTCAAATTTGAATGGCAAAACCAAGCTTCAGTAGTGATGAACTAACCTTGACAGAAACAGATTCTGGAGATGTGCGTTCAATTCTAGTGCTTTTGAGGTCACCCTTTTCCGCTACTTTTACGATATAGGTTGTATCTGGATGGAGTCCTCTCAGACGATAATTCCCTGATGAATCGGTTACTGTCTCCTCATAAAAACCTTTTGACTCCGAGCGGGCTTCCACTGAAACACCTTCTTTTGGTTGGCCAGACAAGAGAGTAACCATGCCCATAGCGCTGCAAAGAAGTTAAGACCATCTAAGTGCCTCATGTATCCAGAAGAAATTCTGAAGAAGTCTGGGCTACACCAACTTCTCAGTGCATATTCTCAGTAAAAGAGAGTGAAAGAATCTTTGATCAAGCATATTTTCAGTGCTCAAGATCAACAAAACTCGAGGACCAACTTTCTCCCAGAAAAGGTAATTATTGCAGCAAGTTGAGATCCGACTTCAGAAAAGATCATGTTGACCAATCTCTTTAACTTCATAAGCATTATCAGGATTCTCTACAATATTTTCCTTTCATTAGGACTTGAGGAAACTTAAGTGACAAAGGGCTGGAGTATGAGGTACTACGATAGGTAGGATGAAGTTTTAGAAGATATCATGCAGGTTAGGGGTCTATGAAACTCATACATGGGAATTATACAGGTGGGGCAAAAAACAGTTCCCAACAGATGAATTAAAAATTTTGCAACATTAACTCAAAGAAAGTTGAATATTTGGATATTTGGAAGTACCCAACTCGAATACTGGAAAGAGCTATTCTCTGCTTCCCCTCCCTTTCCTCTCTTTCCTTTACTTCTCCTATCAAACATCTTTGTCTCTAGTTTATTCTTTTTCTACCCTTACCTATTATAGTTCCCTTCTCTTGTCATGTCCTATCTTTTCTCCATGATAACTATCATCCTGCATACTACATCTCTTCAACGTCTATCTCATAAACTAAACAAGCCTGTTATTTACCCATCTCGTGTTCAAAGAAATCCTCACCCAATCCAAGGTTCAACATAGCAATTGACATGTGAAAGCATATAAATGACAAATCCTCATTCATATCAAGCGTGACCAAATAATAAATGCATATCGGAAGTCAACTAAAGCCAGAATGGAAAAGCATGAGATAGTTTCCTTCTGCTTATTCAAAATTATCAAGTCATTTCCCTACAGTTGAAGCTTTTGAAACCATTGGTAGTCCAACTTGGTCAGATCTGAATCCAGGAAGTTCCAGGATGAATTTTCAAAACCTGCCTTTGTTATCCTGCTTCTTATTGTGCACTTTACAAGCTTGGTACACCATGTTCAGTTCGGTTTTTCCGCCTCTCTACGTGCCATGTGTGAGACGGGATAGCAGAGAATGTTAGATAGCTTGATACACATGTTAGTCCTTGTCCTAACAGCCTAAGCTTTTGAGACACTAAGTGCTCTAACACATGCTGATCAGTGAAGAGTATAGCTGAAATATACTCTTCTAAGTGACAAGAAACAGTGTTTGATGTGAACAACGAGGAGGTGTATAAGCGATTGCCTTTCTAAACTAAGCAAAGACTAATCACTCCCACAGTGAGATATACACATTAAAAAGATAAACTAAAACTGAGTTAAACACTGTAACAATCCTCTTCGAGTCTGACGGTAGATATGTAACACCAAAGTTCAAATACAGCTAATCCTAAACACAACTTAGAGAGACAGAGAAAAGTTTACAAATTAGTGTCATGGTTAATGTACAAAGTATTTTGAAATTAGAGCAAACTTACGGTGACCCGATCCCATAAAACTTCAACATGATTTCAGAACATATAAGTCCGACCTCTAGTAAAAAACATAGCCGATCAAATAAAAATTACAACTGCAAGTTGGACAGAGACTATGGAAATACCTGTAAGCAACACGTGTGGCCTGAAAGATGATTTCCTTAGCCTCCCCAGAACCAAGATCAATTGCTTGTGCTGGAGGTGAGAAAGCATATTCCTACAAGGAAAAAATTACTTCTTGGCTGACGTAGTTAAATAATTCTTCTTTGGCATACAACATGAATAAAAGTTAGCTTTCAACTGCCTTTTCAAGGGAGTCCATGGCAAGGAGAAGTGGCCAGCATCTTTACATCCTTAAATCAAGAAAAAGCATAGGAATACTGATTCTGAAAATCCCAAAAATAACAATGATTCATGTTTAGGCAACATGAAATGAATTCATGATGAGAACTGATTCAAAAGCTGGTGTAAAGTGTTGGATTCTGCTGAATTGGCAAAAACGTTAATGCTACAGAATCAAAAAGTTCAACCCCCCAAGAGTTCAAATGTAGTCATTACTTAATCTAAATTTATGGATATTCAAGTGACTAAAATCCAGAACTGCACGTATTTGATGGAGAAACAAGGATATGAAAACCAGGGGAAAAAGGACGACAGATAATAAAAAACTTCCACATGATGTAACTGCTGAATCCCACTAAGTACCTTTAGGAGAGGACGGAGATAGAAACTCCCAGGAAATAAGTTATCAAATAGGAAAATTCCACCAGCCGCAGTTATAGAGTTGTTCCTATAACCATCTTCACCGCTCAATGACAACAGGACGGAAGGAAAAGGTTCTTTCACGTCTTCTTTAGAGTATATGCGCACAGAAATTTGACCAAGCTTCTGGCACGAAAAGGAGTGAGGCCCAACAGGTTTTACATAATAGCCAGGCTGCAACAGGTAAGAGAATATAAGGCAGTTTCCACGAACAGCAAAGGAAAACCACATAACCATAAATCTGATGAAATTCTGCCACTGGAGATACCAAACGTTATAGTTGCTAAGCGTAAAAATGCTACAAATATCATCAAGAGAGCAGCTCGTAAAGTGTAGATATATAAACCATGCACATCAATATGAAGGCATCAGCCTACAAACCTACTGCTTAAGCCTTAACAAAGACAGGTAAGGCAGCTAACCACTTTCATGGTGATTAAGAAATAAGAACCAATGGGGAAGAAAGAAGAAGGATAAGACAAGGAGGAGGGAATGGGGAAGAAAGAACCAGTGGGGGAATAGGGATGGGGGAGCGGCCATTGAGAATCTAGAATCTTTGACAAGACTTGTGATTCTTGAGTTGCAATTATGCCGAGCCTCTTGAGTTGCACAATGAAAGCAAGGCTCCAATTCGTGAAAGCTCTGGCCTAGCACGTGTTTATATAGAGGCTTGTTCTGAAGAAGATTATATTTTTAAATAAAATTAAAACCCAAAAGTAAATTAACTTTTATATTGTCCTTCGCCTAGTATATGTTTGCCAAGGCCTCCTCCTCCTTGATCCAGCCAGAGAACAAGGTGATGAGGCCTTGGCATTTATTTTAGGCAAATGAACAGCATAACAGGAACAAATCAAATGTTTAATCGAAATGTCAAGTGGTTTCATAATTCTACCTTCTACTACATGTTTTCATTTATTTACTCCCTCCGTCCCAAAATAAATGACTGGTCCCCAAAACGAGAACTTAAAAATAATACAATTTTTTCAAGAAAAATTCAAACTTTTTTCAACAATTTACTAGATATCCATGAGATCTTCTAATTTATGAAAAAAGTTTGAATTTTTTCTTGTTGAAAATGTATTATTTTTAAGTTCTCGTTTTGTGGGCCGGACATTTATTTTGCAACGGAGGTAGTAATTTTTTATGGAACAAGTCCATCTGCATCTATACGTACGCTCGGTACAATTTGTCCGAGGGTTTTGGCATAATTGGAAATCAAGAAATCTGAGTACTACTTGACAAATATTCCTTCCCTTCGCTTCTTTGATTCTCTTTTTCTTTCTCATTGGTTCTTCATCACATGGGCATGGAAATTAAGTTAATCGGGCATTAAAGAGGAGAAATTTTAAGACTATATTGTAATTGATGTTCAAATGGTTATGGTTGAGGCTAATTATGGGATGAATTTCAAACTGCGGGTACACAAGTGGGGATTCAATCGTCGTGTATTGACATTAGCAAAAACTTCATCACATAATGTGTTAGAATATTGTTAGTCTTGATCGTTGTCCCACATTGGTTAGCTAAGCCTTGTAATGAGTTATCGTTTAATATACATAGATTATGTGTGTAAGGGACCTTAGGGTTAATTAACACCGTATATACTTCGATTGCGTAAGGTAACTTCGATTACGTAAGGTAATGATGACGAAGAGGATTCTTAAATATCCGGTATCCCCATATTTTGTCCCCAAAACAAGGCAATTATTACAGAAGTTACATGCAAGTCATGCACATATGCAGTAGACAACGGGCATTTCTGAGGACTGTGGAAGGGCTGTCACCTTGGCTCACCATGGCAGGTTAATATTTTCAAACCTTGAATACTGCTCTGAACTTCACTTGCTAAATAACAGATATGCTAAGGTTCTAAACAGCACATAATCCATGAAAGTAAATTCATCTTTTTCATGACAAAGCAGGATTAAAGATGAATAACACGCGACTGATGAGCACTTCCAATGCGAGTTAGTTTTCACTAACCTTAGTAAGAAGTGAGAATGTTTGTACAAGAATATGCATTACTGTGCCGTGACTATATTCCCTCTTACACTTTACATACCTTTGAAGCCTCAATGCTGTAACTTATATCGTCATATAGAGGTCCTCCAACATAGAAACCATCTGTTCCTGTCACAGTTTCAAGAGCTACATCACCTTTCTTAAGTGGGACATAGCGGCTGTCCCCTGCAGCAATAACTCTCATATAAACACCAGAAAGGGGTGGAGAAACTGATCCTTCGATGTACATCCCAGGTCGACCGGAAAATATGGGAACTGAAGCTTGGCAACCATCTTGTATCACTGAGACCTTAGGAACAAAGAATAAAGATTTTAAAATTAATGTTCAATAAGCATAAGGCCAATTTTGGAAGTGAATAGTTGCACTTACAACTTGTTGTCTAGGATAAAACAAGATTTGTTTCTGAGCCTTTTCCCTGAAACACCATTATAAAAGAGGGTAAGAGCATACAAGGAGCATTAATAGCACTAGCATAGGAGATGAGTATGAGCCAAGTCCAAGTATCTTAGGAATGATTGACTGGAAAATAAAATCATGTACTATTACAATCAAAATACAAAAAGCAAGAAGACAATAGCTACATGAATAGATCAGCTGAATTAATGATGCAAAATTGCTGGGATTTCTGAGCAAGATAAGCCCAGTCGTTGTGGTTTGTTGGGTTTCCAAGCTGGAACTCTTCCAGTTAGATACTTGGGGGTTCAGGTCATATCTACGAAGCTCTCAGCTTCTGATTGCTCTCCTCTTATTGGAAGATCGCCCAAGATTGCAAACTAGGCAAATAGAACTCTCTCACCTGCTGGTAGACTGCAAATCATTAGCTCCTTCTTGTTTAGTGTGCAGATTTTTTGGACTATGCACTTCATCTTTCCTAAATCAGTCATCATATTGAGTACCTTCTCAGGGATTTTCTCTGGTCAGGCACTGAGAAATATGGGCACTTTCATAAGGTTACTCTGGATGTAATTTGTGGGCCCAAAAAAGGAGGTGGCCTAGGTCTTAGAACAATTTTAGACTGGAACAATGCACATATGCTCAGGCATTTATGGGCCATTGTGTCTAGGCAACATTCTTTATAGCCAAAACGGAGCTATAAATATGTAATGAATAATCAATGTCTCTGGACACTGAGTCTTCCTTTCTTGCTCCTGGACTAGGAGAAAACTTTTCCAACTTCGGGACACAGCTAAGGCCTTCAGCAAATGTGTTATTGGTGATGGCTCGTCTAAACTTTTTTTGGCATGACAACTGGCACCCTGTTGGGCTCTTGCTGACACATTATCGTACTCAATTTGCAGTAAATTCTGGTAGTTCCATGGATGCTAAGGACTCATGTATTGCCTGCAATAATGTTTGGACTTGGCCTTTCCTCTCCCTCCCTGCTCCTCCATTTCAGCCTAAATTTGACACTCCTGACTCAGTAACACGGTCCATTTCTCTTACCTCAGAGTACCAAGTTTCCTGCACTTGGAGTGCAATTTGGATTCAGCACCCCCTGGTTACTTGGCACAAGTTAGTATGGCATTCTAAGTTCATCCCAAGGCATAGCTTTATTATATGGATTGGCTATTGGGGACAAACATAGGACCAAGGATTCAACTCCATAGATGGGGGATCTACTGATAATCCCACTTGTTATTGAATATGTGTTCTCTGCCCAAGTTCGGTCCTGTATCTCTAAGCTTTGCTGCACTCCTATGGGTCCTAATCTCTGGCCTCAAAAGATCACCTGGTTCTATAGCAAGTTCATCGGGAAGTCTTTCCCTAATACTCTCAGGAAGTCTGTTTTTGCTGCTACAGTTTATTTCCTTTGGCAAGAGAGGAAACATCGTATAGTCAAGGGCATTCAGAGATCTTCCTTCTCTCTTATTGATCAGATTAAGTTCAAAGTTAGAATTAAGGCTACCCAGAGGAGAAGTGTAAAGATTTCAGATGTTTCTTGTCTGCTTTGTAAAAGTTGGATCATTCCTTCACATATTCTTTCTTATTCCTTAGGAACTATTCATTGTTCGTAAATCTGTTTTTCTACTTTGGTTAAATTTTTGTAATTAAAGGGTCTCCCTGTTGATTTTGTTCTTTGACTTCTTTTGGAATAAAGCTCCTAGTTACCATAAAAAACTGACGATCTTAAACTCTTTTTTAAACCTACTAAATTATTAGCACAAAACAGTGTAAACAAAGTTTACGTGGCACAAACAAGATACCGATGCCACTAATGAACATCATGTTAAAAGGAGTTTTGGGGTGCAGAAAATGAATCTGCATACTTAAATATAATCTAGTTGGATTTCTTACGATAGAGAACAAAAGATCCTCCCACAACTCCCAATTATGCAAGTAATACATCTTTCTAATCATTAGGCAAAAGATTACTGAGGGTAAGAAAGAAAAGTTATCCACCAACATAACTAGGATATATGCACCTTGAGTCCTGAGGAGCGAAAGTAAGTTTTTCTCCAGGATTAGCCCAAACTGAATACTCAAATACAGCAGAACTAGCTTTATCATTTTCAGCAGGTACAAGTCTGGCAGAAGTACCATTCAGAAGAGTACCCTCACTATCTAGTATGCCCACCAGAATATTTTCAGGTAATTCATCCACACCACTGAGCGAGCTTGAATCAACATGGATTTGCCCCGTGAGGAGGTACCTCTCTCCTTTTAAATGGATAGGCTGCAGCAAGATGAAGAGCGGTAAGAGGACAAGCTCAAGATACAGAAGTTCTATGAGTAGTGATACTAATATCAAGGGAACAAAACTAAAATAGGAACCTACCAATGGGTTTGACGTGTCAATTTTTGTAGATGAGCTTCCAAAGAAAATGCATGAGTTAACAAACTGAAGTTCATGCACTCCAGGAGATTCCACACATATTTGCTGGGAACCTTTCTGCAGTCCATGGGAAGAATAGAAGCCAAAAGTGAGTTCCTCAAAAGAGTTAGAGCAGCTCTATTATCTGCAGCTGCAAAAATGAGTTTTTAAAAGACTGAGATAACCTTAATGTTCAGATTCACAGTAGAACCATCAGGGTGAGTCATGTAGGCATCTACATTATGGGTAGAAATTACATTCACCCAGTAACCCTTTTGCACAAAAGTAATCCCTTTTACATCGTCTGTGGCAACATCTATATCGATAAAACGCTGCTCCCAGCACCACTTGTCTTCTCCTGACTCTTTTCCAGGATAAGTGTGCTTCACCTAAAAAAACAAAGAACAAACATACACACAAGTTTCATAAACACAAATAAAGCCACAAAATCAGTGATGAAAAAACTTACAACAAACTGAAAGGAGATCAATTGAGACAGTTAAAAAGACTAAGAGAGAAATCCTCAAAACAACTAACTTCATTGACTACTTGGAACAAGTTACAGGAGATTGGAAATGACAAACTGAGGACAGCTCTAATATGCTTCTATACATATACAAGTTGGTCAATACATATGAAACAGCCAAAGAGATTTGTGTGAAAGTGGAATTTCGTAATACAGTTAAAATTAAAGATTAAAATACTTACACCTCTGAACATTTCTAACCCAAAAGGCAATATAATAATCTGCATCCAGTTGGCAAGTGACTGAAATGCCAACTGTCAATGAAAGGTGCCATAAAGAACATAGCTTTTGACTCAAATGGGTAGTGAAAGACACCAATCAGGTACATTTTTCGTAGGTTGCAAAGAAAAAGATTGAGTGCAAAGCAAGTAAAGCAATGTACTCCATGGTGCTAATTCAAAACTGCTCAGATACAACAAGAGAAAATGTAAACAGTAAATTCTGCAAGAATACCCTTCCATCTGTCATAATACCAAGAGAAACAATCAGGACCATGCCATGAATTTAAAATACAAAAGAGCAGACAAGCACAGTACCTCAAGCCTGTATTTGCCAGGCAAAACATTGGTGAACAAAAACGCACTATTCTCATCAGTCAAATAAACTGGCTTTCTCTCTTCTCTACTTCTGCCACCCAACCTTACAAGTGTCACAGAAACAGACGAGCCACATTTCTCCTTGCATAATACTTCCCCAAGAACATTCACCTGTGCCTAAAGTTCCAGAAGAATAAATTAAGATTATTATGAAGCATTTTTTTTTTTTTGAAGAGAATTATTATGAAGCATGCTGTGTACAGATATTACTAATTGAACTCCAATTCCAACCAACAGATTTGAAATAATACTTGAAATTTAAACACTATAACACAACCGTTACGTCTTCTCATAGTAACAGACTAAGATCTAGCCACATAATGAGAAAACCTGGTTTGAAGCAATTAATTTAAGAGAAATCCTTCGCAAGTTATATCATCTGAGTTAACAAATAACTTGATATTTATTCCCATAAAATTGATTTGGCTTTTCCATGCTAGAATGATACGATAAGACTCTGGGATTGCTAAAGATTAAACAATGCTCTGTGAGAAGTGCTTGATGAAATCTCCTATAATCTGAGGGTAAAAGAGATAAAAATTTCATCATCAAAATAAAAAAGGCAGCCTGAACCTTTCTAGCTCAATGAAAACCACCTGATAAAACTCAACATTCAGAACAGGACTGTTCACCAAGACGTCAACATGAGGTGGCAAAAACAGAAGTTCGGGTGCACTCTCAGGTTTGGCAGCCAAAGCAGACAAGCGATATTCACCAGGTGGAACCTGAAAATAATGCGATCAAACATGAAGATATATAGTTTAGACATTAAAGCAAAGGCTAACCCTCACAACAGAAAATGAGAGAATAAATCCATGCATGATAGCAGACCATGCTTAAAACTGTACAACAGTACCAACACTGTAATTTTTTTTGTGATCGAGTGATTAAAACACCATTCTAAAACCTCCTAGAACTTGTCAAAAACGATGGTTAATATGGATTAAAATCTACGTTTACACTCACATAAAAGTAGAGGAACTATCTCGCAATGTGCTTTTGCTTCTGCTTAACCATTTCAACATTTTACAATTACAAGCATTCATACCAAATCTAATTAAGTTCCTAGAAAGAATTGTGATTGAAATAAAGATTATAAAGTTAATGTAAAAGAAGGAAACATAACTAGTAAGAATGTGCATGCTTCTATTTGGATGAGTTAGTGTGCTCCACCCCATTAACACTAAAAAATACGCAACTTATTGAGGACAATGCAAATTAAGTCTACGAAAGGCTCCTCCATGTTATTCTCAAATTCTGCCAATGACAAGCCTCAAAGTATTGCAAACTGTCCAAGAAGATTATAAGCTAGATTTTTTTACATAAATTCATTAGATATAAACAAACATCGCATTGGGTTTAAGTAAGTTCACTGATATAATTGTAACGAAGGATTCAACCGTGGCACTGCATTTTTTGATTAACTTACAAACAAACAAACTGAAGTCAATAAACACGCTTTCTTTAAATGATCGTATAATAGTAGAAGTAGGACCAGAAACAGAAGACTATGCAAAATCGATGGAGATTTGTGCCAACATACCTCAAAGCAGATATTACCACTCTCATCCGTCGGCTTAACTCGAGGC
Organism: Rhododendron griersonianum; assembly: GCA_018127125.1. NCBI lineage: Eukaryota > Viridiplantae > Streptophyta > Magnoliopsida > Ericales > Ericaceae > Rhododendron > Rhododendron griersonianum. Next base: position 59,254,939 of record CM030788.1, on the reverse strand, counting down.
TTAACGTTCTCTGGTCCATGAGTCAAGGCTACCTGGCATCCACAGATAGCCAAGAAGTAGGAGAAAATAAATGACAAAGCTAAGCTAATTAAGTAACATATCTGTCATAAATGTTGATAGATGAAAGACCCATACAAATCTCTAAATATGGTTTTTGTTTCTAGCAAGTGGAAAATATAAGGCAAAAAAAAAACCTCAAAACTAAACACTAGCAAGAAAAATATTGGGAACAGAAGAGAAATAAAAAAGGCTTTGACACATCATCAAATTCTTGCCTGATTCCAGGCTCACCCAACAACTTGAGTTGTTGAGACACAAGACACGGAGGAATACAACGACATAAGAATCTAAAGAGATCTACAGCTGCGACCATTACCCACATGACCACATCATCTTTACAACCCAAGTCACTACAACAACGCAGATCACCCAATGAAAACCAAAACGCCCAAATCATTATCCTAGGTCATGGAACCACGCGATGCCTTCCACAGAACATCCATTACCATAACCTTCTGCCACCAAATCTACCTCAAACACTATGTCCACTTCCCCGATCACTAAACTTTTAACAGCTCACACAAAGGATTCACTGTTGCTACCACCAACAGTGATCGGTAACTCCATCAAATCTCTCTATCATAATAATTCCGTAAAAGTTCTGACAGCAATTACTATCACAATTCACAACACCCTTTGGCCTTTTCCAAATTACCAGATAACTACAAAAAATGATTACACAGATATAGAAAATTAGAAGTAAAAGACAGCATACGGATATTTTCACATATTTCAGTGCATGAATTGGAAAACAGCACGAAAGAATTGAAAGTTACCTGTGCTTTGTAGCCCAAACTAATCATCTGAACAACGCCACAGACATCATAGGAGACAGCTTTAATATCTACTACTGAAGCCATGTTGGGCAAAACCTAACCAATCAAATGGAATTAGGAGAAACGACGTGCGTCATACCACATAATGAAAAGGAGAACTGACACAAATTCTAGAAGCATCAACTGTCAAGTACATGTAAGAAAACTACTCTCTTTGCTGCCTCCAAGAATAGGTAACCTTATGACAGGTTTTAATGCAACAGTAAAGTAAGTTTTGATAAACTGTACCATGAAGTCCTTCAGTTTGTCAAACTTGTAATGCTCCTTCTTTGCTTCTATCGTGTAACGACTAGAGGTAACCTGCACATTTTCAATATGCCAGTCAAAACGAAATTTCAGAAGACAATTTTCTAAATGAATGCTACATGACATTCTATAATAAACCATCTTTATCAGAATCATATGGAACAAAAAGGTGAGCATATTCTCATTATTAACTGAGCAGGAAAATCAACTCAAAAGACGAAGAACCAACAAACCAATCATCACATAAAAACGGCAATCTAGTGTTGAATCAATAAGCAAAATGTGTGTGTGGGTGTGTGGGTGAGAGAGAGAGAGAGAGAGAAATGGGATGGGCGCAGAGGGAGAAGAGCCAACTCGGTTACCATGAGCATACATCAAATTACCTGGTCAAGCTTGTAATATCCCTCTTTGTCAGTTACACACCTTTCATGACCATCAACTATAATTCTCACACCATCCACACCAAAACCATTCCCATCCACTACACGACCCCCAACAGAAAATCCAGTGACCTGCACCAATTAGAAGCATTGCAACTAAATCGAGTCAAAGGAGAAAATAAAAACCATTGAAGTAATAGAGAGATGTGGTTCACAAACCATATTAACACGAGATTAAGGATATTATGAGACTCTAAAAAAGATCACAATAATACTACATTTATTGTGACATTGCTCACAAGGAACCATAACTACTTGCCCAGTGCATACAGTAGCAGAAGTGGAGCACTACTGTATAGTTGGCTATAATGGTACAAATTTTTGTTTCTGTGTGGATATTATATCAAGAAGAGAAAGATCCAAAGGAACAAAGTCACTAGCATCAGAGGGGTGGTAGACAGATACATACTAGCTTTGACAAAGTAAGCATGCCAACATCAGACCTGAAACTTTGGAAGAACTGTTGCATGATCATGCTCAACAGACACTGACATCGAGGGAGGTGAAACATCAAAAACGGTATTCTCACCCTTGTAGTATGGTATAAGCTCATAAACCCCTGTAATATTTTCAGAAACCAAAAGCAGTGTATCCAAGTAAGAAGCCATTCATTTTCTAAAGAACCAAAAAAAATAACTTGCTCATGCTGTCATGCATCTAAGCAAGGCAATAAGTTCAAAATAATTAATCTCAGTTACAGAGAATGAACTGCTGTATAATTCCAAAAATGACAAATGGAAGCACACTTTCCATTTACATTCCTCACAAGAGGTTTTGTAAAATCCAACATAATTTTCTGGCGCAAAACATGTTTTAATGCAAAGCGCCTATTTTTTGTCATCTCAAAAATTTACAGTTCAAAAACCAAGGCTGAGGCCAAAGAAAAATAGTCTTGCAGAAAATTTTGGGAAAAAGGTCTTAGTCTTAAGGCCGCTTTCAGTATTAGACAGAAGATTTTTACATCCAGGCGCAAGCTATGTAGAATCTCCATAGAAGATACGAATAAGCAAAAGCAGGATATCAAGGGGCAATCAAAAGTAAGAATTTCTAAGAATAGAATGAAAAGTATCAATAAGTAAGAAAATAAATATTACCACAGGGTATTGACTTAAACGTAAACATTCCCTGTTCGTCAGATACAGCATGACAGAGAGGTTTTCTTTGTCCAGGGGCATTGCCAGGGCCCTGGGCACACTCCAAATTGGAGACGTCACTCGAGCATAAATAAATGTGAACTCCCAAGATGGGATTTCCCTATCAAAGAAAAAGAAAAACTTTAACAAACTTCAACCCATATGTAAGTGTGCACGTGCGTAACAGAAGTAGAATTTGAAATTATCTGTCGAAAGACTTCACCCAAGTCCTAAGATATCTACAGGTCTCTGATCTCCAAACTGTTATCTCCACCTAGAACAAAAACGGCAGTTGGGACGACCAGACTCATGTTTTAAAAATTAAAAATACTAAAACATGAGTCTGGTCTTGTGGGAGACAACCGACTCACCGACATTAATAAGGGATAAAATTAGAGCCCCTAGGATATTTATCAAGGTTTATGAGGACAAGTATGATAAGGCCACCAATGCTAATAGAGGAAATTGACCTCATCAATCAACAAAAGTAGTGATAAAATTTTAAAAAAATTGGAACGCAATATTTGCATTAAAATTAAACTTGTCACAAAATTTTGGTCCATCTTTCCATTTTTAGATGTCCCAACATACTTGTCCATTTCGACAATTCAATGAGGAAAAATAGGTACATTTTCTTTTTAGCCCTTTCTCCCATATTCAAAATTCCATCACAAAAGTGAAGGGAAATTTTCCTTGAAGTTCAAAATAGTACATCATTGTACTTCAAAAGGTAGGGTAATTTTGGAAAGTCATATACAATGTAGAGTAATGATGGTGTTCCCTTAAAATGGAGGAATACCAAAGAGGGACTATATATTTTGGGAAGGAGGGAGTAACATTTTGTACAGCAAAATGAACAGCATGTGGTGTGGCACTGCCTCATTGGTTGTTGTAAAATAGTGTCTTATTTAATTACTAGTGAAACAGTACCACATAAATATATTGTTCACATTGTTGTGCAAAATATTGCCTTAATAGCATATAACCAAACCAAACCGAGCCTTGTGTCCCAACCGAGCATTAATAGCATATCTCGTTAGATTATTTTAATATTATTATATGTTGGCCGGTATTGAGCATGTGCGACGCTAGTAACCATAAAACATGGGAGATGCAGAAAGAAGGTGAAGCCAACTGCATGTAAGCAGTTAATCAAAAAAGAGGTGGTTCTAATCAACCAGCTTTGCCAGCTTACGTGTGTACTCTTTAAACATGTGATTGCATGCAAGAGACTATATTCCACCACAAAGGTCACATTATGCAGGATTGCAAAATTATCAAATGATAAAAATGGCTTTAGTTTTTGAAGCATGCAGGGTGCATAACAAGAAGCTATTAGCTCGAGTTGTAAGAGGGGAGGGGGGAGGTGCAGGGGTGTTAGCTAGAGTTGCATCTTTTGACACACCAGATAGGGAGGCCCAGGGTTCAAGTCCTAGTTGGGACGTCAGCTGAAACACATGTACATGCTTATCAAGACTCCCTTGCTGAAACCCAGGAAAAGGCTTTTATTCGACCGACAACACGTAGGAATTAATGCATGCTGAAAATGGACTTTTCTTTCTAAGTGAAGGGCAGGATAAATAATGATGCATCTATCTCAAGTTGTTACTTTAAGCAATCTATCCCAGGTGTTGTGACGTCAAGTTTGTTCAATTTTCTAAGTAAATTGAAGGTAACACACATCATAACATGTCAATGTTGAGAACAAGAAGAAAGTCAACTTTTTGGAAGACGTTAGTATTAAACACGTGGGACACCACCAGTACTTCTAAATGCAAAAAAAAATAATACCCCCACTCTTAAATTGTTGTACAAACTCATCTGGAAAATCATAAATAACAAGACAATACTGGACCAGTCTGTAATTTATCAACTGAAGCGAAGTATCATGAGGTTCTAGAGGATTGCTGCATGCAGAATTACTAAGTAGATTTTGACTCCATGGAACTAATTACAAACTCATGAAAAGAAGCATGAAGACACCCACCACAAAAGCCACATGACAACACACAGGCATGCAGACATAATCCATAGAAATTGATGTGGCAAATGGCAAACACTGTAGAAAAATTCTATTTACAAAGTTCAGTTGATAACATGCATTACTGTTTGTACATACTTACGATTCTATTTACAAGAAACAAAACTATCAAACAAAAAGCTTCTAATCAAGTGGCATAGCACAAAAGATGCATCAACATTGAGCTCAAGGCTGTTACCAAAGATTTCATAAAATGAAAATACAGAAGAAAATCGAACCAAAATTTATTAACATCTTCCAATCCTTCAAATTACCAGCCAATAACTGAAGACAAACAAACGCACACCTGGTTTTAAGGGAGTAATAAAAGTTGCTCACCATCCAGCAATTATTAGTGACAAAAAATTACCTGAGCAACTACAGATCCGCGAATATCATAACCAGAGACAAAGAAAAGGTCCTCAACCAAACCATTTCCAAAACCCAGTTCCACCTGCAACAGTATGCTGATTGTGAAGAACATGTAAAACGAAGCTGCAGCTCCAGCCAATACATGAGCAGCATTTATGTATGTTGTTTGGTGGTGGGGGTACAGAGCAATTTAACAAATAGCAGAAAGGGTAATGGAATATCTTTGAAATAAAACAAGCATCTAACCTCCATGGAACCTCTATGCTCTACATTCAAATCAGAACGTGAAGCACGTAGTTTGTACTTTCCTACACCCAAGAACAGGTAATGTGAACTTAGTGAACCTTTTTCCACAATAACACAACAGCAAAGACAACTGGAAGACAAGAATACTGTAACTTAATGGCAATGTCTTAATAACCACTCTTTCCAGGAACTATGCAATAAAAATATTTAGAAATGATCCAATGAGGTTTTCAGATGGTAAAGTTCTCAAATAAGTTAAGAACAGTTGACCATTTGTTGGGCAACAAACAACAGAACACAAACCTGGGATAATGTTAGTGAATGAGTAACTTCCTGTTGCGGATGTTAAAACAGATGATATAAGATCGCCTGTCAAAGATAAAAGCTCAACGTTTATGTTTGATGGACCTCCATTTCTGTTTGGACAGCTCTCTCCACCAACAGCTCCCCCAACTTTTCCAGACACAGTGAACCTTGAAGAGTAATATCATAGAGCACTATAGGTAACCAAACATGCACAGAAAGAATATTGCACATAATACAAATACTCAACAAGTTATGAACAGAAATCAACCGCATTTACCCAGTGAATCTGAAATTTATATCTTCATTGGCATTGCAACCAGTGTGATCAACAACAACAGGAACCTACAAAAAGCATTTGGTTTTCCGCTTACATATTTAGACCAACCACAATTACAAATGCAGCCGTCCAAAGGATTGGAATCATTGAAGATGATAAAAATTATCTATTGACAACTGATATACTTAACTTGATCTGGATCCCATGACCATCCTTCCGGTCCCCTGATTTTAATTACAAAGGAACCCTGTAGATGAAAGCAGTAAATATGAGATCTAAATTGTACATGCTACATATGAAGGTCAAACAAGCATGTCACGAAATAAAGAACCAAAACTATGTGATCGAGCAGTTCTCGCATGCTACTAGTAGGTTTCAAAGTAAGTATCAATAACCCTATCTATATCGAGCCTTGCTTCACAATCAATAGACTCTAAAAAATATCGGCTTAGGTTTATGCTTGTGCTTGTGCAAACATTACAAATAGATGAAGCTCGTCTTAGCAACTAGCAAGATAACACCCCACCTAAGGTGGAGATCACCCAACTTAAGTCATCACCAGCTTGATATGAACCCTTCGAAGAATTTGCACTATTTTGCAGGGTTAACCAACCCAATGTAAGAATGAAGCTTGACAAATATGAGTTTATGTTTGACAAAACAAGCAACTACACAATATGTGCAACAGGATTTTGTTTAAAATACCTTGTCATAAACTGGAATGAAGTAGTAACCATTTGGAGCACACTGGGTTCTGTCCTTCACCAATCCATCCACCGTGCGAAGCTCAACCTATAATTTGACAATGGAGTACTTCAGAAGCTTAGATAACAAAACTGATGTCATTTTTTTTTATTTTTTTTTATTTTTTTGTACCCCAAATTATTAGGAAGTATGAATCATGCCATGAACCCCTTACAACTGCCTTATTTGACTACTGGAACCTTTGAAATTCCATGGAAATCCGTATTAGTTCTATATGAGTTTATGTACAAACATGAATAGAAACACATCCAGGAGAACTTATTACAAGGCCTAGTATAAAATATAATCGTCGACATATGCAAAAAAGACAAAAAGAGAAACAGAGAGGAAAGTTTCATTAGTTTCTTGCTCTTCTAAAACAAAACTGATGTCTTATAAGCATGCATTTCATACCATCAAAACTCTTATGCAAATAGAAATACCAATAGCAGTACCAACGGCTATCATACTAGCACACACAAGTGTCTTGTATTGTACAGTTGAATTAACCTTCCATCTTGTGGGTTCATGGAAGGCAGGGGCATCGAACTGGTTTTAAGGACTTCCCAGATAGGCCTCGTACGAGTGAGGCTTGGAAAGAAACTATATAACTAAGTGCATGATTGAAGATTAAGACCCATTAGACTTTGGCATGGCGGAGGAAAAAGGAAAACATAAAAAGAAAGATGAGGAAGAATACAAAAGGCAAGTATGAGAAAGAAAAAACTTGTATTAATAGCATATTGACACTAGAAGCTAACAGGCAACAAGTAACATGATAGAATACCGTGATATGAGAGTAATCCAATTTAGCATCAGTTGGCTTCCTTGATTTGATCAGGGACGAACTCGCCTGCAACACAGAAATTGACGCCTATATAAATTGCCATAGACCTAAAAAAAAACTCTCTGAAAGCAAAGATTTAACAGCAAAAGTGACTGTTGAAACAGTTGACGGTCACCTATAGTTATCCATTGACCATTGATACTAATGAGAGCAAGTCGTTATGTTGGTTACAGGATAACACACAATTAGGAAGAATTCAACACAATTTGAGCAATCGACGGCAACGACAGATTTAAATTTCTTAGGAAACCCTAGACTAGATAGCAATCAGAAACAGACTTACCTCAACAAATCCACCGCAGCCTTGAATCAAATCAGCAGTAGCGTGTGTAGTTGCAGTGATTATGAACAAGAAGAAGCTCGTAACCAAGTAATAGTAATTGTTGAACGCCATTGATCGTGTGATGCTACTTAGCTAACTTCCTTCAAAAAGACAGGAGGCTGCTGCTATCGCATCGCAGATCTTGCAATTACGTACTCCAGATTTCAGATCAGAAAATACTAGTACTCCACTACCCGTAATACTATACTGCCAAACGAGTCGACATTACTAATGGTGTTTCTCTTCCTTGGAGTTGGGCTTGGGGAACCAGGGTTTATTGGGTGTACCGGGTCTGTATTAAAACGTTGTCGTGTTGCCCTGGAGGTCCAATCCCGCTGGAAAAGCGTTCCTAGCGATATGGCTACATCAAGAGGCCCACTGTTACCTTGGGCCCATTAGATGCTGGAATCCTAGTTTATGGGAAAAAAAATTCAGTGCTGAGCGGGTACCACGTGGTGTCCGTTCGCGCATCTGAGCCGTCCATTACGTGTTTGAATGGCTTAGATTTGGAGAGAGAAAGTATTGGGATGAGAGGAGTGAGAGGGTTGCAATCCGAGCCGTCCAAAAGTGTATCGGACGGGCTCAAATGCGCCGAACGGGTACCACGTCGGCAATACCCGCTCGGCACTGAAAAACTCCTCTAGTTTATTGGCCATTGTATAGAGGGGAGGGGGCTTTGACACTGGCCACCCTCAGTTTTATACGAGTGAAAGTCAATTGGCACTTGTCAATATCCGAACGAATAAACGCTTCGGATCATGAAAATAATAACTCTATCAAACAATAGCGTCAAATACAACAGGAAACAAAATCCAAACAACCGAGGCTTTTTGGGTAATACCAAACAAAATAAATGAAGCCTTTATTATTTTTTATTTAAAAATAAATAAAAATCTAGGACAAAGTCTGACTTTAATCTAACATTTGTTTTCATATATATTCATCCTAACAATGTGTAAGAGAACTATCATCAAAACAGAGTTCTTCACCTTCAAATTCAAATCCTAGTTTTGGCACTGGTAATAAGCAAAAATAACTTCATTGTGTACTAGATTGATCGACTATTGAGCTATGGGAAAATTAGATAATGGCAGAAACTTCCGAATGGAAGGGTTATCTACCCAACATAATAAGAAGAGTTACAAAAGGTGATTATCATCAGATACTAATAAATGGAAAAGAACCCCTTACAGTATGAGTCAAGCATTGTGATGAATTATTTCAGCATATCGGAATTTAAGTAGCAAGCTCAACTCATATTCAATATGTTGTCTATAAACTTGCCTTAGCAGTTAGCATTACGGATCTAAAAAAACTGTCAACCCATCAAAGCGACTCAACATGAGCCACCCCGACAGTTGCGATAGAGTTGTGCGGGTGATAAACTATGTGGTTGGAGTTGAGTTAACAACTAGTGATATTCTCTCAACTACCATAACCCGACCAAAACACATTGTGTTGAAAAATACCATTCATATTGCCATTACAAATTGATAAATCTAAAGAGTCATTCATTTCGTTTAAATTACCATCGTCGTTAATCTTGTACTCTCGATTTTTGATATCTTTTTTTCTTTGGAAGTTTATCACCAACCCAACCCGCATTGATCTGCATTTCAAACCAAAAATTCAGCCAACCCATCAAATTTGAGATTGTGCAAGTTTGTTGCAGGTGGACAAATATTCAACTCGCCAAGTACGTGTTGGTTGAGAATTTGTCCCAAATCCCAATTACCACCGAGACCAACACGCAAACATCTATACTTTCCACTTACCTTGTTTGTCACATAATTATAACAAAAAACTCCTCTATTTTGAAGGTATTTTCTGAAATAATTTTCTAGTTCTTCTAATTAAGGGAAACAAACAAAAGAAAAACATGGATAAAAAGTAGCAAAAAATTAAATAAAACGGGAAAACTAGGTTTTTATACCTCTCAGGAAAACCTAGTCAAGTTTCCTAATATGATTTAGGGTTTTTGTATGACTAGATATTCTCCTTCATTTATTTCTTTTTGTATGGAAAATCTAAGTTCCAAACACTAGCCATAAACTTTTCATTTATTGTTTTTGAAAGGATCAACTTTTTTTGGTTTGGACATAAAAACCCCCAATCAAACATACACCTTCCCTTCCAAAAACTTTTGGCCTCATTCCCTCCCAAAATTAATTGATTCCTTTTCACCTTTTTTTGAACGGATTGATTCCTTTTCACCTTCCATGCACTCTGATATATATATTCAATACTTAGAACTTTCATTAGATTGAAATCAACATCCGAAATCATGTATGATTCTTCTGAAAACTTTAGTCTAATATTTCAAACAAAAAATTGGGTTCAACTCTACAGTTGTTTAAGTCATTTTCTTCCTTTTATTTGCTTCATTTGAGAATGTAGCATTCTCCTTCTCTGGACATGTAGAGATATTATGACACAATGTTTCTCTCTTTCCCACCTTTCATTCTTTTTTACTTTGGACGCCCCTTTGTCTTTGAAAAGGGAGGGCAATAAAAAAAACAATCTGTATCAATTCCATCATTAACATATATTGTCTTCAATCTCAATATTTTCCATGGCTACGAGATTTGGATCATTCAACAGAGGCATCTCTTTTCCACTTAATAATGCTTCACAACACCAGCGAGGTGATAGATAAGCCGGTGGAATTTGGTAGCAATCTTTGTGAAGAAATATACTTATATAGAATGTGACGGCAAAGGATGCCCCAAAATTCAAAGTGTTTGCATGTACAAGTGGCCTTCTCACCATCCCACAAGACCTTGTGCTTTTGACTACACTTGTCCTTGTAATATTGCAACACAAATTTACCACCACTTTCGGCAAGAACATTTTTGTGTGGCCCTTCCAAATTCTTCTTGAAACATTTTGAAAGCATATGGTGTCAAAATACTATGTGCTTGCTCCTCTAGTGGTGACAATGTTCTCAAAGAAGAACCTCTATATGTTTCCAACATTGTATCATGCGATTGTGTTTGTTCAACATCTTCAATGGATAGATCAATCTGTCAGTAATTAACAAAATAAAAATCGATTGGAAAATACAGAGAAAGTAAAAAATATATCAATTAAAAAAGTAGAAACAAAACATATAGTTGGGGATGACTTAGAGTATCCACAATGCTATAATCAAAAATGGATAACCAAAAGTTGCCACATCAGCTTTTGATTATCCATTTAAGAGATTGCTAAGGTTAGCAATGTAGAGATCCACAATGGCATAATCAAAATTGAATAACCAAGAGTTGCCACATCACCATTTTAAATTACAAAAAAAACTAATAACTGTGAACATAGAAATAGTTTTTTCTAAAATTAATTTTGAGACTAATGAAAACTATTTATTAGAAATAGACAATAATTTTTGAATTTTTTTAAAAAAGAAAAACAGTTTTAAGAAAAATAGCTTTTGTGTAATTACGATTTTTGAAAAAATTGTTTTTTATATAAGAAAAGGTTTTGAAAAAAAAACATTTTCTCATACAAAACAATTTTTCAAAAAAATAACAATTTTTCTGTATAAAAATGTTTTTTAAAAATAGTTCAAAAATAATTTTTGGGGGAAAACGGTTTTTAAAAAAAGTTTTTAAGTAAAATATTCTTTTTGAAAACATTGTTGAAAAAGAAAAAAAGAGGGGAAAAGGGGAAAAGGGAAGAAATAGAACTTTTTTTTTGTAATGATGTATGTATTTGATTGAGAATGTAAGGTTCATTAAATTTGGTTATTGGCAAAAGGTTGTTAGTTTTGATTATCCAAAGTCCAAAATTTGAATAAGGAGGTTGCTAAGTTTGATTATAGCATTGTGAGCCATATTTTGCACCAACATTGTTAACTTTAAAAACCTAGCACTTTTGGTTATGCCATTGTGGATACTCTTACTTGTTTAACAAACTCGATCAAGCTTACATGGGCAGTAACAAACCATTTGATGAAGGCATTAATACTTTCAGATCTTCCCGTTGTTGTCATTCCACCAAAAAAATGTTCGCGTAAGTAACATGGTGTCCAAAAGTGCCTGATTCGATATAATCAATTTACATGCTTGTTCATAACCATGTCGTACTTAGCAATAACTTGAAGCCATTGGCGCCCGAAATCGTCGCATGAGTCCAATTTCTCTGTTTTTGTTGCTAATGGCAGTGTATGAGTACTTATAGAAGAAGAATGTAAGATACGCTCGTGAATGCGTGTCAAAAGTCCATGGAATGTGAAAAGGCAAAAAAATGGAGGGGGCCAAATGAATTGTGGAGGGAAAAAGGAAAAAGGTATTTGAGTACACAAACCTTTACCCGACCAGTTTTGGGAGGGAAAGTGTATGTTTGATTGGGGTATTTCTATCCCAAAAAAAAAAAATTTGATCTTTTCAAAAACAATAAATGAAGAGTTTTATGGCTAGTGTTTGGAACTTAGATTTTTCATACAAAAATAAATAAATAAATGAAAGGAGAATATATTGTGTTTATTATATGCTTAGGGGGCATACGTTAACAAATTCCTTTGATTTAAAACTATGAAAAAGCATTCTCTTCTGTGGCAAGAAATACATACTATACTTTTCACCTTTTAAAATTTGGTGTTTTTACTGCATTATTTATTGCTTGAACAATCATATTGTTAAAGGAATTACATGCAAAAAAGTATAATTAACTTCATGAAAGGCAAAAGCTATATATGGAGGAGGGGAAAAAACTCGATAGATAACCAACATAGAGAAAGGGAAGAGCATAATTGAGTTTGTCTGTTCGTCTCATATCTCATATGTTCCAATGGACAAAAGTAGATGGGTTTTTGTTTTGAGTTCACCACTCTATACTAATGTCTTTGCCATGAAATGCTACATGTATACATTTGTCCGACAGTAGATTCAAAGTTAAACCATGAAGTTTAATCTGGAAGACCGGAAAATTAGTCGTCTTCGCGGGTTTAATAACGGTTACAGAATTTGCATATTTTTAGGCATGAAAAGCTATAAATAGATGTGTGTACATTGATGTAAATAGCTACACGCCAATGAAATGCAAAAGACCCGGATGTCAACAAGCCTTCAAGAACCAACCAGAAAAGTCTCATTGCGAAATCCACTCCCACCCATTCACCTTCCCATAGGAGAGCAATTGATGAACACAGAAAGGAGAGAGAAAACAAAGAAAACCTCAAATGCCTTATCGATTCATCAATCTCTTCTTTTGCCTGGTACTGTCCCCGGTAATCCGGGTTAACCTGCCACTGCGTTGAACCTCCATTGACGAAAGAAAAGAGATGGTCTAGTTCAAACCCTTGAGCTACCAAGAGAAAAAAAAAAACAAGAAAAAGAAATTGTAGTTCTTTTAGGCGTACAGGAAAACTTTTTCCCCTCTATTTTCCCCTCCAAAGCCTCCTCTGTTTTCCTGTACGCCAATTCATCCCTCTCCCATAGAGGGTTTGTAAAAAATTTTTTTGTTTTGCTCTGTAGCCATGAAAACCAATACCCATGTTTTGTTTTCTATTATTTCCCTACTTCTTGTTTTCAATTCCCTCAAAGTATCGAGCTCGGACCCAACGCCGTTGGTATTGAGTTGTGGCAACAAAGACGGTGGCACCGATACCGATGGTAGGAAATGGGAATCGGATTCCAAGTACCTCGTGTCTTCTGACAAATCGGTCGAGTCTGTAGCTCTAGTCCAAGACCCTTCGTTGACATCCGAAATCCCATACATGAAGGGGAGAATTTTCACGGCCGAAACGGCTTATACATTCCCGGTTAATGGAACAAGTCGATATATTTTGAGGCTCCATTTCTACCCATCTTCTTACACCAACTTCAATACAACCAGCTCCTACTTCTCGGTCGTTGCCGGTGGGGTCACTCTCCTCAATAATTTCAGCGCTTCCATTACAGCTCAGGCTAACACACAGGCGTACATTATGAGAGAATTCTCTTTAGCCCCTTCAAACAACGATTCTCTGACAGTCACTTTCAAGCCTTCGGATAAAAATGGATCTTTTGCCTTCGTCAATGGGATAGAGGTTATTCCATCGCCAAACTTGTTCGATTCTGCCGTAATGGTGGGGTTTGATGACCAGCCCCTTGATACCTCTTCCGCTAATATCCAAACAATGTGGAGATTGAACGTGGGAGGCCAATATATACCTCCGACTAACGACTCATTTGGTTTAGTCCGGAGTTGGTACGATGATTCTCCTTATATTTACAGCGGCGCCATGGGTTTGACAAGTCAGGCGGACAGCAATGTCACGATCAATTACAAGAATTTTTCAGCAGCCATTGCACCAATTGATGTGTACAGCACTTCAAGACAAATGGGTATGGATCCCAATATCAACAAAAAGTATAATCTCACGTGGGCTTTCCAAGTTGATGCAAATTTCACATATCTGGTGAGGCTTCATTTCTGTGAGTACCAATTGAGCAAGGTCAACCAGCGGGTTTTCAACGTATACATCAACAACCAGACCGCTGTCCAAGATGCGGATGTGATCGCGTGGTCAGGCGGGATGGGGATTCCATTTTACAAAGATTACACCATTTATGTTTCCGATGGACAAGGCGAGGACATGCTTTGGCTTGCGCTGTCGCCTACCAACACAATGAAGCCCGAGTATTTCGATGCGATTCTGAATGGGTTGGAGATATTCAAGCTCAGCGACTCAAATTCGAATTTGGCAGGCCCCAATCCAACCATATCCGACATGATGAAGAAGCAGCTAGAAGAGGCAGCCAAAAAGCCTTTCGCTTCTGATTCCAATAAGAAAACTTACACCACCGCCTTAATTGGCGGGGCTGCAGGGGGAGCCGTGGCTTTTGCTTTTGTGGCGGCGGCACTCATTGGCTATAAAAAGAAAAGCAAACTCCCCGGAAGCCAATCTCACAATTCCAGTTGGCTGCCACTCTACACCAACTCCCATACTTCAGGAACCAAATCGACAATCTCTGGAAAGAGCCACGGAAGCACCAACATTTCATCTGATGCTGCCAGCAACTGCCGGTACTTCTCCTTGGCGGAAATAAAAAATGCGACCAAAAATTTCGATGAGTCTAATGTCATCGGAGTTGGTGGTTTCGGGAAGGTTTACAAGGGCATCGTTGATGGAGATACCAAAGTGGCTATTAAAAGATCAAACCCCTCTTCTGAGCAAGGTGTTAACGAGTTCATAACTGAAATTGAGATGCTTTCGAAGCTGAGACATAGGCATTTGGTTTCTCTGATTGGGTACTGTGAAGAAAATAATGAGATGGTCTTGGTTTATGATTACATGGGACACGGAACTATGAGGGAGCATCTTTACAAGGGCAACAAAATTACCCTCTCATGGAAGCAAAGGTTGGAGATTTGCATTGGAGCAGCTAGAGGACTTCATTATCTCCACACCGGGGCCAAGTACACTATCATCCACAGGGACGTCAAGACCACAAACATTCTGTTAGACG
Organism: Rhododendron griersonianum; assembly: GCA_018127125.1. Classification (NCBI taxonomy): domain Eukaryota; kingdom Viridiplantae; phylum Streptophyta; class Magnoliopsida; order Ericales; family Ericaceae; genus Rhododendron; species Rhododendron griersonianum. Next base: position 59,239,642 of record CM030788.1, on the reverse strand, counting down.
AGAAGTGGGTTGCCAAAGTATCAGATTTCGGGCTGTCCAAAACAGGACCTAACATGAATCAAGGGCATGTTAGTACAGTGGTGAAGGGTAGCTTTGGTTACTTGGATCCTGAGTATTTCAGGAGGCAGCAATTGACTGAGAAATCCGATGTCTACTCCTTCGGAGTTGTTCTTTTCGAGGCCTTGTGTGCGAGGCCGGCTCTTAATCCAAGCCTTCCGAAGGAACAAGTAAGTCTTGCTGATTGGGCGCTCCATTGCCAAAGGAAAGGAACTCTAGAAGACATCATCGATCCCCAGCTCAAGGGGAAGATAAGCCCAGAGTGTTTGAAAAAGTTTGCAGAGATGGCTGAGAAGTGTTTGGCTGATCACGGAACGGATCGCCCCTCCATGGGTGATGTGCTGTGGAATCTTGAATTTGCTCTCCAAATGCATGAAAACCCAGAAGGCAGTGTGAGGAAACCAACTACAGGAAGCGTGGATTATGATCAGACTGAAGAAATCGACCACAACAGCTTCTTGGCAATGCACAGGAGTACCTTGAGCCTCGGAAGTGAGCACGATGAAAAGGAATCAGAAGATAGCACTGATGATATCTTCTCACAGATTGTCAATCCAAAGGGGCGGTGAAGAGATTTTTCCTTGCAACCTGTGTGCTTCACTTGAACAAATGGCTATATTTGGTGATAGGAAGTTATAAACTACTACGTGTTTGGTCTTTTTGTTTGTTCTCTCTTAATTCTAGTCCTATTTAAGGGACGGGCTTTTCAAACAGATAGCAACTTGGAAATCTATGTAAGGAGTTGAGACAGAAACCGTTTACATCAGCTCTCTTGCTATAATATATAATATTAATTGCTATATTACTATTATACCTTTACCATTTCATTATACTCCAGCTTACAATTTTATTTCAAGTTGCATGAACTCTGGAGACCAAGTTGGCTTATGTTGGTTCGAAATATCTACATTGCTCGCTTGGTCATGTCTCAAACTCAACGCATTCTGTGTGCATTAGTTCGAAAGCATGTCCTCCACCTTATGCCTATCATGTAAAAGATCCAACTTATTCGTTAGTACGTCTTTCTGTCATCCACTTTTTTCTTGTTTTCTTCCACACATTTGACAACATGACTTTTTTCCATTGTTTCTAAACTTTACATGTAGAGTTTTATGGTGAAAAGTTGAAGATTGATAACTTTCACAAAGATTGAGATTGTACTCCCAATGTCACCCAAGAAGCAGAAGGAGGAAGGAGATATTGTATACGCTAGGAATCTGAGTCTACTGCTCAAGTGCTTACTTCTTATGCCATTATTTTTTTTTGTAGTACTTATTGCCACCAGTACAGTAAAAATTGTATATTTCTTGTTAGAATGGATATATTTGATACATAGACATTTATTGAAGCATTAGGTGGGTTGTGTCTCTTGATCCAAATTTGGGTGTCTTGTTATATGTATTTGTTGTCTTGATCATTTACATCGATCGATTTTCCTACAATAGTTTCTTCCTTTTGATCTATTACAAAGTAAGCTGCACTAATCCCAATTTGAGTTCCAGAACTAAGCTAGGGGTTCATTTTAACTAGTCTTGTGTTTCTTGGAGAGCTTTTTACTTTTACTATCTTGTTCTATATATCAAAGTAAAAACATTCAAGGAAAATACTACTTTACACTGGAACTTTTCCGTGTAGTGAATTTTGTTCTTGGTATTGCTTATGTTTCTGTGTTCTTGGTATTGCTTATCTTTGCGTGTATTCTGAAGAATTAGAATGTCTCTTTATGTTGCAAGCTATGTAGCTCTAAGCTCCTCATAGATTTTACTCTAAATAAATGCAAAGCTCGCTGTACAATCTCTTGTAGTAATATATGCTTACAAGTATGGAGAGTTCAAGTTGCTACATTTGAAGCATGAGAGAGATACAAAACTGAAATTTGAGTTGAAGTTGAAGGGTATATGACGCACATTGCGTAGGTAATATATATATATATATATATATATACAGTCCGGTTCTAATCCGGGATCCCGGACAGCCTCCTTGGTGCGGGACTCGGCTCCCAGCCGTTGGATTCAATCCAACGGCCACAGATTAAAAAGGCAACACGCGGATCCCAGGAAAGGTTGGGTCGGGTAATTTTGTTCTCGCGGGTCAAGCACACACAAACGGATCCCCTTCCACTTTCTTTTCAAACCACGCCGAAACACACAGAGAGAGAGAGAGAGAGAAGCGACGAAGGCGATTTCCACGAAGAACAACGAAGAAGATCAACCGGAGACGAACGACGTTGAAGAACATCAAACCCAAGGTCTCTCGCTCTCTCTCTCTCTCTCTCTCTCTCGTTCCCTACGAGAACCAGATACCCTAACCGTTGTGTTCGAACACAGTAGAACGAAGAACGAAATTGACAGACGACGAAGGATCAGCCGTTCGATCCAGTAGAAGAAGAACGAACCACACCACCAAGGTCTTTCTCTCTCTCTCGATTATTAGGGTTTTTTTTCTGAACCAGTTTAGGGCTTTTTTTTTTGTTCGATCACTTTTGTTCTGTTACTCGAAATTAGGGTTTTTTTTTTTCTTTTGCTCAATTAGGGTAAAAGAAACCACATCCATGACGAAGATTTTTGTTCTGTTAGGGTAAAATTAGGGCTTTTTGTTATGTTGTTATGCAAGTTTATGGATGTTAATTTAGAAACAAAATCAAAATGTTTGGCCAATATTATGTTGATTTGTTGAAAAATAAGAGTCTTGATGGGGCCATTTGTTTTGATAGGCTTTGGTGCCACTGTGAACTCTAAAGGGACTGTGGCTGTTTTCAGATCGGGAGCAGTAGGCCTAGCGTGAGTTTCACTAGTTTCAATCCACAGTATTTTGTAGTATCCTTATAAGCTACCACCAGTATTTTGTAGTATCCTTGTTGTGCCCATTTTTTGGTCCCTTCAACTATACAACCTCTCTGGTAGTACACAATACCGCATAGTAGCATTGTCAGCCCCGTGTTGTTTTAGTGATAAGGTTTATCTTGTAATTTGAAAGCTTCTACAACTGGTATAAATATGGTAATTGTCTGTGTTGCATCATTAATGTATCTCAGAAGATTTTGAAATTGGCAGAAAACCCTTGCGTGCATAGTTGCCTAAAACTATAGTTGGATATGAACCATTGCCCATTGGCAAAATTGATGGCATAAGTGTTCTATGTGTGGTTATATTGTTTCTTGTGTTGAATTTGACTTGCTTAATTCTTTTAGGCTGATGTTGATATATGTTGGCGCCCATCTTCCAGATTTTGAGTTGCTTACTCAGATTACGGTGTGTTGGAGAATCCTTCAAGCTGGCTGCAGAAATTATGTAATGAATGTGTTACAAACGAAGTGGACAATGTGTTGTCTTGTTGGTAATTAAGTTTGGAATTTTTTTTTTTTTTTGCTTTGTTGTAAGGTTGTGAACATAGTATAGGTTGGCCAATTTTGGCTTCTTTTTTTTTGTTCAATTGTTTCCTTTGGCTGGCTCTCAAGGTTATACCCTTGGCCATTTTCTTGGTGTCATTGTTTATAAAAGAATGGGATGTATGGCTAATTTGTATCGAAATTTATTGGCTTTCTGTTTCCCTCTTGATTTGTTATTGCAAAATTTGAGTTGGTCACAATTTGATTTTTTAGACTGAGATTCTTGGCAAGTAATCCGTATGATGGGGAATTTTTGGCAAGTAATCCGTATCCATGTCGTGTCCTAATGAATTTTTGGCAAGAAGTACTACTTATTTTTTTTTGTGTCCCAAGCAAGTAATGCATTTGCCTGACAGATAGCTCTCATCTTCCGGAAAATTCTGTTCTATAAAGAGTAGTAGCACTGTCCACTAGGACGTCCGATACCGTGAACTCGAGCTTTTGGAATGCAGTAAATTACTCAACTAAACTCAAGAGTAGTCATTCAAAGGCATATGACATATCTGAACGAAAACTTTTCATTACAAACAAGACAACACATTGTCCACTTTGTTTCTAATACATTCATTACATAATTTACCTATTACAAAACACATTCCCATAACACAACTAAACACCATCCATCAACGGCATACACTTGAAGCAATTCTTTACAACTAAATCTGTTGATACAGTTGAAGCAACTAGCCCTTTTGAATCGCTCAAAAATCATACAATACATACAAATGAAAAATGTCTGGTACTCTACAAAGCTTCATTAGCCAATCTTAAAAGGCTTACTACTTCTTTAGTACCATCTGCCCAGAGAAGGTGAGAAAGCTTCATTTAGCCAACCTTGAAAGAACTTCGTATTCTAGAAGGTGAGTAAGCTTCATGCACATCCAGTGCTAAGCCCTTTGCAAAGCTGACTTGTACTCCTCACTGTGCTCTCTAGCAAGAGAGCCGCTCCATCCTCTGCTGCGCCGGAATCTCCATATATCCTTTGCTGCGCCAGAATCTCATAATCCGTTCTGTAGTTGTAATTTTTCTGATTCAATGTCCAAATCCAAAGGTTAAGCAACACAAAGATGCAGAGTACGCATGCCACTCTTTTTAAGAATGTGTAAGTGGAAATAGCAGAGACAATGAAATTGAACAAGAATTAGAATTAGGGTTTAAACTTGAAATAGAATTAGGGTTTTATACACATTCTGGCTTATACACTGAATAGCACATAAAATGAAATGTTAATGACCATAAAGAAACCTAGTTTCTTTTGCTTCAAACCAATCCAGCCAACAGAAAACACATGGAGCCACTAATGTGCTACAAACAACTGGTGGCATGTTCCTTATCTATCTACAGCATGAGCAACACCCCATTTTCCTCACTCTTGGTTTATACACTAAATGAGTGTTGATGAAATGAGGCACACATAAGCACAAATCGAAATTGGAGCCTGGAGCAAAAAAGCACAAAGCACAAAAAACCCTTAATCTGGCAAAAAAATCCTTTATAGTGCTGAGAGTCATGCAAGCATAATAACCCTTAATCTGGTTCGATTGCGGGTTAAAAAAACCCTAAAACAATACAAACCCTAAAACAGATTGATTCGCAAGTTGAAAAGAAACCCTAAACTGGTTTGATCCCAGAGAGAGAGACAGAGAGCGAGAGATATAGAGACCTTGGTGTTTATTCTTCTTCTTCGTTCTTCGTCAATCTGGTTCAAAATAAGGGGAAAAAAAAAACCCCTAATTTACAGTCCGGTTGAGAGAGATAAAAAAAAAAACCCTAATCGAGCAAAAGAAAAAAAAATGCTAATTTCAAGTAACAGAACAAAAGTGATCGAACAAAAAAAAAAGCCCTAAACTGGTTCAGAAAAAAAACCCCTAATAATCAAGAGAGAGAGAAAGACCTTGGTGGTGTGGTTCGTTCTTCTTCTACTGGATCGAACGGCTGATCCTTCGTCGTCTGTCAATTTCGTTCTTCGTTCTACTGTGTTCGAACACAACGGTTAGGGTATCTGGTTCTCGTAGGGAACGAGAGAGAGAGAGAGAGAGAGCGAGAGACCTTGGGTTTGATGTTCTTCAACGTCGTTCGTCTCCGGTTGATCTTCTTCGTTGTTCTTCGTGGAAATCGCCTTCGTCGCTTCTCTCTCTCTCTCTCTCTCTGTGTTTCAGCGTGGTTTGAAAAGAAAGTGGAAGGGGATCCGTTTGTGTGTGCTTGACCCGCGAGAACAAAATTACCCGACCCAACCTTTCCTGGGATCCGCGTGTTGCCTTTTTAATCTGTGGCCGTTGGATTGAATCCAACGGCTGGGAGCCGAGTCCCGCACCAAGGAGGCTGTCCGGGATCCCGGATTAGAACCGGACTGTATATATATATATATATATATATATATATATATATATATATGTTGATCGACTTTTGGCTTTGTCAAGGCTAAGGGACGGAAAAGAAAGGAAAAGGAAAGCGCAGCTGAAAAAAATTTATGCTGTTAATCCATAAAATATGATAGTAACATTGTTTTTTTTTATCCCGAATTTGAGTGCATAAGAGTTTTGTTAGATATGATGCAAATTTTTGTCGCACTAAAATTTTGATACTATTAACGGAAGATAGTTTGGAAATATCAACACTCTTTTGGCTTAATGCCATTTTCGAGTTGTTATTTTTTCCTTCAAGTTCCTGGCAGCATATGATTGTCGGAGGGAGGGGCGTCTTCTCTTGTGGGTTTACTCTTGCACTGCTTTGATGCCTCGTGCTTAGAGTCATTTTAATCTTTGTAATTTGTTTGCAAACATTAATAAAATTCTTTTTAGCCGTTAAAAAAAGTAATCCAAACATAATCTATGAGGTGACTTTCTCCCTGCACACTAGAAAAGTTACCCAACCTACACACATCTCGAAATAATTTCTAGTTGGTCAAAGGTAGACAGACAATTTTTGTTGGGACTAGAAAATTCGTAAGAAAATTACGTTGTTACAATTTGGCCCAAGAGTCGAACATTAAACAATAATGTGAGGAGCACATCCACCAACTATCCGGAACTAGAAAATTCGTGAAAAATTACGTTGTTACAATTAGGCCCTAAGAGTCGAACATTGAACAATAATGTGAGGAGCACATCCACCAACTCTTTGAAGAGGCCCAGGGGGAAAACATGGGGGCATAGACCAGTAAAATACTTTACAATAAACCTAAGGACACATATATTTTTACATATATCTTGCACATACACTTTTATGGGGCCCATCTCGAGTCCCATCAATATGATCCGAACCGCTCATTATTTTTAAAATAATTTTTTAAGAGTTTCTGTAAAAAATCAACTCACGATATCAGTAAGGGCTTTTTCAGAAATCATAGGGTGAACAGTCTGATTCGCCCTGCGATTTCTGAAAAAACCCTTGCCAATATCCTATCAAGTTGATTTTTTACAGAAACTCTTAAAAAATTATTTTTAAAATAATGAACAATTCGGATCATATTTATGGGATCCGAGATGGACCCCATAAAAATGTATGTGCAAGACATGTATAAAAATATACTACATGCAAGTAGCATGACTGAATACTTTAACAACAAACGGCCCTTTAATTCAACAGTCTTTTTTTTTTTTTTTTGATCCGCCCTTTAATTCAACAGTCAAACTAATTGGTTATACGCGTGATATACGAGAGGAAACGAAACGAAAAGGCAACCCAATTTGAACAACACTGACAGAACTTCCCGACCGTCTCCCTTCTCAAACCCCAGAACGGAGAGATTCCCATCAATTAGGTATGTACTTAAACATTCTATTCAATCGCTGAATCTGGTACGTAATTCTCTTTCGTTATGTGGTTGCTATGTACGTATTTGGATCGACTGGATCCGAATTTTTAATGGAACGAAAAATGCTAGGGGACATTTAAAGCTTCAAATTCTTCTTCCCTGAGTCGTATGTGTTGGCTCTTTTTCCTTCTATTTTCTTTAAATGGAGCGCAGCGAGTGCGCCTATGTCTTGGGAATCACATTCTCAAACTTTAGATCCTCTTGAATTCACGTTACTGGTGTGTGTGTGTGTGTAATTATTATAAAAGATGATTCACAAGTTTCCAGATTTGCGGCGATTGGATCACCTATGTGAAGAATATTTTGAACCCTTGTTTGGTATTCTTGATTGCTGCTTTCGAATTGCTTTACTTGGTCATGTTAGGTTTTATTTCAACTGCCAGGGTTGTTGTGGCTCGTTTGATTTTGTTGCACTTGGAGTGAGGCTTACCTGTCATGGCGAGGATCAAACCTCAAGCTCTACTACAACAAAGCAAGAAGAAGAAGGGTCCAAGTCGTATCAGTGTTACTACAATTATTGTGTACAGCTTAATTGCGATCGTGACGGTGTATTTCCTGTTTGCTACTTACAAACATTGGTCTCAGAGGTTTGTTGGAATCTTCAACTGTGGATTTATGGTTGTTATGGTAGCAAAATGGGAATTGGTGCCACTAATATAGTGTATCTTTTTCTTCGTTTTGCCCGGTGAGAGCAATTCAGATATTTGTATTGTACATTTGAGAACATTCGGGGAATAGTCTAAGAGAAGATTTCACAAGTTTTGCTGCAGGAGAAATTGACTTCATTTTCCAAAACGTTTGGAAAGGGACATGGGTCTCGGGCTCTTAGCCCCTTGGCATTCTTGGTTTACTTAACCAGATTTTATGAATCTTGAGACTTTGGTGAAATACCTCTACAAGTTTAAATAAAAGCCTTCTGGAATTGTGAAGCCTTTTAGGACGATTGCAAAATCTAAAATTAGGAACAACCCAAGCATTAGATTTGTTATTGAATAGCTTTGTTGTTTTTAATTAAGGCACTTGCTAAATGTTTCTATATATTGTAACCATAACTTGACAAGCAAAGAAGGAAAGAAAAGCTATGTTACATGGATTTTTCAACATGTGCGTATGTCGGACCGTCGGACACCTCACGATCGTACAAGGATATGATGCGTGTCTAAAATGTTTTGAATTAACAGTGGACTATGCACAGACTCCTAAGTCCTATGTTATGCAGGTAACGCCTAAGGCACATTGTAAACACAAGTTAACCTAGAAGATGGAAGAAATATACTAAGAGATGCGGATAATTTGGTCTGTCCATATGTCCTTCTGATGGAAATTAAATGTATCCCAACACTTAGACACATGCCTGCAACTAGTCCATGTAACACAGAAGAAAAACAGTTACATATTCTGATGTACACATTTCTAACTTGTGTTTAGGTCAAGAATTCAAGAAGACGATCACTTGTCAGATTTTGAGGTACAATTTTTTGGAGAAAGTTGTTTTCTTTCTAGCTTCTTGTTGAATCTTTGTCTGGTAAGAATACTGATTACCGACTGGAAAATGACAGATCTGATGGATTCCACTTTTCTTCAATTTCCAGTGATATTAATGACTTCATTGATAGTTTAAAAGATGTAGTTGTCTGTTTGTGTATTTGTTCTTTTTATGGTCTTCATGCCTTCAAGGTTTGAGGAGTTTGCTTTCAATTGATCATGACCAATTACATAACCTTTTTCTCAATGTCTGGTCCTTTCTGTGCTACAGGGTGACAATGTTATTGCATTTTCAAAGAAAACTGATGTCCCTAGATATGCTGTAAGTTACTTTGTATGCTGAGCATTTATAACTACTTTTGGTTTATATTTTAAAGGTGGTTGCTAGGTACTACTTTTATGTTTGTGTCTGCTCTACAAAACATTCCCGTACTACTTAGTCAACGCTGCCATCTTTCGATACCAATATGAGCTTTGGTGATGATGTTTCATTTAGTTCTCCAATTCTTAGATTGTTGTTTGCTCGGTGTTCATTCTTTTGCTCTTCTGTTCAATTTATTTCGTGTGTTATTTTATCTTTTTCTGCAAGTAAAGTAAGTTATCCTGCGGTAGGGGGGGTGTTCTTATCTATTGCATGTTGGTATGCTTGTGTATTTTTTCTCCATTTGACAGATTTTGAATACCTCAAAAGGCTCAATAACGGTCGAGTTATACAAGGAAGGTTCTCCCGAGGCTGTTGACGAATTTATTGACTTGTGGTGGGTACCATACTAAACACTATTTTTATCCATTGTTGGGGTATATTATTCCATTTTTCACGCAACTTCTTAGTAGACAATATTTCTTTGTTGACGCTTTGATAATTTGCCTCATTAGCCGTGGACAAGGTTTCAGTGTTTCTATTCCCTTTATGCTTTTCGAACGTGTCATCTCGTATTTTGGAGCTTAAGGATTGTGGAAAGTTGAGTGAGTTGACACTTTGGAGTTTCATACTTACCCCTTGAAGCAGATTAGATTCGTGTATCGGCTTTCTGTATTTTCCTGGGTTTACCAGATGGTCAACTTTTGAAATATACCTGACGTAAGTAGTCTCCACAGCTATACTAATGATTTGTCTAACAAATACATCAAATTGATGGTCAGGATTCATGATGCAGTAGATTTTTTTGGGGAGATTTAGTGATAGGTCCACTATAGACATTTCATAAGCCCACAAGTCCACCTAATAGTTTTGTAAACCCACAAGTCCACACAACCTAAACCCTAGGGTACCCCTATGAAAGTTCCTAAAACCCTAAACTCTATGAAAGTGCCTAAACCACTAAAACCCTATAATAGGAAAGTGCACCCTAAAACCCTATAAAAGTGCCTAAACCCACCCTAAAATCTTATAAAAGTGCCTAAACTCTAGGGTACCCTACCCTACTCTAGGGTACCCTATAATGGACTTGAGACCTTATAAAATTAATAGGTGCTTATGAAGTTCACATAATGGACCTAAGACTAATTTTCTAATTTTTTTTTAGCCTGGGAGCATGTAAGTTGCAAGTTAATTCCATACTAAAAATGATTAATGTTCAGTAACTGATGTTGGATCAGCGAATTTCAGGGGAACTGTAAACATCTTCGTACTCTTTTAGCTGTATGTTCAGAATGTGGGTTATTGTCCAGCTGTGGCAGAGTTCGTGTTATTGACTTGAGTTTTGTACTATGAAAGTTGTGCTTTTACTTGTTGCATTCTCTCCATGTAGTGGAATCACTTGCAATATTGTAGGCAGGCACTAACGCTTCCTCCTCGAAGGGCACTTTTGGATTTGATTGTAAAATAATTAAAGTCAGATTCAAAAGATCTTTTTTGTTTTCAGTCAAAGGGGTCATTTCAAGGGGATGCCTTTCCACCATGTAATAAAGAACTTCGTGATTCAAGGAGGTAATACTGATCGACCTGGAGCTACAGACGATTGGACTTTGAGAGGCAAGCATAACAGCCAACTTGATACAAGGTTTGCCCCCCACTCTGGACCACTCCACGGAGTTACCCTTTTGCCCAAGGGAGTTCAGAGAAAGCATTTTCTTATACTACTCTGGTTACTGAACTTGTGATTTTTATCCAGTGTGAAGCACGAGGCCTTCATGCTTGGTACTTCAAAGGCCAAACATGACAAAGAAGCATTTGAACTTTATATTACAACTGCACCAATCCCAGATTTAAATGAGAAGCTTATTGTGTTTGGGCGGGTTATCAGGGGAGAGGATGTTGTTCAGGTATTAATTAAGCCTCTCTCTCTCTCTCTCTCTGTGTGATAGTTCCCTTCTAGTAGTTTCATACTAGGGGTAGAAATGAGAGTTTCTATCATAGGATTGAGGAGCCAACTGTAATGACTAATGACCATGGATGCATGATGTTGCAATCCAAGCAGCTTCTTGTGGACTTCTGGTGCTGTTTAAGAGCACTTGCCAAAAGTCTCATCTAGAAAGGAAGGCTAAGATTCTGTTTCTTATGTTATTTTGGGATAATAGCAGCTGGCAGATCTATTAGTAAACAGGAGCCACCATCATATACCTGGCTGGATGTCATCAATCTTTTATTTGTCAAATCTGAGGTGCTAGCTGGCTAAGCTAGTGAGGTCCCTTACCAGATGCAAATTAATGGTTGGACTACTCAGACGCAAATTATAGACTTTGGCACTAAAGGGAAAAGAATCAGCAAGTTTGGGACCAAAGTTACAGACTCATAGAGAAAGCATACTTTAGGGGCCTCTTGGGATTTTAACCTAGAAGTATTGTTCATGTTGTCTTTTTTAAGTAATTTTATATCCTATTCATAGGACATCTGGTGGAGTGGATGTACATGCTTTTAGTGTCTAGTTGCTTTGTGCATTTATTTTATAGGATCCTTTATTAGACTTACAATTTGAATGTTTATCCTGCAATGTGCTTGCCAGGAAATTGAAGAGGTGGATACGGATGAACATTATCGACCTAAGTCCTCGATAGGAATAATCAACGTTTCTTTGAAACAGAAGGTTTAGACGATGCCTTGCCAGTTCGATTTCATAATTTTCCTCACCTTGACAGAAGTCCTGAGAATCACCAAGCAATCACTCTATGGGGACTTTTCCATTTTAGCTTTTCTTCTGGGGTGTTGTGGCATTTGGATTGAAGTCCCTGGAATTAGTACAACGTTAGCTGTTGTTGTCATACCCTGAGGTTGCCAAACCTATTTGTATTATGGATTTTTGTTCAAATTTTGGTGATAAGTAGTTGTTTTGTACTGGAATCCAGTAACTGGACGCAATTACACTCTCCTGGGATCATGGTTCCAGGCACGACAGAATGATACTAATCCTAATCTATCTCTGAAATGTTTTGTAACTAATTTTATTTTATTACCTTTTTACATTGTCACATTGGTTGTGATTGGCATCCTTCCCTGTTTAACCAACACGAGTATACTCAAAATGTCAAGTCAACTTCATGTTGGAACAAGAAAATATGGTTTCATTGATGTGGTCATGTCATACAGGAAATTGATTAAGCAATCTCTATGATGTTTATTTGGCAATGCAATCAAGGGCCATGATGTGCGACGATTTGTTGCCAAAGAACTGGCGGAAAATCCAATCTTTCTTAGGGTCCAGAAAACTGAAAAAGCCCAGTAAACCGTGTTCTCTGCATTTAGAATATTGGCAGGGGTTGGATGTTGCGTGATTGGAAAATCCAATTATGGGCGAACTTTTGTGTATGTGACCTGCGAGAAGAAAGGGCATGCAGAGAGATTTGCAAGGCCAGTTTTGTCTCATTGCCCTTCTGAATCTTCTGATATTTACACCAAATTCCTGCCCTTTGGAGGCCATGGATGGTATTGCATTTTGCATAGGGGTGAGAAAAAAATCCGTAAAACCATGAATCTAGTCCAAACCAATCTAAACCGAAATGTTTGGTTTTTAGCAGTATGGTTTGGTTATGATTTAAAAAAATTAGAAACCGTATTATATGGTTCAATTTGTGGATTTACATTTATGGTTATGGTTCCAAACTGATTCAAACCGCACAATACATACATACATATATATATTTATAGTTATATGGAGTATATAATTTAATTATGGGAGCTTTACTCAACTACTTTTCTAATTTATTGATCATATATATTTAGAGTTATATATATAATTTAATTATGGGAGCTTTACTCAACTACTTTTCTAATTTATTGATCCTATTAATCTACCGCAATATTTAGTTTTCCTTCCTTGCCAAGATGTTTAGTAGTTGATATTCTTAGTTGGTTCACTTTAGTGAATTACCACTATTTCATTTTCTGAGTTTAAGACTTGAAACAATTGTTGGTATTCTACTCTTAATAAGTTGGTTGATATTAGTGTGTTTTGGTAATTTGAATGGAATTGGTTTTAATATATACAAGTTTTCTTTTAATTTATCTTTGTAATTTTATGTATTTTAATTTTAATTTTTTTTGAAGATGATAGCTTAGTTCAAAGCAAACCATGATTTAAAACCGAAATCAAACCGTATTTTAATGGTTTGAATTGGTTTGGTTCTATGGAATTTGTGGGTTGGTTTGGTTCTCTAAATTCATAATCTGTAGGTATTGGTTTGGTTCTTGGTTTACTATAAAACCGAACTAAACCAGACCATGCTCACCCCTAATATTTTTGCATAAAAGAAGCTGGGAAATTGTTGTATTTTCCTCTGACTTGGTAATGCATTGTACAGTAGCCCGCACGAGCTGACTTGCTAACTTTAAACCTAATCACGTGGCTCAAAACATTTAACTGGTGGGCGTAGCTATGCATACTACACAATATTCCCACATCTTCCTGATGTGGGACAGTGGGAGTTCTTTTTGGGGTTCTCCCCCACTTATGATGCAATGTATACCACCTGTAACGACTCGCGTCAGCTAATCAGCTAATCCTTAGCCTAATCACGTAACTCAAAAGGTTAATCTCTGATTAATAGTAGCTGGTGGGCATTGCCATATAGACTACGCAATATTTCCACATCTTCACGAGGCGGGACTCTTTTTTGGGGTTTTCACAGCTTATATTGAAAAATTATTTTGTACAACTTATTGGTAGTACTTGGTATGGTTACGAGAGATATGGAAGAATTGTAGTGCCTTCTAAGTTACTTCTTAATGATTTGTCCTGGCGCCATATTAATTGAGATTGAAAAACCGTAAAATGATTCATAAAAGTGAAGCAGGCAGGTAGTATATGTGCGGTGGAGAAAAGTGTTGCCACTGATTAATTACTCAATGCATAATAATAATATGAGTTGCGGTCTCTTCAATACTGAAATGATGATCAAGGTGCTTGATCAGATAGATGATAGTAGTACAGTACTTAAATACAGCCAAGCACTAGGGGGCATTTATTTATTTTTTTTAATCATAGTGTAGACACCCTATTTTGGACTTTCCGAAGTAGTTTATTTACGGTCTTTTGATTCCCCAATGATGATTAAGGTCGAGAACATACCAAGTTGGTTGATGAGTTTGAGCTTCGAGCGTCCCGAACCTCGTCCAAACCCATTTCAAACCCTTGTCGAACTCTCAAGCCAGAGCCAAATGGCCTCAACAAAACCCTGCTGGAGTACGCTGGTGGAAGACTAGCGTGCGCAGGAACCACTGCCACGTGTCAGTCATTACCGCTCTCTGGCGCACGCCACTCAACCAGTGGCGCACGCCAGTAAATACCAATCAAATCAACCTTTTTCAGCCAGCTGGGCGGGAGTTTTTGTAGCCGCCTGACGTCAGCTGACAGCCTCCTGATCATTGCTTCGGCCAGAAACTGTTCCCCTCTCTCTCCTACACCCTCCATCAACTAGTCCCATGCATTAAATGCATGGGAGGCTCCCTTAAGCCAAACAAGCCCTTATGCCCAAAACTGATCTCAGCCCCTCTCCTCTATATATACTCCCCTCTCTCACTCTTGCAAAGGGTTACCAAGTTCAAAAGGTTAGCACCATTAAAGAGTTCAAGCCCCTTTGTCCTCTTCTTCATCATTCTCCTTTGCTTCCTTTCTCTTCCATAGAAAGAGCAAGCAAGGGAACATACTCTCCGCAGTCCTCAAACCTCACTACATCCACCCTCCATCCATCTTCTTTCAAACTCAAAGTTCAAACCATCCATCAAACTCACAAGCAAAGGTATAATACTTTTTGCTCCTGCTTTCTGTTCTGACCCCTGAGGGGGGCTGGCAGGGTCAAGGCTGGTAATCTATACCAGTCCATGATAAGTGGCACACGCCAGTAATTAGTACCGTACGCCAGTAATGGTGGTATGTGCAAAACGGGCGTGGGGATCATGGATCATTGTTTTCTTGCATTATTTAAGCTTTGATCACCTTGCTGCATGTTAAAACCAGTTTACAGCTTTCTGTATTTTTAACTGCTTTCTTTTCTGTCCATATTTATTGCTTAGTTTGGCCTTCTGGGTCTCCCTGGTCCTGTTCCAGAGCCCAGAGTGTGCAAAGCCAAAGCATTGGAATTAAGAAACAACTGGCGTACGGCATTTAATTAGTGGCGTACGGTAGTTGGTTGTATTCCAGTGGCTTGGCCCTTGCATGGATCTCCCATCCAGGCCCTTGATCATCCTCCCCTCACTGTTTAAGGGGTTTTCTGTCTATTTGGTGGCTTTTTAAGCCCTTTAACCTGTCTGTAGTAGCTTAGTAACCTTTATAAACTGCGTGGCTTGTCCTGGGTGTGCACTGGTCCTTTCCAGAGCCCAGAGGGTTGACAACAGAGGCTGTGGTCTTAGGCTTACCGGCGCACGCCAGTTGTGGTGTGGCGCACGCAGGTCATGACTGCATGCAGTGGCTTGGCCAGTGCATGCAGGCTTGTTCCTGTGTGCACCATCTCACAGTCAGTGTGTTTTAGTCTGCTTAAAATGTCCACAAAAACTTGTTCTCAATCTATTATATTTGCTTAGATCAAACATCAAACATCAAACATCCATAAATATTTTGTCACATCTTTTGTACATGAATGCAAATGTGTTACAGTTTTAATCCCTATTAACCGTTCCCCCGCCCTAACTGGTTAAAAGAATGATCAAATAAAGAGAGAAATGCAAATGTTTTATAAAATGCCTGAGTAGAGACCGGTCTCCGGACTGGGCGAGGGGGGTGCCATAAAACCCTTCCCCTCTCGTAATCTGGCTCCCGAACCTCAAGATCGAAGGTGACGACGGTCCAAGTCTACAAAAGCCTTTTTCAAAATCAAACAAACGCAATCCAAACGTTTTCAAAAGGACGGTTTCTTGGGTACTAACCGCAAAACCCGAGTTTCGCCGCGCTTTCCAAAAAGGGCGCACCCCGAATTTTCTTGCACCAACACGCGGGGATTTTTTGGGCCGCGTGCCCACACATAGGCAGTTACTACTACAGTACTTTTTTTTTTTTTATTCTTTCCTTTTATTTTATCTTTTCCTGTTACTGGATTTCCGATTTAGGAAGATAGTACTACGTAGTACATAATACGGAGTAACTGATTGTTGTCTCTCGAGTGATGCAGCCACTGCCAGCCAGGGGAGAGAGCAGCAGCAAAGCAATGAATTCAGTTCTTCCACCTCCTCTCACTCTCGCTTCTTCTTCTTCTTCTTTCCGGCCACCCAAATATCACCCTCGAAACACCACTTCCAGTTGTAGGTTCCGCGCTTTGTGTTCCCCTAATAATCAATTCGAATCCGAATCCGTACGCTTCCTCCTCCCTTATCATCTTCTTCTATTCCCTCCGCCCAATTCCTCCATCTAATTATTCTCCTTTGCTTTTATTCTTTTGGGTGTTCTGTTTTCATCCATTGCCTTTTCTGATTGCTTGCTCAGATTGGAATCACAGAGTCGGATAATTCAAGACCCAAATACAGGCCCGGAATCTTCGATGACCTCTTCCTTAACTTGTTCCGAAACAGAATGGTAAATGTGAGTCAATCCCATTTCACTACTATACTACTTACTACTACTACGATTTTTGCTTTCCTTCAACACTGTTCGGTGGCTAAGAAATTTATCCTCTCCAGTCCATGTTTTGGACTGGAGGAGATAGTCCGATCACTGATTAGGACCGTTCATTTGCTGCAATCAACGGTTGGATGTATCGTTACACTTTTACTGGTTACCGGTAAAAATGTATGAGAAAATTCGAATCATTGAATCTACCAATGGACGGTCTCGATCTGAACTGTCTCGTCCAGTCCAAACCATTAGACAATTGGATGTATCTGATAAGGGAAGAGTAACTTACACCAGGTGTTTCAGTTTCTTGCATATTCACTTCCCTCATAATTACTTTAAGTAAAGTGAGATATGGGGATGCCTTATTATTTTGGGTAATAGTTTTGATGCACGACTGATCTTACAGGTTTGAGTTTCCTTTTTTCTGTTAAGGGGAAATTAACAGGAGGTTGGCTGGGATTCGGAGAAGCCCGGATACGACGGACTAATTGAAGTAGCAAACCGTCTCATGATGAGAAGAAGTAACTCTGAAACCAAAGAAGCCGCGGTACCTCAATTCTTTAACCTCTATTAGTGCATTTATTCCAGGATTTTGTACCTATTGTATTTATGTCTCATGGTGTAATCTTCCTCCCCATTGAATCCAATATGGTACTTCCAATCATTCGTACTTTTTGCCTGGGGTAGGTTCGCATTTTAAGAGCACTGTTTCCTCCACTTTTGTTAGAGCTTTATCGAATGCTTATAGCTCCTCTTCAAGGAGGAAAAGTTGCTGCAATCATGGTTGGTGAGTTTATCATTCATGTACTCACGGCCAAGTTGGTATTTTGTTTTGATTTCCCAATGTTGCAAGTTATGTGTAGTTTAATTTGTTGTTATTGTTGTTGTATAGCAAGGGTGACTGCTCTATCTTGTCAATGGCTTATGGGCCCTTGTGCCGTTAACAATGTGGATCTTCCTGATGGATCCTCCTTGAGAAGTGGGGTAATGGTTTGAACTACCAGGTTCTGCAATCCGATTTATAAGGCTTTTCTACGAGATTGTGTTTGTTGACATGATTTTGACTCTTCATTGTAGGTGTTTGTAGAAAGATGCAAGTACTTGGAGGAAAGCAAATGTGTAGGAATTTGCATCAATACATGTAAGCTTCCCACACAGGTCAGTGCTTGCCAAACTTACATCTAGAGAAGTACATGTATGCATCTTATCACCTCAAGAGTTTCGAGAGTGGCACTTAAGTGATGCCACTATGACAGTATCGTGCAGAAAGGTAGGAATGTCAAATAAAGCAATGCTAGTAATTTTGAGGTCGCCCATCAGCAAATACCAAGGGTCCATTATGTCTGTAGAGAAGAATGACCAATGTAGTTCCATTAGGCTTAAGGAAGTGTATTAGCAACCGTATAAGGACTATTTTCTTCACGTGACATTATACTTTGCTATCAAATTTGGACTTTGGAACTATATATCAAGGAATTACACTGTTAGACATACTATAGGCAGAAGTGCTGCAAAGCAATTAGGGTGGCATAGCTGGTGAATCCATGATTTCGTATGTATATGGAAAACCAGACCCTCTCTCTCTCTAACATGCCCAAACAGGCACGCATGTATGCTTATCAGTTCTTTGCTTTGATCATAACTGAGTACTAACTTTGTAAGGGTGGTTTTTTTTAGACTTTCTTCAAGGATTACATGGGTGTTCCTTTGCTGATGGAACCAAATTTCAGCGATTATAGCTGTCAGGTAACACTATTTGTTAGTCGAGCAGTAGGGCCTAAGCATTTTGGAGATACAACATTCATCTGTCACCAACTGTAATTTATCATTTAAAGACATAATCTAACAGTCTAGTCTACTCATCGTATTTTTAGTTTTTGTTCGTTTCTTCTTCTTTTTTCCCCTTCTAAAGCGGTTATTACTACAATTTACCTCCACCTTAACTGCATGACTTGAAACATTTAGCTTCATCCATCATGGTTACCCACCATATCATTCCCAGTGCCATTACTAATTTACCAACAGGACCTCTGACACCTTTTTCATATAACTATAATTTTTTCACCATCCTCATTCCAAACCGTATTTTGTCAGTTTGTGTTTTCTGTTCTGTTTTTCAAGTACCCTAGGAAACAATGTTTGTGTCTCCAGTGCAACATTTCCTACTTGCTTGTCAGAACATTTAGTAGAACCCGAGCAAGTTAGATTTGAACTTCATGTAGCAATCCGTTTTATCTTGTTCCAAACACTTGCAGTGAAGATTCAAATTATACTGTTGTTGTCATCTAGACCTTGTCCATTTGTTACATCCCATGAGCATTTTTTGTTTTGTTTTGTTTTATTTTAAAGAAGCAATTATTGACAAGAGATTTCTGTACAGCTCCCCAGTTGTTGAAAGATGCATTGTACATGTCTGTCATAAGCTAGAAACAACTTTCCCTCTTACTCTCCACTGGTGTCCTCGTTGGATTTTTCTTCAAAGTGAATATTTGGTGAATATAAAGCCAAGTGAAGAATTAGCATCTTTTTCTTGCCGCTTCAGCCATAGAATTAGTAACACAGTCATTGATTTCCGTGTGCTTTTCAAAGTTACAGTTTAAATTTGGGGTGCTGCCTCCCCGGCCTGAAGATGACAATGCCCTGAAGGAGCCTTGCTTAGAGATATGCCCAAATGCACGTCGACGCAGAGAATTCACCAGTAGTGTGGATGTATTGCAATGTCCCAAAGCATGAAGTTGCAGGAGCTGGGCTGAATATATTGCCGAATGTCTTTCTTGCTTGCATCGTGGATAGTATTTCTGTATACCTATACCTGTTATAGCAAAATTCCCAGGGTCATGAAATATTCTGCTTTCTTCTCCATTCAAATTCTAAAGTTGTTGCTATACTGCTGTCGCTTGACAGTTTGAGTACGAATACTACCAAGCTGACTCTTGATCTCATGTTGCCACTTGAAGTCGAAACATGCATTCATATTTCATACCATCACCACCACCTTTTTTCAACTTCGTATTTGTTCAACAACTGGGTACTATACTTTTGTTGGTAGCAATCTAGTTACTTGAAAGAGCATGAAACAAACTATTGTTGCAAGATCTATTGCAGAAGCAGAGTATCGAGCCATGGCTCATACTACATGTGAGGTTGTATGGTTGAGAGCTTTGCTTGAGGAGTTAGGATTTGGCATGCAATTATCTATTCCAATGTGTTGTGATAATCAGGCAACAATACATATTGCTTTAGATCCAGTGTTTCATTAGAGAACCAAACATATTGAAGTAGATTGTCACAATGTTTGAGAAAAAGATAGATGGTCGTGTGTTGGCTACTCCCTTCTTGTCTACAGGAGCTCAGTTGGCAAATATCTTTACCAAACCATTGTTTAAACCACATTTAGATTTGTTATATATCAAGCTAGGATTCTGTGATATTTATTCTCCAGCTTGAGGGGAAGTGTTAGAACAGGATTTAGTCTTTATCCCATACCGAATAGTTGAGTCATGTAATATGTCACTCTATAATATAAATATATAAAGCTCACTTGTGCTAAGGTTAATCAACACCCTAAACATTTTCTCCTAAACAACAAAGAAAAATACAATACATCTGTCTTTTTTTTTGTCTAAAATGTCATCTTATGTGAATTTTTTTTAACATCGACCTATATTTTTGTACTTTTCTTATTTTTCTTGTTGAGACGAATGATTAACTAAAAAATGCGACAAAAAATTCAACAAGAATTTACGCAAAATAAAAAAATACCCGAAAAAAGTTTATGACAAAAAGTTTAGGGGAATAACTAGGGTGTAAGGAAAACTAGGGGTGCTAGAAAATCCGGCCAAACCGGAAAACTGGACCGAACTAGATATTTTTTTCGATTTTCACATAGAACCGGTCCGGTCCAGTCCGATTTGATAGAATTCAAAAAATCTATTTCGGTTCAGTTTCCAGTTTGGAGGACTTACACACGGACCGACCAAACTGTACTTGACCAATATCATGCATATTCATAAAAATTACAAGTGGTAGGGATCGAACTCAACACCTAGTGGAAACATAGGTAAGTGAGATTCATAACTACAAACTCTGTTTGGTACCCATGAAAAATGGGAGAAAAGAAAGGAAAATTAAAAAAATTCTTTAAGAGTTGTTTGGTTCCTACTTAAGGAAAAGAAAAAGAAAATAGGAAGGAAAAGGAAAAGAAATGAAAAGCTCTCGAAATACGCTAAGGAAAATAAAGAGAAACAAGAGCGTGACAAGTCTTCTATTAATTTTCCTTTTTCTTCCATATTCCTTCCGAAGCCAAATAGAGAAATTCATTTTTCTCATAATTTCTTTTCATTTTCTTTTTACAACCAAATAATAAAAAATAATTTATTTTCTTCACATTTCCCTCTCTTTCTTTTTCCTTTCCTTTCATTTCCTTTCCTTTCCTTTCCTTTCCACAAACAGAGCCTAAAATCGGAATCAGATTTCATCCCTCCTCGCATTTCTCTCACACGCCGCTTCACAGTTCACTCTTCACCGCGATGGCGATTTGCAAATGTGAGTGACTCTCTCCCTCTCTCGCTGACTCTCGTTCTCTCTCGCTAACCTTCTCTCTCTGAATCTCTTTCTCTGTCGCTAACCTTCTCTCTCTGCAACATGGTGAACGATTCAGATCGATTTACAGCTCTAGGGTTTGCTCGAATTTCAGATCGATTTGCAACAGTGAGTGACTCTCTCTCTCTCTCTCAGATAATCTGAGATAGTCATAGCCCACAATGACCGGAACCGGCCAAACCGATTGAAACACAACCGGTTCCGTTTTACCGTTTACATATCCCCAACAGAATATCCAGTTCGGTCCAAAAAAAACCCAAAAACCGGACCGGTATCACCCCTACGACCAAACTTCACGGGCATTACACTAAATATCCTTTTCCAGCGGTTAACCAGTTTATAATATTGAACTTCCAATTTCCCCCACAAGCATTTTATATTCATAGCTTATCCTTCATTTCTTAAGTTATGTTATTTCTGTTGAACTATTATAAACTGGTTAACCGCTGGAAAAGGGTATTTAGTGTAATGCCCGTGAAGTTTGGATTAGGGCCTCGAGAAAAGTTTGAAGAGCTATGGGGGTGCTAGTAGAATTGGAAGGGTGAGACATCTATACGCAATGCACTATATGTAGCAGGTTTATGCCAAAGAATCCCCAGTTCAAATGGGAATAGCTAAGCAACCATGTCGAATATTGTCTCTCACAAACCCTGTGGCTGTAACCTTTTCATTTTGTCCTTGCCTCGTTTATGTATTTACTTTTTTTTTTATTATCGGTGAAAGTCAATATTGTTAGAATAGTTAGATTAACACACCTTGGGTGAGGAGTTGAACTCCTCACCTCCTTTTCTCCTAGCCCTTAAGTGCACCTCCTAATGTCATTGCGACAACGGCCTCTTGGCTCGTTTATTTATTTACTTGGGGTAGCTATATGGAAGGAACTAACAGATTAAATCGTATATTGGGACCCAGGAACTAAGTACAAATTTGTTAACGCAACATGGTGAAATAAATCAACTATAGCTTACATGATGGTGAAGACAAATGACTGCATAAAGGAAACAATAGGTTAGCTAACACAGACGCACGCAGTAGAGCTGATGGGAATTCTTGCTCAGATAGCTACAACCCTATTCATTCTATCAAATAGGTGACAACATTGAGAATGGAAGAAAATGGAGTGATTTTGGAAGGTGATTGTCTAATAATCTTTTGTCTGCCTTTCTGGTGGTAAATACTCCTTTCAATGTCCCGATAAAGGAATAGTAGAATTTCTAATGTCCCAATAAAACCATGTCAGCTTGACATGACGATATGTATGTGGCTTTTTCAGGTCCGGATGGTTTAAAAGGCAGTGCTTATCTTCATAGCAACAGTGAAGCAGTTGCCAACCTCAATGTCGTACCTCAACTATTGGTCAGTTTGGGTAAGAAAGTGAATGCGAGTGTTAGTCCACCCAATGCAGTCAGTTTAAGGAATTCCATACATTCTTCAAGTCAGAAGGAGTTTGAGACAACAGAAAGGAATACAAGATCCATGAATTTTGTTAGGGGAATAATAGAGGGGGATAGAAGGAACAATTTGGGTGGTTCTCAACTTTCTCAATACGGTGTTGAATACAATGCAGATATCGTCCATATAAAGCTGATGTGCAACAATACCTTTGTCACAGTGACAGATTCAAAGGGGAACAAAAAGTTCGGAGCTTCCTCAGGAATGTTGTCAGAAATGAAAGGAGGGCCTAAACTCTCGAGATATGCAGCTGAAGCAACTGCAGAACATGTTGGTCGATTAGCTAGAAACATGGGGCTGAAAACTTTTGTGGTGAAAGTCAACGGATTTACTTATTTTAAGAAGAAAAAGTAAGAGATTGTGAGCTTTAGAGAGGGGTATACCCATTCACGGGGTGATCAGAATCCCATAGTGTACATTGAGGACACAACTCGGAAGGCCCATAATGGATGCAGACTCCCAAAGAAGCGGCGTGTGTAGACTGAAATTTCAGTGCTCACTTGTGTGTTCCTTGTGTAATGTTGGATTTGGGGATGAGGCTAATTGTCCGATGAATAGTTAAATTTTTTAATTCCGTGCAACTTAGTGGTTCTATAATTGTTGGAGGCTGGATCGCTGGCAGTACTTGCTTTTTATTTGTAGGGCTTCTATGGTAGTTAGGGGCACTAAGAGGAGGATACCTGCTGTTGTCCATTTGAATTCATTGTGATGTTTATTTCCAGAATCATTAGTGCAGAATTTTGTTATCCCTGTGTTTTGAAATCATTTGAGAGGCTTCATGTTGGATAATGCTAGAGAAGATCAACTGACATGGAGTTGGGAGTCAAAATAACGTGTACGCGGTACAATCTGCATATATGAGTTGGAAAAAATTGAAATATGCAGAAAACCTCTTAAAAACCTCTATATCCTATTTGCATTATGAAACTCTCCTTTGTTACCATCCCAACAAGCACCCCATATGATTCCCTCTCCCTTCCTTTTTTTTGTTTTTCCAGCAGCACAGGTTGGTTGTTTATGAAGTTGTAATATCAGTAAAAATAAGCAAGTAGGAGAGGCCATAAGAAGTACTGAAAAGCAGCATTAATAGGACAAGCCAACAAAACTTGTAATCATTGGGGCTGTGATTCATTAACATGGTAGATCGATGACCCCTTCCACATATGGCGAAAGAACCTAAAAACGCAAGTTATAACATTAATTTAACACCCCACAAGAAGATACGATGACAGCTCTGTATCCAAATCATTTTATAATTTGTACACCAATGTAAGGGGATTAGAAAGCAACAAAAGCACCAAGGCAAATTATTGGGCATGGTACAAATACAGACAAGATCAAAAGTTGAAATAAAAGATAGCTATCACTCATGTACAAGCCGATATTTCGTTCACTAAAAATTATTGGTCCTGGTCCCAACCAGAGCGTCTGCGCCTTTCCTTAGGTCTATCTCTGGAACTGCAAAACAATAAAGAAAGACAAGATTAGGATCAAATTAATTTTAGCAGAGCACCCGTAAAACTTTTAAAAAAAATAAAATAAAAATGCAGTCAGAGATTAAAAGGAGTCACCTTTCTGAGTTCTTGTGACTTGCATCTTCCCTGGAGCTCTGATAAATAGGGTGTCCTCCTGACATAGGAGGAGCAGCAGCAGGAGTCGACAAATTGGTCGCCCAAGCAGCATTTACATCACCACCTATTGAGCCACCAGAAACAAAACCTCGTAATGGTGTTCTCTTGTTGGCATTGGTGCCTGAACTGTTACTCAACCCCTGATATTGAGAATTAGATGAAGCAGCCACAAATTTGCTTTTAAACTGTGTCATTCCAGTTCTCTGTGAACTAACAGCAGCAGAGCGACTTGGGGCAGTGCTAGATGAAGTATTAGTGGAGTCTGCACTGTATCCAATACCCAAACCGTAATCCACACCACGCACGCCTCGATTGCCACCTCCACCCCTTCCTCTAGCCTTTTTTCCACCTGCACAGGCATTAAACATCTCATAAGAAAAAAATCAACGATTTTTCAAAACCTCAAAAAGAGACTTCAACCCCATTCAAATCATGTAAAGCTTGTCTGTATTAAAATTTTAAACTTGTTCCTTGTGGTGTCGGGGGGACAAGGGGAGGAAGGGAAGGGGTCTTATTAAAAAAGTTTCATGGACAGTTCACAAGAACCAAACTTGTCATGCACATAAGCAATTGGTGTGCATGTTATTGATACAAAATGCATACCTCCTTTCCTTGCATCACGCTTGGATCTGAATCTCCCATCCTAGGGATTTACAAGGTAAACGTCATTCAATAATTGTACAATTATACACAAAATCAACCAACTTGGACAAATATAAACATGAACCAAGAACTATAAAATGGTAAAGCATATGACTAGTGGAAACTAATATCCAAAATAACAAGTTTGAGGTGGCACCAATTGAGAAGAAAAAAGAAAACCGCATCGAGCTGTTTTTCCATGAGCAACAAAGACGGGAGGCCACAAGTAGAAAAGGCTTAATACTCAGTTTCCCTCATGAAACACTGAATGTACCAGTCTTCACAATGCGGTCGTGAGCGAGATTCAATCAAATAACCCTCAGTGAATATGAAACCAAATTAAATTACTGAATCTATTCCTCCTTCTGGACATCGCCAAATCACAGTTGATAATAAACTTCGGAACCACAGGTTTTTCTTTGAACACTGAACTATAGCTTCAAACTTGTGGTTATGCAAAAGGATATAGACTGCTATGGTCACTTGGTTTCTTTATCAACGTTGCGTGAATAGGTATTCCAAATGATATAACATGAGTAGGCAGAATCTAACTGGATGTGAACCCCTTCAATTCAGACCTAAATACTTGGATTATGATGCTTATCGTCATGTACAAGTCTTTTAACAAAAGAGAATAAGAGACGGAGTGTGCAGTCATTTGTATCACTGATGTACAAAAATTGCCAATGTCTCATTCTTTAACCTAAAATAAACACAAGCAATGAAGGAAGAAGATCAAGCAAACTACCTTCATAGCAAGATCCATCAGTTCCGCCGACGCATTTTGACCAGCAGCAACTAAACTGTTAACCAATTCACCTGCAAACCTAGCCTCTTTCTGTGTGATAAGAGTATATGCTGTTCCATCTTTGTCACCAGCACGGCCAGTTCTTCCTATTCGATGGACATGCATGTCCATGTCCCTAGCTATATCAAAGTTGACTACTGACTTAATCGACTTGATGTCAAGACCACGAGCAGCAACATCTGTCGCAATAAGAACATGGTATATTCCAGATTTAAACTTTTGCAGTATATCCATACGAGAAGCCTGGTCTTTGTCACCATGAAGAGCTGCAACTTTAAACCCCCTCTGATCCAGCTGCGATTGAATCTCATCCACTGTAGCTTTTTTCGAAGCAAAAACTAGAACATCACCATTGTCAATGAGTCCAGGTAGTTTTTCAATAAGCCAAGACATCTTTTCGGTATCAGAAGGAATTACATGAACAACTTGAGTAATATCCTCATTGGCCATTCCCACCTCTCCCACAGTAACTCTGACAGGATCGGTGAGAATTTCCCTGGCCAACTTTTCAACTTTGCGGGGCATTGTTGCTGAAAACAGTAGGGTTTGACGGTCTGGCCTAATCTGACCAACGATGGACCTTATTTGTGGCTCAAATCCAAGGTCAAACATCCTATCAGCCTCATCAAGCACTAGGTAAGTAGCTCTGAACATTGTCAGTGCCTTCATTTTTAGCATGTCTATCAATCTGCCAGGAGTAGCAACAACTATCTCGCATCCTGCTTTTAGCTCTTTGAATTGTTCGAGCTTGGACATTCCACCATAGACTGCAGAGACACGTATACTGTGTGATTTTGCAAATTTCTTTGCCTCCAAGTATATTTGGTGCGCTAGTTCTCTAGTAGGTGCACATATCACCCCAATGGGACCTTCATCTTTCTCAAGTTCAGGCTGATCCATAATATGGACAATCATAGGAAGCACAAAAGCAGCAGTTTTTCCCGAGCCAGTTTTTGCCATACCAATGATGTCTCTCCCAGATAGCACAATTGGTAACGCTTGGCACTGTATTGCTGTCGGCTTTTCATACGCTTGTTTTGCAATAGTTTTCATCAAATCCGCAGAAAATCCACACTCTTCAAATGTCTTAATTGGCCTCGGTACGTCAAAACCAGAAACCCGAATAGCCAAGCTCTTCTTGTATTCAACAACATCCTGCTCACTCATACCTGCATTAAGGGGGAAGACGGTCATCGACTAAAGTTCCAAATATAGAAATTACTCAACTAAAAGCACTCATGAGTTGACCAGAGGAGCAATAAAGTAATTGATATATTTAGCACAACACCAAGTTACATAATCTTAATCATCAACTCAGTTATATGACTAGAGACTTCTTGACTCAGACACAGATATATAGCTGCTACCTGCTAAGTTGCTAACCAAAATTTTGAAGGCTAAGGCCATTATTATCTTCGTCACTGCTAGTTGTACAAGCCATACAAAATGTCTGAATGATTACTTTGTGATGAAGAAATTTAGCAATCCAGGGGAATCTATCATGCAAAAATCCCAATTTTCTTGCAAAACTGGATGGCACACATTTAATCATCTGCACAAGCTGATACAATACTCTCTCAATATACCTATACCCTAACAGTTAATGGTGCTGTTATTCCCAAGTAGTAAAGTGCAAATAAGTAAAATGTCCTCCCTTCTAAACAAGGTCTAATCTCCCTTTCATTCCGCTGTCTTTCTTCCCAAACTCTCTGGTCCTACTACTTTCGCTTCCTGCAGATTCAAGATAACATGGTATCCTGCCATGACATTTGGATGCTAGCCCCAGGGATAACACAAATCCCTTAATGGCACAGGAAAGCAAGGGGTTCCGCAATTACAATTCCCGGAACACATACATCAAATCATTAGATTACGTGTTTTGAAACGGATTAAGGTTTCCGGCATATAGAACCCACTCTATATGATAATGTGAGCTAACAATACGTATAGTATGTAGTAATAACTGTTGAACAAATGTATTCAAACTCATTCTAAACTAAATACAAACAGACGACATAAATGAAACAGGAGAATGTTACACGTACTTGAACACTGGGAGCTAAACAAGAATGAACCGTGACTTGTTATTGGACAAGTTCACCACCAAACATATGACATATACCTGATATAGAAGGTTTCTCCTCGTAAAAATCCTTATTGAAGGCCTCATAGTCCACCGAAGTATGATCCAAAGGGGGAATAGGCTCAATCTTCCTCTTGTCAAGCAAAATGGGATTGTCATCAGAATCGTACTCGACCATTCCGGCATCGACCGCCTTAGCAGCAGCATAAACCTCCTCATCCGAATCGTACCCAGCGTGAAGAGCCTCGGACGCCAGCGTCAAACCTACATCCTTCTTGGCCCTGAGGAAACTCTCCATGGGATCATCCTCCTCCTCTTCATCGTCCCTATACTTGTTCTGTTTCGGCGGCTTGGGAGGCTGAACCGCCCTCATCTCCTCCTGAATCCCCTCCATGAAGGCGTCGAGAGGGTCAATTTCGTCGTCGTCGTTGTCGCCATCCTTGTTGTTTTGGGCGACGTCGTTGTCGTCTCGGTTGTTGTCGTCGTCGTATTCGATGTGGTCTACGTCAGTGTCTTCGTAGTTGTCGTGGCTGGCGGAGGAGCGGGAAGAAGGTGGTGGGACGTAGAGCCTCTGTGGAGGTTGGGAGCGCTCGAAATTGTAAGTTTGTTGGCGGTTGATGCCGAAGCCTTCGAATCCGAACTTCCTCTTTGACATATCTATCTCTCTTAAGTGTGATTGACGGGAATTCTGAAACCCTAATTAAATTGGGAATGAAGGTGAGGAAAGGGGCAGCTCTCAATAAACCCTAAATTCGTTGTTTCTTTCTACTACTCGTCTCCGTCTCCGTCTCCCTCCAGTAGTAAAGTAAAATTGGGAAGTGTAATACTAAAATAAAGAAAATACGACTGAGAAAAATTTACTATTCTCAAGAATTTCTTACTGTATTTTCTTTTCCACATGCTCCAAACAAATCCTTGGCAAATTGGAGCATACATACAATACTCTCGAATAAAAAACATACAGTAAGAGCACAACTTGCGG
Organism: Rhododendron griersonianum; assembly: GCA_018127125.1. Lineage (NCBI taxonomy): Eukaryota > Viridiplantae > Streptophyta > Magnoliopsida > Ericales > Ericaceae > Rhododendron > Rhododendron griersonianum. Next base: position 59,210,716 of record CM030788.1, on the reverse strand, counting down.
ATGCAATCGTGTTCGGAGACGTCCGATGTATGTAAGAGTCACCACGTCTGTCGAACGGCTATAGACTCAATTGTGTCCGGAGTTGCATTTCTAATCCCATCATCAAATGGGCGTGTCTTCTTGTTCAAAAGAAAGAAAATAAAATGGGCCTTGTTTGGGGCACATATCCCAGACCCGGAGAAACCTTTGATTTTTGGTGGGGCTAAATTATGGCCCATATCCCAGACAGTAGCCCAGCCCAGCCCAGCCCAGTGCCTGAATTTTATCCAAATTGGAGTTTTGATGCGCCTGCGCCTGCCTTGTTCGTTTAGCTTGTAGGAGCGGAGCGGAGCGGAGCAGTAGTAATTTGGGGGATAATCGCGTGCAAGGAAGGAAGGAAGGAAGGAAATGAGATGATGGCGCAACCGTGCGTCTTCACATCTGCACCGTCTGCTTCTTCTTCTCTCATCAGATTCAACACCGCCTCCCCTATACCCAGCTCTTGTTCCGATACCACAACCCTCTCTCTCCCATCCCACCATCGTTTTCCTTCCAGGTCCAGGTACGTACACTACTCCTATTATCTTTTTTCAACTACTCCTTATCTCTTTATAATGGACCATAAGGCTTCTGCATTCTATTACTTTGTTTGTCTCTTTATAATGGACCATAAGTATTACTAGTATTTGTCTCTTGTTTTTGCATCAAATTAAGAAATATACCTGTTGACCAAAGGAATGCTCGGAATTATGCATTGAACAAGGGCCTCAAGTCCGTCTACTCGGGTGGCCTTTGGGACTCCAACTGGAGTTCATGCCAAGGGATTTCGTCCATTAGGTACATGATTAATCTCACAACTCACTCTCATTTGATGGCTGTTTATTTGCTTTGGGTTTGTTTGAATAAATCTTGAATTTCCGTGTAATTAGGGATGATTTACAAGTCCCATCTTCACACCACTTCCAAGTCAATAATGTATACGGAGAAGAAGGGCCACCGCCAGTGGTCCAGGAGGGTTTACAGTTTGTTGCCAGTAAACTTTGTGGACATGTAAGGGACTAGACTAGGCTGTGTGTTTTCTTCATATATTAGTAACGTTTGGTCCACTGTCTAACTGTTTCTTCGTTTATTGACAATTTTTTTTGGTTTATAACTGGTTTCTTAAGAGGATAATACGTTGCTGTGGACCAGTTTATGCTGATACGGCAAACTATATTGTTGCTCAGCTTCTCTATCTTGATGCTGTTGATCCTAACGAGGTCTGTTTTCTGGTTTTCCCTTTTGTGAAGTTTGTTTTTGCATATTATGTAATCATTTTTGTCGCCTTAAATTCTTCTCCTTTTATTGTGCGCCAGCTCTGGGTTCTGTTCTTCGCTTTCGGTAGTTTTTGTTTTATTTTTTGTGTGATTAGTTTCTTTTTCTTTTATAAGGTTTTAACACATTTCAAAGTAATGAAAAAAAGAAGACGATATTTATGAATTTCAACAGTGTTTCAAACTAGTTTACAACCTAAGTGCTACTTACAATGACCTCTCCTGAAAATCTCATTGAAGTTAAACTGTGTAATGTCATCACTTATATTTGTTCTTAGTCTATATACTATTGGATTGGTAGCCATCTTACAACTTGCAAATGATTGTGAAAGCTTTTAAGCCTTGTCATTTCATCATACACTTCTACAGTTTTACAGTTATCATATTTGTTATTGGAGGCATTTTTGGATGGCGAATTTGTGACTACAAATGATGTATGATGTAAAGCACATTCTCACAATAGTGGTTAATTTTGTTGGGACCTCAATGTGCACATACTCACTTGCAGTACCTGTGGTTGAAAACATAAGTTTTACTAATAGAGGAGGAGGATTGCTTGCAAGTTGCAACTAGGCACCAAGTATAAAAATGAAACGGAAGCAATAAAAAAATCTTTTACCGCTACCGAATAGAATGAGTCATGGATTTTGCACGGTGTTCTAAGTTGAACTCTTTTTTATAGTTGGATGGTATAACACTGATTTTAATTTTTAACAGGACATTGTCATGTATGTGAACTCTCCAGGAGGATCAGTTACAGCTGGTAATATTCTTTTTCTTTTTTGTATTTGTGTGTGGCTAATTTGTCCCTTTCTTGATGTTTTGCACAATTCTTTCGTTGAAATTCCTGTTTATTTTCTTGCTCTGATCAATTACAGGTATGGCCATATTTGACATGATGAGGCATATACGCCCGGATGTTTCCACTGTATGTGTCGGGCTCGCTGCTAGGTAATTTGTTGATGAAGGTTTTGTAATGCCTCTTCCCTTGTGCATATATTGTTCACTAAAATTGTCAACTAATGGTTCTTTCTTTGATGAATCTGATTTACAATGCTCATGCTTTTTTCTGAGTCATGTAGATGTATAAAAATCATTTACCTACCTTCTCAAAAGAGTTGTGGAAATTTATCTCCAAATTTGTTTGTTCCAATGCTTTGTTTTTGTTTACTTTGTTATCTCCAAATTTATTTAAATTTTCTCTTCATTTTTTTCTCCTGTTACTTCCATGTTGGTACCTCTCTTTTATGGTAGTTTAATGGGGCTCAGTTCATTGCAAACTGATGCCTTTTTACTATGGATTTCTTTAGCTTTACTGATGGTCATGGACTCGGAACAAGTATTGAATGCGGGTGTCGAACAAGCTGGACTTTCCTAGAATATTTTCCTATCAACTGGTTTTAGTTTCTGAAGAATGAGAGGATTTAGCTGTCTAATTCTTTTATGGGAGTGAAACACGTATCACATTCCCTTCTCTTGTGACTTGTCATACTTGGTGACACAGGTCCACTTTTGAGTGGAAGGAAGAATACATGTAGTACTTGTTTTCCGTGGGGTAGATGATAGTTTGGCATTATTTGAACCTCCTTTACTTATGAGTTTGCTGGGCTTGTAGGTACGGGAGGAGTAATGTGTTTATGAGTTAACCATGTCTTGTCAGGGGATGTGAGCATCGACTAAGTTCATGGTTCAACATGATGTTAGCTGGAACATGGATTGTTCCTGTACAAGGAATGAGAAAGTGGTGCGACACATGGCCTAATTGTGGTACGAAAGGGTTAGGCTTCTACAACATATAATGTTGGAATGTACTTCTTCAAAGAGATAAATAAGCAATGAATTTGTGGTATATTTCCTAAATTATTTGCGTAAAACATAATTTTAGGTGTATCATGACCAATTCTTTTACTCTTGGTCTTGCTAAAGCTCCACTCTATCTAGATTTATGCTTTATGACATTACTCACATTAGGAATATTTTCTCCCAAGGTAAATGCTAAGGAATAAATAGGAAAAACTTTGGGGACCGCTTTGGAGATCCTAGTACACTTTTCGAAACGAAGGTGTACCATGATTTGGAACGAGTGTTCCAATAAATAATTTAGCTAGGGTGTGAGATTTATGTGGTAACACGGTCTGAGAAAGGTGGTGTTACATGAAATAAGACAAGTCCACATTCTGTCAGATCATTTTTGGTACAAAATTTTGGCATAGCATAGGTTATTAAAATGGTATTGTTGCTGCAAGTGGCACTTGCAGGCTGAAACCTGAGCTGTCTGCTAGGTAGCTGTTGATAAGAGAATTAGGGAGTTAGTATGCTTTGCATGTTGTCAATGGGCATTATTTGAATGTTATATTAACCGCTCTTAGCAAGAATCATGGTTCGTGCACCGAGATATCACGCTGCACAAACTTGGCTATAATCCTGATGCCACTTAACATAACCAAGGGAATGGCGAACTGCAAGACGCCAACGTGTTCTTTTTCTTTTCTTTTCTTTTTTTGTAGTAGGATTGGCATTTTTTTGCCTGATATTTTGTTGATGCAAATTATGGAGTTCTTATGATGGTGCTCTTGACAGAGGCTGCAAGGTTATTCTGTATGTGAATATTTTTATGTACTTATGTCTGTCAAGGAATGGTCCAGAATCTCCAGGATGCATGTTTGTGTAGGCATGATTCGTTATGTTCCTGGTGGAGTTTTCTTAACGGAATATGTTTTGCTGCTTGCATTACATGTCATAAAAGTGTTCGCTTTTACTTATGGACATCATGTTTTCTGCATGAACAGCATGGGGGCTTTCCTACTTGCTGCTGGAACAAAAGGTGAACGACGTGACTCGCGATGTGTGTTTGCAATTTTATATCTTTTGGCCTTTATGTAATGACTTTGCTAAACATGTTTCTTGGTCGCACTGGCAACTGAAGGAAAAAGATACAGTCTGCCAGACTCTAGGATAATGATCCATCAGCCTCTTAGCGGAGCTCAAGGTTTTGGGACTCAAATAAATATTCAGGTATCCCTCGTGTTGCATGTCATTTTTTGCTGGGCATATTTTTTTGTTACTTAGTTTACAAAGGCTGATTTAACCATGCAGATATATTGAAATGCCTATGTCTATCACTAACTTAAACTTTATGCTGAAAAAAAATAGACTGGTGTAGACCCTATCGAGAAGAGGGCTTATGGATGACGATTTTAAAAATGGCATGGTCCCTTTTTTGAGCATTCGGAAACGAGTCAGTCTTTTGTGAGTTTGGTTTATATTTATAGCATTATAGGAGATGTCATGTAATGGTGTTCTTTTAATGTTCGTGTTGTTTTTACTTCAATGTACTGCGACTCTGCGAGCTTTATATCTTTGTGGATGGACCTATCATCCTTTCCCTAGGGACTGTTTCAGTATAAGAACTACTTTCTTGGTCCTTCATTAGAAACAAATTAAGAAGACAACCACGAAGGAGTAAATGAAAATGAGAAGGCAAATGCTTTATGATACACCAGATCCAGCCAAGTTACTGATAGAGAGAGTAAATTTGTTATTTCCTGATCTCTCCCTTCTATTTCAAACATGTGTTGCAACGTGTATCCCATAGTGGAATAAACTAAGTACATCGAAAAATGGACTTTTGTCTGTCCTGATCCATTGATAAGTCAGAAAACCTTGAAATGGTGCCTAAACTTGGATTTGTTGATGCAATTGTGATGGGTTCCTTTGAGAGGGTTTTCGATCCATTAAATTTAAGCAATGAGGCGATTGAGAGTTATTAGATACGGCCATAGGTGGTAGATTCTACTTTTAAATTCCCACATCCATTGGTTGAATTCTTTATGCTCAGGAAGTTATTTTTTTTATGACTGTGATTTAGTTGTTTTGTTGCTGTTCCGTTGAAGGCTTTACTTTGTTACATGCATGCGTTCTCATGTTTTCTTACTGTCCATCTTGATAAAACAGAAGAAAGGAAAGGATGAGTAGGCAAAATAGCAAAATAGCGAACTTGTGATGTTACTTGTGACCCTGATTAGTTGCAATCTGTTGTCTAGGCAGATGAAATAGCGTTTCACAAGGCAAACCTTACCACCTATCTGTCCCTTTTCTCTGGTCAAAACATTGATCAGGTCTACCGGGACACGGACAATGATAACTTCATGAGTCCTAAAGAAGCAAAGGAGTATGGGCTTATAGATGGTATTATCATGAATCCTCGCAAAGCTCTCCAACCTCTAGCAGCATCAGCAGCTAGTGCAGGCCGATAAAAAATATATCAGCAGCTAGTGCAGATCAGTAATGGCAATTATGTGTGTAAACTTACCTCCCTGTGGTTCTTCTGCGTCAAATTACTTGCTAGCTGTGCTGTAATGGAATTGATCATGATCTTGTATTCGTTCTCTCTTAGATTGTGACTCATGTCGATTTCTATACACATAGAACAGTGAATGAAAATGCATTTCCACCTTTTTCCATCCCACTGCTGCTGCTGATTATCATGGTAAGTGTCATCTTCTTCTGGATTTGTTCGTCGAACCATGCTGCTTTTTGAGGTACGCCAAATCAACAACTACAGAACCCATGTAGTCCCCAATCATTGGGGGTATAGGCAGGGGAGGATTGGAGACAGACGTAACTTTTGGCAATATGCACAAAGTGACTGCTCTCAGAATACCGCTGCAACAGTGGCCCCCCTATACCTATTTTGCTGTAGAACTATTGAGGCACACCAGATCAAGAGCATAAAAACATCTGGTTTGCCTCCCCCCTCCTCCTTTTCTTCTCTTTCAATCCGTTTCAATCGGGTCCTGTGTTTCAAAATGTAGCAGTTAAAAGTTCTGTCGGATTGCTTTAACTTCTTGACTCACCTCCTTTGGGTTGTGCATGAGACTTTCATACACTTACATTGGGACGATCTTTTATAAACTTCACGAACTGTGTTTCTTTGTTTGAAGGAATTTTTTGTGGTCTTTGCTTCGTTAAATGCATTAGAGATAGAGAAGGCTGACAGTGGAAATTTGTCCAACATGGATGAGATCAGAGACGTTATACCTCTATATTGAGAGGAAATTTGTCCAACATGGATAAAATCAGAGACGTTATACTTACTCCATATTGATAGGTCCAAGCGTACTAAAATATTGTGATATACTTTTAAATTGTCATCTTTTTAAGAAATATAGCGTGCAGTGTTATTTAATAATTAACGATCAATGAATTGAGATCATCAACAGGGTAGAAATGTCTAATTCGTTTTTGTTGGCAATTGATTATTTGGTACAGCGGATAGCCATGATCACACTGGCCTCTACCGTATCCCTAGAATTTGGCTGTAGTTAGTGGTCTATAATTGTACTAGCTGGGCCTTCCCTTCAACATGAGTTGCCCGATTAGAGATTTGGTGGCATCTGTTTGCTGTGCATCACTCCTCATAGCTATCCAGCAGCTTATATATATATGTGTGTGTGTGTGTATTTATATATTGCAACCAACCTTAAGAATATATTTTCACGAAGTACCTTTATGTAAGCTTATTTATCACCAATTTTGTGCGTAGTCTAGGTATTTGTGTTCCTTCTTTCTCAACAAACCATTTTGTTTTGGATTAAATTGGCATGAGAGTGTGGCACAATGGTGGGAAAGAGCAGCTCTTCAGCTCTGCCTAGCCAGACTCTCAACTGCCGACTACCACTCTACCTTTATCCATTACCCACATCTTTCCTCTCTCTTCCTTTGTTCGATTTTCCATTTCCTTCTATCCTCTTGTTTGCCTCATCAGCTTAGCTGCGCTCATTCATGCCTTGGCTGGCTGGATGCCGCTTATAAGTAAATCAACAAAAACCATTTTCTGACCCCATTTATATGCTGTTTGGATTTTGATATGCACTTTACGAGTTCATATTGGTTTCAGTATTAAGGTTAGCATATCAGCCGGAATTGTTTTGGTCATAAAAGAAGCACTAGTTTGATAAGCAGAGTTGTGTTCTTTCCAGGGTTACATGAGACAATGCTTTATTAGTCAAGGACGGTGGAGAAGCAGGTGGTTGATGATACCATTTTTGGGGTTGTGAAGGAGGAGAGGTGTGTTGATAGGGTGGTTATGGCAGCGGGCTTTGGTGCATTGTGGTGACAGAGATTGAGAGATGAGGTTGAGACGCTGGTGTTTATGGTTGAGGTTAATAAAGAGATGTCAATGGGTGTTGGGATCGTTGACTTTGTTGGTTGGTGGTTGTATTACCAATCTGTGACAATTGGATTTGTTAGGACATAGGATTGTAAGGGGCATTATGTGGGTGGGAGTAAATAGTAATATTGCTATGTACTGTACTGTAGGACGGTAGAAGAAGAAAATCCAGGAGGGATGCTACATACACTATACCAAATCGCTACATCTATTACATTTTTTGTGGGGCCCACTTTGGGTCCCAAAAAATACCAAAAAAATGCTCATAAATTTTAAAATAATATTTTATGGGGCCCTATAAAAAATCAGCTCCAAATAATATCGGTAAGTATTATTTTTTGATTCATATGGGTGAGGCGAAACCAGAAATAATATTTACTGATATCCATTGGAGCTGATTTTTTACAAGGCTTCATAAAACATTTATTTTAAAATTTATGAGTATTTTTTTGTATTTTTATGAGACTCGAAGTGAGCCTCATAAAAAATATAATGAATGATGTAGTGGTTTCGTGTAGTCTACCTAAACTTATTGATAGCTCTTTCACTATGGGAATAATGAAGACAAGGTCTAAACTAGACCGCTTCCACTACGTCTCTATCTTCGGATCAAAACAAAAACTACGTCTCTATCTTGTACGCATGTTGGATTTATTCCTCCCGTGTCAAGATTTTTTGATTCTCTCTTTTTCTTTTCTTTTTTTTGTAATCTCCCTATCAAGAAAAATTCTTGGATGTGGTCAAGTCAATTGTACTCGTTTTCTTTTTCGTATCCTTGTAAAATACTAGTATGAGCTTCTCTACCTATTGTATGGATTTCTTGGTGACCAAAACTTTTACAGGAGATGATTAATACGGAGTACTAAAAATTAGGAGAAGATAAAAAAAAAAACAAAATAACTGATCGAATATGTTAGGCAAAGCTCTTGCCAATATTTTCACAATGCCATTTCTTGTGTACAATTTAATAGCAAGTTGGGCGTTGTCAAAATTGTCACATCATGACAAAAAAAACTTTGAAACTAACGAAGCAATATAGTGAAGAAAATAAATAGAATAATGGCATTGTAGCGAAGCATAATTTGGGGCCAAAACGACAAAAACTAGGGAAGATGCTGCAAGATAATGTTTATTATTTTCTCAAAGAGATGTTAATGGTTTTTAGGGTCGCTGACTTTGTGGAGGTTAACATGCTCTAAAATGATGTTTTGACTAAGTCAGGACCTTATATAGTCATTTGGCAGATATCCCTATCGAAGGTTGCAGTTTATTTGATCTACTACTCCTATATAAGAAGAAGATTACCATCTTAATCTTCAGCTTAAGTTAAGAAAACTAACATCATCCTCCTCGAGACCAAGTTATTTGTTTCTAGGCTCTAGCTACTTCAATATGGCAAATTCCCCATGCTCTTTTCCTTCATTCGGAATCAGTGAAATCTACCGTAGTTACAATTCGTTCACTGGGTATGAAAAACAAGAATCTTTCAGCAAAAGGAAACAAGAAGAATTATCAGGTATCGAAAATTTGGGAGCTACTCATTCATTATGTTCTGAATATGGCTTTTACCAGGAAAACAACCCACCTGGTAAGAGAGTAAATTTCGCCACAGATATTGAACCCTCATTTCCAGAATTTGCACCTTCACCACCAATTTACAGCCCTGGCATATTGAGTGGTTTCGAGTTTGACCCCACTTTCCTATCAACCAACCAATCACTTTCGGAAATCCTGGGGGAGGAGGAGGAGCAGTCTTCCTTTTCTGTAGCATCTTTACAGCTCCTGACAAATTCCGCTAGCGGAATCAAGAAGTTGAAGGGAGAAATTCGTAGTGATTATGAGATTAACTATGCAGGCGGCCAGAAATTGTCGACTGAAGAAATCATGAGAGTGGCCGGAGAGAGGTTCATACAGTTGTCTACCCAAAGAGTTGATGATTCCTCCTCGATGCATATCCACCCGTATGGTTATGCTTTCTCTGGTCTCTCTTTCGAGGACACCCAAGATGTGGAACTAGTTCACCTCCTTCTAGCTGCAGCTGAGAAGGTAGGGTATCAGCAGTTTGCCAGCGCGAGCAGATTGCTCACTAGCTGCGAATGGTTATCTTCGGCCACAGGCAATCCTGTCCAGAGAGTTGTTTCCTACTTTGCTGGAGCGCTGAGGGAGAGGATTGATAGGGAAACAGGAAGATTCGCGTCATGGAAAATGGAGGGGAATGAGAATTACAGTATGGCAGGCTCAGGGACACGCGTGAGTTCGAACCTTGCGTTGTTAAAATTCCACCAGGAACTCCCCTTTTCTCAGGTCATGCTATTTCCCGGAATTCAAGCGATTTTAGAAAACATTAAATCGGATACCAAGATCCATTTGGTTGATCTCCGAATCAGGAGCGGCGTACAATGGGTGATCTTGATGCAAGCTCTAACAGAGCGAGTTTTGCACCCAATTGAGAATCTAAAGATAACTGCAGTGGGGACAACAGGTGGAGAGAATATGGAGGAAACGGGAAAGAGGTTAGCAAATTTCGCCAAGTCCCTGAACTTGCCTTTCTCATTTAACGTAGTTCTCTTATCAGACATGAAGGACCTTACGACGGAACATTTCAATACAGAAGATGGAGAGGCTGTGGTTATTTACTCTCAAACCATACTTCCATCAATGATCTCAAGGCCTAACTGTTTGGAAAATCTCCTGGGAGTGATAAGGAAGCTTAATCCAGCCATAATGGTAGTCATTGAAGTCGAAGCAAATCACAATTCGCCTTCGTTTTTCAATCGCTTCATTGAGGCACTTTTCTTCTATAGTGCCCTTTTCGATTGTTTGGAGGAATTTGGAAATCAAGACGATCAGTACAGAATCACACTTGAGGGAAAGTTTTTCGGTGATGGGATCCATAATATAGTTGCAGCTGAAGGTGAGGAAAGGGTCAATAGGAATGTGAAGATGAGTGTATGGAGGGCATTCTTTGCTAGGTTTGGAATGGTGGGAGCTGAACTCAGTGAGTCAGCTTTGTACCAAGCTAATTTGATTGTCAAGCAGTTTGCCTTTGGGAGTTATTGCACTCTAGAGAATGATGGGAAGTGCCTAACTGTGGGATGGAAAGGGACTCCAATTCATTCCCTTTCCACTTGGAAGTTCCTTTGACAATTCGTTGTTTTTCTAATTCTTTTGATTGTGTCCCCTAGATCTAATTACGGAGTGTGTGGTAGATCTAACCTTTATGAAAACCTTATTGGATGCTTGTCGTTGTGTGAATGTGTGTTCCCTTTCCTCTTGTTCAAAAGCATCTGTAACTTTTTATGTCTCATGATCAAATTGTGAGGTGATGATTAGAATCTTCAATCAGTTATCTTTAAAATGCAACAAATCTTTATGTAGGCTAATGTAAGTGCACCACTTGATCCCTTGATTGCCCCTAAATTGGACATTTACATGAACCATAATGAACATTTACAAGCTAACTCCCAAGACAACAGGTGACGAAGAAACAAACTAATAGGCAATCTGACAACTTCTGCTCTACCACATTTCTCTTCTTTCAAAATGCAAATGGTAATACAACAATTCATTCCAGGTATCTGGAACGCCAGGAAGACACCAATGGCTACAGTCTTGAAAACTAGAAGAGTAGCTCTTACGAAATTTTCTACCATATACAGATGGGTGAGCATCGATTCTGTACTCGGATAAACTGGTTACATTCAAGTAAGTTACCGGAGTTTTCATCTGCTTTATGGCCTCCTCCACAATAGAATTCTTCCCAGGGTAGTTGAAACTTGAAATTTTGGGAAGTGGTTCAGTAGCTTCTTTGCAGTGACCACCAGAATTCCACTGGCCTCCTCTGTCCAAACAAATGAAAGTTCACTCAGCAAGTTAAACGAGCAGGGAGATGGGAATTGATCCTCTAGTTTTGTATGCTAGTAAGGTCAAACCTGAAATGGGAAGGGGCAGAACTTCGAAAGAAAACTTGGGTTTTTCCTGGATTGGTATGTTTATCAACCCATGAAGCCCATGTTACTAAAGCCCTTTGGAAAGCTGTTGAAACATCAAGATGAGGGTGAACTTGGCCCCTTTCCTGGTAATAGTTGATCCTGTAACGAGAAAACTAGGGGGGTTATCAAGAAATTTATAACTGATGGGTAATACCATTACCTAAACTTGGCTTCATATTAGTTACATATCAGAACTACCAAAGCTAACTTCAATTCCTTATAAATGTTCAATAAGTTCTAGTTATGGTTTGCTTAGCAGCTCTCAAAAACTTATGAATCAGTCAAACTAGTGTTACTGGAGAAGGACAGAGGACTAAATCGTGCATTGATTGCTTTCAAAAGAAAAGGAAGTAGCATCCAAATTGGAGTGAGGGAGGGACCTTGTTAGTTTTCTCATGAGAATTCGTCTAGAACATTTCAGTTGATCATTTCTAGCAAATTGGGAATCAAGCATGGAACCTTGTTTCAGAAAAGTACTAACCCAGCTTTTGTTTTGAAATGAGTCCACCAATGTGCAGTGTTGAAGACCAGAATATCAGCTCCTCTCCATCTCGATGAGCCCTTATCTATAGTGTCAATCTTCAAGGTTTGCACCCGTTTCTTGCCGAGCCTCGCCTTGCTTTCATGAACCAAGAAATGGGTTACATAGTACTCGACTGTGCACTTATAATCCTGCAAAAAACACCTCGATAAACCAAACTCTGCCGATACCCTCAAAGTCAAACAGAATCAACAACATTCTCATTAGGATTTTAGAGAACTACCACAAACTTGAAACTGTAATCTCCCTTCTCTTTGGTGATCCTCCGCCCACGAGTCTCGTACACCCTCTTCGGATCTTTGATTGCTCCCATTAGCAGACACAGCATGGATTCCCATTGGTTTCTGTTAATTGAATCCCCCACAAAAACTAGTCTCTTCCCCCTAATCAGTTCTAGCATTTTCGTTGCATTGAACCTAAATACAACCCAACACCAACCAGTTAGTATTTTAGTAAAGCAAATTTTTACTAACCCCACACGCAATTGTTAGACAACCATATGCTCCCTCACACAACACTTGGAACACTAAACACAACGCAATGTTGCGTAAATCAAGTACAAAATCCTAATTAATTGACCATGAAGATCCAGCACACTATAACTTACTTGAAAATGAAGCTTCAAATAGAATGCAGGAAAGACAAATGAAGTACCTTGGAATGTCACAATCTTGGGGCTGCCACCTCCACTTCATGTACTCTTTATCCAATCTGCCATTACCTTGACAATCAAAACCTTCATCTATGAAGGGACATGAAACATTTGTGTACAGAGCGTAGTTCTCATCAAAAACCCACCTCCCTTTGGTAACATCACAATTTCTACTTTTGTGGTCTTCGATTATCTCTCCACTTGAAACTTCATTTTTCTCAGGCAAATTATAAAAAACATTTTTTTGCGTACTTGTCGATTTACCATTTCCAGCAACTCCTTGGTATATTCCGTTATCTGATACTCTGGACTCATTTTCCCTTCTCTTAAGCAACCCCGTAATTGAACCTTGAGCAAACCCATAAGTATTTTCAGATTTCGCGAGACGAGTACTGATGGAAGTTCCATTTATAGCAAAATTCGCAATTTTCCCATGGCCTGACACTGCCGTACCACTTTCCTTGGTCTGAAATCTTGGCACATTAGCAAACCGGGACCTATTTTCTGGTGTCGTGAAATGGGTATCAATCAGAATGGCTGAGAAATTTCTAGTGGAAGCGGTCGAAGTCTGAAGAGTTAAGGGTTTGAGGCCTAGACTTAGAGTGGGGGTGTTGAACATAAAATGGGTTTGTTGGTGAACAGAAGAAGTAGCCCTAATAAGCCAGAGGGAGAAGAAGATTAGAAAAATGACGGAGGAAGAGATTGTGAAAGCAAACAGCAAGAATCTAGTGGTTTTAATGGAGAAACTCCTCTGCTTCTCCATCTACGGTGACAAACAGAAGACTGTGGAAGACAGCAGACTGGGAAAAACAATGATATATTAGGTCAAAGAAAACGTGGTGAGATTAGGTAGGAGTATAGATTAATACTAAAAAGAAGACAAATGTTGTTATGCTGGGAAAAAAAATTTCAAGAACATGGTCACGTTGAAATGAAATGGAAGAGAAGCAGATAGGTACTGTATGTTTTTCAGTAGTAGGAAGGTTCCCTTGAAGTGATGGGGAGAGAGAGTGGGGGCTGTTTCTCAGGGGAAAGTGGAAAGTGGAAACCCCCAAGCAACAGCCCAAACAAGAGAGATGCTACATACACTACATCAAACCACTACACCATCCACAACATTTTTTGTAGAGTCCACTCAGAATTTCAAAAAAATACAAAAAAATATCCAAAAATTTTAAAATAATGTTTTATGAGGCCCTGTAAAAAATCAGCTCTAACGGATATCGGTAAATATTATTTCTAGGTTCGTATGTCCGAAACTGTGCAGTTGAACATTTTCGCTTCTACAAATCTAGAAATAATACTTACCGATACCCGTTAGAGCTGATTTTTTGTAGGGCCCCCTAAAATATTATTTTCAAATTTATGGATATTTTTCTGTATTTTTTGCGAGACCCGAAATGAGCCTCATAAAAAATGTAGTGGATGGCGTAGTGGTTTAGTGTAGTGTACCTAGACTTAGTGCCCAAACAAATATCAAGGCCGGCTGGTTTGCGTTATCAACCAACCCACATTCTTTTCTCTTCTTTTCTTTTTTTCCACTGCTGTAAACCATTTTTTAATTACTACTAATTTTAACCACCTGTATTGTAAGAGTGACTGGGAGGAAGTGAAGTCAGTATTTTTTTTACAAAACAAATTGCAACAAAAAATAAGCACTTATTACAATTTTCAAGCTTAAAAATAATAAACTTACTGAAATAAAAAAATATATAATATGGATTTTGATTGATAGATTTCGATGAGATCTATCAAATCCTGCAAAAATATATATATATATATTTTCGTAAACCCATTATTTTAAAACTTGAAAATAAGTCCTTATTTTTTAAGTACTTATTTGAGAAAGTGGGCCGATCATTCCCACGGAAAAACAAAAAACAAACACTCATTCGGGTCATATGGGCGTACTGGTGACAACCATTGCAGAAGCAACAAATTTCATTCAAATGGCCAACACCATACTTCACCAAATACAGGACTCACAAAAGTGGGGGAAAATGGAAAAACAGAAATGTTTATTTATTTATAAAAACAAAGAAATGTTTATTCTGAACCTTGCGCTTGCACACGACACAACCTTAATAAACACAACAAACAATCCTAACCATAACCGAATCAAGAATCGATCATGGCATCTTGCCTCAATCTAACTATCAAAAACTGCCTCCACAAGGACGTGCTTTCTCCTAGGGTAACCCAACCCCAGAATGTGGCTCAAATACACCTTTTCATCCTTCACCGTTGCAGCCGTTACTAATCGATGGCTCTGCCCCTTGGACTTGCCTATCACCTTGGCAGTCTCCCAATCATTGGAACTTTCAACCAGTCTCGAAGGGTTTCCAGCAACCACGAGCCTTGTCGGAGATAACAGCTCTAAACCATCTCCAAATGAGAGTGGGCCCCCTTCCACCTCAATTAACTTCACGTCATCTCCCTTCTCTATCTCAACCTTGAACAAATTACCTGAGAAAGTGTGGATTACTATTAAATACCCGTTAGGATGGTAAACAATCCCGTTAAGGCCGACTATGTTTTTGTACCACTCTTTTGGAATAAAGAGTGGGCTTGTAATGGTTGATTGGAACTCTCCATTCACCCCAACCTTCCAAATCTTGTTTCCTTGGGCATCAGTGATGTACGAGTTGCCCACTGCATCCACCGCTACATCGTCTGCCAAAGTTTTTCCATCTCCTACACAAATTGAAAACAGGGGACATATTTCTGGTAAATAGGAATATAAAGCAACCCTAGAAATAGGAATATAAACCAATAGATATTAACCAGTATCTACTCTAGTGCGACCATGCGTGTTGGTGTTGGCTTTGTATCATGTGAATGTTTCTCCTACTCACCCATGTTACTATGTTCTTTAACAACATTGAGTTGGTGATCACTGTTACTCTCACCGGTGATAATTAGATATAAACATGCCATAGATATACACCATCAATACCATATAACCTGTGAGAGAGCAATGCTATATAAATCAGATATTCGTCCATAATTCTTATTCAAGATGATTTTTTGGTAATTCTTTCATCTTAGAAATGAGACACCCTCTTTATAGCTTTACAACTTTGCTTGTGGTGTATTAACTTCACGACATAGCGTGTCACAGATCTTCCAAGAGATCACAACTATCAAAAATAGAATGTAAAACACTGTGTGCGGGCGCATTATATGTATTAGAATCCTTACATATGCTAAATAATATCGTGATATTGATATTGTGATTTGATTGTAATTGATTACGATTTCATTATAATTGGGATGATTCTCTTCCATAGTTAGGCTCCTTTCTCTTGTATAAATAAAGGTCTCATTGTACAGTTTCAATATCGAATTCAATAAAACTTCTCTTTATATTTAACAATATGTATGCATAAACCACCCACTCCACTTGTAGTTATTTTCTACAGTAGTAATTTGGGTAATAGTTCGTCCAGTAAAGTGAATATATTCAATATAGAATTCAATGGTGCCAGTGTTGGGTGAGCCAACCAAGTATGACCATTGAAAGAAGACAATTAAGCCGCGCCTCTATTTTGGTTGAAAATGATCTCCCCACCCACTGAGACAAAGAAAGACAGGGACCCAGCTGTGTTATTTTGGATGTAGCTCACTCCAACCCCACAAACTACGACTCTAAATTTAGAACAATGCCAGGGTACATGAATACATGAAAAGTTTTTCCGAAAATGTCCCGAGAGAGAAATGAATGGTTCAAATTCACTTTAATGTTGGGGTCTTACACATCAAAGTGAATCTCAACCATTAATTTCACTTTACTGGACATTTTCGGAGAAACATTTTCCGGATCTTAACATTTTCGTAAATTTTAATACTTAGAAGACCACATATATGGTTGCTTCTTTGACAGGATATTAACATCAGAATGGATTATATATCCGGACTAAACTGGACATATACAACATTTTATTACAATAGTTTTCATCCATACTAAACTGGACATATAATCTCACAAAGTGTAGAATATAATATACAATACCACGGGATATGATATTATTAATCCGATTAATAGTAAATCTCACCCAATAAGATTATATAACTACAACTAGTTCTGTCAAACAAAAGGGACAAAAGGGCTCATAGTAAATCAGATAGAAAATTTTGGAACTTGTATGTAGATAAGAAAGTAGCTCATCCACCAACCACCATACCAACTACTACATGTGACAATGACATGACTCACATGCCTCCATGGAATGGGCCTTCCACAATACTAGTAATTATATATACTCGCCAACCAAAGTAAATGGCAAGCTCCAAGAAAGGAAAAAAATTCACTTTTTTAATTCGAGGGATTAACATAAACATTATTTGAATTAAACTCTCAACCAAATTTATACACACAAAATTTTAGTTGGCCTCCCTCCTTGCCAATCTCTGCTATGAGACAGAATCTTGGTTAAGCCGATTACAAATATGTGAAGACAAAATTCATGGTTAACCAGATTATTATAAAAGCAGGGATCGATAAATCTAATGATAAAGAGTTCAAAAAGGCACGTGCGTACCACATGCGCCTCTGAATGAATAAGTGCTCACTGCTCACTCTAGGTCGTAATGAAAATTGAAATCAGAAGAATTGTGTTTGTGTGTTCTGGGGCCAAAGCACAACGCTAAAATGTAATCTATCATTAAAAAAATAATAATAATACTACTCCCCTTTTGTTTTTGTATTTCTTTTCCTGTGTGGAATAATAAAATTTCTCTTCGCAGGTAAAAATAAAGGAGGAAGAATATATAATGACAAAACAAAAGAATCACTACTCCTTCCTTCCTAGTACATGAAAATAAGAAGAGACTAGAGAGTGCAGAAGTATATACTTGTGTTTTCGAACTTTTTTTTTTGGGGGTTTCTAAGATTTTGGTACCTGGGCCACTGAGTTGAGTAAGAAACAATCGGTCCCACGTGGTCAAATCATAGGCCGCTACTGCACCGTAGCGATTACCAAACACGTCGGCGATCGCCACCAACAAGCGATTCCTAGGGGGGTCGACGACGAGACCCAGGGAGGCGTTGCCGGCCAAGTCAACGTCAGTGACTACCCGAACTTCCTCCAGTACCGTACCCGGAGAGTGGTCGTCGGGCACCCGGATCTGGCCCACACCTCCCTCCATGAAAGAGACGAGGAATCGAGTGTTGAGATCGTCCCACTTTGCGCCCTCCCTGAACCATCCGTTGCTGTGGTAGTGATACACGTGCGATGTTGGTTTCGCTGTTTCCAGGGATATGAGGTACGCGATGGGGACCGCCGATATGACCAGGAGGAGGAGGACAAATTTGGCGGAACAGAAGAAAGACGCCATAGGAGCTAGAGATTTTTTTAAAAAAAAGACAGAGTAAACTCGCAAAGGGAGGAAATCAACTAGTGGATAGCAAATACTCTTTGAACCGATTGCATGTTTGGGTGTGTATAAATATATTCCTATATTGAGAGAGAGGGAGAGAGAGAGAGAGAGATATTTGTTGGAGTAGTTAAAGAAAGAAGTACTGGGACTGATGGCAAACAGATGAGAAATGTGGGCAAGGGTAAAGAGGACCAACCACATGGCTAGCTCAAGCTTTCCTTTTTTCTTGTTTTTTTTTTCAAAGAAAGAAGCATACCCATTAATAAAAGCAAAAATGCTACGCGCACAATTATTGTGTTGATTGTGCGCCTAATTCTAACCGTTTAGATGTGTTTAGACGGTTTGGATTTTTTTTTAAAAAACTTTTCCAAGGAAAATTTTTACTTTTCTGGTGAAGAGTTTGAGCAAATCCTGACCATTTATTACAACAATGAACGGATAGAGATTGGTTGTGTGTGTAGCACTTTCAAAAAGCAAGCCATAAGGCATCTACAGATTATCATCGGAATACAAATCAAGCCATATGGCAGTAACAGATTCCCACCCGAATACAGAGACATGAAGACACAAGCAAAGAGACGAAACTCATGTCTAATACCTAAGCAAGAGTCATCACTCATTTCACACAGTTATCAATAAGAATCGGCATAAGTGGAGCTATAATACCCAGACACCAGACGCCTTGGCATGGCAGAGTTCCATATCAAAGACAGCATCAAAAACCGATGGAAATCTACCCACCGGATTAAATCCGGACAGAAATCGGACTGAATCCGGACAAAAATAAAATAAAATATACACTCCCCTTCGTCATTGAGCAACCCTTCTCTTGTCTAACCCCTCACTAATCAAAATTCTAAAGTCGACGACTCAAGAAACCACCAACGACGAGCGGAGCGGTCACGAACGGCAGCTCGCTCAAGCTGTTGGGACTATGGTAATAAATTCTTTTTGGAGCTAAGGTTCAGAATTGGGTGCGGGCTTATCTTCTCTCGGTTGACAAATGGAGCATCAGTTGGTCCAAAAAGGTTGCTGAGCTAAAGAAAGTCAAGCCATCTCAAATGACTAAGAGCATCCACATTAGAGTAGCTAAACTACCATGTACTTCACTTTAACGAGCAAAATGGAAGAAACACCATCACATCAGCCTCTTTACTAGTAGGGACCACTTGTTAAAGTTTTAGTTTTGCAACAGTCCCTCTTTATCTTAAGAGAGGCACTGTTCATCCGTTAAAGGTTTTTATATTAATTTACTGTCTCACCCACTCCTTTTATTTGTTTCCAATCCGGCACTGTTCATCCATGGGGACTATTTTATTAATATTTAATTGAGTAGAGAGTGAGAGTAAAGAGTTTGATGCAGTAGACATTTAAAAAGTGAGTAGCTAAAGTAATAAAGTTAGTTTTTAAGATGTAATTTGGTCCAAAATCTATAGAGGCTGATGCGGATGCCCTAATGGAGTAGATTTTTTCTCACTCGCCAAAATCGATCTGTATACAAATTTTTATGTATCTTTCTTTCGAGACATTTTCAGCTGTCAGATCAAGTGACAATCTTTTAGGTTTAAATTTTTTACATGATCCGATGGTAAAATTGAACAATAAGAAAAATATAATGAAATTTAGGTGATAAGAAATTGAGAGAATCAAATGTGTATCGAAGCCCATTTAATAGGTGGGAATTGAACGGAACATAGCCCTTACTATTTTGTACATTAGAGGGGTACTCTAGTCTAGCTATACGTGGTCCGTCATTTTTTTTTATAATGATGAAAGGCACTACTAATCTATTTCGCCTACGCAATCAATAGGAAGTTAAATAAGGATGACAAGGGATATTGAATATATTGCAACAAAACTTTTTTAACTCTTATTTTATGAATAGAAGATCGATGAAATGCCGTGCGGATCCTTACCAAACAATTAAATTATGAACATCCAGGCCAAAATAAATTTTGTTCACATTTAATAAATGGATTGCCAACGGACCATTGCATTTGCGTGTCCAATTTTTAGCACTACCTTCTTACATGTTCTCTCACTTTTTTAAACGGAGAAATGTGATCTATTTCTACCTGCGACAAAGATATTACTACTAAATATTAGGAGAGCTCTAAACACAACCTAACACGTTACATTAAGAGTTGAAATCCAAACTCTATTTACATATTTTTGTATAATACTTTCGAAAAGTTTGTTTGGTACACAAAACTTGACATCTGCTCCTGCGAGATTTCTAGGGTACAAAAAGGTTATTTTTGTATTAAAGAATGGCTTAAATTGTTTTTAAAAATACACATTTTTTTTCAATGTCAAAACAATACGGTCAAGAATAGAGTAATAACCATAAACGTTTTGAGTCTTTAAATCAATTTTTTTGGGAAGTGATTATAAAACATCCATTTTATCACTAAAAAAATGACCCGTATTTGTATTTCCTTTTTTGTTTGGCTTATCTACTTTTTTGGTTCCGACAAATATTTCTCAGTTTCAATTTCGTCCTTCTAAAATTTTTTGTTTCAATTTTACCCTTCTAGCCGATTTCAATGTTACCCTTCCGTCAAAAACTTGTATGAAAAATGCCTAAGTGGCAAATGGCTTAGTGATGTGGATTGTGGAAAATGCCTAGATGGTGTACCTCAACTGTAAACCAATTATCCATCTCTTCAATGCAAAAAACAAAACAAAAAATCGGTAGAAGTCTCCTAATGTATATACTAATCGATTTACTTTAGCCGACAAAGGCACTCGAGTTTAGGCTCCGTTTGTTTCAAAGTAAAATATTTTTTGATGTAAAATATTTTTCATGTAAAATGATTTTGCAAAAAATAAAAGTTTCGTTTTTATTTTTCGGTGTTTGGTTGATAGTTGTTCCACAAAAGAGGTTTTTTGAAAAATGACTTATGGCCTTTTCAAGCGAAAAACATTTTCAACATTTTTCTGAAAAATATTTTACTTATTTTTCGGCGTTTAATTGTGCAAAAGATATTTTACACCCAAATAAACGGAGTCTTCCAAAATTTTTGTTCAAGCGCGGTTCTCTTTGTTCAAAGCCCATACCATTTCAATAAGGAACAATTGATTTACCTTTGCATCTACCACTCTACTTCGACTGTTGAACCCTACGTGTTCCTCGTCTTCTCTTGATTTTGCCAAGGTTGTCAAGTTATGTGGGTTTGGGGGCAAACGATTTTGGGAGTTACTTGTTTCGATGTAAATTATACAGTGTTAAAATATTTTCTTAAAAAACAAATTTTAAATTTTTACTTTATGGTGTTTGGTTGACACATGAAAAATATTTTTGCCTATTATACTCCTCAATTTTCTATTCCCTAATTTAGACTTTGGGTCCAACAGACGTTTCGATTTTCTCTGTAACCCATGTCATAATTCCCTCTCTCCAACTCCAACCAACAATAAAATATCAGATCACCGAGTTTCCTTGGTCCTTGATGGTTCCAGCTGGTACGATTGGGCCACAATGTCAAGGGTTCAAAACCTGGCAGGTGGTGGAGGTGGAAAATGGTGGTTCGTATTCTTTCTCGTTTTGGATCTGATCTATCTATCTATCATCATCTGTATACTATACAAATGTGTTTGATGTCTCACAAGCCTTTCAACTCATAATCCTTAATTTACTAGATTTTTTATTTTTTTAAGTTTTAAAATTGGGAAGGAAAAGAGAGGGAGAGGGAGAGAGAGCGTGGGGAGGGGGAGAGAGAGAGAGAGAGAGATTTTTGGAGAATTGGGAAAATATTATTCAATGTCTCATGGGCATTGTCATATGGCGGTCCAATTTATCTTTCCACCACATATTTTTGTTGCTTGTCCTACAAAAAATCGAGCCCGTACAAAATTTGTTGTTTGTCCCGTGTATCAAACATGTACAACGCTTATTTGTGAGAAGAGAATGGGTACATGTTTTGAGGGAAGGTGGGATACGTGTTTTGGAAATGTGGGAGGGACCATAGTTGGGTGCCATGAAAAACAAAAACGACTTAGGGCAAAAAAATAGATGAAAACATTTTCACCTCTTTGGTAAATATTTTACTCTGAAAATATTTTCCTCCTCTTTTTTCTAGTCGGACGGTGGAAGATATTTTACCAAATTTTTTTTACTTGAAACAATTGGAGCGGGGAAAGTTGGAAACGATTTTGGGGAGAAAAGAGGTGGGGCCTAGTGCCCTGCTGTGGAAAATCTTGTCAGCCGTTTACCACTTAGGCATTTTTCATTCAAGTTTTTTGACGGAAGGGGAACATTGAAATTGGTTAAAAACTATAAGGGTAAAATTGAAACCAAAAATTTGAGAAGGATGAAATTGAAACGTCGACCCACACTGCAGCTGGAGCTTAACCCGAAAGGCTGTAAGTGAAAATACTGGAGTAGTAATAACAAGGGCGAGTTGGAGGCGTCAAAATCGCTTGAGGTCTAAACGGGCGTAAAAAATACCCCTTCCCTCTTCCATTTCGGACAGATCTTCTCGTAGCTTTCGACTTTTTTGCTGCGGATTTCGAATCAACTTTCTCCAGGTAAAGCTTCCTTGGATTTTCGATCAAATCGATCTGCTCTTTGATTAGTCGTCGTCATAGCATGTTTTTTTAAGGATCTACTACTTTTCTATCTATAAAAGCTGGATCCGTGCAAATGGTTAGTTTGATATTCGAGTTCCATCGGAGTCGCTCTCTCGTCTTTGAGAGTCCAACTGCTTCCTGTTTGTATGTATCGGAAATGCTTCATGGGTTACGCAATTCATTTTCTATGCTTTATTTGTGTTTTTACCTACTGTTAACTTTTGGTGAAGGATTATGATTATCTCAATATGCTAGTTCTTAATTCATGTGATTTTTAGTCTGTTGATTACTATGGAATTTCGACTGTCTTTTGTGCGAACTGCGAAGTGTTGCAATTTCGACAATCTTGTGGAGCTGGTTAGTTTTGTCATTTGCAAATCTGCTTTCAAATTTGTGGAATCCCCCGGCTGTGGTAGGGGAGGTGAGCCTTTGCTTGGACATTGTACGATTGGCAAATAAAACTTGTTACTACTATCTATCAAGTAGTATTTGAAGGAAGTTTTATTCAGCATATAGGGGTTCAGTTTGAAACCTTGTTGACCCACTGTCCTGATTAAGGGATTCATTGGATTGTTTGTTTGGTGGGGTGCTTATTTTCTACGAAAATTCTAAAATCAGCCCAATGGGCTGACAATAGTAGGTGTGTGAATGTGTATTAAAGAGTGTAAAAAATAAACAGAAATACATATTTTTCTTACCTTCTAGTGTGCTTATCGTCAGCCCATTGGGCTGACAATAGCAAGACTGTATTTGGTTAAAGATTAGCCCTTATATGGTTAAAGATTTGTTAGCCGTTTTTGTTTCATCAACACTAGTATGTCATTTCACTTTTTGTTTCCGTATCAGCACTAGCATGTCGTTTTTTCCCTTTTGGTTTCCCCCTCATGTTCGTCAATACCATTTGGTGCTTAAGTTACCTCAAGTTCATCGACACATTAAGTTTGTCATAAGTTAGGATTCCTAACTACTTTGGTTTGCCACCTAACCATGACTTTTGAAGGGAAAGTTTAACTAAGGCTGCAGACAAGTGCTTGCTTGCTCTTTCGCTTTATCAATTCAAAAGCTGTGGAAGATTAAATTATTTAAAACAAGAAAAATGTTGCTACTTATCACCCAAAAAAAAATTTGCTAAAACATATGGGAAATTCAGGTTATTTGGAAGCTTTGAGATAAATATCGACATATTAATATTGGTTGGTGGTCCCAACAAAATGGACATCTTGCGGTTTGGATTGTGTCTGTCGAGAGCCATTATTACCTTGACACTAAAGACTTGGTTGTGGCAAGCCTTGGTGGTCACTGGTTTAAGGTTCAACCAAGGTTGTGAATCTCGTTCCGTACCGGCCGGTATGTACCGAATTTATACAAAACCGGTAAGTTACACCTCAAATACCGCCCCGGCTCTGATACCGGGAGTTACCGGCAATTTCGGCCGATCTCGGACGAGATGGGGGTACCAGAGATTTCGGCCGGTACCGTTCTACACAGACTGTGGCTTCCCAAACGCAACTCGATCAGTTCCAGATCGTGATCAGATCTTCAGATAAGGAGAGAGAGAGAGAGACGCAGCAGTAGGAAATCTGAATAGTACCCTCTTGAACGGGAAGCTGCTGGTACTAGTAGAGATAAGGTTTATAAAAAGGAAGCCCTAAAATGACAAATGACCAAATTATCCTTTTATCTTATGAGAGAGAGAGAGAGCCCTAATTTTTGTCTACACGTTTTTCTTTCAACTGAGATCTACCACGTGGTAAGAGGAAAAACTGTATTTTTTTTTTTTCACGGAAAAAGATGAAAAGCTGTATTGATTATTAAACATAAATGTTAAAATGAATTTTTTTAAATTGTGATAATAGTCTACTAGGACTTAAAGTAACGGAAAAACAAGGTTATTTCTAAATGTATATATATTTTTTATATTTTTAACGATAAATCCGAAACGGTACCCGGTAACATACCGGTACCGGTACATACTGTTCCGGTGACAAATCCGGTATCATGTCCGAAACGGTATTCAGAACCTTGGGTTCAATTCAACAATCAATCAACGCTTTAATGATGTAGTTTGCAGTTGTTTCAAATAAAAATCTATTGTGGCCGCCTTTAAACTTTTTTTTTGATCGGCAAAAGATGAACTTTATTAAAAACGGGGAAAGGGGAAGGGGATCCAACAAAAAGTTAGATGATACACCGCAAGGGCAAAGCCCAAACCACCCAGGGGTCTACAAGGATCCAAAACAAATAAAACATTAAAGCCCGATCCAAAATCAAAATAAAACAATAAGCTTCAGAAACACCCGATCTGGTCTAAGCCTAGACCGGCCTACCCAATCCAACCCCCAAAACCCTAACCACTACAGCCACCTCCTCCGTACAAACCACCGGCGACCCGCCTTGCCGTTAAGCCGAGCAAGTCTCTCCCAGAAGTAGAAACCGGCGGCGGAAACGAACCGGCCTACGATAACAGAGACCGCAGCAGTCAGAGTCATGGGGCCAAACTACCACCATTAAAAGCACCTCCCCAACAGCACAGCAACACAGACATCAACGGCAATAGTAGCAACCCAGAAGCAGCGAACTGACAGCCCCACGCCCGATTGAGAGCTTTGATTGGTCGCCGACCGGACTTCGGCACGCAAAACGACCAGAACACCCAACCATGGGGGCCACATCCACCTCACTACCACCGGACAGAAACCATCTCCGAACGACGTCCCACCTTCGCCGATCAATTTTTGGAAAAAAGCAGCCTGCAAAACAAAACATTAGCAAAAACAGCTAACTACACCAAACCCACCACACGATCTCCCTCCGCCTACACAAACCCCTCCAGATCTACACCTCCAAGCCCCACCACCGATGACCACCAAGCTCTGGCCACCCAACGTCGCTAGGCATCCGGAGGAAGCCAGGGAGTCCTCCGGTCGGTGACGGCAGCTGCCGCCCCACCCTCCCACACAGAGGAGGGCGGCGACCCAAGAAAACGCAGGCGAGAAGGAGAGGGAAAAAGGGCGAAATTGGAAGGGGAGAGGGAAGAGGAGAGAGGTTGCGGGAGGGAGAGGAAAGGGGAGCCGGGGGGAGGAGGGACGGAGGCGCCTCCCCCCCGGAGGCGGCGGCTGAAACCAGAGAACCCTAGGTTTAGGGAGAGAGGGAGAAAAGATAGAGAGAGAGAGAGATCACTACTGTGGACGTGGCTTGGCCACCTTTAAACTTACTAATGAAATTTTAGTTCATGGTTTATTGGTTTCATTAACCTTAACCAATGTTTCAGTTACTCTCTCTGTGGCCTTCTTTGAACTTACTAATGAAATTTTAGTTCATGGTTTATTGGTTTCATTAACCTTAACCAATGTTCCAGTTACTCTTTCTCTCTCTCAACCCTGGTAATAAGAGCAGAAAGGTGTTGTGCTTGTTACGTGCAGATTCACTATCTTTTCATTGGGGAAGCAGAATGGCTGCACATAAGGTTGCTCACGCGACTTTGACAGGACCAAGTGTGGTGAAGGAGATACTTATTGGCATCTCACTTGGCTTGGTAGCAGGTGGACTATGGAAAATGCATCACTGGAATGAGCAGAGGAAAACGAGAGCATTCTATGATTTGCTAGAGAAAGGTGAGATTAGCGTTGTTGCAGAAGAATAACAAGACGGTATGGTATCACTGTACTGAATCCAATTCATGGTGTGTTTTAAAACTCAATGTTCCTTTCCTGGCTCTTAAACTAAAAGGAGCATGCTAAGCATGGACTTTAAATCATAACTACTATTATTGTACTGAATTCTCTGAATTACATTGCTGCTCGAGAGTCTGGAGAGCCTAAAAGCTTTTCTGTTTTTTTGCTTGTTATTGCAATTTATGGCTGCTGGACCTGAGAATTTTGTGGATGCCTGGATAGCTGTTTCTTGTGTTACTTGTGCATGGTTCATTTCTATCTACTCTTTGAAGGAAAACAGTTACGACGAGAACAAGATTGAGTAGTTTGGTTAATCAGATGAACTGTGGTCACTATACAGTGTTCTGAACTTCTCACTGGTTGCTTTTGGCCTTGTTCACAACTGGTTCATTTTTGTTGTGTTGTGTTGCTGAACATTCAGCTATTTGATTGGGTAGGGTTTGTATCTTATGTGTTTGGTAGAAAACTTTGAGTGCTTCAGTACTGCGTACCTATTCACCCCGCATGGCACGCCAACAGTTTTAGATATCAATAGATTCCATGTTCAAATAGTTACATTATGGTACAAATAGCTTACAACCATGTACAAGGAATTCCTTCAAAGAGAGGAATCCTTCGAATCCAGATAATAGTTGCTTTTGTTGTGAACAAAGTGAAGCAAGAATTGTATGCCTTTCCCAACATCATATGCCATCAGCCCTATCCTTCCTCCAACCCAACTACCCATTTGGCTTCCAGCAAGAAAACCCACCCACCCAAGTCTCTCCTCTCCAATAACCCCTCCAGCGTAGGACCCAAAAAAGGTTCCAGTGCCCCTAATGGCGCCCTCTGATAGGGTACCTCCTACCCAAATGGTTTCAAAGAAGTCCCATGCAGAAGATATAACAGGCCCCATTATGTGCTTTGCTTGTCGAGTTGCTCTTCTTTTTGCTTCATTCCCCTTTTGATATGCCCACTTGATGGCTTCTTCAAGGCTGTGTCCCTCGGACAGTTTCTCCCTCATAGCAGCCTCAGTTGCCTCGCTTACTTCCTTATGAACGTGAGCAGCTCTGATGTAGTAGAAATAAAGCTTGACAATCTCCTTAACCGCACATGCTATGGTTCCATAGCTCATGTCAAAGCAGTTCAAGAATGTAAACCTCTCTGTCCTGCTTTTCGAAGAAGCTTCTTCCCCAACTAGCTGCCAGCATTTTTCAGCTGTAATGAGATGAGAGCACGACATCGTAAGAAACGTGGTTTAGCAAGAAATTAGGTACCCTGCCGTTAGTGCCATAACACCTTTATTTTGGTCCATATAAGCACTGCCTTTTTATTTTCAACTAAAGCCATTGTTACATTATTATGGCTGATAATATGAAAAAAGCCATCGTTGCATAATCCCATATAAGTTTTTTGGCGGAAAGATTCTGTTTGTATACCGTTGTGTTATTACATAAATGAGCATAAATGTACCTGTTATGTGGAGTGCAATAATGCCAGCCATGAAGAGCAGGGTTAGCCTCATTTCCATGAAAGGCAGCGCTGGAGGACTCCTCTAGAAAATGAGATACTACAAACGTTAGTTCTGTGGTGTTATATGCTTGGTAAAGAAAGGAGTATAGGAAAGAAAAGAATCTGATTGCCCATGGAATAATATATGAGAATATGGATACTGAGAAGCAAAGCAAGCATTGATGCCGAGAAACTAACAAGAAACTCCCGAAGATCAATGAAGATGGAACAAAGTCATTTTTTACTGTTTATTCCTACCAAAACAATTGCAGATAAAACCGACCCCCTCAAAAATCGTTTGTAAAATGTATTCACCGAGTAATTTTCTAATCCTCTTTTCTGTATATATTTCATGAATGAATTACCAACCAAAGTCTCTCAATTGTTGAGCATCAGATTTCCAGACGGAAAACAAAAATGGACAATATGTTTTAACAGAGAGAATGAAAGGGCTTATTGGTCATTCCATCGGGGAAATTCCAAACAACAGATTTTTGTTTACTACACAAAAAAATATCTTCAAATAGGCATGATGTGGAAGCTTGTGATTGGCAGACTCGTGATAAGATATGTGCGTTCGGCTCCCAATTAGATTGCCTCTCATATATATCAAACTCTCTCTCCCACCATTCGAACTACTGCACTGCACTACACGGTTATTATCACTTCCCCAAAAATCTCAAGAATGGCAACAATTTCTGGTGTGAGCCTCTCAACCCCAAGAATCTTGGCCAAGGCCTCAGACCCATCTAAGGTCCACACCATAGCATCCCCCTGGCTGAACAACCCATGGAAGAGATCCAACCAATTTGGGGCTGGCCGCATGTACGTCCGGCCCGTGGCTGCAGCACCGGAGAAGATATCAGAGAAGGTGGAAGAGAGCATCAAGAGCGCGGAGGAGAAATGCTCCGAGGATCCGGTGAGCGGAGAGTGCGCGGCAGCATGGGATGAGGTGGAGGAGCTGAGCGCAGCGGCTAGCCATGCCAGGGACAAGAAGAAGGACTCCGACCCACTTGAGACCTTCTGCAAGGATAACCCGGAGACTGATGAGTGCCGCACTTACGATAATTGATTCATGATTTCTTCTCCTGCTTTCTTTTATGATGACAAATGAACTGTTTAGACTTTTGTTGGTTGTATAATGATATCATCGGACTTGTCCTGTTGAATACTCCTTGAATGATACTCCACTAAATACGCTTGGTAATGCATCTATTTTTTGTGTTATTGTTTTCTTTGACAGGAGCCAGAGCTCTGCTTATTTGGATGATACTAGTAAAAGATTTCCCAAACTGAATTACATCCTTCCAAGTTTAGTTTCTTTACTAGTACTATAGATAGATTATAATTTTTTCACCAGCATCGCATGCAGTGAAATGACATGTTGTAGTTGAGGATGAGAATTCCGAGTGTTTTGAGTAATTTCGGAACAAGAGTCTTGATCCTACTAGTAAGATCTTACAAGTCATGCTTCCACATGTTCTTAATATATAGAGGATGGGAAAAACTTATTTATCCGGACCGTCCAAAACACTCTTGGACGGACCAGATTGACCCCTGATGCAAACAGCTTATTCACAGTGGATATCTCATAGAGGATAAGATGTACGTAGTGAAAGTCGTTGAACTACTAGTTATGATTGTGACTTGTCCCTGCGCTACAAACAATTCCCGTGAAATTGATTTATGTACTCGAACTTCTGAACTACTGTAACTTCGATTAAAGCAAGTGAAATTGATTCATGTACTGAACTACTGTAACTCATTAAGCAAGGGGTATATTTCCCCCCAGTCCATGGATCCTCTCCTCTCTCTCCTTCCAAACACTGGAATGCCTGTAGTTTGTTCCCTTCAGAGGGCAACGCCAGTATTGGTAGAGACACGCATAATAGTAGTAGTATATGATTTAGGTGACGAATCTGTAAATGACTCAGCCTTAAACTTCAAAGCGGTGTCTTCCAGAATTCAATCTTGCATTTATAATCACATACATAATGGAGACATCGATAATCCATTGTAAAATTGTAGCGATCCTCCCAAGCACACTACTCTGACTAAATGAATTGAAATAAAGCCGGCCAACCAACTTACTATGAAGTAACCATCAAAATAGCAACGAGTAAATATTACAGTACGTAATTGGCATTGAGTTACCATCTTCTTCAACACCCTACAGAAAATATCGACCTCAACCTCATGCTTTGTAATCACCTTTGGGCAGGGACAGGAGGGTACTTGATCCACAACCGTACCAATTTAAGTATTTTGAACCCAGAACAATGAAAGAGAGGTTACTCACCACACGCAATTGCCACATGTTTTGTTTGAGGTAGGAGCACTACCATAAATTCCAAGAACCATCCCCGACTAATGAATCAAACCAAGTTACATACATTCACACCCACATACATTACATACACATGTTTTACATACGGAGGACAGATTTGAATGCATTCGAAACACCAAGAGTAGGCAGTGGCAAACACAAACACAAACACAAATCAACCATCCAACAATATATAGAAAACACCGATCGTTATGACATTAAAGCAAAGCTAAAAACACATCGACAGTATGATCTGAGGCCCTACCATTCAAGGCACCAAAACACACATAGCAAACTTAAACAGACAAAAGCATATAAGCTTATAAACATATACGAAAAAGACAAATACTAAACCAACTTAAACCACGCAATCGAAATCAACATAGCGTCTCAAGACGGACTTCTTCTGGTGCTGATGGAAGAATTCAGCACTGAAACATGCTGGAAGGAGCAGCAACTGTCTGCATTGGACAGGGGAGCTGCCATGGTTCCAGCAAAGCTTCTGGAATTTCAGGGATGTCCACTGCGTACCCAACAACTTCCTCCGCAATCTGGAGAACCGTATTCAGTG
The DNA here is from genome assembly GCA_018127125.1 of Rhododendron griersonianum. Lineage (NCBI taxonomy): Eukaryota > Viridiplantae > Streptophyta > Magnoliopsida > Ericales > Ericaceae > Rhododendron > Rhododendron griersonianum. The sequence goes on along the minus strand of CM030788.1, from coordinate 59,180,054 downwards.
CACGAAGCCGATCAGTCAATTCGGCAAGCTGAGCTCTCATGACATTGTTCTGAGATGCAATCCCAATGTAGACGTTTGCAACGCTATTGGTCTTCTCCTCAATGAGCCTGTTCTCGTTTTGCAGCTGGGTCACTTGACTAATCAGACTTTCCACATGCTGCTGCTTCCTCATACGGGACCTCCTAGCTGATTCCCTGTTGGATTTCATCCTCTTCCTTTTCCTGTCGTCCACCCCCGCATCCCGCGGATTCCCATCGGATCCTGAACTTGCCATCTGTTTCACTGAATCCATCTATCTATCTTTGGCAATTACTAAACGGTTGGTTTCTCTTAAGCTCGAAATTTCAAAAGGTTATTCGAAATTTCCTCTTCTTGGATCAAAGGAAAATTGGGTGTTTGAAGTTTTCTCTTTCCAGGCCAAAGGGGAAATTGGGTGTTAGGGTTTTCAGAATAGGGCAAAATAGAATTGGGATTCCAAAAAATGACAAGAAGAAATACTAAATGTGAAAGTGATTTAATTCATGAAAACACGTAGAACCAGTAGAGAAACACAACCGAGAAGGAGTGCAGGATCCGAATCCGGCGCATAAGAAAACTCATTAAGAATATGAAATCATCGAATCAAGGAAAAACCCAGGTCATAGAATGGAGAAATCGAATGGATGTGGAATCTGTTGATGCCAATAAACACTAGATTTGAAGAAAGACTACCTGCGATTCCACAGAAAACAACCCAACATAAGCAATCAACCCTTCAGCAACGTAAGAAATTGAGGAATACAAGAAGAAGAAAAAACTAACAAAATTGAAAGAAACGAATAAATCGAAAACATAAGAAATAACAAAAGAGAAGAAAACAAGAAAAGGGGCAAAACTTACAGAGGGGCGATGCAACCAAAGCTTGGAGGAAAGAAGGTAACCAATGCTCTATGATGGGGTATATATAGCCGAAATCGGGGTGGGTTTGACCTAATTGGAAGGGTTAGATAACGCACTTTTTATTCTTTCTTTTTTAAATTTAAAATAAAATATCTATCTAATAAAATAAAAGGCTGTTTGTCCTATGTGGCACCCATTATGCACATCTACCTAATAAAATACAAGGGTGTGGGAACCACACAAACACAAGTTAAAAGAAGAGCTGAGATTCATTTGATACAAAGGCTGATGTGTGCTCTCTAACTCTCTTAAGAAAACACCCACACTCTTACAAATATATTACAAAAATGTCATCAATTCTTTTTATGCACTGCTCGACTTCTGGCGTTGGCATAAAAAAATAAAAATATATTACAAAAATGCCCGTGTCTACGGCACTATCCGGGTGCATAGTGCCGTAGGCACGGGCAAACACTAGTCCGTATATACTGCAGTATGGTTGAGGAGGGGGGTCCGTCGGTGTTGTGCCTATGCAGATGATGACGCGTTGTTGAAGACAGCTGGACTGTCGTTAGAGCCTGTTTGGCAGTGAGTTAATTCAAGAGATGCTTCTCTGTAGCGGTGTCCAAATTCAAGATTACAGACTGTCATACATGGCTTAACTCGATTTCCATCATAATTAAACTCATTTTTAAGTGGGTGCATGCTTATGTTATAAAAACATATGATATAATTCTGGGCCGGTCCTATTTTTCAATTTTATAGCTCACTAGATCCTTTTTTTATAGAGTGCAATTCTTAATAGATCATGTGGAGTGTATTTTACATTTTTACACTCGTTTAAAAACAAATAAACTCATACAACCTCCTACACTATCACTACCACCACCATAACCAGCGCCACCACCATCACCGCCACCACAATGACCACCACCACCACTCCACCATCATCACCACCACCACCGCCACCACAATGGCCACAACCATGCCGCCGTCGCCACCACAACCACAATTAACAGTGTTAATTTATGTCTAAATTAACACTGTTAATTGTGATGGTGGCGGTGGCGGTGGCGGCGGCGTGGTGGTCATTGTGATGGCGACGGTGGTGGTAGTGGTGTTGGTGATGGCAGCGTGGTGGTGGTCATTGTGGTGGCGGTGGCGGCGTTGTGGTGGTGATGGTGTTGGTGATGGTGGAATGGTGGCGCGCGTGGTGGTGGTCATTGTGGTGGTGGCGGCGACGTGGTGGCGGTGGTAGTGGTGGTGTGGTGGTGGTGGTGTGACGGTGGTGGTGGTGATATTTTTGTTTCTCTCTAATCGCCTTTTTTTTTGCGAGGGGTATTTTTGTCAACAAAATAATGAAGAGGACCTACTGGGCTATGAGCTCTTTGGACAGGACCTAGTGGGCTATTCTTCACCCAGACGGGACCGGCCAAGAAGTTCCCCAAAAAACATAGCTGTTTCTGATCTATGAAGCTTCCTAATGACTCCTCTTGGGCTGTTAGAAAATTTTTTGGGCTTAGAAGTGTTGGCCAGAAGTTCATTAAAGCACAAGTGGGGAATGGATTCAATACCTTTTTATGGTTGATAACTGGCATACCCTTGGGCCCTTGTATCAATTTTTCGGGATAGAGTGAATTCTACTTTTGGGAGGTCCCTTTATGTAAAAGTTGATTCTATTATCTGTAATAGTGATTGGCGATGGCCTAGTGCTAGAAGTTCTCTGGTTAGAGATATTGTTGCTGGGACTGCCCATGATCTTGTTCCTCGTGTTGATAGGGAGTATATTGTTGTTTGGCTTTTGGACTTTATTGGGAAATTTTCTGCTAAATATGCCTGGGTTGAACTTAGTTTGCGTGCTCCTCAGGTGGGCTGGTCTTGTTTGGTTTGGCATAAGTACTCAATACCTCATTGGTCATTTATTTAATGGTTGGCTTTTCTGGATCGTTTGTCAACAAAGGATAGGTTACATGCTTGGGGGGATGCAGGCTGATACAAGTTGTATCTTATGTTATGGAGGACAAGAATCTCATTCCCACTTGTTCTTTGAATGTCTCTTTTCTGCTTTGGTTTGGCTACAGGTTAGGGAGAAGTGTGAGGTGTCCTTTCATGGCTGGGATTTGGCCTCTGAAATTCAGTGGGGGGGGGGGGGTTGAATTGTCGATCCACGTCGATTCAAGCAATCACGTTCAAGCTTTGTTTGTTTGCGTTGATTTACTATCTTTGGAGAGAGAGGAATTCCAAAATCTTTCGTCAAGTTGGCAATGATTCTTCCTCAGTTGTGGCTTTGATCATGGGACAAATCAGGACATGTGCGTGCTCTTGGAGGAGGATGGTGAAGTCACCTGGCAATTCCAAATTTTGTGCTAGATGGGGGTTCTCGGAGTCTGTTTTTAACTATGCTTAAGTTTTGGTCATTTTTATAGTAACTTGGCCAGGTTGAACTTTGTTTGGTGATTGTTTTGGTTGTATTTGTCCTGAGTTCTCAAGGCCATCTCCTTGAGTGTTGGGTTTAGTCCCTTTATAAAATCGACTGGTTCCAATATATATACTCATTTTTAAGTACTATTTCTCTTACTTCTCACACAAATGACAAAACAAACAAATGCGAATTTTAAAAAAAAATTACTTGATTTTTTAATCCAAACCCACCCTTATTTCTCCAATTTTACAGCCTTCATGCATAGCTTAATTACGCGTTGTTCCGCTAATAATCTTATTTTTTAAGTACTTATTTTCTGTTTTACGAGACGTGTCATTCTCTTATAATACGCCACTTTTAATTCAAAAAATAGGTACTAATTTTAAAAATAACTACTTATTTTAATTAGTAGAATACATTAGTTTAAAAAAGATGAAACACTATCAAAAAAGAAAAAGAAAAAGAGGAAAGGCATAATTATGACCTGTTAAGTACGGGTATAATTCTTTTTTTTTTGTCAAAAGTTGAGAGGTAGTATTTATCAAAAGATCCCCATGGGGGCAGGTTGGGAGTCTACAGATCGAACACTCCAACAGAAAGAGCGTATTAGCGCATAAATGCGCCGCCATATAGAATAAGAAGAAACCCCCCAAAGGAGGACGAAACCCCCCGAATGAGGACGAAACCCCCCAGAGAGGGGACATTATTAAAATAAATAACAAAAAAAAAAGAAAAAAAGAAGCACCGCCGAGACATCCGCCGCCACTCTTTCGCAACTATCTTGATAGACTCGTAACCACCACCTCTGCTTCACAAAATAGGAACACATCGTTGGGAGGTGGTCGCCCAACAAACGAGGTAGACGGAGTCAGGTCACAGATCTGAGAAGATGGAGGCTGAGAACTGTGGTGGACAATATCTTACCCGCAACCACTGAAAGCAAAGCTCCGAAATGTTGCTGGAAAACGATCTAGCTGAAAAGTTCCCAATGGACGCCCGAACTTCAGTCGCAGAATTGAGAGAGGAGACGGTTCGACGGTGGGGAGAAGGGAATAGAGGGAGAGAGATCGGAGGGGAATGATCCCTCCCCTCCCGCCGCCTGAGAAGGGGGGGAGGGGAAGGGTTGTTGGCGGCTAGGGTTTGAAGTTTTTTAGAGAGTTTTTTAGAGATAGAGGGAGAGAGAAGTTTCACGTAGAAGTACGATTGTTTAGTACGGTATATAATTCAATATAGTACAATTGAACATGTACTACTAGCAAAAATAAAAAAATCATACAAGCAAAATTATATGGTGTTTCACTACTACTCCACTATTAAGAAAAACAATACCGTCATCCTTTGAATTTCATAGAATTTCAACCCCAAAAAAATGTTACACCTTTTAGATACATATATTTTAGTTTTCGAGTGATTTTTCATACACCAAAACTAATTTTCTACACCTTTAAAAATCCAATAAAAAAGCCCCTGTAATTTAAGACATGTAAAATAATTGGAACTCATAATTTTATTAATTGTATTTCTCCCAAGTGTTTCTGAAACATGATTTCCCCCCCCTGTCTTGGTGTTTTGAAAATTTTGTTTTCATAGATTAAAGTTGTAATAGAATGTAGGTTAATTATGCAATGAACATGATTTTTTTGGGTGAATAATGGGAATGAAAATTTTATTTGTAAAACTGAACTAGAAAAGAATAACATGATATTAGTAATAGTATGCATGGATTAATCTATTAACATGCAAAAAAAAAAAAAAGGAAAAAAGGAAAAATGCTTTGGGATATGAAATTGTATGAAGCGGGTCTTCTCTCATCCGCTGATAGGAGAACTCTTACCAAGTTCTATAATGCACAATTTTTTTATATTGAGTTTTTTTTTTTTGTAATTTATCTTTATTTCTTTTTAAAACTAGAGGTGTTTTTTTTTTTTTTGTAATCTATCTTGGCCACAAAATTTCTGAAAAAGACTATGAATCCTTTCAAAATTTCGTATAAATTATATAAAATTAAAAAAAATAGGAAATGAATTACAAAATCCCTTCTTATACTATGAATATTTGTTAATACTGAAAGTAACAGAGATACGGAGTATTAATTATCAAAAACATTTGATTGGCCGTCATTTTCCCTTAGAGTTGCTCTAACCAAATTCCAATTCCAATGAGATCTGTTGACTGGTTTCCTGCGTAAATTTGTTTTCCACTACTCTATTTCCTTCGTTTCTTCCACTAGCGTAAAAGTTTTGATCCAAATCCCGACTCAAAGAACTCGTACCGATCGAGATTCGAAGAGCCGAGAGAGAGAGAGAGAGAATGGAGGTGGATGGTGGTGCTCCGTTGGACGACAAGGCCAAGAGAATGAGAGATCTGTTGTCGAGCTTCTACTCCGCAGATCCTCCTCCTTCAATGCCCTCCAATACTTCTTCCAGATACGCCACGCTTGACACCATCAACACCACTTCTTTCGACGCCGAACAATACATGAATCTCCTCGTACGTAATACACTTATTACTATATACTACCAATTTGACTTAGAAATCTCGGATTTGAGCTTTACCTATCTCTTTGAATTTGCTTGGTATTTGACTTGAATGATCTGCGAGATTATTGCATATTTAAACAATCCTCTCTTTCTGTTGTTTTTTTAATTGGCAATTCTATATTTCCTAGCTCCTATAACATTGTCGATTTCATGTCAGGTTTTATGCTTCAATTAGTGGAGTATGTCATTGCCTCGTAATTGGGGTGATTTCTTGGTCAGCTTTATGTTCTGTACAACTTCTTAAAGAACTCCTACGTACAATTCTTACTTCGCAGCTTAGTTGTTATTGCCATTTTAGTTATTCATAGCTCATTTAAGAATCTCTCTGCGTGCGTGTCTATGTGTACATTAATTTGTTCAAGAAATGTGGGATATGAATGTATTGAGAAGTGAAAAATGAAGCAAGGTATGCATATTTTTTCCCTTCTCTTTATGTGTTAGGACTTCATGAAAGAGGTTGCACCCGCCTTTAGGGGCTTTTGGTGGTGTGGGGGCTGGGTTTGTTTTGGCTGCATTAGCAGAAGGTTTTTCTGGCCATTTGATGTTGCCGAATTTAACCACTACAAATTTATCTACCTACGAGTTTAAAACCTTTGAGGGGAGAATGGGGTGATTTGACATGAGTAACTGCATTGTTATAGACACTGAGTTTTGCACACAAAGATGTAAATGTTAATATTCTAGTTGATATGGCAATAACGGCACATTGTGGTTGGAGAATACCGAATTTAGGTTCATTATTCCATGTGTAGGACTTAATTTTCCTGTTAAGTGCCATCTCAAAACATTTCCTTCATCTCATTTAGGACTGCAGTGAATAAACAGTTACATTTTTATGTTTTGATCATGCTTTCCCATGTTTTGTTATGTTGTACTAGAAATGGTGTTCTTCTGACTGAAACTCCTGCCATTCTTTTGCATTCTAGCAATGGGAGGGCCATAACAAATTTCAATCTTCAGGATGTACCCTAAGTGTTCTAATGTGGGTTCAATGGTCTTAATCACTTTTCCACTTAAATCTGTAGGTACAAAAGTCAAATTTAGAGAACCTGCTTCAGAGACATGTTGAGATGGCTGCTGAGATTAAAAATCTTGACACTGACTTGCAAATGTTAGTGTATGAAAACTACAACAAGTTTATAAGTGCCACAGATACAATTAAGAGGTAGATATTTTCCGAACCTTTATTTTATTTGTCAGCGGTTCTAAAGTCAATAATTCATACATTTAAACTTGTAGAAAGAGTGGCCTTGGCATGAAGTTGCATTTGAATGTGGATTTCAATCTCAATGTCCAATATTCATACAAAATTAACTAAGTATACTCACTTTATTTCACAGGCTTGAAATTGGTGTCTAGATCTAGATGTGCTGAATACATTATTATGACCACAACACTGAAATAGTGAAATTCATAATTATGTTTCCCTGTTTAGATGGAAGTATTTCTTCTTTCAGATGGGCAATGAACAGTTGTTTGATTGTATTCCAGGATGAAGAATAACATTGTGGGCATGGAATCAAATATGGAGCAGCTTCTTGAGAAGGTGTTTGGAAAACATGTCTTTCTGTTGTTTGATTAACATGTAATTTTGATATAAGAAGTTAAGAGAGAAGGAGAGATCAGGAAAGATGTCACATCTTCTTCATCATCTTTACAGATAATGTCTGTGCAATCTCGAAGTGATGGGGTGAATACTTCTCTCTTTGAAAAGAGAGAGCATATAGAGAAATTGCATCGAACTCGCAATCTTCTGCGTAAAGTTCAGGTAATAAAGTGAAGATTTAAACCCTTGGTATCTGCACCTCTAATATAATAGTTGCCTTGTTTCTACTTCACAACAAATTTAAGCGTTGTCACCCATTTGTGGCCTACTATCTGTCTTATCAAGGGACCTGGGGTTTTCCTTCTGGTAAAAAGAATCGAAGTGAAGTAATTCTTCACCTGCCACGTGGATGTGTATCCAATCAGTTTCAATGTGAGAATGTGTCTTAGCTACTCCTTTGTGAGTAGTATGGTCTTAACCACTTTGTTTTTTATTTTGATTTTTCATTGTGGGTGGTGAAAATGGCTATATTTGGTGGAACCTATTAATATGCCTATTCACAGCTTCATTATTTTTATACTTTTTGACAGTTGAGTCTCCAATTTGATGGATATAGTCTTATTTCTAGTTCTATTCATTATGTGATTTTTGATGTTTGGCCTTGTATGAGTTACACCGTTTTATCTTCTGTGGAAAAGAGCAGTTCATATATGATCTACCTTCTAGGCTTGGAAAGTGCATAAAATCAGAAGCTTATGCTGATGCAGTCAAGTATTATACAGGTGCAATGCCAATTTTTAAGGTACTTTTCCGTGGTCCTATCACCCTTCTAATTCCCTTTCTCATTTTCTTCTTTTGCAATATAAAATTTTCTTCTAATATTGTTGTTCACAGAAGACCATTTACGTCAGTCTTCATTCTCTTTCACCAGGCATATGGGAACACATCATTCCAGGATTGTAAGAGAGCATCTGAAGAAGCAGTTTCTATAATTAAGAAGAACTTGCAGGTTACATCTCTTTTGCCTTCGTTGTTATTTCCCAGTGTATGTAGAATTGTAGATTAATCACTTCGAGGTGAGTATATGACGAGGAAGTTATATAAGATTAACGGACATGAAGGGGATACGCTAGCAAGCAGTGAACAAAATTAACGTAAGAAAAGTTTGACAAGAAATTGTATCTAGTAGAAGCATTGGTTGAGGTGATTAGAAAATGCTTGATGGCCAATGGCTTTAGGGAGGGAGGAGTTGTAGTTGGTTTCATTTAGTTGACTTTAGATATGAACAAGGACAGTTAAAATGGGACAGAGGGAGTAAGTAATTGTTGGTTCTGGTTCTTATCAACAGTGGGAAGGGAGAACGTTTACTCTTCAAGCCAGTGGCTTCTAACCCCTTCAACTCTTGTTAAGTTTTTGAAGTGACAAGTACATTTAACAAGTAAAGCCAGTTCAGAAAAATGACCTCCAGGTCCAGCTATTAATTAAAGTCTAGTTCTGCAGGCAGGTCATGAGAAAAAGAAGCAATGCCTCGAAGTTAAATTGTACCCTGCACTTTACCCATCAATTTATGATCTTCTAAGGTCAAAATTGCTTTGACATAAGTCTTGAAGTCTAATTGTTCTGTGAACTGAACGATCTGATGTCCCCTGGTGTTCAGGCCTGTTTGCTTTATGCTTCCAACTTTAGGTCAATCAATATTTCTGAATAATAGGATTCTCATTATTGGAGGATGAGTCTTCAAATGATACACTGGCACTGGCAGAATCTGTGGCCGTAGCCATTGATTCTTCCCGTTTTTTGAGAAAAACATATGATACAGCTGTAAAAGGGGATAAATGAGAAAAAGAAGTAGAATTTCGTCTTGGGATCGAAAGCTGAATCTCGAGTTCTTTTCCTTGTAGGGAAAGCTATTCTCAGATACTGAATCCATACAGGCAAGAGCTGAGGCTGCAATGCTTCTTAAGCAGTTGGACTTCCCGGTTTGTATTTTGCTGGTTTTTGTGAATCATGCTTATTGTTACTTGTATTGCATATTTTATTCTTTGATGCAACTTATGTTTTGATGGGTGACCATGACAGTTTGGCCATGCATTTTCAGGTTGATAGCTTGAAGGCCAAACTCCTTGAAAAGTTAGAGCAATCCATTGACGATCTCCGACCTGAATCTAGAGATATAAGCAATGCTTCTGTGGATTGTGATGAACTTTCTAAACAGGAAAATTTTATTGATTCAGTCCCTTCTACTGCTCATCAGGTAAGCCATCAGTGAACACAAAATGGCATTTACGTTCTTTTTTCAAAGTAAGACCTATATATCGGTAAGTTCTAGTAGCTGAAAATTAGCAGCTTATTTACTTTTTTCTGAGGTATCCTGCAAAACACATCAAATTACTCCAATAAATCAAGTTCTCTTGATACGCGTGTAGATTTGTAAAGAACTTAAATTATATTGTGTTTTTTGTTTCCTAGGTATTCTTTTTCTGGTTTTCCAGAATTTTGTAGAGGGTCCCAGATTCCCCTTCTTCTTTTTTCGTACATAAAATGGATGTAGGCTACTCCACATATCAGTTAGGGAGTATTGCCCTCCCTACCACATAGCCATCTATAGGGGAACCCACCGCACTTATGTTGGGGCCCAAGGTAAGGTCCCACCGCATGCTATGAGTGCTGAAGAGTATGTTTGGTCCCACCAAGCAGATATAGAGACTTGAACCCAGGCATTGAGTGAGGAAGTCCAAGTTCTTACCCATTGAACCAACCACGTGGTAGTCCCAGTCTTCTGTTTTCCAGCTTTCATCCATTTACCTTCTTCATGTACTCGTAGCTCTATTTATGTGACTTGTCATATGGTGGGAACCTTGTGTGATGCTCAAGGAAGCTGTTTCTCATTTAATCTTTGTTGATAGACTGATATCAAAACCACTCCCAACACTTGCCGCGATAGGATTGAATTTAACGTTTTCTGAATGTTAGGTATCTTGACTGATAACCTGATATCAAATCCACTCCCAGTCATTATGCAGTTGGAGGGGATTATCTCCAGCTTAGTTTTATATTGAGCTTGTATCAAGTGTAATAAGCATCTAACGACAAATGTTGGAGCTGATGAAAACAAGAATACAGATAAATAACTAATATGGGAGCAGGCTGGTCCTGTGGTTCTACCAGATTTGCTGTTTCTCTGAAAAATGTGTTCCTTTCACTTTTATTGGAAGGTTAAACTTTTGTTTAGTTTTAGTTTTTCTGTTCTTAATTATATGTTAGTTATTTTTCACATGCCTGCAGTTGATTCATGCTTTTGAACCATTGCTTATCCACTAGTTTCTGTGTTTAGGCTTCTACTCATGAGTTTGTGGAAGCTCTCCGTGCTTATCGAGTAATATTCCCTGATTCGGAGCAGCAACTAATCAAACTGGCACAAAACCTAGTTACTAAGTATGACTTTATTGTAGTCATTTTCTCCAATATGTTCCGTGCTCTTGAATCATCTTTTAAAGCGATAATAATACCTTGGTCTTGTTCATATTCATTAGGAACTTTGAGGCCACTCAACTACAAATCAGGAGACAGATTCGTTCAGTAGACCTGTTGGGAATGCTTCGTAAGTTGTAATGCCTTCCATTACTTTACTGAGATTCTATGGATAGAGTTTTTAGTGATTTCACTTTCAATTACCATTTTTTTACCCTATGTACTTGGTACTTGATTTTGAGTCGATATATAATTCTTTAAGTTGGGAATTGCCTGTTTGAACGTGACGCCCTAGCTCACCTGATGGCTACATACAGTGGGTACATTGCACCTTAAGATCTTAAAGTTAGATATTAAATTCTTTTTGTTCCATGGATTTCCAAAGAGTCATGTGGTACTTATTGACTATGTCTTTAATGATTGGTAGCTGGCTGAATCAAGCAATCTGCTTGCTCTGTTGATTTTGTTCTTCAGAAATATTGTTGTTGTTGTGGGACATCCTAGGGCAGATACCTAAACCCCGTTGCTGTAGTTGTTACCCAGGTCCATGACGTTATTGATGCTTAGCCCCATTAAGCAAAATATTGGTTGTCAACCTTCCCTTTGTCTCACGTGCTGTTCACAGATGCATTTCTCCTCCGACTTTGATGAGAATATATTTGTGGAAGAAAAATCCCATTCATATTATTATGACTTCTCAAACTGCAAGTTGAATATGATTAACGATAAAATATTCTTCTTTGTGCAGGGGCAATTTGGACTGATGTGCTCTTGATGGATGAAGTATTACCTGAGGCTGCTCTCTCTGCTTTTTCTATAGAGGTTTTCTTGTCATTTCCTTTTATTTTGTTGGTCATGATTACTGCAATTTGTGTCCATCCGGTTGAAAATAAACTAAGTACCCTTATAATTTGTATGTTCCAGGCTGCCCGTGTTGCAGTCAAACAGTACATTGATAGCAGATTTTCTCATCTGCTACTTACCATCTCAGGTACTTCTTACTGTTTTACTTTTTAAAGTGTGAAAGTTGATTTGTTAATATTAAAGCTCGCTTTTGTTATAGAAAGTAGATACCACTATGTACAGAAACTTGAAAAGAACTGACATAGTAATCTAGACCCTTAGAAAATCAAGCCACTCTATAAGATTAAATGTGTGGATACTTGGCAGAAGAACATTGAATATGTAAAAGATTACTATCAAAGATAAAGGGGGACAAAAAAAGAAGAAAAAGACAGTCCACATCCAGTCCTTGAATATCTGATAAGTTTGAACTGGCAGATGCCCTTACAAAAGTCCAATGTAGACCGAAGGAGGGAGTAGAAGAAGAATATACTTTGGAGTCTGCCCTTGGTGCTAGCAAAAAAGCAGTAACCGAAGGCAGCATGGATGTCCTACAGGTAAACCATGAGTTATCAACTTGTCATTAAAACTAGTCCTCTCTACATGTGTATGGAGTCGTTGCTGGTTATGTTATCAACAAGGACCCGGGCTAATTTTGTAGGCAATGGTCAGATTTACGAATGCTGTCATTTCACCACAAATACTTCTTATGACTGAAATTCAGTTCCAGTAATTTCACATTTAAAAACTTCTTATCACATATTTGGTGCTTTTTGTGCTTTCATTTCTGGTTATAAGTGTGCTTTGGGTGGTGATAATTTTTACAGTATTTCTTAAGCTAGTACTATTTTTGTGCAAATGGTACTTCCCCAATGAGTGAATGGTCTACAAAAACATCGTATGTAGACATTGTACAATTGTGTTTCTAATCCCCGGCTTTATCAGTCCGAAGAGCTTTTTCTTTTCCCTTTTTCCTTCCTCATTTTGTTGGGATGTATAGTAAGAAATAAGTGAAACATGATGGAGTATAGGGCCGTTGGTTAAAGAAAGGACAACATCGGTGGACCAATGCAACTAGAAACTCAAAACTGCAAACTATTAGGCATTTGGATCTTTTATGGTTTATTTAGAGATTTAGAATTGATGATCTTTTGGAAGTGTTTAGGAAGTTTGTGGACTATGGAGCAAGAATTAAACCAAATCATTCTGTTGGAAAAATTTGATAACATGTCCTAATGTTCTAAACTAGCTTAAACTGAGTTTGACAGACCAGTCCTGCGAAAGGCGGAGCTTACCTTTGTATATTACCTTCTAATACAGTAATTCTCTCTTCCCGGTAACAAACTTTAATATTGACAATTTAGTGATTTAATTACATTTTCCTGCCAAATTTTGTTGTTGATTTCTTTTTGTTGAAGCCTTTTTTAAAATTTTTTTTTTTATCATGTTAAACGAGGATTGGATTACAAGTTGAAGTTGCTTATTGTAATGCTACCTTCTTTTGACCTTTTGACCCTTTGTTATATCTGTTCACAGGACTTCCGCCAACTCCTTGATGATGACCTAGGACTGCTGGTGAAGTTGAGAGCTTTACTTAATGACTGGGTGCAGGAAGGATTTCAAGATTTTTTCAGAAAACTTGACAATCACTTCCTCTTGCTTTCTGGAAAGATCAATTCGACTGGTCAAGATCAAGGTTTGACAGAGGGAACACAGAAGGAAAAAATTATATCTGGGCTTGTTGTTGTGCTAGCTCAACTTTCTGTTTTCATCGAACAAAGTGCCATCCCAAGAATTACGGAGGTGGGTAGCTCGTTATTGTTTCCAATCATGTTGTTTATTGAGTTTTATGCATCAGTGTGCTTTTCATAGCCTGAGGAGCCTACTTTGATCTTCAATTTGTCAGGAAATAGCTGCCTCTTTTTCTGCTGGTGGTGCTCGAGGCTACGAATATGGTCCTGCTTTTGTTCCTGCAGAAATTTGTCGAATATTTCGGTCAGCCGGTGAAAAGTTTTTGCACCTTGTATGTATGCTAGATCCTGATTTGTGAAATTCTCTTTAGACAAATGCAAAAAGTTCTCTTTTAGACCTTTTTATCATTCTGTGCTCACTCGCCTAAATCCACTATTTTTCTCAGGAGTGTGCTGCCATCATGCGAAGCATCATTACTTTGAATTTCGTTTAGAACTAACTCTTCTGCATCAGAACATCTATTTTTTCCCCTATATATTATGACTACTGAAATTTATCATTGGCTCTATTGTTTTGTATGTCAACCAGTTAAGATGGATATTCTGTTTTTTCCAATCCTTGCCTTTCTTCAATGATTTCAGGTAGTGTTCTTTTGAGTTTGACAATCGTTTTCAGTCTGCATGAAAAAATTGCCCAATGAGGAGGTGCCTTCGAGAGATATCAGATAAATTGTTTGACGTTCCAATTCCTGGAAGATTTTTATTTATAGAACGCTCAGCAATCTAGAAATCAAGCGCAAGCACTTAAATTTGAGCCTCTCTCTTTCAATTAGGTTGGGTTAGGATGTTGAAAGGAGATCGTTAAATCCAAAACCATGGACGCTGTATTCAGAGCCTCTTCTCTCACATGTTGGGCGCCACACTTGGATTTAGTCCCTACTTTTATCGAAATCATGCATCTTTCAAAATGTGGGATCACTTATGGACCTAACACAAATACTAGTTCAAGTGTTAACTTTACAGGTTTCCTGAAAAACCTGGCTTAGGTATTCTGATAATGACATTATCAGTCTCTTGCTAAATTAATAAATTTTTACTTCGTGTTTGCATAAAAGAATTGATGATTAATAAGTATGTCCACATCGTACCAATTGAAGTTAACGAAGAGACACAAAATATATTGCATTAGTATGTTATCTTCTTTTCTGTGATATAAGTAAGTTGACATCTTGGATTTATTTACTTCGAGCATTTTCATTTTCTCTGAATCCAGTTATGTCGTTTGGTTGAAATTACCCGTATGTCCTGTGAATAATTTGACCTTTCTTTTTTATGCAGTATATCAATATGAGAACTCAAAAGATATCAGTTCTCCTAAGGAAGAGGTTTACAACACCAAATTGGGTCAAGGTCAGCACAACACAACAATTTATTCGTGATAATGGAAGGACATTACTGAGTTTAGCAGTACTTTAACACTGAATTCTCCTGTAGTTAAGTTGATTTTTATTTTGCTTTTGTTTTCCAGCACAAAGAACCGAGAGAAGTTCATATGTTCGTTGATCTGTTTCTTCAAGAGGTAAGTTTTGTATCCATGTAAGATTTTGATCTCGTGAATGGAGAAATTTTCATCTCGATATCTGAGTTTCTAAGAAACTTATTTTCAATGTGATTCTTTGCATGTCTTGTCTGCTAGTTGGAAGCAATAGGAACCGAAGTTAAGCAAATTTTACCTCAAGGGATTCATCGTAAACATCGTCGAACGGACAGCAATGGAAGCACGACGTCTTCACGCAGCAATCCATTACGTGATGATAGAATAATCCGGTCAAATACCCAAAGGGGCAGGAGCCAGCTTCTGGAGACCCATCTAGCGAAGTTGTTTAAGCAAAAAATGGAAATTTTCACAAAAGTTGAACATACGCAGGTTTCGTATTTGCTGCTGGTATAAAATGTGGTACTTTTATTTGAATTTTGAACTATCTAAAATGCGAGTGCCTGCAAATTGCAGGAATCAGTGGTAACAACAATCGTAAAATTTTGCCTGAAGAGTTTGCAAGAGTTTGTCCGACTCCAGACCTTTAACCGTAGTGGATTCCAGCAAATACAGCTGGACATTCAGTTCCTGAGGACTACTTTAAAGGAAACTGCTGAAGACGAAGCTGCCATTGATTTCCTACTCGATGAGGTACTAGAATTAAGTTTACGATTGCGCACCATCTGAAAATGTTTGATCTTGGAGTTCAATTTGGTTGAATGTGACGTCTAGTTTTGCGAATCGAGATCCTCTACATCTGCTATAAGGCCTGCAATTAGCAAGAAAGAAATTCAAGTGCGATGGTTAATTTCACTTGAATTTCTTGGAACCATTAGTGACCGTGAACTACATTTTGTTCTTTTTTTTTGTGGATGTTCAAATAGATTACAAACTACACTGGATTGGAACTCATTCTTTTAAAGATAATGGGTTCCCAAATCATATCAAACAATATCCGATCAATGTGATATTTTGCGTGGTTAAAGTTTTCGATGAGCTCTAAAACGTGAACAATCCGTATCATGAACTCGGAAAGGTAACCATAATGGGCTGAAACTGGACCGTCTAGATGGATCGTAGAGGATCCAGTTCCTGCTTTTAATTATGGTTTATGAGTTGATTTCCTTGTAGTATTAAGTTCCTTATTGTTGTCAGGTTTCCCATATGTATCAACATATCTAGTTTCCTATTTTTATTAGGTTATTAGCCTGTAAACAAGAAGCTTTGAGAGTGTGTATTTGTCAACCTGGAATGAATAGAATTGACAGTTTTTGAGGCCTTTTAGTAATTAGGGTTGTTGCCCTTGTACGCCTCCCCTTTCCCCTTCTCCCTCACAATGCTGCACTACAAAGGATGATAAGCATGGGATTATTTTCTTGAGCAGGTGATTGTTGCTGCTGCAGAGCGATGTCTTGATCCAATTCCCTTGGAACCCCCCATCTTGGACAAGCTCATACAAGCAAAGTTGGCCAAGAAATCGGAACAGAGCCCAGCTTCTTCGTCCTTGCATGGATTTTCAAGTCCATAATGCTAATGCTCTGTGCTGTAGGGGCGACACATTAGCTACAGCAGTTGTGTTTGATGATCCAAATGACATACGGGCATCTCAAGTAAACAATAATGTCTCTTGAAAGTTAGACAAACCAGGTTCAAGCTTGTTTGGATTCGCTACAGTTCCCTACATGGGAGGTAGCAAAGTTTTCGAAACTACCTCTTTTAGTATGATCAAGAAAGTGGCACTGGGTGATGCAGCGTTCACAGTCTGGATTTGCACCCAAAAGTTATTGGAACTTTGATGTCCAGTTATGTTGAAGTTTGTAATGTGTAATCATTTTGGGCTCACTGGAAATATGATGCCCTGTTCATTATTCCCTCTGGACTTTCTAGTGTTTGTGGTTTAGTTTGCTCTGATATCATACGCATACAAACTAAGCATGATTCATCTGAAGTCCTCTGAAATGAAATTTTCTCCTTTTCTACATTCGGGTGCTATATGTATACTAGTTTATTAGTAGTTTATCCCATGTCTCCTGTGGGACGTGGCCCAATTCTTTTTGCTCAGATGTAAATATTGGGCTCTGAGGAAAGTGTGGCAAAGAAATCTGAAATTTCATATCTTCAAACTATCAAGCAGTGAACGTTTGTATGCAGGATCACAAATATCTTGAGTCCATTGTATGCGAAAGACCCAAACCAAACTATATATATGCGCCCCACTTGTGCTGGGAGAATAACCGTCAACCAGTTTCATGATCTAGAGAAAAAAAATGGTCATCCATCGGTGATGTTACCCGAAATACTTGCTATTTTACTAGTGGTAGCAAACTAGGGTATTACTCCATATAGATCTTGTTTGATAGATTTCAATTTTTTATATAAGACAATGATTTTAAAAACATAAAATATAATATACATCGAGAGATGTAAGTTGTTGAAAATACACGTAAAACCGTAGTGGACAATTAAATAGGGACAGAGGGAGTATTAATTTTTTTTAATCGGCTTCTAGGAAACTAGGTAATGTGTGGTGAGAAAAACACGGTGCACCGCGTACCTGTGCCTCAGGGACACTGAATAATTTTATTTCCTACTAGTATGATGCACAGAAAATAGACAAGCGCTTTTGTTATGTAGAGAACGACGATCGCGAGCGTACATGTGTCAAACCATCGAACGGACGATATCTTCATCCTTTATTTTTCCCGCCAAAACCCGTCCCCGCTACTGTATTTCCTTCCGCTGGCGCCAAATCCTGAAACCCTCGTCACTTGTCTCTTCTTCGTTCTCTCTGCTGCCCCCGCCGCGCAGCAAGGACGGAACGATGAAAGATCTCGACTTCAACAGGGACAAGGGTAACGCAACGCATTTTTCTCCTTCTCTTTCTCTCTAGTCCTCTTCATAGCTAATCTGCGTCTATTAATTGTTTAATTATTTATTGCTACAGATCTCGCGCGGGATTTTCTTTCAAACTTTGCCGACGCAAATGGTGAACCCAAATACATGAAAACCCTGGTGAGTTCATCCCCCCTTATCCATCCTCCCGCTTTCCCCAAAGGGGTCAGAGCAAGTAAAGGCACTAGAATTAGAACGAATCGAAACATGCAGGAGAATCGCAAGAAACACAAGTTACAGAACATAAGTAAACTGTTTCCATAGTTAGCTGACTTTTTGCCCTAATTCTTGTATTTCAACCAGCAAGACGTGGCAAACCATAAAATCAAGGCGATCCAGATTGATCTCGAGGACCTATTCAATGTAAATATCGCTAAACTTTATTCTGTAGGCTGTATATTTCATGTGATATTGCAAACCCTGATTTCCTTTTTCTCCCATTCAGTACAAGGACTTGGATGAAGAATTTCTCAGGCGTGTCACGGAAAATACTCGGCGTTACATTGGTATTTTTGCTGATGCAATCGATGAGCTTATTCCAGAGCCGACAGAGGCATTTCCAGATGATGATCACGATATCTTGATGACTCAGAGGTCTGAGGAAGGAACAGAGAATACAGACGGTGCAGATCCCCGTCAAAGGATGCCTCCAGAAATCAAGCGTTTCTAGTAAGCTTCAGGAGTTAACTTCTCACTTTTTAGGCTCTAGTTTTGACACGAATTGCATTTTTTTTTTCTCATCTTGATAGCCATGAATGCCACAATTTGAGCTAACTTGACCTCTGTAAATGGAACCCAGTGAGGTTTATATTAGGGCATCTTCAAAGGGACGACCATCTACTATTCGGGAGGTTAAGGCTACTTATATTGGCCAACTTGTAAGGATATCCGGTATTGTCACGCGTTGTTCAGATGTGAAGCCATTGATGCAGGTAGCTGTATATACATGTGAGGAATGTGGTTTTGAAATTTACCAGGTAAGAAATGGAAGGTGTTTATGCATATCTCCCTCTGCTAGTTTATGATACTATACATTATAGTCAAGATGCCAGAGAAGATTTTTCAAGTTAAGATTTGGTTGGTTTCCACTTGCCACGGTTCACTTCAACCCCTTAAAACCGTCCTTATCCCTACCCTCAAAACAGATGCAACAATTCAATCCTTAACTTCACCCTGCTCTGTGAGATGCCATCCTAGCAATCTCAATTTGAACATAAACTGGGGCTCCTTTATTTACTCTGTCTTTCATTGTTTCACATTTATTTGATTCACATTATATACCATTAACAGGAGGTAACTGCAAGAGTTTTTATGCCTCTCTTTGAATGCCCATCCAAACGCTGTAAGACAAACAACACAAAAGGGAACCTCATCCTTCAGCTCAGGGCATCAAAATTTTTGAAGTTTCAGGAGGTACTTTTGCTCTTCTCTTGTTTTAGATGTAATACACTAACTAGCTAGCTTGACTTCATTGAGCCAGGTTCTTACACAATAATGCTTTCTGATCTTCCCTTATGCATTTAATGATGTGTGGTCCAATCTCAGGCTAAGATTCAAGAGTTAGCTGAACATGTTCCAAAAGGCCATATTCCGCGGACAATGACTGTTCACTGTAGGGGAGAACTTACAAGGAAGGTTGGTGATCTGTATATGTTTTTTTTTTTATTGTTTTTAATAGATACATAATGTTGAATTTCAAGTGAAACATTTATAGTCTGATGACTCTGATGTTCTTGTACCACAATTTTTCGTTATGCATTACCTGTTGATAGCAGGCACTACCATCTCTGTCAATATTTAAAAGTGTGGCGCGTTTTGCAGATTGTTTTTTAGCTCTCTTATGTACGCCTGCAACATCCATAATTGTTATTTTCATGTTGCATTGTTTCTTGAAATTTCTCAGGTAGCTCCTGGCGATGTTGTTGAGTTGTCGGGGATTTTTCTTCCAATTCCTTACACTGGATTTAGAGCAATGCGAGCTGGTTTAGTGGCAGATACATACTTGGAGGCCATGTCTGTTTCCCATTTCAAGAAGAAATACGAGGAGTAAGCCATTTCCAGCTCTTCATTAGCCTTATGGAACTTTTAATATAAAGTACTGGCCATTTCACCTGCTGCCTTGCACCTATTTCATTGAACTCGAACTCAGTTTCTTTTGTTGACAGTTTAAAAAGTTTCTACTCTAGTTTTTTACATTTTTCGTTGTCCTATGTTTCCTATCTGACTTTGAACATTTAAACTGTGCATCCCTTGGCGGGTGTTGATGCAAAAATGGTTTTCCTTCTAATTATCTCTCTCTAAAATCAGATATTTGTATTTGTCTCCGTGGCATTGTGAATATAAGAATCGTGCTGTAGGGTATGGAGATATTTAGTGCAAGATCAGTCTTTTTGAAAGGCGAAGCAGAATTTAGACAGATTTGTATCTTTTCTCAGATGAAAACATGGAGAAATGGTTTGGTATAGCCAAAATAGTGCCCAAGAGGTCAATGTTTAAAAATTTGGTTGTGAAGTTATGAGAGATATTTCTGATTGGGTTTTGCTGATAGAGACAACTAAAACAGAAATTGTAAATGCCAAAATTCTTAAATGGCACTGTGAATAAAGTGTACGAATGTGTAAAGCATACAAAAACACTCTTCAGTGAAAAATAATTTACGGAAGATATACCATTAATAATCTTCTAAGAAACTTGCAATCTTGTATGTTGCACTGATGTGATATGGATCTGTTTTTAGTGCTTTACTGGAAATGCATCTTAGTTAGGTTAAAAACCGGTCAGCGGATGTGATTGAGTTGGTTATATTGCAATTGACAGGTATGAACTTAAAGGAGATGAGGAAGAACAAATTGCGCGCTTAGCTGAGGATGGTGATATTTATAATAAGCTAGCACGATCCTTGGCTCCGGAAATATTTGGGCATGAAGATATTAAGAAGGCCCTTCTACTTCTCCTTGTGGGTGCTCCTCATCGAAAGCTGAAAGATGGAATGAAGGTAAGTGGCTAGGGTAGAAATTCATTTCTCTATAAGAGATCTTGTTACTTTCGACATTGATCTCAGCAACTTAGCAATCTGAAATTCTGAATACTGCTTATCGATTTAAAGTGCTTCAGTCGGCTTATTAAAAGTCAAAAGATGAATTACTTTGTGAGCAATATGACCAGGATGGAAGATTACCTTTTCTCTTCAATGGCATCTTTGTTGTTCTTCTCGTTGTTCTATGCTCTCTTCGTCCCTTTTTAAATGTCCACCTTTCCATTTTTGAATGGGTAAAACCTGGTACAAATCGTACAATGTATGCAGGAAAAGCTTTAATTAAAGTGTGTTTTTGGAAAGTTAACTTTTTAAAATGTAATGATGTTGATGGCGGACACTTGAAAAGGGATGGAGGGAGTACATTGTTTTTGCTACCCTTTGTCATTTGTTAGGCATCACTCATCATTTCATTAGCTTATCTGGTTTTCTTTGCTATGACATCTGATCAATCTGACTGAAGAAAACTATGGATGCAGATAAGAGGAGACCTACATATTTGTTTGATGGGTGATCCTGGGGTTGCAAAAAGCCAGCTTCTCAAGCACATAATAAACGTTGCACCAAGGGGAGTGTATACCACAGGAAAAGGAAGCAGTGGAGTTGGTTTAACTGCTGCTGTTCAAAAAGACCCCGTAACAAATGAGATGGTCCTAGAAGGAGGAGCTCTTGTGAGACTATACCCTCTTTTGGCATCAAATTTATCTGTAAATTGTGTTAAAATAGCATATATTAACACCCTAAAAGAATAAAAGGAAAAAGAATATCCCTTTTGAAATGAGGACGTTGAACAAGATGATGTGTCTAGAGTGTTCAGTCGTGTATGTCATAATTCACTGCTGCTGCTGTGTGGAAACTGTTTACTAACTAACCTACTTATTGGCAACACATAAAAATAAAGAAAGAAAGAAGGAAATGCTTTGGGCTTACTAAATCTAAGTGAATAGGTAGCCCTAGACAGAGCTCAACGGAAAAATAAGATTCATGAAGCTGACCCCAATTGATTGGGACACAAGGCTCGGTTCGGTTTGGTTAGGAGGAAATGCTAGCTTTGATTAATTGTTCTCTAATGAAGTACGTGGTTCAATCCTCTTTCAGGTGCTAGCAGATATGGGTATTTGTGCTATTGATGAGTTTGACAAGATGGATGAATCAGATCGTACATCCATACATGAAGTAATGGAGCAACAGACTGTTAGCATAGCCAAGGCAGGAATTACTACATCTCTTAATGCAAGAACTGCTGTTCTAGCTGCTGCAAATCCAGCTTGGTACAAATAATACCTTCTTCTGAACAGTAGTGCTTATATCCCCTTTGAGTTTCTTACCATATGCTCTAGGGCAGACTCCTGCAAAATAAAACTGATTAATTTGTTTGTATAATAACGTAGTCTAGCAACGGCATCATACGATGTTAATTTGGGATGGCCTATTTTTGTTTCATAGGGGAAGATATGACCTACGAAGAACTCCTGCTGAGAATATTAATCTCCCTCCAGCTCTTTTATCAAGATTTGATATTCTGTGGCTCATCTTAGATCGAGCGGATATGGATAGTGATCTTGAAATGGCTAGGCATGTTGTCTATGTCCACCAGAACAAAGAATCTCCTTCTCTTGGGTTCACTCCTCTTGAACCATCTGTTCTTCGGTAAATCTTTCTAATCCTCATTTATGATAATATATTTTTGTGTATTTTTCATGCCAGATGCTGATGAATATCAATAATTCCCCCATCCCGCAACCAAAAACAAATAAATACCTTGGTAGCATTTGATTCAGTTTCTTGTTCACATATACCAGGGCATACATTTCAGCTGCAAGAAAACTGTCTCCTTCCATCCCAAAAGAGCTGGAGGAGTATATTGCTAGTGCATATTCAGGCATCCGACAAGATGAAGCCAAATCAAACAGTCCCCATTCCTATACGACTGTGAGAACTCTGCTCAGTATTCTCCGGATATCAGCTGTAAGTTTTGATTTCTAACAAGTGCGCTATGCTAATAGTTTCTTCAATGCACTTGTTAGCAGAGAAAAGGAGTTTGTTCTTTTATGCTCCACTCCAGCTGATTTGATTGGGGGGCTTGACTCCCACCTCCTTCCCTTCCCCTAACCCTTGGACTAGGTTAGAGCAAATGTCAAAACTATAAAAGTAGAGTACATATGTTGTGGTGGGGAGGTATAGCATATTTGGGATGTCCTGTCTTTAAGATGGAGAATTATAGGTGATTATGGTAGGTAGTATCCTAGTTCACTAATTTTATTTTCCCTTAAATTTGATCGATTTGTTTACAGGCACTTGCAAGACTTCGGTTCTCAGATACAGTTGCTCAGAGTGATGTGGATGAGGCGCTTAGACTAATGCAGATGTCAAAGTTCTCTTTGTACTCAGAGGATCGCCAAAGATCTGGGCTAGACGCAATCTCAGATATTTATTCAATTTTGCGAGATGAAGCAGCAAGGACAAACAAGATGGATGTCAGCTATGCTCATGCACTTAACTGGATTTCTAGAAAGGTCAGTGACTACTTGGATTGGGGGTTAATTCTGTTAATTTATATTTGTATTCAACTTTTTGCATTGGAACACTGAAATGGAGGTCAAAGCAGTTGCAAGAAGCCAACAATCTGGTTCAGTTACTCTAACGGGTATTTATACGTAAAATGGGCAAACTCATCCCCCGAAAAGCAACATGGAACATTTTTTTATTTTCCCTTAAAATGATCACTTCAACCTGTCTTGGCTGTCATGTGGACTGATACACTTATTTCAGTTTGGATGCAATGTCAATTTGCTGACTTGTGTTAGGATTGTCCTATTTGTAATTGGCTTTTGGATCAGATAAATTTGAAGTCTGATTGAATGCGTAGAGTGTGGACACTGCCTGGGTGCTGGGTGTTTGCTTATTACTTCTATTTCTTTCTTTCTTAGCATTTTTCAAAGCTATCACGTCATCACAAGTATATAATGGGTTGAATCCATTATTTACTCGAACTCTTGAAACTATGAAAAGATAAAAACAAAAACCTTCCTGGTTTTCTAGACTTTAGTATAATGTGCAGGGGATCGCAGTTGAAAGAAATGACGTAGCTTCTTAATCTTGCGTGGTTCAACTTCTTGTAGTCTCTGATTGTTTGAAATGGATGTGTTCTGTTCAGGGATACAGCGAGGCCCAGTTGAAAGAATGCTTAGAGGAATATGCAGCCCTAAATGTGTGGCAGATCCATCCAAATACCTTCGACATCCGATTCATTGATGCATGACAAATCTTTGCTGGCTTACAATTACTGATCTGTGTACTATGTTTGCAGAATGTAGGACATCTTGGTTAATTAGTTTCTCAAGTGTATGTTTTGAAAAGTTTATTACTCCAATGTTGTAAGGAATTTAAATGTAAGGGGCACTTAGAGGTAGCAAGTATATCAAAACTTGGAGAGCAAGGGCAAGAAAACTAGTGCTGAATCGATGAAAGCCAAAATTGGTTGCAAGATCATCTCCCCTATGCAGAAAGGAAACTCGGGTCCAGATTTCCTGAGGAAAAATGAAGTCATCAACCGAATGGGAACTTGTAATTCTGGAAAGGCTGCTAATGCAGAACTTGCAGAGTTATCTACAGTTTGTCATATTATTTGTCCTGAGGGTGGACTAATGAAGACACTAAATGTATGTTGCCAAGAGGCAGAGATCTGTTGCTTGTAATGCATTTACTGGATATTGAGCTTTAATGGGCGACATGGAGTTCACAAGTTCAGTAGTTAATCTAGCTTATTTATTTATTTATTTATTATCGAAGCAGTTAATCTAGTTGGACAACGAATTCAACAAAGAAAGTTTTGTGACAACTGCTAAGGTCGTTTGATTCTTCTCCCTTCTGGGGGATTGAATAAGTGCACAGTGGAATGTCTTCTTTGAAGATTGTTTCAGCAGTATGATTATTTTGTCAGGAACATGCATCCGAAAGACAGGCACAGCACAGGCTACTTCGTTTACCTGAAAAGCACAAATTTACCACATTTTGGAAAAAAAAAGGAGTCCAAAATGCCAAGTGGTTTTTCCCCTTTTGGTTTCGAAACCAGATTTATGTGGATTAATTGAGAATCCATTTTACGGAAATGCAATATGAAAAATTAGTTTTGGGATTGGAGATTTCAAAAACTATTTCAGAGAAGCTTTTTGTATTTTGCGTTTGTTTATTTATCTATACATGTGCATAGGAGATCAAAGACATTCTAAGGCTGCTTAGCGGATGAATCAAACTATCCAAACTAAATGAGGCTTGTTACGGAGGAATTTTTCAGTGCCGAGCGGGTATTGCCCACGTGGCACCTGCTCGGCGCATCCGAGCCATCCGATACACTTTTGGACGGCTCGGATTAAAACCCTCTCTCCTCTCTTATCCCAACACTTTCTCTCTTTTTTTCTCAATCCAAATCTGAGCCATTCAAAAATGAAATGAACGACTCAGATGTGTGAGCGGACACCACGTGGTACCCGCTCGACACTGAAATTTTTTCCCTTGTTACGAATGAGAGTGGAGTGGACCTAAAAATACAAATTCTGATAGATCAGCTCGGTTCAGACATAACCGTCCGCCATTTAAAAATAATAAATAAAAAATCCACGCGGAGGTTACAGCCTTGTCCTAATTTCACGGCTCCTCTCTTCCCCAAATACCAAAACCCCAAAACCCTAACATACAGATTCCCTCCTTATCTCCAGTCTCCCTCTCCGCCTCTCTCCTACTTTTCTGGCGGTGACCTGCATACACACACTCTCTCTCTCATCGCACGATTCGCCTGATCTCGAACTGATTCTCGACTATAAACCGGTATGTCTCTCTCTCTCTCTCTCTCTCTCTCTGCGGCTTATTTTCGATGGTGTATTATCCACGTATGGTTCGTCATGAAATTAGTCAAAGGGTTGGAAGTTTTCAGTCTGTTGAGCCCACAATATATAGGTTGACACATCCAGATGTTTCTTCGCTGAATTTATATATTGGACTCTGCAATGATGCTTTGAAGATGGCTGTAACTCTATGGTGGTGAGTGTGGGCCGTATCAAAAAAGAGATTGTCAAATTTGAAGTGGTTTATGTTTTGAATATTTCTCACTGCAGCTATTGATAAGGACGTGACGGGACCATATTTTGCGTGTTGGTTCTGACTTCTGAGGTATTTATTTCAATCTTTCTTCTCAGGCAGCGCCGCGGCGGGACTGTTTTTTTTACTTTGTTGTTATCGGGTTTTTTTCTAGACCATGGCTTCTCATCCTCCACCAGAGTCTTCCTCTGTTTTTCTTCTCCATCCTCGAAAAGAAGTAAACGGCTTTGTTGTCGGACTGTTTGAAGTATTGTGGCAAAGATTATGCTCCAGGGTCACAATCGAGTGGGGCAAGTAACTTGTTGGCTCATACGCCTGCTTGTCCTAAGAATCCATATAAGGATGCGAAGGGACAAAAAACCTTAGACTTGCACCAGGGGAGGGGGGGAGGGGGTTGAGCTCACAAGTCGCAGCAACTACCTTCACTTTTGCTGACGCCAAACGACCTCTTGCAGACGCCAAACGAGCTCTTAATTCATATATGTTGCACAATTCTGATATAATCCAAACTGTGACAGCCGCATTGCCTTTAGTGAGAACTTTTGCGCTTACATGTACTTGCAGCTGGTTTTTGCAATGTAGAACTGACAAGGACACATGCGGACACGCTAGACACAAAACTTCAAAAAATGGAGGACACGACACGCTGGGGTCACGTTAACTCTTTTCCATATATTTTCCTTATATACAAGAGAAAATGAAACAAAAAATGGATCGAGTTTAAATTTTATCATAACCTAATATGCCAAGTTTAAACTTGTTTAGTTTCTCATAACCCTAATAAACTTATTTACTGTCGCAGCTTGGACTATATCAGAATTGTGCAACAAATATGAATTGAGAACTCCTATTTACTTTGTGCATATTATTTGGCTAGCTTTATTCTGCTTTTAGTTGATGGGCTCTGAACACCATGCTTGTGTCATATTGTGATTTTTTTTTTAATTCGCGTTCTAAATTCATAGTTTTTTTTTTTACTTGGTGCTGTAGTATTTGGCCAGCTTCAGTGCCTTAGCCAGTGTTTATTCTTCCTTTAGTTCGATGTTCTAAAAACCTCTAGGCGCTAGTCGGGTGGAAGAGGCGCCTAGGCCAACTAGTTGGGGACTAATAGGGGCTTGGAGATTTGTTGGTTTTTCTTTTCTAAAAATAAATAAATCTCCCCACCTCTCCCAAAGTTTGAGTAAGAAATGATACAAGACTATAAAGAAAATAACTGAGACTAAACTAACAAACTAGTAAAAAGTAGTAAACTAGTATCTAGTAAAAAATAACTAGTCAAATACCAAGGTTGATGTTCAAAGGTCAAAACACAATGATGTCTAGTACTTAACTCATAAATTCGGTATATGATACATATTTTTGTTTTTTAAAATAGCATATAACCCCTGTATTTTTCAATGTTACACATTGAAGGCTAAAAATTACAAAATAGACCTGCCACCTATCCGATTTATCCCTGACTAGACTGACCGACTAGTTGCTGACTAATTCCCGACTAATGTACAAAACGCCTACACCCTAAATCTAGGCGTTAGGTGGCTGCCTAGCGCATAGGTGCCGCCTAGACCGACTTTTGGAACACTGCTTTAGTTAGTTGGCTCCGATGTCCCTACATTCCTCTTTTCCCGAATGGTGAAACATACTACAAGTACACAGGTGAAATTTCCATCAAAGTTCTAAGCGGCCGGTGTCAGTGGGAACCAAAATATTACATTTTAAAGGGTAAACAGAAAACATTGTATTTAAGATTTTAGTATGAAAACTTTGGTGAAATTGACGTAAGGCTAAGGATTGAATGGGGCAATGGCTAATACTCCACTTGTAACTTGCGTACATTAGTCTCTATCACAGTCCGTTGAAGCCCATACTAAAGAATATCTACAAGGATACACCCTTAGGATTGCTATATTTGTGTTTCTATTTTTTTTTTTTTGGGTAAGATGGAGGTTTATTGATGATATGCAGGAGTTTGAGGATATATGATGGAGGTTCAATCATGTGAAACCGTTTCCCCTCAACCTCGAGTTAAAGCTGTATTTTGCCTTGGATCAGAAACGCATTCTGTTCAGGCAAACAAAGGACTTCTTTCTGAGCAATTAGTTTTGATGAAAGAGGAGAGCATGACCGTACTGAAGGACTTCATTACTAAACATAATGTGCCGAATGAGGTTCCCGATGAAACAGATGATCTCTGTTCGGAAGATGATGAAACCAACGAAAAGGCTACTGTGAAGTCGAAGAAGCAGCGGAAATAGCTGTACACAGTTTTTGAACTTGAACTTAAAACTAGAACATGCATGAGAAGCTGCTCTCGTGCTTGAGAACTGTCTAGACTAAAATTTGATGTGTTAAGTCACTCAATGTTTGAGACAAGGGTTCTGTGTTTTTTCTCTGCACGACAATGTTATATGTTTAATCACTTATCATCGTCTGGTAGCCAAATTTACAAACTGTAATGTCTGCTTCAGGGTGGTGCATGATTGCTAAAGCATGATGCACTTTGTCACAGCTTTGCTCTTGCAGATCACTGTCAAAACTGGGATGGAATATGGTCATTTTCATGGGCATTTACTCATCGCAGAGGAACATAAATCCTCCTGATTTGTGAACAAGATCTGTTGTTATTCTAGTTCGTCCTCCTCTTTTGTGAAACTATTCCCCGAGCCAGGCAGGTGATTAGTCATCAAATGGTTTCTGTGAAGATGTTTATGTAAAATTTTGTCGATATTTCCTCCACCTTTCTAAAGAAAGGTCCTTCTTTAACTACAGTTGAGATTGTAAGCAACCAGTGGGATTTCCTAAGTAGGAGTAGTTGTCAAGAATCTAATCTGTAACTTGGATAAAATAGCTGCTGTTAGTAGCTACAGGGTTTGCTTTGAATTGGAGGTAAAAAGGAAAATGGAAGAAAACAGAAGGCCAGTTTCTCTTTCTTGAAGTTTCTTCCATTATTGGAACAATCATAGACGAGTAGTTTTTCTTAGAATGTTTAAGGTTATCTATTGATAGTCATTTGGTAAAAATAACCGGTAATGCTAAGTACACAAAAAATGTACCCTGGAAAGATAAATCAATGGTATTGATTCACTTGAAAAGATAAAGATTCATTTTTTTGGGTAATTTCGGAGTACATTTTATGTGTACTTAGAATTATGGAGAAAGCTCAGTTTTCGTACAAAACTTGTTTTGGAAATCATAAGACTGAGGAAAGTTGTTTTGTTTAATACTAGTCGAGTAGTATTTTCCCTTCCACAATTTTTGTTTTGCTAGGGTTTCCCCATCACTCAGTACTACTGCGTCTGGAATGGAGCCTCAGCCTAGGGATGGGGTCTTGGTTATTTATATGAAAAAAAAAAGTAAAACTTATACTAGTACAAATTAGTAGTAAAACAAATACTCCACTAGTATTATTCAGTCCAACAAAAAAAAGGTGAGAGCAGAAAACGAAGCGTTTGCACTTTGCTCGGTTCACACAGCACTCGACACAATAAACATAGCACCGACAAGGAGTGAAGGATGCGCACTGCGCTGCAGCAGCCCAACCCAACCCAACCCAACCCCTCCATAAATTCCCGCCAAACTCCCGCCGTTTCCCCCCGCGGATTTCCCGCCTTCTTCCTCAACTTTATTTGCATTTGCATGTAGCCCCCACTCCTCTTTTATCATCCACCCTTTCCTCTTCTCTCTCTCTCTCTCTCTCTCTCTCTCTCTCTCTGCGTTCATTCCCATGGCTTCCCGTCGCCCCACCAATGGCCGATCGCCGCTGGTGAACCAACAACGCCAAATCACATCTTTCTTCACCAAGTCCTCCTCTTCATCTTCATCCCCTTCCCCTTCCCCGTCCGTTCTCCTCTCCAAACAAACCCCTATTATAATATCCAACCCTAAACCCAACTCCAACCCTAAACGAAGCCCTAGCCCCAGCCCCACCACTCCTTCACCTCTCCAGACCAAACAAAAGAAGAAAAAGAAGCTCCACAAACCCCTCCTACTCATCGGCTCATCTCCGTCCTCCCCTCCAACACCCGACTCCACTACTATATTGTACGGCGACGAGGTCGTCAACAAGAGGATTAAGATTTACTGGCCACTTGATCAGTATTGGTACGAAGGTTTGATTAAGTCTTTTGATAAAATCTCCCGTAAGCATCTGATTCAGTACGACGATGCCGATGAGGAGCTTTTGGATCTCGCTAACGAAAAGTTTGAGTGGGTGGAGGAAGTTACCAGAAGGTTCCGCCGGCTGCGCCGCGTCTCGGTCATCGAAGACGATGAAGGAGTGGCGGTGACCAATGCGGAGGAGGCGGAAAGTGGCGGTGGCGATGATGATGATTCGGCCGATGAAGACTGGGATAAGAATGTCGAAACAGAAGCAGCGGAGGATGTTTTGGATGGTATGGATTTGGAGGAGGAAGACAATGATGTGAAAATAGCAAAACGAACACCGGCCAAGAATTCAGAATTAAAAAAGCGGAAGTCAAGTGGAGGGCAGTTAGGTTCTAGTAAGAAGAGCAAGAGTGCTTTAGATGGCAATGGAGGCAAAATGGTGGAGCCCAAAGATAATGGCAGTAAGTCACGGAGTCTTATAAGGTGTTATTTCATTTTAAAGCAAAATGGAATTGAAATTGGAGGGGAAATAACCATGTGAGAACATTTTAGTCATTAAGCAAATGATGGACCTATTTCTTTGCATTTCAGTTATGTTTGTTTCTACATGTGAGCCTCACTGATGTATGCTTGCTTGGTTCTCTACTTGATGACTAACTATAACTGGCATCTTAAGTAAATTGAAATACTGAACAAACACCTCCCCCCCACAAAGACATGGTTGCAATACAAACTTTATATGCAATTTGGATATCTATTCGATTCTCTAAAAATAAAGGTTCTCATGACTGTCTTAATTTGTTTTCTTACCATTCTGCCGTTCATTCTTCATAAGAGCTCGTAATATTCGTCGTTCATGGCAGTAGGCTACCACTATGGACTCCTAGTCCATCTTAAGCATAAGCTTGAATGTTGACATCCTTTTTGTAGGTGGAAAGGGGTCTCATGTTGTGGATGATGCTTTAGTGGGGGATGCAGCAGAAAGGTTTGGCATGCGCGAAACACAGAAGTTGCACTTCCTTGGGGAGTAAGTTCATATTGCATCTCGTAGTTTGCTTTTTCCTGAGTTAATCATCCTGTATTGATCTTTCAGAAAAGAAAATCATCCAACATTGCTATGCTTTGTTCCTTCATGGTCTTCCATAATTCTTTTTTCAGTCATGCGCTAACTTTCTATGTGGATCCACCACTTACTTTGTTGCTGCCGCAGAGAGCGTAGGGATGCCAATAGAAGGCGTCCTGGAGATGTGAATTATGATCCAAGGACTCTCTACTTACCTCCTGATTTTTCTAAGAACTTAACTGGTGGCCAGGTAATAATTAGATGACAATTGGTTTGGGGATTTGTTTGTTATGTTGTAACACAGTTCATTAATATGGGTCATTTGTTTTTTTGTAGAGACAATGGTGGGAGTTCAAGTCAAAGCATATGGATAAGGTTCTATTTTTCAAGGTAATGGCTATTGTTACTGGGGGATGATTCTAGCTGCGTAATGTCACTTTCAACTAGTTACTCGCATTCATCCAATGAAATAATAACCATTTTATTGTTGTTGGAGCAGATGGGCAAGTTTTATGAGCTTTTCGAAATGGATGCACATGTAGGAGCGAAAGAACTTGATTTGCAGTATATGAAGGTATCAGCTGGTTCAAGTTCATTCAGCACATGGCTTGAGATTTCATCTAATCAACCCTCCAGATTGAGTCTCAATTTAGCGTTAGAATGAACATTCTTCCTTCACCTGAACTAGAATTAGGTTTAGTAGCTCTTTTCAAAAGGTGCACTAGCTGACCTTTTTTTTTTCCCACTAGGCTTGAGTCTTGACGTTAATTTGTTAGACTCTTTTCTGGAAGAGCCTGTTAAAATTTTAAAATGGGGAAGACCAGTGGACAACCTCAAAGCAGATACATACCATATTCTCATGAGTCATGATAGCTTAGGGCTTTTAGGCGGTTATTTGGATGGAGTATTTCTCTCTTGATTTATTTGTTTGGCATCCAATCACATTTTCAGGGAGAACAGCCTCATTGTGGATTTCCTGAAAAGATTTTTTCACTGAATGTAGAGAAGTTGGCTCGAAAGGTTTGCCCACCATCATTTTATTTAAGTTTGAAGCTTAAACTTCCGTATATTGGGCTTATGTATCTGGCTGATCAGCCCATTATACTTGAATCATTAATAAATTGAGTTTCTCGATGGAGCAGGGCTATCGGGTTCTTGTTGTCGAGCAGACAGAGACCCCTGAACAGCTGGAGGTTCGTCGCAAGGAGAAAGGTTCTAAAGACAAGGTCATATTCTATTCAAGAGATCAATAAAGATTCTCTTTGTGGGAAATCTTTGGCCGTGTTAAGGTTAACATCTACCTTTGTTATATAGGTTGTGAGACGGGAAATATGTGCTGTGGTCACAAAAGGAACAATAACTGAGGGAGAGACAATTTCATCGAACCCTGAACCTTCTTACTTGCTGGCGATGACTGAAAGCTGTCGAACTTCAGCAAACCAGCAGGAGCGCATCTTCGGCATTTGTGTGGTTGATGTTGCTACAAGCAAGATTATCCTTGGTCAGGTCAGTTTTGAATCTGAAGTTAGGGATTCGGTGCTTTTAGTTTCATGCTTTGAGTGGAATTTACCAGTCATTGATCAATGAACTCCTCATCTGTTCCAAGGATGTGAACACGATTGAGAAAATTTGGTGGTGTGAGCTGAGTGGCTTAGCAGTTTCTTGCACCCAAGGGCCAATAGAGCACGGCCCTACTGCGTGGACATGTGGATAACTGTTCACGTTATTTGGGTGTGTATTAGAGTTCTAGTTTTTGCATGTTTGTGAGGGACAATGTACGTCTGACAAAAGCAAACACAACACTTGGTTATTTGTTTTATTTTTTAATTGGTTGATTATGTTATGAGCCAAGTCTGTCATCTTGATTCTTTTAACCTGAATAAGCTTGCCTCTATGCTATCAGTTTCAGGATGATCCAGAGTGCAGTACATTGTGTTGTCTATTGTCTGAATTAAGACCAGTGGAAATTATAAAGCCTGCTAAAATTCTTAGCCTTGAAACTGAGACAGCGCTGTTGAGACACACAAGAAGTCCTTTAGTTAACGAATTGGTTCCCCTTCTGGAATTCTGGGATGCTGAGAAAACTGTCTCCGAAGTCAAGGCTATCTACAGGCGTAGTAATGAAGCAAATTTGCATGTTAGTGGATCCTCTTCAGAGGAGGACTTCAGCTCCTTACCAAATGCATTGTCGGAGCTTGTGAATGCAGGTTATGATGGAAGCTATGCGCTTTCAGCTCTTGGAGGCACTCTTTTCTACCTGAAGCAAACTTTTCTGGATGAAACTTTGCTCAGATTTGCAAAGTTTGAGTTGCTTCCGTGCTCTGGTTTCAGTGATATTGGTCAAAAGCCGTACATGGTGCTTGATGCAGCTGCACTGGAGAATCTTGAGATATTTGAGAATAGCAGAACAGGAGACCCTTCAGGGTAATCTTGTCATGTTCGTACTTTGTATATAACTATTCAACGTCAATACCTTTGACCTAATATTGAGGTGATTTACTTGTCTGTGTAGGACATTATATGCGCAGTTGAACCATTGTGTGACAGCATTTGGAAAGAGGTTACTCAAAACATGGCTTGCAAGACCTTTATATCACGTGGAATCCATTAGAGAACGTCAGGATGCTTTAGCAGGACTCAAGGTAAACTCTATTCTTTTCACTGTCGCCGTGATTTGTGCATCTTTGCCAAGAATCCAAAAATAGGGGTGGGAGTGGTTTGGGGGGAGACAATTCTAGTGCATAAGGTAGAAGATACTTGCAGAAAAAGTGCATTTTCAGCTCTTGCCAAGAAAGGAAAACAGTGAAAAGTCATACTTGACTTTAGCATTCTCCATATTTGCAGCTGAAATTTGTGCTTGGGTTCAGGGATCTGTTTAACGCTGCTATCAGATAGTTAAAAAGATAAGGGGAGTGCTATTGGAAAAGAGAAAAAAAATTGCGTATTGATATCTTCATTTTCCCATTTGTGCATCTTTCTATTGACATCTGTTCCGCATATCTCCTGATAAATAGATTTGTTGTCAGGGGGTCAATCTACCTTTTGCACTTAAATTTCGAAAAGATTTGTCCAGGCTTCCAGACATGGAGCGGTTGTTGGCTCGCATCTTTGCTAGTAGGTAGGATAAGCTTGACTGATAACTTATTACTCTTTCTGATTGTCTCCTAAGATTACTTATGTATCTCATATCCATGTAAAACAGTGAAGCTAATGGAAGGAATGCAAATAAAGTAGTTCTATATGAGGACGCAGGAAAGAAACAGCTACAAGAGTTCATATCAGCTTTGCGTGGCTGTGAATCAATGAGCCAAGCATGCTCTTCACTTGGTGTCATTCTGGAAAATGTTGAATCTAGGCTGTTACATCATTTGCTAACTCCTGGTACAATTTTGCATTCATCGACGGAAACTTAGGACCCAAATCTTGGTTCGTATCTTATGCATATCTTTTGTGTGCAGGTAAAGGTCTTCCTGATGTGCATTCGGTTTTGAAACATTTCCAGGATGCCTTTGATTGGGTGGAAGCAAACAATTCAGGGCGTATAATACCTCATGAAGGGGTTGATATGGAATACGATTCTGCATGTAAGACAGTTATAGAGGTGGAGTCGAGTTTGAAAAATCACTTGAAGGAACAGCGGAATTTACTTGGAGATCCATCGGTAGGAACTTGATTGCAAATTTCTTCATAATTAATCCTATTGGAGGCTTTTTCCACATGCGCTTATTTGGAAGTGAACTAATGCTTTGATCATTATAGGTAACTTATGTAACTATCGGAAAGGATGCATACCTTTTGGAAGTCCCTGAAAGTTTGAGTGGGAGGATTCCCAAGAATTATGAATTACGGTCATCCAAAAAGGCAAGTGACAACACTTCTCACTTGGAATTATTTAACTGTCTACATGTCACATCTAGTTTGCGGACCCTAGTATGTAGTCTGTATAAGTCAAAGATGTTATGTCACGGCGGCGTGAAGCTTTTCTTCTTTTGTCTGCAACTTGGAGCGTGCGGTTTGTTACTATAATTGTAATGGAAATTTCAGTCTTATAAGCTCAGGACTCATGTATCTTACAATTGTTTGGTCAGTTGTAGTTGCGAACATGGAATACCAGTCTTTCTTTTGTTTGATTCTTTTTTTCTGGAAAGTTGTTAGAATTCCCATTTCGCCAGTATGAATTACTGTGGGACACTGGAACAATATGGAGTGTATAAGCTATCCAATGATTGGGGAATAGAATTAAGTTTGTTAATTTATGTTTTCAGTCTTTCATTTTTATGTTACTTTATTGCCCGCAACTGAATGAGTTGCAGTTATATAGATGGACAAAAGTTTTATCTTGACTAATAGAATTACATAAGTGAGGGTACTATCTCTAAGTTCGGATCCCCTCCCATGAATCTATGATATATGCAGGGCTTTTTTCGGTACTGGACTCCAACTATTAAGAGGTTGATAGGAGAGCTCTCACAAGCTGAATCTGAAAAGGAGTCTAAGTTGAAAAGCATCCTACAGAGGTTGGTTGGACGCTTCTGTGAGCATCATAATAAGTGGAGACAATATGTTTCTTCAATTGCGGGTAACTTCTTCCTTCTCTCCTGCTTATGAAATCGGATCGTGTTTTAGGGTAGTCATTGTGTGAACCTACTAAATTGTCGTCAATTGCATTGCCTTGGTGCTTACCTTTGTTTTCTCTCCTTTTCTAGACCATTATTTAACCTGTACTCAATACTATGCACTAAATGTTTTGAGAAATATATGAACTCTTTATCTTCTTCTTACATGGTGGAACTGGCTTACGTGTTGCAGAACTCGATGTTTTGATAAGCTTAGCAATTGTCTGCGACTATTATGAAGGACCCACATGCCAGCCTGTTATCTTAGGGTTGCCGTGTCCAGATGAAGTGCCTTGCCTCTCTGCTAAAAGTCTAGGCCATCCAGTTATAAGAAGTGATTCTCTAGGCAAGAGCACATTTGTCCCCAATGATGTTTCTATTGGAGGTTCTGGTCATGCAAGCTTCATCCTTCTCACTGGTCCTAATATGGGTGGAAAGTCCACTCTTCTGCGCCAAGTTTGCTTGGCTGTAATTTTAGCCCAGGTTAGATTCTCATTTATGTGACCTCTGTGGTTTAGCTTATTCTCTTTTGTTTTGTTTCCTTCACTTCGAGCTCTTTCCCAGCTAGGAGCGGATGTCCCAGCAGAAAGCTTTGAAATGTCACCTGTTGACCGGATCTTTGTTAGGATGGGTGCAAAAGATCATATTATGGCTGGCCAAAGCACATTTCTGACAGAGCTTCTGGAGACGGCATCTATGCTGGTGAGTTTCCTTGTAACCAAGATAATAAATTCGCATACACAACATTAGATTAACCACTTTTAGTCTTGACAAACTATTAAGAAATACCCCCTCCATCCATAATTTTAGTCCTTTCTATTTTGGATGTCCCGGAGTACATGTCCCATTTGACAAGTCAAAATAGATTAACTTTTTTGTCCTTGCTCTTTTTAAGTGGAGTAATGGCCTACCTACTTTCAAATATAGGACAATTTTGAAGATTTATAGTTTTTGAGGTGTAATGATGATGTCTCCTTACATGGTTGGATTCTCAAAGTGGGACTAAAACTAAAGAATGGAAGGAGTTCAAGTTATATCGGACTGCTCTTGATACCAATAGTTAAGAGTCTTAAGACATCAAATTAAATGAAGCTTCTAAAGGATTCTTTTTTTAGGTTGGAAAGCATTCTTTTCCTTCTTAAGATTCATAATGACTCATTACTCGATAGAATTCTGTGCTGGAGTTATTTTGTCTTGAGTGAGAAAAGTAATAGGGCAGTTTATCAGGTCTGAGAAAACTTGCTTTCTCGGCATGTAAATTTTTCGAATTTTAACTTAATCTTGCAGCATACCTTAATGGATCTGCAGGCATTGTTTTGCTATACTCATTTTACGAAAATACTTTATCGTTATTGCAGTCATCGGCAACCTGCAATTCACTTGTGGCGTTGGATGAACTTGGACGCGGGACATCAACTTCAGATGGGCAAGCCATTGCGTAGGTTTCAGTAACAAAGTTATTCCAAAATCATACAGCCTTTAAATTGATACAAGTTTCTGTTATTGGTTCCCTTTGACTACTCGTGTTTTCAAGTTAACATGAAAAGGTCCCGTTTATCTCAATGGTCAATTTTATTTTTTTTTTGGCAGGGAGTCAGTACTTGAACATTTTGTCCACAAGGTGCAGTGTCGAGGAATGTTTTCAACTCACTATCATCGATTAGCTATAGACTATCAGGAGGACCCCAAAGTATGCATTCTCTTATTGTCTTAGATTCTCCTCCCCAAATTGAAACTCACTTCCCCAGATATGAACAACAGTTTAATTGACGGGCAAAGATTCTTTCTTTAGGCCTTAGCGTTTGATTTGACCATTAAAAAACTGAGGAGCAGCCAGAGCAGGATTAAGTCTTCATAGATTATTGGCTGTCTAATCTTATCTTCAGTAATATGCTTACCAGATGGTGTTCAGTTTAGCGATTTCCATTGCTATTACTGTCGCAATATTTTCCCTTCCAAGTTTGCAACAATCTCTCTAAGTTTGAACGCATGTCCTTTATCTGAGTTATCTTATCTATCTTGTGTGTAGGTCTCCCTATGCCATATGGCTTGCCAAGTTGGAAAAGGAGTAGGAGGTCTGGAGGAAGTTACCTTTCTTTACAGGTTGACACCTGGTGCTTGCCCTAAAAGCTATGGCGTCAATGTCGCGCGGCTAGCTGGTAACTTCTTTTTGTATGCTCCCTGGCATCTTGTTGTAGATAATACGAGCAGCAGAACCTTGGCATTTGGCACTCGATCTTTAGGTTTAACGATTGACTAATTGTTGGATTGTCAATGTCGTATAACTTTGCTGACTGTATAAAGCCTTTTGTTGACTACTACATGGATAATTTGCAATCTAAAAGAAGCCAATACCATTAGAGGAGAGGAAAGCAGAAAACCTCTGATGTAAAAATGTGGTCTTTGGAGATTGCAAATGCTTATCATTATGTGGCAGGAAGATGTAATCCGTGGGGCATTTCTCTTGTTATAAACCTAATTTTTTGTTGAATTCATCTTGAGTTGCTGCTGTATTTCAGCAACTTAACTACTACAAAATGAAAATGAGGTTCTTACTAGGATCATTTCAGGACTTCCCGATGCTGTACTTTACAAAGCTGCTGCCAAGTCTCAAGAGTTTGAAGGAATGTATGGCAAAAACAGGAAAGGGTCGAAGGACAAATTGGCAATTCAACGTTGGGAAGTCAATGTAGCCAGTCTTATCCAAGATTTAAGTAAAGTCACATCGAATATGAATTGCCGCAAGTCTGCCGAGACAATACATGTCAGATCACTGAATGAACTGCAGCATAGAGCAAGGATGCTTCTGAAGCAAAGCTAGAACAGTTGTTATTCATGTCTACCCTGCATCGGCTCTTGTACAGTTACAATGTGGTATTTTTGGAGAATTTTCTCAAACCCAAATCAACGTGGATGGAAGATGGCTTTGGAGCTTGTTTCTTCTCTATTAGTTGAAGGGACAACCACAATGATATGGCCCAAAATAGGACTGCACTGAGCCCTCAGTCTGAGACACCAGGAGTATAAATCAGATATATTTTACTCCACTTGAGAGATTGTGGTTTCAAGAGGCTTGCTTTTGTCCCACGGGAGAGATGTGACTACTCGCTATTAATTCCCAGGAATCGAACAACCGCAACTAAGAAACCTTTTTGCTTGGTACATGCCCTTGTGATGTGATTTCAGGGCGCATGCTTTTGTAACATTGGAGAGATTGCAACTACTTGATATGAAATTCCAACCAACAAACCGAAAGTTTGTTGGTCCTTGCCCAACTACTCTTACCACTTTGGTTGATAATGGAGTGCGATTCTGTATTTTAATTACAAAATGCAAACAACCTGCATGAATGGTTGTGGATTACATGGTGTAATCACTGTTTTAGAGGGGGAAAGGAAACCAGAGTATAGTAACTTTTATGCGTTCCTCTAATGTATTTTATTTTCCCCAACAAGAAATGGGGAATCATTAACATTTCGGCATGTAGACTCCGTCATTCTCTAATTGCAGGTGGAATGTTAGTCAAGAGAGTAATCCATTCAATTTTGTGATTCTCGAACTCCCAAGCTGTGCTAGTTGATTGGGTGCTTGGTTAAGTTTGTCTAGGTCAAAGGTACGCTCTTGACCATTAGTAACTCTTTTTTGGTTTTTTGCCAAGTCAATTACAAGAGAAAGGAGAAGATTGACCATTAGTACTTCTTTGGAGTAACATACATTGAAGGAATATATTGCCTTCCTCCACACACACACACACACACAAACTGATGTCATCCTCTTCATCTCCATTCTGAGGGTGATGTGCTATGACCAGTTTCCTACCACGCACAGAAAAATGATTAGCAGCATTCCGGGTTTTAAATGTGCAAGTCATCCAATGAGGAAACTAACCTAATGTTGACACCTGATGTTGTTTCTGATCGCCATGATTATCCAGACGAGTAAGTACATGGTGAGAAGAATCTCACTAGCCCTTAAAATAATCAACTGCGCGCAAAACATTCCCAACCAA
Organism: Rhododendron griersonianum; assembly: GCA_018127125.1. Lineage (NCBI taxonomy): Eukaryota > Viridiplantae > Streptophyta > Magnoliopsida > Ericales > Ericaceae > Rhododendron > Rhododendron griersonianum. Next base: position 59,140,310 of record CM030788.1, on the reverse strand, counting down.
TTACTCCAGTAATCGGACTTCCAGATTATAGTTGTGAATCGTCACTTTCAGCAAAGTGGGAACGGGCAAGAAGAAAATTGTTTGTACTTACGGTAACAAGTGTGAAGGGGAAATCTTTCATTCCTCCGGTGGAAAGTACAAGAAGTAGGTGTCTAGCTAGCAGCAGAAATGTTAACTGCCAACAAACATATACTAAATAAATATTGAGACATGCACATATGTGCATAAGAAATTTGCTCATGCAGAAAAAAACATAGTACTGTAGTATATATTTTGAACAAATATGGTGGTGGTTGGTGAGAAGTGGTTAGGGGTTGGAGATGAGTAGCTGACTGAGATTAACAAACTTAACTGTTACTAATAGAAATACAAGACTTACAAACCACCTCATAGATTTTTTGGGCCCACATATGATTTACCTTAGTCAACTCAGCATGTTTCTGTGGCTTGGCTAAGCTAATGTAACGTGACATGATCACTAATACAACTGAGCGATTTTCAGCCAGCTCTGAGCTAAAGTTCAATCTCCAAACGAGTATAAATATTAGGGTTCTAACAATTTTTAATACCCGACATCTAAGCCTAAGATAATAGTACATAGCAAATAAGTCCAAAAGAAAAATTAGGGTCCTTTACTAAAGTTTGCCTGAAGCCCCGAAGTATGAGACAATTTATGTATCCGAAATACTTTCACCATTAAAAGGACTCGATACCAATCCAATCTATGTCCAATGATTATCAATTTATTGGTTTCCTAAAAAATGCCCCCCTCCCAATTGGTCAATGGAGTTTATCTTACCGACTTGCACTAAAATGGATGGCCAAAGTACAAATAATTGATTGTGAACTAATCACTTAATGATTGAGAGAAAAAAGCTGATAGTAAAAGAGAACTTACAACGAGAACCATTGATCTGCACCAAATGGCACTCCAATCGGGGGCGGACGAACCCTCTGAGGAGTTGTTTGTTTCAAGCATTCGGCCCTCGGCTTCCACCGTGGGTACTAATATTCCTGGATGTTGTAGCTCGTGCTCTCTTCTTACAACTTCCAAGCTTCCCCTTTTGTTTCCATTAATATTTGTTCATAGTTTTTCAAGTGCATTATGCATTAGTAACCCAAAAGTAATCTTCAGAAATGGCGTGGGTACGTGTTGTGAATGAAAACAAGAATATCATTTAATTTTGATGCATACAAGAGCTAGAGAGTACCTGATGGTGACAATGGCATCAATCAGCTGGGACTTGCTCGGGGGAGTTGTGTACCCTGGTTCAAATTTCTGTAACCAACACATGCAGATCGATTGCCTTTTTCCAATTAGAAAAAGAGAATTAAACAACTTAAATTTAAATTTCAAAACACCTTGGAAAATGGAAACAAACAACGATAAAAACAAGGGCTAAGAATCACACAATTAGAAAAAGAGAGGAAATTAAGAAGCCCCAAGCCAAGCTGATCGATCATCTTATATACTACTCCTACTACTACTACTACGACTACTACGGAGTAGTATCTTCCTCTACAACATCGGGTTTCATATGCAGTAGTAATAATTATATACTGTACTTACTAATATACCTGTAGACAGATTTCACAAGTTGTATTGCCCTTTTGGTTACACCACCTTTGTATGCAATCTCTATGCGCAAACTGCAAAATTAAACAAAAACAAAACGGAACAGAGATTGAAACACACACAAACATCGATCATCATCCTCCGATATATATATGTGTGTGTACTGTTCGAAATATATATATATATATATAAATACTAGCTATGCATGTAATTATATTAATTATGTGAGTAGTCTTGGGAGTACATGATTACCATAAGAGTTCCAGAACAAGCACAAGGGACTTCCAAGTTTTTGCAGCTCTCCTGTGACTCTTCTTCTTCTTCTTCTTCTTCTTCGTCTCCGTGACAGATTCTGCACGAAGCGACTATTGCAGAAGATGGTTTCAATTCCTCCATAAACAAAACTACTTCTCCCATTCTATAATAAAGTATCGTTTCTGAATTTATGTTCACTTCCTCTGTTCTTTGCTGTCTCTAGGTCCCAGCTCCTCTCTCATGCGACTTTAAATACTACTAGTAGCTAGGAGTAACAGAAAAGAAGAGAGGAAGTTCCAACTATGCCCTTCGGTTTTTTAATTTGAATTCAATGCAAGGATCCCCAAATCAAAATTAATACTTCCTAATTTGGTTAGCCATACTTTTGGTCGAGGAAGTCAAACACAAAATTAACTACCAAAGAAATTCTTGCAGATGTTTTTTATTGGGGAGTGATTTTGCCACTCCATTTTTTTTTTTGTTAATGTCACTCCCCTTTGTGTCTTGATTAAATGATTTATTTTGTGAGAGAAGGGAAGTGACATTAACAAAAAGGGGAGTGCCAAAATCAATTCCCTTTTTATTAACCTATATTGTAATGAAAATATGGTAATATAATTTTAGTTGTATACAATCTTGTGCGTCTAGCATATTTAAAAAGAAAATGTAGACCGTACTGTTAAGTTTTTTCCCCCCCATATAGATGCTTACAATAATAGGAAGGGGGTTATTGATTTTTCAAAAAAATCTTGGACGGCTGATTATTCGATTTAAAATAAAGAAAAATGTTTAGCAGAAGAATCTATTTTGTTTGATATTTTCTTTTAACAAAAATCTATTACGACTCTGCAAAAAATTAAAACCTTGAGTAGGAGGATCTGTTCTGATTTGATCTGTCTTGGTCTATCCTTAGGTTCATGGACGTAGTTGTATTACGAAAAATATTCTCGAGTAGTTTATACTACTGAAAGTCCAATCCCCGTGGGCCACCCAAAAACATTGAAATATAAGTGTAGCCACAGGAATTGATCAAATTTGGGTTTCCAGAACAAAGCACCTATTTCGTATAATTTTGGAAAAAATAAATATATACTAAAAAATTTAGTACACCATCAATCACTATAGTGATAAATTAAACAATCAATTTACTAATATTTTGCGTGTAATCTAAATGCGTAGAAGCATCATATAGAATCTATTTTGCTTCGCAGGCCGCAAAGGCCGGTCCAAGTGGATAGCAAACAAGCTCTACCATTTGGAAGTACAATGCGTGTGTTTTCATATGTTTTATTTATTTATTTATTTATGTCCGGATCATTTTATTTGCACATCAGCGATTCACTCTTTGGTTCGTTAAAAGCGGGCCATTCATGTCGGGACTAGAGAATTCACAAAAAAGTAAAAATTACTTTCTTGTACCCTGACCCTAAGAATCGAACCCTGATCAATTGGGTGAAGAGCAAATCCACCCACCAACCGTAATAACCGTCAAGGCTTTGGGTTTTCACTTTTCATATGTTATAAACGATGTTCAAAGCAGTACTTTTATTGACAAGGAGGCTAGCTAGGGTCAACTGGGGGTTAAAATACTTACTTCCATTTTTAATTATGTGGCCGGGCGTACAGTACTCCACAATCAATCACAATCAAGGAACGAAATATATATTATTTCATTTTTTTGGATTTAACTTAAATTTGAAAATTGTTTTTATTTAAATTTTTTTCGCATTTGTTAGTTTTGCACCAAATTTTTGTGTGTTATTGATTCGTCTCGACGAGAGGAATCGGAAAAGTAAAATTTTGGCACTTTTACCCAAGTATTTTGAGAAATAACCGATTCGTCAATAACCCAAAAAAATTTGGCGCAAAACTAAAAAATGCGAAAAAAATTCAAATAAAGACAAAATTTTCAGATTTAAGTTAAGTTCAAGTTAAGGCCAAAAGAACGCAGAGAGAAACTTATTCATGGCCATGAATAAGTTATTCACGACTCTGCGCAATCTCAGTTGTTCAAAAGTGTTTTGGACGATTCGGATTGAAAACAATCTCTTAATGGTAATATATTTCAATCCGGATCGTCCAAGAGATTGAGCGCCGTAAACTTTATTTACAGTTCCTACGTAAATAAGATTTTCTCATTCTACAAACCAAGCTTCTTCAATTACTTGCGATTATATGGTAGAAATTACTAGCATTACACTCGTACTATGCACAGAATGACATTTGGCTACCATGAGAAACTTTCCAAAACGAGAACTTATAGATACCCGAAAATATACATTACGTTTTTCTATAGCATACATATATAGAGTAGAATTACGTCACTGTATGGATAAATCAATGACCATTGGCTTATATTATGTTAATTTGTGTTCCTAAAAAAAAATAAAAATATGTCACTTTTTTTAAAAATGTTTCAAACCTCTTTTTCATCAGAGTTTACCATAAATTTAAAAAATGATGTGCCTTGCTGCTTGAATATAAACAAGAGCTAGCAAACGAAAGCAGGCTGGATAGCTATGATCAGAATCCTCTCTCTCTCTCTCTCCCCTTTTTGCGTGTCTTTTTTGCTAATTGTTTGACATACTCCCGTTTTGGATATACAAATTAAATAGAAGAGGATACGGAGAATGTTTGAACCTGTGCACAATATGTGAGCAGAGTATGATGACACTATTTGGTTGATTTTTTGTTAAGCATATAGCGTGTAGGCAAATATATGATCGATGGAGATGTTGGGATATGCTTTATTTATTTATTTATAATCTCTTACGTTAACAAACGTATTTTTTCCATCTATTATTGAAAGATGGAGTATGGACGGCATTAACAATTTTTTACATCATTTCTTACACATGCAACAATACCATGACATCATTCCGGCCTCTACTCCTTTTTTTTTTTTTTTTAGTAATGAAGGATAGAAAACTAAATTAAGCAATAATAAGACCCATACATTGTCGTCTTGTAATTAAAAATTTAAAATAACACCACAGACGGTGCAACATAAAAGATATAAATTCTAAAGTATGAATGAGAGCTTTCTTGGCAAGGATATCCGCGTATTTGTTTTCTTCTCGATAGACATGGTTAATCTTGACGGATGTGAACTTCTCGAGAAGGTACCTGCATTGCGAGATTAAATTATTCAAAGGGTGATAGCTGTGTGGCCATCCAAAATTTGATCAAGGATTTGGGCGGCATCCACAGAGACTCCAATTAATCTGGTCCCAGTTATGATGCTTGGCTAGCCAGAGTGATGCCCCATCGAACAAGGCCCACAGTTCTGCTTCCAGGACCGAACAAGAGCCTATATATACTACTCCTATGTTTCGTTGAAAGCCCACCAGCAAGATTCCCTGATGAACCCTAATTAGGTCTCCTGCTAAGCTGTAAGGACTAAGAGGATCTCCAATGGAGATGTAAAACCAGGTGCTATAGTTATAATACAATCCAAATGTAAAAAAAATTGCTCCAATGGGGATGTAAAATAGCATAAATGGAAATGGAGATGTATATTTGCATCCCCGTTTGGCTGCAGCTATAAATTGACCGGTCATCACCAATTGATTCTACCAAAATTTTGGACAACCGAAGGTTACCTGATTTTGTCGAAAATTGGAAGAACATGCCGGTAAAATTGGTGAATTTTCCATTTTGCCCCTAAAAGTAGATTCCATTTTAAAAAATTAGTGAGTAAAAATATAATAATGATGTTTCCATAGAGGGTAAGGAGGGAAAGTGGAGATAAAAGTTGATGTGAAAAGTGTAATGATGATATTTTTTTAATAAGTTAGAATTACGAAGCTGGACACTTAAAAAGGGACGGAGGGAGTAGGATTTTACACAACAAAATTTTTCTCCATTCTCCAAAAACACCCTCCAAAAAAATAATGTATCAATTATGGCAGACGGAAGTCATAGTGCGAGAGGAAAACCGTTCAACTCCGATCAAGATGAAGCAATTTGTAATGCTTACTTGTGTGTTAGTCAAGACCCGATTATCGGTACCAACCAAGCACGATCTAAATTATGGGATCGGGTTGCAAAAAAATATACCGAATTCACAGGAGGCGATGTACGATCGGATGAATCTATCAAGGCTCGATGGCAAGTCATCCAGCAGGCTTGCAACAAATATCGTGGACATTTAAGGCAAATTCAAAGTGGAATGACAGAGCAAAATGAGGTATTATTATTTTGTTTTCATAAGAATTTATTTTCATAACAAAATGAGGTATTATTTTGCTTCTATCTAGTTTCTATTTTCATAAGAATTTGTTAATATTATTTTGATAATTAATTAAATTATTTTTGTTATCATGTGTATAGATTGATCTAGCGAAGAGACATTACAAAGACACTGAGAAGAAACCTTTTGCCAATTTGGTTTGTTGCTGGGCAATTTTAGAACACAGTATGAAGTGGGCGGATTTAACCACCCCTAGTCCGACCCAAGATCTTCACAAATGGATACGAGTTCGGTCCCTCTATCTCCTGATTTCTCTCAAAATCCAAACTCAGAATCTCCTGATTTCTCTCAAGTTCCAAACACAACAACTACATTGGAAGATAGCAACTCTACGAGTGGAGGTAGTGTTTAGTCTCCAAGAAAGAGGCCTCCTGGATGTAAAGCATCAAAGGCAAAATTATTGAAGACCAAAAAAACAGAAATTGAGGAACGTGAATGGATAAACTTGATGGAAAAATTCAACCAAACTACATTTGATAAGGAAGGTAGGAGAGTTGAAATGGAAGCAAAAAGAGTCGCGGCTTTGGAAAGGACTACGGCAAATGATGAGAGGAAGACAGTAATGAAGGAAAAAGAGATGGAAGATAGGACTATGCAAATGAACTTGGATTTGGTTCAAGACCCCCAAATGAAGGCTTATTACCAGTATCGCAAGGGTGAAATCTTGGCTAAATGGACGGTTAGCTCAAGTTCAAACGGTTATTTTTTTGATTTTTCCGATTATTGATTGTAATAATTTTTTATTATCATATGTAATAGTCTTTAGCAATTATGATTTTGATGTAATCGTCTGGTACTATTCGATAATAAAATGCATTTTATTTAGCTAATGAAGTACAAGACTTGAAAATGAAATTCATTTTATTTAGCTAATTTCCACGACACGGGAATCTCAGTCTTCATCTCCATTATGGGCACATAGGTGTTCAATAAGATCGTTGCGGAGCGAATGATGTGCCTCATTTGATCGAATCCTGCAGTTATTTTTAAAGAAATCAACCAATGCAGGTGTGACATCTCTCGAGACTTGAATTGGGCTTGAAGAAAGAAGTTCAGTAATTTCGTCACTAGCATCGTGATCACGTTGGTCTTCAATTATCATGTTATGCAAAATGACACATGTTTTCATGATGTAGCCTAGATCCTCCTCATTCCAGAATCGCGCCGGTCCTCTCACAATTGCCCAGCGTGCTTGGAGTACGCCAAATGCCCTTTCAACATCCTTGTGACATGCCTCCTGCATCTTCGCAAAGTGTTGCTTCTTTCTTCCTTGTGGTTGAGAAATGGTTTGACGAGAGTCGCCCATTTTGGATAGATACCATCAGCAAGGTAGTATCCCATGTCGTACTGACTACCATTAACGACAAAATGGGCTGGAGGGGCACGACCGGCACTGAGATCATCAAAGAGATGAGATTGATCAAGCACGTTGATATCGTTGAATGACCCAGGCATGCCAAAGAAAGCATGCCAAATCCACAAATCATACGATGCAACTGCTTCAAGTACGATAGTGGGTTTTCCGCTGCGGCCGCTAAAGAAGCCATGGTAAGCAGTTGGACATTTGTCCCACTGCCAATGCATACAATCCAAGCTGCCTGGCATTCCAGGAAAACCACGTTGATTACCCACATGTAGGAGCCTTGCAGTATTTGCTTCATTTGGTTTTCTCAGGTATTCTGCTTCAAAAATGGAGATAACGCCTCTATAGAAGCTTTGAAGAGAGTCAACTGTTGTACTTCCCTCAATCTTGAGATACTCATCAAGACTATCAGCAGGCGTCCCGTATGCCATCATCCTCAGAGTTGCTGTCATCTTTTGGATACCAAAAAGACCTGCAGCTCCCGTCGCATCATTCCTTTGGACGAACGTCATGCCATGTTGTTGGAGTTTACCCAAGATCTTGTGAAATAAGGGTCGACTCATTCGAAAATGTTGCTGAAACAACTTTTCATCATAGAGCAGATACTCACAAAAGTAATCAGCATTGAGTCGTTGGTCAGTAGCAACTCTGTCACGGGAGATCCAGGTTCGACCGCTTGTAAAACCAGACTTCCTTGTTGGCGTCTTCTTTGAAATTTTCGGTACTGCCTGGTCATGATTAGTTGCGCTATTGCAATCTCATTGTCATCGGAGGAAGATTCGTCAAATTCTCCCAATAATATTCTTTGGGTTAAATTGCTCATGATGATTGTAAAGACCCGAATTTTTGCCCTATTTTTTTTCGAATAAAGAAATTATTTTTAATCAAATAGTCTATCGTAATCGATTAATTATTTAAAAGTATAATTAGATTAAACTAGAACCTAGATTAATTTTTCGTGAATAAAATTAGTTTAGCAAAATTTTAATTCAACTTGTAACTATATATGTGTACAGATATGTATACATGCTTATCTTCCCCCTCCACACACATACATGTCCATATACATCCTATTTTAAAAGCTACCAACAGTTGCCACAAAATATGGCTACGGTTCCCTCACTCACTCATCCTCTCGGCAACCCCTCTCCCTTATCTCTCCCGATTCTATCTCTCTTACTTCCCTCCTACATTCCATCACTTTCACCCTTATCATCCCACTCTCCCACCTTTCTCCACTACTCCCCTTATATTACTCCACGTCCATATCACGTACCTCTGTTCACGGCCTGTTTCTTCCTAGTTAATATCGTTTTTAGGCCTGAGTTTCTTCATGAATGTTGTAGAGGGCGTCGAGGGCTTCGATTCAACCCAAGAATCACCCAAAATGATCAAGTATTGATAGAGTTATCACCGTTCAAAGTTTGGTAAAATTCTCGGATTTTGATTTCCAGACAGATTCAGGGACTCTTCTAAACTTCCATTTTTCTCCTACTTAGAGTGGTTTTCAGGCTTAGGCTTCTTCACGAAAGTTGTAGAGTGTTTCAAGATCTTCGCGTTAGATACAAGAATCGTCCAAAACGGCAGAGTTTTGGTCAAGATATTTCAGTCCAAAGTTGCTGCTAGAATACCGATCATTCGTCACCAAACGAAAACCCACCGGACTCCACCGAATCGTTTTGTCCGGATTAAAGGTAGAATAATCGCTTCCCTACTCTCTCCTAAGTATAATATGTGTATACGTATTGATTTTATTATTTCGGAACAAAAAGAAATTGATTTCGGTGTCAGGTGGCTGGAACCGGTACTACCTCTGGTTATCTCGGCAAAGAACAGTATTTGACACGAGGTGGTTTCTAAACTAGTTGTTAAACAAATTAAATCACACCTGAACCTTCTCATATGTTAGTTTATGTCACGCCCTCGATTTTCAACATAAATAACTATACCATTTTAAATACAAATCCTCACAATAGTACATACGATACCACGAATTACAATACAGTCCCCAAATCTCACAAGTTTGTCAAACTAATATAGTATTCCAAAATAGAGCAAATAGACAATGCAATTTGATTTACGAAGAAAGACAAGTACTTCATAAATTAACTTTAGCCTGTGATGTCTGTATGCATTTCACACCCTTCAAAACTGCGTCCTTGCAGTGTACCTGAAAATGATAGGTTAAGCTACACTAGCCCAGTAGAAAAATCTCTACAAACTTTATGTGCTAATGGGGTGATAAGTGCCAAGAAAATATTTTAATATTAGCAAAACATTTTAACTAAGGATATAACCTACATAGCTATCCTTCCTTTCAACAACATAGACTCAGTTCATGTTACTATTTTTTTTTTTACCACTTAGAAACATTACAGGTTTAACTCCCTGGCCAACCCTTCGTCCAAATTATACTCTTCACATAAGGAGAAAGCGTATATATCGAATAATACCACATTACAACATTAAAGGACTCACACTCATTCCCAAAACAACCTTTAAAAACTCATGTTAACATCCATCGTATCCCCTCTATCAAGTTCTCCTTTCATGACCAACACATCATGATTCAACCCATTTGCATTCACACGTGCCTTTAATTCTAGTCTCAAGTTCTCATTCCCTCAAAATTCCTTTTATTTGTTTTCCTTGATAAATCTAAGGTGCCAAGACCACTTTAAACCTCCCACCATGTATTACCACAAAGTATCAAACATGTCTCCATGCCAAACAGATTACCACACCAATCTCAATACATCAAGTCACCATATTTGGAAGTCTATAAGAAAAGAAGAAAGCAAGTATCGACACTTCAAACCATTCAAGGCACAAGCTCAAGTTAAAAGTTCATAGTTCCTCACATGAGTGCTCTTTTTTTTTCTAAATTTCACTTCCCAATTTCTCAATTACATCCATTTAATCTCAATAATCAATCAGCCTCATCATCAAACCCACACATTCCCCTTTTATCATAATACTAAACAATTACAAGATTCCCCGTTTTCACTATGTTACACGTTCCGATTTCATTTCCGGGCATTAAGGACCCCGTGCGTCCTATGTTCATTCTGGCATCACACCTTTCGGTGGATCCGTGGCTTTCATTCCGGCATCTCATCTTATAGTGGATCCGTGGCTTTCATTCCGGCGTCTCACCTTATGGTGGATCCGTGGCTTTCATTCCGGCATCTCACCTTATGGTGGAGCTGTGGCTTTCATTCTCGATAAATCATTCAATTAGTGTCACATATTCTCACTAAGCGAGCAATCTCTTTATCCACCATTTCTCTAATCCCACACATAGCAAAATATGTCTCTCACACCAATACTTAGATTCACTTACACGGAAATAATCTCATTTTTTTCAACCAATTCATCTTCAGGCATATTCTATAATCTCAATACATAACAAAACACGACAATCAACTAGATTCATGAATCAAACACACGTAAAGAAACTCCCTTCACAATTTCAATAAGAGAGACACCAAAATTCCACATCTTTAATGTAGTAGATCAACCATGTGTTTCACATCAATCAATAACATACCCCGGTAAATCAATCAATCCTTTCCGAACTCAAATCCAAGGAAATATGTCAAATAATCTGATTCTAAGGGAAATATCCATATTACAACTCGTGGCCTCATTTCATCATTAACCACATCATCAATCTAGTGATCATACTTCAAGCGTCAACTAATCCCTCACAAGCTCAATATCATGCAAATAGCTAGAAATGGACTCACATTCCAATTCCTATCAAACATCATTCATCATGCTATGTGCGTTCATAATTCATTTCTAAATTTACCCTCAAATAAACGTAATCATTCATCGGGTGTCAAAGATGTACTATGAGAACTCCATCCCAGAATAACGGTATTAACATAACTTTGGATTTTGAATACTTAAACTATCCCCATTGTTTTAATATATCAAGTAACCATTTCGCATCACATCCCCTATAATTGTCATTACTTCATAATTAAGGTTCAAGTGTCCTGTTTCGATTCTCAACGGCTCTTGACAAGTCTTTAAATTTCATTTCAACGATAATTTGTTCTTTCAAAACTCAAGATAATACAATACGTGTCCGACGTCTAATAATGTTCATAAACTCTTAAATAAGTATAAACCAACCCCATAGAAGGAACCACGGCCTTGAATATGAAAAAGGAAAATTTTACGAAAAACTGTTTTGGATTCCGGAACTGGCAAAAATAAGGGTTCCGGAACTCAACCCGAGAAACTTACAACTTTACCACTGGACAAAGAGTTCCGGAACTAGGCAAAAGGGGGGTTCCGGAACCAATCTGGAATTGCAGCGCGAAGAACACGACCATGACAGATTTTACCCAAACCCAAAACAATGATCAACAACAAGATCTAGGCACCAAAACTACTCATAAACACATAAAGTAAGTTAGAAATCCCTACCTCGAAGATCAAGAGCAAAACCCAAGAGTTCCTCCAAGCCCTAGACCTCAAATTCGAACCTATCAAGGAAATTCCTCCTCCAACTTGGAACACACGATTTCCACCAAGAACATCTTCCTCCGAGCTTGATCTCAGGATTTCTCAAGTGCTTGGTCGCCCAATCAAGCAAACCGAAAAGGTAAGGAGTTTCAAAGTGATCCGATGGTGAATTTTCTTGGATAGATATAAAGCTCTTGCTTCATAGAGTAACTTTAATTCTTGGATTTTTTTCGAAATCTCACTCTAAGGAGATGAAATCGAAGAGAGAAGTACAAAAGGGAGAAAGAGATGAGAGAAAGAGCTCTAGGGTTGATTTCCGTGGTTATGGAGTGTAAAAAGAGTAAAGGTAGTGCTTATATAGTGGTCTAACACGCGACCCAAATTTTCAGAAAATTCGAAGTGGGTTCCGGAACTGACAAAAACAGGGGTTCCGGAACTGATCTGCAGATAAGTGTTCCGGAACTGGCAAAAACAGGGGTTCCGGAACCAATCTGGAAATTTTGTAAACTCGTCCGACGTTCAATGAGTCAACCTCCGATCACCACCCACACACTCACAACACCCCCAAACACCCTCACATCAACGAAACACATTTTTCAACGACCAACCGAACTTCCGTTACATAACGATGCACGTCAATCTGTAACACCACGTTAAGAAAAATGATATTCCATCCGAAATACGATCGTCCACATTCAAATTAATTAAAGAAATGGAATTTAAAATTACGGGTCCTTACATCCTACCCTCCTTAAAGAAATTTCGTCCCCGAAATTTGATAAACCATAGTCCATCACGTTCTCCCTCAAAGAATACACACAAAACCACTTGTGATCAAAGTTTTGCAACCATTCAATAAACACGAAGTCTTAACTTGAGTAATTTACACTGGTTATACCATGAATAAATCAGGATTCCTTTCTAACATTCCTTTCCTTTTCCCATGACGATTCTTCCTTACTCTTACTACCCCACAAAATTCTCGCTACATATTTCACATTTCCCTTCAACACATGACCATGAGGATCTAGGATACGTACCAGTTTCTCCAAAAAAAAAAATGCACCGACTCTAGCTCTAGACCTCCCCTTTTTACGACACAACGCTAACAATCCCAATTCTAATCGAACAAACAAGACTCACTAAGCATGCCAAACAATTCTTCCCGAGTGCTACCATCTCCACTTTCCTTTTTGCCTCGAGTTCAATTTGAAAGAAAATAATTCTAACCATATGTCTGTTTATTATCGTTCAGTCCACTTTCTACAATTCACTCCTGACTCTATATACTAATATTTCAGCCACAGTCATGCAACAACTTAGATACACATCAGTCAAGAAAACACAAATAAGATAAGTCTGGATACTTCTTCCTATGTCATCATTTTTTTTTTACACAAATTCCTCTTTTCTTTTTCATTGTAACTCAAAATCTTTGCCTCAAAACAACCCCGTCACGTTTCTACATATTCATGTGTTCCATCCAAGGCTTAACCTGAATGCCCATTTCTCAAGGCTTAACCATTTTGATGCACCATTCGATCATTTATCAAGGGTTGGTGAGACCCACAACATTATTTGTGTTTTCTTGAAAAAGAAAAGAGGAATTTGTGTAAATTGGATGTGTTCCTAGCTAGCATTTTTGTTTGTTTTTTTGTTTAAATCTTTACTAAATGATTTAAGTAACTCTAGAGTACTTGTGATGGATAAAGGTAAAAATAGTTTTGACAACAATATATGGAGCCACTTTGTGAAATTTTAGCAAAATACTATTGTAGCAAGCCAAAAATAACTTTGGGATGCATATAGCTCAAAGTCTCAACCATTAGAGATCCTCTAATCTGCATCTTGGGCTACGTCTATTTATAGGATTTGGGATTGTCAGGATTTTTTGTGTGTGCAATTTCTTTTTTTTGGGTAAATCAAATGTGTAATACTATTGTAGCAAGCCAAAAATAACTTTGGGATGCATATAGCTCAAAGTCTCAACCATTAGAGATCCTCTAATCTGCATCTTGGGCTACGTCTATTTATAGGATTTGGGATTGTCAGGATTTTTTGTGTGTGCAATTTCTTTTTTTTGGGTAAATCAAATGTGTGCAATTTCTTGAAATATGAAATGACAGAAAGAGAAAATTAAAAACAGATACTATCACTTATGTGCATGCTTCTTATTACTATTGCATAGAAAATATTATACGGAACATAAAAGCTACCTAGTTCAATTTCCATAAACTTAAATTTGTTGGGAAGTTACTACAACTAGTTTTTTTTTATCAACAGAATCCATTTAGTCCCCAATCACTAAATAATAGTATTTCATCATTAATATTTTTATTTTCTTTTTATTTTGAATTTGTTTTGTGGTGAAAGGTGATACCTGGCGGTCCGGGCTGGCCCACGCCTTCTTGAAGACCAAAGTGGTTGGTACCTGAAGTTTTAAAAACCTATAGGCCAAACCTTAGCTGAAGCCCAACCCGATGAACCCACAATCAGGGCTCACATCGGCAAACAATAAAAGATGGTTTTGTTTCGTTTTTTCGCTTGACCAAAAGAAGAAGAAGATGGTTTTGTTTCTCTCTCTTGAATAAAAGGAGGACCTTTTCCCCCCTCTCTCTCGGATTCCAAAACCCTAGCCGCCTCCTCCCTCTTATGATGTTTTAAGGCATGAAATTCCTACAGATTTTGGAGGCAAAAAAGTAAAAGATGAAGGAACGATTCCTACCCGACGAACTCGTAATCTATTGTTTTGTCCAACGTTTTCAAATAACAACTTTTGACAATTCATGAATTCTTATTGTTGAAGAATATTTAATCATATATATTTAATACACGTTAACTTGTGCCCCGGGAACATTTGTTAGCAGGAATATAATTAATATTATCAACAGGTAGCATTCTAATAGTACTAAATGACAAATAAATTTGATGAGTCTTTGTCCGAAGGACGGAAACCATCCGTTATAGATTGGGTTGGATTGGGGTTCTAAGTCTTGATCAAGAGAGATGAGGTGCTTAGTTTCTTCTCTTCTAGTAGTAGTACTCCTCATGCACGACACGTATGTAAGGAGTATATATCATCATCAATAATTTTAATACGACTGAAAAAGAATGCCACCTTCCCACCAAAAGATCGAGCTACTGATTTGGACTCTCTGAATGGACCGGAGCCGGACCGGACCACCTTAATTAGCCTTGTTTGTATTCACTTTTTTCTACGGCTTAATTTTCAGTCTTAATTCGTTGAATGAGTATGTATGTGTGTTTGGATATCGATCGGATTAAAGAGAAAGAAAACCACATAAAAATTCACAAATATCCCTTCTCCGGCTAAAACAAATACTACATTAAGCAGGGACGGAACCAGAATTTCGTAAATGCGGGGGCCGAACTATGAACAAGATTTTGAAATTTCAAGGTTTGGAAATCTAATACTAGTTTGTTTGGTTTAGGTTTTGAGGAGGATTTTTTGAGTAGTAAGTGGAGAGAGATAAAAAGAGGATTGGGATAAATAATTGAAGAAAAACTTATGGAAGACTGTAGCGTAGAGAGAGAAAATGGGTTTTGGGACCTAAAACGAACACATTTTTAAAGAATTTAAATGCCTAAATAACATTCAATACAAAATACAATATCTAGGTATTCTAAACAAACAAAAAAATTAACTAAAATTAATATTAATTTTTTAAAAAAAAACCCTCAAAACAACGTAAGGGCCGTGGCCCCCATACAACCACACCTAGATCCGTCTATGACATTAAGTTTTTCAACTAATAATTAATATATGCATGACTTTTTCTTTTGGAAATTGATTTCTACACTCCTTTTTTTTAATAACCACACTCCTTTTTTGGATTTTAGTGTTGAAAGTGTATATATGTATTTTTTTGCTAAAAGATCAAAAAAAGAGTGTAGATATCAAAAAAGGGAGTACTGTAGAAATCAATTCCCTTTCTTTTTTGCTTAATTTCCTCTAAAGCTAGCCTAGATTTTGTTTTTGGAGGTTCTACTCTATACGTATTTTTCTAATTTGTTATAACCCTCACTTTTTTTTGGCAACAAAATCTCTATATAAAATTAAAAAAAGAGGAGTACTGGAAGTTTTATTTAACATAGAAATTAAATTGTGGTGTTCCGCGTAGTAATTGTAGTAGTAGAAGAATATTGTATATGTAGGAGTATATATTTTTTGATATTAATTAATACCAGTACCCTTCCCTTTGTAGTAGGAGTACTAGCTAGGTGAATATATATATATATATATCGATTATTAATTAGTTGAGTGAAGAATCTTTACGATCTGAAAAATATCCAAAATTAAAGGCGAATCTAAGAAAATATCTAACTCAACTGATGAAGATGGACATGCAACTTTCTTTTTTTGTCACTCTCTAATAATTCGTCAGCTGATTGAGACTTAATTTGTGATCGAGCTAGCTACCAGATATATATCAAAGTCGAATTCAAACAGCTAGCTAGCTGTATTAATTGTTGAATCTTGGCCGGCCAACTGTTCCAAGGGGCCGGATTGAGACGTACATGCAGATCTGTAACTTAATTTTAATTTCCTTTTTGTTAACTTCTTGTCTGTTAATTTTGTTAGTAATATTTAGGCCGCCCGCCGAGAGCGAATATTCCACAGGGCCTAGATCTTATAGTTCTGATACCATGTGAAGAAAAGAGAAATGATGTATTATTGATTGTGTTCAAACCATAACCTAGCATGCCTTTATATAGGCTACAAGACGCATAAAAAGGAAATACGCATAATAAGAAAACCTAGACTAATTAGGAAACATAAATAATAATCTGCCTAAACTGGAAACATAATAATAAAACCTACAAAACATGGTAACATAATATTTCGTTAACACTAAATAAAAATTACTCCTATGTTGTTTAACATCGTTTTCATTTGCTTTTCCAACTTTTTGCTTTCTTCATCCACGTATCAATATAAACTTTAAGCCACCTAATTATACGTATTAGTTTCTATGAACAATATAAACTTCAAGTAATGAACGGTCAAAGTAAAACCTTCATTGCTCTTTAAGACAAATATTGTTTGATCGATCAACCTAATTTTTTTTTGTTTTTAATCATGGATGGCCTACATATCGACACCTACAAAATAATTAAACTCAATGGATCGTCGAGTGAGACTCTAAGGGCCTGTTTGGATGGGGGAGAAGCTCCCGGATATACCAATCCCCCTGATATAATATCCCCCTCTCCCTCTTGTCCGGTGTTTGGGTGGGAAAAATGCAAGTGGGATTTGAGCTCGAAGCCGGAGATGGAATCCGGCTCTTCCAGGTTTAGTTAACGACAGGGTTCGCCCTGGTGCTCGTGAATCCGGGTGGCTTTTTGACTGTTTTGCGCTTGACTTTTAACCACCAATTTACAATCCTATGGAGCAAAAACGTGATTATGAGAGCCTTAGAGACAAAATTAATAAAAGTCTCTTTGGAATAATATGATCAGAATAATAAGATATTCACACCCGTTCAAACGGATTAAAAATTGAAGCACTTAATTTTTTAACCATCAATTTGCAATCATATGGAGCAGAAACGTGATTATGAGAGCCTTAGAGACAAAATTAATAAAAGTCTCTTTGGAATAATATGATCAGAATAATAAGATATTCACACCCGTTCAAACGGATTAAAAATTGAAGCACTTAATTTTTTAACCATCAATTTGCAATCCTATGGAGCAGAAACGTGATTATGAGAGCCTTAGAGACAAAATTAATAAAAGTCTCTTTGGAATAATATGATCAGAATAATAAGATATTCACACCCGTTCAAACGGATTAAAAATTGAAGCACTTAATTTTTTAACCATCAATTTGCAATCCTATGGAGCAGAAACGTGATTATGAGAGCCTTAGAGACAAAATTAATAAAAGTCTCTTTAGAATAATATGATCAGAATAATAAGATCTTCACACCCGTTCAAACGGATTAAAAATTGAAACTTAATTTTTTAACAATATTTTTTAATATATAAAGTTCGGTTTTATTTTTATTTTTGAAAAAATCCTAATAAATACTACTAAGATTTCAACATTTAAAGATAAAATGAATTTATTTTACCCAAAATTAATGATAAATATGTATATATTCTAATATATATGAAATTAACATTTATTATCCATAAAATTAATTGTATATATGTATTTAATGTAATTATAATTCAAAAACGTAATTTGTCCATTAAAATACTAAAGTGGGGGCAAATAAGTCATTTAACACCTTTTCCCATCATATCCACATTTCAAATCCCCCTTCTCAAAAATCCATCCAAACACCTCATTACAAATCCACCCTTCTTAAAAGGTGGGGCCATTCTTCTTAACATATCCCCCTCATTACATATCCACCTTCAAATCCCCCCTCATTACAAATCCTACTAAAACAAATCCTTCATCCAAACGGGCCGTAATGGGTTCCATGTTGCTCCATGGCGAATCAATGATCTTGTTTTGCAGATTTAAGAGAGAGTTCGATCTGATGTATTTTTTGGTATCTCAAAATGTCTGGACCAGCTTACAAATACATCAACTAATTCTTGAGGACTAATCTCGCCACTCAATAGTGGAGGAGCTTATATTAATTTAAAGTCGGAACAGAATTCTGATTGATTGGCCCACAAGAATTGATAGCACTGTAGAAGTTTTGAACTCGAGATTTAAAAGAGGAAGCAATCTCTTTAGTTTCAAGCCTTCACTGAAAATCAAATTATTGGGACCATTAAAATAAAAGTTTTGATCGATTAGTAAAAGCAATAGTAACAAAAAAGGAGGAGGAGGAGGAGGAAAAAGGAGGAGGCAATTTGGTACGTAAGAGAAAGAAGTGGCCAGTCCAAACATAAATTGTAAGTTATCCACTCCAACGAACAACAATAATTTGAATTGGGGGACCCGGGGGCTCTACTGCCCATGGAGGCACAATAGCCCCTATCCAGCCCCTAAAACGTTGCCGTTTTGATTAAAAAAAAAAATCATTACCATCAATTTGCAATTCTATAGAGCAGAAACGTGATTATGAGAGCCTTAGAGACAAAATTTGATTATGTCTCTGTAGAATAATATGACAAGAATAATAAAATCTTCACACCCGTTCAAACGGATTAAAAATTGAAGCAATTAAATTTCTCTCACTACTCACATAGTATAGCATGGCAGAAAAAGGGTTCTATAAATAGTCCGGCCCCCTCAGATCTTGTTACGTATCATATATATATATTTTCAAGATCCAAATACTACTACTACTCCACTAACTAAGGCTTAGGCTTAGGCTTAGAAAGTTTCTCTTCTCATCACAGAAAAGGGAAAAGGCCGGCCAGGCTTTATCCTCCATTGGATTTGGATAACTAGCTAGGTAGAATTCATAAATTTTTCCCATGCCAGTTACTTAAAATAGTGCTGTAGTACTTTAATTAAAAAGATGGGGGAAGCTGAATATGGTGGTAGTGGGGGGATGATGATGGGGAAGAACAAGGATAGGAGGATAGTGGTAGCAGTAGACGAAAGCGAAGAGAGCATGTATGCTCTGTCTTGGTGCCTCACTAACCTTCTCTCTCAACAAGCCAAAACCAACAATATTATTAGTATTAATAATAATACCATCGTCCTCCTCTACGTCAAACCCCCTCCCCCTGCTTATTCCTCCATGGATCCCACTGGTAAGTCACTCACTCACTCTCTCCTAGCTACAACTGGAGTACGTACGTATAGTAGGAAGGAGTACTATTAATTAATTTCCCTCCCTCCCTCCCTCCCTCCCTCCCTCTTTTTTACCCCTCCATATATATATCTCCATATATATATGCATCAGCTAGCTAGCTAGCACGCATGTCTCCATACTCTTGATCCATGAAACTTTCTGTTTATATATTGATTACTAGCTGGAGTAGTAGTAGTAGTAGTAGTATTCTTTCTTTCCCAAGTACTCCTATATAGATTGCTATGTATGTCTGTATGTATCTATCTAATCAGTAGTACTGTACTATATTTGTTTTCTGAATATTCGATCAGGATACCTTTTTGCTGGAGATGTAGTGGCAACCATGGAGAAATACAGCAGGGACTTGGCCAATTCTGTTATGAACAGAGCCGAAGAGGTCTACAGAGGCTTCAACACCACCACTGTATGTGTCGTACTATACACACACACACATGATCAGTAAGTACTGTGTATTTTTGTTTGTCTCCGAATTGTTGTTGATTGTGGGGGAAGTTAATTGGATGTGCAGATAAAAGTGGAGAAGAAGATCGGGAGCGGAGATGCTAAGAATGTGATATGTGTAGCGGTTGAGAAGCTTGCAGCGGACGTCCTGGTCATGGGTAGCCATGACTATGGTTTTTTCAAGAGGTACTTACTGCTATGTTAATTTGAACAAATAAGGGCTATTCCTCAGTGATTAACTACTACTGTATACTCCCTCCACTACAACTTCAATACTAATCGCAGGATTGAGGATTTGATTAATGGTACTAGCTCCCAGTTTCTAATAAGTTGAGAATTGAATTGATACTCCATTTTGCAGGGCACTGTTAGGAAGCGTGAGTGATTACTGCTCCAAGCACGTCAAGTGTCCACTTGTGGTTGTGAAGCGACCGAAGAATGCTTGAGTGAGAGAGAGCATTGAAATATTGGAGGCTAGCTATGAGAAATCAGAGGAGAGGATCATTGTAATCATATTAGTCTGTCTGTCTGTCTGTCTCTGGGAGATTTGTGGCTTTTTCTCTATATATGCTCTGCTCTGCTCTGCTCTGCTCTCTGTCATGTGTCATATGTGTGTATATAATAAAAGAAAATATGCAGATAGAGTTCCATTCCATGATTAATTAGGTGATTATAACTGAATGGAAGTGTTAGCAATTCCTTTTAGTTTTACTGCCGAAGTAGAGTAGTTTGGAAAAGGAAAACACATACTAACACCTATTTCTATTTGGGCATGCACACACGGAGTAATTAATTTGATAAATTGTCATAATTAACAGCCAAGTTTTTTTTGTTAAAAATAGTGTCGTAATTTCAATCTGATAATTGCATGTAATCGGAGGCATGCCCCTCTGCTGTGTCATTTAGTTTTGTTAACACAATCTTAACTTACCTAAAAAAGATATCGAATTTTGGTTAAGACTTGAGAGAGGAATTGCCAAGATTGTTAAGCCTCCAGTTGAAGAGTAGCATCACCGGGAGGCAGGAGTTGTGAACAAAAAAGATCAAGATGGCAAGGGAACCGTTGCGGTGTACACAAATATTTTTTCGGTGCACCATTTTCACCCACCTTGATCGATCACAATTGGATCATTAAGTTCCAAACCTTGATCCTATATCCTTGATTACTACTCCTATATATATTCTAACAAAAAAACTGGCTAAGTTTTCTCAAGACCATCAATCGGATCATATTTTTGACAAAGTGGTAGAATTTTATTAGAATCAACGGCCAAACATTACGTTAAAAAAGGTTGTCATTCTTCCCAAGAGGAGACAATAACCAAACAGAAGGTTTAACTATGTTTTTGCAAAATTGCATAGTACCAGTGCCTTCAAATTCCTAAAACGAAATTGTGCCAGTTTTTGCCGAAAGAAGCAAGGCTACTCATTCTGGATATTAGTTATTCGATCAAAGAATCAAATTAAGGATACCAATATATTCAACAGTATTGCTAGAAAATTATAGTATTTGATTCACAGGGAAAACAAGAAGAGATGATACTATAAATTGAAGGAAATCGGGCGGCTTCACTTGGGCTCATATGGTGATGCCTAACAGTAGAACTAACTCGGGCTAAGTCCAAGTAAGCCCACAAGGCAACCAAGAAGAACGTTCCATTTGAAGGGAAGGGAAGGGAAGGGAACCTATCCCGGCCCAACAATTTGCAAATAATTAACCAATATACTACAGTTACTTTACAATGCCATAATTAAGAAAGTAACTAAACATCTTCTGTAAACGTATTGTTTTGTTCGGGAAAATTAAATAGACGTATGTTGTGTTAAGTGTTTTTTTTTTCTTTTTTTCTTTTGCAGTATATGGTTTGTCTCAAACAAGTAAACAGAAATGCGAGATTGATCTCTGTAGTGTAACGTACTCTTATTATTTTTTATTCAAAACCAAAAATGTTACCTCTTATCTTATTTTTGTCATACCCACTTTAATAAATTTATTCTTAGATATCTTAATGTCAATAAATCTAAAACCTAAATTTGTTTTACACAAACAGTTTTATGGCAATGAAACTTTCTTGCTTCTTTCTTTTTAAAAAAAAAAAAAAAAAAAACTGGATACTGTGTTAACCAAAAAAAAAAAATTACCAAGTACTTTGCAATTTTCCACAATAGGGCGGAGTCATTATCAATTTTCAATGGGTTCATATACTGGCCAAAATAATTGTATAACATAATTATAGTAGCATTAGCTAGTTTCTTCCTGGGGCAGCTGAGCCGATGCACTATTGCTGCTATAGCGTCGCCCTTGATATCACACGGAAGCATGCAAGTTGGATTTAGGAGTATACATATCGCTGGGTTTTGAAGATTTTGTACAACTACGTACTTAAGTTTTGTCGATTTTGTTGAGTTTTTAATTCAATTCAACTTTGCTTTGGATTCCTTGTCTATTACGGAGTAGTACTATTTTTTGGAAAAGATGTTTCAGTGAAGTCATGTGTCTTGTATGGCAGAATAACTAAATGTTGTTGTGTCAGCGATTGACTTTTGTTTAATTATTTTTGTGATCTGGACTTTTAATTGTTTATTTGTTGGATCGATGCCGTTTTTGTGAGGAGGAACAAAGAAAGATAGAAAGAAAAATGAGACAATATTTATAAATAGGATAGTGTGAGTTTGATGGAGGAAGCATGGCCGGCTCTGAGATTTTGGAGGCCTAAGACGATCTTCGAAAGTGAGGCCCTTAATAATTGTAAACGAAAATCAAATAAAAAGTCGATCCCACTGAATAATTTTGATTCAGATATAGAATTTGTTTGTAATGAGAAGTACCGGAGTAGTAGCGTTTAAGGGAGGGAAAATATGAATCCATACACCTACCACACTAAATAATTTTGAAAGACCCATAGATTTTTGGCAATCCTGTGACCTTTTACTCCTTTTTTTTGTTTTTTTTCTTTTGTTTTTTCTTGCATTCCATGTTCCATTTTTCTGTGCCATTGGGGTTTAAGTATAAAATGTCTTCTTGGGTTAGAATTAGGTCCTAAAACAACACATATAGACAAGGTCCTAAAAATAAGTGGAGACCCTATTTTTTGACATTTTTGGGGGCTAAAG
This sequence comes from Rhododendron griersonianum, assembly GCA_018127125.1. Taxonomy (NCBI): domain Eukaryota; kingdom Viridiplantae; phylum Streptophyta; class Magnoliopsida; order Ericales; family Ericaceae; genus Rhododendron; species Rhododendron griersonianum. The sequence continues at coordinate 59,117,079 of CM030788.1, read as the reverse complement.
GCCCACGCCTCTTGGACCTTAGCCCAGAGCCGACAGTGGGAGGAAGGTTAAACAAAACGGTGACTAGCTACAATAGAAAATGGTACTACATTTTGTTACTAGTCCAATTTAGCTGAAAATTTAAAGTAGATGGTACAGTATAAGAATGATTTCCTTTATTACTCTCGATCCCGGCCGTAACCAGAAATTCCCGTTTTAGCTCAACAGATCGAATCTCGTTTTGGTTTAGGGCCTATATATAATGCAGTACTTCCATATGCATGGTTGAATGGCGGCTCCTCAAACCGGAGTCGATCTAATTACACAGGTACTCCTACTAATAAACAGGAGGCACTAAAACAGTTGTACCCTTGTCTGATGAACAAAAATCAGTACTCCCTCCATCCATTTTTAAGTGTCTTGTTTCGTAATTCCAATTTGTTAAGGATATATCATCGTTACACATTTTACATCAACTTTTATCTCTACTTTCCCTACTTACCCTCTATGGAGACATCATCATTACACTTTTATTCACTAACTTTTCAAAATGGAATCTACTTTTATGAGCAAAATAGAAAATGCATCAACTTTTACCCACTAACTTTATAAAATGGACACTTATTAAAGGACAACCCAAAATGAAATACTGAACTCTAAAAAATGAATGGAGGAAGTAGTAATTAATACCCATGCAGCTGCCAAAATGGAAAAAAAATACTAGTAATTAAAAGACTTGATTATACTATAATTATTGAATGAATTATTAAAGTTGTTACTGGAGTATAAGCAAAGGCTGTCTGTGGCCTGTGGGATGGGCTCAATAAAGATTCCAAACGCTCTCTGCACTGCACCAGTACCCCACCCCCCCCCAACCAACTGCACCAGTAACCACCCCACCCACCCACCCACCCCCCCAACTCTGCTGGCTCTGAGCCCGCTCCCTCTGATCGATCATCAACGATCTGCATGCCCTTATTAACCGCTTTTATGCGTAACCATTTTTTGAGGAGCTTTAATTACTACAGTAATTATTTGCAGAATAATACTCCATTTGTCCCGCAAAGTTTGGCACTTTTGGAAATTCTAACTTTTAAGAGAAAAAAATGATGTACAATTGAAATGCAATCTTTCCAATATTACCCTTGTGTACTTTCATCAGTACCTGAAGATTTCAAATTTGGTTCCCAAATTATGTTTTGGCGCTAAAAATTGTCAGCTTTTGCCTTCAATTGATGTACTTCAATTGATTACTTTGCACACTGCAGACACGCGGTGGCAAACTACCCAATAGTGTAATGAAAAGTGCATTTTTCTCTACTTGAAATGATGCTTGTCTACTACGCAAAAAAAAAGAGGGTAAAATGAAAAATTCACCAAACTTTGCTATTGACTTTTCAAACTAGACAAATGTTATGAGACAAGTAAAAACACAAAAGTGTCAAACTTTGCGGGACGGAGGGAGTACCATAGCATACTAGTAGTCTAGTACCATCCCTTTTTTTTTTTTTTTACTATATATCAATTAACTCGTCCCATCATAGCACACAACCAACTGGATTATCGATCTATATAAAGCCGGATATATTGTTAGCTGTAGAACATTTGTTGCATGTAAATTGATTAGTTCTCGATGTCAAATGAACTCTTTGGTCTGGTCAAAACTCAAAAGAAAGGGTAGCTTAGTAGCTAGCTTACGCTTCCTAGTTAATTCCTACTTAATTTCTAGTTGGTTTCAGTATAGTACTAAATTAAGAACTCGAATACCTATATACGTACAGGACTGGACTGGAGTAGTGGAGTATTTTTGTACTGTATGTTCTGTACTTTCTTGGGGCTTACTCTTTGACGGCCGGTTTCTTTCCCAAGCAAAGATAAGATAAGATAAGGCCCTTGTTTTAAGCCAAAGTTAACAAATCATCATCATCCAGCTCCTACCTGCCACGAGATCCCTGTCCGACCCCCTCTCGGCCATTAATCTCGTAAATCAATGACCGAGAAGGGTGGAACAAACGCCTGTCCGGAAGGGGGTCGGACAGGGGAACCGAATTCCACACTCCCCCTTTGCATGCCCTCATCAGACGATTGATTTGTCAAATGCCCCATAAAAATTTATCAGCTGACTACTTTGTGTACCCATCGAACAGAATATACTAGCTAGGTACCATCCATTCCATGCTACGTACCCACAATTAATTCTTTCTCAAAGAGAGACGAATATATATGAATTGAAGCATTAATATGTCAAAAGTCCAAACACACATTCAGAATTGGTGAATGAAATCGGGGCGTTCGGAAGGTCTCCTGAGATAATTATATTATGAGACAAAGGAGAGAAAGATTATTGTATATTCAACTGTGTGTTATACATCAATACAGGATCCCTTTATATACAAGGAGGGATATCTACGGAAGGAAACAAGAATAAATGATTCTAGAGAATATACTCAATATCCTAGTGATACACATTGATTCTAGAATATCCTAGAGATACACAAATCTAGAATATTCTAACAGCCCCCCTCAAACTCAAGGTGGGAGAGCAGTTACCAACTTGAGTTTGGTAACCAAATCCTGAAATCGTCCTGGGAGGTGAGCCTTGGTGAATATATCAGCTGTCTGTTCAAGGGATGAGACTGGGAGGAGTCGAATAGTACCACGTGTGACATGTTGGCGCACAAAATGACAGTCAATCTCAATATGTTTCGTGCGGTCATGAAAAACGTCATTATGTGCAATCTGAATAGCACTGTGATTGTCACAACGAAGTATGGTGGCAGTAGAGTGATTGACACCCATGTCTTCCAATAACCATCGAAGCCATAAGAGTTCTTGAGTAGTGTCGGCAAGAGCACGGTACTCAGCCTCGGTGCTGGATCGTGCAGTAACAGTTTGCTTCTTACTTCTCCAAGAGATAAGCGAATCGCCCAGAAAGAAGCAGTAACCCGTAGTAGAACGACGATCAGTAGGGTCACCAGCCCAATCAGCATCAGAGTAGGCATGGAGAGTAAGAGATGAGCGAGCAGAATAAAAAAGGCCATGGAACAGAGTGCCCTTAATATAGCGCAAGATGCGAAGAACAGTTGCATAATGGATAGATCGAGGAGCAGATAAAAATTGGCTGACAAGATGGACGGCGTAGGCTATGTCTGGGCGAGTAACAGTAAGATAGACAAGGCTCCCAACAAGTTGCCGATAGAGTGTAGCATTGGGCAATAGTGTGCCATCCAAAGGAGTAAGACGAGTGTTTGGCTCGAGAGGAGTGGATGCAGTCTTACTGTCTGTAAGACCAGCCCGCGCTAACAGATCAGAAGCATATTTCGCTTGAGAGAGATTACATCCATTGGAATCTTTTGAGATTTCAATACCAAGAAAATAGCTGGGCGAGCCAAGGTCTTTCATTTCAAAACTACGGCAAAGATACTCTTTGAAGCTAGAGATACCAGTGACATCATCCCCAGTGATAATCATATCGTCCACATAAAGAAGAAGAATCATAGTGCCATGCTCAGTCTTGCGAATAAAAAGTGCAGAGTCATGAGGACTAGAAGTGAAACCAAAATCGCCAATGGTGGTACTGAATTTGGAGAACCAAGCTCGAGGAGCTTGTTTAAGACCATATAGAGCGCGGCGAAGGCGACAGACTTGGTGCGGAGAGTGAGCATACCCAGGAGGTGGCTTCATATAGACTTCCTCAGCAAGTTCGCCATTAAGAAATGCATTTTTCACATCCATCTGATGAAGATCCCATTTGCGAATTGTAGCAACAGCAAGCAAACTCCGAACAGAGGTTAGACGAGCAACAGGAGCGAAAGTCTCCTCATAATCAATGCCATATTCCTGGGTAAAACCCTTTGCAACAAGGCGGGCTTTGTATCGTTCAATGGAGCCATCAGAATGGGTTTTAATTTTGTAAACCCATTTGCAGTCAACAACAGATTTCCCTGGAGGAAGATCAACCAAATCCCATGTATGAGTATGATCCAAGGCCTGTAGTTCCTCGTCCATTGCTTTCTGCCAAAGAGGATTAGTACTAGCCTCACGATAAGAGTGAGGTTCATGTAATGAAAACACTGTAGAATAGCAATGATAGTCACGAAGATAAGCAGGTAATTGAGTTACCCTTTTTGGAGGAGGTGGTGGTGGTTCAGAAGAACAATTGGTATCTGGAGAGTAGGAGGTAGTTGTTTCAGCAGGAGAAGAGAGAGAGGGTGGAGAAGACTCAGTAGGTTCTACTATTGCTGGGGCATGATCATCAACCAGAACAGACACCTCGGGAGGAGCTGCAGAAGAACTATCATTTGGAGTACCTGTGTCAAACTCATCAGAGAAGATATCGTTAGAAGAATCAGTAAAATAAGGCGTGGTCGAGATAGGTGGCAAGTAGAACTTAGACAAACTAGAAAACATTTGATGTTCCCAAAAGACAACATGTCGAGATATACGAAGACGTTTGGAAATAGGATCCCAACATCTATACCCTTTATGTTCTATACCATACCCTAAGAAGCAACAGAGGCGAGAACGAGGTTCGAGCTTAGTGTGTTCATGCTTTTGAAGGAGAACAAAGCAAGCACATCCAAAGACTCGGAGATGGTGATAATCGGGTGCAGTGCCATATAACTTCTCATAAGGAGAGAGATTTCCAATGACTGGGGTAGGAACTCGATTTATGGTATAGACAGCTGTGAGAGCAGCTTCCCCCCAAAAATTCTCCGGACATGAATAGAACGACCAAATTGAGTTTGAACCATTTTTGCAAAGTCGTGATAAGTTTGGGGTAATTCAGACCGTTTTTTCAAAAGATATATCCATGTAAACCGAGAATAATCATCCACAAAAATTACAAAATACTTTGATCCTCCCATAGTGGTATTAGGAGAAGGTCCCCAAATATCTGAATGAACTAATTCAAATGGAAAAGTTGAAATAGAGTCACTTTTATTGAAGGCCAAAGCCGGCTGTTTTGCAAGTTGACAGGGCATACAATCAATATTTTGAGAAGTGACATGACCTAATGTACCACTAGAAATTAAAAGACTGCAAACGACCAAAAGACACATGTCCTAGACGAGAGTGCCAAAGACTAGAAGCGGTGGTAGATGAAGTTGAGGCAGCTGACCGAGCATGGGAGGTTAAGTGTGAGGGGAGACGGAGATTGATGAGTTCGAACAGGCGTCCATTCTTACGGCCTATCCCAAGGATCTGTACTGTCTGAGGATCCTGCACCTGACAACCAGAAGAGGAAAAAATAATGGTGAGACCAAGTTCACACAATTGTCCAACTGAAATTAAATTTAAGGTGAGAGCAGGTATGAGATATGTCTCCGGAAGAGAAATGTGAGATGTAGAGGCATGACCAATATGAGTAACAGGCATGTGTGAACCATCAGCAGTATGAATAGTAGGTGTATGAGAAGTAGAGGCTATGGAAGAAAAAATGGTATGGTCAGAAGTCATATGATTGCAACATGCAGAATCGAAGAACCAAGATGAGGTACCTGAGGTGACTGAGAGAGCAGTAGAGTGAGATATACCAGATTTGGCAAGAACCTGTTGAATGATAGCCTCCACATCAGTCATAGAGAACTGAGGAGTCAGAGGAGTAGGCGCGGAATCAGGAGAAGTAGAATCAGAATCCTCAGTGACAGCAGCAACAGGGCGAGAAGCAATGTTGGATTTGTACTGATAATTGGATTTGGATTGGATTCCTTGAGAGTAGGTGTTGCGTGACTGCCCGCGAGAGTTAGACCCATGTGACTGTTTGTTGGGATTCTTCCAACAATCACTCTGATAGTGCCCTGGTCCAGTCTTGTGGCAATGTTTACAGGTACGAACAGGACATCGAAGTAACTCATGGCTCAGACTATGACAGTAAGTGCAAGAGCCTGGAATTTGGGATGGAGGACCAGAAGACTGGGATGGTTGGACATCGCGCGGGCGATGTACCGCAAGAGCAGAATCCAAACTTTGTGATTTGAGAGTTCCAAGACGAGTTTCTTCTGAAAGAAGCTCAGAGATGGCCTGATCCAAGGTGGGAAGCGGATTGCGATGAAGAAGTGAAGCTCTCACAGGCTCAAAGTCAGTGGTAAGAGCCATAAGAAACTGAATAAGACGCTGTTGATCACGATAGGCGGCAAACAACGCAGCATCGGTAGTACTTGTCCAGGAAGGTTCTGAGAGAGAGAGTTGATCCCAAACAGCGTAGATCTGAGATAAGAAGCCATTGATAGATTGACCAGGCTCTTGTCGCATTCGATCAAGTTGGCTTAGGAGTTGGTACTGATGAGAGAGACCGGTAGTTTGGTAGCGATCTTTTAAGAAGTCCCAAATAGCCTTGGCCGGAGCATTCTGATTCTGAAATCGGCCAAATTGCAGGCTAATGGAGGTGACGGACGTGTTGCAGATCCAAGTAACAACTTGATGGTTTTTGCTATCCCAATCCTCAAGACGTTCTTCATACTTTGATTGGTTTTCTTCTGGTGCTTTGACAGGCTTAATCACATCACCCGTGATTATACGCCACAATTTCTTCCCTTTCAGAAAGCTGGTCATGGCTTGAGCCCAAAGAATATAGTTGGAACCATCGAGAGTGATGGAAATAGGTTGAGCAGCGTCAATTTTCTCCATAATTAACGCAAAAGAGATCAAGTGGGATGAGAAAAAAATTGAGACAGTGGTGGGTGTGGCGCTAGTGGGTTTCAGAAATTGTCGGTAGTGGGTTTCAGAAATTGAAATTGGTGGAGCAAATCTCTTCGCTCCTTTGATGAGGCAGTAGAAAAAAAATAAGTTGGGAAAAGAATAAGGTAGGATAATTGAGTATGGTTTGGTTTATACGGTAGTGGAGAGAAGAAATTGGATTTGGGGTTGCGGTTTAGGATGTTGATCAGTAGAGAGGTCGAGGGGATTTCGGCAAGGCAGTTTGAAAAGAAAAAAAAAACTTAGGTTTGAGAACCTAGCTTTGATACCATATTATGAGACAAAGGAGAGAAAGATTATTGTATATTCAACTGTGTGTTATACATCAATACAGGATCTCTTTATATACAAGGAGGGATATCTACGGAAGGAAACAAGAATAAATGATTCTAGAGAATATACTCAATATCCTAGTGATACACATTGATTCTAGAATATCCTAGAGATACACAAATCTAGAATATTCTAACAAATTAAAAGACCTAATTTGTACTTTTTTGGACATTGTAATTATTGGTGCGGCTACTTAATACCCCGTGTTCTAAGAGTTATTGGGCAGAATTCAATTCGGCAGTTTCTAGTATTGATTTCAAAAGCACAACAAAGGGGTCACACTCTTGCCTATTTATCGATCCACCCCCCGTTTCTATGGCCTACGCACACATTTTTCAAGATTTCCTACAGAAATTTCTGATCGAGTTAGTTCTTTGGATAAGAGAGAGATAGACGCTGATTCAGTTCACTGAGGCGGTTCTCGATGGTGTTTTGGTTACCGTGGTTCTATGATCCTAGGAGACAGATGTCGATCAAAAGTACTCTAACACTCTCGGTGAGGCAACAAAGCTGTTTTAATTACGAAGATTGTGTTATAGAGCTCAGTTCGCTTATCAATTTATCTCAATGCGTATAAACGTTGTAATAACTAATATGTAATTGATCAATTTGTAATATGAATGAAATTGTATTATGGTTTTGCCGGCCAGTTGTATATTTCCAGCAATTACCAGGCCAGGCTTGGCAATATCCAATTAAATGATTGGTTAATAGATAGATGAATTGAAAATAAAGTGAGATTTGGGATGAATGAAAGTACGTAGCATATGATCGATGTTGTAAGCGGAAGTTGGCCATTAATTAATCAAGCCGGGTGGGTACTGTAGATGCATGCATGCATGCATGTTATTGGTTATTGGTTATTGTTGGCCATTTTAGAGGCCCCCCTTACCCTACATTTTACTCGATCGGAATCAAATACTCCTATCATGATCAGGTTAAAATGAATGACGTGGGTGGATTAGCTTGTAATTATGAGTGAGAGTTCTTATTGACCTACTGTATCTTTTTTTTTTTGACAAGTTCTTATTAATCGCGCGACCTACTACTCCATCATTTTAATGTAGCTAAAGTACTAGATATATATATATATATATATATATATATCTATATATATATATATATATATATATATATATTGTCATGGAGTATGTAGCTAGCTCACCGCGTATTCGGGGATATGCATGTAGTATTGATTAGATTGTGTCACCCAGTTTGTGGGAGTTGAATTAATTACTACGTACTGTAGTAGCTAGCTAGCTAGAAAACAAAAAAGAAGGATACAGCTAGCTGCATGTTTCACTACTAACGTACATGTCATCTACCTAGCCCTTGATATGAGAATGAATGCATGCATCATTGTCAAATAGGCTATGCTAAATTTCACATTACCTCCCCCTCCCTAAGAGCAAGTTAATTTATCAGCAAAGCTAAACTAGCTTTATAGCTATTTTAGCTCACCAAAAGGGGAAAAGTATCCCTACAGCAGAGTATATAGATAAATATAGAGGTAAAATGTATTTATGAACAGTGCTTCTACACTTTTACCTATCCACTATTCATCAAGTAGGTAAATTAAATCATTATTTTCTCTCTCCTCTCTCCATCCCTCTCTCTTCCTCTTTCTTCTTTTTTAAAAAAACTGTACTTTGGTGCACTTTTGGAGAAAGAAAAAAAATGTATTTTAATAGAGGATAGGTTAAATAGATAGTGTTGGTATAGTGTTGAAAGAAATGTGAATAGGTAAAATAAAAAATGTGTACTATTCACAAATTTTTTTTACCTAATTACTGATAAACTTGTTCTAAGATTTTCAACAAAAGTAGGAGTCTCCCCTATTTTTCTCTCTAGTATCTATCACCTCCCTTACTTTTTAAATAATATATATACATAAAGCTAGCCCCTTCTTCCATTATTTCACAGTTACATACTCCCTACGTTCCTAATTAAGAGTCCTTTATTCCATTTTGGGATGTTCCAAAATGATTGTCCTTTTCCAAAAATATAAGTAGAAATTTGATAAAATTTCAAAAGTGTCCCTCATATGGTAATACAAATGGTGCAAAATAGGTAGAATATATGGGTAATGATGGAAAATAGGTGTAAAGATTACATGTCCCCTAAAAGTTGGAATTCCTAAGAGGGACTCTCATTTAGGAATGGAGGGAGTCGTAAACTTAACAAAATGAACACTCATGTCAACCAATTTACTGTATTAATTTGTTGATTTTGAGCAAAGATCACATCCACCATTATTTAGGCTCACTTTGGCCATAATTAATTATATTTTCCCTAAAGACAAGTACAATTATTGATGCATGTTTAGTGATATTTTGTTTAAATGCATAGAATATTTTGAATAATTTGTCCGAGAAATTAGTTTTAACTCAAAACCAAGCATTTTTAAGTTATGCAAATGACAAGATTTACACTAGAACAAAAAAGTGTAGGGGCCGGGAGGGGTTGTTGTGGACTTGAATAAAGGCGCTCGATCGAATATTCATTGTTTTGTAACAGAAGTTGGCCAAAGGATCCTAGCAGTATTGTTCTGATAAGCCTTCTTACAAGGTGAAGAAGACCAATTTAACTAGGAGGAGGAATCTTGATAATTTCACCAAAAGTAAGGGAGGATAAAGATATTTCAAAACAAGTATGGGGAGATTTCTTTCTGATTTTGTCCAACCCGGCCTCAGGTGAGGTCAATCAAAATTTCCATTGTCAATAATGCTAGCATAGAATGATAACAAACAAATGGGAAAAGATATCCAAAAAGAATTTACAGTATCATGAGAGAAGGCATGCAGTTCCAATTATGGACCTGGACCTATAAAACTTTACCGGTAAATAATGGGCCAATATATATATATATTGTGCTTGCAGAATGCAGAGTAGGGTTTTTTTTCCCTAAAAAAAATGATAATGGTAAATAGAAGAAGGGTTTATGAGTGAGCTAACGACAATTTCTTTATGAAAGTAATAAGATGAGTCTTTTATTTGTGTGGTGAAATATGATACCTTATGTATAAGGCATGAGATAAGACACTAAATGTGTTTACTTACTGATAGCTACATTAAAATGTTTTTTTTTTCCCCTCCTCTCTTTCGAAATGAGTCCTAAAAAACCAGGACTCCTGTAGGACACTTTATATACTCCCTCCATTCGGATTTAATAGTCTTTTTTGGGATTCGTGCCATTTTTCAATCGATTATATCTTGTAATTTATAATGTTTTATGTAATTTTGAAAACGTTGTCTTATAAAATTAATTGAGATCTATTAAACAAGATCTATATTGGATATAAAATTCATTACTAATTTAAAAATATAACTCATTTTTTATCCGGTTAGGATTAAACTAGAAATTATTAAATCCGGACAGATGGACCGGAGTATATGCTAGTCCTTTGGCCTTATTAGGCCATATTTCCATTAAAAACTGCGCTAGGCTTAGCAGGACGCCCACCCTAGACTGGACAACAAGGGTACCCCAAAACATCAAATCGAAACAAAGGACAAGCCTGATGGAGCTAGGAACATGTGTAAATTAATTCAAGTATGATTGTAGGACACCTAATGCTGCAATGTCAATGTGTAAGAGGTTGTCGAGAGGGCTCTATCATCACATAAACATAAGTGTGGGTCCTTAAAACCCCATTGATGGTCCGAACCGAGCATGAAATTGAAAATGGGCCGCCATTATCAATCAAACAGGGGACCCCCCTTTTTCCAACCTGGATGGCTTTGGTTGTTGTTAATAACAATAATAGTAGTTGCAGCTACCATAGGGCTGGAACAAACCTACCTCTACCTCTACCTCTACCTCTACCTCTATCTCTATATTGAAGTGATTAATACTGCTTCATATATAATAGGAAAATGATTTTGTCAATTTTTTTTGTTAACGTCATTCCCCTGCAAATGTATTTTTGCACCAAAAATACACTTGCAAGAGAGTGACGTTAACAAAAAAAAGAAGTGGCAAAATCAGCAGCCTATGATATTCCCTGATTTGTCAACATTAATTAACTCTTCAATTGGCAGGGGTACAACATTGTTTCGTTTTGGGTTATGAGTCAACTCGACAATTAATTGAGTGACTATACTCGTATCCCTTTTCTTTTTTTGACTCAGATCCATGTGCAAAATTGAAGCAGGATAATTTTCAAATGCGAACCCCATGGCACTGAGGTGTGTTTATCAACAGTCATATGTGGTTTTCAACCCTACATCTTTTTTTCGATTTTTTGCTATTAACAAAAAAGAAGAAGAAGTCTTTTTGGGTCTTTTGTGTTTTGATCAGAAGCTAGTATATACGTTTCTTCCCTCATACTGAAAAGCTTTAAGGCTTTATCCACATAAGTATAAATATATACTTCTTCTTTCTTTTTTTTTTAAAAGAAGAAAATAAAGTTTTAACCAGAACTTAATTAATCATGAACTTCTGTTTTTATTGCCATGACCAACCTTCCGCGGCCTCTCCAGAACTTCCAACTAAGGAAAAAGTCAAAGCCAAGCCTTCCACTTCTTGATGCATAGCTAGATGTCACTAACTAATAAAAATTGATTAAATCATGAGATATAAATCATTGTTTTTGTTTTCCCTTTTCTTTCTTTTCTTAGAAGGGAGCTATTCAAAAAAAAAAAGAACATAAAGTTTTAACCATAACTTAATTAATCATGAACTTCTGTTTTTATTGCCATGACCAACCTTACGCGGCCTCTCCAGAACTTCCAACTAAGGAAAAAGTCAAAGTCAAGCCTTCCACTTCTTGATGCATAGCTAGATGTCACTAACTAATAAAAATTGATTAAATCATGAGATATAAATCATTGTTTTTGTTTTCCCTTTTCTTTCTTTTCTTAGAAGGGAGCTATTAAAAAAAATATTAAAATAGTCGATTAATTTAAACCTTTGACCCTTTCTTCTAAGATAGAGGAGGATTTGGGTGGGTGTTGTGCAGCCTGCAGGCAACCTTCGTCAGGTGATGTGATTCAAATCGTTTAATATTATGTAAGATTCGTTAACTAGGTCATTTATCAAGTAAAAAATACAACTAATTTGACACATCAACTCCTCGCTTTGAAAAAACAATGAAAAAATAACTTCAAAAACGCAATTTCATCTTTGTTTCACATAATTAAGTCATACATCGGTGTTGTGCTTTCGCTCTACACACCCAGCAAAAATAACATAGGAGGAATTGATCAAAGACGGACCGAGAGGCGAATGAGCACAAATGACCACCCTATCCAAAAATCTACTACTTGCACATCCATGGTGTTTTTAAAAAAAATTAATATCCATATGTACTGGAGTATATTTTTCTCAAAAAAAGATCAACGAATATTTCAGTCGGTATTCATGAATGGAAAGCTTTGCTTTAGATATTTCAATATTGAACTATGGATGATATTTGCAAGCTTAATTTGCAAATATGTGCTATAACAAGGACTTCACCGAGCAAGAGCATGTACATTTGAAATTCCAGTTGCAAAATTACGAGCTTGATTGTTTTAAAGTACTCAAAGTTTCAGAATTTTTGTCCGCAATTTCTGAGGTTCCAAGTAATAGAGCAAACAAGGAAGTCGATTACTTATCATAGTATTGGTAGATTGATTTGTATTGTGTTAACTTAACTGGTTTCTATGGTGATAACCGAGCGATCATTTTCATGTATGAAATTGGCCAAGATTATACTGTAAAATAGAATAGAAGCCGATTTCCTTGTGAGCTATATGCTCACTTATACAGACAAAGAGATTGCTCAGCCCTTTGATGTTGATTCCATTGTTAATACATTTTACATCGTGAAAGAGCGTTGAGCAAACTTTTATGTTCTTACTTTTACATAGAGATATGAAAACACTAGGTTCTACATTTTATTTTATTTTTAAATGAAAATGGATGCACTATATTGTATGCAACTAATTGTTCACGATCACATTTTTCCAATCGATAAAGTTGATCAAAAATATATAATAATATTATTCAGACTGAACTGGTTCGTATTTTTTGGATTTTGTCCGTGGATTAATGATTTGGACATGGATTAGAAAATTAAAAAACCATGAGATACGGATTATGATTGGATTTTTATTTGAAAACCGTGGATTATCCGAACCGGTCCGTGAGATATTTTAAAAAATAGAATATATATGTAACATATAGTAAATAATTATAATTTTACACCTATGTTTATAAATTATTTGTAACTATTTGACAATATGGTATATATCAATATAAACTATTTGTCATGTCTGATTTGTAAAGTGGGAAAACAATAACTTATATAGGTTATAATAAGTTAATTTGGATGTACTGTCAAATAGCTTGTACATACCGTAAATACAAGTTATTGACAATAACCTATAATCAGTTAAATTAGGCTGCTGATTTTGCTACTCTTTTTTTTGTTAACGTCACTCTCCTGCAAGTGTATTTTTTAGTGTAAAATACACTTGCACCAAAAAATATATTTGCAGGGGAGTGGCGTTAACAAAAAAAAAAAAAAAAGAGTGGCAAAATCATTTCTCTTAAATTATAGCCAATGAAAATGTCACTCCCCTTTTGTCTTTTAGTTAGTTGAAAATAATCCATATATAAAAGTATGAAGAAGAAGAAAGGAAGGAAAAACTTGGAGTAGTCCCTCCAAATGAAGATGGAGAAATGACACGTGGAGACACTAGGGCAAGAGGAGTTTAGTTTTATAAGTGATGGAGGATTGGTGGCCTGAGGAGAGAGAGAGAGAGAGAGAGAGGTAGGAGTAGGAGCTCCCATGCAGGACACGGGATAATAGGAAGGGAACTATAAACTGTCCTTCCCTCCCACCCACCCTTTATAAAAGGGGTACCGTTGTGGGGACTCACTGGGAGGAGAAAAGGGGAAGTTGAAAGGCTTTTATTGTACCAATAAGTAGTGATGAGTATTAAAGTACGAAGAGAGAGAGAGAGAGAGAGAGAGAGAGAAAACCCATCTCATCTCATCTCATCTGGCCATCTATCCAATATCCATATTCATATGTCATGTGCTGCATTGATTTATTGAATCAATGCTGCTGCTGGGTGTTGGTGTTGGTGTTGGTGTTGGGGTGTGTGGGTGTGGGTGAAATCAAAAGCAAAGCAAAGCAAAGCGAAGCGAACCCCGAAAGAAAAGAAAAAGGAAAGAAAAAGCCAAATGATTCTTGTGGCTTACGAGACCAGACGAGCCTAGCCTCATCACTTTCTCCCACTCCCCCCCCCCATAAATATGCTCCAGAGCAACATGCTAAATTACCTAATCCTCCCTCCTCTTTTCACCTATTCACAACTTTCTTTCTCCTCTTATAGTATATATATATACGGTCACTCTCTGCTTGGTTCAATTTTTTTAGAGTAATTTTTTACTCTCGGCACAATTTTCAATAAATCTCTCTTTCTATCCCTCTCCACTCATTATTCCTCATTACTCTCAAAATAACTTTCTAAAATCTAAACCAAACATGATGAGTGCATCTTTTCTAATCCAATCCAATCCAAGCTAGAAATACAAAAATCCCTTTTTCTCTTCCCCACTTTCATTTATTATTCTTTCTTGCTCTCTCTACCTATTGATCCCATGAGAAAGTGAATGTAAAAAGTAGCATCCATCACTAACCCACACTTTAATTTGCAACCTTCTCTATCTGCAATCGGCATAAAATTATCAATAAATTTAGAGACAAAAAAATAACATACATAATAATACATTACGTAAAATTGATAAGTGTAGACATGACTGGATGACGGTTTCTTTTAACGAATCTACTTCATATTTTATTTTCGTGTCTGACTTGATTTATATGGTCATAAAATTATCATAACATGTACTATACATAAAATGCAATTATAGTGAACCATAGAACAATTAGAAGTTATTAGAACTTTGACGGATGTTCTACTATAAATGAAAAGTCATTAGATATCACATCATTTTGATTACGAATTACGTATATAAAAATAATAATCAGAGTTTTTAGGATAGTATTTCTCACCACTTAGAATATGGAGATCGAGTTTTTACAAATTGAAAGAGTTATTTGTGCACATACGTAATTCTGCATAATAGTATAAATCTAATGAAAAGTAGATATTAATTAATTTCTAATTTCTTTGACCACATTATTAATTATAAATCTAACTTTTGATTTTGGATTGCTCATAGGCTACTTTAGAACCTCAGTATGAGATACTGGGAATTTAAAAACAAGGTTGCTTGTGAGTTGTGAAAAAAACGAGCTGTGTATTTATTAATTTATACTACTAGTAGTGGAGTAATTACTGGCATAGGATGCTTGCTTGGTCGACACCAATTTCAAAGTAGGAAAGCAAAATAATCAATCAATGCGATTCAGAGAGAGTAGTTATTGGTCAAAACGGCAGGAGAAGAGGAAGAAGAAGTAGTAGTAGTAGTAGTAGTAGTAATAGTATAATCATGGTCATGGTGTTCCTACTTCCTATTCCAATTCCTATTCCTATACCTATTCTACTAGTTAATTCCATTATTAGACGGACGGACCGGTTGGTTTGTTACGTGGAGGAAAAATAAATAAACTACTATACCTCTGTCCCAAAATAAATGTTCAGTCCTTAAAAAAAGAATTTAAAAATACGAGTAATATGTTTTTTACAAGAATTTTTTTTAACTTTTTTCATAAATTAAAAAGGCTCTTGGATATATCTAAAATCCGTCCAAATGGGTAGGATAATAGGTAAAAAGGTGCATTGATATCCGAGAAAAGTGTATTGATATTTATGAAAATGTATTAACATCCGTGAGATATGCATTGATATCCAAATTTATTTGAAATTATGTGTATATTATCCTCCGGCTAGCAAAACCGATCTAGTAAATTGTTGAAAACAGTGTGAATTTTTCTTGAAAAATTCATATTATTTTTAGGAAAATCCTAAAATTAACCCATTGGGCTGACAATAGGAAGTGTGTGAATGTGTATTAAAGGGTGTATAAAGTACACATGAATACGTGTTTTTTTGTCTTCTAGTGTGTTTATTGCAAGACCGTTATTTTTAAGTTTCCCATTTTGCGTACCGGACATTTATTATTTTGAGATGGGAAGAGTACTCCAGTACCACAACGAGAAGGGCATTTTAGACAAATTAGGGGGAGTAGAGTAGTAATAAATACAGCAATGAAGATAGTACAGTAGGAGTATTTCGCTTTACTTTGTTTTTGGGCAATCTGCTGGCGTCTTATCTTTTCGCTCCGGTAGTTGAACCCGGGGACCCGTGATGCTGCCAATCACCTGCTATACCCGGTGCCCAATTTGCGCCTTCACCTGCTATACCCGGTCATCCAAATGCTTTTTTCGACCCCCTCTGTTTTGTTTTGTTTTGGTTTTTCCCTGTGTTTTAAATGTGGAAGGGTTATTTTATTACTATTAGGCTGCCTATAAGTCCGTAGGCCACAGCCCCCTCTAGAGTCTAGAGAGAAGAAAAAAAAGAGGAGAGAGAACCATCGGTGCCAGCGATGATATTGAAGGATCAAAGCTTTCTTTCACCGGGTCAAAGCTGGCATTTGATTTAAGCAGATTTGTTGTCCTCTCTTCTCTCACCACCAAACTCATTTTTGGTTTTAGACCATCCTCTCTCTCTCTCTCTCTCTCTCTGGAATGTGAGACGTGTACACACGAATCCTCAATAGAGGGAGAGGGGGGGGGGGGGGTAGAGAAATTGTTTTTGATCCTTGAACAATGACAATGGCTACATCCCCATCTCTGACCGGAGGAGAAAAAAAGCATTGGTGGCTTACCAACAGAAAGGTAATTTCTAACCCTAATCGTAATAACATCATCAATTTTCCTACAGCCTCATGCAATTTCATATATTTCTTAATACATTGTATTGTATTGTATTGTTGCTCAGATTGTGTACAAATATGTGAAAGACGCAAGACTCCTCATAGCCACTCAGGAACAGAGCGAGATCGCGTCGGCTCTGAGCCTTTTAGACGCGGCTCTCGCGCTTTCGCCTAGGCTGGAGGTGGCTCTGGAGATGAAAGCTCGATCCCTGCTTTGTCTCCGGCGATTCAAGGACGTGGGCGATATGCTGCAGGACTACATTCCCAGCATCAAGATAGCCTCCGAAGATTCGTCGTCGTCTCTCTCCTCGGAAAACTCCTCCTCGTCGTCGTCGTCTCAGCAGCTATCGAAAGAGCGAGTGAAGCTTCTTTCTTACCATAACTCGCCGGAGAGAGAGCATCATCCCTCCTTCAAGTGCTTCTCTGTCTCGGATTTGAAGAAAAAGGTCATGGCTGGTCTCTGTAAAAGCGTCGACAAAGAAGGGCAATGGAGGTATTTTCGGTCTTCTTTTCCGGTGATTTAGACCGTGCACTTGTTATTATCTTTCTTAATTTTGGAGTTTTTTTTTTTTTTTTTTTTGTTGTTGCTTTTCTCATGCCAGACTGTAATACCCAAATGTGTTGACTTTATTAGTACTCCATTTGCGCACAATATAGATTGATCCAATAGTATCTATCATCACATCATCTAACTTGTTTTCCTTACCAATTGTTAAATGATTTATTATATTCTTGCCGGCCATCTTAGGAAAATTTCCAACGGACTGATTATAACGTTTACGACGTTAACTTGAATGGACTTATTTTTTACCCGATGTACTATTTCATATCATTGAGTTGGATTGGATTGGATTGGACCTATAACACCCTAGTCAAACTCCATTGTCCTGGAAGCAAGCAAGCCTCACGCTTAGTTCAAACACAGTTCCTTGTGTTGTTTGCGAGTCAACTGCCTGCTATTTCTCCGAATTTCGTATTTCCCGCTTATTTTGTCTTTTTAACGAGATGAACAATAAAATTTGTGTTTGACTGAATAAACCACATCTAAGTGTGTGCTTTTGCGATATTTTTCTGCCTTGTCACTGGCAACGATTTGATAAGGATTTTTGTGACAACCAGACTCTGAGTTGTAATTGAGTCGCTGAAATGTTTAATGACATTGCAAATGCAGGTACTTGGTTCTGGGCCAAGCTTGTTGCCACCTGGGTCTGATGGAAGACGCCATGCTCCTCCTCCAGACCGGTAAACGCCTCGCCACCGCAGCTTTCCGCCGTGAAAGCATCTGCTGGTCGGAAGACAGCTTCTCCATCTCAGAATTCCCACTCCCCGGGAGCGAAACAATCCCCGTGTCCAACCAACCTCCGTCACCCCCGAAAACAGAACAAGAGAGTATCTCCCAACTGCTCAGCCACATCAAGCTCCTCCTCCGCCGCAAGACAGCCGCAATTGCCGCCCTTGATGCTGGACTCTACGCCGAAGCAATCAGGCACTTCTCCAAAATCCTCGACAGCCGCCGAGGAGCCCCTCAGGGGTTCCTCTCCGAATGCTACATGTATAGAGCATCTGCTTATAAATCCGCAGGCAGAGTTGTGGAGTCCATTGCAGATTGTAATCGGACCTTAGCTTTAGACCCGACCTGCATTGAGGCACTCAGCACCAGAGCCTCACTCTTCGAGACAGTCCGATGCTTACCGGATTCTCTGCACGATCTCGAACACTTAAAACTGTTGTACAATTCGATTCTTCGCGACCGGAAGCTCCCCGGACCTGCCTGGAAAAGGCACAATGTGAGATGCAGAGAAATCCCTGGAAAACTGTGTACATTAGCTGTTAAAATTCAAGAATTGAAGCAGAGGGTTGCTTCGGGGGAAACAGGCAATGTGGATTACTACGCATTGATTGGGTTGCGACGGGGTTGTTCGCGTTCAGAATTGGAGAGGGCTCATTTGCTGCTCACATTGCGGTACAAGCCGGACAAAGCTAATAGTTTTATTGATAGGTGTGAGTTTGCAGATGATCGTGATGTGGATTCGATTAGGGATAGAGCGAAAATGTCAGCATTGTTGCTGTATAGGTTGATTCAGAAGGGTTACACGAGTGTTATGTCAACTATCATGGACGAAGAAGCGGTCGAGAAGCAGAGGAAACAGGCTGCAGCCGCGGCCGCAGCTATTCAAGTCAAACAAGCCCATGAACAAACCAAATTAGAAGCAGAGTTGAGTGCAGCTTCAGAGGTTTTGGCTTGTAATCGGATGGAAAACAAAGGCACAACAGCACCACCGGCATCAGTGTATCAAGGGGTGTTTTGTAGGGACATTGCAGTAGTTGGGAATTTGCTATCTCAGGTTGGGTTTAACCGTCCAATTCCAGTGAAATATGAAGCATTAAGCTGCTGATTGATCACTCTCCTGATCTTCAGCATCACAATCATTGACGGTCTGATGTTACCGGCGGGAGAATCTGATTTCTGTGTTTGTACAAAAATGAAAACTTTGCAATGGTAGCCGGGGAAATTTTTGTCGCTATTATTATCTCTTCATCTATCTATGTACAGAGTTAAATTCAGTGCTTTGGCTCAATTTTTTTTCCTGTTTGGACATTAAATATTTGGGTGCCATTTTTGTTGTTGGGTAATTGCTGTGTGTGTTGAGAATGGGAGCAGGGGTGAATTCATTCAATTCATTAAAATTCAGAAGGTGGGGGGTGGGGTACATCATGTGTGCAGAAAGAGAAGGTGGCCTTTTTGGCTCCTGTCACATGCAAAGAGTAAATGACATAGCCATTGCTGTTCCTACCTCAGGCTTATCCATCGCACCCTGCCAAAACACCCCTGATATTCCACAACACCTCATATGTTATTATGAAGCCTTTTGCTCTTCACTTCAATTTTCTTGTTTTTCTAGCTTCGTTCCAGTTCCCTAATGGTAATTTATTTGTCTCGTTCCATAGCTATTTTTAGCATTGCAACAGTTGTCAGTCTCGTCTGCCCAGAAGTAGGAGGAGGAGGATCCAAAGAGGCAAATTTGGTGGTTGAGACCACAACATCATCTTAATTTATTTTTAAAATCCAACCATTTAAATGAAGAATACTCCTTAATCGTGAAGGGTTGGTTTCTGTCACGTGATTGGGCCGGTTGAAAAGTAAGTTTATGAGAGGACTATCTCTCAGGATTGGGTCTAATCAGCACTCAAAACTAGACAAGGATTTGTCCGTATGAATATTGAATACCAACGAGGGAGGGAGTATGGCACTTTTGTTTGGAGAGAGAGAGAGAGAGAGAGAGGGACCATGCACGACTTTTTCATTGCCATGATTCTTAAGTACAAATACACTGTGCCTCCTCAGGGTAATCATCTCGATCAGTACCTGCCTTAAAGCCTTTGGACTGGGGCGGGTTGGGTTGGGTTGGGTGCTCTGTTTTTCACACTTTTAACTTTGTATGTTCTTACACTTGCTTTTTCAGGGCATCCTATTCCTGCTCTCGTGCTGCCAGAGGAAATGCATCTTTACAGTGAAAGAAATACCATTTCGATGTGAGAATAGTCCTTAAGAGCCCGTTTGGATGTGGTATAAGGGAGGAGGATTAGTTATGTGGGAATAAGGATGTGGTACAAGGTAGGGGGATTAGTTATGTGGGAATAAGGCTGTGGGGCCACTCTCATCCTTGGTTTGGGAAACATTTGGACAAGGGGTATAAAGGATGCGGGGGATTAGTTTATCCAGGCATAGGGGGGGCACGGGGGTCGTATTTATGGGTGGATTTTTGGGTGTTATTAATTAATATCCCCGGATAAGGCTTAAATAATACCCACTCTTCCTCTATTTCTATTACAAAACAATCTTATCCCTCATTTTATTTCTCATCCAAACCAAATACTATTTTATCCTTTCATTTTTAATACTTCATCCAAACGGGCCTTTAAGGCTCCGTTTGATAAACATCTTGGAGGTTGGGATTGGATTGCTAATGTGAGGATATTAGTAATACTTTGTTTGGTTTTCAAAATTGATCCTGATTGGTAGTCCCATGGGATGAAGAAATCGGCCCATAGGGGTATTAGCAATACCCCTTGGGACTTTGTATTCATAGTCCAATTTCAACCCCCTTCTCATTACCAATTTCTTTTATTAATCCAATCTCATCATATAATCTCATCTCAAACAAACATGATATTAATAATCTCATCATCTAATCACGTCCCAAACAAACATATTCATTAACAATCCCTTCTCATTACCAATCTTAATCATAATCTCTTAATCCCATCTTCTTACGAATCTCATCCATCTATCACTGTTATCAAACGAGACCCAAGTCCCCTACTATCTTATCCCACCTTTCATAAAAAATATTTCCTACTATCTTATCTCCCTCCATAAATAATACCCCCAGAGCCCAATCCTTATTCTGCATCCAAACGGCCCCTTAAGTCCTTCCTTCCTTCCTTCGTATTCGTATTTAGAGCATGCGTACGTCCGTCCTCGAGTCCAAAGGTAATCAATCATGACAAGTCTAATATCATCATTTCATTTGTCGTCATTGATGATTCCTCTGGAAAAAAAAATTAAAAAAAATCTGTTCTAATCAAAGCTTCACTTAACTTTAACCACAAAAATTAACTTTCTTTTTAGGCTTAACGTTTCGTGGTATTAAATAAACAAAACACACCCATATCCGGCCACATGCAACAACTTAATAAGAAAGATAGTGGTGGAGTAGTAAAATCTATCTTATGACTCTACCTTCCTAGCTTAATTGAAGCTTGCTTGCTTTCATTGCAAGACAATTCAAGCTTCCCGATCGGGTTTTACTTCTCCGCCCAAATCTCAGCTAAAAAGAGTGATGGATGGCCCTCGACAGCTAGCGTTTTTATGATCGATGTAGCTTTTTGTTGTTTTAAGCAACAAATTATTTGGATGTCAGAGATATATGGATCCTAAACATATAAAGACCAAACAAGTAGAACCTCTAATTAATGCACATTTCACTAATATTTTTGATAGTATAATTTTACGGAGAACTCTATACACTGTGCATGTGTAGAAATTCATATATCTTTTGCTTATTATTCATCCCCTAATGGTGATGGTTAACATTTTTCATATGATTTGTGATTTATAAAACACTCGCGATCGATTATGCACGCATTGTTGCTTGAGAAAGTTTAATGGCATGAATGAATTAGCTGCTGGAATTTGCAGTGCAAGATGTAGCTAGGCTAGCTAGCAAGGTTTCAAAAGGGAAGTGGTCAAGCAAACTCCTAGCTTATTTAGTACTGTAGTAGCATAATTTGAGTGTTAATGGGCGGGTGTTGTTATGATTATTAATATTAACTACTACTAGATTCAGGAAATGGGAGAAACATGTGTGGGAGGCTACTTTCTTCGCAACATTGTGGTTTTTGTGGCTGGTACGGAATACTTATGTTTTCAACAATGCCACAACAAGTTCTGGGGAAGTGGGTGACTTAATCAAAACTAGAGTTGCAATGTGGGTAAAGGCAAAATTCGACATAAAGGTATATTCGGTGGAGGATTTTAGGATTTTTTTGGATGGAGTTAAACTGTTGAAGCTGTAAATTGGTTGGGTGGTGAGGTGTATGCCATCCAACTTTCTGTTGGAGGGTTTTGCTTAGTTGTTCCTTTGTTTTCTTCTGTGGTGCTCGAGTAAGTGTGTAATTTTACTGTGCTCGAGTCTCCTCGATGTATCCGTTCGAGTTGTTATAAAAGTTTCGTTTTGCCGAGAAAAAAAATATTAACTACTACTCCTATACTAAAACATAGAGCAAAATACAAGCAAACTCCGGCCAGTTGGAGGCCTGTGAAGAGAGAATTAGGCCAGTGATTAGTTTAGTGGAGGGAAAGTGGTGTCGGACCGTTTTTTCACCATCTCTCCTAAAATCAATTGGTGGTAGGAAGAGTTTCAATTAAGTCTTTTATGACATTTGACATCGCACCCGCAAGTCTATTTTTAGAGCGGTCGCAGGGAAGTGACATTGTGTAACCAAAGCCATGGGGGCACTCAAGGCCCAACAAGTGGAAAAAAACATGCCTTCACATCTCATACTCCGAATTTATTAATGATCATGTAAATGTGAGTTAGAGTACACTACACTACATCTTACTACTCCCTCCGTTCCATAATATTTGTCTGGTCTGCAAAATGATGATGTAAAATTACACAATTTTGCAAGAAAATTTTAATTTTTTTTTTCAACAATTCACTAAATATCGATGGGTTCTTTTAATTTATGAAAAAAGTTTAGATTTTTTCTTGAAAGAAATACAATATTTTTTTAATCCTCGTTTTGTGAACCGGACAAACATGTTGGGACAGAGGTAGTATCTTTTAGTAACTCTCGAATTTGTAAAACTAGTATTTAATTTTCTGACCATGAGAGATAGTATATACGAGTATATTTCTATAGTGGAGTAGTATTAATTAGCTATATACGAGTGTGTGTGTGTGTGTATATATATAGTTTTTTTTTTTTTTTTGATCCGGTATATATATAGTTAGATGTTGTGTTGAAGAAAGGAAAGCATAAATTATTATCTTGTGGCGAAAGAAAGAAAAGGTATTTTGCACAGTTTCTTTTCCCAAACATATTTTCTTTCTATCTATCTTTTCTACCTTTTTCAGTAGTTACTATAACCTGACCTGATCTACTCTTATTGAGGTAGAAGCCTCCATACATTTCTGCCTTGTTGTAGTGACACTAACACCACCCTTCCATTATTGCGGATTTTTGTTCCACTTCCCTTTATAGGGATTTATATTGATTATGGGCCGGGGTCAAGGGCGTCATTTCATTTAGAAGCTAGGGGGTACTACTTTACAATTACACGTGATGTGATGTTTGGATATTGGGAACATTGGTAGAAATCCCCGAGGGATATTAGTTCGTGGCCAGATATATATATATATATATATATATATATATATGATGCTGTCAGGGGAACCATGTGATGGAATCATGTGCCTTTCTCTCTCTCTCTCTCTCTTCTTTTTCTCCCTCTGTTTTTTCTATCATTGCACTGTACAGATACATTGCATGGCAGGAGTATATACACAATAAATAGATAGATAAATACTATAGATTAGTAGTACTGGAGGAGTACAAGAGTAGGAGAATTTTACAAAACTAGGGAAGGAAGGAAGGAAGGAAGGAAGGTTGTCCTGTCCGATAGTAGCAGATCCAACACCAACAGATGGAGTATTTGACTAAATAATACTCCCCGTTCACATTATGCGGATGTACGCGGATAAAGAAAAAGAAAACGAGTAGTAAGATCGAGTTGGTGAGCTCATCCTCTCAGCTAGCCATTTGAACTTGACCACCGGCGAGCGAGCGATTATTCTAAATCTTACGGTATTGTTTTTTTTTACCAAAAATAAACTCGTTGTCCGAATGTGGTTTGAGATCTGTGTCAACATTAATTAATTCACTTTCCCATAATCATGTTTGTGTGTTTGGATCGTACAGTGTTAGACATTTTTAATTAATATTCCTACTCCTATTATTAAGTAGTACTATTTACAAGTCCTAGCATATGATGGAGTATGATAATACTCATATGATAGAGATTCAAACTCCATTTGGTGGAAGCCGGGCCGTAAATTTGGGGGCCCAAGGCTCTTCAACTCTGCCCTCTCTTGAAAAAGTTCTTCTTTTTTTTTTGTTGTTAGTAGATGGGCTTTTAACCATCCAGTGCATGCGTGGACCATTGTTCACCAACTGAATCAAATCAAAGGAAGACAAAATTGTTCAGATCCCCAACCCAACTTCTGTAGTGAGATCCAGTTAATAGGCCATTTTAGAGTAACAAGCTAGGGGTTTTTGGATCTTTATCAAGCCAGACTCCCATGTAGTATTGTTGTTGCGTCTACCTATCTTGCTTTCGGAGTTTCTTGTAACAAAAGAAAGTTAAGAAACCGAAACAGAAAGCTCAATCTATGCCTGATGGCATGCTTGCAAGTTTTCATGGCCAAAGACCCATCTTCAATCAAATTTAATCAGGCATGGGCCTTGGTTTCTTGTAGGACTCCACATGTGAACGAACGGTCTCAAGACCTGTTTGAATTGCAAGTAAAACAGTAAACCAATCATATGGGTGAGTCTGGGACATAAATATCATGCTATTTTGACTGTTCTAAGGCAGCAGAAGCTTATTTGCAATAATTCCGATCCTTAGAAGGCAGCTACAAATTCCACATTGACAGGAAACAATAGCAAAATAAAGTTTACTGATATTGAATCCAACTAACGTTACAAATTGGAGAGGGTAAAACCCAATTGACTAGAAAATTAGTACTATCAAAGCAAAGAAATTGGTACAAGGAAACAAAAGTTACTTCATTTGCCCTTTGATTCAGAGGTTCTTTTCTTTGTGCTCTTAGGATGACTCGCATTGTTTCTGCTCTCACTACACTTTGTGCAAAACTAGTCTTCATCCATGTCCCCCAGGAAAAGGTTCATAGATGATGCCCTGATTGACCATATTACACAAAGTCTAATTGTACGCAGTACGATATAAACTTGTTTGATGAGTAAGACTACTTAAGAATACAAAGGTATTTATATGACTATTTGAAATCTACCCTGGAAAACACGGTTTGAAGTCTATGCTTAGTTTCTTCTGGGTCATCTTGAGTTTCAGACATGTAATAACTACATATAACCAGATATTGTAAGTAAGATACGTATCTATCTGGTTATAGCAGCAATCAAAACTCATAAGACATACAAACCTCATACATGTGAAATACAAAAATATCAAACATAAACTCACCACAACACACTTTAAACTGATACCAGACCCTAAAGCTTCAAACTGTTCAGCAATCTGGATAGCAAGTTCCCTACAATAAAAAGGAAAAATTTAGATGACGCAAAATAGGTGAAGATTATGTACGAGTTCATTTTGTTTTTGCATCAAACAAATGGCTCATATAACAAACCGTGTGGGGGAGAGCACACAAGCGAAGAATGCTTGAGGAGTTTCCAAAAGGGCTTAGAGAATAGGAAGTGCGAAAGCTCTAGTTTTACCAGATCCTGTTTGTGCAAGCCCGATCAGGTCCTTTCCTATAAACACAAACTCCATACTGCAAAAAGGTCAGCATATAAAATGAATCCCAAAACAAAACACAAAGTGGTTTTAATTAAATTCAACAAAGACGCAAAATTTGAAGGCATGAGATAGATACTCATAAACAAAGAGAAAGGACCTTCAAGTCCATGAGGAATGGCTTCGACCTGTATCTTGGATGGCTGTTTCCAACCTAGATTGTCACAGGCCTCTAACAACTGATCACATAGTCCAAGATCTTTGAATGACTTCACTACTTCTTCTTCCTCAGCCATGTTGAACTAGTAATCAACCGAAGAAAAAACAATTAATCAACTTAAATAATACTGAATAGAAAATACTCCATCTACATCTAAAATACTACACCGGGTATGATGCAGTATGTAGACACACCGACACGATTGCAGTGGAACTTTTTACCCCATCATTTTTTTCCCCCCCATCACAAATCCCAGATCCAAAGCAGTAGAGTAAGGGCCAGAGCCACAAACTCGGTTCCCAGAATAACAAGAATATGCTTTACTAATACCACAGTTATCACAACAGAGATAATCTCTAGGCCAATCAAATAAAGCATTTAACTGAAGAAAGCACACAATTATCAGTGAAAACTAGCACTAACTCAGTCCATTCAAAATGAAAACAAGCGCGGTTTAACCTCTTTTTGCTCGATGGGAGTGTCCTGCTTCTGGAGAATGTGAGGTTCTATAAGGAGGAAGAGAAGAATGATCCTGAATTTGCGAAGAAGCTAGCATCGCTCGCTGATCTCTACGTGAATGATGCATTTGGAACTGCTCATAGAGCACATGCTTCCACAGAAGGAGTGGCTAAGTACTTGAAGCCTTCGGTCGCCGGATTCCTTATGCAGAAGGTTTGTACATCCAATAATTACCTGGTTTATATTCCTTTGGGTAATTTCTTAAAGGAACTAAAATACTAAATTTTACCGGTAATATACATTTATTATGCAAATAAAATTTGGTTAAAATGTATTAATATTCAGCACAATTCTTGGAGAACAATATGCGAATTGTGGCTTTGATGTTTTTGAGGTTTTGATTGTCTAATCAATTGATAAAGAGTGATCTGAATTTGCATTAGCACATGTTGTATGCTCAGTCCCAATCTCGGACTTTGTTTACTAAGATCACATGGTACTGTGTGCATCAGTTGAGCTACATTATAATCACAATTAAAACTTACTTATTGAAGAAATTGTTTGGGGACTTAAATTGAATCTTCCAATATTCGTTTGATAGTCTAGTTTGTCAAGAATCAAGATGTCATGAGAGGTCTGGAGCTTGGTATGCGCCTCACAATGAGCTTAAAGAAGCTGCTAAAGAAGGGTGGGCTGTCACCAGTTGTTTGGTTTTACTTTATGAGCCCAGCAATAACAATAGCTAATTCTTCTTCATGTAAAATTGACCCAACGTGATATGCCAAGCAGAGAACTATTCCCTTGCATAAATAAAAGATATTCCTGCTTGATGATACTTAGAGACTTAATTTTGATTTTCTTGTTCAGCCCACATATAAATGATGGTGTCATCCATGTTATCCTACTTAATTTTGTATTTACTCTGCACTAACGGAAATTTGCATCTAGTAGAGCTGAAACTATTTCTTAGGTGTTTATTTAATTATTGGCAAGTGGTAACTACTATTTCTTAAGTTAACTGGACATTTTGACTTCACCTTTGGTCATAGGAACTTGACTATCTTGTTGGAGCCGTGTCAAATCCCAAAAGACCACTTGCTGCAATCGTTGGTGGATCCAAGGTGTCAAGTAAGATCGGTGTGATTGAGTCATTGTTGGAGAAGGTTGACATTCTGTTGCTTGGTGGAGGTATGATTTTTACGTTCTACAAGGCCCAAGGTCACTCAGTTGGATCATCACCTGTGGAGGAAGACAAGCGTGATCTTGCAACATCCCTTCTTGAGAAGGCAAAGTTTAAAGGGGTGTCTTTGATGCTGCCTTCTGATGTAGTTATTGCTGACAAGTTTGCTGCTGATGCCAATAGCAAGGTTATTCCTTTTCCACCCCTTTCAATTAACTGAAGTTTTGACCAGGTTTTCATGAGTAGTTTGAAGTGAAATCCAACTTAACATCTTCATCCATGCCACAATTTCTATCAATTTCATAGAGAGCTTGTTACCTTCAAACAGGCTGAAAAGAAATCTATCCTTCTGATTTGATTTGCATGATTTTGGTCCCGTGTTTGAGTGCAAATATTTTCTTTACTAATTCTTGCTGCAAGAGGTTTAAAACATTTTTCATTATGTCTTGCAGATTGTTCCAGCATCTGGTATCCCTGATGGTTGGATGGGATTGGATATCAGACCTGATTCAATTAAGGCCTTTGGGGAAGCCTTGGATACCACCAAAACTGTAATTTGGAATGGACCTATGGGCGTTTTTGAGTTTGACAAGTTTGCTGCAGGAACAGAGGTACACACGCGAAACAACTTATGTGCCCTCTTCTTACATCTAGCATTAGCATTGGCCTCATGCTATATAAGAATGGTCAAGCATTTGATACATTTACATTTCTTATAGTCGAAACCTCTTCCCTCTTTGCCTTAGAGCCCTAACAGAATACTATTTTGTAAATGAGCAGGCAATTGCAAAGAAATTGGCAGACCTTAGTGGAAAGGGGGTGAAAACCACTTCCTGGAGTTCTTGCCCTTAATGATGCTTGAGCAACACTTTGTTCCTGTCTTGTATGGGGTTTTGACCAGAGCGGATTCAAACCAAAATAGAACTTAAACAAGTAGTGCGATAGAGATTAAACTTGAATTATGGGCAGTGATTTGTTTCATTGCCTGGCAGTGGGTCTTACAAGGGACGGTCCTACTTAAGGTCACTAGGAAACCTTTTGTTAGTCTTTTGTGTCCTTTAGGAAGTCGATTTCCATGCGATTGAAAGCTTGGCTATTTTTTCATCTCTATGCATTGTTATCTCGTTTTTGAGAGCCAATCAAAATTTTCATTTTTCACTTTTCTCACCAAAATACTCAACTCAAATGAGTGATTTTAACTCTTTCTTTTCTTTTCCTTTCCTTTGAAATCCCTCAATCCAAAGATGCGATTTATTACTTACGGGAAATTATAAAGCAGACAAAATTCACCTTCGACAAAAATCCATTTTTTTATATTCTATTTCTTTTACAAAATAGACTTTAAGTAATAATAAAAATCCAGAAAATGCTTGATGGAATTTTGTGTTGAATCGGGTTTAATTAGCTTCTCTTGTAAAGTTCTCTTGATATGATATTCCATATTTTTAACTTTTTCGGAATCTAGGAAAATTTCATTTGGTAGCTGAAACCAATCTTTATAATCATCGTCCCAAATTGTAAAAATATTCGAAGTCCTTTTCATTTTGAGAACCTTCAAAGACGACCACAAAAATAAACTAACACATAAAGTAAAAGAGAGAGGTAGCAACCATAAAAATACACGGACACAGAGAGAGAGAGAGAGAGAGAGAGAGAGAGAGTTGTTCTTTTCTTCGTCGGACACCAATTGTTGCCAAAGTTGTTGAGCTTTTGTCAATTCTAGGTTTTCTTTGCCGGATGCCGATTGTTATCGGAGTCGTTGAGCTCTCATTGATTCTAGGGTTTTCTATGCCTTTTCTAGGGTTTTCTTTGTTAGATTCATGTTAATGTTTTTGAATTGGTCATTTGTCTCGACGAGAAGAGTCTAAAAAGTAAAAAAATATTACGACGAAAAGCAACCATTGAAGACTGGGGAAAAAAATACCAAATAGTTGTCTATTTGTCTTTGTTCTATATGAACTTTTTTCAACTTCAGTCGATATTTTGTTTTTGGATTTCTCTCGTTGAGCCGAATGATTAGTCTCACAAATTACGACAAAAAACTAAACAAAAAAAGCACTCCATAAACAACAATCAGTAATGAAAAGTACCAGAGCAAACTTTAGGAAGAACAAACCCATACATCTCCAACGGAGGTAGCAAAATCAAAATTAAACCATATTTGAAGATCTATGTTAGCAAATTTATTTTGGAACTACTCTCTATTTTTGTCATTTTTGTCATCCTCTTATCATAATACATCTCGCTTTAAGCGAGACCTGGAAATAAGATGACGTGGGAGAAAATGAATGACTGGACATGATTAGAAGTATCTTGTAATAATATCGTGGTTGCCTGGCAAAGGTTACAGATTCAATTAGAGTATTCTGAACAGAGTGTCTGGTGCAGCTAAGCAGCTTATTAAGGCCTGATAGCCATTTTTAAGTTTAGAGAACACGTGTTTAGTGTTAGGTGCACGTTCTGAATACAACTTATAAGACTAAAATAACTTAAGAACACCAATAAGGCAATGAAAAACTTGGCTTCTTACAAAATAGAATAGCAGAATTGTAGACCGGTGTACGTTACACATTAGAGAAAACTCACGAGTTACAACAGCAAAATTGTGACAGAAAAGTAAACAAAATTTGCCGGGAGGATCTCACATTCATGCGCTGTTTGACTGCTGCTCTTTCCATCATCTTTTCTTTGACTTCTTAACTTCTTTTCCTTTCACATATCTCTCAACTTCTTCCTCACCCTCATCTCCTCCACCTCTTCTCTTATTCTTCCCACCATGTTCTTTGATTTTCTATAGAAGTTTGAAAACAGAAGAAAGAAATTAAAAGAAGACGTTATAAGTATAAAACATTTCACAAGGACATTAGTAACAGAAAAAAGACATGTGTAATCTGTAATAAGCAACAATGCACAAGTTACATCATGTTTCTTCCAAAATGTTAATAAAGTTCAAACGACGACTCTACGCTAAATATGCAATGGTGAACATTAATAGGGGCTTCCGGCAAAAATGGAAAAGAAAAGAACTTCAACAACCTAGGAACCTTGTGCTCTAGTGGAACCTATTAACCTACCAATCTGACAACATTTTTCCTTACAATCAATTAACCAAACAATTGGGTTTTATTTAATCCACTATTTACAACAAATGTCATCATAAAACTTAAACAGACGTATACAGTTACAGTAGTACCTATACAAACAATTAGGCACACAAAAACCACTCTCAAGGCACTCCAGCTCTTTAGGTATTTCTTATAAAGGAGGATTTTGCGCTCTCGCTCAGTGAATCAGTGGAACAAGTACTCCTTTATGATCATTAAGGAAACTAACCCATCTTTCCTTGCATTTCTGTGGCTAACTTGGGTCCAACCATCACTCGAGTTGGCTTTGACTGTCTAATTCTGGATATCGGAACCTGAACCATCATCCTTGTTTGGACTAGAGCGCATAACCCAGCACATTTCAGCTTCCACATAAACTTTTGGACATGCTTTTATGAGATGACGACACACCCTACAGTCGAAAGGACTTGGGCTTACTAAATCTAAATGAAGAGGTACCCTAGACAGAGCTCAATAGAAAAACATGATTCATGTAACTGACCCCAATTGATTGGGACACAAGGCTCGGTTTGGTTACAACACACCATACAGTGGGGGCAACTCTGAGGCTTCCATGTCTACTCCCACCACCATCTGTAATCACCTCTCCATGGCCGAAGCTGCTCCCTCTGCTTGATCTTCTCTTGCTTGAGTCCTACGAGCTCTTCCTCTAGATGGTGCATAGTTCTTCTTAAGCTTATTAAGATCACTGGTGCTTTTCCAGCTGAAAATAGGCCACTGCTTACTGTGAAAAGGTGAATTATCAAGGGCGGCGGGTAAGGCATCCATGCACAACCAAGCATGGGGCCAAGAAATCCCATGCCAAACTCAAAAAGGGCTTATTCAGGCAACAAGCGCACAGACAACTAATTAGACGAAATAAGGTTCAGAGCACCAAACAATCTTCCAGTGGATATTACTTAAAAAATGTCTTTCAACAAATTACTTAAGACACTTCATTTTTCGTCTTTCTCCTTGATTATCCCAGCATCTGATTAGAGTGCATCTGGGTTGGGGCTGGCTGGTGACAGGGATGAAAATGGTGTGCCTTTATGATCGGTCCGGATTGGGTATCCCCTCTTTGTTTCTCACTCCAATCGTCTAAATCAGTTAATTTGGCATGTCAAAATGGCTAACTTTAGTGGACGATGTCTGTACCAAAAAGTCAAAGAAGTGTTCACAACATAGAGATATGCTATCATCACAAGCATTCAATTGAATCAAGAATCAAAACATATCTGGAAACTAATATGGCGGATCAGAGACCAATGTCATCGTAAATTTGTACAATTTTCGACCAGCATCATTTGTTCGCTGATGGAACCAATAAATCACCAATGGATGAAATCCAATTGACTAGGTTCTGGCTTCAACCTGAAGTCCCATTTTATCACTCAAACTCCTACGGATAAAATTAGATCCAAGGCAGCCTATGGAGCACGGGTACCGGTATGCGGTACGGATACGGGAAACGGCAAAACCCCAAAAAAGTAGGGTACGGCGAATATATATATAATTTTTTTCTATTTTTTATTGCATAACAATATATTAGTGTATTAGTATATAACAGCTCAAATAGCAGCAGCTCAAGTAGGAGAGAGAGAGAGAGAGAGGGAGGGAGAGAGAGAGAGACCAGATGAGAGAGAGGGAGAGAGATAGACCAGAAGCTCAAGTAGGAGAGAGAGAGAGAGGGAGGGAGAGAGAGAGACCAGACGAGAGAGAGGGAGAGAGATAGACCAGACGAGAGAGAGAGAGGTATTGAGAGTGAGAGAGAGAGAGGGATCGAGAACTTACAGTACGGACGCCGGCGAGAAGGAGTGATGGAAGACGGAGACAAAGAGAGACCGACGATGGAAGATCGATCGTGTTTTAGCCTTTTAGGGTTTCATCTTTCATCTTCGTCTGGGTATGGAGTATGCCGATTGGAAGCCGATAAAACTGGTAAGTATATTAGTATATAACAGTCACCCCCTTGATTTTCCAAAATTACAGATTTAACCCTTTTAAAATTTTATTTTGGGCTAAAAAGTACCCGCGAAGTACCCAAGCCGTACCGACGCCGTATCCTTGCCGTACCCAAAGATACCAAAAGTACCCGGTACGCGTACGGCAACATTTCTGGAGTACCCGTGCTTCATAGAAGGCAGCTAAATACGATGAATGCCATAGAACACAAAGACATCAAGAGAACATTACGATACAACTAAAGCTGGCAAAAGGTCACATGAGACAACTTTCAATAAAACTTCATCAATTGCCTAGACAAGAAGACCGCAATCACTCGCTAGGTCCCAAATCCCAATTGCTACAACAGGTGTTCCAAGTCCAGGTTATTAATTGGTAGGCAAGCTAACTGCAGATAAAAATAGAAAAGCTAAGAAGTCAATACCATAATGGATATTCTTCTCGCCTCTGAGACGCGCTCTAACAGCAGCAGAACTTCTTCTTCTTGAGCTGGAAACAATGGCAGCTTCTTCCCTGAAAGAAAAACACAATGCTAGTCTTAAGAAGACTTGCCCATGGATTAACATTCCCCCCCCAAAAAAAAAAAAAAAAGAAAAAGAAGAAGAGGGAATTGAACCATTAAACCGGCCACCAGAGTGATTTGTACAGTTTGAACCAGTTTTATTTTAGAGTGGTTTGGTCCTGGTTCACAAAATAGAAAACCAAACGCATTTGTTTCGATATGGTTTTGACCTCATGAATCCATGATTAATATTGCTAAATGATGACACATAATTATATTGGATAAGTGGATGAAATTGGTCCAAAGTTCATAATATCATCAGGTGTATAATGTGAAAATGTCTGCTTAACTTAAAAGGAGTTAGTGGTGATAGGAATAGGCTTGGAACTGTAATACAGAAGTAAACGAAACTGCATTCCACTAGTGGTTTCATGGTTTCAATGGCTCAGTTTAACTTTTATGTTTCTTGTACCAGAAGAACGAATAAGCTTCTTTCATCTGAACTGTGAACACCTATAATAACAAACGAAACATTCGTTGCCTACCAATAAGATTCTCTATCTGCAAATACCACTCGAACTCGTACTGACTGACTATTGAGATTGCAACACCAGATCGCCCTGCCCGAGCAGTTCTTCCAACTCGATGTATGTAATCCTACAGGACATTTCATATATGGCAACAATAAGAATCAGCAAATTAAGGGAGGATAACAACTTTCTTTTCCTAAATTACAGTAACTTTAGCATCCACAGCGCATTAATTGTCACGATGTCCAGGCATGCTTGTGACTAACAAGGGGATTTCAAGAATCCATACGAAAATAATGAAATAAGTACGGCAAAAGTTGGCAAATGTAAGAAATTCGGTAAGAGTAACAATTTAGGAGCACTAGAAATAAACTCAAAAAAAAAAGAAAAAAAGTGAACAAGCCTGACTCGTGAGACAGGGAGACCACATACTCCAACCTCAAACAAATAGGACACATACCATATAACCCAGGTATTAGTTAAAAGATGAAATGTAATCAACAACTGTGATTACTAATTGAGACAATGCCAACAAATGAAGACATAAGATGAAACAGAAAACTTTTTCACCGAAACAGAACACTGTTCCACCGGGTCAGACCTAATTTTGAAACAAACTCTAGATTGTATATGGTGATTACGAATATTAGATGGTACTTGCTAGAAAGAAAAGATTGTTCTTCGGTGGAGAAGGGTACAATGAATGCATAACTTCTAAAGTAAACGAACCCACACCAAAACTACAGCAGGAAAACAGCAAAGACCCCGGATGCAACAGGTATGAGATACCATATACACAATTTAACACAAAGTACTAATGAAGCCTGACCTTTGAATTTGAGGGGATATCATAATTGATAACCAAATCAACGTTTGGAATATCAAGCCCTCTACTGGCCACATCAGTGCACACAAGGATATTACACTCCCCAGCTTTGAACTTGTTTAAGGCTCCAAGTCTTTTGGCCTGCCACGAGTGAAACAAGGTGAGGGCATATTGGGAATAATAGAATGCGATAAAAAGACCACTGACTATTACAAACAAGGCAAACAAACATATGCAGTCAACCAATACAAAACATCCATATACGTACCTGGCTCATTTGACCACTAATTGGTATGGCTCTTAGACCAAGGTTTCGAAGCATTAGAGACAGAAGGCTTGTTGAATCACATGTTCGAGTGAAAACCATTGATGTACTTGTAGACATCTCAGTCAGGATATATATGAGATAGCACTCCTGTGGACAACAATTAAAAATCAATTCAGGCCTACAGAAATGCAGTAATGACAGGTGACCACGGAGGCAAACCTTGCTTCAGCTACGTAAATTGTTGGTCACATGTTCCTTTCACGGACAAAAGGTGACTACATAGTTTCCCAATCACTATACCAAGGTGAAGTAAATTAGTTTGAAAGGTTGGAAACAATCCCTCCTGTTTTTAAAATTTATATTTTCGGGGTGGGGGTGGGGGTGGGGAGGTGGGGTGATGGGGAGAGAGAAAAGAAAACCATTCATCTGCTATTTCGTAATGACCTCAGGAGTATAAACACAAGCTTTAACCACTGCAAAAAGATACATTTTAGACTTTTCATTCCCACTTCGGCTGCATCAAATTTACTACTAAGACATTGATAGCTGCTCCTTGAGCAACAGTTTCATGCATAACCAAAACAACCATACTTCTGTAGTAGAATAAACCTAAAGGATTCACGGTTTTCCCCCTTTTCCCCTCAATTTTGCAGATTATCACTCTTCCTTAAATCCAAAATAAATGCTGTCGACAAAGCAATACCCTAGTTGGCATTCATTTTCAAAATCTTCAAAAAGATGAAACACGGCATACAACACAAAATGGTATAGAAGGAAACCTTGTGCATCGAAGGCACCAAAAGATATTGTTGCTTTAGGGTATCAACAGTGGAATATTTAGATGAGGCCTCAATCTGGAAGTAATTACAACTTGACGTTAGTCACGAAACTAATGAAGAAAGTAAGAACAATATACGATGCAGTGATAGATAGTAATTTAGAATACCTTCACAGGATTCCTTAGACAAGCCCTCTGGAGCTTCCGCACCTGCATCAAACAAGGAGGAACTTGGTCATTTCAGCCCTTTAACGACTCATTCTCCTAACTTGTAGGTTTTAAAACATAGTTTCGAATCACCAAATATATTAAACATGGTTCCTATAAAATAACACTACTAAGTGCCCTTTCCTGCTTCCATCATCCATCATACTAGAAGTTGGACCAAATGAGGAAAAAAAGTAACAGCAGACGATTTAATGGAAAATTGCTGTAACTTGATTCTTTCCAAACACAATCAAGTGACTGAGAATCAGTAGAAATCCCATCACATACATACAAATGCACTGGCAGAAGCAGAGACTTCACATCCAAAGGAAGGCTTTCTCCTTTCCTTTTTGGGTCTTTGAATCACTGCCAACTTAGGGTAGAGTATATGAACACACATCATAGAATGCAGGAGTACAAGTCACCCAATCTTTTTTTGATCCGCAAGTCACCCAATCTTTGAAACCCTGCTTTTGGACTCCCCACATTCAAAGCATAAGGCTTTCTTGAACTTCCTATTATTTTCCTTTCATGCGAGTCAAATCCAATTGAGCATCTTAACACGTTGAGGATTGCATGAAATTCCTTCTCAGTAGAGGCAAGGCCATAGGGAACCTATTATCCAACGTCAAACTCTCAGGTTTGAGTGTTGAGTGTTCAATATCTCCTTAAGCCTAAAAATATTTTGAAAACAGGCTCCTCCTCAACAATTGACAAGAGCTGCGTAACAATAACTAAGTTTAAAAATTTCACATTATGAAAGCAACCACCATTTAATTTACAATGAGCTGCATAACAATAACTAAGTTTAATTCAGGTACATATTTAAGATCATGAATCAATTATTTCTTGAAGATCGGCTAACCTATAGCAGAGATAGGAGGTGGGAATGAGAAACGTAACCTTGAGAAATGGTATCATGCATTTCAAGGAATTCATAAAGGCCCCGTTTGTCATCACTTATGAATTAGATTCTCAGATTACGATTATTTTGATCATTCACTTAACAACCTTAAAATAAGTTGGAGATGTGTTTGGTGTAGCTTTTTATAAGCTAAAATAAAAGTTCATACCGTTTGTTAAATAAAGTTGTAGATAGCTTATTATCAAGTAAATGTATAGATTAACCGTAATCATTCTATAGAAACACTCTTGAATTAAGTTCTTTTCTGGAAAACGTATTTTTACAACTTCAAATGAGCTGAAAAAAGCTACAAATTGGAGCTTAAAATAATCTCACTTTTTTTTGGTCAAATAAGCTGGAAAAGCTAAATAAGTGATTACTCATAATGGATACCAACCACCACTCATTTACATTTTTTTAAGCAAATAAGCTAAATTAGTTAGCTTATAAGTGCTAGCAAATGGGGCTAAAGTCTACTGGCAGATTATGTCCAGATAACTAAGCATCGAATACCCTTAAGGTAACTCTCCGTTATTCTGGAAATCACATATCCAAACTCTGAGTTTCACTCAAAAGTTACAAAGGGTTGATAGCTCGAAAAAAACCATGACAAGTTGTGAATGCATTGGATGAAGAGTCAGAGCTACCAATCGGATGACAAAAGAACTAGACATAAGATACTTACAGCAGTTTACGGATGCAGTTAGCAACTCCCAATATTTTTATTCAACCACGAAGATAAATAAAAGCAAAATCAGTTAGAAAAATGACAGGCAATAGATCTATCACAAATTCTTTGAATTACATGGCAATATTGTTCAATGAACTCGTAAAACAAAATACTCCCTTTTGAGAACATAAAATACTTAAACATTTACCTTTTTTGTCATAGTAGCAGAGAATAAATATGTCTTCCGCTCGCAAGGAATAGCTTCCAAAATCTTATCAATTGCTTTCTCAAAATCCTCATTCAGCAACCTATCTGCTTCATCTAATACCTGTCAAACATACAATGTAACCACACAGCGAAGAATAAGTGCAGTACACTTCCTCAGCAAAAGGGTTTGCGTTCGTCCATCATGCTGAACATTATAAGCATATGCCACCTTTCAGGCACATTATCAGCATATGTGATGCAGTAGCTTTGAGGGTACTTATGACATTTTAGTGTCCTTAGTGTTATTAGGGTCTTGAGTCTATAAATAGATGTGTTGGTCTTTCATTTGGGTAGCTTTTGATTATTAAGAATATTGAATATATTGATTGAGACATAGTTTCTCTCTCTACCCTTTGGGGTTTATCCCCTTGAATAAAATTTTGCTCATTTTTTTGAATCTTTGATTCCCTTTGACATTTTGATTGCATCATTTGGTATCAGAGCACCTGAGCTCAAATCCTGACCACTCATCTCGCACCCATCTCACCGGAATCATAATCCTTGCCGGGAACCTCACCGAAACCCTAAGACGGCGCCGGAAAATCTCGCCGGAGACACCATTTCACTCATAATTTACAAATCTACTCAACCCAAGAGCCCATCTTTTGATCCCGACCCTAAACACCCACGGATTCACCAATTTCGGACCTGATTTCACTGTTCAGCCAACCGAAAACAACTTCCAGCTGATTTCACACTCGATTGATTCTCGATTAAGGCTATTCGACCTCGACCCAGTATTCAAAAGCCTATTTCCCACCTGTCCTTGTGATTTTCGAACCAAAACGAGCCATAGAACTTCAGATCTAGAGCTATCAACGTGTTTTCGTACCTGAACACCACTCGATCCAGCCTTCTGCAGCCATTTTGACGCTCGTTTGCTCATTTTGAGGGAGACCCAGACCTGTTTGAGGCTCGGCAGACCCTGGAAGGGACTCATTGGTGAATTTCGAGCTGACCCAGCCCCTAATCGACCTTCAATTTCCAGTTTCAAATGTGACCCAGCCATTTTCGAGGCTCGAATTACAATTTCGGACCCAGAACTTGTTTCGAGGCTCCTTTGTGATGTCCAAGCTTGACCCAGTCATTTTTTACCCATTTCAAGCTACACTGTTGTAAGAAACTCTTAAATCGAAGCTTAATCGAACGTACTGGGGCTGCGTGAACCATAATCGAGGCTCTAGGAGATCGATTCGGAGATTCTGACCCCATTTGTGGCTTGCGAACACTCAAACAGGTAGGATTTTCGATTTTCAGAATTGATTAGCGCAATTTTGGTTTGTATTTGGGCAGAATACAGGTTGTTTGTTGGTTAATTTGCTGGTTTGATGTCATGGATTGAGGTTGCTGAAAATCCGAACTCGACTTGTTGGTCAATCTTTGTTCGTTGTTGATCGAGTTGTCTCACTCTTGTGTTGATTCATAACTCGCGGAGTCCGTGTTGTTTGCTCGAGTTGATTGGGTGAGATTATTTTGAGGTTCCTTTGCTTGTTTGTAGTGAATTGTTGGTGTGGTAATGGCTTATCAAGGCAGAGGTAGGAGAGGAAGTGGAGGTAGAGCATTCATGGTGAATGATGGTGATGGTTAGAACCATGGCAATCCAAATCAAAATCGGAATGAGATTAAAGAGTTGAGTGAACAAGTTGGTACCTTATATGACAAGGTACAGCGCTTGCAACGTCCAACCGAAAGGAAGGATTCCATTTCAGTGGAAAATCGTTATGGTGCTCCGCATTGGCGTAGAGCAAATTTGGTTAGATTTGAATACAAATTGGTGAACGATGTTGATAATGAACTTCTCAAGTTTTGTGGAAGCCCACTATAGTTCATTGGTTGGTTGAACACTATTGAGAGTGTTTTCGAATACTGTTATTTTACCGAAGAAATGAAGGTGAAGTTGGCATCTACTCGCCTTACGGGACAGCTTCGGATTGGTGGACACAACTCAAAGTTAGTCGCCAAAGGATAGGCAAAGAAAGAATTAGGGAATGGGGTAAGATGAAGAAGAAGCTCAAGGAGGAATTCTTACCATTCAACCAACATCCCAATGTCGATTCCTTGACTAGTTTTGGTAAGAGTAAGTCTTTAGGGGTTGTCCCCACTGAAAATCAACCTTTAATCAGCACCTTGGAGGCTAGAAATCCGTCACCTAGTGGATTATTCAAATGCTTCAACCTTGGAGAACCATTTCATGAGTTGAAAGTTGGTGAAAAGGCTTGTGAGCCCATTCTTGATGCTCTCTCTGTCAAGGAGGTGAAAGAACCAAGTTGTAATGATGATTATGAGTACACTAATGTTCCAATTTTTTATGAATATCCAAATGAAAACTTTGGAGGTGATTTTGAAGATGTTCCTGTGTTCGCTGAGTATCCTAATGAGGAGTTCAACATTGATAGTGAAGAGGGAAGACTTGTTGATATTGTTAAGGAAAGTTTTCTTTGGCCTAGACAAGATAGTGAGGAAGTTTTGGCGGAAGGTTATGGAGAAGAGGGAAGTCGTGACCTTGAGATTGAAGATTGCTCTCAAGACTTGACTTTCAAGTTGCCTTTGGTACAAGACACTCTACTTGATGAGTATGGGAATGGTTGAACCAAAGATCAAGGATTGCTTCCACGTTTTGCCTCATAGGGTTGTCTCAATTGCAAGATGTTTAAGTTTGTGGTACATTGGTCCTCAAGCCAACATTTCTCTCCACACCCATCCCCTGGACTTCACCAAAAGAAGTGGAAGCACTCATCGGACAATTTGAAGACCCCTTGGGTATGGTGTTCACTCGAGCAAGTCTTGGGTATGCTGTGGTGCACGTTATTAAATCTTTGAATGATGATTGGTCTAAGTATATTTTGGGAGTATGTGTTCGGAGATCTTTTGATGGTGTTTTGTTGTACCGAAGACATGCCAAATGGATTGCTTATTCACACCTAAGTATGGCCGCGGTGGATGTATACAAGAAGAAGCTCATATTGAAGATTGGTTGTGATGAGGGTGACATGAATCAAGGAATTGCAGCCACATGCCTACTTTGGAGCTACATGATAAATAGTTCTATAGTTCTATGTTTTCTTCATAAGTTGTCTAGTGTCTTGTGTCCAACTTGAGGACAAGTTGTTTTCTTTAAAGGAGGTGTACGATGCAATAGCTTTGAGGGTACTTATGACATTTTAGTGTCCTTAGTGTTATTAGGATCTTGAGTCTATAAATAGGTATGTTGGTCTTTCATTTAGGTAGCTTTTGATTATTAAGAATATTGAATATATTGATTGAGACATAGTTTCTCTCTTTATCCTTTGGAGTTTATCCCCTTGAATGGGATTTTGCTCATTTCTTTGAATATTTGATTCCCTTTGACATTTTGATTGCATGCATATGCCACCTTTCTAGGCACAGGCATTCATGTCACACATCATTTGTGTTGGCAGGTAAGTCACCAATTCCACACTTTTATAGACTACATAATTCGAATCAAGTGGAACAACTACAATAAATTTAAGATTCCTATTGACTTCAAGTACAACTTATAACATCGTGAAATTAGGTATATGCATCAAGTCTCCCTTCATTTCTTCCATTAATGGGTCAAAAAACATGGTCCGTGAAGGAAATCTAAAGCAGATAATCGAAATGCACCACCATGCAAAAGTAGGGTTGTAAGCGAACCGAGTTTTTCGCGAGCTGGCTCAGCTCAGTAACGGCTCGACTCGAGGTGTTCATGAACGAGCTCCAGATAGTTTTTATAGCTTGTTTAATGAGCTGAGCTCAAGCTCTCTGAGGCTCGGCTCGAACCGACTCCCGAGCCGGACTATATATATGTAGATTTTAGGGGTTTCCCTTATTCTGTGTCTGTATTGTTTTGTTTCCACCATTACTAAGGAAGAGAGAGCAAGAGGGAGGCGACCTCACTCTCAAGCTGTCGCTCTACCCCAAGCCGTCGTCGCTGGTCTCCGGTCTCACTCTCCGGCCACCACCTACCGCTGTTCGTCCACTTTCGGCGTCTTATGTAGTATGTAGTAAGGGTATTTATGTCTTTTGTATTGGGTCTATATATAGGTGTTGGAATCCTTTCATTTGGTAGCTTTTATCATTTTGAAATTTGAACAATTATCTATCAAGAGCTTAGTCTCTTTTGTATCCCTTTTGGGAGTTTCTCTCTTAGCATTATCTATGGGTATTTGGGTTTGCATCATTTGGTATCAGAGCATCTAGGCTCGGTCCCAACCGTTCATCTTGCCGGAAACCTAAACCTCACCGGAACCCTTATTCGGCGCCAGAAAACTTTGCCGGAGCCCCTAATCCATTCGAAATCTCTAGATCTACGCAACGCAAGGCCCTAAAACTTGATTTCGACCCTTAAAATCCACTTATTGACCATTTTCGGAGCTATTTAGTTGCACTTTTTCCCCGCACTTTTCAACCCCAAAACCTTCGGCCATGCTCGAAATGCAAAACTGAGTGTAGATCTACTTGTTTCGGACCTCAATAGGTGATTCCGAGCTTGACCCAGCCTTTTCGCAACATTTCGAGTATAGATCTATCTGATTCGGACCTCCACAGGTGATTTCGCACTTGACCCAGCCTTATTCGACCTTGATCCAGCTATTTTGGGGCTTGGAATAGTTCCCTAGACCTACGAAATGCCTCTACAGTGTTCGAACCCTTCGATTGAGGCTCGAACAGCCTTCGACTGAGCTTGAAACAGTCGATTAGTCCATTTCGACCCACAAAACAGAGGTAAGGGCTTCCGAAATGCTCTTTTGGCACTCGTATCTGCGTTTTTGGGTTCAATTTTAGCTGGGTTAGTCTTGTTTTTTGCTATTTTCTGTGATTTCTTGCAATTTGTGGTGGTTTGGTGGCTGAGTTGACTGTGGGTGGATTTTGTTGATTTGTGGGTTGATTTGCTTGTTTTGGAGTTGATTGTGGTGTTGTAATGGCTTATCGGGCTAGAGGTAGGAGAGGAGGTTTAGGATTTGTGGTGAATAATGGTGAAGATAATGAGTTTGGCAACCATAAGATTGAAGAGTTAGAACAACAAGTTGCTACCCTAACGACAATGGTGCAAAGGATGCATGTGTCGCGTGCGGGTAGTTGAGGGTCCGAGGACTCACATATCACTTTGACAACCCCTTTGGTGATCCGAATTGGCGTAGGCCAACTTCCTCTCACTCTCCCTATAGGTGGGAGAAGAACATTAAGATTGAACTCCCTGAGTTCAATGGAAGTCTTAACTCGGATGAATTTGTTGATTGGATGAATACCGTTGAAAGAGTGTTAGATTATGGAGATGTCTCAGAGTAGAAGAAGGTGAAGTTAGTGGCTATCCGTCTCAAAGGAAGAGCTTCCGTTTGGTGGGAGCAATTGCAAGGAACTAGGTTACGAAGAGGAAAGGGAAAGATTAGAGAATGGGAGAACATGAAGAAACTCAATGAGCAATTATTGCCTTTCAACTATATGCAAAACCTCTATAAGAATTTGCATAATCTCAAACAAGTTGGAAGTGTTGATGAGTACGCGGAGGCTTTCCATCAACTTGTTGCCAGAGTTAATTTGAATGAAAGTGAAGATCAAATGGTTACAAGGTACATAAGTGGGTTGACAACCACAATCCAAGATGCCTTTGCTATGCAAACTTTGTGGACGGTTTCGGAAGCTTACAATCGGGCCTTGTGGCCGAAAAGCAAGAAAAGAGGAAGTTTTCGAGATCCGGGCAACAATATCAAGGCAGTTCCAAGTCCGGGCAGCCCTTTTACTTCTATTCTAGGGGTGGTTCTTCCTCTAGTGGTGGCCAAGGTGTTTCTTCTGGGGTTGGTACTCAAAACCGAGCGGATAAGGCTTCAATACCTGCTTAAA
This sequence comes from Rhododendron griersonianum, assembly GCA_018127125.1. Classification (NCBI taxonomy): domain Eukaryota; kingdom Viridiplantae; phylum Streptophyta; class Magnoliopsida; order Ericales; family Ericaceae; genus Rhododendron; species Rhododendron griersonianum. Next base: position 59,073,439 of record CM030788.1, on the reverse strand, counting down.
ATCAGCTTCAATCCAGTGCTTCAGGGACTCGAAATCAATTCCAAAGTGGAGGTTTTAAGTGCTTCAAGTGTGGGGAAACGGGTCACAAGTCTTCGGATTGCCGTAAGGCTACTGGAGGTCGTAACAAGGCACTCTTCATTGAGGAAGTAACAGAGCAAGGTTGTGAGGATGATATTCCCATTTATGACGAAGACATATGTGAAGAAATTGGGGGTGATAATGAGGAAGAAGGCTATGCATTGATGATCAAGAAAACTCTCCTTACTTCTAAGGATGCTAGTAATGAAGATTGGTTGCGTACCAATATCTTTTACACCACTTGCAATGTTGGCGGTAGAGTTTGCAAAATGATTATTGATAGCGGAAGTTGTGAGAATGTAGTCTCTCAAGAGGTGGTGGACAAGTTACAACTCAAATTGGAGGAGCATCCCCATCCTTATATCCTTTCTTGGCGACAATGAAATCAAGGCGACTAAAAGATGCTTGGTATATTTCTCCATTCAGCAAAAGTACTTTGATGAAGCTTGGTACTTGGTCGCCCGTGGCAATATCTGAGGCATTCCATCCATGATGGAAAGAAGAATACATACACCGTCATTAAGGAGAAGCGACAATTCACTTTGTTATCTATGAATGAGAAGGTGACTACAAAGCCTCCTCCCACTACGTTGCTTGCTTCTAAATGATTTCTTAAGGAAAGTCATGAAGCCGGATATGTTCTAGTGTTGGTTCCTATGGCGGATATGGGTGTGTCGGATGTTCCTGAGGCCGTTTCTAAACTTTTGAAGGAGTACGTTGATGTGTTTCCTCAAGAGTTGCCTCCCGAATTGCCTCATTTGCAAGATATTCAACATTGTATTGACTTGGTAGCCCCTTCCGAACAAGCCCGCGTATAGAATGTCTCCAAGGGGGAGGGAAGAGATTCAAAGGCAAATTAAGGATCTTCTAGAGAAAGACTACATAAGGGCAAGCCTTAGCCCTTGTGCGGTGCCGGTTCTTTTGACTCTGAAGAAGGATGGTTCGTGGAGAATGTGTGTGGATAGTAGAGCTATCAACAATATCACTATCAAGTACCGCTTTCCCATTCCAAGGCTAAATGATATGTTGGATTGCCTTGCCGGTTCAAAGGTCTCCTCAAAGATTGATCTAAGAAGTGGTTATCATCAAATTCGAGTTCGCCCGGGAGATGAATGGAAAACGGCTTCAAGACCCCTCATGGCCTCTTTGAATGGCTTGTGATGCCTTTTGGTCTTACCAATGCTCCAAGCTCTTTTATGCGGGTAATGACTCAAATGCTTCAACCTCTCTTGGGTATATGTGTAATTGTGTACTTCAATGATATTTTGGTGTATAGTCGGTGTCTTGAAGATCACTCATCCCACCTCCAACAAGTCTTTGAAATCTTGAGAAGAGAGAAATTCTATGGAAACTTGAAGTGTAGTTTTGCTGTTGATAAAGTGGTATTTTTGGGGTATGTTGTGTCTTCAAGAGGGGTTCACATGGATGAAGATAAGATTTAAGGCCATTGTGGAATGGCCAACTCCTACTAGTGTTCATGAAGTGAGGAGTTTTCATGGGTTAGCTACTTTCTACCGGAGGTTCATTGCCAACTTTAGTAGTATCGTGGCTCCTCTTACCGATTGCCTCAAGCAAAAGGTGTTCATATGGTCCCAAGAAGCCGCCGAGAGTTTCAAATTGTTGAGTCCAAACTTACCGAAGCTCCTATCTTGGTCTTACCCGACTTTGACAAAACTTTTGAACTTGATTGTGATGCTTCGGGAGTGGGAATTGGTGGAGTCCTAAGCCAAGGAGATCAACCTATTGCTTTCTTTAGCGAGAAGTTGAACAGTGCTAAACTCAAGTACTCTACTTAAGACTTGGAATTCTATGCCATTGTCCAAGCCATCAAGCATTGGAGTTACTACCTTGCCTACAAGGAATTTGTTCTCAACACCGATCAGTGATTTAAAAAGCACGCCAAGCGCGCGCTATAGCACGAAGCGCAGCGCAGCTTCTGCGCTTCGAAGAGTAGCGCTATAGCGCAGAACATGAAAGCGCATGATATGGTGCAAAGCGCATGCTATGGCGCAGAGGCGCACGCCTTTTGTTTCCGATCCAAAAATTGATCCAACGGTGCAGATTGAGCAGAAAACAGACGCGATGCACTGAATAATTGTGGCTTTTAAGTCTGATTTCAACCCTAATCGGCTAATTGATCAAAAGACGATTCATACCCAACAGTCCAGCACCAGCAGAGCTGCTTCAGCTACAGGCGATCAACGATCGATCGAGATAGCAGCTTCTGGCTTCACTCTTCAGCGAGGTAACCTCCTCCAGTCCTCCTCTCCTCCTCCTCCTCCTCCTCCATCTTCTGGACCTCTGGTTCTTCTTCTTCTTTTTTCTTTTTCTCCTCCTCCGACATTTTTTCTTTTTTCTTCTTCCTTTTTTTTTTTCAGTCGTCGACTGTTTCTTCTTCTTTTTTTCAGTCGGCAAATTTTTTTTTTCCCATCTTCTGGACCTCTCTTTCTTTTTCTTTTCTTTTTCTTTTTTCTTCCTTTTTTCTTTTTCCAGTGGGCTGTTTCTTTTTTTTTTTTTACCTCCTGCCGCATTTTTTTTGTTTCTTTTTCTTCAGTTTTTTCGTTTTAGATGAGTTGATTGAAGAGGAAGAATGGGAGACGGATGATGAGGAGGAGGAAGATGTGGAAGGATATAAATCAGAATCATCAAATGATGATGATGATGATGAAATTGAAGATGAAGTTCTTGATTCTGAGAATGATGATTAATGTCTATGCATGACTCTAGATTTTATTGCCTTTAATCCTTTTGTTATGTCTCTAAAGCTAAACATTATTATGTTAGCTTTTCATGGATGATATGTTATGTTTTGTGTTTGGTACTTTCGTTTACGCATTGACATGTTATGTTTTATGACATTTGAAAGTTTTACAAGTGTTTGTTTGTGTTGAAAACTTGTTCTAATAAAATTTGCCTTGTTGCGAAGAATTTTTTTTTTTTGCGGTTCGCGTCAATAAAGCACGCGCCGCGCCTTGCCTTGCGCTATGCGCTAAAGCCCCAGGGGACTGTTGCGCCTCAGTGCGCCTTTCGCCATTTAAAACACTGACACCGATCATGAAGCTCTTAAGTACATCAATAGCCAACAACATCTCAATAAACGGCATACCAAGTGGGTGGCTTATCTACAACAATTCACATTCTCTTGGCGGCACAAATTGGGGATTCTCAACAAAATGGCCGATGGTTTGAGTAGAAGAGTGGCTCTCTTGGTGGAAATGAAGAACAAGGTTGTTGGGTTTGAAGAATTTAGCACTTTCTATGCCAAAGATCCTTACTTTAGTAATCTAATCAATGCTTTGCAAAGGGGTGACAAGGTTACCGATCCACGTTTCATGTTGAAGGATGGATTTCTCTTCAAAGAACTCAAGTTGTGTATCCCTTACATGCTCTTTAAGAGAGCAATTATTGGCCGAAAGTCACAAGTTGGGTCATTTTGGCAAGGATAAGATTCTAGCGCTGCTTCAAGATGCATACTATTGGCTGGGAATGAGTAAAGATGTGGGGGGCTATGTGCAAAGGTGTCAAACATGCCAATGGAGTAAGGGGACAGCCACTAATGCAGGATTGCATTTGCCTTTATCGGTGCCGGAAAGTCCTTGGAAATGCGTGAGTATGGATTTTGTCTTGGGGCTTCCTCCTACGCAAAGGCGGAGTGATTCTATCATGGTGGTATCATGGTGGTAGTGGATCGGTTCTAAAAAATGGCTCATTTCATACCTTATAAGAAGACTATGGATGCGACTAACATTGCCAATCCCTATTTCAAGGACTACAAGTTGCATGGCGTCCCTACTTCTATTGTCTCCGATAGAGATGCTAAGTTCCTTGCCTACTTCTGGAGGACCTTGTGGAAGAAGATTGGTACCAACTTATGCTTTAGTACTTCCTTTCATCCTCAAACTGATGGTCAAACAGAAATGGTAAACCGGAGTCTTGGGAATTTGTTGCGATGCTTAGTTGGTGAATATCCAAAAAGTTGGGATGGAATTCTTCCCTTGGCGGAGGTTGCTTACAATTCTTCTCTAAACCGCACCATCTACACTTCCCCATTTGAAGCAATGTTCTAAATGGCGGCCGCCACGCCGCCTAGGCGCTCGGCGGCAGGTCACCGCCACGCCTACACCCCTTGGAGAATTGTTCGGCGGCCAAGGAGCTTTGGCGGAGCTAGGCGGACTTTGGTGGAGCTAGGCGGCTAGGGGTCGCCGGAATAGTCAGATCTGATTCGTATACAGAAACAGAGCATCGTCCGAGGCTGTATATTGTTCGTCGGAGGTTTGCCGGAGGTCGGAGAGCCGCCGGAATAGTCAGATCTGATTCGTATACAGAAACAGAGCATCGTCCGAGGCTGTATATTGTTCGTCGGAGGTTTGCCGGAGGTCGGAGAGCTTCGCCGGTGGTCTGGGTGGTCTCGCCGGTGGTGTTTGATGGTCGTCGGAGTAGTCGGAAGTCTAGGTGTCTTGTCGGAGGTGTGATATGGTTGCTGGTACCAGTTCGATTAACACAAAGAGAGAGATGCACCGACTGAGATTGGGAAAGTGTGGATGTTTTAAGTATTGTGACTCAAGACTATTATATGTTTTCAATATATATATATATTACCAACCATTGGATGAGAGTGGGTCTTGTTTTGGTGCTTGTGTCAGAGTGCACATGGGTTGCAGGAAAAGTAATTGTGTGCAGCTTGGAAAAGTGAACAAGCATCTCTTTTTTCAGTGGGGCACAGCTGTACTCATCTCTTTTTTTCATGGGTATTTGAAAACTAATGGCTACTGGGCCGCAAAAATATTTATTAAAAAAAAAACGCCAAACTGCTTGGCTGCCGCCTAGGCGGGCTTGGCGCTTGGAGTTGGGTTGCCGCCCTACTAGCGCCAAGCGCCATTTAGAACACTGATTTGAAGCGGTTTACGGGTTGAAACCTTCTAGTGTGATTGACCTCGTTCCTTTGCCAACCCCTAAGAAGAGACACTCCAAGGCAGAACATATGGCTATGCTTATGAAGAATATCAACTCTCAAGTTAAGCTCAACATTGAGAAGTCTGATGCAAAGTATAAGGCGGCCGTTGATGCACACAAAAGGGAGGTTTTGTTAAAAGAAGGGATCTTGTTTGGGTTATTTTGAGCAAGGATAGGCATCCTCACGGTGCTTACATGAAGTTGAACGATCGGAAAGTGGGTCCTTGTGAAATCTTGCACAAGGTCAATGACAATGCTTATCAAGTCCGCTTACCCTCTCATTTGAGCATCACATTCAACGTGCAACACTTGGGTATTTGGGTTTGCATCAGCGTCATTCGTCAATCTCACTCTCAGGCCACCCTGAATCAAGTTGTCGCACTTAGGTCCCATCAGGCTCCGATCTCACTCTCAAGCCACCTACGGTGTCGATCTTCCTCATTTTCCCATAAGATATCTCACTCATTCTCTGTCTACCTCTCTCCCCACCAGATCTCCACTGATTTGTGCTGAGTCTTGGGTTTGAGAGAAGAAAACAGAGAAGATCGCGCAGAAGATTTGTGGGTTTTGTGTATGTTCCGATTTATGGGTTTTCAGAGAGGTGGTTTCTGGTTAAGGGGTTTTCGGATGGGTGGTTTCCAATTTTCGATCTGTGGATTTGTAGGCATGATAGTATAATTGGTATGATGCGGGTATTTCTTTTTGTTTTTGAGAAGTATTTCAGGAGATAGAATGAATTTTGTGCCTTTTTTTTTTGGATTAAAAGGAGTTTTTTTGAACCGGAAAAGAAACAGCCGAGCAAGCTCGTTTATCAAAGATCAAGTTGTAACGAGCCGAACTCGAGATTCGTAAATACTTGCCGAGCCGAGCTCGAGCCCAGTTGTCTTTGCTCAATTTGAGCTCGAACCATGCCAATTTTTACCGAGCCCAGCTGGAACATGCCAATAGACCGCTTGATTATAGCCCTATGTAAAAGAGAACAGAGGGTACTTTTGGCATGTAACTATTGTATGCTTCCCTAGCGTAACATAAGAAGATCGCAACAAAGCTGCATGACAAATACTAACATGAAAAATAGTGCATTTGGCACATTTCACAGCCATTCCACCATGGAAATCACAAAAGAAAGACATCCTACCAAGTATTTCAAAGTACGAAGAGAAAATCCTTTAGTATTGGACAGATGATCCTCAAGGCGACCAGGAGTTGCCACCTACAGAGATGCACAAAAACTAAGTTAATACCAAAAATGAAAATGGGGAGTCAACGAGATGAAATAAAAGATAACATATGCTACAAACTACTGCAATAAAACCAACACATCTGCAAATGAAGTGAGAAAAGGTATCAATGAATCAGAGAACGGAACTTATCAAATCAATTTGTCACATAACGACTATCTAAACAAGTGTCTGTAGGTACATACAACGCAATGGGATCCTACACCATGGCGCACACCATTTACGGTTAACTGCTTCATAAAGGACAACACCATAGTCCGGGCTCTGACTTCATCTCTAAAACGCGGTCACAATGGTAAGCATAGGCTAGGACGCACTGCAACAACGATTGGTCTCATAGCCCCGAGAACCTACGTTCATGGGGCAGGATTTAGGCTTCGCATCAACACTGCAGGATTAAGAATTAATTGTTTGGAGGCTAAATAGGAAGGTGCGTTGAAGCAATTGTACCCATGGTACGTTGCTCATAGGCACCTGCAACAGAGAGAGAGATAGAGGGAGAGAGAGAGAGTACAATATGAACCATCGACACACCTAAAAGGTTGCCATCATCCGTGTCCAACACGCCAGGGGCATAAGAATGACACATTTGAGACACAAGTGTAACAGGTGAGACAAGTACGGAGATTGGAGACACATGGGGTCACTTTACAACGTTAAAAACTTGTTTCAAAGGTTAAAATTTATACTAACAGGGAAAAAAAAACTTGCAACTTGTGCCTCCGGGTATGTCTTTTGGTGGATCATCCCTTTGTAAGGTTAGTACTAGTTTCTAGTTAGGGTGTTTACGAATAAAATATTTGTATTAATTTTTAAAATATATAAAAATATCTATTCTCCTATTTTTCCGGCATCCCCCGCCATATTCGTGTCCCTATTAATTTAGAATTGCCATGCCATGAGTCCATATCTCTATCTCTGTCCGTGCCCGAGATTTAGTACATCATTTTTAGAATGCGTCAACTAGTCTAATAACTTGATGTGACATATCTAACAAACTTTATCACCTCAAAATTCCCACACTCATGCTCATGCACTCTCTCTCTCTCCCTCTCCCTCTCTGGCATCTCTAACAAACCTTTATCACCTAGATCAAAATTTGTATTTCTACCCTCAAAAAGAGCTCGAATGAGCCAGGGAATTTTTTTGACTTGTACTAATCAAACCTTTAATAGCCAACACTAGAAGAATACATACACTTGCCAAAATTTGTACCAAGTACACAGTGGTTTACCAGTTCACTACGGAAAGTGGCACAAAAAATTTGTGAGGATTTAACAAGCAGGTCACACAAACTCATACGAAAAAAAAAGGACAAAAAATACGTCATCCTGCTATATAAAGGAACACTTACAACAATATGTGGCCGCTTCCCAAGGGCAATGCTTTGTTGCACATGATCAACCCCTCCAACAAGCTGCAAAATAAATGTTGAACCCACTTATTACAATGTTTGATCATTCTAGGAGAACACAAACAAATTGAGGACCATCAAATGGACTTCTTCAAAAGTATTAAAACCACAGAATAATATTTCCATCCGGTTAAAAGGTCAAAATACAATGTCAAAGTAAATGGAGTAAGGTGGTTTGCTATGTAGCACGGACATGGCAATTCTAAAAAAAATGGGGATACGGACACGGCGGGAGACATGCCACGCGTATAAATAAATAAATAAAATATATTATTATTCATAATTTTTTTTTATGAACCATCATTGTATATGAGTAATTTCACTAATTGTATAATTTTTTTTCAAAGGCATAATTACAGTTGACTCCAATTTTTTTAAATAATTTCATGTTAACCCCCAAAAATTAAAAATATTACATTTTGACCCCCAGCCGTGTCCCCGGCGTGTCCCCAGCCGTGTTCCCGCGTTTCCCCTATCAAAAAATAATAAAAATTATTGGACACACCACGTACACGTGTCCACGTGTCCCCGTGTCCAATGCGTGGATACGGCGCCCTTTTGGAGTGTCGGTGCTTCATAGGTGGTTTGTGTAAGGAACTTTACCCAACCTTGTTTTGTTCTTTTATTTTGTGTACCTTTGGGATCCCGACCTCATTGTATTCACTTCATTTGAAAGCAAAACCATTTGCTAACCCAATCTAAATAGACCACCTCAAATACTTTTCATACAAATTTGCATTGAAAATTAGATGACAAAGTTAGGCCCCTTGCTAAACAAGGTGCCCATGGGACAGATTTGGTAATGGGATAATACTTTTCCCGATGAAGTAACGTATAGTCGTATACAAAGTGCATGGAGGTCAAGCGAGCCAGACTCCCTAATTGTGTGAACACTTACTCAAAAGCCCATTTATAATGCATAGCAACAAACAAATTGTAATTGGTTGCAGGAAAAGGTTCATAGATGATGCCCTGATTGACCATATTACACAAAGTCTAATTGGACGCAGTACGATATAAACTTGTTTGATGAGTAAGACTACTTAAGAATACAATGGCATTTATATGACTATTTGAAATCTACCCTGGAAAACATGGTTTGAAGTCTATGCTTAGTTTCTTCTGGGTCATCTTGAGTTTCAGACATGTAATAACTACATATAACCGGATATTGTAAGTAAGATACGTATCTATCTGGTTATAGCAGCAATCAAAGCTCATAAGACATACAAACATCATACATGTGAAATACAAAAATATCAAACATAAACTCACCACAGCACACTTTAAACCGATACCAGACCCTAAAGCTTCAAACTGTTCAGCAATCTGGATAGCAAGTTCCCTACAATAAAAAGGAAAAATTTAGATGACATGAAATAGGTGAAGATTATGTACGAGTTCATTTTGTTTTTGCATCAAACAAATGGCTCATATAACAAACCGTGTGGGGGAGAGCACACAAGCGAAGAACGCTTGAGGAGTTTCCAAAAGGGCTTGGAGAATAGGAAGTGCGAAAGCTCCAGTTTTACCAGATCCTGTTTGTGCAAGCCCGATCAGGTCCTTTCCTATAAACACAAACTCCATACCGCAAAAAGGTCAGCATATAAAATGAATCCCAAAACAAAACACAAAGTGGTTTTAATTAAATTCAACAAAGACGCAAAATTTGAAGGCATGAGATAGATATAAACAAAGAGAAAGGACCTTCAAGTCCATGAGGAATGGCTTCGACCTGTATCTTGGATGGCTGTTTCCAACCTAGATTGTCACAGGCCTCTAACAACTGATCACATAGTCCAAGATCTTTGAATGACTTCACTACTTCTTCTTCCTCAACCATGTTGAACTAGTAATCAACCGAAGAAAAAACAATTAATCAACTTAAATAATACTGAATAGAAAATACTCCATCTACATCTAAAATACTACGCCGGGTATGATGCAGTATGTAGACACACTGACACGATTGCAGTGGAACTTTTTACCTCATCATTTTTTTCCCCCCATCACAAATCCCAGATCCAAAGCAGTAGAGTAAGGGCCAGAGCCACAAACTCGGTTCCCAGAATAACAAGAATATGCTTTACTAATACCACAGTTATCACAACAGAGATAATCTCTAGGCCAATCAAATAAAGCATTAAATGAAGAAAGCACACAATTATCAGCGAAAACTAGCACTAACTCAGTCCATTCAAAATGAAAACAAGCGCAGTTTAACCACTTTTTGTTCGCTGATACTGCATCATACCCGGCTTAATCATGGAACAATAGTTGTGTGTGTGCTGTGGTGTGGTCCTAGGATCCCTGTGTTTCTGCAGAATCTGCACCATTTGAAAATAGTGGCAACTGGAAATTTGCCTAAAATATAAACCTTAAGAAGCCATCAGGTAGTGAAGAAATGTGCAATGGCAATGTTTGGTGTTCCCGTGTTTTGAAGTCCTGACATGATTTTTATCTACCTAAGTAACCAATTACAAGTGAAGGTTTAAAATAAAGTTTACCTATAGGCTTTGTTTGGATCAAGGATTTGTGGAAGGAAGACAATAAATGAAGGAAACAGGGCGAAGGAAAAAACTCCCCCCGCATTTTCTTTTCCATCTATGACTCCTTTGATCCAAAATAACAATAGAGTAAGCATAAGTAAAAAAATTCACAACATGCAACTTTTAAGTTATTTGCAATGGTCGGGTTTGGGTAACTACAGAAGTATAGAATTAATAGAAGAAGAGGCGGATGGGTTTTAACAATGGATAGTGGATGTGTTGAAAGTGATGTTTAAAAACAAATTTGTTATTTTCTTCAAAGAGCAAGCACTGCCTAAAAAATTACATTATGGAGAAACAAAAAAAGTGTTCCACTTGGACTACCGACAATTCAGGTCCTCAACCCTAAACCAGCACAATTGTCTTATGTTAGACTACAAAAGGAACACAGTCAAGCAACAACGAAAGCCCTGTGCAAATTGCAAGGTTTAGGCCAAGGTGCATGTGAAATTTAAGAGCAGTTAAGCATTTTATCAGCATGGCCATAGTAAACTTTGTTTGGCAAATGTGCAGTCCATGCAACATTTTTTCATGTGCCATCATGCAAAAAGAAACATGTGGAAATACCAAAAAGATGAAAGGCGTATTTGAACCCAGAACCGAAACTTACAGTGCCTGATACTCGTACACATCCAGTCAAATTATAGGAATATCATTGGAAATCCAGGTATCAACCATCCAAATTATGTAACCATTCATGGTACAAAAACAAAGTAAAGAAACAAACATAAACGGTTCTGGGTAAGATTGTGTTTACTAGGGCACACACATCAGTTTGAATGCTCCTTCACCAAAAACACCGAGAGAAATTCTCTAACAATTGTGTCCGGAAAACCCCAGCAGCAAGCAAACTAACTAACTGCCTCAATGCTTTTTGGCTAACCTTACAACAATGGGATGTCTAAGGGCAAATCTTTTGTGAAAAAATATACTCCTAAACCTTCTGTCCATAATACGAGTATAAATTCCAAAGTCTATCTTAAAGTGCTATATAGCACTTCATAAAAATAAACGAACTTGTGGAAGGAAAACCTACAGTCAAAATATCCATTCCCGAGTGCTCCAACTCTCGCCGAACCACTCCGAAACATGTCTCCTGCAAATGCAAAATAAAATTGATGCTTCAATGAACTGCTTGTGGTCTGCACAGTATGGGTTGTTAAGCATTCCACAAATTACTCCAGGCCAAACAACTGCTCTACTAGTATCTTTAACTAGAGCCAGCGTAGAGATATGCAAACCGGGGGGGGGGGGGGGGAGGGTGAAACAGCATAACAGCATAGTGACAGAAAACTGACAATGTGATCTTTGGAATCGGTAATTCCGCCATACTCAGGGCATTTCTCCCCGATTCGAAGAACTAAACTCTTCCAACTGCTCATTTTTTGGGAGAAGCCCACTAGCCAGCTGCGACGGTAACCGAGTCAGAAAGAAAGAAAGAAAGGCAGGGAGAAATACAGAGAGGGCGGGCGGGCGGGCGGGGTCGAAAGGAACGGAGAATAGATTCTTCAAAGGGTTTCTCCACGTATATGGATACTGATGGATCCACACCAAAACCCGCTATGTATCGGCCCAACCCAGCTCGGTCTGGCTCAGTAGACTTTGAAGTGCTCTAGAAAAGGACAAGTCATTATTTAATCAGAAAAGCTACAGGGACCAAAGGGTCCCGTAGGAAAATCGTACCGATAGTCGCACCGGGCCGTCTCTGGCCACCGGACGGTCGATCCAAGCCGTCCAAAAATTCTATAAAAAAAAACGAGGGGGCCTATGCGAGAATCAACGGCATCCCCCTATTTTTCATGTATATATGTGTATATACGAAAAATATGGTGTTTAGATCAAGTACCCTACACACATCGGATGCCATTGATTCCCGCGAAAGCCCCCTCGTTTTTTTTTTTTTTTGAATTTTTGGACAGCTCGGATCGGCTGTCCAGTGGCCGGAGATGTCCCGACGAGGCCGTCAATATGATTTCCCTACAGGACCCGTCGGTCCCTATAGCAGGACTCATTATTCAATGACACAAGTGATGCCCCAGCCCTTAAATTTTCACTAGGTCCTGCTTCGTGCAAAACACGAGAATCATGCTCGTTGGAGAGGATGTTTTTTGTTTTAGGGCAAAGACTGATGCTGTTGTTGATGGTTAGGGGTGGGAATGCTGGAAATAAACATGAGGCAAAATGTACTCTATTAGCAAGTGTGATACCAGAGTTTGAGTCTTACTATTAAAATATGTTGTACAGATTACAGAAATGAGAACAAAAATAAATTGCCAGACATTTAAAATTAATTCCATTCAAAGTCAACAGCCCCTGTTGTCATGCGCTATTTCACCGCTTTGTGCACAACACGAATATCATGGCCATCAGTTCCGATTTATCATAGGAAAGAGTAGTTGGTGTTAATTCTGGTTCTTTTAGGGCTCCACACGTGAACTGCCAGACACGTTTTATCTATTTTTGGTTCTTTTAGGGCTCCACACATGAACTGTCTCAAGACCTGTTTGGATTGCAAGTAAAACAAAAAAACAATCATACGGGAGTTTGGGACATAAATATCATGCTATTTCGACTGTTCTAGGCAGCAGAAGCTTATTTGCAATAATTCTGATCCTTAAAAGGCAGCTACAAATTCCACATTGACAAGAAACAATAGCAAAATAAAGTTTACTGATATTGAATCCAACTAAAGCTACAAATTTTAGAGGGTAAAACCAATTGACTAGAAAATTACTATCAAAGCAAAGAAATTGGTACAAGGAAACAAAAGTTATTTCATTTGCCCTTTGATACAGAGGTTCTTTTCTTGGTGCTCTTAGGATGGCTCCCACTGTTTCTGCTCTCACTACACTTTGTGCAAAACCAGTCTTCATCTGGTACATGTTCAAGTGGAGGATTGCAGCAATCAATATGAGTACCAACACCACAACCAGTAGAACCACTTTCGTCCCCACAAATCAACATAACCTCTCCTCTATCCCGAGACCCACAAATTTGGCACGGTAGATCATAAATAATTCCCTGCTCCTCAACAACCACCACCTCTTCTAACCGACACAGCAAGTTGGCAAATGACCTTTCTGCCCAAGCATGACTATTGTATTGAACATGTCTCTCAAGGGAATAACCAGGCTTACAAACAAACTCCACCAAATAATCGGCTAAAACACAGGGTATCTCATGTCTTAAGAACTCTTGTACCCACATATCAACACGTGGCATTCCGGGGCTAACAATGGCAAAGTCAACTCCAGCTTCGAGGTAGCGGGTGTAAGGGGGAGAGGTGGCTAATATGGTCCCATCCCCAGCTCTGATCACACGCTTCAGGGTGTCCTGATGGAAAACAAACAAGAGAAGGTAAGAATCAAAGAGCATATATTTAAGCAACATGAGTATAAGGAGAAAGGTAGAGAAGAACAAAAATGAAGCAACATAAGGAAATTAAAATGACGCAAGTATGAAGAGATATAATCTGTATTTGGATCAAGGATTTGAATGGACAATAAACGCAAATCAGTGGGAATGGTAGCATATATAATATACCAAAGGTGGGGCAATGCATTCTCCATATATGACAACGCGCATTCCGTAGAAGGCACCATGGCCAGTTCTCTCCCTCAAAAGTCGCCACTTCCTTGGAGCCTCCAAGTTGATTGCACCATCTTCACTTAGAGCAGTTTTGTGCCACTCATAAGGCTCTTCTGCTAACAATCTTCCCGCTTGATTGCTGGCAGTTAAGTAATCAGTATTCAGAATCCACCTGCATTTGAGGTGGAATCAATGTTAGGCAAACATAAAAATGCGACTCCATACTCCACATCAGAGAAAGCAAGCTGCTATTTGAATGAAGTCCTTTCTTTTGTAATGAAACTAGCAGTTGATTATCGATCTGCAAAAGTCCCAAAAAAAAAAATTGTAGTACAGCCATACCTTCCCGATGCTGCAGCAGCAAAAAACTTTTCTGTCCTACGTATCGGATCTGGAACAATGAAGTGTGTAGCCTGATATGACCACTGATGTGAATCTCTGCAGACCCTTCCTTTCAAACGCCTAATAACCTGCTGAAATTCCTTTCTTTGTAGCCTATGCCCGCTTAGTATGAACCACACAGGTTCAACTTTCACTTTTAGAATCCTTTTCACTGTTGTTGAATCCCGATTAGTGACAACAGCGTTCGGATCGATCTTCGTGGGCGATATGTTAGATTTCAAAGCCACTTTCCCACCTTGTTGCTCGCTATGACAGACATTTTGATCTTCAACACCAACAGGCCAATTTTCCTTCTCTATGTCCATGGAGTTCACTGGCTTACTTAAAGGTACAGCTTTCTTGGTTTTACCAATAGGAGATGGAATGCTTTTATCTTTGTCCTTTCCAATCTTCTTAGTATTCTTTTTACTTCTGTACTCCTCTCCACTCACGCCTTCATCTGATTTTCTCCTCTCCTCATCAGATGGAACAGATTTTCTCCAAGTTTTACTCAATGGACGTTTTCTCCATTCAGTTGATTTTTCTTTCTCACCATCCTCTTTAATGATTGATTTGTCGGGCTTTTGATTCCTGCCATGAACTGCCTTTTCAAGTTCAGCTCCATTCCCATCTTGATCTGATGTTTTTGTTAGGTCATGTGAACTCAACCTGGTAGCACTAGCTCTAATTGGTGTAGGCTGCCCATCCTCCGATTTGTCATTCATGACTTTACTCATCTTATTTGTGGGACTGCCATCCACGTCTATAGGCTTCTCTTCCGCTTCGAACTCATTTTCCTCTTTGTCCTCTGGAGCCTCAGTTTCATCATCCATGGATCCTGTCTTATTCTCTGGTTCCTTCCCTGATTCTTCAACATTAACAGTTGAAGTAATCATTTCAACAATCCCAGAATTATCAATCTTCGTATTTGCAGTCTCTTTCCCTCCAACCAAAGTAGTCACAACGTCAGATTGCAAGGCAGTTTCGTTTCGGCAGATGGAGCCTTTCTGATTTTTGGTATTGCCAGGACCTAATCTTGGTCTGGAACCCAAACTCTTCTTGGCAATCATCTTCCTCCTAGATGGTTTCGAAATTGAGTCTGCATTTTCACCTTTGTCCAAGCTCGGACTAACAGATTTCTTGACATCTAACCTTCCAGTTTTTGGAGACACGACCCGGATAGCTTCCCCGTTCATGACATCTTTAATGCCAGGCTCACTCACAAAACTCATGTCATCTAATCCAGTGAAGGACGTTTGAAGTGCCTCCAAGTTGTCCTCATGCCTACTCTCCCAGGTGACAGCGTTCACAACAGGCTTCGACAATGATTTTCTGTCAAAGCTTGACAAATTTGTCTTTCCAAGGTCGGGAGGAGATTTATGTCCGGGACCCAGAGAAGCATTCTCATCTAATGCACCATTTACCAGGACTGCTGGTTCTGAACCTTCAGTCTTATCATTCACTAAAGGACTTCCGCTCATCTTTCGTGATTTTGAGCTACCATAAGAAACATCCATCTTCCTCTTTTCAGGCAGCGCATCACTTTTGCCACCTTCGTTACGTAACACAGTTTTCTTGGAAGGAATAAATCCAGAGTCAGTTTTACCCTCAGCCTGTTCTGCTTTGGATGAAGAGATACTGAAACCAAAACCAACACTGACATTTGACTTATCTATATCCACCTCAGATGTATTACTTAAATTTTTAGCAATTTCTGCCGATATCACTGAAAGTGTGTTTCTCCTGGGGGTCTTGCTCGAGTAATTAATAGTTGACTTAGCAGCATCAGAATAAGGGGACATCTTAGCACTTCCGGAAGTAGAAGTCAATTCAGTTCCAGCCTTGGCAGAAGTTGGTGTCCGTTCGTGTGAGTTAAATGGCTGCTCAGATGGCTCCCCACAGCTAACATCTCCAAGAGTTCTGGTGTCCTGAAAACATGGCACCTCAGGATGCTTTTTATGGATATGTTCCGAGTTCGAAGCTTTAACAGGTAGGGTCTCTTCTGCAGTGGCAAATATGGCATTGATATTATTGGCAGTTTTTGATAAATCTTTAGATGCACTTGTTGCTAGCAGGTTCCTTGAGACTTCCTCCTTTGATAGGGGTGATGGATGGGCCCTTAATGTCCCAATATGTAAGTTAAGAGGACTAACATTGATTTTACTTTCCCCATATTGCTTCATAGGAATCTCACGTGCTTCTTCTTCAGAATCTTTAGCTTCGGCCTCTAACATCTCCAATTCATAACCACTGACAGGAAGGGAGGGAAGGAGAATACTGACCATAAGATTGAGCAAAGCTTTGTAAAAGATAAAGACATGAAAAGTAACAGTGTCACTTCCTATCCAATATCCAGAAAAGCATTGACATCAGTAAAATGCACAAGTAAATAATGGAAGATGTGATACTGACATAGCTGTATTCACATTTCCATTAAGCTTTAACAATCCCCCCCAACACACCCACCCACCCCTTTTTCCCCTGTCCTCTCACTCTCTTTGTGCTAAAGGCTGAAATCTGTGAGTCTATCGGGACTCACCAATAAATATATATTTCTTACAACAATAACAATGACCATGTAATGCCCAAATCAATGGGGGTATGGGTGGGGGAGGACTTGAAAAGCCCTAACCTTTGGCAATATGTGCACAAAGTGATTGCACCTAGAAAGTTTTACCACTAAAATAGTGGCCCCACTACACCTAAAAATCAAGGAACTCAAGGGACGTTATGCAAGCCAACACTAAATATATATTTATTGACCCTTTTAAACAAAGATCAACATGCAAATCAACTTGCACCCCTATGCCAACTTGTCCATATATAGATTTAAATGCACAATCCAAAGACCATAAAAGAAAGACAGTCTAAATTCGAGTCACACCTTTTATCATAGTCAGCTTCTGGAAGTATTTCCCAGGCCCTCAAACTGCAATAGAAATTAAATACAGATCCTAATTTAAATAAGAGTAAGAAATACCCAACTATATGATACTGTAGCAGTCAAATATCCCAACATAAATTACCAAGTGCAAGAACAAAGTATTTGACATACCAGTCTTCCAACCATCGATGATTAACAAGCGTTATCTTTTTCATTTTTTTGGCAAGCTCATACTTCTCACCTAGCAAAATAAGAACATTATCCACGTATGGACAAAATACCAACAACCAAGTGATAAAACGATTGGAAGGCTTTTGTCACAAACTTGTACAGTTCTGGAGTTAGACAGTAAATGTCAACAGAACCATTAATAACATGAAATACCCCAAAGTTTATACAGGAGAAAATAGAAAAACTTAGACATAAACGAAGCAACTTAACAAGATTATTTACCAGCATGAAATGTCATGCATCGTGATTTGCCATGAATATGATACTAAAGGTAAATGTTTAAAACCAAGAGAACAACGCACCTTCATATTTGTAGCATATGAGATGAGTAACTTTGTTGGCCACCAGCGGCTTTGAAAAAGTCGCCCCCATTAGCCCAACCATTGTCTGAAAGGAAGTACAATTGGAAAGTCTGAAAGGAAGTACAATTGGAAAGACAACATGTTCATATGAAGGAACTATAACTAGTTTATGGTAAATGGACCTTAGTAAGGATAAAACCAGATATGATGAACTGCAGATAAGTTAGATAAACAGAAAGGAACACGCTTGGAAAGGCTAATACCAACCATAATATCGTCTCGATCTTGCCTTTGGTAGCCAGTCAGGCAAACTACGAGAGACTTAGCAGCCGGAATTCCATCCAAATCTGTTGAAGGTCTATACATAACCTGTGAGATGACAGATAACCATTCCAATGAGATTGTAGACATCGTATATGTTAAAAAGGAAAAAACAAAACAAAGAAATCTGGTTATTGTATAAGTTAGATGACCACAATCATTGATTCATCGGGGCTTAATATCATGCACTAGCACAGTAATAGACTTTTCATATATCAGCTGTAGAAAAATATCAAATAGGGGCCAGAGCATTGGCTTGTATCCATGGATGACTACATCCATGAACTAGCTCTGGCACAAAGTAAGACATTAGAAACAGTATTACGTACAAATCATCCATATCTAAACTCAATGTTATGCTGGTATCCCAGCGCACATCCTACGAGAATTAACTTCTGAAATATAACGAACAAAGTGGGCAACTACAAGTAACTTTGGTTGGACCTCCAGGCCACACTGTTGGGTAGTCGTAAGAATTGTTAACCGCTCAAGAAGAACTGAGGCACGGCAACCCCCCTCTCGGCCAGGAAACCACCGTTTTTGTGTAGGTGAAAATTATCTACTGCTAGTCGCCTATACTAGTAGAGGGGCCATTATTTCCACGGTAAAACTTTCTCAAAGCAGATACTTTGTGCATATATTGCTGAAGGTAAGTCTGTCCCCAGTCTCCTCCGCCTATACCGTCGACGCTTGAGGATTACAGGGGTACTATTGTCATTGTTATTGTTTAAGTAGCCTATTCCAACTTAGCTAGGACTCATCATTAGGTAAAAGATAAAGCAATAAACTAATAGCATAAACTCATAAACTAATCCCATTATTTGTCATGGCCGACGCCAAATTACCCCCCATCCCCAACCAAAGCAGTGGGCTCTAGCCAGGGATGATTACTGAACTACTTCTTACAACATGTGAAATATTTGGCAACAGGATTATCGGCAAAGCCGCAACATTGTCAATATGATGTTCATGGTGAAATGGGAAGGCAAAGCCACCACACAAGTGTTGTAACTATGGTGATAAATTTTACCACATTAGTGCCAGACTACCAACAAAGTTTCAATGACAGTACTTGCCAAAAAAGAAAAAAAACGATGACAAGGAGTTGCAATAGTGAGACCTAGCCCGCTTGCAAAATTTTCAAATCGGATATTTGATGAACAGAAGGAGAATCATACAAATATAAAAATTCTATGAACTGGTAAACTGTTGGGATAGAATTCTGAGACAAAAGACAACTACATAGCATATGAAAGAAGCCGAGCTGCCAAAGCAAATTTGACTGTTTTTTTTTTTTTGAGGAGAGATCATAGTAGTAGAACAACATCAGTATCCTGGAGTTTGTTCTATCTTCAACAACCAACAGCAAAAAAGTGAATAAAAGACTGCATATTTATCAGATTTCAAACATATACATGACTGAATCCTCTCGGGATACAGAATTAAGTAAATTGGATAAAGAAACTCACAGATGTGGGATCAACAGGCATGCCGATATCAAAACTATGATCAACCCATAACCCAGTGACTAAAACCTTTCCATCTGTTCGAGCAGCAACACACATAGGATCATCCTGCACCACAAAAGAGTTCAATTTTGAATTCTCCACAAGATATTCACATCTCCCAATTCCATTGAAATAACGAGCAGATAATCAAGAATGGTACTACTTACATAAACAAGCTTGTCGACGATGACATGAGTGCAATGGGGGCCGTAATGACAAACATCAACACCACCGCCATTAACAAGCTTCGATCTGACCTGTAGGTGATAATTTCAAAAATTTGAGAAGAAACATGAACCACGTAAGTAAATAAATGGACACCCGGTCAATAAAAATGTAAACTTAGAACAATCCGAGGAGTTGAACAATTAAATTAGCAGTAATAATTATAGTAATGAGGGAGAAGGGGAAACCTTTTGGGCGTTGATGGGATCGAATCCAAGGAGGACAAAACGAACACCGGTGAAGGTTTCGGAGGGGCGGTCGTATAAAACTGTTGAATCTTGTTTGGTCCCCAACATTTGAACCAAACAGAAACCTAGCGGCTTTCAGAGGGTGTGACTTACGAATCGGGGAGTGTCTTCTTGAGGAAGACGAAAACAAATAGTGGTAGTTTATTACTGTAGGAAAGGGAAAAGCGAATGTGTGACTGTGAAGAGGAGGCAGTGACTGAACTGAAGAGAGACCATAAAACTTCCAGAGGAAGGATGAGAGAGAGAAGAGAGAGAGAGAGAGAGAGAGAGAGAGAGAGTTGAGAATAAAAAAGGAAATGAAAATTAGGGGTTTGGTTGGAAAAAATGGAGGGATTTTTAATTTCTCTTTAAAAAACTTTTCGATTTTGGGTGCAGTGGCGGGAGAGGAAAATAAACGCACACGGGGCAGGCACCTCCTTAGAATATGAAAAGCTTTGCCTTCTTAAATTCAATGAGCTTAGTGCCGCTGAAGAAGCTTGGTGCAGGCAGAAGTCTAGAATCAAATGGCTTGAGTTGGGGGATAATAACACTAGATTTTTTCACAATAAACTGATAAGTCATCGCATGAGGAATAAAATCTTGTCTATTTGTGATGAGGAAGGCAATAGGTTGGAAGAACCTACTGCTGTCAAGGGAGAAATTCTGAGGTTTTATCAAAAGATGCTTGGTTCTAAATTTGATCAGAAAAGACAAGGGGAGAGATTGTCTTTCACCAACACAGTTCCTTCTTCTTTTCAAGCCCAGTTGGTCTCTCCAGTTACTTCTGAGGAGGTCAGACTTGCCATTTTTTCTATCAATGGTGACAAATCTCCTGGACCTGATGGTTATACTGCCAGCTTTTTTCAGAAAAATTGGCATATAGTTGGCCAAGAGGTAACTGCTGCTGTCCTCCATTTCTTTCAAACTGGTTATTTCCTTAAAGATGTTAATGCTACAGCTCTTACCCTTCTTCCCAAAACTAGCTGCCCTCAATCTATGAAGGAATTTAGGCCTATAGCCTGTTGCAACGTTCTTTACAAAACAATTACCAAGGTGTTAGCTAACAGAATCCAGCCCATTTTACCTCTCATTATCAATAAAGCACAAGCAGCCTTTGTTAAAGGCAGATCAATTTCAGATAATATTCTCCTAATGCAAGAGCTGGTTAGGAACTATCAAAGAGATAGTGGTTATCCAAGGTGTGCAATAAAGATTGATCTAATGAAAGCCTTTGATTCAGTTGATTGGGGATTCCTTTTTGAAGTCATGACAGCTATGGAGTTTCCTCAGCAGTTTATTAAATGGATCAAGTCTTGTATCTCTTCTGCTATGTATTCAGTGGTTATCAATGGAGAATTAGAAGGGTTTTTCAAGGGTGAAAAAGGTCTCAGACAAGGTGACCCAATCTCCCCTTACCTCTTTCTCTTGGTTATGGAAGGGCTGTATGCCATCTTACAAAGAAGAATTTCCCAGGGCCACTTTACTTTCCATCCAAAATGCAATGATCTTTCCATCTCCTACCTGGCTTTTGCAGATGATCTTTTTCTTCTAGCTGGTGCAGATTGCAGTTCTATTGAGATTATTAAAGAGGCCTTAGATGAATTTTATCATTCTTCAGGATTAAAACCTAATCTCCAAAAAAGTCAGTTCTTCTTCTCTGGGGTTGGTACAGAGCTGAAAACTGCTATCTTAAATATCCTCCCTATCCCTGAGGGATCCTTGCCAGTCAAGTATCTTGGAGTGCCTCTTATATCCACCAGATTGAGGTATGAGGATTGTGTCATCCTAAAAGAAAGAACCCAACAACGAATAGAGAGCTGGTCTAACAAAACTCTTTCATTTGGTGGTCGAGCTTTGTTGATTCAATCAGTTCTCTTCAGCATGCAAACATACTGGTGCTCTTTGTTCATTCTTCCCCAGAAAATCTTAAAAGAAGTGGAGGCTTTACTGAGGGCTTTTCTTTGGTCAGGTCTAGTTCTTAAAAAAACTGGGGCAAAAGTGAAGTGGTTGGAAGTCTGCACCCCGAAATCTGAAGGAGGACTAGGCTTCAAGTCCTTGAAGTTATGGAACAAGACTACAATGCTGAGACACCTGTGGGCCTTGAGCAAAAAGGAGGAAACTCTTTGGGTCCAATGGATTCATAGTTACATTATTAAAAGTCGCAACTTCTGGCGTATGCCTATCCCAAATGATTGTTCTTGGACAGTTAGAAAACTGATGAAGCTAAGGAATTTGGGGCAGAACTTTGTTAAACATGTTATCGGAAACGGGCAAGCCACCTTCATTTGGCTTGATAATTGGCATCCAAATGGTCCCCTCTATAAACTCTTCGATGACAGGACTTTATCTAGACTTGGTTCATCTTTATATGATAAAGCTAGTTCTTATATTGTGAATGGTGAATGGCACTGGCCTAGGGCCAGAAACAGGACAATTCAGCAGATTCAAGCCTCCACCCCTACTTTAACTTTGGGGGATGAAGAAGATCTGATTACTTGGTCCATCTCTTCTACTGGTCTTTACTCTACCAAACATACATGGGAAGCTATAAGGAACAAAAGCCCAAAGGTACGATGGTCTTCCTTTGTCTGGTATTCCCAAAATGTCCCAAAATGGGCTTTTATTCTTTGGGTTGCTTGCCTTAAGAGGCTTGCTACTAGAGACAGACTCAAGAGGTGGGGTATGCAAATTGATTCCCTCTGCATTCTCTGCTCTCAGACTGAGGAATCTGCAGCTCATCTTTTCTTTGACTGCCATTTTTCTAGGCAGATTTGGGAGTCTATTCTTACCAAGTTTCTGATTCATAGGCCAGCTAGTAAATGGGAGGATGAACTGGACTGGGCTCTCAATTTCAGTAAAGGGACAGCTTTTCGGGCTCTTACATTCAAGCTAGCTTTTGCCGCTGGGGTGTACTTTATTTGGCTCGAAAGGAACACTCGAGTGTTTGGTGGGGGCTCTAAGAGTCCAACTGAAATCTTAGTCCGCATTCAAGATAATCTGAGACTTAGAATCTGTACATGGAGGAATATTCCCAACACAGTTGAGAACCAAAGTATTTGTAATCTTTGGCAAATCTCTTCTAAAATGTTGGGAAATTCTGTCTCTTAGGGGTTTTTGACGTTTTGATGTTTAGTAGTTTGTTGTAGGCTTTCTTTGTAAAGTTTGATTGTAATGGGGTTTCTGCCCCCGAGATTTTGCTTGGTTGGCTATAAAATGCATCAATTACCAAAAAAAAAAAAAAACGCACACGGGGCGGACGTCTGTCTGCGCTTTGACGGTGACGATGTGGTTTTAATATTATGGTGCATTTTTGTAAATGCATAATCTGAAATTTATTTTGGTACTCCTATTTTTTATTTTTCGTAATTTTTGGTTTAGTTTTTCGTAGTAATTTTTGAAATTAATCGTTCGTCCCAACAAAAGGAGTCTAGAAAGTACAAAATTATGGCCGAAAATTAAAAAAAAATCACTAAAAACGGGAAAAAAAATGTAAACAACTATCTTATTTTTCTAAAATGCCGTCTTATTTAAATTTTTTTAACATCGGTCAATTTTTTTTTATAATTTTTCGTTTTATCTTGTCAAGACAATGAATACTAGTACAACTCTTGTTGTTTTAGAGCATTTCCCAAAGTTTTAAGTTAAACCATATGCTCTCTGATATGGATTAAAATATCATCATGTTTTTCATTTTTAATCTC
Organism: Rhododendron griersonianum; assembly: GCA_018127125.1. NCBI lineage: Eukaryota > Viridiplantae > Streptophyta > Magnoliopsida > Ericales > Ericaceae > Rhododendron > Rhododendron griersonianum. The sequence goes on along the minus strand of CM030788.1, from coordinate 59,049,836 downwards.
TAGAATGGTACGGGGTGTACCGTAAATTTTGGATCCAAATTCGATATTTTCTTTATACAGTATAATCGTATCGTTAATGATCTTTTAAATTATATATAATAATAATAATAATAATAATAATAATCTATTTTTTTAGTTTTTTCCCTGGGATACAATTTTATCCTAAAAATCGGAGGAGGTAACAAAAATTTGCAAAATACTACGGGCGATAGCTAGCTGGATAAGAATGAATCAAAAGAAGATAATTAGGATTCATATGAATCAAAAGAAGATAGTAGATACAAAACAGGGGCGGCCAGGAAGAACCCCATAACAAAATGTTACTCCCGTTAGTGCGACTTCAACCGGCTATCCCATATGAATCCTAATTATCTTCTTTTGATTCAGGGGTTCTTCCTGGCCGCCCCTGTTTTGTATCTACTAACCCGCATAGGCCCACCTCTTGTCCAAGTCTACCCACATAACCCCTGTTTTGACTGAGGTACCCAAAATACCCCCTCTCTCTCTCATCTGGCCCGTCCTTCCCTCCTCTTCACCATCACTCTTCCCCTAATCATCCACAATCTTCAAACCGCTCGGTCCATACACAAGCCTCCTCTCCCTCCACCGGATCCCCTCCTATCCACTCTCTCCTCCGCCTCCGTTAGCCCCGCCGCCACCTCGTACCGCATCGCCTCCCCCACTCCACCGCCTTTCTCGGCCACGCAACCCCGGGCGGAGGATCCACACCCTCGCTCACCCCACCAGATTGTCCCCCGTCTTTTCCCCCGCGGATCCTCCACGCAACGCTCCTCTTCTTTTTCGAAAATCAAGGTGGCGCGTGAGACGACGGTGGTGGCGGCCTTGAGGAACGCTTCCTTGATCGAGTCGGGTGGGAGTGCGTAGTCTTCGATGCCGGTGTCTTCTGGACGCGGTGGCTGGATTTTGTCCAGCAAGCCTCTGCCGCAGTCGTTGCTTCCATTGTCTCAGACAATGACGGTGATGATGATCGTTTTAATGGCTACCTGCTACTTTGGCATTAGTAATTAGAATCAGAGATAGTTTGGCATTAGTTTAATGCTTCACAAGTTTTCTGTAGAGTAGTTTGGCATTAGTTATGTTTGGTTTTGTTTCTTTTGTTTTTTTAAAATCTTTTCAGAATATCTCTGTGTGCATATATGTTGACCATAGCATGGGTGTGAATTCTAAAAAAGAATCTGGAATTTTGGGGTGTGAATTCTGCATATAGGGATGTGAATTGTGAGTTGTGAGTTCTGCATTTAGAGGTGTGAATTTTGTCTTTTTTTTAAGGTGTGAATTGTGTCTTTTCCGAATATGTGAATTCTTTATTTAGGTGTGAATAGCGCGAATGGGTGTGAATTTCTGGGGGTGTAAATTCTGCAAAGGGGTATGAATTTTGTAAAAGGATGTGAATTCGGGGGTGTGAATTCTTGCAAAGAGGTGTGAATTAGTGTGAATTCTCGGAGGGTGTGAATTTTCTGATGTGTGAATTCTCGAGATGTGTGAATTCTGTGGGTTGTGAATTCTCAAGGGATGTGAATTCGGGGGTTGTGAATTCTTGCAAAGGTGTGTGAATTCTCGAGGGTGTGAATTCTTCTTGGGGGTGTGAATTCTTAGATGTGTGAATTCTGTGGGGGTGTGAATTAGTGTGAATTTTGTGGGTTGTGAATTCTCGGGGGTGTGAATTCTCGAGGGATGTGAATTCGGGAGTTGTGAATTCTTGCAAAGGTGTGTGAATTCTAGAGGGTGTGAATTCTTGGAGGTGTGAATTCTGTAGGAGTGTGAATTCTTTAAAGGTGTGTGAATTCTTAGGGTGTGAATTCTGTGGGTGCTGAAAAGTGAAAAGGGCAAAATGGTAAAAGCATATTTAAAAAGGGCTTGGATGGGATAGCACTTACAAAGAGGGTTTGCATGGAACCCATACAAAAAAATAGGACCGGCCAGGAATTTCCTGATTTTGTTATTGGGTCATGCCCATGGGCCTTGGATGCTTCCACTCTCTGTCGGGCCTAGCACAATGCTCAACCCAAATTGCATTTCACCGATACAACAAAAGCCCATTAATGGCTTTATTAACGAAAAACTCATTAATTAGAATTTTAGATGTAGATAGATAGATAGATACAGCGCCGACGATTTAGAAGAAAGTTGTAGTACTTCCTACCTAACCTCGTCTCCAAGAGAACACACACAGTGAGCGAGAGAGAGAGAGAGAGAGAGAGAGAATCATCGCAGCGGTTAGAAAAAGATGGGTTGGATGAGTCGATTCATCGCAGTGGTAGCTTTCTTGGCAATCGGAGTCATATTTTCGCCCGAGACGTTTGGATCAACATCATCATCATCGGACGGCCTACAACCACCCAAGCTCTCCACCTACCTCAAACTGGCTCATCTCCTCTGCTTCTCCACAGCCTTCGGCGCCGCCTTATGGGTCACTTTCATCGGCGGCATCATTATGTTCAAGTACTCCTCCCTATACACACTCCCAATTTGCCCTTTTGCTTGTTCAATTTCCTCGATAATTATGTGCACATTTCGAAATTATTATAACTGCAGGAATCTACCGAGGCATCAGTTTGGGAATCTTCAAAGCAAGATGTTCCCGGCCTACTTCGCTATGGTTGGGGTTTGCTGTGCTGTATGTGTGACGTGTTTAGGGTATTTACATCCGTGGAAGTCGGCTTCCACTTCAGAAAAGTACCAGCTTGCCCTCCTTCTCTCCGCCTTTGTTTTCAACCTCGCCAATCTTTTCGTCTTTACACCCATGACCGTTGAGGTAAAATTCTCTCGCCGCTCCCAGTAGTGTTACGAAAATTAGTACTCCTATATGTTTGTAGATGCAAATATCAGGTTCGTGAACATGTAGTTGAATTAAGTTATTTACGAGTCTTTTACTGCATCAATGAGACATTATCTCGGACTGATTTTAGACTTGTAGTGGTGGATTCGTGTCCTTAGTGTTTGCTTTTGATTTGAATATTCCCAGCTAGTGACGTTTCTACCGAAATACTGCACTACTCTACTTGTGCATGTCAAGACTGCATTTTAGTTTGTTTGTCTTCAGCAATTGGAATTGATTCATGTTAGGTTCTGATTTGTTCTTTTATTGCCAATGGTAGTTTTTATAGAAATGTATGCATGTGACTCCATTGTTCGAGGAAAAAAAAAGAGCAGGAATATTGCCTCTGTTAGTTGATACAGCTTTGAAACAAGGCACTTCTTGGTCATTCCAAGTAGCGAGTTTACATTTACCTTTTGGTTTCTTAATGGATTTTGAATAGTACGTGAAATAGTTTCATTCTTTTGGGTAGATGATGAAGCAAAGGCACAAAGTCGAGAGGGAAGAGCAAATTGGAGAGGAAGTTGGATGGTCAAAGAACGTTGAAGTTGCAAAAGTAAACCCAAAGCTTAAAGCCATGAACAAGAAATTTGGGATGATTCACGGCTTATCATCTCTTGCTAATATTATGGCCTTTGGTAGCCTTGCCGTGCACTCGTGGTACTTAGCAGGTAAAATGAATCTCTAGATGGTGCTAATTTCCCTGCATTGGGATAAGATGGATTCTCAGCATGGTTTCGTGTGTTTTAGTTGTATACATGCTAAGTCGTGTATGACCAAGCAAACATATTCTGAAAATGTATGGCTATCATGGCTACTGTCTGGTAAATAAGTTATCCTATTGACGTGAGTGAATAATGTTTGTGTTCATTTTTGCTTCTCAAGGCTTTCTGATGCACTAGAACTGTTGAACTTCAGGCTGCTTCTTCTTCTTCTTCATTTTTGCTTCTCAAGGCTTTCTGATGCCATTTTGGAAGTGTATGACCTTGTCTGATATTGTATCTTTTTACCTTAGTGTAAAACTTGTGATGCTTGTTATAGTCTTGGGAGGGGGTGTGCGTGCATCCATGTGAAAGCCTCATCATGGTGGCTTTCTGTTTATTTTCTAGTCAAGATGGTGTCCTCAATTGGTGGTGTAGAAAGCATAGATTTTGAGTCATGAAAATGTAATCGTCCTGAAATAAAAGATTGTAAGCTTAAACTGCTTACAAATTCTGGAACCAGAAATAGACTCATATTTGGAAGTGTCCATGTTTTATGAACCTCTATGGACATGGTTGACAGTCTTACAGAGTTCGATTTGTTGTATGCTGCTGAAACCATTTGCTTTGGACTTTCAGTAACTAAATACAGAATTCTGTGTGCATCTTTTTTAAGGTACATAGTATGTCCTTTAAAATAGGCTATTTACATACCTTTCATTGTTTTTGGTTATTTTGAGTGAGAAGTTGTGGGGTTGCTATAGAGATGGGATTGGTGGTGGGGGGTGGTGGTCAGAGGCACTGGGTTTGTTGCGTTGATGGTGAGTTGTGGCGATAGGTTAGTGGTGATAAACTTGTGACAGGTATGGCGATGCACAATTTGGGGTTTCTAGGAATGGTGATTGGTGGCAACACAAATGGTGCCAGTGATGGTAGCTATGCTGTTGCAGAAGAGTGTGAAATTTGATTGCAAAGAGTAAAGGTGGTTGGATTAGGTTAGGGTTAAGATTCGGGTGGATTACAAATCTATATTATAACGGACGAAGGAGTCAATAGCTAAAAAGAGTAAAAGCATAATTGTATAGGTGAGTGTAATTGCAGAAAGGGTATGAGGACCCTGTGATGGTTAGAACTTAGAAACCATCTCAGGGGGATGCGAGTGGTTTTGAGTGAGGCGTGCGAATAATTTTGGTTTTGTAAGAGAACTGGATCTTATAAGCCCAAACTAGAGTTCTTATCTAACCTTTTTTTCCGGGAAAATAAAATTTTTTTATCTGCACAATGTAGTATGGTGATTAGAAACTGTATCTGGTTCCTTGGACGCCTTAAATACGGATGCATAATTATCTCTGTAAAATTCGATGCTTGCCCCCATTGCCATCCTTTTACGTCTTACACAGATCAAGCCTACTAGATAAACCACACATTGTGATGACTGATGAGACCACGGCCCTCTATATGTAACAAGTTATGGTTTTGCAAACTGGTTTTGACTGGTGACTTGATACGTGAAATGCGTCTCAACCCATGGAGAAAGGTAATAAGTTTTGTGTTTTTGTTTTTTCTGGTCAGCGAAAGAAGAAAGGTTACAACTTACAAGTTTCCTCTAAATCTGCAGTTTGTGGTGTTATAGTTCAATATAGCCACCGCCCTTTTTGATCGATTTGTTACGTTACATAGCAAATTAATCTTTTCCACAAGTAAAACAGAATCATTAAATATTATACGTGCAAAATTCAACCACCAGTAAGCAAAATCAGGAGCAGCACTTGTATTAGAGTTTTGACCGTATAACCATATCCAGAAGGCAGGGAAAGGATGGCGGAGGAGAGAGATGTTATAAGACTTGAGCGCATCCATAAACACATCAAGAAGGATGAATAATCATAGTTTCTCTCGTGAATTCTCAGTTAGTAATGGCTGTATGGCTTGGCTTGTTTCAGACCAAGTTGTCAAAAAATTAGTCGAGATGTGCACAATAACTATTTGAACTTCTTTTATCGCTGGTTTAAGGGGAAAAATGGATGGACAATTATTGGATACTGCAACATGAGGGTTGGAACCCCTTCGTGCACTTCAACTTCAATGAGCTGAAAAGGATGCTATACAAGCGCGTTCATCAAACGCAAGTGGAGTGGTTGCTCAATGATAGCCACCATGTACTTCTATGCACATTATTTCAAACCCAATTCACCCCATCTCCAATCACTTAAAGTCAAAGAATAATAAATTTCTTACTTTGTTAAAAAAGAAAAAGAAAAAAGAGAGTCATGTGGACGTTCTTTTGTTAACTGACTGATGAATTAACTAGACAACAAAACATATTTCGAGGTAAGCCAAGCAATGTGCTAACATGGGCGGTGAAGTCACGGCAGCCCCATTTAGGAATTGGGAAAATGAACCGTGTAATGTAAGAGAAGGACTTAGAGCATCTCCAATCTTTACTTTTTTTTCATCCAAATTTAGGTAGAGATTTGAGTCTAAAGCTTAATTTGGGTAAGACATTTCTAATGTTAAACCCATATTTGTACCCAAATCTATTATTGAATGACACACTTGTAATTAATGAGTGGCACACTTGTAATTGATGAGAGTGAAAATATGCTTTGAAAAAAATGGATATGGGTTTGAGTCTCCCTAAATTTGGGTGAGAAAATTGGTAAAACTCAAAATGGGTTGGCAAATGGGTATAACATTGGAGATGGATTTTTAAGCTTTTTACTCAAATTTTGAATATGGGTAAGGATTGGAGATGCTAGCCATATTAAAGATCATATTTTCTACTAGTACTATTTTTGTTCTTTCCAAAGCACCAAGAGAAGTGGTATTGAAGAAAAATTAAAAAATATGAAGCACCAGGAAAAAAGAAAGAAACTTTTATTATAACAAAGAGAGAAAAAACAGTTTGTTTTTTTTTTGCCAATATTGTATACATCAATCGTCAGGAAAGATTAACAGAGTGTTTGTATGTTAGTCCATTATAGGTTTAGAGACTGTTCATAACCCTAAACCCCAACAACGCCCCGCCCCGTAGGGCTCCAACCTCCCCGCCACGACTTGGCCTTATTTTTATTTGACGAGGCGGTGGCAGGTTTCATGACTCGAACCCGCATATCCATCCTAAATGTCAATAACGAAGAAGTGATTTTGGAAGTTTATTGGGGTGATGCTGTAATGTTCAAAACACGTGGGGTAGAATTGTAAGACAAAATATATATAGCAGCCCTATACTCCGTAATCCGTATTGGAGTAATCGATCAGCACCCCAAAATCTGAATCTTACGTTACGTACAACAAAGATCAGCAGCTTCGGCAACGAACAGGTACCTCTCTCTCTCTCTCTCTCTCTCTCTCTCTGTGGGAGAAATTTAGATGCATAAATGTTCTAAAAGCATCTACGGGACCTTTTTTTGGGGAGCCTCTGCCCACTGCCCAGGCCCGGCACTGTTGTGCTAGTATTGGTTATGTTTTGCACATGCCGTTCCTTTTTCGTATAGTATTTCCATGGTCTTCCGATAATGTGATGTGATTTTGTATCTTGAATTCCTGATTGAGCGACAGATTGGTGGGAAGCTATTGGGTAGAGAGATGAACAATTCTTCCGCAGGGCCCTCTTCAAAAGTAAGAGCTGGGCCATCCCAGCCAGCAGAAGCTACATTTAAGCGCAAGCGAGGAGTTTTTCAGAAGGATTGTGAGTTCTTACTTCTCTTAATGTGAATTAAACAGCATTTTTTGCTCAAAGTTTTCCAATTTATGCTATTTTGTGTGTCCCTTTCTTCCCTTATTCCCCCCTTTCTGTGTATTGGATCTCACAGTGCAGCACATGTTGTATGGCTTTGGAGATGATCCCAACGTAAGTTCTCTGTCTCTGTCTCTATCTCTCATTGTTTTTTTTGGTTCTTGTTCACTATTGGACACTAAATCTGTTTAAATATGGCAAACACAAGGATTTCGCGCAATAGTACTCATGGAGCTAATGATACCATTTCCTCAATTGTCCTTTTTACTGCTCCGCTTGCTGAGGTGTTCCAGTTTTGTTGCTCATGACGAGTTGTAACTCGTGTCTTTGCTAGTCTTGCATATGTTTTTTTTTTGGTGATTTGAGTTTGTATGATGTTCTGATCACTGCCTTTACAGTTTATGTCCTCTTCTGAGCCACACCACTGCCAGCTTAGGTTACATTTGAGGCCATTATGACTGACAGGTATCATTGCATTGTATGCTTGTATTCCAGCTGTGTTTAACAAAGATTTAGGAAGACGCACAATAAGAAGGTGTTAATGCTTCATCATTGAGGGAGCTGGTGAAGCAATATGAGATAGGAAGAGTGTTATTTGGTTTTCAATCTAAATCCCTATAGATTTCCTATTAATCTTTGTAATATTTTCAGAGATTAATGAAACTTTTTTGCCTTCTAAAAAAAAGGAAGTTTCTTTTATTATTTCTCTTTGTTTGTTCCCCTGTTTAGTATGGGAAGATTGCATATTACAATGAATGTTTTGTTTGATAGGTATGGCCTGTAGAAGGTGTTCTTATGTCAGTATTGATTCTTGAATCAAAGTTTTGCCTTCTACATAAATTGGAAATGGCATGCACTATTTTTTGGCTGATACCTTTTGTCTCCCTAACATATAGCTGATGAATGCATTGCATTCTTGTTTATTGTTGATTGATGCATTCTTTATATAGTATTGTTTTTCCATCACATCATGGATTTTGTTCGTTAATTAACTATGATGTACCATCAGCCGCTTCCAGAAACTGTGGTGCTGCTGGAGGACATTGTTTTAGAGTATGTAACTGATCTGGTAAGTTGTGATTCCTCATTTATGTTTTCTGATTACTTGCAATTCGTACTAAAGGATTCCAAACACCATCCTCCTCCCCCAGGGGGACAATCCCAGCAGCTCCACACCAACAGCCCTGCTGCTTATGTTTTTTATTTTTCTTTGGTTCGTTGTTGGGATTCAGAAGATACAGCATATTTAAGCTTATCTGTGTTTTTTTTTCCTGCAGGTGCATCAAGCTCAAGATGTTGCATCCAAAAGGGGAAAGCTTCTAACAGATGATTTTTTGTTCTTAATAAGGAAGGTACTATTTCGGAAACCAGTCATCATGTGTAGTTATGTTTTGTCCTACTACTTATGTTTCTTAAAGAGTGGTTATTCCATGGACATAGAGGTGGCATCTAGAGTGGGTTTTGAGTCAAGTGCTGTATAAAAACATGAAAATTTTAGAACGAGGTGGAAGGAAAGTTTGAGCTGTAGAGATATTGTTCACAGCAGAGGAAGGCTTTCCTTTGATTTTAAATTTTATTAATATTAGTTCTGTTACTAGCACTATGACATGTCTTTTGAATCCTCTCCCCTTTGTTTTGTGCTTCAATTGTGGGACCTCGTTTTCCTCAGTGTTTTGTGCAAACAGGCAGTGGCTACTGTTATCCTATGTTTCTCCTCTCCACTCTAGAAGTACTGGGTATATCAGATTTGAAAATTAAAAGTGTGGACACCTGATGGAAAATGGCAGCACCCGATAAAAGGCTATAAAAAATGTGGATTGGATGGTTCTAAGGCCCAAGCCTTAATTTGGCATATGTTGGATGATGTGGGCCCTACCTGGGATATTAATTAGGCATTGGCTGGAACATAAAAGGCTGTGACTTTTCATGAGCCTTGTGTCTTTTCTTTTAGGGAAGTTTGACCACATATTTAATGCATTCAACCTTTATGTATACATTCATCCTATCCAGCCATCTAGAGAATATGAATAGTTATTTGCATTCACACATTCATTCTGCCTAGCCCTATTGGGGATATGAGTAGTTATTTGCATTCAAGTATTATGGAGTCTATATAAGTCATGTAATCTCAAAAGCTTGAATTATGATTGAATGAATGAAAAAATTAGCTTTAAGCTTTAGTGATTGTGTGATGCAATCTCATTCTTTGGTGTGATGCTAAAGAGGCCTTAGGTGTGATGCCTTTGGTAACCTAGGTGTGAGGCCTAGATCTATCCTTCTCTAACTCTTCTCTCCTTCTTACAAAATACTGTTCACGTCTACTGTTCACAGCCCCTTTCCCTTGTGTTTGATCATACTTAGCCCTATTCCAACTCTGTCCTGCATCAATTTTGGTATCAGAGCGAGTGTAGCATCATGTCTACATGATCCGGAAGGCCGTTTAGAGGAAGATTAACTGATTTCCTGCGTGAGGAGATTCTGTTAAAACTTGTGAAGCAATTGGATAATAATAATCTGCGCATCAGCACTTTGGAAGGCCAAAGAACTCAACCTAATGATGGTGAACAAGGAGGCAAACAAGGCGAAAACTCCGGGAATAACAATCCCAATCAAATGGTGAGAACCAAGGTGAGAGCACAGAAGAACAACATGCAGATTCCCTTCGAGTCAGCAATTTAGGGCTGGCCAAGGTCAAGGAATGCGACAAAATTCCATGTCTGACTGGACCCATGATTTGTTACAGAGGAACCAACATGAGACCTATGATACAGCCGGAGATATCACTAAGAAGATTAAAATAGAGGTTCCAGATTTTGAAGGTAAGGTCAATCCTACTTTGTTTCATGATTGGCTTGCTTCTATTGAGGAGTACTTTGACTGGTATGATATGGCTGACGATCGGCGAGTGAGATTTGCTAAGATGAAGCTTGTGGGATTAGCAAAAATCTGGTGGATGGGTGTTGAAGGTGATATTCGGAGGTTGGGGCAACCACCAATTGGTACTTGGCAAGAGATGAAGGCTAAGTTGAGGGAAAAGTACATGCCATCAAATTACCGTGAGAAGTTGTGTGAACAACTCATTGAGTTAAAGCAAAACAACATGTCAGTGGCTGAATATATGCAGAAATTTGATGAGCTGAAGATGAGGAGTCAAGTGACAGAAGATTCAAGTCAAACTCTTGCCCGATTCAAGGCTGGTTTGAGGCCAGACATAAGGAGGGAGCTGCTTCGCCAACCCTTGTACAGTCTCAAACATGCCTTCCAAGTTGCTTTGGATATGGAGGAGTATTTGAAATACCCAATTCCTAAAAAGTTTGGGTCTCAAGTTGGGGAAACTGCAGCTAAAGGGTACAATGATGCAAGTCGTTTCCGGCCTTGTGTTTCTAAGCAAACTTCAGCCATTACGGCTGATCCAAAAGGCAAGAATCACGCAGCCAACAAAGAGGGAGGAAAGGACAACAGGTGCTTTAAATGTTGTGAAACTGGTCATATGGCCTATCAATGCCCGAAGAGGAACTTACACGTGGGAATGGAACAAGAAGCTGAATTTAACCAACAACATAATGATGACAATGATGGTTCCTTTGACGTTGGGGTTCTAAATACAGATGACTTAGAAGAAGAGGAGGTGGACAATTCATTGATCTCTATTGTTAGACGTATCCTTACAGCACCTAAAGTTGAAAAGGAGGACTGGAGGCATACTTCTATATTTCAGATGTTGGTCCGCTGTGGAAACCAAGCCCGAAAGCTTATTATTGATGGTGGGAGTTGCATGAACGTTGTATCTGCTGCCACAGTGGAGCGTCTTAAGCTTCCTGTTCAACCACATCCTCATCCGTATAAGGTAGCTTGAATCGACAACACCTCCATTCCAGTAACTCAGCGCTGCCTAGTTTCTTTCTCTTATGGTTCTTATAGTGATTCCATTTGGTGTGACGTAATTCCCATGAATGTCACACATATCCTTCTTGGGAGACCATGGCTTTATGATGAGATGTGCAACATTGTGGGAAAGAGAACACGTATGCTTTCTCATTCAAGAACAAGGAGATTGTTTTGAAGCCAATGAATACAGCTGAAATGGAAAAATACAAGGAAAAGAAGCCAAAGGGTGTTGCCGAAAATAAGCCTAAATCTCTCCACATTCTCACCAAGAAGTGTTTTCAAATAGAGAGTATGGAATTGGGAGTTATATATGCCGTGGTGGTAAAAGAAGTATCAGAATCAGCTGCTGCGACAGCCTCTGAATTACCATCAGAAGTGGCTGAGTTACTGTCCCATTTTTCTGATGTTGCACCTAAAGAGCTCCCAAATGAATTACCTCCCATGCGCAATATCCAGCATGCAATAGATCTCATTCCAGGATCGCAATTGCCCAATCTTCCGGCCTATCGCATGAATCCAAGTGAACACGCAGAGCTTAAAAGATAGGTAGATGAGCTTCTGTCCAAGGGGTTTATTCGTGAGAGTTTAAGCCCTTGTGCTGTTCCAGCTTTGCTCACGCCAAAGAAAGATGGCAGTTGGCGCATGTACATAGATAGCCGTGCTATAAACAAGATTACAATCAAGTACCGGTTCCCTATCCCAAGGCTTGATGATATGTTGGACATGCTGGCTGGTTCTTGTATATTCTCAAAGATTGATTTGAAAAGTGGCTACCATCAACTACGCATAAGGCCAGGAGATGAATGGAAGACAGCTTTCAAGACCAAGGATGGCCTCTATGAGTGGCTAGTCATGCCATTTGGTCTTACAAATGCCCCAAGTACATTCATGCGCTTTATGACGTTGGTATTGCATCCTTTCATTGGTCACTTCCTGGTTGTTTATTTCGATGATATTCTAATATATAGCAAGACCAAGGAGGAACATATCTTTCATCTTCAACAAGTTTTGAGGCTTCTCCGTCAAGAGAAACTCTACATGAACTTAAAGAAGTGTTCTTTCATGAGTCCAAGGGTTGTATTTTTGGGTTTCATTGTGTCCTCTAAAGGAGTGGAGGTCGACCCAAGTAAAGTGAAAGCTATTCTAGAGTGGCCAATTCCCAAAACCTTGCATGATGTACGCAGTTTTCACGGGTTGGCGACTTTTTATCGTTGATTTATTAGGAATTTCAGCACAGTAATGGCACCTATCACTAACTGTATGAAAGGATGACAGTTTGTGTGGACCAAGGCAGCAACAAAAGCTTTCGAAGACATAAAGAAAATGATGTCTTCGGCTCCTGTTCTATGTCTTCCTGACTTCTCAAAGGTATTTGAAGTGGCGTGCGATGCATCACATGTTGGGATTGGAGGTGTTCTTAGTCAAGAAGGGCACCCGGTTGCTTATTTTAGTGAAAAACTCAATGAAGCCAAGCAAAAGTATTCCACCTATGACAAAGAATTTTATGCAGTGATTCAAGCACTTCGCCATTGGCGACACTATCTTCTTTTTAAGGAGTTTGTGTTATTTTCTGACCATGAAGCACTCAAGTACATCAGCTCTCAAAAGAAGCTGAATCATCGACATGGCAAATGGGTTTCATTTCTGCAGGAATATTCTTTTGTTATCAAACATAAGGCTGGTTCAGAGAATAAGGTTGCTGATGCCCTTAGCCGAGTGGTGTATGTTCTCTCTTCCATGGCTATACAAGTGGTGGGTTTTAATTTGCTCAAGAGAGACTATCCTTCTTGTAAGGATTTCAGCTCTATACATGCTCATTTGCTGGCTGGACAGCAGGGAGGATATGGTGATTTTTCTTTGCATGATGGTTTCCTCCTCAAGGGAACCCGACTTTGCTTACCCAACACATCACTCCGTGAAGAAATGATTTGGGAATTGCATTCCGGAGGGGCCGCAGGTCATTTTGGAAAAGATAAGACAATTGCAATGGCCGAAGATCGCTTTTACTGGCCAAAGCTGAAGCGAGATGTGGGCAGGGTTGTTTCGCAATGCCGTACTTGCCAACTTTCAAAGGGAAGAAAGAAGAATACAGGTTTATACACTCCGCTACCTGTGCCCCATGAGCCTTGGCAGGATTTAAGTATGGATTTTGTCCTTGGATTACCAAAAACCCTTTGGGAACATGACTCTATCTTTGTGGTTGTGGATCGGTTCTCCAAAATGGCACACTTCATTCCTTGTTCAAAGACATCGAATGCTGTCCACATTGCTAAGCTCTTCTTTCAAAAGAAGTTGTTAGACTTCATGGATTGCCAAAGACCATGGTCTCTGACCGTGATTCAAAGTTTGTGAGTTACTTCTGGCGAATGCTATGGAAGTTGCTGAATACAAAGCTGAAATTTTCATCGGCTTTTCATCCGCAAACTGATGGTCAAACGGAGGTTGTTAACCGCAGTTTGGGTAATCTACTTCACTGCCTTGTGGGTGATCATGTTGGCAGCTGGGATCAGGTGCTTCCCATGGCTGAATTTGCATACAACAACTCCGTAAATAGATCTACAGGACGCAGCCCTTTCAAAATTGTCACAGGTTTGCTTCCTAGGAAACCAATAGATTTGGTTCCTCTACCTATTCAGGCTCGCCCAAGTGCTGAAGCTGAAGCTTTTAGTCAACACATCCGTGATATCCACGATGATGTGCAGCGAAAGATTGCCATCAGCAATGAGAGCTACAAACAACATGCTGATTTGAGGCGGAGGTTTGCTGAATTTGATGAAGGTGACATGGTTATGGTTCAAGTCAAACCAGAACGGTATCCTAAAGGGGTTTATAAGAAACTTCATTCAAAGAATGCTGGTCCATTTAAAGTTCTCAAGAAAATCAGCCCTAATGCCTATGTGATTGAATTACCTGATGATATGGGCATAAGTAACGTGTTCAATATTGAGGATTTGACTCGATATGCTGGGCATGTTGAGGATAGTAACCGGGCTGACCCTGTGGCATCTCTCCCGGCATCCAAACGTTTCGAGGATGAAATCGAAGATGTGGTCGATCATCAAATTATGTCGACTCGACATGGAGGTTATCAAAAGTATCTCATTAAGTGGAAGGGGCGTTCTCTTTCAGATTGTACTTGGATTATTGAAGAGGAATTTCACCACCTCAACCTGGACCTTCATGAACGGTTCCATGCTTTTAACTCATCGGGGTCGAGTTCTCTCAAGCCGGGGAGAGTTGATGGAAAATGGCAGCACCCGATAAAAGGCTATAAAAAAACGTGGATTGGATGGTTCTAAGGCCCAAGCCTTAATTTGGCATACGTGGGATGATGTGGGCCCTACCTGGGATATTAATTAGGCATTGGCTGGAACATTAAAGGCTGTGACTTTTCATGAGCCTTGTGTCTTTTCATTTAGGGAAGTTTGACCACATATTTAATGCATTCAACCTTTATGTATACATTCATCCTATCCAGCCATCTAGGGAATATGAATAGTTATTTGCATTCACACATTCATTCTGCCTAGACCTATTGGGAATAGGAGTAGTTATTTGCATTCAAGTATTATGGAGTCTATATAAGTCATGTAATCTCAAGAGCTTGAATTATGATTGAATGAATGAAAAAAAATTAACTTTAAGCTTTAGTGATTGTGTGATGCAATCTCATTCTTTGGTGTGATGCTAAAGAGGCCTTAGGTGTGATGCCTTTGGTAACCTAGGTGTGGCCTAGATCTATCCTTCTCTAACTCTTCTCTCCTGCTTACAATATACTGTTCACAGCCCCAAAAACAGCCCCTTTCCCTTGTGTTTGATCATACTTAGCCCTATTCCAACTATGTCTTGCATCAACACCTCACATGACAACATGTATGTGATCTTGATTCTACTTCGAAGTTATGAAGTCTCAATTTTCTCATGAAAAGAAGTTTTTGTTTGACCTTCTTTGCCTGCCCATCACCCCAGTTGTGAGGAATGCATGCAGACTAACGTTACCTTTGAACGCGGCACTCTGTTATCCATCCTTTCCTTGCTTTTGATATTTGAGATTTATGCTAACATCAGGCATCTCTTGACTTTATTATGTTATTGACCTTGTAGGACCTTCCAAAGCTTAACCGCTGTACAGAACTGTTGTCTATGAATGAGGAGCTGAAACAAGCAAGGAAGGCTTTTGAGGTAGACGAGGAAAAGCTGGCATCAATTGAATGATATGGACAAGAAAGAATCAACCTTTTCCTTTCTCTTCTATACTAGTTCTTCTTCAGTTATATCCATGAGAAGAGGTTTTTGCATTACTATGTATAATAAACCCCTACCGAGTAATTCGAGCAGAGTTTTGGTTAACTTTTATCATAGGTATTCACACTATACAATTGCTCTGGCATGGGTTATATATAAAAGATTGAATTGGATCTTCATGTTTTTCTCATTATCAAATCCATTGATTGACCACTCTTTTTGCATAACGTTGTGAGAGCTTTTATCACTGCCTCTTCAATCAGTCAATGGCATGATAGATCTCTCCCTTTTGCTGTGTCTCATTTGCCCATGCGTGCCTGGTAGATAATTAATACTACCGGCAGGAACCCTCTTGGATCCCTCATTCTTATGTATGGTGATAAAGTTTTGTTTAATATGGGCAGTTTCCTTAATGCCAAAATGGCTTCTATTGCACAGCCTAATGGTTGGCGGTGGCCTAGGAGTAGAAGAAATCCAGTGGTGATGGAGATTATTGCTCCTACTCCTAGCACTTTCTTTCCTAATTTGCAGCAAGAGGATTCAGTTTTTTTGTACTTTGACTGCTAACAAAACCTACTCACCTACTCTGTGCAATCTGTTTGGAGTAATTTGAGAACCTCTGGTCCAAAAGTAGATTGGTTCAAAGTAGTTTGGTTTAAATATCATGTCCCTGGATGGTCTGTTAAACATTGGATGAGCATTTTGGGCCGGCTCTCAACTAGGGATAGAATGTGCAGGTGGGGGATCTGTTGATCCCAGTTGTTCTCTTTGTGGTGTTGGGCTTGAATCACACGAACACTTGTTCTTTGCTTGCCCCTATTATTACTGGATTTGGTCCTCTTTTTGAGTAAATAATGGGGTTCGAAGACTAGGGCTTACAGATGACGTGAGATGGGCTGGGTTGCATAGGGGTGGAAACACTCTCCAACACCTTGGTTTGCAAGTAGTCTTTAGCAGCTTGTATTTACCACATTTGGAGGGAGACGAATTCTAGGATTTTTCAGGGGATTTGCTCTACTGAGAATCAGTTGGTTTCCAGAACTGCAAATGATGGGTGAGCCTTGATCAGTTCTTGGAGGCCTATTTGGAGATATGATGCAAACAGGTTAATTTCCACTGTTTGCTCCTAGGAGTTTATTCTGTTTTGTTGTTCCTTGTGTTCTCTTTTGGTTGTTGAGCTATGGCTTTTGCTGTGTAGCGTTTGCTTCTGGTAGGTTTGTTTTGCCTGGGAATTCACCTGTAAAAATCGGGTTTGAACTTCAATAAAATCTTTGACTTACCAAAAAGAAAAAAAACCAATACCACCAGCAGCTACATCTCAGAATCAAGAGGGGAAAAAGAAAAAATACAAAAGAGGATCAAACGCTTCCGCAAATTTCATCGTTAGGGTCTTGTATTCATTAGGTTTTCATTCCATAATGAAACTATGCCTTGCATAGACAAAAATAGAAATACGAAGAAGGCCCTAACAAAATGCTGGATCATTATCACAGCACGGATATCCTTGGTTGAATGTGCTACGTCACTGCTACACGTTAAATGGAACCCAAAAAAAAAAGTAGAAGAAAAGAAATCTAAGTCTCTCGTATCTTCTATATGGACCTCAATAATACAACCGCAACATCTTAGTAAAGAGTACCCAAGAAAAATGTAGCCAATTCCTTAACCGAGAATCGCCTTAATCTTCGTTTTCTGGTCTTCTGTTAGTGAAGTTGGGAAAATAACCTCAAATGTCACATATAGGTCACCCTTCTTTGTGCTATAGTGCAATGGCATCCCTTCACCTTTAAATTTTCTGACTTCCTTGGGCTTAGTGACTCCCTGAGCAGTGAAAACAGTAATGCATCAGCAAATAGTTGCTGCAATGTTTCATCAGTCAAATGAAAAGAAGCATCAGAGAACATTCGGTGCTCACCTTCGTGCTTATATCCACTAAATGCTCATCAAGATGTTTAATTGTTTTCTCATAGCCAACAAGAGCTTGCACCTGAAGAAAAACAGAATTCAGATCATGAAACTCCATAGAATCCAATACTCATTGAAGGGAAAAGACAAAACAAACGTATCCATGCATGTGTTTTCAATCAAATTTTGCAATGAGCAGTCAAATAAGGACCAATTAGATACATTTTGGACCAAAATCATGAATGAGCTATGCAATTTGTAGATTTTATCACCCAATTAACTCCTACGTATATCTTTTGACTGAGTACTCCCTCAAGACCAGTCAACTATCTTTTCCTCTTTGTATCTTTCTTCAAAGTTATGCGAGGCTGGTTGGCATAAAGCCAATATCACCAAGGCGAACTTGAACCAAGTCTAGAGCTTCTATGATGCTTTTCAGAATGGGCTGACTAGAGATCCTCGCCAGACAATCCGCATGTGCCTTCCTAATACCCGCTTCTTTCCCCTTCATCCTCTTGAGTTGTAACATCATTTTAGGGGCTGTTTGAGAAATTCACCAGATGATACTAAGCAAGGTTATCGGGTTTTAAGCATTCTCCTTAGTAATTGAAGAGGTACCATCAAGTTCAGTAACCCTTTCAGATATCTGAATTTTGGAACAATCTTCAAAGTAATGGGTCTCACATGGCAGTGTCAAAGAAGTGTTGATTAACTTGAATAAGACAGAAAAGCAAGTTTCCCGCTATGGTACACAAATCAATTCTACGGCTATACGAGCACAAAACCACAGAGGGAGAGAGAGAGAGAGTTTGTTGCTATGGTACACAAATCACTTCTACGGCAGAATGAGCACAAAACCACCGAGAGAGAGAGAGAGAGAGAGTTACCAGCGTAATTGTAACAGTTGTGTGCAAGTCATTGCCTTCCCTTCGGAAGCGATCATGAGGTGCTGTACGAATACGAAACTGCCGAAATGTAGATCATAATGTCAGTATATGATTCCCAGACGATTTCAGCAGATTTTCTACAGAGCCAAAGATGAACATCTTACCCTCAGATCTCCAGGTTCACCATCTATTATAGGCTCCCCGTCTTCATAGAAAACCACTTCCTGAAAAGAGAATGGTGAGTCATGAGTGCAATACAGAAAAAGGACAAATGTAAGAGGGGGAATAAAATTCTTTGTGATTCTCCTCTAAGGTTGGAATGACATAAGTATGGTGAGAAGAAAACTATGTATCCAAAATCATGTGATGGCCGTCACAATGCGTGCTTAGTCAAAGATTCCACCAACTATGGTTGACTTGGGATGTTTCCAGACTTGTATTAAAAAGTGGGAATCAGGCAAGAAAAACATCTACATTTCACATAAACCATTCTATTGTAACAAACCATCATGCTTTTGCAAGACATCAAAATACCACCTAGATTTACTCCTATAAGTACAACCCTCGAGATTTATGATAGTTTGAGGGGGCGAAAATTACAGTGGAACTCATTAGAGTATGGGCAAGAACACCGACTACAGTAATTCCATGTTTCAACAATACGATGGAGCCGACACATGAATGGATATAAAGAGATTATGACATTCAAAAATGCTACTGGTACAGCATTTGCTGTACAGCAGCGGGTACAGACCCCTTTTGCTCCCATCTCGGGTCCCGCAAAGATGATCGGAGCCGCTCATTTTGTTCAAAATACGTCGTTTAGGGTCCCTGTAAAAAATCACCTCAATCCGATATCGGGAAGGGTGTTTACGAATCATCCAATTTTGCTTCAAAATTAGCAAATTTTGAAGCAAAATTGGATGATTCGTAAACACCCTTCCCGATATCGGATTGAGGTGATTTTTTACAGGGACCCTAAACGACGTATTTTGAACAAAATGAGCGGCTCCGATCATCTTTGCGGGACCCGAGATGGGAGCAAAAGGGGTCTGTACCCGCTGCTGTACAGCAAATGCTGTACCAGTAGCAGGACTCTATGACATTTAACCAAATGTGCCGGAAGTGTGGAATTTTCGTTTACTTAAGTCAAATATCTTGAATCAGAATAAAGACGGCGAAACCTTACTTGTCCATCCTGCATCCCTTTCTCAATGTCAACAGTGACGAAATACCCCTCCCTCTCATATTTCACATTTGGACATTGTTCGCAGACCTGAAAAGATATAATGAAAGAATTTAAGAAGTCCAACAAAAGCATCACTGCATCAGAATACTGGTAAAATGAAAGAAAGGCCATGAAACGGCAAGATGTAGCAAGGACAATGTGCTACCTCCAAAAATATATAATAACTAAAAGTATAACTGTCAAAATAACAAATCACAACCGCCGCTTAATGATTGGACCTAATCATTATGCAGCAGCATTGCTGCTTTAGACCATATACATTAAAATGATCACAAATGACATTTACAAAGGTTTCTCTTGAAAGATCATCAAAACCACACACCTGCTCGGTCATCTGCTGGAACATTCCGGGACCGATTTGCTTATGGTAGACCTCATTTCGACAGTTGCAGCGTCTCTTCCCTGGGGCTGGCTTTAAAATGTTTTTCTCCCTCCAAACCTAATGAATTTCAACTAAACACATCACAACAATGAACAAACACCAAAAAGAGAAGTAAAAAAGGGGAAATCCTAAGCACAAGGAGCGAACTGGCCCAATACGTGATATTTACTTATACGGAGTATATGGTCTGGTTCTGGCAACGAATATTAAATTCCAAAACAAATCTCATAAGGGTTAAAAAGGGTGACTATTTCCTACGTAATTCCAATTTCCAGTCAGTAAAGGTGGTGTGACACATTGGTTACTGCAAGACATCGAAGAGGACTTTTTCAAATTCAATTGTACAGGCCCTAGGTACCAAAACAAAAACACTACATTTGTCACCCAAATTCAATAAGCATGTTCCTTACCTTCAATGATCCTCCCATGTACAAATCCTCCAATGTTGCATCCAATTCAACAACAACATCATCACCTTTCGCGATTTTCTCTTCTTCTTCCATTTGACCTCCACCAAAAAAACTAAAAGAGAACTTTGTTTAGTTAATAGTCCTAGAGATCGTTGATCCAAACTTTCCACATGACAAATAGTTGTTACTACTACAGAAGAAAGAGCAGCTACAACCCATTCAAGCATTATGAAGTGGTAGATTCACAAAGACTCCAACAAAAAGTCACAATTAACATTCTTAAATTTGCAATAGCAACCATCTAATGCAGGTATTGACAACAATGGATGTGTACGAAGGCCAGGATGGAGCTAAATGACCATTTGAGGTTTGAGGGTACTAAAACATTTTTCAAGAGAATGAGTACCATTCTGACTTGTTATGATTGCTAAACAGGAAAACAAATAACAGTGTCTTCGAGTTTAAGGACCAGCATTACAAGGATAAGGGATCCTGCTAACTCAGGGAAACTTTGTACAAGAACGTATTCAAGGATATATATAAATTATGGCATCGTTTCCAACCTAGTAGACTGAGGCAATTGAAAGAAGCACCAAACCAAAATAATCCGCATCTGCCACATATATGGCCTTGAAATTTCCCATTCCCCAACCACCCATGATGGACTTGTGATTTTATCGTAGGGGGAAACCCACAGAATTTGAAAAGAATGAACGAAGTAAATGAGAGAAGTGAGAAACATAACATCCACATATCAATATGTAAGCATGTTTTCTAGTGTCCACATAGACTTAAAAAACAAGCAAGAGTAAGACAGTTTGTCAACAAAATGACGCATCTTGAGCTGTGTTCCATTGCTCCATCATGAAATTTGAGGTATCTATGATAGAATTGAGTCAATTTCACCACTAAAAGCGAATGCGAGCGAAGTCAAACAACATGCAATATGAAGAAATACGGGTAAGGGCCCCAGAAAATTGCTTATTTGCTACATTGTTAACGCTATATGCAGTTGCAGAGTGTCATACATCTCAATTCATGACTTTGGCTAACTTAGTTGGGCTACTAAACGTCTCATGTACGCCTAGTTAGTTATATTAGGGGGTCCAATACGACAATATATTCAAGGCCTTCACACAGAAATTAAACATTGTTAAAGAACAAATGTGATACAGCGGGGTTGACTGCTTCAATTATTTCTTACACTGGAGGCGTAGGCCCATGTTGTTTGGAGATAATATCTCAATAGCCACTATCAATATAGTAACGGGGTATGTCAATGACCACTACTTGTCCCTCTACCATTAAGCTCGAATTTCTTATTAATGTTAGATTGGTTTCAACGCATACAACCAGTCAATTAAACAAGGAATATAATTCAGGAGAGGACACCAACTTACGAGCTAAATATGTCCTGAATATTCATTCCGCCGCCCCCTCTGCCACCGTTGGCAGCGTGCTGTTTCAGGCCATCTTCACCGTACCTGTCGTATATGCTCCTCTTTTCACTATCCGATAGCACTTCATAAGCTGGTGTTCAATCACCCCACCAAAAAATACACAATGAATAACTTGATATGTTGATCAAAAGAACTAACTCGATTTAAAAAATCCCAACAACAGAAAAAGCTAGGATAGAAGATAGATTAGTACCATTATTGATCTCGGCGAATTTCTTGTTAGCTTCTTCATTTCCCTGGTTCTTATCAGGATGGTACTTTAATGCGAGTTTCCGATAAGCTCGTTTGATCTGCTCATCTGAAGCACCCTTGGATACTTGAAGAATATCATAATAGCTCTTCCTGATACCATTCAGTCAAATATACATCTATGTGAATATATATGTATAAACACACGTGCATGCATTAGGAAGTGAAAGAGACGATCCTTACCCAGCAATGGCGATGATAACGTGGGATAAAACGCAGAGTAGGAACAAGAGTTTTGACCTTCGAAGCGCCATAGAGAGCTTTGGCTAGGTGATCAGGAGAGATTTCAAATCTCCCCTCTTAAATTTATTAGGGTTTGTAATCAGATCTACTGGCACAACTAAAAGAATGCTGAATTGTTAAAATTGATTCCACCTCTCTCTCTCTCTCTCTCTCTCCAAAACTGAGTTCTCCCTCTCTCAAAACACAAACTCTAAGCGTGGCGCGGGGGGACGGTGGACCGGCGGAGTCAATACGGGAAGGCACAAAAACTAACGACTGAGAGGACCCTTCGCAACGTGTTCTTGCTAAAACTGACCAATAAGAGAATTCCTTGATGTAGTTCTACCGAATCATAGTTCGCCACGTGTACATTTAGTTATGCTGAGGAAAGGCCGGGATGAGGCCCAACCGATTTGGGTCTCTGTAAACAAACTAACTAACGAGACGGACCCAGGCGGCCTCAAAGTGGCCCAAAATATGTAGTACTGGTCCAGTGGGCTAGACTGGTGTATATGCAGTGCCCCAACTACTTGAGTTGAGCCGGTCTCAAGTCCCGTTACGTTTGTGTGTGTTTTAGATAGTGATGGCCATCTCGTCCGATCCGTCCGTATGAGATAGTGCGTGGTTTCTCAATTTAGCCATCCAATGAAAGAATGCGACTTAGCATTATTGATTGTGTATAGGACTTGTTTAACGGGTTAGTAGTAAATTAGATTAGATAAATAGTTATTAGAAGATTGAGAGAATTCGAAGAAGCAAATTTATGTAATGCAGAGAGCTAGGTGTCACATTGAGGCTATACAACACAGAGTAAAGCAAAGCAATCGCGCGAATTAGTTGCACGATAGAAAGACGAATTAATGGTTATTGGGTATGAACACATGTTCGAAAAGGACATACTGAACGACACTATTTGATAAGAAACAGTCTAATACTACAGTACTAGAAAATACTCCGGTGGGAGAGAGACACGTTGTCAAGTTTTTGGGTCAATAAGCTAAGAGAAATACTGAAAAAATACATACTCCAATGCATTTTCTACATTTTTCAATGCACTTTTTCACTTTTTTTTTTTGTACTTTGCACACATTTCAATACACTTTTTGAACCTTAAAGAAGGATTTTTATGCCTTGTTCTCTTCCCTTCTCAAAAAAATTTTTTTTAAAAATTCTCCCTACTTCAAACCGCAATAATGCTATGAGCAGAGAAATCCGCAGAGAAAATTGGCCTGAAATGCATCCTGAAACCCACGTGGAAAGAGTGGGCCCAATCTCCACAGCCCACCAAACGCGCGGGAGAACTAAGCTCCAAAACTCACTTTTTCAAAAAATTACGGAAGACTAATACAGTGCACACTTTTTCAAATCAATACACACTTTCTCTGAGTTCTCTCTCTCTCCAAAACGATTCCAGAGCCCAAGCCTTCCCACATACACCGGCCCATCACCGATCGATCACCACCACCGACACCGGGCCTCCACCACCGGAGCCCCCACCGATGATCGGCCCACCACCCGGCGCCACATTACGATTTGTGCGTAACAGGGCTGTGGCGATTTCTTTCCCTTAACAGGTGAAACTTTCTGCCAAGTAAAATGTTTTCCTTAGATATTGGCCTCCAGATTATGTAGTATTAGAGGTGAAATCAAGTGCTATAGTGCTCTCCAACATATTGTGGCTGCTTGTGGGATTTCCCTTCTGAACACTAATATTTCCTCTGCTTGAGTGTTGATGCTTGATTCTTGTTTCTCCTTCTGAAGTTATTCCCTTCTGAACACTGTTAGCTTGTTCTTAACCCATCTATAGATTAGTGAATCTCTACCTCTAAACACCAATGTTGACAAAAATTGATATTATGATTTTGGCTCCTCCTCTTGTTGGTTAATCGACAAGCAGCGGATTCAATTTCGCGTAAAAAAGTAACATAAAGACCAAACCTTTGTTGTTCCAATCTTGAACACTAAATTGCTTTTGATCTTCTCCTTCGACAGACAATCTTGAACCCGATTTCTCCTTCGTCTCCACATCACCAAATTATCGATTTCCACAGAAACCCATGTCGCAGTTCCTCAATTCTTTCCCGTTTCCGCGAACTCGACTCGTATTCTCTGTTTCTTGCTTTTCTTTGAACAATAACGTGGGAAAGAACAGTGGCACATGTTAGGAATGCCTTGTATTCTTAGTCCCACATTGGTTAATTATGTTGTTCCAGTTTTTGTAGCCTATTATAAATAGGGCTTTTGGGGGACTTCTATAGATTATCTTTTGGGCTCTCATATTGTGGCCTTTCTAGAGTTACGGATTACAGCCGGCTCTTTGTATCTCTTCTTCACGTTGGTTAGTGAATCCTCTCTCTCCTCGCCCGTGGACGTACCCATCTTGGGGAACCACGTATATCTTGTGTCTTTGTGATTTCTTGTTTAGTATTCAATTTCTCGTTCTTAGCTTGCATTCATAGCGTTCGTTACAACAAACTGGTATCAGAGCCTTAGGTTGCAAAAACTAGGGTTTCGTTTCCAATTGTGGCTATGGCGACTAAATTCGAGATTGCGAAGTTTGATGGGCAGAGCAGCAGTTTCAGTCTTTGGAGAGTAAAGATGAAGGCTCTGTTAACCCAACAAGGATTGCACAAGGCTTTGTCAGGCAAGACTAGTTCTGGAATCAAAGAGGAAGATTGGGATGATACGGATGCCAAAGCTCTGAGTTCTATTCAGTTGAGTCTGGCAGATGATGTTCTTCGCGAGGTGGAAGAAGAAACTTCAGCAGCAGGAATTTGGCTGAAGTTGGAAGGCATATATATGACGAAGTCGCTCACCAACAGGTTATATCTCAAACAACGTCTTTATACGTTTCGTATGCGAGAAGGTATACCTGTTAAGGATCATTTAGACGAGTTCAATCGTATTATTATGGATCTGAAAAATATTGATAGTAAAATTGAGGATGAGGACCAAGCCCTAATTTTGCTATGTTCTTTACCACTTTCGTATGAGCACTTTGTTACAACCCTATTGTATGGCAAAGACACGATATCCATGGAGGATGTTAAGGCCAGCCTTTATTCGAAAGAATTAAGGAAAAAGGTGTCAGGTGAGGGTGATGCACATGCGGAGGGTTTGTTTGTTAGGGGAAGAACAACAGAAAGGGAGGAGTCGAGTAATAGGGGAAGATCCAGATCATCAGGTAAGAAGAAAGGAAAGTGCAATTATTGCAAGAAATCCGGGCACTGGAAAAAAGACTGTTTAAAACTCAAGGAGAAAGAAAAAGAAGACCAGAAAGGGGGTAAAGTAATTGCTGGAATTGCTGAAAGTTCAGATGAGTCAGATAATGTGTTATCATTTACAGAGTGCGATTCTCTCTCTAATACCGAGTGGATTATGGATTATGGATGTTCATACCACATGTGTCCGCATAGAGAGTGGTTTTCTACTTATGAGGCGGTCAATGGTGGTACAGTTTTGATGGGTAACAACATGGCCTGTAAGACTGTTGGTTCAGGAACGATTCAGCTTAGGATGCATGACGGTATTGTTAGGACTTTATCTGAGGTTCGACATGTTCCAGATTTGAAGAAAAATCTTATATCCCTAGGTGCTCTTGATTCTCATGGTTGCAAATTCCTCGGTGAAGGTGGAGTTTTGAAAGTCTCGAGGGGTGCATTGGTACTGATGAAGGGTCAGAAGCGTGGTAACCTCTATACACTCCAGGGCAGTACAATTCTAGGTGCTGCAGCAACGGTTGCTTCATCCAAGGTTTCAGATTCAGACTTGACTCGTTTGTGGCATATGCGCCTTGGGCATATGAGCGAGAGGGGGATGACAGTTTTGAGCAAACAGGGTTTGCTATGTGGCCAGAAAACTAAGAAGCTGGATTTCTGTGAGCATTGTGTCTACGGCAAGCAGTGCAGGGTGAAATTCAATACCGTTGTTCATCGCACCAAAGGCACAGTGGATTATTTTCACTCAGATCTTTGGGGTCCCGCAGAGGTAACTTCTAAAGGTGGTTTTCGCTATTTTATGAGTATTGTCGATGATTTCTCTCGTAAGGTTTGGGTGTATATGTTGAAACATAAAAGTGACGCCTTTAATACATTCAAACAGTTTAAAACTTTGATTGAGAATCAGACTGGTAAGAAAATAAAACGTTTGAGAACTGACAATGGTATGGAGTTTTGTCTTGGCGAGTTTGATAGGTTCTGCAGTGATGAGGGCATTGTGAGGCATCACACAGTGAGAAAAACCCCTCAGCAGAATGGTGTGGCTGAACGAATGAACAGGACTCTTTTGGAGAAGGCACGTTGTATGTTGTCCAATTCGGATTGGGCAAAGAATTTTAGGCTGAAGCCGTTTCCACGACATGCTATTTGGTGAACAGGTCTCCGTCGACTGCTATTGAGTGTAAGACTCCGTTTGAGGTATGGTCAGGTCATCCAGCTGATTATTCTGTGTTGCGTGTTTTTGGGTGTCCAGCTTACGCTCATGTGAATGAGGGTAAATTGGAGCCACGGGCCAAGAAGTGTATTTTCTTGGGTTATGCAACAGGTGTCAAAGGGTACAGGTTATGGTCTGATGATTCGAAGCTTTTGATTAGCAAGGATGTGACTTTTGATGAAAATTATTTGATTAAGGGGTCTAAGCAGGTTAATGATACAGTTCAAGAACAGAGTGTTCCAAAGCAGGTGGAGTTTTTGAGTGAATCTTCCGACTCAGGGAAGAAGCACATTGAGAAGCCAATTGAAGAGGAGTTCAAGAGTTCAGACATAAAGGTTGATGCGTTAGTTGAGCAACCATGCACTATTGCTAAAGATAGGCCAAGGAGGGAGATTCGGCCTCCTGAAAGGTATTCGGCTTATTCTGAGATGGTGGCCTATGCTTTATCAGTTGCTGAGACAGTTGAGTATGAGGAGCCTTCCAGCTATACGGACGCTGTTTCGAGCACTGAGTCTGCACAGTGGTTTGTTGCTATGAATGAGGAGATTGAGTCTCTTCAAAAGAATCAGACATGGGAGTTAGTAGAACCGCTGAAAGGGAAGAGGATTGTTGGGTGCAAGTGGGTCTTCAAGCGCAAACCAGGTATTCCAGGGGTAGAAGACGCTCGGTTCAAAGCTCGGCTAGTGGCGAAAGGATACAGCCAAAAAGAGGGTGTTGACTACAATGAGGTATTTTCACCTGTTGTAAAACATAGTTCCATTCGCACTTTACTTGCTATTGTTGCCTGTTATGATCTTGAGTTAGAGCAACTTGATGTCAAAACTGCGTTTTTGCATGGCGAGCTTGAGGAACAGATTTATATGCGTCAGCCTGAGGGATTTGTTGTTTCTGGTAAGGAGGATCGCGTTTGTTTACTTCGTAAATCTTTGTATGGCCTCAAACAATCCCAAAGGCAGTGGTATAAGCGGTTTGATACTTTTATGATAAGCCAGTCATATTCTAGGAGTGAGTATGACAGTTGTGTGTATTTTCGAAAACTTCCAGATGGTTCATTTGTTTATCTACTGTTGTATGTTGATGATATGCTTATTGCTGCCAAGAGTGTATTAGAAATCAACAGGTTGAAACAACAATTAGGTGGTGAATTTGAGATGAAAGATTTGGGTGCGGCAAAACGTATTTTGGGTATGGAGATTTGCAGAGATCGAGTAGTTGGCAAATTATTTTTGAATCAGAAGTCTTATGTACTTAAAGTGCTTGAGCGCTTTGCCATGCAGAACTCGAAGCCAGTCAGTACCCCTTTGGCAGCACACTTTCGACTTTCAGCTGAGTTGTCACCACAGTCGGAGGATGAGGAGAAGTATATGTCTCAGGTTCCATATTCGTGCGCAGTTGGGAGCCTTATGTACGCCATGGTATGTACTCGTCCTGATATTTCACATGCAGTTAGTGTCGTTAGTCGTTATATGGGGCGTCCAGGAAAGGCACATTGGGAGGCTGTGAAATGGATACTACGGTATTTATGCGGAACTGCAGGTGTTGGTCTATTGTTTGGGATTGCCAATTCTGGTGATCATGCTGTTGGTTATGTTGATTCGGATTTTGCCGGTGACCACGATAAGAGGAGGTCTCTGACAGGTTATGTCTTTACTCTGTCCGGAAGTGCCATTAGTTGGAAAGCTTCTTTACAGGCTACAGTCGCGCTGTCTACAACAGAAGCGGAGTATATGGCCATTGCTGAAGCTGTGAAGGAGGCATTGTGGATGAGAGGTTTACTTTGTGAGCTTGGTCTTGCACAGGGTGTGAGTTCAGTATTTTGTGATTCACAGAGTGCTATACATTTGACTAAAAATCTGATGTATCATGAAAGGACCAAGCATATCGATGTCAGGTATCACTTCGTTCGGGATATCATCTCACAGAAGCAAGTTGAGGTGAAGAAAGTGGGTACGGCAGATAACCCAGCAGATATGTTGACTAAACCGGTTCCGGTTGCCAAGTTCAAGCATTGCTTGGGCTTGCTTGGTATTTGCAGTTGATCGCCCCTCGGGGGCATTTGGCGAGTGAGAGGTTAGAAGGGGAAAGCTATATTTGGTGATTTGGTTCAGTGGAATTCAAGTCAAGGTGGAGAATTGTTAGGAATGCCTTGTATTCTTTAGTCCCACATTGGTTAATTATGTTGTTCCAGTTTTTGTAGCCTATTATAAATAGGGCTTTTGGGGGACTTCTATAGATTATCTTTTGGGCTCTCATATTGTGGCCTTTCTAGAGTTACGGATTACAGCCGGCTCTTTGTATCTCTTCTTCACGTTGGTTAGTGAATCCTCTCTCTCCTCGCCCGTGGACGTACCCATCTTGGGGAACCACGTATATCTTGTGTCTTTGTGATTTCTTGTTTAGTATTCAATTTCTCGTTCTTAGCTTGCATTCATAGCGTTCGTTACAACAAACACACTCACTGTATAATATAATCTTAATTATTTAATTTTTAACCTAAAAAAAGAACAATCTTTATAACCAATCTCTACCTCTAAACACAACAAATTTTTATGTTATAGAAATGATTCAGTGTCAATGCAATAGTCAATGGGTGTCACTGAAGTTCTTACCTCCCCAAATGAGAATTATAGGTCGAAAAATTCTGCAGATTCTCCATATCAAACTGATACCTATCAAGCAGTTGAATGATAATTGATTAGGTTAGAAAAGGTCATCAGAATCAATTACCCTTTATCAATGCAATAGTGCTCTGGGTTCCAAAATGTCATGTGGTAACTTAAGACAAATGGGATCTTGAATGGTTGTTTAAAGAATACGTGGGTACCTCATATTGGGATCTTGAATGTTTGTTTCTACAATTGATTATTATGTAATTGTATGACTATTTAATGTTTAAGTGCATTGTACATGTGGACTAGTTCAACTCTTTTTTAAACATAGTTGTGTGTCTCTCTCTTATTTGTAGAATAATGGAAATAGAAGATCCGAATTTGGAGGAAAATCAGAATTCAAAGGTGGTATTGGAACCTAAGGTTGGAACGATATTTGATTCTGAAGACAAAGCCCAGGAATGTTACACTATTTATGTGAAAGCAAAAGGTTTCGGTGCAATCACTATAACCTCTAAGAAGGTTAACAACGTAAAGTCGTATGTAACTTATGGTTGTCATTGGAGTGGAAATGCCAGGCCAACGAGTTCGAATCCTGTTAAATCCCATCCAACACCCAAAACAGATTGTAAAGCCCATATGAATATCTCTTTGCTAGTTGATGGGAAGTGGAAGTTGAGTTCAATTGAACTGAAGCATAATCATGAAATGGACCCGGAAAAAGTGAATTATCTTCGGTGCTAACGGGCTCTCCCACCAAATGTGAAGAGAACAATTGAATTGAACACGGCTACCGGAATCAATATGAACCAAATTGTTGCCTCGTGTGTGATTGAGGCAGGGGGGCCTAATAACCTAACTTGGACATATAAGGATGCAAGAAATTTCAAGGATATTCATATGAAGTGAAGCTGAAACCGAATTGGTTTTGATCATGAAGTCCTTTTTTGTCTACTTCTAGTTGTGGAGATATATATATATATATACATACATACGTGTGCGCTCACACCTTTTGTTTTTTGTTGGGTGAGCAATAGGTAAATGTCAAAGGTCACACCTTTTGTTTCTTATTGGGTGGCCTGATTAAGAAGCTGTAATGCTCACACCTTTTGCTTTTGTTAGGTGAGTTGCTATTAAATTCTGTTTTTTCATGTTATCTTGCACTATGTTGAACTTGGAAATGTAGTTAAAAGGGCAAACATTAGGCTTTTTGTAGCTTGCTCATTTAACTCTTTTGTAAGTGTCCAATGTGACTTTTGTTTGATATATGTAACATGTACCACAATGATCAATGCAAGACTTAGTATTTAGTAGACATGATTTTCTTTTTTTACCTCTAATGAATTATTTGCAGAGAGAGAGAGATGCAATGAGTGGGAATTTTGTATCAATGGCGACTTCCAGTATTTGTCAATGGTCATAATTTTATGCTCATAAGAAAGGAGTAAAATAGGGAATGAGTTGCAAACAATAAATTCTCTCTAATGTTTCCACACTATCGTGTCGTGCCGTGTCTGTATCATTTCGTTTCGTGTTGTGTCCATAGCCGTATCCGTATCATTTCATATCCATATCATTTCGTATCATTCCTTGTCACAAAAAAAAGGGTTTCCTTGCTTTATGGACTAGCCCAACGCCTTGCCTCTCAAACTAATAAACAAACTGCCACATTCTAGTTCAAACTAATATTGAACACAGCCACAGCAAAATGTAGCAGATAGCTATGCAAAACCACAAATGATTTCCATTTACATCGAACCTCAATAAAATTAGTCAATTACAGCGTCACATTTACATTGAATCTCAGAATAAAAGTAGTCAATTACATACTCCAAACTCAGTGCCTTGCTCTTCCACAAGTTAACAAATGGATACAAAGACTCTCTAGCTCAACAATATCAACAAACTGGAAAAAAAAATGACAACAGACTCAGCGCCTTGCTCTTTAGCCTCTGCCTTCTTGAGTAGCATCTCTGTATTTATCCACCTTTGGACTTTTAGGTTTTGTGAAGTAATCAGAGAGTGACTGAGTCATGGCATTGATGCCTCCATCTTCATACTGATGTGTTCCCTTAAGTTGTTGAGGTCGACATTGAAATCGGGGAATGGTCCAGTGAACTGGTGTTCGAAGAAGTGGAAGCCATGTTAACTGTACACAAAATGCAGTTTTCCAAAATCAATCTTCTCAATTTTTGTTAAAGGAAATCTATGACTAAATAATAAGGCATAGCAAAGAATAGAAGCATCTATGCCCTGTTAATTTGGTCTTATCTTTATGTGAAATGTGGTAGATGGAGCATTGATATATATCATAAAGAAGTCTCTAAAAAGTTCACACTTTACAATACCATCGCAAAATCTGTGGAATTTGGATTAACTCTCCTATCAGATAATTGTCATCATGGTTTTAAGAAACGTCAATCCTGTTAGCAAAGAATAGAAGCATCTATGCCCTGTTAATTTGGTCTTATCTTTATGTGAAATGTGGTAGATGGAGCATTGATATATATCATAAAGAAGTCTCTAAAAAGTTCACACTTTACAATACCATCGCAAAATCTGTGGAATTTGGATTAACTCTCCTATCAGATAATTGTCATCATGGTTTTAAGAAACGTCAATCCTGTTTGTTCTTCTACATTGCAACTTCTTCGAAGGTGTTAATAAGCACACCACAACTCTGTGGACTATGCACTTAAAGTTAAAACAACCTGCACATGCACTTAAAGTTACATATTAGCATCAATATATTTGAGGATTGTGGCTGAATTTGCACCCAAAAAGATAAGACAACAAGGAAGAACATTTCTAGATTGGTGATAGCTACATTTCTTAGTTAATCAAGCTTTTTTGATTCAAACAAACAAATTCTTTGCATCATCTTTTGATTATTTGCACAAGGAAAAAAAAAAGCCCTTGTTACCCTATAACAATTACAAAAACACTGCCTACATTCCTTGCTCTATTCTGGACAGGAAAGATTGCAGAATTGAACATAACCGATCTTTTACCACCATACAATTATGGGGTAAAACTAAAGAGCTTCATTTCCTAACACAACTTTTGTCAAGTCTCAGAAGGGTACAAATGAGGACTTGAGAGACTAAGACTACCTATGTTTTGCAAGCTTGCTGCAAATTACTTTACCCTATCCACTAGACCAGTGGGAATTAGTTGGCCACACTTTCCCATTGTCACAAGAATACACATCCACAACAGCATATTTAGGGCTTTCAATAATCATTTCTCCACCCACATTCCCTAGTTGGATTATGAAATATGATGAGCAATAGTGAATCTGACCAAATTGATAGCCTAATTTCATTAAAAAAAGCCCTAATTTCTAATTTCATGACCAAAGCAACAATATCATAAAAACTCTAATTTTATGAAGCCAGTCAGATTAGGATATGTATTTCATGAAATTAGTCAAATACCTGGACAGAGATCGACGGGGGGAGTTGGTATCACGCGACGACTGTCGGTGGTGCAGCAGCCGTTGGTGGTGGTGGTCCGATCGGAGTTTGAGGGAAGACGAAGGAGGGATCGTGTTTGAAGGGAGAAGAGAGGAAAGAGAGATCGTGTTTGCGAAGAAAAGAGGAGTGCCCGTCTGTGATGGTGTGTCGTTGGTGGTTCGATCGGGAGATGAAGGAGGAGGACTAGTCATTTTGAGAGAAAAGAGGAGAGGGACGTGTTTTGATTTGAGAAGAAGAGAGGAGAGAGAGTGTAAATTGTGGTTTTAGGGCGTGTTTGATCGCGGGATTAGACCTTGGGATGGGACTCCGAAAGTGAAGTGTAGTCCATGAATTGTGTTTGGTTGGATTTGTATCCCATGGATTACAAATCCCATGGGAATACCAATTCCCCCATCTTATGGGATTAGTCAACCCATGGGGGGTGGTATTACGAATCCCATCCCCATGGGATTGAGCCCAACCAATTTAAAAACCCACCTCAATCCCAATCCCAATCCCAATCCCAATCCTAATCCTAGCCAAAACAAACATGTTATTTATAATCTCACCTCATTCTCAATCCCAATCCCAATCCCAATCCCGTGCAAAACAAACATGAATAAATGATTCATCCCCTCATTAATAATCCCATCTCATTCTCAATCCCAATCCTAATCCCACCTCATTACGAATCCCCCCAAAACGAAATCTGCAATCAAACACGCCCTTAAATTTTGAATTTTGCCTTGTTCTCTTTGCAATTCGAAAAGAATTTTTCAAAAAATTCCCCCTAGATTCTCCCTACTTTCAACATTTCTCTTTCTATCTCTATTCACTTATTACCCCTACTATTTTTTAAAAAAAATTTCAAAATCCAATCCAAACACAGCACAATCTTTTTGAAAATTTTGAACTGGGTTTGGTCGAAGCTGACTGAGCTGTGGAGAGTGGGTGTAGAGACTCGCAAATTTGTTTTAATTTCAGAAATTGTTTATTTCGTCAATTAGTTGTATTGCTAGTAAAATCGCTCGTATGTTGTGGGGGTGTACGGAGATACGTATCCGGGTGTGTATCGGACTCTCGTAGAATAGTAAAATGTTAGTTTTGGTGTTGTATTGATGTTCGTAAGTGTTGGTACCAAGTCGGGTTCGTTTCGGTGTCCGTTGGAAGATTCTCTTTTTTCTGCCCTACATGAACCAGTACAGCTTTTCCCCGTACCGGTACATGGTGTCCAGAAGTTGTGTCTTCTGACAGTTTGAAGGTTCATGAACCGGTACAGCTTTTCCCCGTACCGGTACATGGTGTCCAGAAGTTGTGTCTTCTGACAGCTTGAAGGTTCATGAACCGGTACAGCTTTTCCCCGTACCGGTACATGATGCGTTTTCTGCAGATTTTCAGCACGCTTTTTGGACCACTATAAATACCCCCTTATGTCATTTCTCATACCCATGGGCCACGAAATTAGATCTCAAAACCCTCTCTCACCTACCCAACTCAAATCTCTTGATTTCTACCTCAAATCATCAAGATCCAAAGGATTCCTACCTCAAATTCGCACGATTCTCGCATTTGGTGAACAATGGGTAAGTCTTGTGTTCTTATTCATACTTTTAGGCTCTCAATCACGTTTGTCTCTCTCTCCTCTCAATCTCTTGTTGATCCTTGCTTGTTTATCTTGTTTTTGGGTTTCATTTACCCTAGATCTTGTAGCAAAACTTGGGAGGAGCTTGTTCTTGGAAGATTAGGGCTAAATCCATTTGGTGGATTTAGGATTTTGCTCAAAACCCATTGTGGTAGGGATTTCTTACTCTTGTTATGCGTTTATGTGAAGTTTATGTACCTAGATCGTGTTTTGTTTCGTGCTTGAGGTTGGGTTTTGCGTTTCGGTCGAATCTGGGAATTTCAGCCCGTTTTTAGGTTTCAGCCCAACTTTGAACAGCCATAACTTCCTCGTCCGATGTCCGTTTCATGAAAATTTTATATCGATTCGAAGGTCTTGAAGTTAGCTTTCGTTTGCCACCGGATCACCTTTAAACTCTTAGTACACAGAAAGTTATGACCATTTGAGTGGAGGTGTGTCAGTCGGTCGATATTTGCGGCTACTCCTAAGGTTATTTTGGTTCCGTGTTATGACTTCCTATATGATTAGAATATGTTTAAGTCACTCTTGGGTATGGTTGCTTGTGTCCTAATGGCTCGTTATTCGATCTTGTCTCTTAGCACTCATTAGAGTATAATATTAGTTTCGTTGGTTGGAGAATATACCGTAAGGTTGATTGGAGTACCGTGGGCTATAAGGGGATAAGTGGTGAATGTTACGATTAGACGTGAGTTTGTCTAGTGATCCTATGGGTGGTATTGTGACTCGTGTCCTCGTTCTCTATGTTTTCCGTTAGGAACCTAATGGGTGGTGTGTCGTAGAGTCTTTGTAGATTCGATACGTGACGTAGGGCGTCGTGATAGACTTTGATGAATAACGTGGGCTTAAAGTATTTATCAATGTGCAATGGGTGTGCTTATGAGTTTGGTATACATGGACAACGATGTAAGAACGACTGTGAGTTTGGAAAGTGATGTTCGTTTATATACGGATTGATAATGCTTTTACGTTTACGTAATTTGTGAATTCTGAATTGAGGGTCCTGCAACGCAAGGTGTGGTAATGCGGAGACTCTAGAGGGCCCGCAACGCAAGGGGTGGTAAAGCGGAAACCCAGGTGGAGAGAATTCAATATGACGCAAGGGGTGGTAACACAGTTGAATGTCTCACATGATTAAGAGAATCATGATTGACTCGGAAGTTTGTGTTGATATTCGTATTGTTGGTTGATTGAGTTTGCGACTGTTGAGAAGGGAAATAAGTGGTTGATCCTATTAAGGTTTATTTTTTTTAAAGAAAGAAATTCAAGTTTTGAAAAGAGGATTTTGGATAAAAATCCTCCGGTATTCTTGAGCGAATCAACGGATCCAGTATTTGGGCACAATTCAACGGACTCCGGCATTCAAGCTCGAATCAACGGAGCTTGACCTGTGATGGTCCTGAGTTTTCTCTAAATCGTTTTGGAAATCTAAAAGGAAAGTTTCATGAAATGAGACCCCTTGTGGATGGTATGAAAAGAGGAAGTGGTTGTGGAATTCATTTGAAACGTTGTTGTATGGCTGAACTATTGTTGTTGTTTGTTTGATTGATATGAGTTCTAATACTACTTCTAGTTGACATGTGGATAGTTATGGTTATCTCTAAGATGTCCGAAATCCCGAAGTCTAAATTTTGGTTGTTCATCTTGGTAACCTCTCTCGCATCTTATGTTTGTTTGTTGAGTCTCACTCTCGTTGGGCGCATATTTTATCGCATTTTCTTATAACTTGAGTATGGAATTACCTACTGGGCTAGTGTAGCTCAACAAAATCCTTCTTTTCAGGTTTCAAAGCTGGGCGGTAGCTTGCATTGCATCATGTGGTCAATGTGGAAGATATTTTTGGAAGCTAATTTCATGAAGTACTTAATCGTCTTGTAATGACCCCCCTTTTGTTAAAAGTGACATTGTAGATTGAGAACCTCTGAATCTAGTTGACTAAACCGTTTGTAAGTTTAAAGAAAACTCGTTTGTACTCGTACTTAAGTTTAACTTTAGGCCGGTGTGCCAAGTTGTACTTTGTTTAATTTTGGGGACTCGATTTGTAAATTAAACAGGTGGAAGACTCTTTTGGGTATTATTTATGATATGCGAGAGGCTTTCATTTAAAAAGGATTGTTTATTTATGTTAAAAAATCGAGGGCGTGACAGTGGGTCCCTCCTTCCACGTGGGATTCGGGATGGATTTCATGCCATTTTTCTCTACTCATAGCATTATTGTTCAAACATTTCTCTCTCTATCTCTCTCCACTTATTACCCCTACTATTTTTCAAAAAAACTTTTCAAAACACAATCCAAACACAACATTAATATTTCGAACACTGCATATTCCTCTTTCACAATTGTAGCCCATAGTCTTTTAGCTTATAGAAGAGAAGTAGTAAGTGTTGGGATGGTTTGTGTTCCTAATGGTGTTGGTTCGAATTCCACCAAAGTCAATGTCTTGCACATGGTTCCATTTTCTGTTTTTCCCTCGATGTGCTAGCTGTTGTTGCCGTGTCATGACCTTCCATGTTCTCATGCGAACATGTATTATGCTTTTAATACATGGGCTAGTAGGTGTATTTATAAGGGGTTGCATGGAGGAGGAGTTTTTCGGCAAACAGAGAGGAAAGGGAAGAAAAACAGTTTGTGTGTGGGGGCAGCTCCTTTGGGAGCTGCCGGGTACACGGATTTTTCTACCGTAAATTTTGTGTGTGCAACGGTCAAGTCTAGTACTTGGTGAGAGTGGATTCTTGTATGAGAGTGGGTGTATAAGGGCTTGGGTTTGGGCTTTTAAACTCGGGTGTTCTCTTGTACTAATTCTCTCATAGTGAAAGAACGGGATCCTCTCAGTGGAGTAGGCAGGTTTTTTGCCGAACCACGTATATCTTGCGTGTGTGTCTCTATTTTATTTTTCATCGAACTTCCATTGGTTACAATTGTGGTTGTGTTTGAATCTCGGTTCTTGGGTGCTTCCACCTTTAATCCCAACAAGTGGTATCAGAGCCGGCTCGGTTCTTGACCGGTTTTAGATTCGGGTTCCGTTACATCCACAATGAAGGCAACGATTCGGGTACTGCTCAGCTTTGCAGTAGGAGGCGGATTGTTCGGTGAAAGCCAGGCAGACGGCTTGGGTTGTCATGACATTGGAGGAAAAATTATCCGGTGTGGTCGCTGTGGAGTTTCAGCGGGTCTAGTTTTCTAATGGTAGATTTGGGATGGCAGCAGGTCCAAATCATAGTGTAAATGAGAAAAATAATATCATGAGTTCAAATGATTTGAATTTACATTTGATGTATTTCAAAATGCATTTACATATACTACTTAATATTAGACTCATTTTGAAGGTATTATTATTATCTTTCCAATAATACCAATATTGTAGAAAAAGTATGCGTAGCGTAAAAGTTATATGTAATTGATGAAATTCTAGCAAAAAAGTAAATAGAATATTAGTGAATGAGAGATATAGAGATGAGTCTCCATTTGGGAGGTGATTATCCAAATATGGAGAATGAGAGCATCTCCAACCCATCGCTAAAAGTTCAAAATGGAGAATGGATGTGACATATTTGAGGAAAATTTTATAATTTTGTAACGCCCCGATTTTCGGACACGTTAATTAAATTATTTTTAATTGATTTAATAATCCATAAAACTAATTTAAGAAATAAAATTTTACTACCTCCGTCCCATAATATTTGTCCGGTCCGCAAAATAAGGACGTAAAAATAATATGTTTTTTGCAAGAAAAATTCAAAATTTTTTCAACAATTCATTAGATATCGATGAGTTCTTGTAATTTATGAAAAAAATTTGAATTTTTTATTGAAAGAAATGCATTATTTTTTAGTCCTCGTTTTGCGGACCGGACAAATATTATGGGACGGAGGGAGTATTAAACAGAGTTTAGCAGCGGAAAAGTCAGATACTAAAATTCAAAACTACCTATTTGTTTTACAACTCAACAAAATAAAATAGAGTTTGACAAATGTAATAACACTTTTGGAAATTCAAATAATAATACTTTAAAATAACAGAGCTTCTAAAGGTATGGCCTCCAAGGTGTGGGCACACGCCCCAAAAATCCCCCGCGTTCTTGGTGTGGGAAAAATTCCGGGTGCGCTCCTTTTGGAAAGCGCGGCGAGACGCTTCGCAAATCAGAGAGTCGCCACTCGGGTTTTGCGGTTAGTACCCAAGAAACCGTACTTTTGAAAACGTTCGGACCATGTCTATTTGATTTTGAAAAAGGCTTTTGTAGACTGGACCGTCGTCACCTTCGATCTTGAGGTTCGGGAGCCAGATTACGAGAGGGGAAGGGTTTTATGGCACCCCCCTCGCCCAGTCCGGAGACCGGTCTCTACTCAGGCATTTTGTAAAGCGTTTGCATTTCTCTCTTTATTCGATCATTCTTTTAACCAGTTAGGGCGGGAAAACAGTTAATAGGGATTAAAGCTGTAACACATTTGCATTTACGTACAAAAATATGACAAAATGTTTATGGATGTTTGATGTTTGATCTATACAAGTATAATAGATTGAGAACAAGCTTTTGTGGACATTTTAAGCAGACTAGAACACACTGACTGTGAGGTGGTGCACACAGGAACAAGCCTGCATGCACTGGCCAAACCACTGCATGCAGTCATGACCTGCGTGCGCCACACCACAACTGGCGTGCGCCGGTAAGCCTAAGACCACAGCTTCTGTTGTCAACCCTCTGGGCTCTGGAAAGGACCAGTGCACACCCAGGACAAGCCACGCAGTTTGATATAAGTTACTAAGCTATTACAGACAGATTAACGGGCTAAAAGCCACCAAATGGACAGAAAAACCCCTTAAACAATGAGGGGAGGATGATCAAAGGCCTGGATGTAAGATCCATACAAGGGCCAAGCCACTGGAATGTAGACCACTACCGTACGCCACTTAGAAAGGGCCGTACGCCAGTTATTATTTTGTTCCAATGCTTTGGCTTTGCATCATCTGGGCTCTGGAACAAGACCAGAAGGCTCCCAGAGGCCAAGCTAAGCAATAAATACAGATGGAAGAGAAAGTAACTCTAGATACAGAAAGCTGTAAACTGGTTTTTAGCATGCATCAGGGTGATCAGAACTAATAGAAAGCAAGAAAATAATGATCCATGATCCCCACGCCAGGTTTGCACGTACTACCATGACTGGCGTACGGCACATAACTACTGGCGTGCGCCACTGATCATTGTGCATGGTTTTGAAACCTTGCTAGCATTAGGGCCAGGACTGGTATAAATTACCAGCCTTGACCCTGTCAGCCCCCCTCAGGGGTCAGAACAGAAAGCAGGAGCAAAATGTATTATACCTTTGCTTGTGAGTTTTGATGGATGGTTTGAACTCGAGCTTGAGAGTTGAGGGTTGGAGGATGATTGTGGTGAGGTTTATGGACTGTGGAAAGTGTTTCCCTTACTTGCTCTTTCTATGGGAGAGAAAGGAAGCAAAGGAGGAAAATAAAGAGGAAGAGAACAAGGAGGCTTGAACTCTTAATGTGGTTAACCCCTTGCAAATGAATGCAAGGGGGGGTATTTATGGAGGAGGGAGACTGAGATCAGCCTGCCCTTAAGGGCTGTTTGGGGTGGAAAGGCTTTGGAGGAGCCTCCCATGCATTTAATGCATGGGACTTGCCTTGAGAGGTAATGTAGGAGGGAAGGGGACAGTTCTGGCCGAGATAATCATCAAGGAACTGTGGACGACGTCAGGGTGGCCACAAAAGTCCCGCGCTTCTGGCCGAATAAAGTTGATTTGACCGGAATTGACTGGCGTGCGCCACTGGTTGAGTGGCGTGCGCCAAAAAGCGGCGATGACTGACACGTGGCAGTGGTTCCTGCGCACGCTAGTCAAGAACCAGCGTACTCCAGTAGGGTTTTGCTGAGGCCATTTGGTTCTGGCTTGAGGGTTCGACAAGGGTTTGAAAAGGGTTCGGATGAGGTTCAGGACGCTCAAAGCTCAAACTCATTCATAATGCTCAGGATGTTCTTGACCTTAATCATCATCGGGGAATTAAAAGACCGTAAATAAACTATTCTGGAAAGTCCAAAATAGGGTGTCTACACAAGGCTCAACAAACTCCTCTTTCTCAGCTGGGAGGTCCTCACTCTGGTACGCATCGTCTTGAAGAGAATTCTGTTCTTCGGTCTCCGGATTACCTAGCATGAAACGCCAGCCCAACGACACTATGATGAGTTTTGAAACTCAGTAGATAATCTCAATCCTACTAACCCCATACTTTACAGTTAGCAGTTCAACAATATAATAATTTAGAATACACAGAAGGTATAGAATAATAGCACATCGTCTTTTTCTTTACTATCCATCAATTTACATGAAATCTAAGGATTCTCTCCACGAGATCCTTTCCTCCCACATCCACCAACTTTGACCGTCCCATGGAATAACTCTCCCTTTATTTGTCATGCACCAGGGTTCTAAGCGAATACTACTAAATTATGTACTCAGTCTGGATTCGGTTACAACCATAATAAAGGAACAGCTCACCATGACAACTCAGCATTAGGGGTCGCACTATCTCATTGTCAGGATCCTTTACCGTCTCCCAACTCTACACACTGGGTACTTTACCGTACCCCTAATCTACACACTGGTACTATACCGTATTCAAAGATCCTTTACCATTTCCCAAAATACTGTACCCGAAGTCCTTTACCGTCCTTCACACACACACAGGGTATTGTACCGTATTTAGGATCCTCTACCGTATCCCAAATACTGTACCCGGAGTCCTTTACCGTCCTCCACACACACTGGGTACTGTACCGCATTTAGGATCATTTACCGTATCCCAAATACTGTACCCGGAGTCCTTTACTGTCCTCCACACACTCTGAGTACTTTACCGTACTCGGGGTCCTTTACCGACACCCAATATCCTCAATCAACTTTAGCATTTTTATCATTTACTTATCCACGTCTATATGTTTACTATTCGAAACCATCCCATTAACCTAAGTCCATTCTAGCACGTACAACATGATACAATCAACAACAGTTTAAACACGATACATTTCAACGAGACAACAATATAACAATTGATAGGTGCAATTAATTAAACACAAAAAAGATTTGGATTGGGCCGAAGCCTTTTCGAATATTTAAGTTTTATCGAACAAGTATATAATTTTATTAACTTTGAGGATTTCCATTAGCATTTTCCTAACCCTTAGGTTTAATATTATTTATTATAAAATTATCTTATATCTATTTAACAGTTTCGTAACTCTAGAGTATTTTTGTAATCTGTTATTTCTCCAAATTCTATTATTACTGACTTAGCCTAAAGAAAAGATACGAAGTAATTTTATTCACTTTTTCTCTAACTTACAGTAGGTAAATAAATTTATACTTTTACCATATAAGTAAAACTATCTTACATAATAAGTATTCTTACTTTATAATTATACTGGAGCACATTTTGTTATTATCTGTTTCACAAATAAATAAATTAAACTTGTTTCCTGTATACTAGTTTTTACTTAGGCTAGTAATAGTTTTAATAAGTATATGTACTATTATATATAATTCTCTTAAGTACAGTATTATCATTTAAACATCCATTATTATAATTTTTTAGAACTTAACTATCATTTTTAAACATGCAAAACAAAACGTGGAATTCTGAAACAAAACAGGAGAATATTGATTTCGGTCGTGCGATGTCAGAATCATTTTCTTTTACTTTGATACGTAAAAAGAATAATACGTAAATATTTAATATACTTAGAGGAGAGTAAGGAAGCGATTATTCTACCTCGGATCCGATCGAAACAAGCGGGTAATAGTTCCGGACGGTTTCGGACCAACGGAGAAGACGACGGCGACGGGGGACCTCGGGGCTGACTCGAAATGATTGGAAGGTGGTTTGTGGATGCTTGGTGATGTAGTGGTTGATTGGGAATCTAAATGTGATGTATGGAGGGGTGTTATGTAGAAACCCATTTTTCTCTCTCTCTTTAAAACTCCATCGAAAGAGTTCAAGCTTTTTCTCTCGCTCTCTCTTTTCTAGACTCAACAGTATGATTGGGAGTGAAATAATATACTGGTGTTCAATTTTCAAATTTATGTGGGTATGTATAATGAGAGAGAATAAGGTAGTGAGAAGGTGAAAGGATAAGCGTGGAAGTGGTGGAATGGGGAAGAAGAGTGAAGGAGATGGATACTGATAATGATAAGAGGGGTAGGGAACAAGTGCCACATTTGGTGGGATTTTCTTTAATTCTAATGTATGTGGACGCGTGTATGTATAGGGTGAGAATGTATGTGGACGCGTGTATGTATAGGATGAGAATGTATGTGGACGCGTTTATGTATAGAGGAGTGAAAGAGAGGAAGTGCAAGTTTGGAGGTGGTGGGAGTGTGAGAGGATAAGTTTGGAGGATAAGGATAGATGTGGTAGAATGTGGGAGGGAAGTAGAGAGTTAGTTTGAATAGAATTATAGTTAGGGTTTAGATATGAATGATAAGAGATGAATATGAATCCCTGTATATCTAAAGTATAAATATATATCTTATACAATAGTGTAAATAATATCAATTATGGAGTAATAATGTATTTTAATTATTCAGTCTAATTAATTATTGAATTAGGAATTTAACAATATAAATTTGTATAAACAAAATTTGGGTCGAAAATCCGGGTCGTTACAAATTTATTTTTACTTTTTGCACTTTATGAGAGAATTTAGAATGGACCCATCCTACTTCCCTTTTAGTTATTTAGGTCTCCAAATTGCCTTTGGTTCTCCAAATATGGAGACCCTTCCCCCATTTTGGAGACAAACTCTCTAAAAGTACGATGGGTCCCTCCTATATTCTCTCATAAAGTGTAAAAATTGAGAATAAATTATAAAATCTCCCTCCAATATGTCACATCAATTCTCCATTTTGGACTTTTAGAGTTGGGTTGGAGATGCTTTGAGAATTGAGTCTCCAAAATGGAGACCCCAAATGGAAATAGGTTGGAGGACATAAATTCTCCAAAATAGAATTTTGGTGTCCAAATGGAGATGAATCGGAGATGCTCTTAGCTAATTAAACTAGGTACTAGTATAGCTGGAGTACTCAACAGCAAAAGAAAAGAGAGAAAACATCATTATTGCTACTGTACAACGTTGTAGGAGTACTCCGTAAAGAGCTCAAACCTTAAATTGGTACGTATGTACCCACCACCCTCAAATTTATGCTGTGTTTGGTTTGTATTTTAAATTTTTTTATGAAAAATAATAGGGATAATAAGTAGGGAGAGAAATGTTAAAAGTAGAAGGAATCTATGAGGAATTTTTAAAAAAATACTTTTTGAAAAGCAAAGAGAACAAGGCAAACCTGGATATGCCCAACTAGTTATCATTTCCAACCCAAAAACTCTTGCATGTTCTTTACCACTTAGCGAATGGTTTAAAAAAAAAAAAACCCTTTACCACTTAACATACGCTTTGTTTTTTTGAACGACAAA
The DNA here is from genome assembly GCA_018127125.1 of Rhododendron griersonianum. NCBI lineage: Eukaryota > Viridiplantae > Streptophyta > Magnoliopsida > Ericales > Ericaceae > Rhododendron > Rhododendron griersonianum. The sequence continues at coordinate 59,006,045 of CM030788.1, read as the reverse complement.
AAAATTCATGAATCTTTGAACTTGTTACGAAGCCCAATAAGAACAAGGAGAACAACATCAAATTTCTAACAAAGCTAAGAAAAATTCTATGTCCAATCCAAGATCGAAACCCTTAATTGATTGGCAAGGTGGAAATTTGAGAATTAGTGAATTTTACTACAGTAATTTTTTGAAGTATTAAAATTTCGCCGGAAAAAGTCACTGGCCGGAGTGGTCGCCGGTCGGAAGTGGTTGTGGGGTGGAAGTGGGAGAGGGTGATGAAAACTTTGAAAAAGATAATAAAATGTGAAATTATATTTAGTTAAGGGTAATCTTCATACGAGGTTGTCCTTAAGGATGAACTCAATTTACCTCTAAGGACAACCTCGTATGAAGATTACCCTTAACTAAATATAATTTCACATTTTATTATCTTTTTCAAAGTTTTCATCACCCCCTCCCACCTCCACCCCACAACCACTTCTGACCGGCGACCACTCCGGCCGGTGACTTTTTCCGGCGAAATTTTACTACTTCAAAAAATTACTGTAGTAAAATTCACTACTTCTCAAATTTCACTACTTTTCAGCTGGCGACTTGGAGCTTGTGAATTTCATGAGTTCCAACCTCATGAATTTCACTAACTTGGAGCTCGACTGTGAATTTCACTAGCTTTTGAACTCGTGAATTTCTCTAGTTTTGAGCTCGTGAATTTCACTGAATCTCTATTATAAAATAGAAGGGTGTTGGGACAAGTTGTTGCAACGGCTCAGATTTGTTTAATCCAAGGGTTGAGATCGATGCATTTTTTCACATTTTATGAAAGTATCCACATTTGCCCATTATATTACATAAATGTCATCTGTTGTCTAAGAGGAAAAAAAGAATGGAATTCAAATTTCACAGCTCTGTGTGTGTGTGTGTGAAAACAAAGAAGGGGGAAAGCAATTCTCCTTGCTTTCTTTCTACGAGACCTTTCCTCTCCTACGGGTTGACTATCTTCAGGGAAGGGGTTCCCCCCTTGGACTGCCGAGCACTGGGACCGTCCACTCCTCCTTTACAATCAAACCCCTTGGTAGAAATCAAATCGGGAGAGGTATTTTTTGTTGTCCACTATGTATTTGTTAAAATGTTCTCTTCTATTTTGTATACACTTCCTCTAAAATCTGGAGAGGTATTTTCTGTTGCTCACCATGTGTTTGTTAAATGCTCTCTTCTGTTTAGAGACTTTGTGGGCTTTTTTTTTTTTTTTCCCTTTTTGAACGGCGTGTTGCATAATTTTGTGAGTTGCTAATTTCTTCACTACACTGCGTATTCACTTACTTCATATCAATAAAAAAAAAAATCTTCGCGGTTTAAAAAAAGAGAGGTTAATTTCTAGCAATTTGTAGCTACCTAAAAATAGAAATAATGTTTTGAGCCACTATCATCAAGATTCAAAGGGTATTTCAATTTCAATCGGGGTGAGTAGTGCCATAGACACGGATCGGGGTGGATAGTGCCGTAGGCACGGGCAAACACTAGTTTTAAAAAACAGAGCCTTTGAACATGAAGAAAAAATCGTTCTTCAAGGAAACAAAAACAAAGCATCCGAAAAGGAAAAAAAAATCGCTATTAGATCGGCGTTTGCAGGTGGATTAGATCAGCGGATTGCTCGACGTTTGCAGGTGGATTAGATTGGGATCTCATCCTCATCAATTCAATGGTGGAGAGGAGGCTCTTCATGACGTAGGACATGCAGAGGATTGGATGATGAGAAATTAGACGACAAGGTTTTGTCACCAAATCGAGTAACAGTCAAAAAGACGTGTTGAAGTCCAGGCGTGGACCCAGGAGATCGAGCGGCTGCGATCGTAGCCCTCGACGAGGTCGGTCCAGGCGTGGACCCAGGAGATCGAGCAGCTGCGATCGTAGCCCTCGACGAGGACGGTTGATCCGAAGGCAGCGACAGACTAGGACACGAATTTGAACGATGACATGGAAGAAGAGCCTGTGAGGAGGCGCATCATAAACTGGTGGGAGGGAGAGCCATGGAGGCGAGGAGCTTGTGCACTGTGTCCACGTCTCGAGCGCTCAAGGTTGTTAACCGCTTCAGGGAGGAAGACGAGATGGAGGAAGCAGCTTCAGGGGTGTTTCGGGTACAAAAGTAGCCGGATCCTCATCGCTGTAAAATAGCATTTCAGGTAGGGCTGTCCAAGAAAAATCGAGAACCGCGAAACCGGTCCGGACCGAACCGATCCGTGCCTTTTGGATTTTGTCCGTGGATTAATGGTCCGGACACGGATTTGAAAATTAAAAAACCGTGAGATACGGATTAGGATTGGATTTTTATTTCAAATCCGTGGATTAACCGAACCGAACCGAACCGTGAGATATTTAAAAAATTAAAAAAATATATATATGTGTGTGTGTGTGTGTTTGTAATATTTATAAATAATTATAATTCTACTACTTGTAATGAATTTTTTTTAACAATTTTAAGTTCATAACAATGACCGAAGGAAATCTGCTCCTTATATGAAATTCCTTATTTTTACTTCACCTGCCTTCCCCCTCTGATTTATAACTTGTAGTCAGCTACTACCACTGTGTAAATAGAATCTCCTGCTGCTCCGTGGATGTAACAATGGCTGATGAAACCTAGACTGAATTTTGGAATGAATTTTGAACTAGAAATTTGGAATGATATGTAATACAGTAGTTGAAGTAATTTTGCGTTTTTTAGAGTTTAATGTTTATGGAAGGAAATCCGTGGATAAAATCGGGACTGAACCGTGACTCATGGTTCGAAATCCAAACCGAACCGTAAGACTTTTGGATTAGGATTGGATTGTATTTTCTAAAAACCGTGAGATACGGATTAGGATTGGATTCATACGAATCCGATCCGATCCGGACCATGGACACCCCTAATTTCAGGTGGAGTTTGTAGGAATTAGGTCCGCAAATCTGGACCGGCCTGTAAATTACCCCTCATACATCAAGCAGACCGCCGCCCCAACCAACCTCAGCCATCACCGCCCAGTCCAACCCACCAACACCTCAAACCACCACCACTGTTGGATCACAACCTTGCCGTTAGTACAACCGACAACCCTCAGGAGAGAAACCGGCGGCACCACTTAACATACACTTGACAAATAAGTGAAATAAGTTACTTTATTCGTTCCGATTTGTTTATCCAATTTGGGTTTTCAACTTTTTAAGGAAACCAAATCTGATATAATGATTTAAAAATTTAAATAATCTGATCCATTGATTTTAAATTTGGAAAGTCATTTGAGACATGTATAAGTCAAAAAAGGAACAAATAAATCGGGACGGAGGGAGTACACTATATATTACCTAGTACTCCGTTTCGGTAAGATTTTTATTTTTTAAATCCTTATTTATTGCTTTACGAGACATGTCATTCCTCCATAATACATCATATTTAATTCAAAGTTGGCATCTCTAGCCTGAGAATCTTAGCCTAATTTATTTTCGAAAATAAGATTCAAGAAATTCTGCTTCCATTTTCCTCGTATGCAGGCGTGTTGAGGTTAAAAGGGTCTCTTTGATTTTCTTTTCTTTTACGTCAACCTATCCTTTTTCACAATTCTAGATTCCAATATATAGATCCCAAAACAAATCCATGCATGGGTGGAAGCCCAAACTTTTTTTTAGTGTTTTTTCTTTGTTTCGTTTTGCCTTTGCTTCATTTTTTATATGAGTCCTTCTACCACCACACTCATTTACACACCCATCCACACATCCACACTCACAACAAGGGTGGAGCCGTTTTTGATATTTTGAATAAATATCTTCAATGGTGATGATGACGACTGAGACTGTTCTGATAGAAAATCAACTTGATCCCCCCGCGTAATTAAGGTGGATTTTATCAAAGTGTCGTGGAATGTTGAGCACCAACCATTAAGACGTACGGCCCCAAATCCAGGTGCCAGGCTCATATCATATCGTGTCACGCTGATTCCCTCGTCAATTACTACTGCGATAATATAGTGGAGTAGTACTATTAGTTCGAACCAATTTTGTGAACCAAACGCAGTATTGTTAGTACCATCATCTTAGTAATTCAATTCCAACCCCCAAGAGTCTTATCAAACAGGGCCTAAGTGTAGAAAAATAGAGTAATGATTAGAAATATGGATAATGATTGGAGAGAGAAAAATGAGAGTAATGATTGAAAAGAAATAGGATAATAATTAGAATCCAAAATTCAAAACCCTTAAACGAATGGAGTCTTAGCTACTACGGAGTAGAATTTTTGGGAATTGAGGGGGTGTTTCAAATAGTGAAAAATTTGTAGATTTTTATTTGTGGTTGAGAAATTGTTAGGTGTTTCCGGTAGTGAATAAGTTGTTGCGAAATGTCAAGTTGTTTCCGATAATGAATAAGTTGTTGATGGGTTTGTTTCAGATCTGTTCAGCTAATTTTAAAGTGTGAAATGACTAAAATACCCCTCGATAGCCGAACAGATCTCAACGGTCAAAAACTTCATTGGACGGCCGAGATTGGTGCAGGGCACCACGTGGTCCCGTGCCCACCCGGCATGGAAAAATTTCTCCATATAAGGAGTGTGTACTAGTACATGACTTTTTTTTTTGAAGAGGATGTACAACATGCATACACCAGAGAAAATTATAAGAGTAGTAGGGGTAATAAGTGGAAAGAGATAAAAGAGAAAAATCTTTTGAAAAATACTTTTCAAAAAATAAAACAAACAAGGCATAAATCATTTTAACTGACCGACCGACTGACTTGGGAAAGAAGGGAGAGAGACAGAAGAGGTAGGTGGGGATCATAATGGCTAGTTTAGGGGCGGGGTGGGGATGATCTAGAAGCGACTCTCAGATCGATCGAGGTGAGGTGGTCATCCATTAATCGTGATGAGAGAGGGGCATGCATCAACGTGGGAGATGGAAGCCCCGAGATCGGCTAACGACGTTGGAGAAGCCACGACAATTGCGTTTGCAATCTGGTATACTTGTATTCGTGGCTTCGTCTCTCACCACTCCCACTTGTACATCCACCTGACCCTACCCTTCCCGATAGGCCCGCCCTCAGGCTAGCTCCTTAATTTGTGTTTATATATAGGAAGGGCAGAGTTTATAAGTCTTTGTTCGTATCGATACTTTATTTTGTTTTTCAATCATTATTTTATATTTTTTTTTAATAATTAATTTCATTTCTCTCTTTATCTCTCTCCACTCAATACCCTTCTCCCCAATCATTATTCTATTTCTTTTTGCACCCACTATCAAAACTAAAATACCCCAAAGTTGCCAAACAAACAAGTCCATTAGTATTATATTGGCGGGTGTGGTACTCATACTTTTTAGTAGTTTCCTGGAACGACGATGGATATATAGTAGGAGTAGTACTACTCTGCCATGCAATCCCAAACAAATCAACTAGCCTTGTTATTCGCTGGATTCTAGCCAGCTAGCTACCTCCCAAAAGAGATATAGACAATAGTAGTAATTAGAGATATATCTCCCTCCATCAGTTATAATTTCTTTCCCGATCGATCTGCTGGGACACTGAGCTAGCTAGGTGCTTCCACACTTAATTAAAAATGGGGAGAGCACCGTGCTGTGAGAAAGTGGGGTTGAAAAGGGGGAGATGGACTGAAGAAGAAGATGACATCTTGTCCAACTACATTCACGCGTATGGGGAAGGCTCGTGGAGGTCATTACCCAAAAATGCAGGTACTACTACTACTACTACTACTACTACTACATCATTTGTTGTTCATGTTACGTATATATACACAAAAAAGTAGATCGAACAACAACTTACAACTTCAGTACTGGAGTAGTGCTAGCTAGCTAGTGATCTTATTTTGGTTATCGTTTGTTCATTATTGAAGGGTTACTGAGGTGTGGAAAGAGCTGCAGACTGAGGTGGATTAATTACTTGAGATCTGAGTTGAAAAGAGGCAAAATAACCCCTGAAGAAGATGAAATCATCATTCAAATGCATGCCACTCTGGGAAATAGGTTCGTGTCGGTCGGAATTCCACCAAATTAATTAATTTATTAATTAATTCCTGATCACGTCTTTCCACTTTGGGGCAATCAAATACTACTACGAGTAATATTCATGTTTTAATTTCCATTTCTACTTGTAGGTGGTCGTTGATTGCAAGCCACTTGCCAGGAAGAACAGACAACGAGATAAAGAATTATTGGAACTCTCACTTGAGTAGAAAAATCCAGAGCTTTAGGAGGCCTAGCAACGAATTACCGCCATTGGAAATGGACTTACCCAAGCGGAAAGGCGGTCGGACGAGTCGGGCTGCCATGCAGAAAAACAGAACCCGCCGCCTTCCCACTAAAGTTCCAAAGCTACTGTTGGAAAATCCCCAAGAGTCACACGGATCCTCTAATAACGGTAGTAACGGTCCAGTTGATCTAATGCCGTCAACACCGACTTTAGAAAACGAGGCTCTGTCTAGTGCCGTCTCATGGCAACAAGAGAGTTCAAGTGAAATTATGTTGGACGCATGTGGAATAATAGATGAACATCACGGTTGTTGTAACATTTATACTACTACTACTACTAATTATAGTAGTAGTAACAACAATAATGTTTTTCTTCTGCCTAGTCCTTACAATCCTGAGGGTGGAATATTGTTGGGTTGTGGTGAGGAGGAGAGAGAAGGCCTAGCTGAGTTCCCTTATGAAGAGAATGGTGTGCCTGATCATGATTTGAAGGCAACAGGGTCGTCAGATGGAGGTACTTTTTGGGTTGATGACATAATGAGGGAGGATCTGGTGGATCCAGTTGGTGAAGTGATTTTGGGTGAGAAAGAGAAGACGACAGGAAATGGGGGTGGGACTATGAAAATGGCAATCAGTGAGGAGGATCTACAAATCAGTGTTACTACTAGGAGTAGTAATAAGGGGGGGTTGTTGAATGGTGAACAGTACTATTCTTCTTCTTCTAATTCAACGAATTCATATACAGGGGAAGGAAATTGGGAATGGGGTTTTGATTGGGATTGGGATTGGGATTGGGAACTACTGGTTCAAGGCCATGAATTATGGGGTGAGGAGGAAGAGAAAATGGTGGTGGGGGGTTGGTTGTGGGATAACGATGATGGGGAGTGCAGTAACAGTAAGATGGGATTGGGAGGAGATCAGGGAATCGAGCATGATGAGAAGAAAGAAGCTTTGGTTGCGTGGCTTCTCTCTTAGTAGTAAGTAGAAGTAGTAGTACGGAGTAATTAATTAATTTTCAATTGTCGTTTGTGTGTTGTCTTGTAGTACGAGTGAAAGTGATAGTAGTGACTAGTGATACACTCTTTTCTCTTTCTAGGAATATGGGGAGCGAAAAATAATTTCCGTTTTGAAAATTCCCAAAGTTGACGGGTTAGGAAAGATGGTTCTGTTTTGCATCTCTTTGTATTGTAGGAGTGAAAATGATGCTAGGATTAATTTTAGCCCCTCGCTAGATTGGGACTGAAATAGAAACATATGTGGTTTTGAAACTTGCAATTATCAATCTATTTTGGCTGTAATCATCACTCTCTCATTCTCACGTTACGTTACCCTTATGCAACAGATGCAAGTGTCCACTTTACTTTCTTTTTTTTTGTTAAAATGGTTTTGTTTTTATTTTAATTTTTTTCGTGTTTGTTAGTTTTGCGCCAAATTTTTGTGATTTATTGATTCGTTTTAACGAGATAAATTGGAAAATTTAAATTTTACTTTAATCCAAATATGTTGAGAAATAATCACTTTTAAATTTAAAAAAAAAGTCAATTTTTTTTTTTTTGGTTAAAAAAGTGACAAATCAGAAAATCAAAATAGTGAGGCGCAAAATTAACAAACACTGAAATAGTGAAAAAAGTTGTTTGTGGAATGAGATGTAAGTGCTTATTAATCTAGTAGTATAGGTTAAACAAAGTTTGGCTCAAAATTATTATCTAAAGCTTATGTTGATTTTATGGTGCAAATGAAATCGAATGAAAAATTAGTTTTCTGGGAAATTACATTCACATCACGCGCGATCAATATGATACAATGACATCCTTTTCACTTTCTATGAAAATTATCAAAAATAAAATTGCAAGCAGGGTAGATCCATTACCCAAATTACGCTAGCTAGCTTTGAATTTACGTTATACACTTGACTTTCTTGGATCATCTATCTGTACATGCAAATTAGTCTGTGACGCATATCTTATTGTTTTCTGGTGGAATATGACAATATGAGAAAGATGGTATATTTAATATTATATATCCCAATAATATCCAAAGGCCATAAAGCTTTGAAAATATGGACAAAGAAAATCTCCCTGTGTACCACTGCTCTCCGTGCATTGAGGGGTACTTCATGCCAAGTTGTAAGGATATCCCGTAAGAGCATTGCAAGTAGTCTCCGCACGCTTACTCCTTTTACTAGTAGTACTCCCTCCGTCCCTTTTTTTGAGTCCAGTATTCCATTTTGAGCTGTCCCTTAATAAATGTCTATTTTGTAAAGTTAGTGGGTAAAAGTTGGTGCATTGTCTATTTTGTCCCTAAAAGTAGATTTTATTTTGAAAAGTTAGTGAGTAAAAGTGTAATGATGATGGGTAAGTAGGGAAAGTGGAGGAAAAAGTTGATGTGAAAGGTATAATGATGATGTCTTTTTAATAAGTTGGAGTTACGAAGCAAGACACTTAAAAAGAGACGGAGGGAGTATATTTTTTGGTTTCACAACATAGAAGTGCAGGTATGATATTCTATCACTTATGCCAAAGAATTTTGCCCTTTTATACTATACCACTATAGGTAAGAACCCCATCGCACCAATGTTGGGATCGGAATTAAGATCCATTCACGAGTGAATAGTGTTGGAGTATGTTTAACCCTAATAAAAAATTATGAGAACTCAAATATGAGCCTTGTCCAATCAAATCGTGCGTTTCCACTTGAACCAACCCCTCGTTGGTGCGTACGGGGGCTTAGTATTAAGTAGGGAAGAACCCACTTGTCTGGGAATTGAGTGGAAACCTTAACTGCCAGCTGGGGTGGATCGATACATGCCTATCAATGTTGATTGAACTTCTGACTTTGACCCAAAAAAAAAAAAAAAAGAACTTCTGAGGAAGTGACTGTGGTCCGTCCGCGTCTGGGCCACCGCCCCCCCTCCCCCCCCTTCGCACCATAACTGCTCTTTTGACGAATTCTGACAGTTTTAATTATAGCCTCTGTTTTTTCTTCCTTCTGGCCTGGTCTAGAAATTTCTCAATGGAATTGTGCCATCAATTAAACACTTCATCTATATAATCTCTCAGTGCAATGTGTTAGCACAGAATTCAGAAAAGCCGTACCATCCCCATTTAATTACGGTATGTTAATTTGCATGCAACATAATGAATCTTGAAGGCATATATCATCACCATTTAGTCGTTCCACGTGTGTCATATATATGTCATTGTACACAATTACAGTTAATTTTTTTAAAAAAAGAGTAGCTTGTCATTTCCGGAAATTGAATAGTAGTATAATTCTCTATTCCTATAGCATCCCAAGTTTTGACGCGCTATTTACATTTTAACACGCTATATTCATTTCATTTAGTAATGTACATAGATATTGCGTTCATCGGTTAAGAATGATTAGTATGGCATAACAGTTTTATAACAATTACTTGTGATTGTACAAAAAATAACAAAATTGTTTCCGAAATTCTTGTGTTGCGTTGTCATCTCAAGATAAGCAATTTGGATCGATCACTCAATTCCTCGACCGTACTATCTAATGTTATTATTTTTGTCTTATCTATTTATGATAGTAAAAGAGTGGCACAGTGAGCCGTGGCGGAGGCAATTGGTGGGGGGAGTGGCACATGCCACCCCCGGGTCCAAAAATAATAGAGGAAAAAAGGTAGTTCTATGCAAAAATGCTCCCTCGGTCAAGAAAAATTATTTTCCCTCTCAGTCCAATTCAATAGAAAAATCATTCTTTTCAAAAAATTCCTTTGAATTTTAGTTTAGAATGACTCTGGACAATTTCGGGATTGAAAAGAACATTGAGTTCCATTTTATATGACTGATGACTAAATTATGAAAATGTGTAAATCTTTTGGTATTATGAATGGTTAATTTAGAATACTGTACTATTTTAAGTGGTAAGCATGTTAATATTTTTAAGTGCTACCCTCAGTTATAAATCCTGACTCCGCCACTGACATGAGGCTAAGTGAAACAATAAATTACAAACTACGGAGTACTAAACTTTTTTTTTTGTTTTTATTTCAATTGGCACCATTTTTTTTTCAAACGCCAAACTTGGAGAGAAGTTAGCTTGTTCGTTATGGATCTTAAAAAATTTTTGTGCATGGTCCCTAATAAATTTTCTCTATTTATCTCGCTCCACTCATTACTTGGAAAGATTGCAGTTGAATAGGGGCAAACGAGTCATTTTATAAGTTGGGAACCGAGTGATCCGTTAGGATATCGGGTTCGGGTCGTTTCTTAAACCCTAAGGAGGTTTCTGACCGATTCCAGCAGCGCTGTAAAGCTTCGGAGCGACGGAGATGAAGTCCAGAATCGGAGCAGCACTATCTCCGCTATTCAAAGGTAATTATTAATTCGCTCTGCAATTCGAAACCCTCCAAAACTCTCTAGTCTCATCATGATCATGATCATCATTTCTTTGGTGGGTTTATCCCTTTTGGCAATATGATTTTTGAACCGTGGTAATTCTTTTATGGCAAAGGTCCGCATCGAAGATACATTTCCGAAGCCACTCCAGCCAAACCAAGCCTCCCGTTTTTCAACGGTGATGGCCACTCTAACAGGTGAAGTCTCCTCCGCGTTCCTCCGCCACGCGTTGTTGTTCTTTAATCCTCTTTTCAATACTGGTTCTTGTTTCGTTTACAAGTCTAAACTCTTATATAGTCTATTGAAGATTGATATGTTGCTAACATTGGAAAACTTAGAGTTGTAGTGAAAGGGTAGTAGTCGTTCATTACAAAGGAGCTCGTCAAAGTGAACGAATTTCGTTGTATTGATTTTGCTAAGGAGTTCCTTCTTCCTGAATAACTTCGGAAGTATATTGATATTGCTATTTTGTTAGTCAGAATTTGCAATCCGACCAGCAGTTCTTTTTGTTATAATCACGTATTCACATTCATTCATTACTTTACTGAGTCAACTGACTCCATATTCTTTCTACTGTTAAGTTATTCTGATACTGCCGAGTTTATGTTTGTAGATTATTGTCTGGGTATTTTGTGTCTTGGTACTTGGTGGATTTGGTGTTTCATAGACAAGTTGGGGGGAATTAAAGGTTTTCTGATGGAGATTGGAAGCCATGACGGATTTAAATTCTTAACAAATGCATTATTTGAACGTAGTTTTCCTCTCGTTAGGACGTTGGTCAGCCTCCCAGTACAAGGAATCAACAGCCAAAAGCAATTCTTACACAGTTCCGCTAGTGATGAGGACGACTTCTCAGAACTAGGCTCGCCTGTGGTGCAGGGTGCCGGTAAAATGCTGAAACTGGTGACTCAAAAGCCTGAGCCGTATGGGGTACAGTGACAATCTATGCTCTCTGTTTTTTTTTTTGCTTTTCCTGTCATATTAATGTGGGTAATCTATATCTATATGGAAGACGTGGAGCGAGTTCTGATATGATTCAGGTTATTATTGTCAGATGCGGAGAATTGATCCTGCGAAAAAACATTTTTCTGGGAGGCCTTTGCCTGTTGAAAGTAGCTCCAGGGCGAAGGACGTTATCCATAGTCGGGTTGACAGTTCTAAATATACAGTTGACATGAAATCAGGGAACTCAAGAAAAGGTTATAACTTTGTCGTGGATCCCAATTTAGAGCTCGGTTCTGAGAACGGGAAGCTCAGTGAGCTGAAGGCTTCCCATGCAGCAAAGTCGACCTCTGTTACTATTGAAGATATTCCATCAGCAGTAGGTCTTTCGCAGCTGATAGAAGCAATTTCAGTATTCGGAGAGATCTCCGGTACTTTCATGAAGACTGGACGTAATGGACTTGACTACTGCGTTGTCAACTATGAGGTAAATACTGATACATCTTGGTGGCCTTCCTACATATTCGGGTATGTGTGTTTTTGTGTCGGTGTGGAGATATAAAAAACGTATAGATGTTTAATCTCTGTATTGTATGACTGTATAAAAGAGTGTAGATTCAAGGAGGAGAGCAGTTTCAGTTGGTGGGATAACAGTGAACGGATTTCTCCTTCCCATTCGTCCGCTGGATGTCTCAGAGACTATTGCTATAAAAATCAAGAACATCAGTTTTGAAACTGCTGATGCTGCAATACACTCAGCATGCATGTCATTTGGTTCTCTGGAGGGGTTGGCTAGGACAAAAGAAGACACAGTAGATGCCATATATAATGTGAAGAACGTCTTGGAATCACAAAGTATACTTCAAAAGTAAGAATCACTTAACAAATAGGTCTTCTTGGTGGCATGTGCTTAGAAAACAGACATCAATATACATTGCATTGTTAAGCCAAATTCTTTAGGCTCTGTTTGGTAAAGTTATCAGTTTTTTATTTTTTCGTTTATGAAAAACAAGAAATGAGTTTTTGTTTATTTATTAAAAAACAAAAAACATGTTTGGTGACCATAATAGTTTTTGTTTTTTTTGGGCTGCCAAAAGTGTTTTCAAAATAAATGAAAATGCAATTTTTGTGTTTCTAGAAATTTCCGTAAACTAATGGAATTGATTATGTATTTTGTAAACAAAACAGTAACACAAAAATGTTTATGGTGTCTGTTTAAAAAAATATCGGAAACAAAAACAAAAAACTGAAAAAAAAAACTTTTCCAAACAGAGCCTTATCCTTAGGCGTTGTAGGCATGCTTTGACATTTCTTGTAATTTTGGCTTGTTTTTTGTATAACTATTTGTAGGTTGAATGATACCATCACGGATGGTCACAGATGGTCAGCTCATTTGTTGGCAAGAGATTCAACAAACAACGAGGATGCTAAATGCGAGTTGGGGTTGCAGATCAGTAGTCATCTAGCCAAACTGAAAAGGCAAGTCTGCATGAAGAAGATTGAAGCGGAAGATTTAGAATACCTGCATTCATCCATTGTGCACCTTGAGGAGACCCCTGGAATCAGTAATCCATCTTGCTGATTGTCCTGTCAAGTGGGCTATCTAATATGGTCTAACACCTGTCTATAGAACAGTGTAAAGTAGTACGCTTTCCTATAGTTGCATATGAGGTGGTGAAAACAAATTCATACCATGGCATATTTTGGTCATGCCAACATGGATTTTACTCGTAATGGAGCCCGGGAAGAGACTTAGAGGGGACCCGAGGATGTCCAGTTTAGAGAATGAATTAAATTATTATTACTTCTGCTTATGGACAAAGGTGAAGTGCGATCATTTTTTGACCTTCCTGGTAAATTTACAGGCGTCATTTTTGACAGTGTCACTGCATTGGCATCTGTGTGTGTGTCCCCTAATTTGAGAGGGACTGTTTGCCCCTGTGGTCATTAAGTATTCTCATTGCCATAAGAGGCTAACGAGTTAGATCAGTCTCCACTTTAATAGCATCTACACCAGGGAATTAGTTTCTTTAGACTAACAATAAAATCTCCTACTTTCTCTCACTCAAGTGAACTCTTGTAAATTTCAATTAAAAGCACTACACTTTTGGTAATGCACAATTGCACAGAAAGAAGCTGTCCTTAAAAATTGCTACTCTATCTACCAGAATCAACCTTTTGAGAGAGAGAGAAATGATATGCCATAATAAACCAGCTCTGATCCTGGGATATGGCAAAGTGTCATGCACAAAACTGTGTGGTTAACCTACAAACAGACGATGTTCTATAACCAAGGAAAATGACTTCTTCTTGTGGCTGAATGTGTCGATGATTTCCAAGACTAGCCCAAGTTTGGGGAATCGATTGTTCAAAGTCTTTTATCAGCAGGCTCATCCCCTTTCATCTTCATCACGGAAGATGTTTCCCCCTTGTATTCGGGCTCCGACATAATAAATGAAGTACGTACTTGAATCTGATAGTCCCTCTCATCACCTAACGACTTCATGAAGGAGCATGGCCGCACCTCACTTTCTACATAATGCGTGGGCTCATCCACTTTCATGTTGACCACCGTGCAAGACTTTTCCATGCTGTATTCAGGCTCGGGTATACTAAACGAAGAGCATTCTTCAATTGGATAGTCCCTGTGGTCAACCAAGGACTTCATGAAGGAGCATGGCCGCTCCTCCGTTTCTTCTATATTATGTACGGACTCTTGTCCTGAACTGAAGGGCAATTCAAAAGGTGAAGGGCCCACAGGTTGAGTTCTCATCTGCACGGACCGCAAGAGCGCAGCCCTCCTCAAGTCTGCAGAGTGGCATATATCACTGGGTGAAGAAGGAAAACGGCCCTCGGAATCTGTGTTTCGTTGACGAGGTTGTGAGGAGGAGGCATTGGGGATGCTGCTGCTGTGGGAAGGGTTTGAAGTGGTGGTTGGCGGAGCATAAGAGAATCCACTCAGTGGTCTTTGATATCTGTAAGGAGAAACTGGACTGGTTTGTAGGCTTTCGGGTTGGGATGAGCAAGTGTTTATTGGAGTAGTATCGCAATATCGAGAGTCATCCGAGTCATCCGACATTGGAGAGTACTGTATGGACATGTCATCCCTGAAACCAGAAAGGAAATTAAAAACACAAAGATCAAGTATTTTGAAAGAAAGAAATACACAAAAGAAGTAAGTTTTAAGTTCGAAGACGTGTTTAAGTTACAAGACCCCATAGTAACAGAAGATGCATTCATTCGAGAATTTCTCGGGAATGGAAACTTGGCATATAGCATCCCTCGGGTTGCCACTGAGCAGCTTAGGTCGCATTTCCCAAATAAAAGAATTCAGGAGGCATACCATAATTCAAGTAGAGGGATTACCAAATAAGAAACCCTCTAATAGGCAGTCCTTTCCTAAAAACCTTAACGGATCAACAGAATAAGTTGTTGGATATGGAAATCCAAGGAAGATGCTAGACCTTGGTAGAGCAATGCAATAAACCGAGATATTCAAGGAAGCTAATACGTGTGGTCAAACGAAAAATGCATGATCTTAGTAGCTAGCTCAAGTGCTTTTGTAACTCCAATGATACCAACAGACTTGGTAAAACTGAGACCCAAGTGACCAAAATTTTGAACAAAAGCAAGTGCAGCATTCGAACACACACGAATCGAATGCCACCAAAGCTCCATTACTCAACTCAACCAGCCTTTGGCTGGCCTATTTACATGCGAATTGACACATCTATCATTTTACTCCTGTTGGTTGAGTTCGTACAAATGCATTTGCATGTATTCGCATAATGTGGTTTAGATGTAAGGATATTTGGTTCACTAAGGATATAAGTATGTCTATATGTCAAATGATTTTCCCGTGGAATGTAATAGTAATCCAAAGCAAGATTTTAACATGGCGACAAGGTATCTTGTATCTTGTACTCTTCACCATAAGCGTAACCTACCCATATCAAAAAGTTGGCATCCTTTCCATGTCCACAAGTAAGAGTTGCAAGTCAAGGATATCCCATCTCCATGTCCACAAGTTTATCATCCTTTTACTGTTACAAATCAGTATCAACACCGCATCTGATAGCATAATCAAGGCAGGACACAGGGTGAGCGCCACCAGGTGCAACCACATAAATAGTACCGATCTAAAACCTTAGAAGAGCAAAGCACATACAACAGAGCCGTTGAGGTCTGCTTCCATTCTAGAGGCATGAAACTCCTAAATGCCATGCCAGTGGCTCAAGCAAGTAGTACAGAGATTGGCATTCAAAAAAATGTAGTACATAGATTGTCCTTGAAGGAAAAAGTGGTTGATTGGTCTATGGCATAAAAGGTCCTTTGCTAGAATTTACGTACTTCCTGTTAGTATGAAGAAACAGATGTAATTCCTGTGAATAATAAGAACTAAGAAGCGTCACCAAAAGCAGTTATGGTCCTTCATAGAGTATAGTCCATTTGAATTAATGAGCAGCGTAACAAATTGAGAACCATACTGATTTTGAGTGCTGCCACAATTTTTTGTTGAATCCACCATCATATGCTCCCTAAATGTATTTAATTGTTACAGCTAGAAACGCACAAGACCCGCAGAGCCTAAATTTTGCTTTGCAAGAAGATAAAATTGACAGTCAGTATCATGAGCATGAACTCCAGAAGTAGAAGTGTACTGACAATCCATGTTTGACAAGCTTATGTCATTCCTTCAGTTTTTTAAAAAAAAAAACGGAAAAAGAAGCGTATGTCCTTCCCAGTTTTTCTTTGATTTAAGAACTCTCACCTGAGATATATTAAGTTGTCTGACCTAGCTGGAGATTCCATGAGGTTGTCAGGAAGGGGGTCTCCAACTGTTAATCCATTCAAACTCGACGCCATTATCTGCACAAAGAACCAACTTTAAAAGGGAAAATATAAAAAATCATAGTGAAATTTTGAACACATGAAAGAAAGGAAGGAAACGAAGAATATCCAAGTGACCAACAATAACACTACGATCACAAACCCAAATAAAAGAGCACAAGAGAGAAATGGAATAGTCCCAAATCACAAAATTAGAGCACCATAAACCAAGAAATTGTATTTACAGGGATATCAAGAAAGTCAGTAACAGAAATTGACACGACGATTAGGGCATAGATTTGGGGAGTAAGGTTAAAGTTAGACAAATCGCTTGTAAATTCATCATTTCTAGGGAGAGGGAGAGAGCCACCTCGCTGAGATAGCGCTTGTGAGAGTGGAGATTGTCGAGATAAACCCCGTCTTCTGGATCTCTACTTCGCTTCCCACTCGGAGACGACGATGAGTTCGCCTCCGAACCCATTCTCATTCCTCTCTCTCAACCTTGAATTTCTCCTCAACCTCAAACAGAGGGATTCATGTAATCTAGATGAATTTGTAACGCTAGCTACGTAGTACGAAAGTACGTTGTTAGCATCGCAGGCACAAAGTTGCAAGCAAGAAAGAAAACAAAGAGCAGATAGATAGGGAGGGAGGGAGGGAGGGAGAATCTGAATTTCTGTTTCTTTTGATTGGTAAAGTTTACAAGTGGAGATGATTGCTGCTCTGCTGGTGTATGTATGTCTGTTAAACACCCATTCATGTCATTTGATTTTTAACCAGTTCCAAATTCTCTCCTTGAAAAATAAGTACTTATTCCGGTTATACGAAAGTAACGAAACAGACTATTCTCTCACAACACATCACTTTTAATTTAAAAAAT
The DNA here is from genome assembly GCA_018127125.1 of Rhododendron griersonianum. Lineage (NCBI taxonomy): Eukaryota > Viridiplantae > Streptophyta > Magnoliopsida > Ericales > Ericaceae > Rhododendron > Rhododendron griersonianum. The sequence goes on along the minus strand of CM030788.1, from coordinate 58,988,814 downwards.
AACTACTTATTCCCAAATAAGTACTTATTTTGAGAATCTGAAACGGGGCTGACGCCAACTTTTTCTTGTGGGCTGTCTTTTTCCCGAAATTACCACCCATTAAACTGATAAAACTTTTATGCACTACAGTTTTTGGCACAAGGAAAAAAACAATTTAGAGATTATCATTTTCCTAACACTTTTCACGATTATTTTTTGGTTAAATGAGAAAACTCCAATTAAAACAAAGCTACAGTACATTTTTCGGGAATAAGTTTAAAAAAAGAAAAAGAAAAGTATAGAAACTAGGATTGAAAATCAAAATCTGTCATTACTTAGAACTCGTTCAGGACATCAATCATTTTAATAATAAAAAAAGAATCCTTTTCCGTTTTTGTTGTTCTTGCAAAGCAAAAAGATGATACGCTTGACGAAGTGGGGTCAACCTCTTTTTGGCTTCGGGCAAACAATTTTTGCTATTAATGACGTCATCTTGTGATATGTGATTGGGTTTTTGGAAATGATTGGGTTGGTTGTTGTATATATACTCCTAAATTGGAGTAACATTTGAAAGATCCAACAAGAAAACCATATGCGATGCCTCAGCTATTTCCAAGCTCAAAACAAAATTGATCGTGGCACTAGGTGGTTGGTAGATATTACCCCAACAAACAAGTCCTTTTCCACCGTACAATTTGGCTAACAACGTTCATGTTCGAACAAACAACCCAATATTTGAGCTCTAAAAGGGGAGGAAAAATGATCAAAAAACAGGAGCAGGGAAAAGTGGGAAACCCAAAGGCAGGCTCCTCCCTGGAACCCCACAACCAATTAAGGAAAGAAAAGATAACAAATCCCCTAATCGTTTAGTAGTTGGAGTACTTTTTTGAACTCCTCCGGATCCATCGTTTAAACCCTCAACAAAAGCATAAATGAAAGAAGACCTGATACAACACAAAGCAAGTACTTTCTTTTTGTTCAGTGGTGGTAAGAAGTGTTCAGATCAGTTTACGTGTACTTTGACTAATCCGGTCATAGATAAACTATCCACACCGAAACTAGAAGATTCACGAGAGAAGCAAATCATGTACTATGTGCAAGTAATTTTATGGGACCCAAATGATAAGTGCAGTCATTATCATGTCAGGATCCTGGCCAATGAATATTTCACTTTATACTTGAAAATTTCTTATCACCTTACCTCTTTTTTTTCGGACATACGGCATTATTTCCCAGGTAATTAATTATAGTTTGTGACCCCATTTGATTTAGAAGCATTTCAGCCTAGTAAGGAACAAATTAAACTAATCACAAGCAACAACAGCGTAGGATATCGATCTAATGGCCTCATAGAGCATTAATTGCATTTTCCAACAAACAAAACAAAAATACATTCGCCAAAAGAAAATTCAACAACCTTCACATGATTGACACAAACATCTCAACCTGTGACCGGTTTAGGTGATAGACCGATAGATCACAGAACCGAATAACTTGGTCGCTGGAGAGACAAATCAGCAATGGTGATCTCTAGCTAGATTCTCCACATTACAGAGCATAATTAACATGAAAACTTACAAGCTAGTAGTATACTCCACAATTTTACAACAGCTAGCTCAATCTTTTTTACCTCGAGGAGACAGGATTCAGAGTCTTAGTGAATCCATTAACAGCGCCATAACCCTTGGAGCTGAATCCTAGACATCCGAGCAACCCTTGTCTGTACGGCAAATAGGTCCTCTTCTTCATCTCCTCCGCCTGTGCCCTATTTGCAGTGTAATGCAACTCGTGAGCCGATGCCCGCTTCGCCATGCCGCCGTTGGCAGGTTTTGCGGCAACCCCATTTTTCATCCGAACCTGTTTGTTTCCCTTGTGTTTTTCTGTGTGCATGCGATTCTTATCCTTGTCATCTCTTGAAGAGAATGAGAATGGCGAGATAGATGACGAAGCTAGTTTCTTCTCTTTCACTGGAGAAAACGTGATACTGGGCCAGAACTTGTCCTTGTTGTTACCTCCACCTTCGCTTTTGCTTCTGTGCAATAGATCCTTCAAAAATATCCACTTCTTCGAGTTGCCTCCAGAAGACGAAGACCTTGAAGACGAAGACGAACCGGACAGCGTCGTGTCTATTGGCGGAGTCCCACCCTTTTTATTCTCATCAGCTTGTTTTGACTCAAATGCATTATCGTCTTGCCAAAACAACTGCTCTGTTCTAAGCCGTGACATCGATCTGGTTTTTCTGTGAAGAGATATGCTGCGTGAACAAAGATCCCTCTCTCTCGTAACCGAATCTTGACGATTTTCACAATAGGAATCCTTGATGATGTTGCTGTTTTGTTTGTCTTGTTCATCTTCGACTTCCAGATCTAACACCGGAGCCAAGGTCTGCAAGTGAGACGAAAGCTTCATCGGCCGGATCTGACCGTTCAAGAACAACTCGTCTGCCGACATCATCGATTCATTAGGCATGGAAATGGAAGCGTTTGGTGAGAAGTTAGAAGAAAAATCGAAGTCGATCGATCCAGACATAGTCGAGGAGTCAGTAGAGTAGAAAGCAGCAGTAGTTGGTTTAGAAGATGGGAAAGGAGGGAAAGTAGATAAGACGAAGTACTGCATTGGACTGGAGGGTGCACTGAAGTAGTAGCCGGAGGTGGGGTCACGGCCGGGAGTTGGGTACGGATTGGCACATGTGCCGTCGATTTCATCGCTGATGAGGTGGTACGTACTGGTGGATTTGGAAGGTTTTGGGCATTGTTTGGTGAGAAAAGGTTTGTTCATTGTTTAAGTTTTTTTTGAAAGGTGCATTGTTGTTGTTGGAGTGGGAGGGAATGCAAAACTTATGTGATGCTCCCAAGATTACTTACCACAGAACAGGCAACTTATACCATTCATTAAGACAACACTTACCATTATATAAGGTAACACTTACCATTTCAAATATTGTAAGTGTTGCCTGTTTTTGTGGTAAGTGTTGCCTTAATCAATGGTAAGTGTTGCCTGTTTCTGTGGTAAGTAATCTTTCATTTTTTTGGTCAAAACCACATCGTTTTTTTACAAAACTACTCTACTTTTAGTTTTTGGTTTTGATCCAAAGGCTGTGATTTATTTATTTTCAATCCAAGGGCTGTAATTAACTGGGAGTATGATGCTCCCAAAACAGCTGGGAGCATCACAGCCTTTCTCGAGGGAATGGGAACGAATATAGCTAAGCTAGTCTAGGCAGTTACCCCTACGTTCTAGTATCAGGTATGTCAATAGACACTTGTCTTTTTTTTATATATAATAATTCTATTCTAGCGTAAAGTCGTAAAGACGAACATGCATTTTGTTCGATGTTAAGAAGTTTTTTTTTTTTTTGATATAATGAGTGGTAATGAGTAAAGAGATATAATTAAAGAAACCTATTGAGAACTGTGCAAAGTGTAAAAAAACTTTTCTCAAAACGTAGAAATCACTTGTCATTTTAATATTTGCACCGGCTCCCATCTGATTGGCTACAAGGCAAAAACTAATCTTTACCATTGAATAAAGCAAGACAAATGTTTGTCCTTGAGTTTTGCAATGATTAACCTATAATTGCGTCCTTATTACTCATCATACTGATACTACCCCGTTTTCTCTTTCTATACAACAAGTCTCATGGTTGATCAACAAGTCCAGTACTATTTGAGAAGAATTATTCAATCAAAATAAATTTCCAATCTATTTAAATTTTAACCTCTTTGTGTATATATATAGCTTCTTATTAAAAAATATTAGCTTTTAGTATTGAGTTTCAATATAAGTATCGGAAGTGATAGGGAATTAATTTCTACACTCTCATTTTTATCACATACACTTACTTTTTTGTCCTTATTCATGTGAATTTAACTTTTTATCCTTTCATAAGTTCACTTTTTTTACACATTAAGGGACAATAGAGTAAATTCACACCAAATAAAGACAAAAAAGAGAGTGTATATGATAAAAAGGGGAGTGTAGAAGTCATTTTCCAAGTGATATTGATAAATAAGATAATATGTACTAATTTGCAATAAAATTTCATATAAAACAACTAAAATAAAATTTCATGAGCAAATGGATCTTAAAATAAATTAAGAAGGGTGAGATTAACGGTTGGCCGGTGAAGTGGGTTGCTTGTTGGCACGTAGTTTCGTAACTGATCATCAGTATTCAAGCTCTCAAATACTCCACTGAGTTGCCCCACTAAAGAAAAAACCTTCCCATTGACGGTGTCGGAGAGCTAGATTATTCAATCCTGCGATACTTCACACTATCGTAAAAGGGCCCTTACAATCAGCCTATTAGGCGGATGGTAAAAGGGCCCTTTCTCGTTTCCGGATGGAAGTCCCTTTCACTCAAAAGCAAAACTTCAAAGTTTATACCTGCCGTACATTTTCCCTCCTTTAATTTATATCCAAATGACAAAAACACCCTTCACTTCCTTACCACATAACAAAACTAACAAATACTCCTATAATAAGACGGCAAATAGGGGTCCACTCCTTTTAACTCCTGCGCTTTATCGTTTGTACACAAATACGACAGTGCTTTTTCCACACACAAAAAACAGGAAATTTACTCCAGAGACACCGTTATTTTTTTTATCCAAAAAACAGTAGTACAAAAAGTATATCAAAAATGTACGTAGGAGTATCCATACAAATAATTCAAGCCGTTCAATTTACTTAGAATATTTTTTAAGGAGCCGTATTAAAACTAACTCAATTGGATATCGGTAGGGGGTTGATGTCTTCATTCAATTTAGTTTTAATCAGGCTCTCTACTTGTAGCTGATGGAATTAAACTCTTGGAAGTTAGTCGACGTGCGCATAAAAATTGGTTCTATTTCAATATAATAACCGGTCATTATACGAGATAATTTAAAGAGCAAAAAGTAGATTATGAGAGGTCTAGAGTTTAAATTTAATTATGACCATTTAAAATAAAATTATCAGAATAGTAAGATTTTCGCATCGGTTCAAACGGATTAAAAATTGGAGCACTTAATTTTTTACTAAATTTTCTAATATATAAACAGTCTCAAAAAAAATTAAGTACTCCAATGATAAGGCTAAAACTATTTTTGTTGGTACCAAAACTCTAGTACATAAAAGACTTGTACTATGTGCAGTGTACAAGATTTTTATGCACTGAAATTTTGACATTATCACTACCCTTTTTTGAGGCTATTTTCATATAAAAAAATATGATTAAAAAATTAAGTACTCTAATTTTCAATCCGTTTGAACTTGTTTGAAGTTCTTGTTATTTTTATCATTTTATTCTAAAGTTTCATAATTAAATTTTGCCTCTAAAACTTATAATTAATTATCTATTCATTATTTAAGATCCTACGAAGCAACAGAAACTTGATTGTAAAAGTACTGCCATATTTCTGTACAAACAATAAACGTAGGAGTGAAAAAGGAGTGGTCCCCTATTTGCCGTAGGAGTACTAGTTTTGTTATGTTGTAAAGAAGTGAAGGGTGTTATTGTCATTTGGATGTCTGATAATTTAAAAGAGGAAGAAATGTACGGTAGGTGTAAGTTTTGGTTTTGAGTGAAAGGACTTTCATTGGGGAATGACTAATGAGAAAGGCGCTTTTACCGTCCGCCCAGTGGGTTGATTGTAGATTAACCGTTTGGTTAATCTTGTGACATTTTCTTGACCATGATGACATCAATAGTTTGTACAAACAGCCAGATTACTTGTTTATTAAGTAAAAATTATTGATTGCATGAAATTAAGAGAGAAGTTCATTTATCTAATAAATTCCGTTAGGGGATCGAGGGCATAGTCTTCATTTATCTACTGAATTACTCCATCCGTCCCATTTTTATTGTCCATTATTTCTTATCACTTTTGTGTCTATTGCGTATATCTTTCAATCTATAATATTTTTTATGATTTTGACATCTTTGTATTATAGAACAAATTGAAATCTATCAAATAAGATCCATATTGCATATTTTTAGATATTCACATTGGAAGATATAAGCGATTGAAATTTGACACGAACATCAAAAAAGGACAATGAAAATGAGACGGAGGTAATACTAAGTACTAGTACTGCATGAATATGAGCATTGGTAATCTTTTTTTTTGATATCTACAATTCACCATGGATCATGGATGGGAATTCATGAAGAGAAATAAATAAATAAAACCCAAACTGGGTAGTCCTATTTTTTTTTTTATCTTTATAGATATTTTGTTCTTTTATACTATATGTTATTCGATATCATATTATACTCATCTAAGATCATAGCAAAATGTGGTGATGTTTTTTTTCCCTCCGGAAACAATGATGACAATAAGAATTCTACACATTTTTAGCAACAATGGCATGCATGCCTGAAGCAATAATATTAATAGAACAAAACTCCAACAATTTCATGAGTAGAAAATAGAAAAGCCTCATGCTCGTTAAAGGAATCCCCACCCTCAAAACCGCATTAATGCCTCCGGTATATTAACTAAGAGAAAATCTTATTTATAGAGGAGCCGTGAATAAATTTATCTTTTTAACAAATAAAAAATAAAAAAATCACAAAAGAGAACGAAGCCGCTGGAAAAACTTCTTTACGGAAGTGAATCGCTGCCGTTCAAAAGTGTTCTGAACGGTCCAAATTTTAATAAAACAATTATGACCGGTCATAATTGAAAACGAATCTCAACTATTGATTGCGCGAATGAACAGCTGAGATTGCGCTGCTCCGTAAACACCTTGTTCACGGAGTAGCCGTGAAAAAGTCTATCTCTTTCTTCTCTTTCAAAAATTAGAACTAGTGGGACTATTCTCGTTGTACTGCAGATAAGACACCTGCCTCTGCATCCTCATTTGCTCGTAGAGTTTAGCTATGAACTGCTCTGCCTTCACATCAACCCCTTCATCTTCACAAACCTCACAATTTTCATCATCATCATCATCTCCATTGGAAAAACTCTTCCTCCCTTCTTCATATTCAAACTTGTACCGACTCAAAAAGTCCTTGTTGTCGTCGAAATTGAAATTGTAATTGTGGGTGAAAGCGGGTTCTGTGAGGTCGCTTACGTGTACAAAAGTGAGCTGTAGAGGTTCGATTGGTCGATAATCAGTACCAAGGGAAAAAAGAGGAATAATCTCGTGGGGTGAGGGCTAGAGCAGGAGGTACGGAAAAGACAAAGGCAACGTGTCTCCTTTGTTCTCCGCGGGGGGAATGACGTCTGCCCTTTCTGGAATCAGATGAGCGAAGTCACCTTCTCTCCGGGGAAGAATGTTCTCCTTCCTCAGAATCAGTGCTCTCTCTCTCTCTTTTTCCAGAAAAGTCAGCCTCTCAATCATTGGGAATGTCAGGGGTATTTATAGGGCACATGGGCCTAGGTCAGACCCAGGACGGCGCTCCTATAAGACCCTAACACGTGTCCCTCCCATACCTCCAGGTCGCGGAAGACTCGCCCTCCCGCGGAGGATTTCCGCGGGGGACCCGCACTTCCGCGACGCTACCTCCATCCCAAGCCACCAAGCCACAAGAGCTTCCCCAATTCCCGCAAGAGCGAGGTCGCGACCCGTGGCGATCGTTTGCCTTCCGCGGGATCCCTTCCGGGCCTGCCTTTTAGGCCCGAATAGGATCCCGGGGTCTTCTTGTAACTCCCGTACCAATTCCGGTACATCTTTCAGTTCTCCCTGGCGGGGCCCGCGGTGGGGGTCCCGCGGGGTCTTCTCTTCCGCGGGTCAGTTCCGCGGGCATCCATCTTAGTGTGCTATGTGTTTCCTTCCCATTGGTCAGTCAAACGTCTTCTTCAAAAGGTGTTTTGGCTAAGGCTGACCGCGCCTACAGTAATCAAAATCAACTGGTGGAATAATGCAGGGGATGCGAGGAAGCCGAAAACGGAGGGAGGAGGGGCGGTGCATCTTGACGTGGATGATTGGGGTTGGGGTGTGGTCGAACGAAAGCTCCCGCTCTCCGTAATAGATTGCGGCGCGTTGAGTGGAAGATTGTCCGATCAAACCACTCTTGAGGAATTTGGGGAAGAGACGGAGGTCGTCGAGCATGAGTCCATGTTTGAACACCCCGCCTTTCCTTGCCCATAACAAGGCTAGGCGAAGGAGGTTCCATGCTCTGTTAGCAACACCTGATTTCTTCTTCTGCATCATTCGAATTTCAAGAGATTATTCGCACAGAAACAATTGATTTTCGGAGGAGTTTTGGGGCTAGCGTAGGAAATTGTATCAGCTTTGAGTGAGTTTTTTGAGCGTTTAGATAGATAGTGAGAGGAGAAGAGAAGACACTGGCTATATATTCAGGGGTGTGGGAAATGATACGCGGTGCGTGTGCGTGTGTGAGAGAGAGAGAGAGAGAGAGAGAAGAGGTTGGTGTGTGTTGTGGTCCAACTTGTGGAGAAGCAAGCGATGGACGGTGGACTTTCAAGAGCGAACACGGCTGTACGCGGGCAAATATTCAGAACTACGGCCCTTCTCTTTCCCAATGTACTCCGTAATAAGCCTTGTAACCCAAATGAGCCGTTAATATTAATAATTAAAGGAAAAAAAAAAAATACTCCAATACATATTTTACAATTTCACACACTATTTATTCATTTAAATAACACTTTTTAAACATTAACGATAGCCCAATAAGTTGTCTTTAGCATTTTCCTTTTTATGGTATCTTGACTATGGAGAAGTTAATCACTCGTTTGGAGAAGGGAAAAGCCTTAATTAGTAAACTACTTGAAATTATGTTTGTCGAAGTTGCCTCCTACCTCAGTTAGTGGAGCATGTAATAGAAGCTTCATTTGGTGAAAGTTCAAACCCCATCCACTCTCCTTTTCTCTAGGATAGTATAGAGTAGGATTTTCTTGGTTCCAAAAAAAAAAGTTCAACTCTTTCGAAATTTTAACCTGATTATGTTTCTATAATGTGTCCGTTTATAATAAAGGGCAAAGTACGGATTACCTCCTTGAGGTTTTTTCGTTTGGCAGATGACCTCCCTGAGCTTTACTAATGACCACATTGCCCCCTGTGGTTTTGGAGTAAAGTGCAACCGTAACTCTGTTAACGGAAAAGAGCAAAAAGACATTGTTACCCTTTTGTTAAATAAAGCAATTTTGTATTTCCCACCCCTCCCGGTGCTCTCACCCCAAACCAGATCTGGAGAGAGAGGCAACAAGGAGCAGCCCACTTCTTCTTCAATTATTCACACAGAGGGAAAAATACATCAATGGCCAAGGCTTTCATCCTCTGCTTCACAACAACCCTGATATTCTCCTCACTATCAGGGACCACGACCAGCATCTAGTCGGGTGGGGGCACCCCAGATCCGGCTGCCGTGGGACCATCGCCGAGTGCCACGCCGACGACGATGGGGAGATCAACCTCGACTCCGATCCTTTGCACATACCAATCTCTCTCTCTCTCTCTCTCTCTCTCTCTCTCTCTCTCTCCGTCCGTTCGTTTTCCAGATCGAGTCCAATCGGAGCAAGTCCATCGCCATCAAGAAGTTCAAGCAGTCCAAGGGCGGCGATGGCGTCTCCCCCACTGCCATCCGTGAAATCATGGTCTCTCTCTCTGTGAAATACTTGAATTCTTAGAACCAAAAAAAAAACTGTCTTTTTTTTGTTGTTTGCTGCGTATTGGGCTCTTGATGATAATGGAAAACCACTAAATTCGACTCAAATTACATAATTAGAGAAATAGGAAAAACTCTGCACTCCTTGTACTGGGTTTCTGATAAAATCTAAAAGCAACATTTTTCTTGGTTTCTGATAAAATCTAAATGCAATTGAAAAATGCACAACTTCGTCTGATATTAATGAACGAGTGTTTTGGTTATGAAGTTTGTGTTTTTAGTGCAAGGAAATTTGTTAAAACCACTGGTTTGCTCGCTGTAGCTAAAATACAAGCAGCGTTTTTTTTTTTTGAGCTGTTGGGGTGTTCATGATTCCGGTCGGATTTGGTATGATTGACATCCTAATTTGTGGTGTGGATTCCGGTTCGGATGGTGGCGGTGAAGAAGAAGGGGTTTTCCGATTGTGGAGAGAGAAGTTTGGGGGAAGAAGAAGATGGGCATTGTAGTCTTTTCGTATACAATTTTAATTTTGTTTTTAACTTTTAGTCTTAAAATATACGTGTGAGGTCCACTCTTTGTTAACTTAGACGGAATTTTTAACGGTAGGGAGGTCAAGTGCAACATTTCCAAAACCACAGGGGGGCGATGTGGTCATTAGTAAAACTCAGGGAGGTCATCTGCCAAACGGGAAAACCTCAGGGAAGTAATTCGTACTTTGCCCTATAATAAAAACAAGTCTACAAGTTGCTTGTTAGCAAAGCTTAAGTTCACTCTTCAAGTACTAGAACTTAATTGTCTTACTTTCTGAAAAATACTACTAGTACTATAGTATATATTTTCATCGTGTTATTCCATGAAACATGTCCGAATCTCAAGTTTTATTGAAGTGTTGTGACTGAAATCTTAAACCAAGTGGACATTGAAAAGCTTAATTCAAATGTAAGAAAAAGTTGAATGCACTTTTTATGAGAAGGGGAATTGTGTTATTTTATTTGGCGCGGGCTTTTTAAAATTCTTGTCCATGTAGTTTCATCATGGAAGGATCCTCCTCAATGCTCTTGAGATCAAGGAATGACCGAATGAGCTTCGGTGCATCATTACAATTAAAGGTCATTTAGGATATTCTGAATGAGAAAAAATGATGGAAGAAGCGGGACCCCAGCCAGCCAGTTACACACATTGTCGTTGTGCTTTTACAAGTAAACTTGCTTTTCTTCACCTACGGAAAGACGCATTAGCCCATAATTTGGGATTTACTGGCTCCCCAACTTAGTATTGCATTTGGTCATGACGTTAATCAAACCCTTATATGGGGGTGATAAGTATATTTTTACTGGGCCCATATCATATGGCTGAGGAGATAGAGTAGCTAGCTAGCTAGCCAAGCAACTTATGAGAATAGCCATGCACCGAGGCCGACAGCCAAGAGGGCAACTAGACAGACCCCTTCTTGGCCCATAACATGCGTGGGAGTGGGAGTCTCCAGTCCGGCCACTACCTTGCAAGTACTACTTCTCGGACACCGGCCGATAGGCTGGCTGTAAAGGAAAACGGTACGCTAGCTAATGAATGGGTGACCAGCTAGTGCACAGCTTCAAGGGGCTCCTCTCGGACCTAGCTCTCCTAATTATAAAGGCCGGGAGTGGGACGTACGGCTAAATCTATTGGTCTACAGTCTACACCAACTGCATGTCAATGGAGTATTATCAAGAAAATACTACAACCTTAATTAAAATATCTAAGGGAGGGATGGGATAGAATCCTAACGGGATTAATTCCACCTCTGATCGATGCTCTCCTCGGCTCTCTATATAGAGACACTCAGACACACCTAGCTAGCTAGCTCTATTATTTAATCCCATTTCCACCAACATGCACCAATATAATTACATTATATTTCTTCTATACATATTTTTTCCTAGCATGCAGGAGACTACCTGCAGGTCCTATAAACAAGCAAATTTTATGTACCTACTATATTAAGAACGAAAAAAGTACTACTAGTTATTAAACCAGAATCGTGAACCTCAGAACATTCTGAATGCATGCCCATAATGCCATTGGTCAACCACAACTCCAGCCCAGTACTCAAACCTATGTCCCCCTCCCTATATATAAATAATAATGGAACCACATCAACACCCTCTCCCGGCCCCCAAGTCACCCTTCCAATGCACGGCAAACCACCCTTAACACAAGAGGGCCTTAATTCTCTCTTCCTATATATATATCTTCAGATGGAAGACAAATCAACCACCACCACCACCACCGGTATCATAGCTCCAACCACCCCCACTGCCGCCAAAAATGGCAAGACACCTCCTCTTGATGGCGAGAAGAACAAGAAGAAGAGAGGCGCATTCACCCTCTTCAAGGCAGCGACGCTCCTAATTATTCGCCGCCGACCAGAAGGGAAGCCAAAACCTGAGGTGCCTTCGAAGGTCAGGTGGAAGAAAATTGTCGGGTCAATCCGCCCTTTCCATCTCCAGGACAACCAATCCCCGCAACCGTCTGCTCATTCGATTGCAGCCTCACCCACCGTTGAACAACGGCCTGATCACGACGTGTCTACCCCGCTGCCACCATCACCACACGCCATTATTAACCGCTCCTCCGCCAATTCTGACGACGGAATGAGCCAATATGGTTCGACAACCAATCTCCAGGAACTTGACAAGGGATCAGAGAGTCGATGTGCTTCAGCTGTTAATCTTCAAGCAGTTGCTAAGCAAGGTGAAACTGACGACAATGATGATGGGGGAGATGATGGGATTAGTAATACAGTAATAATGTGGGGGATGAGATGATTGATTCGAAGGCCGAGGAATTCATTGCTAAATTTTATCAGCAGATGAGGGTTCAACACTTGGAGAAGGTCGAACGTTACAACAAGATGATGGTGGCACGAGGGTAATTACGTAACACGATCAGGAGGCCGGGACGATGGGTATATATGAATGTAAACGTTCATGCATGCATATTCATGCACGTAATATCTCTTCTAATTTGTTCTATTATTCTATTTAGGTCTGAAAGTTTGGGCCTAAATATTATGGTTTCGAATAAAGAAGCAATGAAAATCTAGAAAATTAAGGAGGGAGGAAGGAAGAAAGAAAAAAAGGGGTTCATTGTGTGGTGTTGTAATATCGGTAAAAGCATATACTTCATCCAGACACAGTACTTCTTTATACAGTACTCTATCTTTTGTTTTTTCTAGATTATTATTCTTTCATTGAGGGGAAATGTCGACCGTAGAATAATACTAACATGAACGAACAAGGGAATTTTGACATAGTAGAAAGAACCACCTCTTTCTTGATACTTGAGTTTCTTTTTCTGTTCAACTTTCACGCACGTTGTTGCTTTGTGCGACAGTCGTATCTTTGTACCTTTGCTTTTAGTACTACGTACTAACTTTTTAGCTGTAAGGTCATATGATCTTGCTTATGCTTGGCCTCCTATTAGATTCTGGCTTTGTAATGAGTACAATCTTACGGAGAGTATCATAATGAATGAATCAAAGCACACAAATGCCTATCTGTTTTGATCGATAAATCCTCTTCGACAAAAACCAAATCACATTGCCATACGACACCATGGTTGGACACCTCTACGACGGCAATAGTCACTGCGACTAACAAGGGAAGGAAATTGGAACTGTACCCTAAGCCAGGGGCGGACCCACGTTGGGGCACGTGGGGTCACGTGCCCCCAGGGGCTTTCGAAGAATCCCAAAAAAAAATAAAAAATTATACATAGATAGGTTAAATATAATATATCTATAGAAGTCAACAAAGAAACTCAGCTTTGGCAGAGTGGCTGCCGGGCAACATTTAAACTCCTCTTTCCCATCCTTTTTCCATGTTATCCTACTATTTAATTGTGCTCTCTTTCTCTTTCTCTCTATTTTGGCTTAAATTCTCACAAGATTTGTTTTGTAATATTTTTCACTAATTGAAAAGGTACATGATGCGTGTGGACATTAAATTTTTATTTGACTTATTTGAACAAATTTTTTTAAAAAAGGACTAATGTGGTACGACTATGTACTTACGGGTATGCAAAAAAAAAAATTAATACTTTGTACAAATACTGTAAAAATTGCAATTTAAAGAATGATAGGTTTGGATCAAGAATAGTAAGCAAAAGTTAGATATAAATACAAAAAAGTCTCCTATACCATTATAAACCATTAGCATGGTGCAGTGGTCATCACAAATTGTGAAAAGTTTCAAGGGCTTGAGTTCAATTTCCAAGACCCCTCTATCCCTTGTTTTTTTTTTTATTTTTTCATTTTTGTTCTAACTCTTTTCATTTATTTTTTCATTTTCGTTCTACCTCTCTTCCTTATTTTTTTATTTTTGTTCTACCTCTTTCTTTTATTTCTCCATTTTTGTTCTATCTCTTTTTGTTTTCTTCCCAATCCACAATATTATGAAAATTAAAAAACTAAATTACTATATCTTTTTAGTTTACTTGCTCTTGACTTTGGCATTAATCTTATGGTTGCCACCGCGACAGTTGAAAGGGTATTTTTAGCCATGAATATTGTGAAAAATTAGTTGCGGAATAGAATGAGTGATCAATATTTAATGGTTAAACGATAATTTAGTGGTATACATAATACATACAGAGAAATATTTTTTAAGATTGTGAATAATAGGTGCGGCGGTGCCCCCAGTAAATGGAATTCCTAGGTCCGCCACTGCCCTGAGCCTCATACAAGAAAAACCTGCACGCCATTTTCAATTTTGTATTTTTTTCTTTGCGCTCGTAAAGTGCAACATCTTTTTCTTTTTTTCTTGGCACGGTAAAGTTCCACATCGTCTATACTACATAATCACTAGCTTCCCACAACCCCAAAGCAATCCCTCTCAGAAAATGGTGGTGGTTGTGGTGGTGGTGGTGTGTGAAGTAGGAAGTAGGCTAACATAGTAGTGACTGTTCAAAGAAAGATAACTTATTTGATGCAAATCCAACATCAACCAGAAGTAGAGAGCTTTAGATGAAGATTGAGATCTACATCCCCCTCAGGCAATATACCAGAAAACTGACTATAAGGTGGAGTGGCAACATCAGAAGAATGTAGTGGCCGCCCAATATAAATTGGAGAGGGAAAACGAGCAGCGGCACTAGAGCCGGTTAACACTTTTGGGCATGGGGGGTTTGAGGGTACTGATGATGATGATGGCAACGACGACGTGACTGAGCGGGAGCTAAGAGCAATTAGCGGGCGATTGCCCGGAAATTGGGCCCGCTTTGCTCTTTGACGCTCTCTCTTGTGTGCATTTTGGTGGCCTCCTAGTGCCTGAGAGTTGGTGAATAATCGATCACAGTATTGACACTCGAATTTCTTGTTTTCTGACCCCCAGTGTCCTGTTGTTTTCTCTCTTCCTACTTCATTGCCCTCACTCAGCTGAAAACCAAATAGTTTGAATGCCGAAGCCTCCCTCGTATTGGTGGGGTTAAAGCTTTCCTCCTCCATGACAGATGGAGAGGGATGGAGAGGGAGCTGGTTTCTATGAAGCCAAAGGGCCTATATTTATACCAAAATGACAGCATAGCTAGACCTCATAATACTCGATTCGTTAGGTCGGATACCACAATCCACACCCCACGATGACAGACTAGCAAAAAGTTGCACAATGATAGACCCAAGAAGAGGCTACACGTGACAGACCTCAACGCGGCTGCACGTGAGGGGATGCTAAGGAAACATAGTCCCACATTACTTGGGAGTGGAATGGATAATAACATGAAGCACCTCTCCACTCGTTGCCAATTAGTATTGAGTTGGACATAAAGTTTCCACAAAATGTTCTTGTTCATTACAGTGGCTGCAAAATGCGGGGTTGCATTTCAGTCGTCTTGGTCTGAGAGGAGAAGTCACCACAAACTAGTGCACTATTTTTTCCAGGCTTTGAGTCCACGGGCAAGGCGACACGTATTTGGGTACCATGCATGCATGTTAGCTTCGTGACATGACGAGACACTAATGTCTGCCATTGGTGTGTGCGTGAGATCAACAAGGACAGATTTTCATGTCAAATCTTTTACAGTAATATAATATATTAGCCCCTAAAATCTCCAAGAGACACTTCAAAATTTAGCATTAAGCGTACGTGTACGCTGCTCAGAGAACCATTTTTTTTCTCTTTTCTTAGCAGATTCTTGAAACTTTAATACTGTATTTTAAGAATTGTTTTTCACTTTTCTTAATTTTTGGTGCGCTCCAAGCACTAAAAAAATTTGTTGGGTAATTTAGAATTCAATGGTTGTTTCGTACAATTGCAAGATTGCATGCAGAGTGGAGGCTTTTATGTTTCTAGTCTTAAGCTAGCACAATGAATACAACTTAGAAAATATAAAACAAACTTTCCATGACAATCATGTAGTGGTGTAGGCTATAAGTGAGGAATTCCATCTAACACAGTTTATCCTGCTCTAGAAACATCCTGCTAATCTTGATGTGCCCTTTTCTTTATTCCGACAATGCGATGCCCAGAAAAGGACTCTTGGTTTATTGTATCTGGGACAAACAGGTTAGGCTAGCTCTAAAACCCACTACTGGGGCGTTAATGGCGTCAAATCATGGAGTGTGGGATGAAAATTAACCCTACAGATACAACCCGTTAAATCTGTAGCTTCTTATACACATGAACCAATGTAGTCGAGTAAAAGAAGTCCGCCTTGCAAACGTGAGTGAGTGCGAAGAATAATGGACGAGCAATCTTACTCTCACTTTTTATGGAGTTGATTGAATTCTCATGACTCAACTACCATGAACTGGCTGGCTAAACCTAGCTTGACTGGGCTTAACCTTTAGCGAGCTGAAGAAACAATTGGAACCGAATCTAACATAAAATCTACTATCCTCTTTTTAACGAATGCTTAGTCACATGAAAAGAAGAAGGGAAAACAGGAAAGTGAACATAATAGAATTCAACAAGCTATGGCATGAGAAGATTTACCATTGTAGCTTTAAAAGATCATGGGACATCAAAGTACAAGGAACAACCACTAGTGCCCTTATCTTGCGCTTTTCAGATCTCACATTTCATGTCTACATTTAATCTTGCACGGGGAACCAATTCCCGAAAAAGCTCCCCACTTTCTATTAAGGAAGACCCAGCTATGTAGCTGTGGGAGCTTTTCAGGGGTAGCTTTTCCCTTTCCGAGCTGGAAGGGTGTGACTAACCTGACTACTAGTCTTACTGCTCCCTTCTAAGTTAGGCCCCCAAAAATTCCCTGTCCCATGCAATCTCCACACCATGTGTAATCTAGATTTCTTCATATTGTGTTCAACTATGAGTTTCAATGTCGACCGTATCGAACATTATACCCATGGCCATCACCTTTATAGGTATCATATGATGTTGACAATATATTCCTCTGTCCATCCAGTCAATCTTCATGTCCACCTTCAGTGTCATCTTTTAGAGTTAACCCTTCTCTCTAGATGTGTCCAAATGTGTCAAAACCTTCAACATCTCTGTATTTTCAAATATGGTCTTGATGAAGGTCCCCTAGGTGACACCACCACCACCACCTAATGGACCTCACATTACGCAATGTCGTAGGTTTAATCATTTACCCATGCCTTGTGATTTGGGGGCTTGCTTAGAGGTACAAGATTGAGGTGCATATACACATTCATACAAGATTCCAACCCCATGTAATATGTGAGGTTACTGAGGTACATCAGGAATGGTACCAAAATCCTAGGCTTAGGTTCTTGCCTCTTTGCTTTTGAACAATGGTGCTTCTTGGGCTTTTGGGAACAATGTTTAGATTGTAGATATATGTGTATGCGAATCACAAAACATTTGCTACTTGGGTGAGGAAAGTAAGTAGTAGTTAACTACCACAAGTAGGTATTAGCCATTAGGTAATGCCTAGAAATACAGTGTGCAAAGAAAATTTAAACCTATGGGAAGACTTACCTAAAGTTATATGAATGCAGTATCCTACAAAATCGAAACGAGTCCTCGGTTGAAGTATGATAAAGAAAGGATGAGGAGAAATTTACATGAAGTTAGTTAGATGGGACTGTTTTCTACACTTCTTAGCATGTTTTTAGCATTAAGCATTATGCTTAGGGTTGTAAGTTCTTTAACGAAATGACATCAAACTCTGGTTTGTATGTTACTTTTATTTGGTAGTGGTTTGTGAATTCAAATCACAATCAGCAACCCATTTAATCCATTTTTCGATTTTTGAATTTTATGCAGTCATCTTCCAAAATAAAAGAAATAAATATCTAAACTAAACGAACTACTAGAGATCTCTGTTTCTCCGTATTGTGAAAGGAATGGTTAGGACGAAAATCCTACTTTTTCAAATTACTGCTCTATAAGAATTTTACAGGACAGGATTTATGATTAAAAAAAAAACCTTAAAGCCTTAAAGGTCTATGGAATACTAAAGAAATGGAATATTGACTAGTTTTCTGATTCAATCAGCTGAAGAAACTCTACTTGTCTACTTGTTTTGTGATTCATCAGGCAAAGAAACCCTGCTTAGCCTACTTGGTGACATCCTCGTGTCATTAGTCCCGACCTTCCTTCCTCCTGCTCGACGGTGGCTTGAGCCAAAAACTGCTCTTTGGGCAAGCATTTTTCCCAGGTGGCATTCTACATTTTCTCTGTAGTTTGACATTCTTTCAGCTGCACAATCTTGGTTGCTGCTACCACTGTTGCCGCCCGAAATTTCATCCCTCGCTTTTTCAGTAGCCATATTCCTCAAATCGTGCCGTGAGCAGAAATGACAGATTGCTTTGAATATGTATCTGTGTTGGTATTCTCTTGCATAGATTAATTGGGTGACTAATCGGGCTATTGTAGTGGAATAGAAAGTAGGGGCAGGAAGAGATTTGAAGCAAAGTTTAGAATGGCGGAAAGGGTATAAGTAGGTCCATGTATTCCTTTACCAAGCAAGGGAGGTTACGTACCTTGGGAAATAGAAAGTTCTGTTGGTAATAAAGCATTTAGCTTTTTATCTTCACTTTACTATGAAGCAACATGCCAACTCCTTTTTACAAAGAATGATTATTGAAATTTAAATTCATCAGCTTTCCCCACAGGTTGTATGTTGATGTCATATTCAGAATGGTGACAGGGCATTAAAGTCTTTATGCTTATACTGGGAAACATTTGCAAGTTGTAAAACACACTGCACCAGCAATACAATGCATAATGAATGTCCATTAGGGTCAGTACATCTCATACTTTCCCTGTATTATCAGCGGCCAAATTTAATGAGGTTAAATAACATACCATTACTTCCCACATGTCATCTTACTGCATCTTTCTGTCAGAATGGAACAGTTTGAGAAGCCCCGAAGATTTCACAAGCTCACCAATTTTTTGTGCAGCAGCAGCCAAAGTGGCATCACTTTTGCAGAAAGCAAACCTGATATATCTTTTCTGATAGCTATAATCTGCTGGAAACAATTTATCCACATATAAGTTTCTGTGAAAAAATCCGCATCCTGGTACAGCAACCACCCCCGCTTGTTTAATTAGTTCCTCAACAAATTCCACCTGAAAGCGTTAAGCTCTATGTTAATCCACCAACATATAAACAGCACAACATTAATCAAATGAAGAAATGAAATACTTCAACTTCAACAAGTTTTGCCTTCAAGTACATGGCTTGAAACTGATTAAATGGCTTATATGAATGACTACAAAAATACAACAGGCTGAATCTTGTTTCCTGGACTCATACCGTTGTGCTGGTGTTTTGGCCCATAAACCATTACAGCACATACACCAAATATGTGTTTGGTAGATTTTGATATATGAGTTATGGTTGATATAAAAGATTTAGGAGCATTTTTTAAAGCTTTTTCCGGCTAAAATACAATCTAGCCCTCTACATCTTCAGGTACAATATGAAAACTATGAAACAGATTAAGGAGAATATAAACGAATCAAACCAACAAATACCACAAGGTTGCAAATCCAAGCAATAGAACCATGAAAGGGGAACATTGTAGTTTTGTCATCCTTAAGCAATTTATGGGCTAAATGCCCAAAAGGGCGTACCCAATGCACGAAGCTCCCGCATATTAGGGGCTGTTATAACATAATATTGAACTTCAACTTTGTGCTGTATAAGTAAACTAAGAAATGGAATAGCAATATGTAACTTAATTTCAAAATAAATTATGCATTTATATTAAACACTATTGGAAAAAATAATGAATTTATGTTGGGGTAATGCAGCGCACAGCTGACCCTCCCCAGAACTGGCCATAGCAGGAGTCTCATAGAGTGGATTGCCCTTTATAATTGGAGGACTTAATATTCTTAAATGGATTAGACAACTTCACAGCAATCACACCTAATCATGGAAATAAACACAAAGGCAACAAACACGTATTCTTGAACTTGTAATATGATTGGACTAAGTCAAGAAGATACATACATCAGATACCACGCAATTCTCCGGAAGCTCCACAAAAAGAAAAAATGAACCCTCAGGCTTAAACTGAACCTGGAAACCAACCCCAGAAAGCAACTTGACCGTGTAATCTCTTCTTGATTCATAATCCTAAGCACCACGCATTAAAAGATAATTGGCATAAATATGATTACACATTTCTCCAATAACTGCACAATTGCACACAAATACACAATCAAATTGACAAAGCCTGGAAAAGGTAGTTCTTTATTCCTACCCTTCGCAATAATTCAAAGTACTCTAAGGGGCTTCTCAAAGCAGTCAAGGCAGCTTCCTGGAAAGGTGCTGGAGCAGAGTCTGTTAGTTTGATATGGATATTTCTAATAGCAGACGCAATACAAGCAGAAGCAACTGCCCATCCGACCCTCCAACCTGACAGGGAACACACACACTTGTTGACAAAATGCAGATCCACACATGAGCAAAAGAAGAAATCTTTTCCAACTACCAGAAAGCAGACAACGTAAGAATGGTAGAGATACTTCAACAGAATCATGGAAGAACAGGTAATCTCTCATCCTTTGCAGCTTATGGAACAAGTCTGGTAGGTAAGGTATTGAAGCATGCCTGTAACACTGTATGTCTTTGACAATGAAGAGGTAATGACAGTTCGTTTTTGCATTCCTGGAAATGAGGCCAACGATATATGTTTCTTCTTGTCATATGTTATATGCTCATATACCTGGAAAAAGAGATCCAGAAAACTTAAAAGACCAAATAGCAAATAAGTAATAACAGCAGGTAATGGGAAAGACATGCTATCAAATTCAGCAACTTCCATGTTTGTTTATTTTTCCTTGGTTATTGGCAGTTCCCATCAAACAAAAACAATCCATTGCATGTAGAGGGCTGTTTAGGAGACAGTAGATTTCACTTATTAGGGATTGCATTGATGTTCAGGTCTTGAAAGAGAATACGGAATCAGCACCCAGTCAATGTTAGATTTCCTAAAAAGATGATTTGATCAATTACTACTACGTCTGTTTTCTTCATAATCTATTAT
This sequence comes from Rhododendron griersonianum, assembly GCA_018127125.1. Taxonomy (NCBI): domain Eukaryota; kingdom Viridiplantae; phylum Streptophyta; class Magnoliopsida; order Ericales; family Ericaceae; genus Rhododendron; species Rhododendron griersonianum. The sequence continues at coordinate 58,967,810 of CM030788.1, read as the reverse complement.
TTTATTCGTCTATTTCTGAGATAGAATTTTTCGCAGTCGACCATATGGCAAGGCAGACAAACAATGCATGTTTCTATTTTTAGTACTTGGAACTATGCCAGTGAGAATACCTAATGGTAAGATTTCTCGTCCTCATTAATTCAGTAGTACTCACCGTATTCCACAGAGAAACAAAAAAGGTAAAAAATAAAAAAACAATCTTTCAACATTCCATCAATTACCAACAGCAACTGACAGATATGATGATTATCCATAGTTTCCCATTATTCCTCCTTCTTGACTCCATTTCTTATCCCGACGATATGCGACCCTCTTTTTCTCTTAAATTATGATTTGATGAGGTGTATATGACCTGCGTCAAGTAATAACAAATAATGATTTGGTGCAGAGTGCATGAAATCCATCTAGTAGTAAACAATTCCTCTCTTTGATAAACAGTACTCCATAAACAATTACAGCCTCCAAGTTTGACCGCGAATCATATTGCGATTGAAACTTACTATTACATATGAATCGATGACAGACACAATTGCATGTGTTTCAAATGTGTAGAAAATTTACTCAAAGGAAGTCTTCCCCCTCTCGTCTCATAGTTGTGGTATGTGTATCAAACCCCGCCTTTCATAATTTGTCTCCCCATTTACAAGTTACAGGAAACTAAAATTTAACGTATGTTCGACTTCAAAGCCACAAGGCGCATGGAATAACTATCATGTCAAGCATAGAATCGCTAAATATACATAAGCAAATTGACTTTTTCATACTTCATCTGTTATGGCCAGTAAATCCCTGGTGTGGCAAGCTCCAGCAACTGTCTCAAGCTCATCCTTGGTGAAAACTTTTCCAGTTGGGTTATGAGGGCTGTGCCACAATATATCAGTGCATTTCCAACTATGATATAGTAACGCCATATTTACAAATGTTCCAGTGAACAGTTCTATAAATTCAAAATATATTTTCCTATCAGGCAGCATTGAGAAGCTTGCTGTCTGTGCATTATGCCTGTTTTCCATTGGGAAACAGTTGATAAATTGCATACTTCCATGTATCTCCAACCAGTACCAATTTCAGCCAACCTGGAAACTTAAGTTCCTTGGAACAAAATATAAAACCACATAAGTAACAAAGATGAAGAAATTATGCCATCTCACGAGGAAAACATTACTGTTGGGTGGAGGAAAGAGGGCTACTTGTTCTCGGCAAATCTTTTATCAAAATTCCAGTCAGACAAGCCTTGCATATTTTGGTTTGGAAGTACTAACATTGTGGATTTAATACCAATTCATTGAGTTCGTAGTGGAAGGAGAGAGAGCTATTAAGTATATAGACAATACTTTGATTTGAAAATTGACACTCCAGATAGTAAATTTCAATATTCCATCCACTCAAAATCTGCAAAAGCTCAAAAACACGATAATGTGAGTCCTAGAACAAGCCTCGCGAGGGGAAATTTTATACAGATAACACTTTACTGCTAACTTAGGATCATGACTTCCAAACAACAACTGTAGTTCATCTGTTCTGTCAAACAACTACCTGCTCTAATATGGGTATATTATATGCCGACGTGTTTTGTGCTTGTGAATATCATAAGTTTCCAAGTTTCCATCATATTCCAAATCTGCCTTTCAAAAGATGAGAAAAAAAACAAGAAATTTAATCACCTGTTCAATACAATAGCTTTTGTTTTAACAGTTAAGGACTTCATGAGTTTATCTGCATCCAAAGTCCAGCAAGGTGGGTCGAGTGGCACATATACCTGTTTCCGTTTTCTTAGTTAAAAAGGTAGGGATAGTATAGTTCTGACACAAAACGACAATGCTTGCATTAGAAATCAACCAGATCTACGTTGAAAGGACAATGCATGGAGATATCTCCCAGTGAACCAAAAGTATCTTACTGGGACGCCTCCAGCTAATTTGATGCATGTTTCATATGTCTCATATGAAGGATCAAACAATACAACTTCATCACCCTTGTCTAATACTGCCAACAAAAAAACGTGAATATACAAGAGTCAACGAAATGAACCATATAACTGAGACTCTGACATAATAAACCATCTAAGATCAGAAAACATACACGCAAACGTTGTTGCCGCAAATGCCTCGGACTGACCACAGCAAATTGCTATATCCGTTAGAGGTTCGACATCAAATCCATGCATGTACTTTATGATCTTTGCCACATGATCACAAATTCCTTGAACATGCCTGGTGTAAACCAGGAAAATCTTCAATTTATGACCAAAAATAAAAATAATCATGTGATTTACAAAGATCTTGATCCCTTATCGTGTCTCATACGCTTTCCAGCCCTCTTTAATGTCACATTATGGGGGGTGTGAAATAAGTGTCACTTGGACTATATAAACATTATACGAGTATACAAGCATGCCAATCATAAACTGTATGAGAAGAAATGGCATCTAAGAATGGAAATTACCAAATATGCTGTGAGTGTCCAATTGTTATAACCGATGTATTGAGAAAGATCAACCTGCTAGTGCAGTTGGATTCACAATAGGAGAATTTTATTATATAAACCTCTGTTTCATAAGCAAAGTTACAAGGCTTTGAGGTTTTAGTACGAATGTTGGAGTGTAGTTACCAAGGGGAGTACCGTAGGAAAAGTTTTATTATGAGGGTTCATATTTATGTAATAAACAAGTGTGGCTTACGCACAAGAATTTTTGGTGGGGAAATCTATTAAATATTTGTGGTTTCTAGTTTGGTTTCCGAAAGATGTACAATATGTCTACGTGTGTATAGCAGCACTCACTTCAAAATATTACTTGCATAAGAGCAAGTCCAGTCCACTGATCCATTTTCGAGATGTGAGACACATTCCAATTGTAGTTCTCAATTTCTTCTCTGCTCTTTTAAAAACTCCTTGATTTCTTTCCAAGACCCAACTTTCCGAACAAATTTCGTTCTTTAATTTCTGAAATATTTATCAAATATCAACATTGGTCTTTCGAGGTAATCAAAATAACTTGAAGGTTTCCCAACATGGGAGGCCCATCTCCATTTTCATGACAAATTTACAACTATGGAGAGGTATCCATTTCAGAGATGCAATATAGAGTTTGGTTGGAGGTGCGAGTCTCCATTTTACAGAAATGGAGATGGGTTGGAGTTAGTTACTCTAATGAGCACCCTAAAACCATTAATTGTAGGTAACAACTCCATATGCTCCATTCAGGAGTACCTTTTATCGATATCAGAAGTGAATTGTGCAAAGGCTTCTAATTCTCTCAAATGGGTCAGGTCCAATTTGATGAGAAAAATGTACGAAGCAGAAACAGGAATATAGCCCAAAATTCTTCCGATAACAAAACGAAATCCCCGGATGAGTAAATCAATCTAATGCAGTAATATTGCTAAATCACTCCATTACTTTACTTGTCTGACATCTTCTTTGTTGCCAAACAGACTATGAAAATCAAAGAGGAATGGATCATTGACAGTCAGGACTCCGAGCTAATCATTGACATTGAGGCAGCAGCAATGATAATAGTATAGTATAAATACATATGGAAAGGTGGCTAGGGGAAAGAAAACCTATATTGATTGAAGTCGGAATTGATGGCGGAGACTGCGGCGTCCTTGATGTGGGAAGGAGCGGGGAAATCAGGGAAGCCTTCGGCGAGGTTGACAGCGTTGCAACTCTGGGCAAGAAGAGACAGTTGTTGAATTGGAGAGGGTTTTAGTGTCTTCGCCACCGCCGATAGCTTCTCCTCCATCCCCCTCACCTTACCTTATCCTTTCTCTTCTTCTGCCGTTTGAGCCGTTGCGCGCGCAGTCCAAATTAGCGCCGCCCGTCTACAAGAAGTTTAATGGGAAAATGACAGTTAAAGTACGTGTTTTGATAATTAATAATATTCGCCAACGATATTTTCAGTATTAATAAATGTTCTCAGTATGTATTTGACGGGTATTAATTATCAAAACACGTTCTGGACCATCATTTTCCCAAGTTTAATTGTGGTCGTGTCGTTTGGTGGTTTACTGAACCCCGTTATGCAAAGGTTTTTATTTTAAAGTACTTTTTTTAAAAAAAAAAATTTACGGGACATATCATTCTCTCATAATCATCGCCTTTAATTAAAAAAATTAGTATCCCTCTGCGGGAACGGAGCCTTATTATCTTGAAAGTGGAAAATTCTTCAATAATTCAGGTGTATCATGTGGCATGTCCTACTTAGTGCTCCCAGCCTCTAAATTATTGCCACCCACACTAAGTGGGTCAACCCTTGTCCCCCAACCACCCACAAGAGAGGATGACAATGTGCCACTTGTAAAATTTTCCGCCTGGTTGGTTGTGAGCACCACGTGGAGATGCCACATGCTACATTGTGATAAGCAAATATGTGTGGATAAGTAAACTTAACAATAATGCTCAAAAAACAACCCACATTGTAATAAGCAAAGTTAAAAGTCTTTTAACAAATAACCAAATTTCACCAATTCCATAACCAAACGTAACAACTTTTACTAATAACCAAAACTCAATAACCAAATTTGGATTTTTCGTAAACGAGTTTCAATCACGCACCTGACCACACCAAATTATTCGTCTCGACAAGACAATTCCAAAACTGAAAGGCTGGTCGCCGTAAACCACCTCACACACCGCCAAAAGAGGATGCGCGTGAGATCTACTCGCATCACGCCCCGATTGCGCCAAATCGAGTAAAGGCACGTGATATCACACGCAGCCTCTTTAGGCGGCACGTGAGAATGTTTCCGGCGACCGGCTTTTCAGTTTTGGAATCGTCTCATTGAGACGAATAATTTGGTGTGGTCGGGTGCGTAATTGAAACTCGTTTGCGATTGGACAGATGTGCATTGTGTATTGTGGGGGGTTTTTTGGTTAGGGATGCAAAAATAACCATGTGAAGGTAGAGGTTGTTAAGTTTGATTTTGGACTAAATGGATAATCAAATACTGATATGACATATTTTGGTTATTGGTTTTGATTATTACTATTGCGGATGCTCTAAGCATCAATTTGAGTAAAATCTTTATAAATGACATAATTTTTAAATATGAATAGCAAAACAAGTTTTCGAAAATTTGAGTGAAAATTTGACTATCCAATGACTTTGTGTAAATTTTGAGTAAAGCTCAATCTTTATATGAGTTTGAGTCGATGATCGGAATAAGTTGAGAGGGTTTTACTCAGAATTTGATTCAAAGTTCAAAGACGTTTTTACAATCATACCTTGTTTAGGGCAAAGTACGGATTGCCTTCCTGAGATTTGCCAATTTGGCAGATGGCCTCCCTGAGGTTCATTAATGATCACATTGCCCATCTATGATTTTGGAATAAAGTGCAACTCCTAACTCCGTAAACTGCAAAAGTAAAAAGACCACATTACCCTTTCTTAAATAAATGGCCTCTACTCGAGCATCTCCCATGTACAGTACCCAATTAAACGATGTACAAATGAAAAGCGGACACATAGGCCAGATAATAGGTCCCACCTCTCCTCTCTCTCTTTCTCTCACACCCCACAAAGGCACAAACCCAGTTGCACCACTTCTTGTCTTCGCCCCGTCCACATCCTCCGCAACCACCTCCCACTTCCACCATCCAACCCTTTCCTCTGTATTTTTGTTCAATAATTTTCCTTCAACCTTTTCCCAAAAGTGTTGATGACAACTTTTGTTTTTCCGATGTTGATGATATCAAACTGAACATGTAAACTACTCTTCGATTAAAATTCAGGAAATTGTATCCCTTACCATCACATGAAAAATCCCTTTTCCATTTTGTTCAACACTGATTTCTCAGCACGCGATTTACATAGATCGGAACTGTTTGGTTCTCTGTTGTTTCAAATTTCAATTCACTTTTTCCTTGATTTTTTAGTTTTGGGTTTATTTTGTCGATTATCGATTAAGAGTTAAGAATTTGTGTTGCTTTGTACATCCTCTTCACCTAACAATTGGATCTGCAATCGAGAATACATACCTGCCGAGAAGAAAAATATCGAGAAAAGTTACATCTACATAAGCTATGAGAGTCAGTCATTCGGGATGATGGGTTTGGATAAAGATTGGTAGAGGAGAGTGTTCGATGGTTGGATTTGTTGGTAGATTTTCAGAAACTTTAGTGTTCGGTGACAGTGGTGGTCAAGAAGTGTGGCGGCGGCAAGGTTGGAGGCTGATTGGGTTGGGAGAAAAAGGGGATGAGATCAGAGGTTTCAAGTGTGGCAGCGAAAAGTTTCAATCTTAACCCAAAATGTATGTCACCTTCGTTTGAGACATTTAATCAAGCAATTTAGAACTTTCTTGACCACAATCAACTGTTGGGGATCGACTTCAGCACAAAGTCGACAGGATGCAGAGGAGATGGACTGTGGGTTTCGTTGTTTGGGAGGATAGTGATGGGGAAGATGATGGGAAAAGGGTAGTGTGGGGGATCGACTTCAGCACAAAGTCGACAGGATGCAGAGGAGATGGACTGTGGGTTTCGTTGTTTGGGAGGATAGTGATGGGAAGATGATGGGAAAAGGGTAGTGTGGTCATCTTACACCATAATCTACCTTTATTTATTTACTATTTTTCAATTCTCACTCTCAAATTTGAAAGGAAAATGTAACGGTAACAGTTTAGTCCAAAACTATAGGGAGGTGAACTGATCATTAGTAAAACATAGGGGATCATCTGCCAAACGGTCGAACCACATGGAGGTAGTCCGTATTTTACCCTTTAATTTATATCTTACCCTTTAATTTATATCGTTTTCTGTGTATGACATAATATAAAGTGATTTCGTTCATTTTTGAATTTTTTTGCGAAGAGAGGTACAAACCCTGGGTTTAGCTAAAGTTGTCGTGTTTATTACTCCCTCCGTTTCAAATTGAGAGTCCATTATTTGGGTTGTTCCAAAATGATGGCCCTTTTTCAAAAATGAAAGATAAAATTTGGTGATTTTCCAAAAAATGTCCTTCACAAGTAAATATAAGTGTTATAAAGTAGATAAAATATAAGGGTAATAGTGAAAATGATAGGCAATATAGGTGTAATCATTGCATGTCCCCTAAAATAGTTGAAATCCCCAAGAGGGATTCTCAATTTGGAACGGAGGGAGTAGTAGAGTACTATCTTGTATCCTGCTGTAATAATTGCAGAAATCTCCAAAAGTGTGGCCTGCCTTTTTAATGATCATTACTAGCAGCTGTTTTTGAAAATGTACTAGCAGCTGTTAGCATTTCTGGAAATACTACATCATTCATTGCAAGTGCTCGGAACCTTCCTTTGCAACAAGTGGAAAAGCAATATGGGGAAACTGACATGCACAACGCCATGAAGATCGAGATGGAGACAGAGAGTACTCTCTTGTCTCATCTGTGAGCCTTCCCGTTTAAACCCCTCTCCAACAGTGAACAGCAACTAAACTGTTTGTTTCCAAAGACAGTCAAACAGAGCCATCAAAAGCAAAGACACATGAAAAACCAACGTCTTCCTTCCGATAAAGAAGAGGACTACGAAGCCTCGCAAATGGTCTCATATTGCTGGTGGAGATCGGCTGCAAAGTTTGAAGAATGCGCAAAGTTGAAGTGGGAGGTACCACCAGACCTGTCAAAGGTCACGCCAAGGCTCAAAGTTCTCCGAGAAATGGAGAGGTTGGCCTTAGTTTCCCTGGAAGGACTTGACGATCTCCGGCACAAGCTTTTCTCATACCGTTGTGGGGATTTTTGGGTCCCTATGGGTGGATTTAAGAAGGAAGAGATGGATATTCCTCCTGTTAACACCATTCTCTTAGTGGGTTTTCACAATTCCGGCAAGAGCTCACTTGTGAACCTCATGTACAGCGTTTTGGGACGCTCCGGGCTTGTTCCCTTTGCCAAAACCACTTCAGGTAAAGCCCTGTTTTATGCATATATGTAGGTATCTTTACACAGTTATCCCTCTTCGAAATTGGCAAGTGGTGAACAGAGAGAGGCAATGGTTCAATGGTACTAAAACTCAAACTATTTTCTTTTCTTTTTTTTGACAAATAAACTCAAACTATTAACTGTGACATAATTGATTCGAACCCGTAAACAGCCACGTGCAGTGACTAGAGAAGATTAGGTCTGAATCCAATATAGGTCTCCCGGATCCTTTAAAATGGGCCCTTTAGCGGCCCTTCTCCATGTTTTAGGGTAGATGGGTAGTATTAACTTGTATTTTCTCGAGGAAAGTCTACTTTCACCCCAGTGGTTATCGCCATGTGCGGATACACCCCTGTGGTTTAAAAGTGTGCACATAACCCCCTGCCGTCATGTTTTCCATCCATATTAACGGAAACAACGTTAAAAGACCGTTATACCCCCATCACATCCCTTGATTCTTCTTCTTTTTTAAATCTAACCACACCATCCCGTATACCAAAAATTGAATCCAAACCGTTGATATTGTAAATTTTGACGAGTACTACGTCTATGCCAAAATTCAAGTCAATCAAAAAATGAAAAGCTTATGGTCAAATCGATTTTGTTATGAAATTAAAATTTCAAATTTGAATTTACTAAAAATTAGATCACTGGGTTACTGATGTCTGATTAAGATAATTTTTTACAGAGATATTCTATTCTTTATTTAATACATTATGAACGACTCAGATTACATTCTAGAGGTGTGTGAGATACACCTCCGTTAATATGGATGGAAAATATTACGGCAGGGGGTCTATCCGCACAATTTGAAAACCACAGGGGGTTATGTGCACACTTTTAAACCACAGGGGGTGTATCCGCACATGGCGATAACCACAGGGGGTAAAAGTGGACTTTCCTCTATTTTCTTTGCCGTTCAAAAAAAAAAAAAAAAACTTGGTTTTTCTTCTGGTTCTTTTTGTAGCTAGTGGCCCCACAACTATGTCAATGGAGGAACATAACGTGCTGAGGTCAATGCGAAGTGGGTTCTGTGTGTATGATACAATGGGCTTTGATTATGATCGGGTGGACGAGTGTGTTGAAGAATTGATGGAATGGGTGAGTGATGGAGTTCATCATAAGCAAGTCTGTCTGAGTCATGGAAATAGTGAACTGAGGAAAGAAGAATTGGGTGTTCCTTCGTTCAGATCATCTTCAAAGTTTGTAAAGAGGAAAGTGAATTGTGTGATGGTGGTGGCTAACATTTCGGAGATTTGGAAAGCTTTGAAAGCTAGTGATAAGAATCCGTTGGAGGACATAAAAGCGCTCTTCCATTCACCAGCACTACGGCACTGCAGTAAGATTGTTTTCGTTTTCTATTGTCAATTTCTTTGTCATTAGATGTTCCCTCACAATATATAGCTTATGCCTATGTTAAGCGTCCCTTGACTTAAACATTGCCCGGCCCGTAGCGCCGTTCATCACTATAACTGCTAACAATTCTTTTGCGTTATGCTTGCCACTATTTATCTTTCGAGCCAATATCAAGCAAATTTCAATCAAAGCTAATCTCTAGTCGGCTCTAATAAATTGGTATACAAGTTTGTGATCTCAAACAAGTTTTCAGAGCGAAATAGAGTTTACTTTAACAAGTTGATTTCTTTTACTACTCTACTATGATTCTCCAGTACCCTTGCTGTTTTACTATTGGCCTCTTCGCTGCTGTAGTACTATGTTTTAAGTTGAGATTTCGAAATTCGATTGTCCTTTCATTGGACTACTACTTATATCCAGTTCTTGCATGATCCTGCCGTTCTAAACCTGTTGTAAGTTGTAAAATAGTTTTTGTACCTTGCTGCCTTTGGCATGCTCAAAACATCACCGGGTAGGAGAGTTCACCAGCCACTGGGGCTAGCCACGCTCCGCTTAGACCTGAAATTGCTGTATTTCTTGTTAGATTGGTATGCCTGTGCACTAACCCTTGGTGAGTATTGTCATATTGTGATTTACCACTGATCTATGAACCTGTTCAGAAAACGGGTAAAAGCAAAATGAACCACAATTTTTAATACGTTAGGAGTAAGGGAAATTCTCTTTTCTTACTAATATATATGTGTGCTGCAATACGCTTGTGCAATGAACTTGGCTGCAGATGAGAACCCCATTTTGATATTGACACACGGTGACAAGTTATCAACAGAAGATAGAATTGAATCCCGGCTAAGAATTTGCGAACACCTGGGCATATCCGAGGCTACTGGAGTGTACGACATTGTTTGTCTCACAGAGTACGGATTTCTCGCTGATGAATCTGATCCGGTCACAGCTTACGCCCTCACGGAATCCGTATACAGGGCATTGCTCATCTCAGACAGGAACCACCTTCCAAAGAAAAACTACCAGGATTGGGCTTTGCTCGTTTTGTCCTGGCTCATGTGCCTCATCGGTGCTTTCTTTGCTCTCCTTGCGAGTTTTTTCTCCAATCTCGGGGGGAAGCATATACGGACTTTGTAATACGACTTTTAAGTAGGCAGTAGTTGTGTATGTACGTTAATCCGTTAATGTGCTGGTTGCTTGAGTAATGAATCTTTTGGCTGTGTTTAAATACAAAATTTGTTGAGGAATTTGAAATGAGGGTGAATTTAAGGAGTCGATTTGGTTAATAGTTTCTTATTCTGAACTAATCATCGGAGGGTCCTTGAAGACATCAATTCCGGTGTCTCTTATTAGGCCTTCTAATCAAGGGCGGAGGCACTAAGGGACAAGTGGGGTCTAGTGACCCCACTCACTTTGATTTTTCACAAGAACATTTGATACTAGTTTGCAACCAAATTTTGCTATTTTGACCTCATAAAAAATCTCTAAATTGTCCCAACTTGTTTTAAATGCATAGAACTCCCAAGCATCTCTTCTTTTCGAGAATTGATAGCGTTAGAAAATCTCTAAATTGCCACCAATTCCTCCTAATTTTGTCTTTTTGAGCCATTACTTAACGGCCCGTTGGATGGAGGATTTGTTTTGTGTGGATATAGAATGATGGTGGATTTGAAGGTGGATATATAATGAGGGGTGATATGTTAAGAAGGGTGACCCCACCTCTTAAGAATGGTGGATTTGTAATGAGGTGTTTGGATGATTTTTTGAGAAGGGAGATTTGGAGGGTGGATATGATAGGATAAGGTGTAAAATGACTTAATTGCCCCACTTTGAATTTTTAATGTTCAAAATTGGTTTATTTCATATTAATTAAAATAAATGGTCTTTACCATTAATTTTAGAATAAAATAATTTTATTTTAGAATACAAAATGTTTAACCTTAATTTCATTTTAGAAAAAAAAAATTCCGACACAAGTTAGAAACAATATTAATTATCGAAAATTGGTATTTTAAAAATGTAAGTGGAAAGTGAGGAAGAGTACGTTATATATGTATATATACGTAATTGGAACTATACATAACCCTCCCCTGACCCTATCCTCTGAAACCCGCTGGTCATTCATCCAGCCCCACCCAACCCGATGCTCTGCAACCCTTTTTCTTCTCCGACCACCACCGTTGCCGCCGTTGTCGATCATCTCCCCTCCGGCCGTCGTCGATCATTCTCCACCATTCCTTCACTCCCCACCAACAATCATCAAGATTCAACCTTGAATCTCGGAGTTCCAGCCCTGGTTCACTCAAGTCAGTCAAGCCCAGATTGAAATCCCCTCATCTCTCTCTCAAATCTCCGTAAAAAAACCTTAATTCCACCACAAATCCCTCTAAACCCACTTCGATTCTTCAAGTTCTAACCTTTAATTTGCGAGTTCAACCACAAATAATTATTGTTGGTCTGGTTTTCAGAAAACAAAACAAATCGTCTGAGAAAACAAAAACGAGGGCCACCTGGATCGACAAGAGGGATTTGGAGGGGTAAAAACGTTTGAAAAGCTCCCGGATTTGCCAACGATGGGGTCAGACCAGTTCTTCACAAATCCACGTCCAAGTGGATTTGAAGCCGCTACAGTGTTCAACTCCGGCTCCCTCAAAACTCAACCAAACACCGGATTTGAGTGGGACCAGGACTACAAATCCGGCTGCCTCACAAATCCGCCTTCTTCTCCGCCATCCAAACAGGCCGTAACCCCCTTGGGTTCCATACCCGTGTGCAGCGGCGGGAAGGGAATGACATGGTACTATTCCGACTCCCTTTCTTTCTTTTTTTCTTTTTTTCTTCTGTCTCTCCAAATCAATGACTTGTCGACTGGTCTGTAAGAGTTTTGTCTCTTGTTTTACAAAAGTTGTTAGTTTCGTCTTTGGATGAATTTTGTCTACATATCGGGTTCTCTCAATCGAGGTTGCTTCACAACGGTATATGTGCTTCAACATTCTATCCCTACACGGGGTAACTCGTGGCTGCTTGGCAGATCTGTAGTTTTTGAGAGCTCATTGGTGCATTCATACTTGGTTGAAGTGCATTTTATCGTCTGGGTATTTGGTGTCTTTTGTCCTTAATTTTGTACTTTTTCTAATTTGAGACTCCTAATTAGATATTAGGCGGTTTAAAAGGTCGTTGTTGCATCAGGCCATACCTGAGTTAAGATGAAAGATATCGATTGCCTTGTGATTTACTCGTTTTGTATTTATTAGATGATTAGTTTGGCTTCGTCCAAGTTCTTTGTAATGATTTCCTTTTTGTAAGTGCCGCTGGGCGTTTATCAATACAATCTTCTCACTTTTGACCCCCAAAAAAAAATCGATAATGGGGAGTGAGGAGTTTTGACTACCTTTAACTGAGCATTTCCAACGGGTGTAGACACCCTATTTTGGACTTTCCAGATTAGTTTACTTACGGTATTTGATTCCCCGATGATGAAACGGGTCAAGAACATCTCGAGATTGTTAGCATGTTTGAGCTTTGAACGTTCCAAAAACCCTTTCAAACCCCTTTTCAAACCCTTCAAGCCAGAACCAAAAGCCTCAACAAAACCTTACTTGCATACGCTGGTACCAAACTGGCGTGCGCTAGTCCTCTGCCACGTGTCAGTCATCGGTCAACTTTGACCGTTGACCAGTCATCTACTGGCGTACTCCAGTTAAACCTCCGGTCAAACTTGTGTTTTTCAGCATGCAGAAGCCATGGGTAGGGGTCTACAACACATGAGAACCTTCCAGTTCATCAAAAAAATAGTTTTCGCCGGGGGACATCTCTTACACACCCATCCTATTACCTTTTTCTCTCATCCAATGAGAGGGAAGTCTTAAGGGCTAAGGAACCAGCCCCTAACCAGCTGGTTACTGCCTCTCCCCTTATATATACCCCCTCCATTAGTCTTTCAAAGAGGTTGGCTCTCAAAAGTTCAAGTTTGGTTGCTAGGTTCCAAGCCTATTTATTTCTCTTTACTTGGTTTTCTTGCTTGCTCTTCTTCCATCCATTGAAAGAGTAATCAAGAAACCTCTCCAAACACCACTCATTCACATCCATTCATATTCACCCTCCATCATCCAATCCTCAAGTTCAAAGTTCAAACATCTCTCAAGCCTCAAAGGTATACACATTTGTACTGTATTTCTGTTCTGATCCCTGAGGGGGCTGGCAGGGCAAAGGCTGGTAATCAATACCAGTTCTGGCCCTAAAGCTAGCAAGGTTTCAAAAAAAATGTTTTCTAACTAGAATTGGCGTGCGCCGGTCATAAGCATGCGTACGCCGGTCTTTACAGTTTTAAATTTGGTATGTTTGGAATCTGTCAACGACTGGCGTACTCCACTTAACGACTGGCGTACTCCAGTTGTGAACCCTTCAGAACTGGCGTACTCCAGTTAACAACTGGCGTACTCCAGTTAACAACTGGCGTACTCCAGTTGTGAGCTAGGGTCAGGTCTTTGTTTATGCTTTTTTTCTTGATTATTCATCACTGTGAGCATGCCTAATAACTAGTTTACTGTTTTCTATAGTTAAAGTTGATAGCTTCACTTTCTTAATACTCATTTTTGCTGCTTTGAAATGCCTCTGGGATCCTTCTGGTCCTGTTCTAGAAACCTAGAAACTGTAAAGCCAAGCACTGGATGAAAGAGACCAACCGGCGCACAGTACCCACATACCGGCGTGCGCTGGTTTTCTCCGATCCAGTGGCTGGCCCTTGCATGGCAATTAGGCCTTGGCCTCTGTTTATGTCCCCACACTGTTTATGGGGTGTTCAGTTCATTTTATTTCTTTAGATCCATATCTGTTGTCTGTAACTATTTAATCACTGTGATATAAACTGCGTGGTTTGTCCTGGGTGTGCACTGGTCCATTCCAGAGCCTAGAGGGTTGAGAACAGAAGTTATGGGCTTGGGCTCACCGGTGCACGCCAGTTGTGAGATAGCACACGCAGGTCAGGTTTGCATGCAGTGGCCTAGCCAGTGCATGCAGGCTTGCTCCTGTGTGCACCATTCCGCAGTCAGCATGCTCTAGTTTGTCTAAGATGCTCACAGGTGTTTGTTCTCAATCTATTATTCGTTGTTTCCATAAACCATCTCAATAAAGCATCCATAACATTTTGATATATGTTACAACTTGTCACAGTATTAATCCCCTTAACTGTTCCCCCGTCCTAACTGGTTAAAAATGATCAAATGAGAGAAAAGCAAACGTTTTATAAAATGCCTGAGTAGAGACCGATCTCCGGATTGGGCGAGAGGGGTGCCATAAAACCCTTCCCCTTTCGTAACATGGCTCCCGAACCTCAGATATCGAAGATGACGACGGTCCAGACTACAAGCCTTTTTCAAACCCAAACAAACGTAACCAAACGTTTCTCAAATCCGGTTTCTTGGGTACTTTCCGCAAAATTCGAGTGGCGACTCTGAACTGCGAAGCGTTTCGCTGCGCTTTCCGCAAGAATGGCGCACCCGATTTTATACTTAAAATAAAATTTTGGGGCGTGTGCCCACAACGGGAGATGTCAAAGCTAAGATGGACAATCAAATGGCTAGTTTTGGTATTAAGTCACCATCCAACCATGATGCCTTCTCCATTCACAAACCACATTAAGCATAAGAAATGAGAGAAGCCATTAAACTACCCAAGTCACGGGATAGAAATCACCCCATGACCAAGTCTTTATCACTACTCAACCATATTGAAAGAATACATGAAATGAGCAAGGGTAAAGATAAGGAAAATGCTAAACATTGATAAAATTCGAAATAAACACAAGATCCACGAAGAGAACGAGATTCCTTACAATTTTAATAAAGACCAAAAGCTTCGAAAGTAAATGGATCGTACCTAAAAACCCTCCTTAAGCTTGAATGAGGAGAGAGGTGGGAGCTAAGCTTTAATGGAGGTAGAGAGAGAAAGTGCAAAAGTAATAATGCCCTAAAATCGGGCTAAGGGTGGTATATATACCCCCTTTACAAAAAATTACAAAAATGCCACTGAAATGTCCGCGCAGGAGTGAGGAGTCCTCTTTCTAACCCAATTGGTTTCATTCAAATGTATTTTATATGCTAAAATGCGTAACGCTTCGATTTTTCGGACACGTTAATTAAATCATTTTTAATTGATTTAATAGTTCATAAAACTGATTTAAGAAATAAATTTTATTAAACAGAGTTTAGCAGCGGAAATCTCAAATACCAAATTCAAAACTACTTAATTGTCTTACAACTCAACGAAATAAAACAGAGTTTGACAAATGTGATAACACTTTTGGAAAATTCAAATAACAATATTTTAAACTAACAGAGCTTCTAAGGGTAAGGCATCCAAGGCTCGACAAACTCTCCTTCCTCAGCTGGGAGGTCCTCACCTGGTACTGATCATCTTGAGGAGGATTCTGTTCTTCGGTTTCTTGATTACCTGGCATGAAACGCCAGCCCAAGGGCACTATGATGAGTTTTGAAACTCAGTAGATAATCCCAACCCTACTAACCCCTTACTCTACAGTTAGCAGTTCAACAATATAAGAATTGGTAATTCACAGAAAGTACAGAATAATAACACATCATCATTTTCTTTACTATCCATTAACTTACATGAAATCTAAGGATACTCTCCACGAGATCCTTTCCTTCCACATCCACTAACTACAACCGTCTCATGGGTCCACCCTTCCTCTTGCTTGTCCTGCACCAGGGTCCTAGGTGAGCGCACCTAAGTTATGTACCGAGTATGTTCTCACTTAAGACCATAACAGGAGGATCGAGTCATCCCATGATGCATCGTACATTAGGGTCGGACATCACCTACCACTAACTATAACCGTCTCATGGGACCCATTCTCTTCCTCAAAGAGAAACTTCCCATGACGCATTATACATTAGCGTCACAACATCTCTCAACACTGGGCCTCATTGGTTACCCATTTCAACACAGGGCCCCATTGGTTACCCTTGCCATAGCCATGGCTCAAATCACAATCCACAACTCACACTTCCAACACTTTACCATTTTCCATTTACTTATCATCGTCTACGTGAGTCACTACTCGTAACCATCCCGGGAACCTAAAGTCCATTCTAGCACGTACAACATGATACAATCAACAACAGCTCAAACACAATACATTTCAATGAGACAACCATATAACAATTGATAGGTGCAAATAAATAAGCACAAAAGGGATTTGGATTGTGCCGAGGCCTTTCGAGTTATTTAAATTTATTTGAACAAGTACATAATTTTATTAACTTTGAGGATTTCCATTAGCATTTTCGAAATCCGTAGGATATTTATAATCTGGTGAATTTAAGAATCCTAGTGTCACTGTATTTATAACTTTAGGATCATACAAGTAGTTGTTTAATCTTTTGTCCAACTGTACTTAACATATTTCTTTTCTCTTAGCATTATTTGTTGGCTTGCTAGTAGAAATTTGAACTTTCATTTAGTTGTTTCATTGAGTCTAGTGTTAGACATGCATACTAATTTTTTTAGTTAGCCTAGTAATAGTTTTAATAAATAGGTACTACTATATAGTTTAAACATTAAAGCATCCATTATCTCTTTTCTTTTTATATTATTTTATAGAACCTAACTATCATTTTTATTGTTGATATTAATAATACATTATCTTACCCAATTTGAATTGAAATAATTATACCGTGTATTTGACATTTGTAAACATCAAAAAAAATTAACACCACATAATAAGAGAGATGTATACAGTGGAGTATATTCATAATTGAGGTTAACTTGTAAAAGTAGTAAACTATTTGGGAGTAAATCCTAAAGCACATAAAGTCAAGGATTAATAGTGTAATAACATCATATGGTTTCAAACAAAAAGAAACAGAACACGCAGGAGGAAAAGAAAACAGAGTTTCGGTTCTGTTCTTTTTTTGTTCAACATGGGTTCGATTTTCGTCATGTCTGAGTATTAAAAATAACAAATACAGGTATGGATATACTTAGGAGAAAGTAGGGAAGCGATTATTCTACCTCGAATTCGGTTGTAAGCGAAAAAAAACGGATTCCGGACAGTTTCGGTAAAACGAGGAAGACGGCGACGGCGGGGAACCTCGGGGCTGACTTCGGTTGAGCGGTGGATGTCTCTGTTATGTTTGAGAACGTGGGCTATGATGTTTGAACCGGATTTGTGTTCGGGTGAGTGCAAACCGGAACCCACTTCATATTCTCTCTCTAGACCACCATTGTTGGACCTTGGAAACTTTCTTTTTCCATCTCTTCTTCTCTGGATTTTCAGTGGTGTATGTTGTGTTTGTAATATGATTTTCGGAGAGTAAGAGAGGGTATTATGAGAGAGTGGAGGTAGAGGAGGGAATGGGCAAGTATTGGAGTAAATGGAGGAGGTAGTGGATAATGATGGCTGCTGAAATTAAGGAGTTGGAGGAAGAGGTGGTTCGGCCAAGGAGTGTAAGAGAGAGAGAGAGAATCGGCTGGGAAAGGGAAAGGGAAAGGATAAACCAAAAACTCTTATTTCAAGGAAAAGATACATATACCTATATATCCGTAGGTATATCAATTAAATTATCGGGACAAGATAATTATTAACTAATTAGTTTAACTAAATTAATACAATTCGGAATAGCAATATAAATTTTATTTGAAAAATTTAGGGCCAAAATTAGGGTCGTTACTCACCCCCCTTAAAACAATTTCGTCCTCGAAATTAAAGTGTTGTTACCATCGTGTGTAGTTTTCATTTTGATCGATGAGTCGTTACTGATGAAGGTCTTGTTTATCCCCCTTAAATATGAAACTTGTACCATCTGAAGTTCAATTCATCATCTTCTTCTGATATTAGTCTACGATCTATGTTACGGATAGTTAATCGATTACTAAATTTGACAATGAAGTCAACATTTTGATATAACTGCAGCTTGTTGGCAAGCTTCATTAACAAACAAAGTGAAAAAAAAAAAATAGATTTATTGTAAGAGGCTATGGAAAAAAAAATTGAAAATCTGAACTAGATAAATTTTTTTTTATAACTACGTCAGCCAAACGTGTTCCAAAACAAGTATCAAATTCTAATTGTCCGGAAGATGCGTTTAGGTGTGTGGATATGAAAATGGCTCATCAAGCCTTTTCAAAAATAGAATAAGTTATTTTTCAAGAATTGATTATCATTCCAGAGCAAATACACAACTCAAGGAAGAGTAGCGTCACAAATACATATAAGGGTTCAGAAATTCGGAACTCTAGCTAAAATTTATTTATTTTATAGGATTTACAATTATAAAACTTGGAAGGACGGATGCGAAAAGTATCAAGGGGGGTGACGACGATGAGATATTTCTATACAGCCAGTACTTGATCAATGAGAATTTCACAAAGCTTGTACCAATTGTCCTATAATTGAATAGACTATTCAGATAGCAAGGATGAGATTCTACCAATTAAAAAGAATTTGCAATAGGAGAATCCTTAGAAATTCACAACTAACAAAAGAGAAGTGGCATGAGACTCGGAGTGAAAATTTCAACGAATTTAAGCTCTTGGGTTTGTACTTGAATGAGGGAAAAAAAAAAAAAATTTTGCTTCGAAAGGAAGAAAAGAATCAAGAGAGGTTGAAAACATTGAATAGTGATAATATAGTCAATTGACTAAGGAAGAGGATTAGATGAATGTACAGTCGTCAATCTCCTCTTCTATCCCCCTTAAAAGAATAGAACCTCAGCGCAAAAGAACGTTCACTATCTTCTCGGATGTTCATGACGTCGAGCAGTTCCTCGATCTTCTGATCTATGTGGGTGCCACGTCGGCTCAATTTGCGTAGAATAGGTGGTCGGTGACTACAAATCTTTGACATCATCATGCTTTCATCCGTTGGTCTAAAATTTTAAGAAGTCTACGGTGCTCGAGGTTGGGTGTCAAAATAGTCACGGTGATGACGACTACTAGCAGCTGTTGATCTCGCAAATTCTAGATATCGTGTTAGGGTGCATGTTAACATTGACATCGACGTTAGCATTATTATAAGGGTGGCAGCGTTGCGGTCAACGTTAGCGTTTTGGTCATTGATTTCAGCAGTTCTTCCCACGATTAGGGGTTCTTAACTATTGGGTTCTCCAAAGGCATCGTGTGCAAGCATTTTGGAATTGCAATGGTAAAATTTTGGTTTCACGTCTAATGACAAGTAATGATTTAAAAAAATAACAATAAAAATTTAGTACAACTAGTCAAATCCTATTAGCACAGATATACAATAAGCACGTAATAAGTAAAGCCTAAATGTTAGTCAACATGTATAGCCTATATTTTCTCACGGTACGTTCTCACAATGGACCTATCCTATCCAACCTATTTTCAATCACGATCGACCCAGGAAAAGAAAGTTTTTTTTTTTTTTTGGTTGCCAGGTACACTATTTACTAAGTAGCCTTCTCCAACTGTACCTCCTCTTTCACAGGGGGCTTGTCTCTTCGTCTTTAGACTTTGAACTTTTTGTCTCGGTTGATCAGCTAGCCAAATACAATAGGAGCGGTTCCTCTATCGCTTTCTTCGGATCGAAGTCAACGTTGGTTCCATACTTCTTCAGAGTCTAAATTGCAACATCTAATAAAATATTTATATGCTATACTTAGGTATGATGTCGCGGAGTTACAAAAGTAATAAATAAGATAAACGTTTAACTATTTAACTTTACGCTCTTGGAAAGTGATCTACCCAATCTACCCAAGGCCGAGGGTTGAACCTATGCTCTGATACCACGTTGTAACGCCCCGATTTTTCGGACACGTTAATTAAATCATTTTTAATTGATTTAATAGTTCATAAAACTGATTTAAGAAATAAATTTTATTAAACAGAGTTTAGCAGCGGAAATCTCAAATACCAAATTCAAAACTACTTAATTGTCTTACAACTCAACGAGATCCCTGAACATTGGGGGATCGATCCCTGAGCTTGCTGGATTCTGCAGACACTTTTCCAACTTCGCGGGCTCGCTCCGGACACTCCCGAACTCGGTTTTGGGTGTTTTTCGAAGCGTTGGAAAGCTTGTTGAGTCTACTTTCTAACCCAAGTGGTTTGGATCAAAAGTAATTTTTACATCAAAAGTTATGCCGATTCTACCCTCAGCTGGTCAGAAAATGAGTTGCTTTGGGTAACATCCTTGCATCTCCCTTACTTCCCTTGATCCTTGGACATCCCGAGTATGCTTCAAAGCTTCTTTTCATGACTTTTGGGACTCGATCGCGGAGCGCCACGTGGTCTTGGGTACTTGGACACACTCGGGGCTATCCATGGCCTTCAAATGCGCCTTATTCACACGATTTACCTGAAAACGCCAAAAACACACCTTTCGTGCAATATCGTTCCAATCAAGCAAGTTACGCACGTGAGTGTGACAAAATAGAGAGAGATAAGCCCTATTATTTACACTATTGAGGGCTTATCACTTCTATCATGCCAAAAGTGACATGGCTTTGAAGGGAGGTGACGTGGTTTTGAAGGGAAGTCCCAACATATCAACTTTGACATCAACCTTCTAGACTGCCAATTTTCAAAAATTGACCATAAGCTTTTCAAAATAATTTGACACAGGGGTTGGAAAGGGGGAGCTTGATGTCAAATTGAAGAGGTTAAATTGCCACATAAGCCTTCAAAATAATTTGACATCTCCACTTTTGACCTCTCTTGTTGGAGATGTTTATTTACTTTTTGGTTAGTCAAAATACGTTTTGCGTTCGTCCCATGAGAGAAGTAAAGATAATTAGATCAAACTTGAAAAACTTGGCATGAGATATGTGTATTTTGACTTTATTTGTCTTCAATAACTTTTTTAACTTCAAAGTTTGTCAAATGTACTCGTCAAGATGAATTAGTACTCCCTCCGTCCCTTTTTAAGTGTCCTGCTTCGACTTATTAAAAAGACATCATCATTACACCTCTCACATCAACTTTTACCTCCACTTTCCCTCCTTACCTTCTATGAAAACATCATCATTACATTTTTACTTACAAACTTTTCAAAAATGGAATCTACTTTCAGGGGCCAAATGGAAAATTCACCAACTTTTACTCACTTACTTTACAAAATAGACACTTATCAAGGGACAACTCAAAATGGAATACTGAACTCTAAAAAAGAGACTAAGGGAGTAATAGTTTTAAGCCAAAAGAGAAAAGAAATTAATTAAGAAAGAAAAGATGCAAAAGAAATTAAGAAATTACTTATTTTCTTTTTGATTTTTGGATTATTAAGAAATTAAGATGCAAAAGAGAAAAGAAAATAATTAAGAAAGAAAGTGTGTGAAATATAAAAGTGGGCCCACACACATTGCACACATGCTATGTGTAGTGTGTGAGTCCCACACCTAATGTGAGTGAATTTGTGTGTAAGTGTTTGTGGTTATAGATTAATTGTTACTCGTAGTAGAAACAACTTGACTATATAGTACTACAAGAAGTAGTTCACAACTTTTAACTTAGTGGAAACGCCCCTTAATTGCGCATTCTATTACTCTAACATGGCCAGTATGGTAGTTGAGGCGGGAGCATATATATAGACATACATATACACAGTCCGCTTCTTATGCAGACGCCATTATTCTTCTAAAATGCGGATGTGTGATCCTGGCCATTGAATTGTGTTTTCAATAGTCCGGATCCGCAGATGGTTTATGACCGGTCATAATTGATTATCGAGGTGTGGATGAGTTGGTTTAAACGCCCTGATGTACTCCCTCCGTCTCTTTTTAAGTGTCTCGCTTCGTAATTCCTACTTATTAAGAAAATATCATCATTATACCTTTCACATCAACTTTTACCTCCACTTTCTCTACTTACCCTCCATAGAGATATCATCATTACACTTTTACTCACTAACTTTTCAAAATGGAATCTACTTTTAGAGGCAAAATAGAAAATGTACCAACTTTTACCCACTAACTTTACAAAATGGACACTTATTAAGTGACAACCCAAAATGGAATACTGGACTTTAAAAAGGGAACGGATTGAGTATATATTTTCTCCTACTACACAAGTAAAGTTGGAATGAGGAGATCGATGTTGCTCGTTGGATGCTTAGCCAGTCAATCCTTCACGAAGGCAAAATTGGAAATTATACTATCCGAATCCCAACCCAAATTTGGAAATTATAGTACTATCCTATCCTAATCCTTCACAAAGGCAAATTTGCAAATTTGGAAATTATACTATCCTAGTCAACCTTTTTCACCCCTCCACCATCATATCTGCTGCCAAAACTTTTCTATGTATGTTTTTTTTTTATTTTCCATTTCAAGAATTAATCACCCAGATGATTTATTTTTCCGCCTCCATCGATCTAAATATTTCGAGAAGAAATGCAAATGTGAAGTGCATTTTTTAAATAAAATTTGTTTACAGTGATTTAGAGATTTTCTTTCATGTATATGATGACTATTGAGAGGCCAGGAGTCGGTTAATCACAAACTTTCGATCAAGAGTATTCTTTTTTGTTGTTGATGAAGTTCCTCATGGATTTCGATGGGTGATCAATTGGTTTAGAGTTTTTTGAAAGTAAGGGAATTTTAAAATAAGTTCCGTTTATATGATATTATGATGGCTTGGTGAGTAATTTGGGATAGAGAGAAGTTGTTGGGTTCAAATCAAAGTAACGTATTCACTAGCTCAACTATATTCTCAATTACCCAATAAAAACTTTGTTCTCTAATAATTTTTTAAGATAAAAGGTTTTAAGAAGGAATAAAAAACCAGTCAACAATTTACCAGTCACATTACCTTCTTTAGTTTTTTGCTATTCTCTTTCTGATAACATCATCACGTTTGGAGTCAACTTTACACACAATGATATGATTTTTTTAATTTTATTTGGTAAGTGATATTAAGCTGTAGTTAATTGGATCAACGAAAAAGCTTGAACGGGTTATCCAATACATGATGTGAATGTGATATATCTAAAATCACTCCCTCCCGTCCTCATATGCTAATGCGGCAATGCCTAATAGGAACAATCTCTCCGATTCGAAGGGAAAAAAATGAAGCGGTCCAATTCCATTAGGAAGTCATGTTGCATAGGTCCATTAATTCCGGTTTTCGAAGTTCCATCCAAATTCATGTTGATTATTACTCCAAATTTGTTCGTACAGTAGAGTAGAGTTCATTGAAGGACTTCAACCATGTAAGATAGATTAAAAATCACGTCAATTAAAAATCCTTTCAGTAAATGATAGATTCCTTATCATCTTAAATGAATGGGTTTTGGATGCCTTAAAAGACAAAAAAGGGTTCAAATCTTGTGCCATTTTACTTTTTTCAGGATACACTAATTCCATATTAATCAACAAATTTTATTTATAGGAATAACTTCATAACGCGCGAACTCCACAAAATAAATAATTTCGATCAAATTATATGAGTTTAAAATATGATCTAAACAAGTTAAACAACCAGAAGATTGCTGATTTTGGCGTTCCACTTTTATACGCAGATGCTCTACTTTTAACATGAAATTATACAAAGTGAAGGTGGGTCTTCATAAAAGGTGGAGCGCGAAAATCAATTTCCATTCAATTTTCTCCAATTGGAGAGGAGCTCTACTAGTCTACTCCCTCATCTATCCGAAATACATATAGTACTATTTGTCACCCACAATATTTATGACTCCATCCACCACCTCCCTCATCTATCCTCTAGTCCTCTTATGAGCTCTACGTAAATACTATTTTGACCATACCTTTCAAACACGCCACTCATAATATGGGGTCTCACAATTTTTTTTACAAATCTGAGCCGTTCTTTTTTAGCTCCAAATAAATCAATCCTGCAAAAAATAGGATTAATCAGTTATCGATAAGTGTTTGATTCAGATCGATTGATAAACGGGAAGAATTTTAACAATCCATTTTTCTCAAAGGAAAATGTAGAAGTTTGAGATCACTTCTAATGGCCGATCAATCTAAATCTTGGGATGGATGACGCTTATGTCATGGTCTGCGAAATGAACGGTTTGGATTGACGAAATATATTATGAAACTTACTCTACTAGATGGTGTATTTGAAAGGTTTGTAAGTTGAATTTCCCTACTAATTATTCGCCATCCCTATCATCCTCTTCGCCTTTGCTAAATAAATTTGGCAAAATTCGTTCTGTCACCTCAAAAGCACCACACCTCTCTCTCTCTCTCTCTCTCAAAAACCCTTATATAACACACAATTCTGTAAGTAGAAAGAAAGAGAGAAATTCTTCGCAATAAAGAAGTGGGGAAAGGAGAATATTATGGAAGGGGGAGGACTGACGAGGTACTGGAAGAAGAGAGGGTACGGGCGGCTGTATGGCTCCCGTCGCCGGCGCATGAACCGGGCAAAGCTGGGCAAGGAGGGAGGCGGTTCAGGGGGGAGGAAGCGGTCTTGGGGGATCAAGATCGCGCGGAAGCTGCGGTTGATCCTATCCCCGAAGAAGCTGCTGATAAGGCTTCGGGACGCGTACGTGAACTTGATGCTACGGCTGGACAACAGCAACATGATGATGATGAACATGGGCGGGTTTGGTGGTGGTAACTCATCCTTTGATGGTGGGTTCGGAAAGGGCCCACTTAAGGAGTATGATGAGAAGACGATCCTCCAGATGTACAAGTCATTGGTCATGGCGCAGGGACTACTGGCGCCCTGGGATCCAACTACTAGCATCGTTTCCCACGCTGGTAATCTACCCTGAAAATAAGTTTACTCAGGCAATCCGATCGGAGTTTTGGTTTGGACGGACAGTTTAAATCTAAACCATACATTGGTATAACCAATGATTCAGACTGCTCAGAGGGTTTGAGCAAATATTCGAACCACACAAGATCATTATTTGAGCAAATCCGAATCATTGATTGCAACAATGAACATCTAGATTAGGTTGGTCTCATCCAGTCCAAATTAAGAACTCCAGATGATCCAATTTTAACTTTATTGTATCATAAGACTTCGACTAAACGAAAGAAACACAAATTCATGTACTTTTCTTTCTTTCTTTCTTGGTGTCGTTCTTTTCTTCTTCTTTTGTAAGGAAAATTCTAAAATCGTAGGTGTGTGAATGTGTATTAATGGGTGTAAAAAAATAAATACAAATACATATTTTTCTTGCCTTCTAATATGCTTTATCTTCGGGCTAACAATAGCAAGACCATTTTTTTAATTCCTTATTACAGGATGAGAAGGATCCGGCCAGTTGGTGTGTTTCTCCTTAATTAATTAATTAGTTCTACTCTCGCAATACTCCGAGTTGGGACCCAAATTAAGAGAATCCCTGGGGTGGAATGGAAATCTTTGGTAATAGTAAGAATTTGGAGGCCGGGTAGTGCTAGCTTTGGAACTTAATTTGTATTTTATCGAATCGTACCAAGCTAGGTATCCATGGAACGGGATGATAAACAAAATAAGAGGCAAACCAACATACTGTATATTGATCGATCACTACCATGAGTTTTTGATTGATTGCAATTGGAAAATACTACTACTAAAGTCTAAAAAAGCCAATAAGATAAAATAAAAAATTCCGGGCATGTGTTTCCTTACTGGAATACCATCACAATTTGAATTTACGAAGGCATTTTTAATAGGACATGATAAATTTGCAAGACCAATATCATTATATATAGTTTGTCGTTACATACTTGCATACGGAATCCACTTGTGGTCCAGTATTAGAAAAAAAAAAAAAAGAAAAAGAAAAAAGTGGTGTGGTGTGGTGTTAGGCATCACACACGTATTCTTTTGGATGCAACAGTAAAAACTTCGTTGGTACTACTCCGAGCCGTTCATATTACAGAAAGTCTACACACACATACAATCTGGACTGGAGTAATAAATATTACAGAAAGTCTACACACATACAATCTGTGCACAGATTGTGCACAGATTTCGTTGTGGGGCCCACCACGAGTCCCACACAAATCATCCGAGCCGTTCATTAAATGTAAAATATTTTTTCAAGAGTCTCCGTAAAAAATAAGCTCAATCCGATACCTATAGGTGCTCGATCCAACCATATAACCTTTTATTATCCGAAAATCTGAATGAAAAGTTAGATGGTTGGATGAAGCACCTATAGGTATCGGATTGAGCTTATTTTTTACGGGGACCCTCAAAAAAATATTGGAGAAGTCAAACTTTTTTTGAAAGCTTACGTGACATTTTTGCATCTCTAATTTGACATTAAAGCATCCTCTCTGATCCTTATGTCAAATTCTATTTATTTAACATCAGGCTATCCCCCTCCAACCCTTAATGTCAACCCTTATGTCAAATAGAGCTCAAACTTTAAAAAGGAAAAAAAATTCCAACAGCACATTTTTTAAATTTGGCATGTTTGTTCATCCATGTCAAAATTGGCACGCTTCCTCCCCCTTCATCCATGTCAAAAGCCACGTAGGTTTTGGCCTAACAGAAGACATCTGAGTTGGTTTGTCAACAAATTTGAACGTTACAATCTCCACATCACATTTGACATCTCCCATTGGAGCTGCTCTTAGACCACCATCTTTTGCAGTATAACTGTTAGCTTCTCCATTTTTTTTCAAATATCAACAACTCTACAATTACAAACAAACACACATGGTGGCTGTGTTTTTTCCTTATTTGTAGTTATTCCTGGTTCCATCAATTCTGTATTTTTGTCTCTGATTGCGATCTTGCACCAAGCCGGGACGGCTAGATTGATAGATTGTTGGCCCATTGTGACCCGATCCTATGAGGCGGTGAGACGTGCCTAAGATCCAGTCCCTAGTTTCGTTCCTTTGTCACCTATTTGTCATGTTTTTCTGTTTGTGTGTAGGTTTCCCTTTTTCTGTACCCAGATAGAATCGTTGTAATTGTCTTTTATGATTTTTAATGAAATGTGATTCGGATAAATAAAAAAAACATACATACAAACACTTACACATTTTCCGGTGTGTAATGTGTGAGCCCGACATGACATGCCGTTAGTTTGTGGTTCTAGGCTTTTTGTATGGACTGATTTGCAAGTAGCATTACCCTAATTTAAAGCCTAACCCAACATCGATTAACTTCGACCAACTTCACGGCCACGAAAAGATCAGACGTCCTGATCTATAGGGCTCTGTCCTATTATTCTCTGCCCAACCTTGGTGTCCCTTTCGTATTTTCGTCGGTAGTCCTAAATTCCAGTAGTACATAAATGTGTGGTGGTGCACCGCCTGGACTTAATCTCAATGATTCAATATGATTCGTTCTGCAAGTTTGTATTCTTGAAATTTTATTTTTTCTTTTTCTTTTTTGTTTTGAGTATTTTGTTCGTCTTTTTTGAATTTTTATTAGATATACGCCATACTTTTTGGATTAATTATCCATCTCGATGATAAGAGTCTAAAATTTTAAAAATTATGCCAAAAAGCAAAAAAAAATTCACTAACGACGCAAAAAATATCAAACAGCTAGTTTTTTTTTTGTCTAAAGTGTCGTCTTATGTGAGCTTTTTCCTACATCGGTCCACGTTTTATACTTTTTTGATTCCTTTCATCAAGACAAATAATTAATCTAAAAAATTACGACGAAAAGCTTAAGCAAAAAATTACAAAATGTAAAAAATATCGAAAAAAGTCTTAGACAAGAAAGTTTATGAGAACACAGCCAGAAACGGATTTTTGGTAGATGGAAGTGTATATTTGGGTAGGGAGGAAATATATTAAAGAGAAGTCTCCGGTTGGTGCGGGACGGGAATCATGGAGTGCCCATGCCAGAAACGTGGACACCCAAGCGTTGCCTAACTATTTTTTGCTTAAAAAATTGAGAGGTTAGGTTTAACATGGAAGTCTGGTGAAGGGTCTAAATGATGATATCCCCATATCGGGGATCCAAAGCCAAACAAGTTGTGGGCACGCGGCCCAAAAATTTCCGCGTTCTTGGTGTGGGAAAATTTCGGGTGCGCCCTTTTTTGGAAAGCGCGGCGAGACGCTTCGCAAATCAGAGAGTCGCCACTCGGATTTTGCGGTTAGTACCCAAGAAACCGTCCTTTTGAAAACGTTTGGACCACGTTTGTTTGATTTTGAAAAAGGCTTTTGTAGACTGGACCGTCGTCACCTTCGATCTTGAGGTTCGGGAGCCAGATTACGAGAGGGGAAGGGTTTTATGGCACCCCCCTCGCCCAGTCCGGAGACCGGTCTCTACTCAGGCATTTTTATAAAACATTTGCATTTCTCTCTTTATTTGATCATTCTTTTAACCAGTTAGGGCGAGGGAACAGTTAATAGGGATTAAAACTGTAAACAAGTTGCATTTATGTACAAGATCGGTGGCAAAATGTTTATGGATGATGATGTTTGATCTAAGCAAATATAATAGATTGAGAACAAGCTCCTGTTGTTGTTTTAGACAAGCTAGTGCACGCTGTTTGTGCAGTAGTGCCCACAGAAGCAAGCCTGCATGCACTGGCTAAGCCGCTGCATGTAGCCATGATCTGCGTGCGCCACCCCACAACTGGCGTGCGCCGGTGAGCCTAAGACCACAGCTTCTGTTCTCAACCCTCTGGGCTCTGGAAGGGACCATTGCACACCCAGGACAAATCACGCAGTCAATAGAGATTACTAAGCTATTACAGACAGGTAAAGGGCTTGAAAGCCCCAAATGAAAAGCAAACCCCTTAAACAGTGAGGGGAAGAAAGCAGAGGCCAGGGGCCTAGTTGCCATGCAAGGGCCAGCCACTGGATGAGAGACAACTGGCGTGCGCAGGTAACGTGACACCGTGCGCCATTTTGTCCCATTCATCCAATGCTTGGCTTTGCATCATCTGGGCTCTGGAACATGACCAGAAGGCTCCCAGAGGCATTCCAAAGTAACAGACACCAGTATTTAAGAAAGTGAAGCTAGCAAACTTTAACTTGAAAAACAGTAAACTTGTTATTAGGCATGCTCACAGTGATGAATAGACAAGAAATAAAGCATAAACAAGGATCTGACCCTAGTTCACAACTGGAGTACGCCAGTCGTTAACTGGAGTATGCCAGTTCTGAAGGGTTCACAAGTGTGGTACGCCACTTGTTGAGTGGAGTACGCCAGTTCTTGACAGACCAAATTTTAAAACTGTACGTACTGTCAAGGACCGGCTTACGCACGCTTATGACTGGCGCACGCCGATTCTAGTTAGAAAACGTTTTTTGAAATCTTGCTAGCTTTAGGGCCAGAACTGGTATTGATTACCAGCCTTGACCCTGCCAGCCCCCCTCAGGGATCAGAACAGAAAGACAGTACAAAGATATACCTTTGGTTTTGAGGCTTGAGAGATGTTTGAGCTTTGAACTTGAGGGTTGAATGGTTGATGATAAGTGTTTGGGTGTAGATGGTGTATAGAAAAGGCTGCTTGCTTACCCTTTCAATGGGTTGAAGGAGAGCAAACAAGAAGCCAAAAGAAGAGAGAGAGAAAGAAACTTGGAATTCTTGTCTTTTTTTTTGTAACCCTTTGCTAGGATGAAGAGTGGGGGTATATAGGGGGAGAGAGGACTGAGATGGGCAGTAACCAGCTGGTTAGGGGCTGGTTGGGTTAAGGAGAGGAGCCTCCCATGCATTTAATGCATGGGACTAGTTGATGGAAGGTGTAGGAGAGGGGGGAGCAGTTCTGGCCGATGCAATCATCAGGGGACTGTGGCAGACGTCGGGTGGCTACCAAAACTCCCGCGCGTTCGGCTGAATAAAGTTGATTTGACTGGGATTGACTGGCGTGCGCCACTTTGTGAGTGGCGTGCGCCATTAACCGACGATGACTGACACGTGGCAGTGCTTCCAGCGTACGTTAGTCCATCTCCTGCGTACTCCAGTAGGGTTTTGTTGTGGCCATTTGGCTCTGGCTTGAAGGGTTTGAAAGGGGTTTGAAGAGGTTTTGGGATGAGGCTCGGGATGCTCAAAGCTCAAACACACTCGCAAACTCAGGTTGTTCTTGACCATAATCATCATCGGGGAATCAAAAGACCGTAAATAAACTATTCCGGAAAGTCCAAAATAAGGTGTCTACACAAGTTTGGCATTACCATTACTCGAAACAAAATAAGGAAAGTACGTATATCATTTGGTAACTACTCCCTCAGTCCCAATTCGTTTGTTCTGTTTCAATTCGTTTGTCCAATTTCGCCATATGTTTCCCTCAAAACTTGTCTATATTATTAGACTATCTATAAAGATACTAGTAATTGCCCAGTGCAATGCTTTCTAAACATAGTCTAAATGAAATATCAAACTCTACTTTTCCGAAGGTTTTTTTGTGGATACAACGGTTCTTTTTAACGCCATCTCACATGAGGTGAGTCCCGGATTCGCGTATAGTCCCACCTCAGGCAAGAATAGCATTACAAATAACCGTGAATCAAAAAAAATTTCCTTCTCCCAACAAAATCTACTTCTCGGAAATTTTCATTTTAAGAATAAGGTTCAAACATAGTCCATCTAACCAAGTTCATAAGATAGTCTAACACAACAAATGTTACCAAATCTATTTAATTCCGTTAGTTGCATTTAGGGATAACATCAGAGATATTATGAATGTATAATCATACGGGATTCCAACTTGAATTCAATTTTTTGAACGTCCACTCACATGAGGTGAGTCCCGGATTCGCGTATAGTCCCACCTCAGGCAAGAATAGCATTACAAATAACCGTGAATCAAAAAAAATTTCCTTCTCCCAACAAAATCTACTTCTCGGAAATTTTCATTTTAAGAATTAGGTTCAAACATAGTCCATCTAACCAAGTTCATAAGATAGTCTAACACAACAAATGTTACCAAATCTATTTAATTCCGTTAGTTGCATTTAGGGATAACATCAGAGATATTATGAATGTATAATCATACGGGATTCCAACTTGAATTCAATTTTTTGAACGTCCACTCACTCAAAAGTGACACCCTTATCGCACTTGTTTCCTTAACTGACTTAGAAAAATAGAAAAGCAAAATAGTTTCAATATTACATATAACCAAGTAAGGAGTAGATTTTGAAACTCTGTCTACCCAAAAGGCTACAACAAAAAATCTGCAATTTTCAATCCCAGACAGATCATGAAACTCCAAATCATTTCAACCAATAGCTCAAGTTGTATTGAACAACAATTTTGTTCTCTTATCTATTAGTTAAAAAGAAAAAGACTCTGACGCGAAGAATTACTATTGGCCGCAAAGAATTATTCATGGCTGCAAAATATTACTCTCGGCTGCAAAGAATTACTCTTGGCCGCGAAAAATTACTCCTGACCGCGAAGAATTACTCCTGGCCATGAAGAATTACTCTTGGCCGCATCGAATTGCACTTGGCCGCACATAATTGCACTTGGCGGCAAAGAATTGCGAGACCATAAAGTAATTCGATGCGGCCAAAAGCAATTCAATGCGGCCAAGAGTAATTCGTAGCAGCCAAGAGCAATTCGATGCGGCCGAGTGCACTTCGATGCGGCCAACTGCAATTCGATGCGGCTAAGTGTAATTCATAGCGGCCAAGTGTAATTCGTAGCGGCCAAGTGCAATTCTCGACCAAGAGTAATTCATTGCGACCACGAGTAATTCATTGCGGCCAAGGGTAATTCTTTACAGCAAAATATAATTCTTTGAGGCCAAGAGTAATTCATCACGGCCTTAAGTAATTTTTGTGACTAGGAGTAATTCTTTGCGGCCAATAATAATTTTTTGTGAACTTCTAATCTCAGCAATTGGCTTCAATGGTTGAGATGAAGTATCTTTTTTATGTCCCTGGAACGCTCTCCTATATAAATATATATTCTTCAAATTAGCATAGAATTTGGAAAGTTTTGGTATTCTTTTCTCTTTTTTGTTTTTGAAAAATTACAGAGACATTAATGTACAGTTGTTAGAATTAAATAAACCCACACGCCAAGGAGAATAAGCCTAAACCATTGGATCAAAGTAATCATCCATTGCAACAACGTAACTTGTCTTTTGTTAAGTATGGATGAGCCCTACACCCTTGTGTTATGTATTGTAGAAAATTAAGTTAAATAAAAAAATTAATTTCAATGCCGAAATATAGGCTCATGTATATTTTCGTTGGCTTTCCAACTTTCAACCTGATGAAGGCGAAGATGAAACTATGACTTAGAATCAAGATGCAACAAAATCAATACATTTGTTGCTACCAACATATTACAATGAATAAAAAACCAAATATATAATTAATCAGTTCTTTCTCCTCAATCACTCAACTAACTAAACATTTAGCAATCTAAGTACATTTCAAAAAAAGACAGGGCCCACATATTATATATATATATATATGGAAAGTTTCAAATGTGGACCTCTTAAAATGCGTACTCCTCTCTTCCGATTGAATTTCGATGATCCGAACCGCTCAATGTGTTCAGAACGTGATTTTAAGGGTACCCGCGAGAAATCGGCAAAAAAAATGACCGGGAAGGGCTTGATTTGAGTAATTTTTTACTGAACCGTTCAATTAAAAATTGTTCGGATGAAGCCCTTCCCGGTCATTTTTTTTTACTGATTTCTCGTGGGTGTCCTTGAAATCATGTTCTAATTACATTGAGCGGCTCAAATCATCAAAATTTGATCCAAAAAGGGGAGAAATTGGGAGGTCCGCATTTTAACTAAAATGAGATGGTCCTCTCTCTCTCTCTCTCTGTCTCTCTCTACATATATATATTTATATATAAATGTATGTGTATGAGAGAAAGCAGTTTTGGATTCAAAATTGGAATCCGTTTTGGAATTAACGTGTGAGGGAGAGAGAGAGATAGCCCTAGATCAGAGTAATCGTTTTTTACTGATAACTGTTAGGAAAGTAAGAAAAATTCAAAAATAAGGAATCAGAATAAGATTAGGAAATATTAATTTTAGTTTTTCTTTCATCCTTCTTCCATATATTCATTCTTTCCAAGTTTATTTATATTCTTACTACCCGTAAATCTGAGCTATAGAAAAAATATGTACGAATCCGATGGTCCAAAATATAGAGAATTCAAAAACCGCTGCTCAATTTAATATAGATATGGTTATGAAAACTTTGTCTCGTAGATTTATCAAGATCTATCAAACAAAATCCTCATTACATGAAAAAAAAAAAAAATGAAAACTTGTAACGTGCAGATAATTTACTAAGAGGTCTCAAATAGTGCAAGTGGATAAACAAATTGGAACAGAGGGAGCATTTGATATTCCCCTGTCACATACTTTTACTTAATTACGGAAAATCATGGTATTTTTCTAGCAAAAAATAAGATGATTTGATGCATACTATTTAAATTTTGTGCACTAATATAAAAATCAAAATTTTAATTCGAAACCGTCAAAAAATTTCCCTGTGTTCCTGATATGCCGTATTAACGGTGGGCAGTAGGTGACCAAAAAAAATTAAAAAAAAACAGTGGGCTGTGGGCTAGTGCCCAAATAAACCCAATTTATTTCTAGTGGGAGCTTAGTTAGCATACTCTATGGGGAAAATGACGGCCAATGACGTGTTTTAATAATTAATACCCGCTAAGAACATGTTGAGAACATTTGTTAATACTGAAAATGTCTTCGGCGGGTATTAATTATCAAAACACGTCCTGAGCCGTCATTTTCCCTACTCTATGTCCCTATGGCCGGCCTCTTATTACAGTTAACACAATATTTATAGTTAGCGATTTTAGGAAAAATCAGATTCACCGGATATTTATAAATGTATAAACAAATTACATTTTGTTTCAACATTAGACAGTTTAAGTTTATAGTCAACGTAGCTTCCCATTTTTTGAAACAAAATACAATTTGTTCATGCATCTATAAATGTCCGATGAATCTGATTTTTTTTCATAGACATAGATTACTGTGAATTCTACGAGATGAACAGTTTCAGTTATCGGCATAGGCTTGAGGGTGGAAGCCAAGCCACAAGGGAAGTATGGAGGAGTGTGGAGAGGAATTGATCCCGAAGTTCACAGGCCAACCCAAAAACTTGCCAAGTACTAGTAACATACTTGCTAATATGGGCAAACAATATACAAAAATGACTCAATGGGCCAGACTTCGGGCCCGTGTAAACTACCACTTACATATACTGGGCCTTCAGCCCTGGCAGCCCACCCCATTATTCCATGCCCTCAGCTCTCTCTCTATCCCCCAGAAAGCTAAAGCTCATCCACCGATTGTTTTCTTCTTCAATAAGCTGGTAACATGTTATTATCAGCATAAGAAAAACAAAACAGGAAGAAAAAAAAATAGAAGAAAAGTGTTCCAAAAACTATATAAAAAAAAATACGGACAAATAAAAAGCACTGCCTAAGACTCTTTTTTTTGAAAAATCATAAACTTCATTCATTGAAACTAATAGTAGTAGTTATTAAAAAATTAGTCAACTCCCCAAGGATGACTTTTCCCATCTCATGGGCAACATGGACGACGACCGTTTAACTAACCAAAAATGATACTCACACAACAATTTTGGATCGTTGTGTGAGTAGCATTGTTGCTAACTATAACAACCGACAAAAGTAGAGAACATACTACTCTAGACAACGACAACATGCATATCCGAGACTATATATAGAACCTAGCTAAGCTAGCCAGATATATACCCGAAGCAATTAATATCCTTAATTTGGCAAAAACTTCACTAACATCAACCTATCAATGAACACTATATATAGCATTAGATCAAAACCCCTGATTAATTAATGCACCGGCGGATCCCCTCCAAAAACACGTTTTTGCCTCCGCTAGCTATAGTTGCTGTCAATATATATATATATATAGGTTCTTTTCCTCCCAACGACTGAGTTTGACTTGTCGATCATCATACGCTACCCAATCCTTATACCATGCAGGCTCCGTCAATGCAAATTAGCTTTCCTTAAACTAGATCATCATAGTTTACGGAAAGATTATTTACTTGATTATTTACTAATTACATGTGAAACAGAAGTACTACTACGTACATACTCACCCACACTGTTAGTTAGTGGCCGGATTCGTTTAAGGATTCAAGCAATGTACATTGCTTTGGAATATAGTCTGATCTTCGCCCCCTCTAAACGTATATTTCAATCTTTAATTAACTTCACTGTTTGTTTGAAATGTGAGTCGCTCCACTATTAACATGTATAGTAGTAGTTGTTAGGGATTGGGGGTAAGATTGATCTTGAGGAAATGATCGTAGGTTTCACATAAGGAAATGGATAGTAAGAAAAAGATTATGTGTTATATTCTGAAATTCTTGTATTTCAATTAATATGATCATACATGTTTAGATGTAATTTAAGGGGATAGTAGGGTAAGGGTTTTATTTACTGAGTGTCGACTTACTGCGTTTAAAACGCTAGGTACCGAAGAGGAGCAATTCAATCAACCGGAGGAGCAGTACCCCACTGAAGATCTCTCGGCCCAGGAAGGAGAGTTTGTCAAACCCTGGACTAAGAAGTATTACTAGAAGAAGCTCTTAATATTTTAGTATTGTATGTTCCATTCCAAGAAGTGTTTGCACAACTTATCAAACTTTGTTTATTACCGGTTTGTAATAATTATGGATGTCAACTTAAACTTTTATAATTAAAGACTTTCCCTATTTATCTCTACCTTTTATTAAATGCATTCTTTGGAAATTATTAAATTATTTAAAAAGATTTAAATAACGTGTCCGATTGTCCGAAAATCGAGACGTTACAGCTCCACTATTATTAACATGGAGTAGTTGTTGGGAATACAGTTCATTAATTTCTACGGATTATTCTTACTTAACGCGTAAGGAAGGAAAAGCAAATAGAGGGTTTCGTTATGCACTACTAGTTCTTTATTATTCCAAGTTTCCAACTAATGCCTATGTAAATTTTGTCAACTCAACGTGCGTGTGTTACGGGTGACTAACAAACTCTGAGAAAGTGAGAATTGAGTTTTTTTTGTTTTTGTTTTTGTTTTTTTGGGTAATGTCCGGTGTCTGGAGCCAGCTTGCACACACCTCATACTGATCTTTATAGTCCCTCTCCCATAGTCGTTTCACACGCTTACGCGTGCGAGTGAAGTAGACCCAATAGTTGCTAGTAAAGGAAAATCGAATTTGAATACTTAAGAGAGAATATTACTAGAATTGAGAGTCTTTTAAAGAGTTCCAAATGATAAAACTTTTTCTTCGTTTCCAAGATTTGCACAGAATTTGTTTGCCACCCAAGTGATGCTTTTCGGAATCACTTTCAAAATCAACTTTTTCTCAAATAAAGTGTGTCCCTAAAGCATGAGAAAGTTTTCATCTCTAGCTAGCAACGACAACCACTTTAGATTTTGTTTAGATCTGTCTTTGGTTTTTTCAGGAACTAGATTTCCCTAATCTTGAATTTTATAGAAAAAGGAAAGGTCAATGTGTTTTTTTTTTTTATTGTAATTTACTTATTACGCCTGATTAGTTTTTTATTATTCAAATATTAGTACCGTGTCTGATCTTGTTTTAATTATTACCCTTTTAACCACTAATAATGTTTAAAAGGAGGGCCAAAACCTTTCTGGCATCTGACAGGAAGCTTCACGGCTTCACCTATCAAATTTAAAGGAAGGTGAAAGTAGTACTCCGTAGTACTATTTTAATGTGAAAATGATGCCATCGATCAGAGACACTTAAATTGATTTTCCGCTTGATCGGAAAAAAAAAGAGACAATTAAATTAGTTGGGGATTCGAGAAAATCAAATATAAATTTGACAATTTTAGAATATTTGTGAATGTAAAATACAGAGATGTTAGATTGACATGAAAAAAGCTGGCATCTCTACATCTATAAATTAATATGGTTCAAGTACTCCATAACTGGGTAGGAAAAGGGAACTCCAGTACCTTATTTTTTGCTAATCAAAAGAACAAGTGCCTTATTTTGGTTTTTCTTATCTATCCTAGTAAAATTATTTGTTGTGTACAATGGATTTGATTTCTCTTGCCAACATTTAAAATCACAAGGTATGGGATAAAGTCTTTGTCTATAGGTTACTTTGAAAGTCACATTCCAACTATCTATCAACATCCATAGAACAAAAATGTATGGGGTTCTCGATCCTTTTTTCCATTTTGATAATGAACACTATTTTTAAATCTTGAATTTTACGGAAAAAGGAAAGGGCAATGTTTTTTTATTATATAATTTCTTTTTTGTTTTACTTGCCGACATTTAAAACCATTTCATAGACGATTTTCTGCCGTCAAGTCTTTGTCTATAAGTTATTTTGAAAGTCACATTCCAACTATCTATCTAAAGAAAAGAAAAAGTGTACGGGGTTCTCTTTTCTGTGTGGTAATAACATTGTTTTTAAATCTTGAATTTTTATAGAAAAAGGAAAGGGCACTTTTTTAAAAAAAAAAAATTGTTATTTATTTCACTTGCCAACATTTAAAATTATTTCATAGCTGATCTTTTGCCATCAAGTCTTTGTTTGTTGGTTATTTTGAAAGTCACATTCCAACTATCTATCTATATCTGTAAAACAATAGGGTATGGAGTCCTCTCTTCTTCTTCTTTTCTAATTAACATTGCTCTTAAAATTTAATTTTATAGAAAAATGAAAGGGCAATGTTTTTTTTTTGATAATATGTTTTTTTTATTTCACTCGCCAACATTTAAAATCATTTCATAGCTAATCTTTGTTGTCAAGTCTTCGTCTATATGTTATTTTGAAAGTCGCAGTCCAACTATCTATCTATATCTATAGAACAAAAGGATACAAAGTCCTCTTTGTTTCTTTTTTATTTTTGGTAATTAAACACTGTTTTTAAATCTTGAATTCCATAGAAAAAAAGGAAGGGGCAATGTTTTTCTTTATAATTGTTTTTTTTATGATTTCTTTTTAATTTCACTTGCCAGAATTTAAAATCATTTCATCGCTCATCTTCTGTCAACGTCGTCAAGTCTTCATCTATTGATTATTTTGAAAGTCACATTCCAACTATCTATCTATATCTATAGAATATATTAAGGCCTCGTTTGATAACAGTGATAGATGGATGGGATTCGTAAGGAGATGGGATTAGGATTGGGATTCGTAAGGAGATGGGATTGGTAATGAGAAGGGATTGATAATGAGTATGTTTGTTTGGGATGGGATTAAATGATGGGATTATTAATATCATGTTTGTTTGAGATGGGATTAGATGATGGGATTGGATTGATAGAAGAAATTGGTAATGAAAAGGGATTGGTAATGTGAAGGAGTTGGGATTGGACTATTAATACCCCTCAATACCAAGTCCCACGGGGTATTAGCAATACCCCCTATTACCCGGATTTTTAATCCCATCGGACTACTAGTCCGAACCATTTTTGGTTACCAAACAAGGTATTAATAATACCAACACTCTACCAATCCAATCCCAACCCCTTGGAGGGTTATCAAACGGGGCCTAAGTGTATGGAGTCCTCTTTTTTTCTTTTTCTTTTTCTTTTTTGCTAATTAACACTATTTTTAAATCATGAATTTTATGGAAAAAGGACAATGTATTCTCTTTCTTCTCTTTTTCTTTTTGATAATTTTGTACGCCTAATTGGTTTTCTATTATTCAAACTTAATTTAGTGTGTCTGATCTTGTGTTAGTTACGTACACTTTGAAATTGTCATAAAGGGTCCCCGCAAAATGCTTTAACCACCATGTTTAAAAGGAGGCCAAATCTTTTTTGCCTCCTGTTATTGAGCAAAGACACGTAAATTGGTTGTCCAAGTGTCAAAACACATAGAGATAATTAGATTGACATGAAGAAAAAAAAACCCGGCATCTCTGCATCTGAAAATATGGTTCAGATAAGGTATAGGAAAAGGGGAGTCCAGCTCCTCAGAGAACAATCTCTTTCCGATCACACTTCAATGATCGGACCGTTTATATTTTTGGACTCATTGAGAGCATCAAAGCATGCCAAAATCAAGTTGATCGATTGATATGATTTTGAAATGTATTTAGTATATTGCAAAATTAGTAGAAATGGATTTTGTTCCAGTGATGCAATCTTGTTTTTTGCAAGATAAATGTGTTTCAAAAAATCACATCAAATGATGTCTAATAAACTTGATTTTTTGCCATACTTGATGTTCTCAACGAGCTAAACAAAATGAATAGCCTCTACTAGCTCCTCTTCATTACAGAAAGCTATTTCCATGTCAAATAGTACTTTCACTCCCACCCTTATATATACGACGATATGAAGAAGTATAAGCCCGAACTTGATTAGTGTCTTTTAGGATTTCGTGAGATCATAAAAAATATTTCCGAACCTAAATTGTTCTCTCCAATCCATTAGACTCATAAAAGGGGGATTCCAGACTTCCAGTACCTTATTTTGCTAAGCAGAGGAACAATATATCTTATTTTAGTTTTTCTTATCAGTCCTTGTAAAATTAATTTTTTCTAATGTGGTTTTGATTTCACTTGCCAACATTTAGTCTTCAACCAAGTCTTCCACTATAGGTAATTTTGGAAGTCAAGCTCCAAATATCTACTCGGAGTACCATCTACATCTAATTTATCTATCTAGTGGAAAAAAGGGTGAGGACTACAAGAAGTTGTCGTCGTCATCGTCTTCGAAAAGGGTGAGGACTACAAGAAGTCGTCGTCATCGTCTCCTTTTTTTTCTCTTTCTTTTTTGGTTGAAGGGTTTGAAGTCTTCAAGTGCTGGGAGCCTGTGATTCAGAAGCATGAGCCGTGGTAGCTTGTGGTCTTATGTCTGGACTCTGGAGGAAAACAGTCGAGAAAGGAGAGTTTAATCGTAAAAGATTACTTACTCCCTCATCCCAAAAAGTTTGTCTCCTAAGAAATTATGTAAGGAACTAACTTTACGGAACGGATGGAGTACAAGATATACGTCGGGACGATACCAATAAATGCAATACTACATTGTACTCTGTTAATCACACCAGACACTTAATCAGATGGTCCTAAAAGCTCATGCGATCTTGTTTAACCTTAATTAGTGTATATGATTTTTAGCAATGCAATAATGAGAAGTCAAATTGATCTGGAACAACTTCCACAAGATTTTGTTGGAATACCTATGATTGCATTTTGTAGGTGATTGGTCAGATAAACTGAACTACGTACTCTTTATTTGTGGGACATTAAATTCATCTCACTTAGATCATCCGTGGAGAATGAGATTGATTTTTTTAATTATGAGTAGTTGAACTTGTGACCTCCGTTCAAGACCTATAAATTTTAATCTTACGATAATTTGAGATTTTTACTCACCCTTTATGCATTGGCCTCATCGGTTAACACCTACCAGTTAATTTATTTAGCTTGTCTTGTATAGAAAAGCTAATAAATCGTGTTCTATAATAATTTGATTCGATTTTGTAAAAAGTTTGCACCATTCACAACTTATGCTAAATCCTTTTCTCAGTAAAAATAACCAAAATTATAACTAAAAAAGCTATCTTCCAGCCGATTACAAATGGGGTCATTATATGTACATATCTAGTTAGATATGCACTAGTTTTGAATTCAAATTAATTTGAATTTTTAAAGGGATTGGTGGGCCCCACATTGCGATCTGTGCACGATCTATGCAAAAAATTTATGTATGAACAAACTTTTCGTTATCTTTTTTTGCTTCGCAGGATATTACATGTATTAACGAGTTCTTTTAATTTTTGAATTTGTTCCAGTAAAATATATTCTTTTTTTAAGTTCAATTTCGATGCTGACTCCACCACTTAGAATATTACTAGTATTACATTTATTTATCTCCTAATTACCAATCTATAACCGTATCAAGTATTTTTGACCTTTTTTTTTTAGGGAAATGATATTGGCACTCCAAAAATTGATGCAGGCACTCCAAAAAATAAAGAAAAGTGACTTTGGAATTACATTGATTTTGGAGTGCCTGCATCAATTTTTGGAGTGCCAATATCATTTTCCTTTTTTTATCGGCATTTTTGACATTTTTGTTAGGCTTTAGATGTACCAATTCGTACCCAAAAAAAAGGATAAGACTGCTGATTTTGCCATTTCTTTTTTTTTGTTAACGCTACTCTTTTGTAAATATATTTTTAGTGTAAAAATATATTTATAAGAAAATAGCGTTAACAAAAAAGAGAGTAACAAAATCATTTCACAACGAGAAAGGGGGCTTATTATCACACTATTATTCGATGCTTGGCTGTGGATTCCTATGGTGGAAAACGCAAAGCTTGAAAGAGACTCTCATTTCTCTCTCCAACTCCCCTGACTCTCTCTCTCTCTACTCGCGCCTCCATACTGCTGAGAGAGAGAAGAGGAGGAAGAGGGAGATTTACTGGACTATTGCGCATGTCGGAGCAGAATAGCACCCGGCCCCTCTTTCCCTCTCTGTTTCGATTCATGGTTTCTTCTCTCTCTACCTCATCTCTCGTCCAAGTTCGCTTCGTCCCCACGGCATGCGATTAGGGGAGAGAGAAGAAAAGGACCGGACGATTGGATTCCACCAATCTGCCTCTCAACTCTGGCAGACCTCAAAGGAACCCTAGCGTTCCTCATCTCCTCCACTTTACCACATCGTCTTCCCGATTGCAAATCAACAAGGAAGGGAAGAGGAGGCCTTCACCGCTTCAACATGCTTTGGCTTATGCGATTATCGGGGTTTTTCTCTGCCGCATTGGTGATGATTGTCCTCTCTCCGTCTCTGCAGTCGTTTCCACCCGCAGAAGCCATCAGATCCCACAGCCTCGACAGTCAAAATCCAGCCGTCGATCCGCCCAACCGATTCTCCTTCAGAAAATCATCCGCATTCCCCAATGCACACGAATGCAGTTCCAATAACCGCAACAAATTGAAGAAAACCGGCGTGTGCGACCCCTCTCTCGTCCACGTCGCCATTACTCTCGATGTCGACTACCTACGCGGATCAATCGCCGCCGTCCATTCCAT
Organism: Rhododendron griersonianum; assembly: GCA_018127125.1. Taxonomy (NCBI): domain Eukaryota; kingdom Viridiplantae; phylum Streptophyta; class Magnoliopsida; order Ericales; family Ericaceae; genus Rhododendron; species Rhododendron griersonianum. The sequence continues at coordinate 58,925,695 of CM030788.1, read as the reverse complement.
CCTCCACAATTCCTTGTGTGCCGAGAGCATATTCTTTCACTTCCTTGTATCGGAGACCGATCTCGAAACCCTAGTCCGGTCCACTTTCCCTAATTTGAACTTCAAGGTCTATTACTTCGATCCGGAGATGGTGCGGGGCCTGATCTCGACTTCAGTGAGGCAAGCACTAGAACAGCCCCTAAATTACGCCAGGAATTACATGGCAAACCTGCTCGAGCCCTGTGTTACCAGGGTAATATACTTGGACTCCGATCTCGTTCTCGTCGACGATATTGGCAAGCTGTGGGCCACGAGTTTAGGGGGTAAGACCATCGGAGCACCGGAATACTGCCACGCCAACTTCACGAAGTACTTCACCCCGAATTTCTGGTCGGACCGGCGGTTTTCGGGAACTTTTTCGGGCCGGAATCTGTGCTACTTCAACACGGGCGTGATGGTCATTGATTTAGTCAAGTGGAGGCGGTTCGGGTACACGAAGCGGATCGAGACGTGGATGGAGATCCAGAAGAGCCACCGGATTTACGAGCTGGGGTCGTTACCGCCGTTCCTGCTGGTTTTCGCGGGACACGTGGCGCCCATAGAGCACCGGTGGAACCAACACGGGTTGGGGGGTGATAACGTTAGGGGCAGCTGTCGGGATCTCCACCCAGGTCCGGTGAGCCTGCTCCATTGGAGCGGTTCCGGCAAGCCTTGGCTGAGGATCGACTCGAAACAACCGTGTCCGTTGGATTCCCTTTGGGCCCCATTCGACTTGTACGGACTCTCGACGTGAAGTTTGTGGACTGGACTCACCGGTAAATTCCTGTAGCGACTTTCTTTTTGGTGATCAGCTTTTCCAAATTTGTTCTTTTGTCTTTCATTATATTCTCTTGTTCTTTTGATTCTGATTTTTCTTTCTCTTTTTTTTTTTTAACTCGTCATCATAATCATCACCTCTGGTGATTTGTATTCTATTGTATTGTTCTTGCGTTTGAAAATAAGAGGGAAAAAAAGGTTTATTCATTTCACTTCTGTTGTCGTCTTCTTGCTGTTTGTTGTGCTTCTGGTATGGTTCATCTAAGCATATTATTACAGTTGCAGACTTGCAGTTGCGATTAGTACTGTAGGTAGGGCAACACTACTCAAGAATATGAGGGAAGAACCGACACAACATATAGGGTGGTAAAATGACGAAACTGACCTCCCATTGCTAATAAATCCAATTAAACTACTGTAGTGCACAGGGGCCAAGGCAACAGTTGAGGAGGAGTAGAGTAATTTTTTTGCCTTTTTTTAGTGGCCAGCGGCCACGTCCTCCTCCATGGGAGTAGTATTTCTAACACCTCGTGAATTGTGATCTCATAGGGAGGGGGTAGGTATGGAGTGTTGGGAAGAAATTTTCCAGTGTACATAGAAGCATCCTATGCGCACTGATGGTGATTGGGCCTCTTTCTCCTTGTGATGGCCGCACTAGCTATGCTCGTGTTTTGTTTTGGCTCAAACGTTTTTGGAATCATTTATGTTCAGAAAGGAAAAAATGTTGAGGTCATTGTTGAGGTCATTTTGGAATCATTTATGATCAAAAAAATATTGTTGAGGTAATTTTGTCCCAAGTACTGTATTACTATATTTCACACTAGTACTAACTAGGGAGTAGTATTTGTTAGGTCATGACTCCTAATTCCTTTTGGGGGAGGGTTGGGTTGGGAACTTGGAGAAGATACTCAGATGGTGGTAGGCCGTTTTTAAGTCATATGGGCACATGGAATGGTGGGTGTGCTTTAAGGCCCACGTCAACTGGTGTTGATATGATTCAAGGAAATACTATCAAAAGGGTACAGACCTTCTATTCTAGTGGGTTGTAAATAAATAGTGGTAACTGGTGTAATCATTAGCAGGAGATGATGATAGTGTTCTCCTCTACTGGAGTAGTAAAGTTTTTATTTGAATTATTGCTCCTTTTAAAAATAAAAAAAAAATTGTTATGGATCCGTAACACGACTATAGTGTATCAAGTGGTTTTGTGCGTTTATTATTACTATAATTCACTGTTGGTAGGTTGTCCTTTTGCCTTGTGCTGTGTATAATTAATACTGTACTTACTACTAGAAAAGAGAGGAAAATACAAAAGGGTTGTTTGTGGGTCATCAATAGATAAGATAACCTTTAAAATCACGGGTCGGTGGTGGCTTATTGTGTTTGTGAATTTTGGTTGATAGCAGGCAGGCAGATGTCTTGTGAACTTGTTCCCCTTTCTGTTCGGAGATCATACATACATGCATACTAGTCTCTTCTTTTCTTAGATTATTAGTATTATAGAGAAATCCGGGGTTGATAAACAGAAATTTTCAAGTGCTACTAGGATCAACGAAATTAATGCGAGGGACCTAGCTTTCTTTCATTGTTGCGTACCAAGTGTCCAGAGCCCGGATTATTTTTTTCCCCTGGCATCATCATTACACATGGCCAGTTGTTGTCATTTAGATGCAAATTTCACTACACTCTGATTTGTCAATTTACCTATGCTATTTAAGGACTTAGTAATATAGCCAGCAATAAAACTAGGCAAATTGGATTCAAAAATATGAGTATTACTTTCAGCTGTATTTGTGGTTTGGGGTTTTCTATAACAATATGACTGCTCCTGAGTGATTAGCTACCTTTTCTTTTTAATTTGGGAGTGATTAAGACTAGGCAACTTGGATTCAAAAATAAAAAATTAGGACTAGGCAACTGACACTTAGCCCTACCACAATCTCGTTTAATGTAATCACAAAGGATCAATCTTATTTTGGCTGCTTTATTTGTGAATAATTTTACTAAGCATATGCTTCTATATTTGTATTTATCTATCACAAGACGCTTTAAGTCACTTCCTTCTAGAACACAAAAATGCAGAGAGAGAGAGAGAGAGAGAGAGCATAATTCCATAAGTAAGGGCCACCGACACCAGAGGGAGTTACAATTATCTTCTGATTTCTGTGCATTCAAGGGTGCAGTTATCTTTTTCCCTATATTATCTTCTTCTTTTTTGATCCGCTCGAAAGTCATTCATAATTAAAAACGCCATACGGCATCTACAGATTTCAATCAAAACCACGAAAGGGTACAACAGGAATAACTGGAAGGACTAATTGAAGCCTGATCCGGTGGGTGTCCGGTCTAGGTCTCCCCCAAGATCCAGCGGGTGGTGGGTAATAACACGGTGGTTCTATTTTGGTTAAATCCAGTTTTTTGTGTCTGGTTTGATTTGGTTGCAGCCTCTGATCAGTGGTCTGCCCGCCGTGGCTTCGGAGCTGCGTTGGACTGTCAACAGTTGCCCTTCCGTGGCCAGAACTCCGCGTGCCAGCGGGAGTTTGCTGTGGCGTCCTCACCGGCGAAGGAAAATCTCTTTGAGTTTTTGCTTCGCGGTTTCGCCGGCGATTTGGCTTTTGGATTACTGTATTGGGGAAGACAGATTTCTTTGTGCTACATTGATCACTTTGATTAGGGTTTTGATTCTTGAAGGGAATTGTTTGTCTGGGTGCATACTCCATGTGTCCCGACCCTGCCTTTGAGTATGTGGCAGTGTGAAGAGGTCCATTTTCCCTATATTATCGAACCACTTTTCTTAAACTATGCTGTTACTCAGGCTAGATTATTAGGACTAAAGAGCAATTTGATTCCCTTCAAAAAAAGAAGAGGAAAGTTGATTTTTCTTTTTTAATCCTCAAGAGGAGTTGGAACTGTCAGTGGTGATCTCTCTCTCTCTCTCTCTCTCTCTCTCTCTCTCTCTCTCTCTCTCTCTCTGTCTGTGTGGCTGGGAGCCAATTGTAGCATTTGAGAAAAGGACCAAAAAGGGACACAAAACGCATGTAGCCCAAAAAGAGTGAGGGGCCAAGGGAAAGAACCCTTTTTTGATCAAAACAAGAGAGGGAAGAACCCTTTACAGCTAGAAAGCAGCCATTTCATTGATGAGAAGTTTGAGGTCAGAATCTATGGCCAACCAACAGAACTTGTATTCCACATCACTATATCACTAGTAGTTACAAAGATTTCATATTTCATATACATTAATACATACATACATGTGGGTGTGTTTGCCCTGTCCTACCTACTAAATATTTGGGAGAAACTAATTGATAGTAGCAGTTTGCAATATTTCATGGAAGTTGAAACCGGTACTTGCTTTGCCTAACCTTAAAAGTTCAAATGATTGGGTAGCAGCTAACTGCTCTTTTGAAGGAGGCAAAACCCCTGCTGTGCTACCTACTAAAAGCCAATGTATCTATTGACAAAGCGGACTGAAAACACAAACTAATATACCGATTTTCTGTTCTGGCATATAAGTAAATCATTTGACAAAAGTCGAGCAAATTGTATGGCGACAATGTGCTGCTGACACAACATATGTATTACAGTTACTAAGGCACTAAGTCAAACAACATCGAAAACGGAAAGAAAACAGCAACTGATACCTGAAGTTGAGGAACTTCATACTCTGTTGGCTGCTACTGCAAACAAACTAAGGAAATTGGAACAAATTGGAATCCTGCCTTCCGGATGGAGGGTAGATGTACACAGCAAGCAATGAGATAATGATGCAGATCAACGTAGACCACAGATACACTACTGTGGGAATCTTCCCTCTCCTTCCCATCAACCCCTTAGCAAAAGGGTAAAGATGAGACAGTACCCAGAAGCTAAAGAACACCCCTCCAAGTAGCTTGCTCCATTGAGGGAAGGGGCTATACAATGTCCTGAACACCCCCACTGCGATTGCGGTCATGTTAACCAAAATGATGGTTATCGGTGGGATCATGAGAATCGTAAATCTAAACTCGTACAACTCTGCAAACTCATCGTCTCCATCTTCGGGCGCAGCTGATTTTGAGGTCAAAGTAAATGAGATGTCAACTCCTGCTATAACCTTGAGTAGTCCTTGAAACACGGCTGCTAGATGAGCACTAGTTCCGCCAATCAACCAGAACTGTTCGTTTCTCCACCAATCATGGAGAGTGATTCCAGACCATTTGATCTCCAGAAGTGCAAGCATGGACAAGGTGAGCGTGATCGCCAACAAGAAGGTTAGAAACGTCACGTTGAGGGATTCAACTATGAATTTTCCCGAGAAAAGCGAGAATGCAGGGAGGAAGCAATAGGTAAGGAGGAAAATAGAGGTGAAGGGGTACATTCCCACATTGAAGTATGCAACCCTTTGGAGGAACTTCATTCTTCGAGTTGCAAAGAGTGCATTATTTCGTGAAAAGAAGATCTCAACGGAACCAGTTGCCCATCTCAGGACTTGATTGAGCCTATCTGTTAGATTTATTGGAGCTGTGCCTCGGAATGCATCTGGTTTCGTGACACAGTAAATCGATCTCCACCCTCTGTTGTGCATACGATAACCTGTTACCACATCTTCGGTTACAGAACCGTATATCCATCCCACCCTTTTGCCCCACTCAGTTTTGTCCTCATAGAAACAGGTTATGACACTGATTGCTTCTGCTAGAGCTGAAGCATCTAAAGGCTCGCGTTGCACTGCAAGAGAGCCGGATGGTCTCCCGTGGCTACCTTTTCCTCTCAACTCATGAAGTGGTCTTCCCCCAAATTCAGCTACTGCAATAGAATCAATCAGGGAAGTAGAGTTGCCAAACCGGGGTGGAATCAAGGCCTTGGTGAATTCATCTTCGTCGTTTTGATCCTCATTGATTGGCAAGATCATTTCATCGTCATTCTCTCCATTCTTTGCCGCCTTACGCCTCCTCAATGAGAATTTTATTTTCCTTCTACCAAACCACCCTTGGTGTTCTGTGGCTCGCGGTGGACTGAAGCCGTATAAAGCAATCCTCCGGAAAATGCAGCCTGTCCCAACATACATAGGGCCTTGTAGTCCATCCAGTGCTCTCATGCTAACATCAAAGAACACAGTGTTGTGGTTTGCGTACCGATCATTCGGATCAATCCCTTCAAACCTCTGTGGGAACTGAACATAACATATCTTGTCACCACCCCTGTCAAGCATGAAGCACATTCCTTCCCTCATAGCCATAGAATTGTAGATGTAGTGGTCACAGTCAAGATTGAGAATAAACGAGCCATTTGACATAATCGCGCTGGTCCGGACTAGGGCATTCATGGCTCCAGCTTTCTTGTTGTGATCAAAACCAGGCCGTTTCTCACGAGACACATAAACCAGCATTGGCAATCTGGTATCCACATCTGTTGTGTCAATCAAGTTAACCCCATCAGCTTCTGTCCCAAAAACTGGATCTGAATTTGGTGGAACCAACATTATCTGCGGAAAGAAGAAGAGGATATCAGTGCTTAGAAATCACACCCACTATAGAGGCTATAGAGGGGTGAAAATGGCGCCATTCATGTGGTACTTGTAAGATAGCTTCATTCCAAGCATCATCTACTTTTACAAAGGAGATATTGAGCCCAAGCTTGAAACAGCCCACCCAATTAATGAATTACTAAAACAGTTCTACATTACTTTTCCATATATGCAAAAAGAACAACAAAAAAAAAAAACTCAATAGTATGAATTAGTGGAGCACTAGCTCGTTTTATTTAATTTTTTTTTTTTTGGGGCATTGAAAAACACTAACAGCTCCTCGCAGTGATTTACAAAAGAAACACAGTATGATGTTTCTATTTGCATTTATTTATTTATTCTTCTTCTTCTTGATGTTGGTATGTAATGGAACTTCTGTAATGCTTGTTATCTTATTTATTATGAGACGATATTCCCTGAAAAAAGTTTGGACCAAACGGAAGAGAACAATAAAGTACCTGAATTATACCCTCATGGTCCCCTTTCGAATGGCCTTCCTCAGCTGATGACCAAGTTCCAGGCCAATGAGATGAATCAGACATCCAAGTAGCCCTTGGGACTTTAACAGATTCAAAAGCACTTTCCCCCATGTCCATCTGTTTCTTCTTTGCTCTCATTTCTGCTTGGGCATTGTAAGCGTCTGATCTTCGCCTTATTGCCTCCGGTAAGGCATTTATCCTCACCTTGAATTCATCGTATTCCCTCTTCACTCGTCTCCTTTCCCTCACAAAGTCCAGCCTTACTTTGTTCTTTAGGGGATCACGCTTCAGCCCAAAGTAAGCCTCTGGATTCCTGGGTTCTATCTTGTGTTTGCGACAAAAGGGAACCCATATCCTTGCAAAGCTTGCAGCCTCAGCTAGTGCTTCAAATGTTACAAGAGACCCTCCATCATCTGATAGATAACAAGCCAACTTCTCCACCGGATAATCGACTGCTAAGATTGAAAGAATGGTGTTTGCAGTGCTAAGAGGTGGTTCTTTTTCTGGGTCAGCTGTTGAAACAAAGACATCGACTCCTGGAAGGTCAGAGAGGCCTTTGGGGTTGCGGAGGTTCAAGGCGGATGGTTCAAAACGCTCTTTTAGAACAGAGAGGTCAGTTATTCTGGTTACAGGGCAGAGCTTTGGGAGCTGATCTAGAATCCATGAGAGCGCAAACCAGAACTCACAAACCACTGACATCATCCATAACCACATTGCTTCATGATTTGGATGCGAAACTCTCCATGTTAGAAAGCAAGCGAGCGCAGCAAGGCGAATGAATATAAGCAACCTATGTAACAACATAGATCAATTTTTAGATAAACAAAAAAAAAAGTATACATCCATTTCAGCTTAATCAGTATAGAAACAAACTATAATCTACTATATAAGTCTAGCCAAAGGCGACTATTTTACCAATTCATTCTGAGTAAAATCAGTATAGAAACAGCTATCATCTGCTATAAGTCTAAGATAATTGAATAGATGATTAGACAGATCACACCACTTCACATCATGTAGCATCAAAATCACAGTTTACCCACTAGAAAAACTTGAAGAAAGCAGAGAGACCTCTCTCTCATACTCAGACACCATGATAAAAACTGACCAATAATCTTCATAGCTAACAGTGTTAGTTTGCCATCAAAGCTATGTGGGCAAAAGGGCAAGATTTATACTTGTTTCAACAGTAAATTGAAGGAAAAAGAGACCCTTCCTAAATTACTATCCGTTCCCGTGCCTAACTGTTGCTCTACGTATCTAACAATGCATTTTAGATCTCAAGGAAAACATCCCAAAATATGTAGATCAAGTAATACTAATCACCCAAAATGAACAATAGCATTAAATTACTTGAAAATTCAAGATTAATTCAAGAATTGAAATATGGATACAGAGAACCTAGTATCACTAACCTGTATGGACTGATAATTGCAGTAGACACCCCAACCTTCCTGGTCAGAGGTCTGTTTCTTCTCTCTTTGAAATCCGGAGGGTTTTCGCACCTATCATTATTCCCTCTTCCAAATTCATACCCATCTTTAGGCCACACCGCATTTCCATACCCATACGTGCCCTTTGTCTCAAACAGCCACCGAGTGTGGTCAAACTCATGGTTTGGTGCCTTGAACGACTGAACCAGAGAGAAATTCTTGTCTAGCTTAACCCCACCCATCCCTCTTGGCAATGGATGCGGTTGGTCCTTTTCTTCGGAACCTTGTTCAGTGCTCTCATCATCGCTAAAATCCTTGTACGGTTCCTTACAACCGGGACAATACCCTCCCCCAATCCCAACACATTCCAAGTAACAATCCCTGCAAATCTTGAACCCGCATTCGCATTGAGATTTCCAATTCCCATCTTGTGCTTTCTCATCACAACCCTTCATTCCACAAATCAATTCCGACTTAACAACCTTGGATTCATCAAGAGAACTCTCAAGAACATGAGCACGAGTCACCGAGTTGAATCCACCGGTGTACATCGTGTCCTTGATGTAACTCCCCAGTGGGTGGCCGGAGGGCAAGCTGTTCTGAGAGTCTGAAACTAGGCGGCTGTTTTGAGAGTCCGAAACTGGGCGGCGGTCGGGCGTTGGAGGGATGTGGACTGTGTAAGAAACACATTCCTCTATTTCCTCCTTGGACATTGAAAGATATCTTCCTCCGCCGCTGGAAGTACGGCGGTTTCCTCCGCTTGAACCCTTCTGTCCTCCTCTGTTACCGAGTGGGGAAATCGGATTGTTTGAAACAGAAAAGCGGCGGACCGGACTTGTTAAGCCGATGCTCTGAGCCGGCACTGAAGTGGAGATCGTTATGGTCACCGGAGATGATGGAGAAGACGAATCAGCCATTTTAACCATCTTGATTCTTGGGTGTGCTTCTTTCTCAGAAATTGAACTTATCTGATAGAAAGAAGGGAGAAAAAATGTCAAGATTGACTGATGGACATGTAGAGAGAGAAGTAGAAAGTTTGGTGGGTGGAATCAATTGAATCAACAGAAACCAGATGGAGAATTGTATCTCTCAAGTAGAAAAAAAGAGAAGAGATGAAGTCTGGGAGAAGATTTGAATTTGGTATGTGGAGTTACCTGAGAGATATTTGGGGGATTTTGTAAGAAAGGGCTAGATTCTAACGGTCGAATGATCTTGGCCGTTGGTGTTGAGAAACCCGATGAGATCTTAAAGTCAAAAGCAAAAGGACTAGATTTTCAATTCCAACGGTCGACTTTTTTGAAAAGAAGAGCTGGCTTAGTTGGATTTTTGTAGGCTTGACACCTCAACGTATATAAGACACATCAGAAGCTGACGCTGTTTTACTGCCGGATATATTTGGAATATACCACCCATTTGACCTGATTTTAAAAAATACGTGGGTCCATGTATCTTATATTTTGCCCTTTTTTATGGCGGTGGAGGAGGGTTCGACCAAGCATAACAGCTCTTATCTGAGCGGGATCATAGAAACCCCAGACCCACCGACGTGCTTTGGAAGAGACCTAAGAGTCATAACAACTACCTGACCACCATGGGGCTAGTGGAACGCAGCCAGGCTTCGCAGGAGGGCAAATTTCAAGACACACGATTCGAGCTTTGAATTACGAGTGCAGTTTTGTTCATCCTCCTTAAAAAAGAGTGAACATTATCCTATCTCTTATTGGTTGAAATGGTGCGGACCTTACCACAAAGTGATGTCATGCTTGTGGTGCGGTTTGCATCATTTCAACCAATAAGAAGGAGGGTAATATTTACCCTCTTAAATGGAGGATAAACAAAACTCAACTCTTTACCACCCAAACCATTTTGGAGTAAACCATAAGCCACTAGGCCATCACCCTTCCTTTTGTCCCCTTTCCAACTGAAATCCCCCTACTCATTAGATTATAGCACCATAATTTGATCCTACAAAAAGAGTAACCTTTTTGTCTTTCTTCGTATAAGCCGGGGACAATTGATTTGGGTTGATTTTGACATAAGACAAGAATTACATTGATCTCAACTGTTCGATAAAATTTAAAAGGGAGAATTTTGTATAGGTCCACTATAGCAGTTTTCAAACTCATCTAGTTCACTTCTAAGTTTCATAACCCACTAAGTCCACTAATAATTTTAATGACAAAAATACTCACCTAAGAAACAAGGGCCTTGTTTGGCTAACACGAAAAATGTATTTTTTCTATTTTTTTCATTTTTGTTGCAATCAAGTCACCGCCGCTGCCACCACCGCTACCATCGCGGTCGCCGCCACCATCACCACCGTCGCCGCTGCCATCATGCCACATATAACGATATATGTGTAACAAAAAACGTATTTTTTTCATTTTTCTCAATTTTTTTTATTGAACCTGCTACACTTAACATTTAACGTTATATATATATATATGTGACAAATTTCTCTTTTTGTTTTTTCCTATTTTTCTTGTATTGATTTTTAACGTTATATGAGTGATAAAAATTTCCTAACATACAACATTATATGTGTGGCAAAATTTTTCTAACATGCAACATTTCTTTTTGGTGTTTCTTGTTTTTAATCTTTAACGTTATAGGCTGATCCTGTAACGACCCAGATTTTCGACCCAATTTTTTTTTTAATACCGTTAATATTATTAGGTCTTAATTATTATTATTTTTTTTCCTTAATAGATAAATACAAAAAAAATAAGTATATTATCTTATTTATCTCTCTTTTATTATTATTATTATTTTTTTTAATTAATTGCATGCATGTTTAGAACTCCTTCCATCTCTCCCTCTCCTACTCCTACTCAATCTCTACTTCCTCCATAATCCTATTTTTCGTTAGAATCCCATTAAAACTCAAACTTACATCCCTCATCCAAATTCTCGTATAAATATCCCATTACTTCGACCCTAGGGCACACCACGCTACTCCACAAAAACCAAAAACCAACTCCATTCTCGTCCATATCACGTACCACTGTTCACGGCCTGTTTCTTCCTAGCTAATGTCGTTTTTAGGCCAGAGTTCCTTCACGAAAGTTGTAGAGGGCGTCGAGGGCTTCGATTTCAACCCAAGAATCACTCCAAACGATCGAGTATTGATAGAGTTATAGCCATCCAAAGTTCAGTGAAATTTTCGGATTTCTGTTCCAGACAGCACACAGGACTTATGAAAATCCCCACTTTTCTCCTAGTTCGAATGGTTTTCGGGCTTAGACTTCTTCACGAAAGTTGTAGAGCGTTTCAAGATCTTCGCGTTAGACACAAGAATCGTCCAAAACGGCAGAGGTTTGGTCAAGTTATTCCAGTCCAAAGTTACTGCTAGAATATCGATCTTTCGTCGCCAAACAAAAACCCACCGGACTCCACCGAATCGTTTTGTCCGGATTAAAGGTATTATAATCCCTTCCAAACACTCTTCTAAGTATATTAATGTCCTAAGTTGTTAGTTTTTATGATTGGAATCGAAATTTGGATCGAACGAATGAAACCCAATTTTTTTCCGAAAAATCCACTGTTCACAAGCGTGAACATTGTTCACGTTTTTATTCCTGTACTGTTCATAGCCGCTGGAAGTTAAAGAAAAAGCATGACAATTACACTTATCCCCCTGCTCATTTTGAATTTAAAGTTTCGGCCCAGATATTAATTATAAGAGTTTATCTTATTGCAGTTAAGCCCTAAAATCATTGAAATTTATAGTTAGGTCCAGTACAATGTTTTATTTGATTATTGAACATAATTTTTATACTAGTGATCATAAGTGATAAACATGTTATGATTAGTGTTACGCGTAATAAGTACAATATTTGTAGGTGAATAATAACAGATTTTTTTTTATATAAAGACTTCCGCATATAAATTTACTTCTTGGACATACAAGATTAAGAGTAACGGCCCATTCATAAAAGGTTACGTGATTATTATGCTTATTGTTTATTTCAATTATTATTCTGATTGCTTATCTATTATTCCAACCTCTGATTGATGTGTTAGATTGGATCCTAGAGACATGGGGTGGTATACGAAATAGAAATCACCTAGACGATGATAAGTAATGAATGAATTGGAAAAGTTTTTGTTTTAGATTGCCTGCAGGCGTGATTTTGAGTTGTGATGAGATTGAAACTGGCGGGTGTCCAGTGATGAATTGATAGACTGGCGGGTGTCCAGTGATGATTGTGGAATGGTTGTAATGTGGTTTATAAGATAGGCGAACCCTAGTCGTGATTCAGGCATGGTAAGTTTTCTTTTGCTGTATTGAGAGGGATACACACTGAGTACATAACTTAGGTGCAATCCGCGACAGCAAAATAAAGTGATCCCATGGGACCGAGCATGGCTAGTGGTTGAGGGAGGAAAGATCTCGCGGTGAGATCTTAGATCACACGTCAGGTTAATGAATAGTAATAAACTGATTGATATGAAATACCTCTGTTATATTTCTTCGTACCATGTTTATCCTGCTTGATTGCTAGCTGTAAAGTAAGAGGGGTGGTTGGGTTGGATTATTCTACTGGGTGATTTATCACTCACGGATACGTCTGTATCCTGGTAAATCGATTGCTTCGGCGATCAATTTGCCAGAAGGCGCATGATTCAATGGAGAGGATTCAACGATGGTGCAGTTCGACACAAGAAGAATATCAGGAATAGAGATCGAGTATGCTTGGGATTCGTATCAAGTCTAGAGTCAGCTCTGAAGTTAATGTATTTTGAATCGGTAAATTTATTTTGAGATTGTAATAGACCTTTATTTTGGAAAATTATATTTATTTAGCAAAATTTTCTTAAGAAATTATTTTATTTTGCTTCCGAAAAGTCGGGGCGTTACAGATAAAGTAGAAATATTCTCATAATTGATAATAATAATAATAAAAAAGCCTCGGTTGATCTTCTGCAGCTCTGAATCTCACAAAAAAAATAGAACAGAACATATAACATTATATGTGAGTTTCTGTAGTTCTAAATCTTACAAAAAAATAGAATATATAACATTATATCTTAGCTTCTGTAGCTCTAAGTCTCACAAAACATGACATATAAAATTATATCTTCTCAAAACAACATCATATCTTTCCAACAATATTACAAATCTCAAAAAATAACATTGTATGTTCACATATCATGCCACTATTGTCCTTGTTTCCAGTCGCGCCTTGAATCCCAAGTTGAATGTTGATGAGGCTACAGGGAGTCGAGCTTCATTTTTTCACCATTTCTTCATCAAAATCTTCATCGAATCCTTCAAAATTTGTGATTTTCTGCCTCCGAATAGCATTCCCATAACCTCTATATCTACATATATACATATTCAAAACAAACATTAATATATCTCAAAAACGAGATATAATATTATATGTCTAACCCTAGGAAAAGCACATATTACACATGACAAAAGTTCACATATAACGTTATATGCTCCGTTATCCATCACTTATTGAATTGGTTCGTGCAGCGGCCTCTTCGACTTACTTCTGATAATATATGGATATATCCATATGTGCTTTTGAGAGGCCGCTGCGCGGACCTATTCAATAAGAGAACATATAACGTTATTAGTTCCTCTTCTTTTTTTTTTTGAGTTTTACAGAACAAAATCTCATATACAACGTTATATATTCCCTATGCAAATTGAATTTTTTTTTTTATGTCAATACAAGCATGGATATATGTGTTTTTAAGAGGCCGCGCAAGAGAACATATAACGTTATTAATTCCTTTGTTTTGGAGTTTTACAGGACAAAATTAGGAACCAAGGGCAAATTGTCACATATAACGTATATGTCTCAGTAGAGAAGATCATCTATAACCAAACCACATCGCTAACCGAGCTTCAAATCACATATTTTCACATATAAGTCGAAGAGGCCGCTACGTTGACCAATTCAATAAGTGATCGACAACAGAGCATATACCGTTATATATGACAGAAGCTCATATATAATGTTACATGGTACAAAAGGTCATATATAACATTATATGTTCTCTTTATTAAATAACATAGAATATTTCTAATCTAGAATGTTATATATAACAATATAACGTTATATATTATTATATCTCTCTCTAACTGAGAATGTTTTAAAAAAATGACATTAAATAAAAACAAAAACACACAAAAATATATTTTTTGTGTGACACGAAAAGCACACATATGACCTTATATTTTTTTTTCAAAAAACACAACCTATTCCGACCTTATATGTCTAGCCCTAGAAAAAACACACATATAACCTTATATATTTATTCAAAAAACTCTAAATATATCATAAGCAAGTCGGAGAGGCCGCTGCGCGGACCAAATCAATAAGTGATTGATGAAAAGCACAAATATAACCTTATATATTTATTCAAAAAACTTCAGATCTCTAACTCTAGGAAAAACACACATATAACCTTATGTATTTATTCAAAAACCTCCAAATCTGATAATAACCGGACACAGAACAAACAAAAGACCGAATCAACCTTCTTATAATATTATATTTTTTATTTTTACTACTCCAGATTTCTCTCCAGTAAAATAAATAAAAGACTGGATCTTCATCAATAGATCTGATTTGATACTGTTTTCACACGATCAAAAAGCAAAAATTTAAAAAAAATAAAAAATTGAAGAAGTAAAGATGGAGCTCTGACCTTGGACACTAGAGTGGTTGGCATCGAGGCCAAGTCAGTAAGCATAGCCATTAATGGAGGTGAGATACGTTGAGGTACACCGGCGCCGATCCACTCTAAAATTGATAATAAACCAAAAATGAATTCAGAAATGGCTTAATTTGCAACAATCGACTTAAAGCCTCAAAGGGCATGAAAATGGAAATCCTTTTGTTCTTGCGAGTGATGAATTGGTGGATTGGGAATCTGGATTTTGTGCTTTCGGCTCCTGTGGCGGTGATGAATTGGTGGATTGGGAATCTGGATTTTGTGCTTTCGGCTCCTGTGGCGGTGACGATGGTGCAAGGGCTTGCGGTGTTTCGAGGGCTCTTCTGTGTCGCCATCGGGAGAGGAACGGTGGTGCTTGCAACAGACGGTTCACCAGGGGAGGAGAGAGAGAGAGGGAGAGGGGAGGCTCAGATCTGTTTTGTGATCTAGGGTTTCTCTCTCTATATGTTATATAGAAGGGTTTTTTGGTCTTGAAAAATATCTCTTTTTAAGTAAACTGGAGTTATTAGGTTATATAACTATATTAGTGGACTAGAGGGGTTATGAAATTTAGGAGTGGACTTAGTGGGTTACAAACATGCTATAGTGGATCTCCCACCAATTTTTTAAATTTAAAATCTAATCAAATTGCATAATTTATGAAATTGAACGTGACGAAACTTTAAGAAATCTTTTGAGTTTGAGTTTCAAACCACGATAGTAATTCAAAACCACGATATCTTAACATGTCATGTTACTTGAAATGTGTACATTTACATGAGGAATGCTATAGCATCGCATGTGAATTTCCCCTCTAAACCTGTTTGGCCGTCGGGCACTACAGTTGACCCAAAGGAACCAACTGGTTTGTCATTTAATGGTAAAATTTAATACAGTAAAGATTGAGGTACATCAATGGCTGTACAGCAGCCATGTACATATGGCTTTTGTGCCCATCTCGGATCCCATAAAGATGATCGGAGCCGCTCATTTTGTTCAAAGGCTAAATTCTGAAGCAAAGTTGGATGATTCGTAAACGCCCTTACCGATATCGGATTGAGATGATTTTTCACAGGGATCCTAAACAATATGTTTTGAAAATGAGCGGTTTCGATCATCTTTACGGGACCCAAGATGGACGCAAAAGCCATCTATACATGGCTGCTGTACAGCCATTGCTGTACCATTAGCAGCTCTCAATTTAATATTTAAACAGATGGACTGGACTGGACTGGCTTGGATTTAAAATCCAACGGATCGATGCCTAGTAATGTGGACCACCACACCCTACTCTTACCCGTTCAGTTTTGCCTGCCGTTGCCACCCAACTCCTATGGACTCCAATTTATTAGGAGTTAAGATCCCTCCCAGGTCGAGGGTGAATCGTTCAGCTTCCCTATTTGTGCAGATTAATACTCTCACCCTCCGGATTTAGTAGTCTTTTTTGAGAGTTTGTGTCATTTTTCAATCGATTATATCTTGTAATTTATAATATTTTATGTAATTTTGAAAACATTATTTTATAGAACTAATTGAGATCTATTAAACAAGATCCATATTGGATATAAAATTCATTACTAATTTAAAGATATAACTCATTTTTTATCCGGTTAGAATTGAACGAGGGACTATTATATTTTTTATATTCGAAACTGTAGACTTATTATAACTCCTCTAGAATTATGCAAAAAAACTTATCCATAGGGTATTAATCAACGTATGACCGTACCACATTTATCTTGAGATAAATGAGTTTCGATCTAATGTGCCAACTTATTTTTTTGGGAAAAAAACCGAAATGGTCCTTGTAGTTTAGTGTTTGTGTCAATTTGGTCCCTGCAGTTTGAATTAGCTCGATTTACACTCTGTAGTTTTTATTTTGTTCCAACGTGGTCCAATTACTAACTGCCGTTAGACTCTGTTAACCCCAGACATGAATGGGCCCCTTTTTCTAGGGTTAAAACCGTAATCTACCATTCTCCTCTTATCCTGATATACTTCTAAACCAAAACACAGAGCCTCATTGTTCCATTCTCCATTTTTTTTCACGGCTTCCATTCTCCATTTGTCATGCCCGAGATTTTACCTTCGACCGAAACGTGTCTTGTTGGCCATCGGGGGGAAAGAGTGAGAGGGATTAGGGCCTGAATAAGTGATCCGATTCCTATGGATTGCGACGTGGTTCTTCAAAAACAAGGAAAAATGAGGAGTTTTGTGTTCTATAAAAGGGGTTCAGATATTTTTGAAAAATATTTGAATTTTAGAAAACGAAGTGGATTTTATTTTAAAAAGGGACCGAGCTTTCATCAAGCTGCCTACATATCTCCGATTAAAGGAGAATCATGTCCGGCCATAGTTCGGGCCACAAAAGGGGTTTAGAAAAAAACTTAAGAGTCTCCACCGGGCATAGAGTTTTGGTGTGCCTGGTCACTTCTTGAATATCGGAAGAATAATTCAAGTATTATAGAAAAAAGAACACGGCCCAGAGAAACCAGTTTTTAGAAAAAAGTGACTCCGTTTTGCTTTTTAGGAAAATGCTTTAGGTCTGCGAGGTTAAAAGAAAGGGTTCGGTAATTCACTAGAAAAGGGACCCATTTGTGTCTGGGGTTAACGGAGGCTAACGACAATTAGTAAGGTTGGACCAAGTTGAAACAAAATGAAAACTACAGAGTGTAAATTGAGCCAATTCAAACTACAAGGACCAAGTTGACACAAACACTAAACTACAGGGACCATTTCGGTTTTTTTCCCAATTTTTTTAAAACATAAATGTGTTTCAAAATCATTATTATCGGTATGCAATTGAAATAATTTTTGTCATGATTGTCGTTCTGGACGAGTGTAATCCAATTATTAAAGTAGGCTAGAAAAGAGTCTACAAATGCAACGGTAGCTTAGGGGAGAGACCTCTAACTTCTTTGTTCTTGTTGCTCTTCATCCTCTAACTTCTTTGTTCTTGTTGCTCTTCATCTTGTTTTGAAGGCTATGCAAAATCTTTTTAGTTGAACTATACCAATTTGTATATTGTGGTTTGGTTTAATTTTCTGGTGTAAGAACCTTTCAATGCTTCTTTAGTTTTTTTTTTTTTTTTGATCCGCGTGTGTTTAGTTTAGGCTATGCTTTTTCTATATTTGTAGTCAGAGAATTACTCACGCAAATGTCTCCACTCACCTTGCTCGATCTCCTCGAGCAATCCTTCCAATCAATCCCCTCTACAACAACTTTTACAAAACAAAGTTAAATTTGTTCTCGTCTTTGCAGAAAAAATAAGAACATGGATTTCTAATGGTAATGGAAAAAATACTAGCAAAGTTTAACTTACACTTACTTAAGCTGATGTTATTATGAGTTTTGGGTTGGAACCGGCTCCTCTCTAGCTTTGCCCTCTCTCATTCCCGTCCAGTTTGCATTTTTGTGGGCCTATGTATTAAAATAAAAATGCTCATTGCTTTTTCATACGATTCCCTTCTTTAAAATGCTCATTGCTTTTTAAGTTTTTATTTATTTTTCTTCAAAAAGTGGCAGTATTATTGATAGACAAAAAAAAGGTTTGTAAGGAAAATTCTGTTTCATGTGGAAAGTGACTACACAAAACAAACAATAGAAGAACACAAATCAAACAGACCTCAAAGGCCCACAAATAGAAGCCCAATTACTACTAAAAAACAATAATATGCAATTCACATAAGGAAGGAAGGTCGGTTTTGGTAGTTGTTCGGTGGAGGGTAGTCTACGATATTTCGCGGGAGTCCAGGGTCATTTCGGAACACAAATCCGTGTCCTCCAAGGATCCGACTCACGACCCGAAGACCCCCCTCTACTTCTCCCCATTTCCTCGTCTCTCTCAGTAGGTTTTCCCCCATCTCTCTCTACTTTTCACATACTCCATAAAATAGACAGAGAGAGAGAGAGAGAGAGAGAGAGAGAGAAAGAGAGCATCTTTAAAACCCTCGACAGATTTTAAATATCTGTCTGTGTAAATGTTTGTATAGAATTTTGAGAAATCTTCGGTGAAATTCCATGGCTGATACGCGGTACTTTGACCTCACTACTTCTCTAAAGCAGGCTCTGGGTGAGTATTTTTTAGTCAAATTCGTTTTTTAGTTTAGAGTTTTATAAAATTTGGTTGATCGTTCACGCTTTTAATTCGTGTACGTGTATTGCGATAAATAAGCTGTTAAATCATTTTGATTGTTGAGTAGATCTCCATATGGATATGGAAGACGACAGTGAGGAAGAAAACGATGATTTGAAGCCGGAATACGTGTGCCCATTTTGTTTGGACGACTTTGACCTTGTCGGATTCTGCTGCCATGTGGATAACGGCCATCCCATTGAGGCCAAGTCTGGGGTATTTTATTTTTCGTATTGAATTGTTTTTCTTGTATGCATACGTACTTGTTAGCGGAAATTCAGCTTTATATTCCTCAAAGTCTGCATATAGAATACAACAAAACGGGAATACCCAGAAACTGGCGAAAGTGGGTTAGTTTAGTTAACAAAATACCAGATTTCGGATGTAGTTTAATAGAAAATGTTGGGTTTTTGACAATTTGATCGAGTTCCTTAGGGCCTAGGGGTTGTATGAAGGGAAATTTCTTTTTAATGGGCTTCTATTGGGTGCCTTCTTAGTTTTTAGGTTTCCTCACCTGGGTATTATTGTTACCGGTGAAGAAGCTAGCTCAATTGGCATGACTCTTGCATCTCATTAGAAGGTCAGGAGTTCAGATGTTCCCACCTGCGTGTGGGTGTTATCTTCCTTGTACTTGTTGGGATTATTTCTCCCCCTAATGGAGATAATAGTTGTTGGGTTGGGCTTATATTGGATTTTGAAATTGTTCGGGGTTATTTCTCCCCCTAATGAGGCTATTAGTTGCCTAGTTGGGTTTATAGTGATTGTGGAATTGTTTACAGTTTCATGTAATTGTTATACTTGTATTCTCCTACCGTTTGACACAAAAAGAAGAAAGAAGAAGAAGAAATGTGTGGCAACTATGTAGTGTAAGGGCCATGGGCTTGGTTAATCTAATTTCATATTTAGCTTGGAGTATGGTGGAATTCATCTTCTCAATTTATTGATCAGGTGTGACATGAAGCCATGAATTGATTTATAGGATATGATTTTGAGATAATCCAAATTGAGATTGTTTGATGGCGTGTCTGTTTTCATTATTTTCCATTAACCAGCCAATTTTCACAAAACTAACTGCTAAAACTGTATTGTTATGGTCCATAACATCAACTCCCTTTTCATTTGAGGGTTCTTCATGTCTGCAGATCTGTCCTGTTTGTGCAAAAAAGGTGGGGATCAATATGGCTGTGCACATAATCACGCAACATGGAAGCATCTTAAATATATCCTTTTTATTTTCTTCCGAGTGTGCTTTAGATTTATCCATGCTATTCAGTTCTTGATTATATACTGATTGCCCATTCAAATTCCACATGTCCTTAGAAACTGATTCGTTGCACAACGCCAGGTTGGTCAAAACTGATTGTTGAGAAGGTTATGAAACTTACTTTTTGAAGTAAAATGGCAGGTGTTATCATTGAGTGGTTGTGGTTTTCTCATGGCGTTATAAAGATGGTTGTAACAGAATGTTCTGCTGATTCTCCAAAGAATAATCTTGTGTGTATTATAAGCGCTTAATTTCGGAATTGATCTAGAGCCTGCACTTTGGGGAAAAAACACCAAACAAAGAAGTCGTATGTTTCTACATCTATCAATGTCTTTTCTTTTCAAAATCACGCGGACCAAAAGCTTCAGGAAAGTCTTGATCTTGTACTTGACTAAGCAGCATTAATCTTTATTCTCTGGTAATGAAATAAAGATCAGCAGTCAAATTTTCGCGCGCACTTGTGAATACACAGCAATCACGTAAGTTATTGATTTCTGTAGGCTGTAGTTGATTGAAACTGATTGCCTAAAGATGTCTATAGGGTCAGATTTTTCTCACGTGGTACTTTGCTTGGTTATCAATGTTTGGTTATCAATCGACCTTTCATGTTATTTATGTCGCATCTTCCTTTTTTCTATTTTCTCTTCATTTTAACTTCAATCCATTGATTTGAACTAATTTTATTTATAGGCTTCTTCTCCCTTTTTAAAATTTTATATTAGATTCCATTAGCTTTTTTGTTATTTAATCGCATCATGCTTCTTGGACATCTCTATAACTTGTACAGTTCTTGTCAGTGTAGAACTCAGTCCAAAAACTAAAAAAAGAAGAAGACGTAAATCATTTGTATTATGTATAAGAGGAGGCTATCTTTTGAATACCTTAACGGAAGTTTACGCTTTGTACAAAAAGAGACTGCGCCACGGTGGATCTCATCCAACACTATCTCTGTTAAGGAAACGTTCGCAGGAAGAATATGATGACCCTCTTGTTGAGGAATCTTCTCGTGTGGTTTCTTCCTTTGATATAGCTGCCGATCCGATGCTGTCATCACTCATTTACAATCCACCACCAGCTGATGTGCCTGAAATTCAGCTGTCTAGTTCTACAGCTGAAGCAAACATAGCCGAGGAAAGCTCAGACAAGTTTAGTTTAGGAAGGTATGACAAAAAGTTCCATGCTTGCTGTCTTGTTTGTAAACATTATTTTGTTACTTAAAAGTTTAATCAGACGAGAAACTAAAACCAGGTAACGTGTTAACTAGTTCAATTATGCAGTTACATATTTTTCGGTTGACTGTAGTGTTGTGCTTTCTGCTTGTTGGTTATACAAGTTCTTAGCTTTTTATTGTGAATTCTAAGGTGTGTTTTTGCAACGTTCTGTTAGTTCTTCTATTACCTAGGAATACAGGGCATCAACAATCAACTGCAGTTGGGAAGAAAAAAATACGACGTGATGGCAATCAACTGCAGTTGATGCAGTTTCTAATAGAGACAAGTTTCCAGGAATAAGTAACTGGACTGGACTCCATCCCTGATGATTTTAGATGAATGACTACATGAATCAAGCAGACATTTGCAATCTGGCCGTTAGGAACAAAATCATTCTCCTCGTTATCAAGTGATGCTTTAGTGAGTAAATTAGGTAGTAGTACCAATGGAATTGTGTTGGTGGTATGACCAGAATATTGTGTCTGAGCGGAAAAGTTTGTGGGCAAAATAATAGGGGTACGGTAACTAGCAGTTCTGATAGGGAAGTATGATAGACACTGGGATAGGCAGATAGAAAGTTACCATTAGAACGGGTTGAGGAGGTGTTGTAGGAGTGAGAGAGAGGCAATGGCGAATATCGGATGTGATGAACTAGAGTATTCAAGCTGGCAAAGGAGTGTGCTTCCTTGTTCAAAGGTGGAAGAGGCTAGCTATATGTGCAGAGGGGTTATGTCTAGGAGGCCAGCTCATCTGGGCATGCTTAGTAGACGTGCCTAAGCAGGTGCCCTGTCAGTGGAGCGATAGACTGGTATTTGGTGTTTTCATCCTCTTAGGTACTCAGGTTACATATAGATAATCTCCATGCTACATGTCTTTCTCTGTTCAAAAATGCTACATGTCTTTCTGTCGTAGTCTGGAATATCTAGTTGAGATCTCTATAAGACCTTCGACTAGGACCTAGATCATGTTGTGCATAAAGAAGTCTTATTATGGGGAACTCGATCTTTTATTCATACTTCTTGGTTGCATATCTTAATTGACATGTCCGACACATCTGATATTTCAAACCTAACTGTCAAATTTCCAAGGTGGTTGCAAGGTCTCTATGTTACTTCCATACCTAGTATCTCAAGTGTCCATTGAATCACGCGATTACACTGATTCTTCTTTTTCGTAATCGTGGATTATTGTTTCGTGTTAAATTTCTTATCCATTCATGTTGGAAAATTTGCTGAGAGTTTATATGTGGTGCAGAATCATCGATCCCTCGCCTTTCTCGAACAAGGACCAGGAGGAGAAAGCCCGGAGATGCAAGTTTGTGCAAGGGCTACTGTTCTCCACCTTCCTTGATGATGACTTATGAACAGGATAATATTGCAGACAGTTGTCGGCTTTAGCTGTTAACAGGGAAGTCATAGAAGCCTGCTCCAAATGCTGATAAACTGAGCAGAGAGAATGAGGCTAGATGTAGGACTGAATGAAAATGCAGTTTATAAGCCAGTGTAAATAGTTAGGGCAGAAAGGAAATTGGTCTTGTGTGGCTCTTTAGCTGCCAGTGCTGTTGTGTATGATGGAAAGATTAATCTCCTGGTTCGGAGATTTAATTTCATCTCATTAAGAATTTCGCACCATATTTTTCGCTACTGTGATATTTACGGCCGGTGATCAATGGGGTGTAGGAGCCTAAATATTAACCCAACGTGATTAGTTGATTCCGCTGAAAGCAGAAGCTAAAAGCATACAAATTGAGCTTTCATATCATCTGTTTGTACATCTTATTTAATCTAATTTTATCCGATAAGCAAAGAAAGAAGCTGCATCAAACAAGTTAGCACTCTTAAAAAAACAAGAAGCCGGACAAGCTTAAAAGCTGCAGTAAACACACAGCATCTTATCAAGAATAACCCAAGGGTTACTCGAATGAGAGCATGACAAGAAGTGACTTGCACTCCCATGCTCGCGCATCTTATCTTCTTCTTTTTTTCCCTCTCCTTTGAAGGGAACACCCAACACCTTATCAGAGACCAACAAAAGGAGCTTAACACAAATTTCACAACCAAAGTCATTTGACAATCATTATTTCCAGGGGTGAAGAGAAAATCCAGTTCATTCTATTAAGAAAAGAAAATGCTATAGGACAACCATCAGAGATCAAGACTATTTCCTTCCTGAGTTACTTACCCACCTGCTAATTTAGTTTCTTTTCTTTCTGTTGATACTCTCTTAGTGGGGTGGGGTTATAGCCTCTCGGAGTATTCTCAGAGTTCAAGAACAAAACACAAAGAAGGAGAACATAAGAGAGAGACTACGTAGTTCCTAGGATATTAACAAACAATTTTTACCATATTTGGCAAAGGCCAGAGAATAAAAGGTTAAAAACTCTATGACTGCTATGGGCGAAGCTTCCTAATCAGCCACTTCTTTCTCAGTTTAAAATCCAATGCCAAAAATGTTTTCGCTTTCTTTTCATCCTCTAACAAATCACACGCGTCCAAAACAAGGTCTTCATCCATGTCAGGTAAGGCCTGAATGGCTTCTACCACAATCTCTACCGAAACAGAGTTGGAGTCATCATCACCCTTTTTCTTATCCGCCAACGAAGAGACTGCTGTTGCCATCTCACGAATAGCACTAGCCATGCCCTCATCAGGGCGCCTTGACTTTTTAGATTGTGCAGAATATGGCGAAATTTCAAAATGACGCTTGTTCACTTGATCAGCCACACGCGAGGAATCCTGTGCATCGCCCACTTGATGTTCACTAGAAACTGATGTGGCTGGAGATCGCAAACCCTTAAGTGATCTACCAACCTTGGTTTCTGGGACGTCAGCTTGTTGGCCTAAATTATGACCAGAGAGACGGTCTCTTCCATCCCCAGGATTCAATTCTCTAGATATAACACACAAATCTTTGTAGTAAGGCATTGGTCGGGTCATGTATTGCCGTGCATCTGTATGTGCCTGCACATTATTAAACATAGCCTTATGGAACACAATTAGCAACGAAAACCGAAAATGAGAACCATAAAAAATCTAAATTTATAACCATCAGAAATTACATGGAAACCAGAAGATACCAGGTTTTGATATATTAACAGAAATAAAAATCATTTGTTTCGCTCCTTGCATTTAAATGCTTCAAAACTTCAACCAAGCATAGGTCAAGAGATCCCTTTAAATGCTGAGCCAAAAAAAGAAAAGAAAAGAGATCCTTTAAAAAAAAAAAACCAACTGCATTCGCTAGAGAACTGATACCAATTAAAGGCAGAGAGGAATCTAACTAACGTCAATGTTTAAGGTCCTAAAAGTACTTCATCGTAAGATGCAAATGACTTCTTTGAACTACTTGGTGCATCTTTGTTTGCTATTCCGAAGATATGGGAGTGTGTACTTGTTATAACCATGTGAACGTTTTCGAGATTAACTCTATTGTAATTTTACTAGGTTGATATTATTGATATGCACAGGTTGATCGTTGTCAATGTGGATGGCCCGAATTTGAAATTTCATCAAGATGGGGATAAATCATTGCAATTGTTGGTCTTCAACGAGGAACTGAAGTACTATGATGTGTGTCCTCTCAAGAAAAGTTAGTACTCTTTCAAACCTGTGAAGAACATTTATAAATGCTTATCTTTGAAAATTATAGTATTTCTCAAATTCATGGAGATATCAGACACCACCAAGTTCAACAGGAAACAAACCTTAATATAATCTTGCCAAACAGAATCATCGGCCGTCACCATTTGTCTTGTTTCATCCCACAAAAACCCGTCCAAGTCAAGAATATTCTTTATAACCTTATACTGCCTCCTCAAAGTTTTGTACCGATTTTTCAATACATCAATGTCATAATTAAAGCCAAATTTGGCATTAAACGAGACAAGCATCTCCATCCACGCTTGTTTGTGAAATTGGCCATCAATTTGATTCCCCTTCTGCACTTCATCTAGCATAAGGTCAATGAAATAACGGTCCATTGGCGGTTGCCAATAAGTCCTTGAACGAGTACCTATCTTGCTGGAGCCAGAATCTGCTATTGGTTGAGGTGTCACATTCTCATTCTCCTTTGACATTGAAGCAGCATAGTCTTCATCAATCATGATTTCATGAAGAGCGTCCACAGCTCCCTCATCAACACTACTTGGAAGAGTTACTCCTGTCTTTGTGTCACCACCCGAATGTGAGGACATTTGCAACAAATTGTCCACTGGCTTCGCGTCATCAATGGTAGTAGCAGGAGATTCTGAACCTTTTGACAATCTACCAGTTTCCGATCTTGGTATATTTCTGTCAATCTTAGCATCATGGCTAGAAGTGCTAGCTTTTCCTTCAACGGTTGCATTTCTATATATCACACACAAATCATTGTAGTATGGGATGGTTTTGATCCTGTATGATCGCGCATCAGGGTGTACCTACATAATAAAACATGTAAGACTCAATGAATCATTATGATCCTATTTTCTAGTTTCTGACATCTTAAAAAGTGCACCTTGATGTAATCATCCCAAACTTTATTATCAGCTGTCACCATTTGTCGTGTTTCATCCCAGCAGAATCCCTTCTGGTCAAGAAGATATTTTACAGCCTTGTGGAGATTTCTTAGTGTTTTGTGGCGATTCTTCAAAACATCTTTCTCGTACTGGAATTTGAATTTGGCATTGAACAATGACATCATTTCCGTCCACGCCTCTTTGCTGAATAAATGATCATCCACCTTATTCCCCCTGCCAACCTCCTCTAGCATGAGTTCAATGAAATATCGATCCATTTCTGGTGTCCAAATTGTCCTCAGACGATCACCAGCACTACGTCCTCGAATACCCATTCTCACACAACCTGAGCGAAGGTATCAGTAATCAGCAGGACTCCTACTGTAGGAAAGTAGATAAAATCACAAAAGTCTATTACAAATGCAATAGCTCATCAGCACACTAGTTCAGATAAAACAGAAAACTTAGCAACCAAACCCAAACTGAACACAATCATCGCGCAAATGTTATATCTAAAGGAGAGAACCCATGAAGAAGAAATAACAATGACTTGAATCTCAATGATCCAAAAGAAATATTATCACTAAAACTGAGGCTTCTGTTCAAGCTGATAATTTACCTGCAACCTTTGCCTTGGTTAAAGCCTAAAATGCAGCACGAAATTGTAATTTTCTTAAGGAGATGGAGACCATTATAGTCTACAGCTATTTAGAGAAAACAAGGCTAGTTAATGGAGTATTGGATTAAACTGGGTACAGTACAGGACATGCCATCCCCATATCCCTCCACTCCTGAATCCGAATGGAGATGGAGAAACCGAAAACACCAACCAAAGAAAAATAGGAAAAGACAGAAACATCAATCGAAAACGAAAAACACAAATAAACAAGTCTTATTGAAAGAAGCATAAATAACTAGTGTTGTAGATGATTACATCACAATAGTGAAATGATGATATTGCTACCAAGCCATGATGAGATAAGGAACGACAAGGGATTATCGGATGGACCTTCCGGCCAATTTGCGAAGGTCTCCAATCGGGGACAACGGAGTAAGGCGCTCTTGAATGGAAACTACGAATCTGCAAGGTCCGGGGATAACGTTTTCCTGGATAAGATCGAAACTGTGTAATTGCTGGAATACGACGCTAACAACGACAGTAACACTACTCTATCCCTAGTTTCCGAGTAATTATTTCATGCCCCTGGGTTGCCCTAAACTCATTCTCAATCACATAATGTACATAATGTGTGCAGTGCCCACACAAATATGTGGTGAAAAATAGTTTGGGATACCACTTGCCCTAGGAGTCTTGAATAATTTTCCATGGTTTCCACTTTCCACTAAGTAACATTTTTTATGAAATCTTGTAACGCGAATGAAAAATTGAATCAAACATCTATATTTATTCAATTGAGTTGATTTTTTATAATTTTTTTATGAAACCACTTTAAAAAATATTTTAAAATCACTCTAGTTATTCAGAAAGTCTAAGGGTACAGCAAAATCGTACAGATTTTGCGTACAGTAAAATAATTTTTCAAGGGCCCCCGTAAAAAATCAGTTCAATCCGATACTTATAGATGCTCGATCCAATCATATAATGTTTTATTATCCGGGAATCTAAATCAAAAGTTAGATGATTGGATCGAGTATCTATAAGTATCGGATTGAACTGATTTTTCGCGGGGGCCCTTGAAAAACTGTTTTACATTTAATGAACGAGTCGGATCATTTGTGTGGGACCCGTTGTGGGCCCCACAAAAAATCTGTACGCAAAATCTGTACGATTTTGCTGTACCCTTAGTCTTTCTGCTAATTATTCCCGCAGAAATCGGAGTGGCCCGCATGTCCGTCTGTGCACAATTGGTCGGTGCCTTCTACCATATTCGGGTTTCCTGAAAAATTACAATTTGCACCCCTGCAGATCCAGCACTTTATGACCCTAATTCCACTTTTCCCCATTCATTTCAAATTGGTACAGCCAAACCCTACATTTTCCCCCTTCTTTTATAGAGCCGTCAAATTGACGTTTTGCTTTCCTTTCTCAATATTCTCTCTATCATCAGCCTACTTTAACATCAGCCTTATTTTTCTGAGTGTTTGATACAGGTTCCCAAAGCTGTAGAACAATCCCGTCCGTAATCCTAGCGAGTTAAGCAGTTCTTTCTGTGCATCATTACTCCAGGATCATTGGTGAGGGGGGATTTTTTTGCCAGGGTTCGAACCCAGGATAGGAACACTACGTTCAAAATCCTTATAAACTAGAACGGGCACTTGCCCAACAAGCAACAGTTGTTGGAATAGATTTGGACTTTCAGAATGGATATAAACTCAGCTTGGTTTATCTGAGTTAAAAAAAAAAACCTCTGTATAGCCCAGGATCCATCATCTGAACTTATGAAACATGTAGTACTATCCAACGTAAAGCTATCTTAATAAAACGCAAAGCTACACGAACATTCTTAAACAAAAAGCTTGTTTTAACATCTACTAGTATAAAGTGTCTATGTGCAAACTATAAAGGATTACAAATTTTCACCACTATTGTAGACAATGGTCCAGTTTCTGTGGACACTGTCTAAACGAAGTAGGTGGTTCCACCACCAATACATCAAAATCAACAACAGTTTCAGTTTCCCCAACCACAACAACACAAGTGAGTGGACATCTGAAGCCAACAAGCTTTTTTCACTTATACGGTCAGCTCTGATTCAAGATAAGCCTACGCACTAGAGGATGAGAACAGTTACAACACTGCACAATATTCAAAAGTGCTGCGAACAATGGGAAGGAGGGGTTTCCTGGCAAGTTAGCTTTTAACAATGTTCGCCCCAAGATTGACAACAAACTTTTGCCCTTTTTTGGAAGAAAATCAAAGGATTGGAAGCCACTTCATCACCCCTGTCATCTCCACTGCGAGTAGTGAGCAAGGAAGAACTGGTAATCGGGAAGAGTGACTTGCAAACTGCGGAGCCAATTGTCAGCAGATTGCAGTAGAGAGTTTTCTTGCTCGCACTCGTCGGGTCCAGTTGGAGTCAAGATTGAACCTTTCAACTTGTAAGAAGCAAGGCCAAAGGCTGGTAGAGAAATATTTGGAGAAGCATCAATGCCGGCCCCATGTACCTTCCTACCACTTGCACCATGAAACCGCCACCGCCCATTGCCTGTGGGAGTGTCCATAACAGAACAAAAATCAGAATACAGTAAATTAGATGCAATTTTAGAGAGAGAGAGAGAGAGAGAGAGGAGTTACTTGTAGAGCGCGTTGACAAAGAATGGAAGGTTAAAAAGGATGCATCCAGATCACGAAGTGTTGGCCCCATGGGTATTCTATAAATAGGATACCTGCGCACAAGATTTATTTACCACAAAATTCTCAGAGTGAGAATAAGTGGAAAAAAATTCTGAACTTCTAGAGATGTATATTCGCATATTGCAGATTGCATACCAAGCCACTGAAATCCAACTTGAAGGTAGTAGATCACAACTCCTAAGATCTGGAAACTGAGATGCAAGAAGTGAAACCTGTGGAAAGGGGAGGGATGGTCTGATGAGTTAATGTGAACAGAGCGCAGATCAACCTGAATGCGATAGTCTCCAAGAAGTGAACTTGCCTTATCAGTTAGAGGTCTGCGATTATACGGTTGTTCGTGTTCCAAAAATTCGAACAAGAGCGTCCCAGGTGAACTGCTCATCTCTGCTTCATCACTGGACGAACTCATGACAGATTTCTCTCTCAATGAGAGTCCGTTCATTCGCTGGGAATTCAAATTCACAAGCTTCTGATGACTGCACGACCCATCCACCACAGATTTGGCTCTCCTTTCTGCTTCACAGTCACTGCTACCAGCACTACTAGTCTCCCGTGAAGACTCAACATCACTCTCCTCACCAGGCCTCCTGGTAGATTTATAAACAAACGTCATAAAATGTGACAAGCATCTACGTCACGGTGTCATCTAATTCAAACATTAAGGTGCTAAAATACTCCAACAAAGTGACATCAAAAAGTTGATTCTCTGCACGAGTGCTGCCCTCATTGTGTCAGTATGTTATGAACAAATTCAAGTGACATCTCAATCTTTGATTTATTCCGGGGAACACTGAGAACTTTGTGAAATATAGGGACTTGCATGATAAAGTAACAAAAATTATGATTCCAAGTGCCACCAGACTTCAATTTCCTTTCTTTTATTACTAACACATTTGGAGGTTGGGGAGAAGCGGCAAGGTGTAGCTGGTGGTCCAGCCAGGAATAAGAGAGGAATTCTAAAGTGAACTGAAATCAACTAATGCTCAAGTAATCCCAAACCAGTTTTAGCCTATTTATGACCACAAATTATAAAGATATGAACTCTACCAACTCGTTCGAACTTTTGCTGGTAAATTGCTCTCAAATAAAAAACTAATCTAAAAGCTAAAAGGCCGAAACTAAGGTGGAGAAGTAAATGGCGAAAGACATATCATGCAACTTTATGAGGATTCAAAAAAATACAGACTATCGAGTTCATAGAATACAAGGCTTCCAAAAATATTGGTGATTCTACTCTTAACTAGCTTTACAATAGTTAGGAACCTTTAAAGAGATATGGGGGTCTAGAGTAAACTGCAATGCCTTTCCCTCCTATTTCTATAACATAGAGACTATTCTATGGCTTCCCAAAATAATGGTGATTCTATTCTTTACTAGCTTTAGAATAGTAAGGAATCTTTAAAGAGGTACAGGGGTGTAGAGTAAAGTGTAATGCCTTTACCTCCTATTTTTTTAACTTACAATCCACGGGGAAAATTTCTTGCTCGCAAAGCAGCTAGAAAACATCAAAACGCCGGCAAAAAGTAGAAATTACCTTTTATCCAGCCTTAATACGAGATGAGAGGATCACATCAAGCAGAAACCAAATGGAAATGGGTATTTCAAACTATTGAAAAGTGCACTACCTCTTCTCCCCACTGTTCTACTCTGATTAATGTTTCTCCCAAAAGAATATGAAAAACAAAATCACAGTAGAAAGCAGTAAAAGATGACTATGAAAGATTAACTTAGACAAGGATGGGGTCCTTGGGAGAGAAATCTTGACAAACCTAACTTTTCCTTCTTGCAAATACGGAAGGCGGGAAATAAAATTGAACAATATTGCGAAAAGGAAAGGATAACATGTTTACTTCAAAGAAATGAAAGAATCAACAAAGAATCAAATTCAGTATAAGAAATCATAATGCGTAAAGACTGCCAACTCGTATAGGTGCAAGCCACTCAATGACACTTGC
Source organism: Rhododendron griersonianum (assembly GCA_018127125.1). Taxonomy (NCBI): domain Eukaryota; kingdom Viridiplantae; phylum Streptophyta; class Magnoliopsida; order Ericales; family Ericaceae; genus Rhododendron; species Rhododendron griersonianum. Next base: position 58,894,431 of record CM030788.1, on the reverse strand, counting down.
TTCTTCTTGCAAAACGACACAAGGTTCATTAAAAGATCATAATGAACAATGAAACTAACAGATTTGGTAGGGAATGTATCCAGCTCATAAAGTAATTTACTGCGATGGACTATGAAAGTGAATAGCCAAGGACAATATTCCAGGACAAGGGGTTAGTTAAGCTTGCCAACTTGCCGACACTGATAGTTCATTAGTCATAGTTCATTTTAGGATATTATCAAGAAAGTAGGGCCCATGTCAATAAGAAGGAAGTTGTTGCACTTGTCCTGCTATTATATATAACCCAAGTACAATCTTTCTATGTCACAAACACTTATTCCCCACCAAATAGATGCCTAAATGTCATATTCACTGATCTCCAAACAGCCAACCCATCCCATTACACATACCCTGGAGATTCCGTGAGGCTAGCAAAACTGTCACAATGAAAATTGAAAATCAACCTGAACGTGAGTTAACTATATGAGTACATTTTGAAAGTACCTATAAGTTCCACTAGAAAACGGGTACATCAACCCCCCAGCCCCCCTTTCACCCTCTCGTGCGAATGAAGCTTAGGTTTTCTACATCCTGTGCTTGAATCACAATGCCAAGGACTCGAGGAGTAGGAGGATTAACAAGTACAGCAAGTTGGAAATGTTACAGAGTTCATTATATAACTGCATGGAGATGAAACAAAGCTATGACAAAAAATGACGCAAAAAAACCAACTTGTTTGCAAAATTAGAGAATCAAAGATCAGCCATACTTCAACAGAAAAACAATATGCTATATGGTGTAAAGAGGCTCATGGCTCACCTAATCCTCGCCCGTGGATCTACATACAACTGAATGCCCGACAAGAATGGAACATAGTACTGCATAATTGAATCTTTCCCATTCAACAAAAGAGGCACTCCCGCTCCATATACGCTCCACTCTCTGAAAGACTCCCAAAGATCCCCTAGGCAATAGTATGGCTGCACATCAGATTCCCGAGTTCTCCAACCCTTTCCATTCACCTATAACATTAAAAGAGCACCAACAACTCTATAAGAAATTACTTACACAAAGAATATAATGCAAGTATATAGCCAACTTGGATGCGGCAAAAATGGCAGAATAGCCTTAACTAAGGCAATAAAGTTGATGAAGGCACAATTGTGGCGAATGCCATTTGTTCCACCCTTAATTTGATTTCCTTTAGGCAGATTTGGTTCAATTGAACGACGTCGGAATAGAATGATCATTCCCATAGTATGCTAATTCCTACATACGTAATCATACAAATGGTCTTACTATTCACCAATTAGGTGAATGGCCATTCCATTAGGCAGCCATCGAACTTCAATTCAATTTGCAAAACCAAACCAAACCAAACCAAACCCTACCTTACTTGCCTTGCATTTTCTCATTAACCAACTATATAAATGATCTTATCACTCACCGATTAGGTGAATGGCCATTCCATTAGGCGGCCATCGAATTTCAATCCGGAAAAACGATGCCAGCAAACCAAACACTACATTTCCTCATCAGCCAAAACAGAAGTCTAGGAACTCTTTCATAACGAAAACCCTAATTTCGTCTATACCTCGGGGGAGAGTCGAGCGGGAATGAATGGAGTAACAGATTCCACTAGACGATCCAAGTTAGTAACATCCGCCGGCGGCGGCCTAGGAGGGGAAGAAGACGAGGAGCAGACAGAAGGCGTCGGTTTCGACAATGTGGTCGTCGAATCGTCCGAGTCAGTCCGATTCTCGGCCTCCGCCGCCGCATCCGACTTCACCGGCCTCAAGAGCTGCTGCCTCTGCAACTTTTCCTGCTGCAGCAGCAACTGCTGGCGTCGAACCGGCGGCGGATTGTAGAATCGGTCGCCGCCGTGGGTCCGAGAAACGGCGAAGCCTCCTGAACCAGACATTACTCCGAATCCGTACGGATAAGTGTACTTCTCCCTTGCGTGTGTACCTGTATCGTTCGCGGATTGAGGTAGAGGGAATCAAAGGGGCTTCTAATTGCAATGCGTCGGGATCGATAATCGGGTGTGGATTGTTGGAGTGATTAGGGTTTTTGTTGAGGTTTAAAGGGGTGGGGTGTCGTCTTGAGACTGCGAGATGCCATGAGTGGGGAAATGTACGAGTAGTAATTTTTTAGTTGAGATTCGGCGAAAGGAAGGAGGAAATTTGGTTGTTTCTGTTTTTGTTTTTGTTTTTGGTTTTGGTTTTGGGGAAATGTAAAAAAAGGCGTCGGCGGAAAGAGGAGACTACTTCAGGCGAGGAAAGTGTCTTCCCAGTTCCCCTCTTGTTGAGTGTTGCTTTTGCGACCGTCCGTCGATTCAATTGGTTGCTAGGCTTCGACCAATTACCAAAGCCGCATTTACAAGATTACCCCCCTCAACCTTGTTTTTTATTTATTTTTATCAGGTCCCCTTGTTACTACTGTACTTACTACTAGTATTATTGAGTTAATCACATCATTTATTTTTATCAGGTCCCCTTGTTACTACTGTACTTACTCCGATGCACGTGAAGTTATCATCGACCAAAGACCTCGCATATCATCGGGCATCTGAATATATTTGTATCTATGCATACATGATGACCTATCGACTCACTTTCTTTCTTTTTTTGGAGCAGTTTATGATGTGTTGCATTATAGTATAACTATAATCTACCGTCATTTTCCTTGACGGGATATGAGGGCTTTTCGATTAATTTATTTGGTAAAACTAGTTCCTTCGTGCCGATAAATAAAATTTAAAAAAAAAAAAAAAAAAAACTATTCCCTAGCTCATGGATCCATCCAATCCAGCTAACTATCGAGAACAAACCTTTTTTAAGATAACCACTATTACGCCTAGGCCCTGTTTGGATGGGATATTGTAAAGGGGTGTTATGTTATCCCTCCTTTTAACACCTGGGACCCACCCTTATACCCCGTTTGGGATCCTAAAAGGGAGGGGGTATTCTCTAGTCGGAGGATTCCACTACACCAGCTAACACCGGCTGAGGGGGTGTTAGCCATGGGCTACCCCTATTAGTCATCCATCAAAACAAATTATTATTTAATCTCCCTTCTCTAATACCTTATCCAAACAACCTACTATTTAATACCCATTCCATAAACATCACATCAATATGGGTCATCCATTATTAACCAATACCCCCTACTATCCAATCCCCCTTATTACATAACACCGCCAAACCTAATCCCGCATCCAAACGAGCTCCTAATGTGTTCTTTTTGGCAAGTGTAATAAGTCCACAAGACATCTTTGAATCTTAAGTTGAATTTTCATGCTTTGAGAATTTTTTTAAAGGAGTAGCTAGCTGAAGTGGTTGAATTGAAAAGGGCTAGTTCAGTTCCTAACTACGCAACTGACGAAGTATAAAGGCTTAGACTTTGACCACTTCATCTTGGTTGTCAGTCCAGTCCAGTCCAGTCCAGTCCAGTCCAATCCAAGGATGGGCCTAACTTGCAAAACCAACAGCTATGCGAATGCGTGGTAGTAAATCCAATGAACCGATGAGGAAAGTACACCAGATGACACATTCACGTACGAGTATATATTAAGCATGAGATGAGAAGTTCTTCATAATAGTAACACGGTACATTAATGACTTTTGATAATTAGGGCTGGGTAATTTAAAAATACATGTTTCATCAATTGAGCCACATTGGTCTATACTAAGAGCATCCACAGTACTATAAGTAAAATCAAAAGGTTACTAAGATTAGTAATATTTGCTCAAAAAAGAATTCACATTGGAATAATCAAACTTAGCAACCTCTTAGCAACTCATCAAATTTTGACCCAATTGGATAATCAAAACTATCAATATTTTGTCAATAATCAAATTTAGTTGTCCCCGCGTTTTCTCAATCAAGTATACCATCATTACACAAAAACATTATCTCTCTTCCATTTTTAACATGTTTCTAAGAAAAATACTTTTAAAAACAGTTTTTATTTTTTTTTTGCAAAAACATTTTATTCAAAAACTATTCTTTTGAAAAGAAAAAAAAAATCTTCCAAAAACTTTTTTTATTCAAAAATTGTTTTTTAACTTTTTCCCGAAAACTATTTTTTTAATTAAAGTTTTCAGAAAACTATTTTTTCTTTTTCTAATAACCCGTTTTTATTAGTTTGAAAACTATTTTAAATATATATATTTTCTATGTCATAATTTCTAGATTTTTATAAGTTGAAAAGGTGACGTGGCAAAATTTGGTTATTCAATTTAGATTGAACCATTGTGGACCTCTACACTACTGTTAATCTTAGCAACCCCTTAAATAGATAAGTAAAAAATAATGTGACAATTTTCGATTATCTGGTTTTGAGTATTCTACTGTGAATGCTCTTAAGTTTAGTTTTTTACTCGATGGTACCTATGTATGGCACCCTATGCATACTTTATTTTTGTATACTTTATTGTTGGCACATGATCAGCCAGCGATTGAGACTTCCCTTCTCGGGATGTTCCCCAGGCGCTCAGAGACATGGGGTCTGGTTCGGGCAGAGTCTCGGCTACGGTGCGAGGCCGTCGTGCGAGAGAACTCTGCGCGACCAGTTGAGTACGTGCTGGTGAACGACTCGGTGTCCCTTGTCCTGGTTCCATCGTGATGGCTTCTGGAACGATGCGTCCCAGATACTGTGGGTTGCTTATAGAGGATCATTCCCCTGGCGTCATCTTGTGCTGGGGTGAAGCCTAGGCGGTCTTTCACGGACCCGCGTTGACCTCCTTCGTTCTGACGCCCTTGCGGTGGTGGAGGTGGAGGTGGAGGCGGTGTTTGCCCACCTCTACCCCTGTCTCCACCAGATCGAGATGCGGCAGGAGTGGCGTCCTGCTGCATATGTCGCTTCATTTGGGCCACTTCCGCCCTTAGTGCCGCCAGCTCGTTGTCGCGTTCGTCGTCGCGACGCTGCAACAGGCGGATGTAGGCTGAAGCGACGTCGTCCGAGACCGGTGAGAGCCCGGATCCAGGGGCGAGAGAGAGGGACATGTGCCTGTCGACGGTTGGCGTGGAATTGACGTTTCCACCTGCGTCTTTGGCCCCTGAGATGGTGGCGTCCGCTATGTCTCCGCCCATGGTGAGTAGTTTGGTTGCTGTCTTACGGAGGAGCGAGGGAAGTTTGGAGGATGAGAGAGCCGCTGAGATCAAAAGGAATTTCACGTCGGGTTCACCAATTGTGTTGCCCGTGATCCTCCGGTCCTCGATCCTTCGTAGGTGGTTTGATGGTGGGTTAGCTTTCTTCTCCTAGCCTGCACAAGGAACGCACGACTAAGACCTGGCCGGGGGTTGTCCCGGCAAGGCCCTCCGGCGAGAGGATGAGTATAGCGCAGAGAGGAAGCAGAAAGCTCTGGAGAGGGAGTAAGTGTGAGTATTCAGTAGCGTGTACCCGTTAGGGTTACCATCTCTAGGTATTTATAGTGCCTTCTGACTTGCCCTCCAAGTACCATCGCGTGCCTTCCACGGGCCAAGTGACATCATAATGACGTCGAGAAATAGATCTGATAACCGTTTCCAGGGCTGAGCTGGCACACCCATGTGCGCCCGTGATCATCTTCTGTTGTATCCGCTTCTGCACGTGGCAGGACGCGTGGCTTTACAGTCAGCCGCCGTCGGCTGCATGCCGTGCTCTGAAGGTAGCCGACCGCGGGAACCGCCGAGCAAAGCCATGCGTTCAATGAAGGAGGTAACGTCGCCGCGGACTCCGTCGACGGCACAATCCGAGCGCGGGTCTGCCCGCTGTCGAGCCTGAGGCGAACCGGATATACACGACGAGTCATCGTCGGCTTGCCGCGCACGAGGCCTGCGATCGGACCACGGCAGGTATGGTCCGCGTCATGCGAACAAACCATGTTCGGCCCGCTACACATTGGAATAATCAAACTTAACAACCTCTTAGCAACTCATCAAATTTTGACCCAATTGGATAATCAAAACTATCAATATTTTGTCAATAATCAAATTTAGTTGTCCCCGCGTTTTCTCAATCAAGTATACCATCATTACACAAAAACATTATCTCTCTTCCATTTTTAACATGTTTCTAAGAAAAATACTTTTAAAAACAGTTTTTATTTTTTTTTTGCAAAAACAGTTTTCAAAAACATTTTATTCAAAAACTATTCTTTTGAAAAGAAAAAAAAAATCTTCCAAAAACTTTTTTTATTCAAAAATTGTTTTTTAACTTTTTCCCGAAAACTATTTTTTTAATTAAAGTTTTCAGAAAACTATTTTTTCTTTTTCTAATAACCCGTTTTTATTAGTTTGAAAACTATTTTAAAAATATATATTTTCTATGTCATAATTTCTAGATTTTTATAAGTTGAAAAGGTGACGTGGCAAAATTTGGTTATTCAATTTAGATTGAACCATTGTGGACCTCTACACTACTGTTAATCTTAGCAACCCCTTAAATAGATAAGTAAAAGATAATGTGACAATTTTCGATTATCTGGTTTTGAGTATTCTACTGTGAATGCTCTTAAGTTTAGTTTTTTACTCGATGGTACCTATGTATGGCACCCTATGCATACTTTATTTTTGTATACTTTATTGTTGGCACATGATCAGCCAGCGATTGAGACTTCCCTTCTCGAGGTTGACAAACTTGATTTTCAACTTTTCAAATTATGTATTTAGACGGCAATAATGCTACGGTACAGGATCTCCACCCACGCCCAAAAACAGGACGCTGACGTGGACTGGGCCCCACGTCAGCTCAAGCCCCCCCCAAAAAAAATTATACTTAAGTGTACATATACGCAGACATCGATCCCCATCAATCAAAGCATCGCAATGTCCATTTTATTAGCTGAGTATGCGACACTTAGGGTTGGTTTGGATACAAATGTTTAGTGACTTATTTTTTTGTCCATATTTAAAAAAAATTGCATTTGTTTGTTTTGCGTCAAACTTTTGCGACTTATTGATTCGTCTCGACGAGAAGAATAAAAAATATAAAAAAATTTGATCGAAACGAATAATTTTTTGAATAAAGACAAAAATAAGTCAATAAGACAACTTTTTTTTACCAATCTTTGTCCTTTTTAAAAAATTAAAGAGTTTCGATCAATTTTTTTTATTTTTTTTTCGATTCATCTCATTGAGACAAATCAATAAGTCACAAAAATTTGATGACTGATTATATATACGATTTAGACAACCACCCAAGGTCTCATTAACCTTAGCTACACCGATGCGGGGCTGATCAAGGTTGCGGCAAAGGTGAAGTGTGGAAGAGTAGGGTTAAGGGTGCACATCTTTCGTTGCTATTTTTAGGGCTGGTATGGATGCGGAATAAGGATTGTGAGTATTATTTATGAAGGAGGATAAAATAATAGGGATATTAGTTAATAAGAGATGACCCACATTTATGTGATGTTTATGGAGGGAGATTAATACCCTTGCGTTTTTGGGTTGCCAAACCAGGTGATAAACCTGGACTTACGGTCTTAAGAGGAGGAAAAACTAATACCCCTTCTTAATACCCCATCCAAACGAGCCTTTAATGTCTTCCTTTGTGAAAGGTGGTCCTCCAAAATCAAAATTGCAAAACAAGAAAGTATGGGGTGGGTGTGTACTGTGTATACTACCGCTACAAATCAAAATGTTTTCCTACATGAAACTGCATTATTACCACAACCTGACAACCTTTTTCAAAAATAGCTTCCCATCCTAGTCACACGAGCAGTTATTTTATTTAAAATTCTACTCCTATAATGAACTTTAATTAAATTCTCCGTCAGAGTCGCCACTTCACACACTTCTCTTTCCATGAGCTTTCTCGAGGGACCCACACGCGGGCCGAATTTATTGAGTGCTCTCCGGCCATGGTCCACAAGTAGCCCTACCTGCCCTAAACACCACACAATTCCGTCAATCTCTCTGATTGTATGGTAATTAACTAATTAGTAAGAGTCTCCGGTTTCGCACTTGACCATGTCTAATCCCCACTGAATAATTACCCTGCCTGTAAGTTGAAAGATGATGGGGAGACCCGAAGTAACACGTTCCTCATGTTTTTCCGCGGCGCGGCTTCCCCAAATCGTAAGAGCCAACCGCTGCGTCAGATGTGAGAGAGACGATTTCTTCCTTCCCCATTTTATAATAATAATAATGGCGATTACACGTCCTCGATCCCATCGATATCCAAACAATACCACCCTCTAGGTTATTCATGGTCTCTCCTCTGTCTTCCTTCGGACCGAACCCTAGTTTGTTTCCGAACACGATTCGATTACTTCGCAAAGGCTTCACCGGATTGCCATGCGACGCTGGTTCTCTGCGATCTCCCTCTCGAGAGAGGACTCTTTGTTGAATTTCAATCAATACTGCTGCTACTTCGCAATCGCAACGTCTCTATTGCAAGCCGGTTCTTGTAGATTCATCGATGGGTGCCGATGCTCATCACGGCCCTAGTCCCAAGGGCCTCCTCTGCAATGCCGGTGCCGGTGCCGCCGCTGGTATGTTGTCAATCTTTCTTCTTTCCGAGAAATTAAATTGCAAACAGAAGCGAAAAATCAAAAAAGATATGTTCTTTGTTTGTTTTGGTCAACCCGTGTCAAATAAATCGTGGAGTATGGTTTGGGAGGAAATATCTATGTTTTAGTCATCGATTACGGAGCTATGAAGAGAACGAATGTAATCAGGTATTGATTAATTTAATCTGGGAATTCTGTATGCAGGAGTTATTGCAGCAGCATTTGTATGCCCTTTAGATGTAATCAAGACAAGGTTTCAGGTTCACGGGCTGTCAGCGCTCAATAATGGAAGTGTTAAAGGTACAGAACTTTCTCCATATTGACAAGTTTTCGTTTGTTCACTCAAAATGGTTGTTGCTTTTGGTAACCGATTTGGGCGGCATCAACAGTCCAAAAGTTTCACAGTAAATGCCTTGAGCTGTGATGACAGGACTTTCTTTGGTAGAGCTTCTACCATGTACTATGGCTATATGCTCTACAACTTTTGCAAGGCAGGGCATTTACCCTTAACCCCAGCGGAATTACAACCCCCCCCCAAAAAAAAAAACAAAAAAAAAACCTTGTGCAAGGCAACCATTTGCAAGATAAAGATTCGGGAAAATGACGGCCAAGGATGTGTTTTGATAATTAATACCCACCAAGGACATTTTCAGTATTAACAAATGTTCTCAGTATGTACTTGGTGGATATTAATTATCAAAATACGTCCTGAGCCGTTATTTTCCCTAAAGATTCACTTAACTACATTATGATTGAATTCAAATAGGATTTTTTAGAAGCGCAAGGTGAAATTGCGGCATTAAAGTTTTGTGTAGCATTGGCAAAGTTTTCAGCAGAAGGTTAATAAGAGTCTTCATTTAACCAGGTAGTGTCATAGTTGGGAGTTTAGCGCAAATATTTCAAAGGGAGGGGTTGCGTGGAATGTACCGTGGGCTTTCACCTACTGTGCTGGCATTACTTCCAAACTGGGCGGTGAGTTTTCCTTATCATAAGTTCGTATTTTGCCTCATTCTTACATGGTAATTCCTTTTGGTTGGTCATCTATTAAGGTATGCATTCTAGTTACCTAGAGAATTTTGTTTTTCGGTTTTGAGTGGAAGAAACAGCATAGCTATATTCATAATAGAAATGAAATATGGCATAGATATTTCATGGTCATTTTTTTTTCTTGGCATTGCTTTTGTCATATATTCTGGATCTTCCATGAACATGGAATTGTATATATCATCATCATTTGATTTCTTTCAAGCATAAGAAGTACTGTGTTCTTGTTGACTTTACACCTTTTATTCTGCCTAAAACGTCATCAATAATGTATTCTTCCTGTTCTGCCGATTATTAAATTCATCATCTTCCAGTGATAGGTAATTGAATCTCTCTTGGAGCATGCTTTATTGTGTATCTACAATGTGGAAAGTGTTCGTAAAATGTGCAGCTAAAATTATTTGTGTTAATTTACCCGTTGTTGAACGTACTTTCTTTTCCACCTAAATTTGTATATATCATTGGAGGGGTGAGGGGAAGAGGAAGTTTTTGTTCTTCATCCACAGGTGAACTTATATAATGTATCACTTTTAGGTCAATCCCTCAATTGAGCAATTTTTTTGTAGAGTTTTTAGCTAGTGTGAGGCTGAATGATTTATATTACTAATAAAACTCGGCCGTTTTATAAATTAGACTAGTCGAGACAGGATTAGAATTGAAACGGTTCGTGAGATGGTAGGTGTAGCACCTATAGAAGAGAAGTTGTGGGAAAATAGGCTAAGGTGGTTTGGGCATGTTTACCGTAGACCAAGAGATGCAATAGTTAAGAGAGTGGATAGGATAGCTTTGTGTAGCAATGCTACGGGGAGGGGTAGACCTAAATTGACATTAGATGCTGTGGTGCGCAAAGATATGAGTATAGTAGGTTTGTGTGAACAAGTGGCCCTTGACAGAGCTCAATGGAGGAAAAGGATTCATGTAGCATACCCCAAGTGATTGGGACATAACGCTCGGTTTGGTTTGGTAATAAAACTCGGCCGTTTTCTTTGTAAAGTTTTTAGCTAGTGTTAAGCTAAATGTGATTCATATGACTAATCCCTCACACTACCAATTTTTTTGTAGTGTTTTGTGTCATAATAAGTTGCGCGTGGCATTTTTTTCTATAGGGGTGACAGTCCCTTCATGCCACTATTTTCATATATATCTACTTCACTCATTAAAGAAAGTCTTACGTGCAAGGCATGGGATGAAGAACTGCAAATTTTTTTACAGCTTTTTGATATATATAATTTGGGGGGGGGGGGGGGGTGTTGTTTCGTCGTGTAAGTGATCTAGTATTTGTGGTTGTATTTTGTTTTCTGCGAATGCAAAGGAGGTAACAGGTGCGGTCCTAAATTTGCGAATTTATAGGTTTTCAAAATGAAACTTTACTATATGTGGTAACTTTTAATTTCTTATGGTAGTTTTTAGTTCAATTTTCTTTCCAATGACCGACCATTGTTATCTGTGCAGGTTTATTTTACTATTTATGATCAGCTCAAAAGCATTCTTTGCTCTGATGGTTAGTTCATTAGGACCTAATGTGTCGCATTATTTATAGATTATACCACATTAAATGTTGCTTTACTGAAATTCATGAGCTTTCTTTGTTCAAAACATGCGTGCAGATGGGAATCATCACCTTTCAATTGGTGCTAATGTGATAGCTGCTTCTGGTGCTGGAGCTGCAACAACCATTTTTACAAATCCTCTTTGGGTTGTAAAGACAAGACTTCAGGTGCATCTCTGAGGTTTTCTGTTTCTGTACTATATTATTTTCTCTGTTGTTGGGCTTGGGGGCAGGTGTTGGAGTATTGTATCCAACTCTTCTTTCTGGATGCTTCATACCTCGTTCGTTTTGGGATTTTGGATTCTAATCATTATCCTATTTCTCTCCAATTATTACTCTCATTTTTCTCTCTATCTTTCTCCAATCATTACCCTTATTTTCAATCATTACTCTATTGTGCATACCGATACTCTGGACTATCAATGAAGAAAGCATGGTAATATGCACATAAATTAAATTGGGTCTCTAGGCCTGCCCTCTCTGATGCCATTCGGCTTTGATTTGGGGGCATGGTTCCGCAGCAAAACAGGTATAGTGGGGCCACTGTTTTAGTGATATTTTGAGAGCAGCCACTTTGTGCATGTTGCCAAAGGTTAGTTCTGTCTCCAATCCTCCTCCGCCCATACCCCCAATGATTGGGGACTACATGGGTTCTTTTTTTGTTGTTGTGTGACTCTATTTCTCTCTACAATCATTACCTATAAATCCAAATCCAAAATCCCAAAACGAATAGGCCCTTACTGTTTGGATCCTGCTACTGTATAACAAAAATAGATGGTAGCCTGGTAGGTCAGGTGTTATTGTGGTAAGCCATCTCTTTCCAAAAAATCATTGTACTCCCTATCAGTGAAGGAGTATAAGGATGTTGGTTTTGCAAAGGTGCAGTAGAACATGCTTTTGAGTTGATCTATTGTCCCTGTTCTCTACGTTCCTCATCATTCCTGTGTGGTAGACAACTAGACATTGTTTCTTCCCTCGGACATGTCTTATACTAACATTAACAAGGTTTAGAGAACTTTTTTCTTTGGCCTTTTCCCAGGACATAGGAACAAAAATAGGATTTGGATCCTAACATTCTTCCCTCGGACATGTCTTATACTAACATTAACAAGGTTTAGAGAACTTTTTTCTTCGGCCTTTTCCCAGGACATAGGAACAAAAATAGGATTTGGATCCTAACATTTTTGCTTGCTGAAAGCCAAAAGCAGTTGATACAGGAATATAAAGTTTGTTGGAAAGAAAATTAAGATCAAAAGACATGGTGAATTACTGGGTTATGAGAACAAAAATGCAAGAGAGAATTTCGGCGCTGCAAGACGTATTGCATCAAATGCTGATTAAGTCTATAGTGCTAATTAATAGGGAAGCTTGCGGCATTGGGTTAAGGTGACATTCTGGTCTACTTCCTATCCTGGGGTGGTGGAAAAGCAATAGTTGTTTCAAGTGTCTGTCGTCTATAATCATGATATTTAGTGCAACTGTAACATATCATTGGATTAAAATTATTTATTGTTCGGCCTCGTTGGTTTAATGTTCTTCCTTCTTTATTGCACTCACTGTCATTGTGAAAAAGGTTATGCAGAAGTTGAAAAAGAAGTGATCATTTACTTTTTGGTCTCTTATTTTTCTCCAGACTCAAGGAATGAGAGCAGGTGTGGTGCCATACAGGAGTACATTGTCCGCTTTAAGGAGAATTGCTCATGAAGAGGGCATTCGTGGATTATACAGGTTGCATATCATGAGGATTTGTCATATCTTTGTAACATGCATCTCTGTCTGCAAGTTCTATTCTGACAGCATCTGATATTGTGTTTGATGAACAGCGGTCTTGTGCCTGCATTGGCTGGTATCAGTCATGTTGCCATTCAGTTCCCAGCGTACGAGACAATCAAAATATATTTGGCCGATAGAGGTAGCTTTTCACTTGTATTGTTATTAACGAACCTCATTTTGAAAGATAAGAAAAGAACAAATTGATTGAAGTTTGTACAATATCAGGCGACACTACAATGGATAAACTCGGTGCAAGCGATGTTGCTGTTGCCTCCTCAGTTTCCAAAATATTTGCATCTACATTGACATATCCACATGAGGTAATGCCATCAACAGACCGATCCAAATATATTTAATTTAGTCGCATGGCCTTGCATTTTTTTGGTATTAATCCTTCAACTTAGTAGTATTCTTCATTTCTTCTCCTATAAATTTTAGGTTGTGCGCTCTAGGTTACAAGAGCAAGGGCACCACTCGGAGAAAAGATACTCAGGTGTCATTGACTGTGTTAAGAAAGTATTTCAACAAGAGGGCATCCCTGGTTTTTACCGTGGATGTGCCATCAACCTGCTCCGAACAACCCCAGCTGCTGTAATTACATTCACCAGCTTTGAGATGATTCATCGATTTCTTGTTGACCTGTTTCCCCCTGATCCACAGCCTCACACATTGTGAAGATATATCGTGCTCTACGCAAGCATCTAGTCTTTGCAATTCAGTGTACCCTCCAACAGGCAAAGCAAATCAGGGAGCTTTACCAACATTTATCAACAATTGATTGGTTGGTGTATTTTAGTTGTTTGTGTTGGGTCGATTTTTGATTGGTTGGTGTATTTTAGTCATTTTTGGTAGCTTTTACCAACATTTATCAACAATTGCATTTTGTTGAACTCATGTTATGCCGTCTACCCTGAGAGGAGGAGGACTAGATAGCATACCGACACTGATGATGATGATAATGTGAAGTACAATGTAGACGTTCAAAATTTTCTGGAGGTTTTCCTCTGGTTACCCGATATCATCTGAATCTGTTGAATTTTAGTTAGCGGATTCTAATGAGAAATCATATTGTGCTGGATGTTTTGGCTTGCGGGAGAATATCCTGAGAGGACTAGGTGGTATACCGTCAAATAAGATGATAAAGTGTAGTACAATTTAGACGTTCTGGTTGCCCTTGTCATCAGAATCTGTTCAATTTCAATTAGCGGATTCTAATGAGATACTATCATATTGTACGGAATGTTCTGGCTTCCCGGAGAAGATGAGAGTTAGGCTCTGTTCCGAAACCTTCTTAAAAAATAAGTACTTATTTTGCAACTTCTTATTCGAAAATAATAAGGGTCATTCTACAAAATTCAAATACAAAGTTTACTTCACATTATCAAACTCAAAAATAATGTAAATGAAAAAATATATATATATATATTTCGCATTGTATTAAAGATCTCAATGAGATCTATCAAATAAGATTCATAGTGATAAGAAAATTATTTACGTAAACACATGATTTTTGAGCTTGAAGTTGCCGTATACAAAAAATAAGACTGTTGCTATGAGAATGGGCGCCGGCGGAGGAAAATCGTAACGACGGCCGGGCCGGGCCGTCTCCGGCCACCGGACGGCCGATCCGAGCCGTCCAAAAATTCTACTCTATAAAAAAAAACCAAGGGGGCCATCATATATACACGGAAAAGGGGTGCTCGGATCAAGCACTCTACACACCTCGGATGCCGTTAATTCCCGCGTAAGCCCCCTTGATTTTTTTTTAAAGAATTTTTGGACGGCTCGAATCGGCCGTCCGGTGGCCGGAGACGGCCCAGCATGGCTGCCGGTACGATTTCTCTCCCCGGCCAGTCGGTACCTATACAAATTCTTCCAAAATAAGTATCAGCCTTCTTATTTTCCGGAACAAGCCTTTTTATTCAACAAAAAATAAGTTCTTATTATGTTTCTGGAACACAGCCTTAGTTACTAGTTTGTTTTAAGTAATGCTTCTGGGCTAAACCTCGTTTTCTGCAGGCTTGTTTGCAACCCACATATTTTAGTATTGAGGTCAGGACCTCGGGTGTTTTTTTACCGTGGTGCTGGCTCGAACTGTTTGCTTTTAGCTAAACCGTGCTTGGCAAAATTTGAATCTTTTGGTGTATTGGATCATTCCTCTCCCCCAGTTTGTGTGGGTTTTTCTCTGACAGCTTAAACTTTGAGCCTAACAAGGAGCACAACCTGCTTAAAATGCATTAGGACTGGGCCTCTGGATTTAAATTATTGATTTTTTTCCCAACTTTCCAACTCCATCTCGAAGACATACCAATTGGAAGCTTTATCGTAAAAAGAGAACTCATTTTCGTAAAAAGAGGTCACAAGAATTAGTTCAATGCTCTTGGAGCATCGCCACGTGGTGCTCTAGAATCATTCATCATCACACATTCATATGCTTTGTGATGGGTTCCACGTGAATGTGTGGTGGTAGCGGCAACGTTCTAAATATCGTATTGGCTAGAGTATCAATTTTCTTACGTATGATAAGTATGGATACCGGTGAGATATCGAGTACAGAATCCTATCGCTATTGGTATTATTTCCCTATCAAGGAATTTATTAGGCCTATAAAAATAAACATATGCATTTATTGAAAAAGAAAATTACTCCTATATTTAAAAGTAGTCTGGTGTATTGACTGGTACTTATTGCTATGTAATCATTTGTTTGTTTGCTTGCTCTTGGCTAAAAAGAAAAGCACATAGAGAAAATGAAAACATTACTAGTAATTGTTTTGGAGCACCACCACGTAGTATTTTAAGGCGTCTTACGCCACGCACGAGTGTGACTTCTACATCAATATCTAATGAAAAAAATTCTTGAAGCATCACGTAACGATATTCCAATAGCACTGAAAAATCCCGGAAAAATTGACCACCCCTTGTCATCTGTTTGCCGATCTTCCAAACACCCCACCTAGAATCCTCGCGGCTGCTGGCATGCAGTTTAAGGCCTTGTTTGGGCAGGGAATTGGGAGGAGTACAAAACCCCAACCGTCTCTCCCCCTCCTTCCTCCTTCACAGAGATGGAGAAGAATTACAAAGCTGTATCTTGGTGATTACATACACAGAGAAAACTGTACACGCACTCGAAGCAATACTTTCTTCTGTGCGACAGTGTAATTTGCTGCTCCACTGAAAAATTACCCGAAATGTCCGACGAGATGGGCGGTGGTACGAATGGAGATTCTTTGGAGAAGCTCAGGGCTCTCCAAATCACTTCCCTCGACGCCGAAGCTCTGGTTAACGCTGGTGGTGATTTTTCCGATGACGAAGACGAAGAGCTATTACCTGTAACGCTAGGTTTTCTTGAAAAGCCCAAGAATCGTTGCTCACTTGTGCGTCAGGGATTTCCAAGCAAAGCTGGGGGAGTTCCTGTGCGTCTAAAGTCCCACTCTTTCGTGGAATTTTATCTGATTAACGAAAATTAAAGACTCAATTTTTCTTTCTCATTCAGGCTTGGTTGGATCCTGTTAGTTTGCCCTCGGGAAAATCCTGTCTTTGTGATATTTGTGGCGAGCCTTTGCAGTTCCTGCTTCAGGTGGATTTCCTTTTCATGATTCTCATAATAATATTAACTTAACAGAGTATGAACTACAATTTTGTTTTCTAGGGAAATGATTCATACTTTGCAATACTTGCAGCTACGATTCATATAGTTTATTCCTGAAGTGTGCAACCATAAAAAGAAAAACATTTGGTGTATTGTTTCCATTTTCTGTAACTGACTCTAACTGACCTTCTAGAGAAAATACACATGCACACCTTTTCGGTAAGTTGTGTGTCGAACTGTCTATAAGCAGTGCACCTAGTAGTGCTGGATCATTCGTTCCTCTTTTAAGTTTCTAATGGCCTATTTATGAGTGTCTGTTATTGCCATGTTACAAGATGATTTTGAGGACTTGGTCCTCCCGATGATTGTTGGGCCTTAGGCCCTCTCAAATTGAACGAATCCGTCCAAGAAAACAAGAAATGAAGATGTGTGAAATGAAGGAGTTGTGGGATAGGGCCTAGAAGTTGTTACAGCATAGGCTGAGGGATTCATGAATCTGTTTTATAACTCTTTGATTATGTGAAGTTTTGACTCCAAAGATAGACCAATGCGACTTCTATCCCACGTTCAGGTTGTGTGTCTCGTAAGTCTCATCACATCCCTCCTCTTGCTATAGCAATCCTTTTCACCTCACTAACAATGCAGCACTAGAGAGTACAGAGGTGTGAGAACTGAATCTCATGATTATTTTTGTTTGTTATGTATTTTTAATAGTCTTTTTGTTTGCTATGTTGTATTCCTAGGTTTATGCACCACTCTCTGAGAAGGAATCTGCATTTCATCGTACACTCTTTGTATTCATGTGTTTATCAATGGCTTGTCTTCTCCATGACCAACACGAACAACGGAAACGTAAACCAGAGAAGGCATCTCGTAGGTATCAGTTTGGGAGTACCCATTCCTCTTAATTTCCTCCCTTTTTTTTAATTTTTCTTCTGATTATGAAACTGTGTTGCTAGTGTGAAAATTTTTTGTTGCCAGCTGGCCCGCTCAAATCCTTTTTACTCAAGTGAACCCCCAAGGCATGATGGGACTGACAAACCTTCTGGAACTGGAGGTAGCTTGTAATGTTCTTTCATTGCCCCCTGTAGTTCGGTTTTGGCCTCCTTTTCCTTCTAGACTTGGATTTGTTTAAAGTTCAAATGGCAATCAGTCTGGTGAATTCAGCTGTCATGAAGCCTTTTCCCTGCCTGGGAAGCTGCATTAGTTTTCCAATTTACATTCTCATTAGATTGAAATTATTGAAAGTTTTTTTTTACCCTTAAAACTGATGCATGTTAGCAGAGACACATAACTTTGCCAACTTGTGTGGGCACATTCATGGACTTCTAAGCTCCAACTACATGTTCCTTTTCGTTAGCATCTTATAATCTTACTTCATTGGTCGTGCTTTCTTTAGCTATGCTCTGTAACTGGTGCCGCTCCTGGAAAGGAGATAAAGTTTGTAGTGGCTGTAGAAAAGCTCGTTATTGCTCAGAGAAACATCAGGTAATTCGAGACACTTAGGTGATTTTGATGCTCCAGTATTTGAGACTATTCAGCCTGAATCTTCCCTTTCGTTTTCATTTGCAGGCTATGCATTGGTTGGCAGGTCATAAAATTGAATGTCTACAGGCAAGCATTTCTCCTCAGTCATCTAACATTAGCCCCATGAGCAGTTCAGCGGAGACAGAAAAAGGCCAGTATTTTCTGATATTGTTACTTGAGAGTTATTTATCTGGCACAGGCTTATAGGGGATGTGTACTGGTACTGTTACACATGGCACATGCTTTGTTGATGGAATTCATAAAGTCTACATTCAGATGATTGTGTTGATATGTTCTAAGTTCATAAACCGTGTTACGTGATATCTGGAGTCCTAAGCCTTGAATGTCTATAAGAAATGAAAAACGTGGGAGATTTGTACCATGCATGGACAGTTTTTATAGTGTTCAATTGGTATTTGCCCTAAGTCTTGTTTTTCACCTGAAAAGGCCATCCAAAAAGGTTGGATTCTGCTAATTTCCAAATCTGATCCATATTCGTATATAAACAGTTGCAAGCAACATCATATGGCCTGAATACGAGATCATAAATGAGGATGAATGTGAATTTGAAATGGAGACATCTGAAGATATTAGTTATGCAAATTCCTTGGTTTCTAGGAGCCAAATGGATGAAACGGTCTAGTCATTGTTGGACATCTTTGAGGTATGATTGCTTATACACATGATAGGAATTATGTTATGAACTGTTACAGACTCTTTTTCATTGTTGGTGAACAGGGAGATGATGACAGAAAGAGTTGGGCCTCCTTCCAAGAGCGCATAGAGCCAGGGCCCCAGAGCAAGTTTTGAGGTGATTGCTTACCCTTGATATGAGTATGCGTATCATGGTTTTTCGATTATGCGAACCACATCTCTCAGCTCTTGTTTGACTTCAGTTACTACTCTAGGTCGGTGCTATTTGTTTGCGGAAGAGAAATTTTATTCACGATACAGCTTTAAGAGTAAAATTTTAAACAACATGGTTGACGCGTGCAGTCAAGAAAAGTAAGTAAGAACGGAAGAGTTAATCTCTATATAGACATTCATCTGCGTATCGCATTATCACTATGATGTATTATGCAACTTATGTTTATATCACCTGTATGCTTTAACATGTCCATAGCATGTTTTTGGGCGTGTAGTGCCTCATCAAACTTAAGTTTGTGGGTTTGGAATGTTTCTAACTAGCGAATTCTCATCGTAGAGTTTAATCATTAGTGTTATTAACCATACTAACATTTTCACCTGTTTTCCGCTCATCTGTTGCAAAATCTTACCTCTGAGCTATATTTTCTGGTGGTTAATGTCTTCTTCTTCTTCTTCTTTCCCGGTCAAACTGAAATTTAGTTAATGTCTTTCTTTCTTTAAATAAACAGGTATTGTAGGTTTGAAAGAGCTAAACCCTTGTGGCCCATGTCTAGTGGTCGGCCATCAAAGAATGATATTCCTAACTGCAGCTATTGTGGTGGCCCTCGAGGTTTCGAATTTCAGGTGTGGAGTTATTTCCCTTTGACATGTTTTTTTTCCTTTTCTTAGGCACTTTGCTGTTTTCGACATGTTCATTTTTTCGATGTACCTTTGTCACCATTTGCTTATTTACGTAGATTCTGATTTCCCATTTTCTATGTACTTTGGTCTGTTTCACCATTTGCTTATTTACCTAGATTCTGATCTTCCATTGAAACCTTTGGCTTATGTTTGCATTTGGTCATTTCAGATTTTGCCACAGTTGCTTTATTACTTTGGCGTGAAGAATGACGTCGATTCTCTTGACTGGGCAACAATTGTTGTCTACACGTGTGAAGCTTCTTGTGAGGAAAGTGAGCGTTACAAAGAGGAATTTGGTTGGGTTCAGCTTGCTTCTCCATCTGCTGCAGTACATTGACGATACATGGGAATTGGGATGTTGACAAGTTCAACATCAACCTCAACCTCAGTTTGTTTAAAGTGACTGAGATTTGAATGTTACTAGTATTTGTTTTTCCAACTTGTTTTCCCAGTTGGGATTTCGCTGAGAAATCTTTTTTCTTGGTGGTTTCATTTAGGTTTTTATATGTAAAAATAACCCTATTGCGTGATATATGACCAAATCTCTCAAATGAGACCATTCTTTTGCTTCATTCCCAACTCGTTCCGGAGGATTTTTTTCCTTTTGGGTAACTAAGAGCTTTGTCAAGAAAAAACGAGCTTTACTCTCAGCACTGACTGTATAATGGTTTCATTCAATGACAGATATGCTAGTTGCGGAGGGCAGTAATTTTTATCCAGTGGTGGGGTATATACTGTCACCATACTACAACTTCACAATAAACCTGCCAGAATAGGCCAGCAGTTAGGTTGATAGAGGAATCAAGCTACTTGAGTTCTAGCTTGCGTTTGCTTGTTAAAAGCTCGTTCAATATATGTCTTTTTCATAAACAGAGTGGCAGACCAAGCTTGAACATTATGTTGAAACTCTTTAAGCTTCCAAACAAAGCTCAAACAAATTGTCACTCGGCTCATTTGGCTTGTGTTTGATTTGATTAAAGCATGTTTCAAATCGGCACATCTCATGAATCATCTAAAGCTTGAACATATTTTTGAATTTTTTTAATTTTTCAAACCAAACTTGAACAGCCACCTTCTCGGCTCATATACCACTGAAGCCAGCAGCTCATCACCGGGATCAATTGTGAAGTTGGAGGTCTTGCGTTCAAGTTCACCTGGTGCTCAAGTCTTGCAACTGGATGTGTCTGATGTGGTCTTGGACGGATTTAAGGGGGAGAAAAAACTTTTACTGTCATTTACAGAAAAAATATCTTAATTCAAGCAACACCGAGAACATATGCTTGATAAGCAGCAAACAACCAAACTATTGATAGTTAAGAATCCAAAATTTGGTGCCAGTAATTTCCCAAGAACAAAGAAGATTTTATTCCAACAATACCACTCCCTGAATACTCTTCTCTCACCCACCTATCTACCACTAACCAATCCCAGTGTGCCAATACACAGATTTACATCCTAAACATAAATACCAAAAAATAGAATTCAAACAATATAGGAAAACAAAAAACAAGACAGGAAAAACAAAAATAAGAAACCAAAACGTATCTGTGCGCTGCACTACCAAAAATTTCCTTACACATGAATAAAGAAAATGAGGCTGTACATGAGCAACTGACCAGGATAAGACCCTGCAGGACTTGAGGATGTTCAATTGAGTTGATGGAAGAGTCTGAATCTGCATTTTATTGGACAATTGCCACTTAAATTCGAAGTGGACCCCGAAGAAGCATTTAGTCCCTCAACTTATGGATTGGATGAAACCAACAAATGTCCTTTGAAGGTCTCTTTATCAGAAAATTGCGACATGACTTCTTGGATTCAATAGGAAGAAGCAAGCTGAGGAAGAGTTAGGAAGTGAGCTCTGGAGGTCAGGACATGGTTCAGGAGAGACAATCTCTGAGAAACCCGAAACATCAGAACATGCCCATGAAGAAGTAGAGGAGGGGTCATAAGCAATGGACAAAGAAATATTCAATAAGCAAATCGACGTGAAGGGAGAGTCGTAGATCCCTGAGAATGCTCCTGCAGTAGTGATGTTTGTACCAGCTACGTCCTTAAAGGTGAGGCCCTTCACCATTGGAAGTGCAGAAGGATCAAACTTATCATCAGGGTGGGATTCACACTGACCTGTTGCCTCAATAGCAATATGAACATTTACCATTTCCACTTCTGATATGAGAATGTCTTTTACGTAACCGCCCCTGCCTTTTGATGTCTTGATTGCAATTCCAACGAATGAATCGTGAAGGTGAAGGTGCTGTGCAAGTACATTTGAGATGCCACCGGACATCTCACTACCGAAAGCCAGAGCAGAGCCAGAAGAAGACTCAAGTCGGACACCCCTGATGTGGACATCTGTGGTTGGTCGACTAAAGGAAATTCCATATTCATCCCAACCGCTCTTCAGCACAATGGCATCATGGCCCATGCTAATATTGCTGTACTCAATGCACACATGCTTGGAAGAATCTAATGAAATTTCATTCACCTACGTCAGAAAAAGTAGAGATCCAAACAATCTTTGCAATAGTTGTTAAAAAGATATAAAGAGGGAAGAACAGTCGTATGGTGTCATGTCTCATCTAAACAGAAAGCAGAGTTCAAGAGGCCAAAATAAAAGCTACAGGGAATATTACCACCTTGAATTCCTGAATATGAGACCAGATTATTGAGGTTTATAGAAGAAAAGGAATAAAACAAGATATTGACTACTGATAACGTACTGATAGCGAGTTAGCAAAAATGCACATAACATAGTCATCCACAATGAAACACGCAACCAAGTAATTCAGATAAATGAACTCCAATCGAGAAATATTTTCCTACTAACCTGGGACTATTCCACTGGTGTAAGGAGACGCTGGAGGAGAATGGGCAGTTATGTTCTGAACTAGCACGTTACTGCATCATAACGATAAGTTATTGTCAACATCACTCACACGCCATAAAATGCTTAGAAAGATTTAAGAAGACATTAAAAGGAAACAAACAATCCTTAATGGAGGATAATGATCAACCTGCAATATGCTGGATGAATATTCCAAGCAGGGGAATTCAGGAAGGTTATATTTGATACAACAATGTCATTAGAGCTAATAAACTCCACAAGATGAGGCCTGCTGTAGTTTAAGGAATGAGAACTGAACAGCTCCCACCACACGGAACCCTGGCCATCAATAGTTCCATTGTCGCCTGGTGCAATCAAAAGAAGTATGTAATTCAAATTAGAACAAATAGAGTCACCAGAAAAACAAAAACCAAGGGTGATATACTTACCTGTTATCACCACATCAGTTAATTTATTTCCAGTAATCAAGCTGCGATATCTTCCACCTGGCAGTTCAATCCCTCGGCCATAAGAAGGTAATGGTTCAACTATATCCCAATTGAAGTAGTCCTGCAAAAGTGAAATAATAGAGGCCAATTAAAACTAACTGTGATCGGAAGGTGACGAGAAGCAAGAAAGTAAGGATTGGAATCCAGAATACAAATCTAGTAGTTAGATAAATGGATACTACTTCTAATAATAACAGCAAATGTTGGAACCTCTTTTTGTGTGTTGGCTGACTCTATTGGTTCTCCATAAAAATTACGGAGAACAAAAAGATTTTGAGAAGTTGTTGACGCTTGTTATCTCATCTGTTCCTCTTTCCGATAGCACACCCACAAGAAGAATAACTCCTACTGATTGCTTACTTAATCTTTCCATCAGTGGTTACCATTCCGTGTAAGTTCCTGCTCATTCTTGCACATGGTCCATAAATTTTCTTCGGGGGTGATGGAGACAGAAAACTAGGTTAATCTAATTTTGGCAACTGGAATAAAGGTAAGCCTTGTGCCAATTGTTCTAAAATGGTAAAATACCTTACAAAGGCAAGAAGAAAGAATAACCCTAATGTTACCACAAGAAACTGAATGCATATAAAATGCCAATTCTTCAGGAAAAACTAACCAATTTGTCTCTAATCAATACCCACCCCCAAAAAAAAAAAAAAAAAGACTTTATATGAAACTTTAAATCACCACCGAAATGGACACAACATCTTTCAACTTATAGAACATGCCCATATTAGACTTCAAAGGCAAAAAAAAAATTTGATGCCTAGAATTCCATATAAACATCCTGCCACCAATACTCAGAATGTCTTACATCGTATCAGAAATGGGTGAAAGTTGAAGATGAAACAAGAATATGCAAGTTAGAATTCAACTGAGGTGGGTAAAACAAATGACGCCTAGAATTTCATAGAAACTAAGAATTGGTCTCGAATTACAAGGGGAAAAGTTGAGATGAAACAACCACCTGTGAACCAAGAACTACGGCTTCTCTTTCAAGGAAGAGTGTAAGGTGGCTGGTGAGGTTAAAGCTTCCAGTAAGCCACCTGCCTGGTGGGACATAGAGCTGAGCACCACCCTTGTCAGCAAATGACTTAAGGTAGAAGATGGCATTCTGGAAGGCAACTGTATTCAGTGTCTTCCCATCCCCAACTGCCCCAAATTCCAAGATGGACACACTGTGAGGTCTGGGAACCAAAGGCGTACGGTATTCACATTGTCCTTCACTTTGATCCCCAAGGGGTTCAACAGCATCACTTAATGTCAGAATAAAAAGTAGTGCCACCTGAAAAGAAGAGGGAACAAAAGGAAAAGGTAAAAAGAATTGTAGAACAGAAATTCAACTTGCAAGCAGTTCCTAACTTTTCAAATCAACTATTGTTTGTACTAATGGTAATACCATTCGTAGATTAAGAACAAAGAAAAGAATCCAATGCAATAGCATACGGAAAAGCCCTTCTATTTAAGAAATAAGGATCCTATCCAACAACAGAATCCAGGGGAAAAAATTTGAAGCAGTGAATAGAATTCAACGGGAAAATAGCATGAACAAGTACCCGGCTAACAGATTAGTCACAACGATCAATCATAATTAAACAAAGCTCATAAAGATCGCGTTTTTACAGTGTTTCATAGCTTCAAAATCAGAAGGTCCTAAAGCTGAAGTCTATGCCTGAAATTTTCATCAGTCTCGCAAACTTATTTCAAAGTTCTGTTTTGTCAGTTGCTTTCAAATCAGTTAATGGAAAGTATAAACAAGAAAACAAAACCGAAATCCGTTCCCACCAAAAGAACACATTGCATCTCTTTCTTCGCCTGGACAATTGTTTATTTCAAAAGGGCAAAGGAAATGTACAAGACTCAACAGTCCAAGATTTCAATGCTCATAAACAATGAACAAACAACACACTAAACTGAAAGATCCACATGATTTTGAGCAGAGAAAAGTTCCATTTCACAACGACATGAAATTATTAGAACCAAACAAAAACACACAAAACAGGATCTTCGGATCAACGCATCAAATACACTCTGAAACTCAACATAATGGCAAGGCTTACGGCAAATACATTTTCCAAACCCTGCAGAAAGAAAGATACACTAAAAATGGATCCAACAGAACCACTCCATATTAATAATAATAATAATAAATAAATAAAACACTAAAGCAGAAAAAACAACGTACTTACTAGCCTCTTCATGAGAATCTTGGCAATCATTCAAGGCCAGGAGTGAATAGCGACAGTGAAGAGAACTGGAGAAAACAAGTGGAAGAAGGAGAATAACAAGAAGAAGCAGAAGAAAGAGAAGAAAAAAAAAAGGGTGGGGGGTAAGTGTGATTATACGACGAGGTTACTGTAACCGAATGAAAACAACACGAGATGATAATAATACGAAGCGATGGTGACTGGTGAGAGAGGGAGGAGAGAGAGAAAGCGACAGCGCAGAAAAAGAAAAGACAGCTCGCCTCGCCTCGCCTCGCCCTTCTTGTTCTTCATTCATTCATTCATGTAAATAATAAGTCAGAATCATAATTGCTAGTATTAATTGGCACCCCAACAAAATCGCTCTATTCCAATCCTAACGGGTGGGTATTGCTGCCGACACTCATCCCATCAATTACCCCACAAAACAGAAACAGCTCTGAATGAAGAGAGAGAGAGAGAGGGTACAAGAAGAAGAGCATGGCGGTGGGTTTGGTGACATGGGTAGGGGGGGTTCTTGGGATTAGAATAGAAAATCTAGATTTGGAGTAGAAGTCTACTTTTGACTGAATGACTGGGGCGAGCGTTATTGATTAGTACGGAACCAAAGGAAATTATGGAGTAGAATGTGGGTTGTTTGTTTGGAGGGTGGGGTCGGATCACATGTGGTTTGGTTTTCATTTCCTATACGGTGGGGAGGGAGGGAGGAATCCGGGAAATGTGGGACCAACACTCCAATGATGCATCGGCTCTGCTACCCTGTCGTCACTCGCCTTTCCAGATCATTGCTCCTCTCCTCACACATCAACCGCGGCCCCACCACCTTAATAATTTCGGGAAAAAAAAAAAATGCTTTCATGTGTCCGTTCGTTATCCAACACGTGTGCATCCCTCGCGTGTATTGCGTGGGGTTTACGTGTATGAAGGGCTGTAAGTGAGCCGAGCTACTCGCGAGCTCGGCTCGGCTCGTTAAGTTAACGAGCCGAGCTCGAGCTCGCCGAAACTCGGCTCGGCTCGTTTACACCCCTACGTGTATCGAACGGGCATGAAATACTTCTGTATCCGCAACACCTTTAACAACTTTGTCCATACGAAATTTTGTTTCGGTTTTAATTGGACTTTTTTTGAGTGGACGGTGAGATTAGTCTTTCAAAGTTAATCAAAAGTGTGCGTAATTACTCCCGAATGCTTGACTTATTAAAAAAAATATTGGAGCAGTAACAATTTTGTCCACTTTTACCAAAAATAGCGCTGTTAATAATCATGTCCACATTAACCAAAGAGGGAAAGAGGGTGTGTGACTACCGTAACCACAGTTTACGGCGTTGATACGGCTCAAAGCCATTTAGTCGTTTGGCTCGGTTTGAAAGACGAGAATCTTCATAAGATTAGGAATATGATTAGTAGGAATCAAATTTTTAAGAATTTTATTGGATAGGAATAAGAATATGATTACTAAAAATGAAATTTTTAGAAATACAATAGCTGAAGTAATTTCATTTCAGTGTTTAAGATTAATTTAGTAATCTTATGCAGGAATCAATTATTTTGGAAATTTATCAAAGTCGATATTTCTTTTTTTAATTGATTGAGCCAGGAATCTAATATTCCCGTGGGGTAATGGATGGATCATATTCCCACTCAATTAGGTAATGTGATTCCTGATCGGATGTGTCGTCGGGAATCACAATCCTATACGTTGGAATCATGGAAGTATGGTGTCACATTCTCATTCATTCTTGAGGTTCTTGCCATCCAAACTGAGAGTAAAATAAGGCGTACATTAAACCATTGATAAATTTTTTGGAAAATCCTCCAAAACCATTGATTGTTGTTTCAACTCTTCTAAAACCACATACACTCAAACACACAAACTCCTCTACAAGCGAAGTGTTGAGTCTGACATTGGTGCTGAGCGACTTTTCCTTTTGTTTTGTGTTTGTTTTTGTTTTTTTTAAGCATTTTGTGTTTTGTTTTGTTTTTGTTGTATGGGCAATTTACCTTTAGGTCCAGAAAATAGAAAGTAATTCCCACCAAGTCTCCTCTAATTAATGAAACACTAAAACCCTATGAAAGTGCCTAAAACCCTAAATACTGAAAGTGCCTAACCCCTAGGGCACCCTATGAAAGTGCCTAAACCTTAGGGTACCCTATAAAAGTGCCTAAAATCCTAGGGTACCCAATGAAAGTGCCTAAACCGCTAAAGCCCAACGATAGGAAAGTGCACCCTAAAACTCCTATGAAAGTGCCTAAACCTAAACCCTAGGGCTCTATAAAAGCGCCTAAACCTAAATCCTAGGGTACCTTAAACCCTAGGGTATCCTAAAACCTAAAATCTTTAAGTGCCCTAAAACCCTAGGGTACCCTAAAACTCTAAAATCCTAGGGTATCCTAAGATTTTAGGGTACCCAAGGGTACTAGGGTACCCATTAGGGTACCATTATACCCTAGCATACCCTAAAATCCTAAGGTGACACTTCCATTAATGTTAAATGTATTTTTGTAAAAATGGACTTAGTGGTAATTAAGTATTTCATCTCTCCTTAATGGGAATTAAGTGTCACTTTTCTGTACTTAGAGGTAATTTTCTGTTGTTGTATTTGTTCATGTTTTGATATGTATATGATATAAGATTTAAATGGAAATCAGCACGATCTCTGATCCAAAAAGCAAATCCCCTAACTGTGGAATAGTTAGCGTCCGTCTCGCAAGACAATGGGTCTAATGGATCTTAGTAATCCCTGAAAAAAAGAGTTTGAAGATATCGTGATCGCGGCTGCGCAATAAAAATCTATCTCCAAAGTGGAACTCGACCTGCCCCTCTACACCTGTGTGTAGAATATATTTTCCTTCAAAGATGTATGGTCCTTGGAGAAGTGCTAGCCGCACAGATAATTAGAGAACTGATAGATTCACAGATTTTTTGGTGGGCCCATTTCAGGTCTTGCAAAAATGATCCTAACTGCTTAATTTTTCTTAAAATATTTTTCTATGAGTTCTTGTAAAAAATCACTTCAATACGATATCAACAAGGGCTTCTTCTAAATTCGTAGGGTGAACTAGTTAGTTTTACCGTACAAATTCTGAAAAAGTCTTTTCCGATATCGGATTGAACTGAGTTTTTACGGGAATTCTTTAAAAAAATATTTTAAGAATAATGAGCGGTTCGGATCATCTTTACGAAACCTGATGTGGGCGCACCCAAAAATCTGTTCCTAATATGTCTGTGCAAACAGACTTTTTGTGGTCCTTGTGGTTGGAGCGTCCTTGGTATGTGTTCTTGAGGCTTGCTCGTGGCGGTGGGGTGCTATTTGGTTGTCCTGTGTTTTATTTTCTTTCGGTTGTTTTTTCATGTATTCACACTGTGTTTTGTTCCTTAGGTTTCATAGTCTTCGCATGTCGCCGACGCCCTCTATCTTAGGCGATAGCACAGTTTGTGTTGTGTTTTGTTTTGTATTTGCTAAACCCTTGTAATCTTTCTTCTCATTTATATATACTAGTGCTAACCCGTGCCTACGGCACTACGCATCCCAATTGGAAGGAGATGGCAGTTGTGTGATTTAGGTGAAAACCATGGACACTTAACCGGGAAGTGAGAGGATGCAGTACTACAGCCTTTGGATCAAATGAATCTAAGCCGTTCCAACAACTTGTCCCCACACCCTTCTGTTTTATAATAGAGACTAGTGCTTGCCCGTGCCTACGGCACTACGCACCCCGGTTGGAATTGTCCGTGCCTACGGCACTTGCTTGCTAGTGGAAGTGCTCTGCATAATACACATGGCGTGTCCCCCGCCGTGTCTGTGTCCCCATTTTTTTATATTAGAATTTTCGTGTCCGTATCCGTGCATCATAGTATCCAATTAACGTAGGTGGCCTGATAATTTCAGTCAAGTAATTCATATAAACTTCCCCCAAGAAAAATATAAAAGGTGCTAGTCATTGACAACGATGCTGCAATATTTCAAAGCCAAAAAAACATGCACATGCCTTAATTGTTCATCCAATCCCTACAACTCATCGAGCAAAGTTTGCCATAATACCGCCCTTCATGCCCACTGCAGTATAAATTGAAGAATTAAGAGTATATTACTTTATTGAAGACGACCATGTTGAAAAATGTAAATTGAAGAATTGAGAGTATTACCTTCTTGAAGGCACTCACTGCTCCTCATGCTCACGCTTTCTTTTCCACTTTTTTTTCCTCTTCCTCATCCTTTTTTAGTCTACCTTCCTCATCCTTTTTTAGTCTACCTTCCTCTTCTGAGATCGAATAGCAGAAAAAGTTTTCCTACTCAATGTCTAACTTCAGTCTTCAGGTAAACGAATGAAAAAGACTATTCAATCAATATATTTAAACTTGTGTATGGATAAATAAAAGTTGTACCTTTTACTGTAGCAAAACCTCGGGATACACAATGTTTGTCGTGGAACGGGATGCATCATTAGAGAGAAGGACACTTATACGATCACCAGATGTGCATCTAGATAACGCTACATATAGTTGTCCATGACTAAATACTGGAGTACGCAAATCAATTCCAACAAAATTGACAGATTGTCCTTGAGATTTATTGATAGTCATCGCATATGCCAACCTGATTGGAAATTGACGCCTTGTCATCTCAAAAGGCATTTCAGAAGAAGAGGGTGTCAAAGATATCCTTGGAATAAAGACCAAATCGCCGAATTTATCTCCAGTTAAAATTTGAGCTTCTATTATGCGATTTGCACAATTGACAATCATTAATCGAGTGCCATTACACAACCCAGCCTTTGGAGCGATATTTCTCAATAACATTATTGGGCAACCAACTTTCAAGTCCAATTTAAAAGGAGGCAAACCAGAAGGATTCAATGAGTTCAAGTACTCATTAGGATACCGGTTTGTGATACTACGATCATGTGCATCATCAAAGGACATTTTGTCAGCAGCAAAATAAGTGGTGGTATCCCCTGGAAAAACATTCAATGCTGCAAGATTGATAGCACTGACATCATCATTTCGGGCAGACAGAATTGTGCGTTCATTAAGGAAGGTCGGTGTTATAGTACCCACTACGTCCAGCTGCGGATACACAATAAATAACAACTCACTAACAGATTCACACTTTTGTATTGTTGACGGAAGCTCTACTACTTCTTCTGGATTGGTCCCAATCTAAAAGTATATAAATAATAAAATAGTCAAGACAATGAAGCAATATAAATAATAAAATAGTCAAGACAATGAAGCAATGACGGAATCAAATGTACTTTTGATTTACTTAAAACAACAATTAAAGGAGTACCTCATTCAAGAATTCTGCAAAATTTGAATTCGCAAGGTCTGTGCTATTTAAGCGCATGTTCAAACTCAATGTCAAAATGTGCATACAATTCCATAGTAGAGAACGTCTCAACGATGCTCCCACAATTTGCTCGCGAACTCCTTTTGGTATGACTGGTAGAATTTGTCGAAAGTCTCCCCCGAGAACAACAGTGATACCCCCAAATGGCTTATTATTATCGCAAATGTCTTGGAGTGTGCGATCAACTGCTTCGACACAATATCTATGTTGCATAGGGACTTCATCCCATATAATCAACCTTGTTTTTCTAAACAACTCTGCCTGTAAAGATTGCTTGCTAAACGAACAAAATGAGTCTTCCAACACATCCAATGGTATAGAAAATGTTGAATGTGCAGTGCGACCTCCTACCAATAATAATGAAGCAATACCAGATGAAGCAACGCTGACTACGACGTGTCCAAGGCTACGACATTTTGTGGCAACAGTATTGTACAAAAAGGTCTTTCCAGTTCCAGCACCCCCATTTAGAAAGAAAGTCGTTCCTTTATTCTCAAACACCGAGGTGATGATTGCAGTGTAAGCGGCCCGTTGTTCTTCATTGAGACTTTCAACATTGATATTCACATCTAAACGTTGGGCATCAGAAATGAGTTGTTGATGCTCCAATATCAATCTGTTACCCACTACTACACTCCAATTCCCAATAGGCAATTGCATGGGAGGAAAATCTTTTAAATTTTTTCCCGATTCCTGAAGCAATTCGTCCGAGAGATATAAACCGTAATCTTCAATCTGTGCTGCAGTTGGATTTGGAATGAAAAATAATGCTTGGATTTTGCATGATAGATCATCACAAATATGCATTGCAAATTTGTCCCATAATGCAGCCGGTTGCGATGGAGAACATTGGGTGAGAATAACACAGAATAACCTACGCAATTGGTATCCAGTTTTCATAATTGCAGCTTCTTCAAGACATTGCACCCATTCTTCGTCATCTTCCAAGAGTCCTCTTGCAATACATGCTGATTTGAATGTGTCATGCAAAATATTATTGACTGTGCGTAAACATTCATATGATTCTGGTCCTCTGACAACACTTAATAGGAGACGTAAATAAAATATTTCACCAGCATTAGGGCTAACAAAGTACATTCTTCCAATTGCAAAACCCCTTTCTCTTGGTTTCCACCTCTTTTCTGATTTTATCCAAACAAAATGTTGTGGAAATTCTTGATAGGTGAATGCACGTGCATATTCATTTGCTTGACAATATGCAAAAAAGCCAGTTAATGTTGTAATTTCTTGCTCAGCCCTTGCGACAATGTCATGCATTGATTCTTCAGTGTTAAATAGGCTATTATGTTTTCCAGGTAAATGAAGTGCCAAACGTACAACTGTTGGAATCTCTTCATGCATAGAATAACCGAATAGCCGCCAAGCTGCTTCTACAGGACCAATATACCTTGCATCAAGATATTCCTTGATCTCATCTATTGGTCCCAACACCATTGTTGCACGATCATTGCCTTTGTAGATGTACTTGTGGATATATTTGACACATCTCATTCCCGCACAGACTTCCACATTGATATGGCAATTGAATAGTCTAGAAAGGTAAGCGTTGTACGGAACAACATCCCTGTTATCAACTGGGTGACCCCTAACAATATACACCCGACCATCACTACGACGTCGATAGATTGGATATCCATCTTGGTCCATTGTAGTTGTTTCCGAAAAGGCTTTGGGGTATTTCTTAGTGCATTTTCCATTTTCCATACATGCTGCTTGAGGATTTCGAGCACCACATGGTCCATGTACCATGCAACCCTTAATAATATTAAAAAAAACATAGTTAGGACATAGAAAAGACCAAAAAAAAATGTAAGCGCAACAATGTTCATACCTTAACAGTATCAAAAAGTGAAGGGTCTTTTATAGGATCTGGAAATTCAGCACATACTACTTTATCGACCTGAGCACATGTATGTATTTTGTCCGGTCCTTCAAGAAACAAAAGTAAATGCATATGCGGTAGCCCCCGTTTTTGGTACTCAATTGTATAGACATATCCAACAATTTTGCCAAACACTTGCTTCTTTTTTATCTCATTCATCAAACATTTTCGCTTCAACTCAAAAACACGTGCAACCAAATCTGGACGATCAACAGCTTTTTGATGTGGTAGCAAAGCCTCAGTAATTTCAGGCCAATTGGGATTGACAGTCATTGTAAGGAAAATGTCTGGATGTTGGTTGTGCCGCGTGATAGCCATTGAATCCTGAAATATTTGGAACATATATCTAGGACATCCAGGGAACGAAGATGGCAAAATTATTCGTTTACCAACTTGACCAGGTCCCAACCCATCAGGACCAATATCTGCGAGATCCTGGTAAAGTTCGGATCGAATTTTTCCTTGGTTCAGCCTATGAAAATTCAATCGATTTTGCTCAGTTGCTGCCCAAGCATCTACGATAAACTCTTGGAATAGTTTTCCAGCTCGTAAAATTGTTGAGTACTCTGAGTTTCGTTGAAACAAACGAAAGCTATAAAATTCCATTTGAGTGAGTCTTTTATCTGTGTATTGTTTGCTTTGTACATCCCAATGTCTCATCTCCGGTTCCCATCCAAGCTCACCACGGGGAAATAATAGAACATAATGCAATGGTAAATAAGCCGGGTGGCATTCATTAACTCGCATGAACCCATTATTTCCTCTCAAATGCAACACAATATCTCTCATTCCACTCTTCTCAGTTCCATCGCCGGGTAGAATTATTGCAATCTCATCTGCTGTTGGGAGATTATACCTCCGACAATCGGTTAATGAACTGTAATGAAGATAAGCAGGTAAATTTTGTCCCACCGATTCAGATTGATTCAAAATCTCAAAAGCTCGAAGGAATTTTTCAGGAAACGGATTAAATGTCAACAAACAATCTTGAATTGTCTTGAGGACATCTCTTCTCAAGTGCAGATTTCTGTTATTGCGAGCATTTAGAGCAGACTAAATGCTTCGCACTTCTCGATGTATCAAAAGAGAGGTCACCCCAAGCGTAGGGTATAAGCGTCCAATTGAAGCATAATAAATCCGAAAGTCCGGGATCGTACCCACAGAGATAACTAATACGGCTTGATGGATTGTAGATGCAAGTATGGTTTCCGGCTTTTAGTCAGCCAACTTGGTTTTTCGTATGCGGTGGAAAGTAAAAAGGCTAAATTAAACGAGAATAAACTAGATTAAAAGAGAAGGTTAGGTCTAGGAATTACTAGCGCCCACGACTCGAGCTAAACTACATTTTTCACCCAATACACGGTTTTACCCGGAAGATAAGAAGGTTCGAAAATCAAGCTAGCTATAGAATCCATTTAGCAAACACCTTGAGCAACCGAGCTCCAAGCATCATGTGTGGTGAGTAGGCGAAGCTCTCACCTACACATGATCAAAGAGGTTATCACCTCGGTGATTTGACAAACGAATCCAAGCCCCACATCAATTTCCAAAACAAAGTTGCAAACTTTTTGGTGAAAAATGCAATTTTTACTCAAGCCATGGGGTGCTAGTCACCCCATGACCTAACCTTATGAAACTACTCACACATATTTAAAAAGATAAGAGCAAGCAAAAATCTACTTAGCATAAGTGTAAACACAAGCCTAAGAGAAAATTAGATAGAAAGATAGATCGGGAGAAACTAAACAACTTTAATAAAGCAGAGAGTGGCAAAAATTAACTTACAAGAGTTGAAAATGCAGAAATTAAGGGCTGGAAATTAAGAACACTCAAGAACACTAAGAACAATTTGAAATCCTAGATCTAAATCTAAAAATGGGTACATTTCTGTCCAAATCGTGTAATGGTGATATCACGGGGTATTTATAGGCTCCAAGGACGCGCACGGAATATTCCCCAAAGATGCTCTGAAAATCCCCTCGTAAGCTCTCGGTACCGATGGCAATGGGCTTAAAATGTTGATAAGCTCTCGGTACCGATGTCTCCAATCTTAGCCATCGATGCCAAGCTGCTTAGTGGCTGACAGGAGATAAGAGCTCGGTACCGATGTCTCCAATCTTAGCCATCGGTACCGAGAGCTTATCTTCAGAACTTGGACTTGCTTGGCTGCCTTGGCTTGGCCATGCCATCGGCTTGATCTTGGCCTTGCTTTGCCTTGGGCCATCGGGCCACTTGTTGCTTTGGCCACCAGGTCATCTTTTGAGCTTTGAATAACCTTGGCACGCTTTGGTCTTTAAATTACCTGAATTAAATGGTTTTTCTACAAAACAAAACCAAAACGCCTTACGAGCAAAAGTAACTAAAAACAACTAATTAAATGACAAAAGTAACTAAGACTAGACACTAGCGCACCCTTTATTACATTCTCGGGTGCTTATCACACCCCCCAACTTGAGATTTGCTAGTCCCTAGCAAATAAAACACGAAAAACTTTGAAAACCAACAACTTGCAATTCATTCTGCTACCATAACTTAGAACATGCTCAACATTGTAAACTAGTAAGAGTTCAACAATCCGGCTTTTATTTCATTTCAACAACTCACAGTTTCAGTTTCAAACTAAACAGGCCAAGCATAAGCAAGTTAAGGGCAAGCTAAAAAGGTTCGTGTCCTCGAACAATGGGAGGATACGGGACACGACACCTTGCGAGATCAAACTAAACCATATCCACCAAAGAGTGCTGGATAAACAGGCAATAGTGAAAAACAAATACTATGCCTCAAACAACTACATCACTTATTCAACATAATTAACAAACTAACAGATGATTATGGGATAACGAAAGGAAAGCAAGCTATACCACTAATCATGCAAATATCAGACAGTCAATCATAAAGGAATCCAAGCGCGCAAAAGATCAACTAAGGACTTTTTAAGCTTTTAATGACCTTGGTTTCCAAGAAAAGGTTAGCACAAAAATGGGCGACGGTCTATTTCTAGCTTGGTCATCTACCCAAATGACCGCCGCCAACAAATGAAGATCAACCAAGTCAAAGCCAAACCGGCTAAACCAATATCCACCAACTAACTACTAATGTAAAGAAAACTACTACCACCAACTCCTTCACAACTAGTCACCATCCTCATTCGGCTTCCCAC
Organism: Rhododendron griersonianum; assembly: GCA_018127125.1. Classification (NCBI taxonomy): domain Eukaryota; kingdom Viridiplantae; phylum Streptophyta; class Magnoliopsida; order Ericales; family Ericaceae; genus Rhododendron; species Rhododendron griersonianum. The sequence continues at coordinate 58,858,971 of CM030788.1, read as the reverse complement.
GGTATAGAGTCTTGAGTTCCCCTTTTTTTTTTTATCGAACTTTTCTCATCCAGAATGAATGCTAGCCCATAAGTCAATCCAATTCTCTTATCAAAGTATTCAACCCTCTTTCGAATTCACTTTTGCTCTTTCATAGTATTTCTTTGATATCTTTTTTTTTTCTTTTCTTTTCTTTTCCTTTGAGAAATTGGGTCATTTGAGGTGAGATTTGTAGTGAGAGAGAAATTGGAGCCAATTTTGGGGCTTTTTGGAAAGTAAGATGAAAATTTGGGGCTTTTGCTTTTGTAGTGGGAGAGGAGAGATAGAGAAACACATAACAATTCTTTGCCTTTTTGCATTCCAACCACTTCTATCACATTCACACCACCCCCAAATCTCCTTGAACAATGAAAACTCCTCCCAACATCCCTCCGAACAACCGGTTTCCTAGGTTAAAGCAAAGAACGGGAGAAAAACAGGATGCAACATGGGGCAAAGGGACTCATATGTGGTATGATCATGCAAATAATGCCTTGTATCTTCTCTTAAGTGCGCTTTAGATTCCAAAATGATTGAAAATCGACATTTAAACACAACTAGAGATAGACATGCGATTATTCACCTAACTATGAGCATTTTATTGAATTGAAAAGGTGGGGATACGGCCAAAGCTTGCTCAAAAACTTTACTCAAAACCTAGAGCGTTCAATTTTCAACTAAGCATGTAAATTTGAGAAGCACCAAATTTCTTAGGATTGTTACGAACTCTTACCACCTAACAATTATTGAGCATGCAACAAGTTACGAAAAAGAGCTAAAAACATGACAAAAGGAAAGAATTGCAAGTTAAAAAACCTTTATTTATTTTTGAAATTTTCAATTTTCTCATTTTTTTGGATTTTTCAATTTCTATTGTTTTTGGATTTTCAAATTTAAAAAAATTCTAGCAACTAGCAAACAAATAGCACATAAGCTAACCCCTCCCCCCAACTTAAAGCGATGCTATGCCCTCATAGCATTAGGAACAAGAGCGAAGGAAGGAAAGAGTGCGCGAATGTACCGTCCAAGGGGAATGTCAACCCCTAAATACCTCGACCAAGTAGGAGGATTTCATGTTAAATGCTTGCTCCAGTCCGTATAGATGCTTCCAGGGTTTACTCTTTCGGTTTTGCCCACTCGAAACCAAAGCTAGTCACACTGGGCCATATCCAAAGCTTTATCGGACTAATAACCGCGGCGCATAGCCGCACCCATGCTTAGGGCTCCTGAATGCCTCACTCACCCCGGCTTTAGACCCAAACTACCAAGGCTGGTGTGGTAGCAAATAAACCCTGCAGAAGACTTAAGAGAAAGACTTTCCACAAGCAAATGACATTAGTACCACCGGCCCGTGTTATCCGGCTTCAAAACCAAACCAAAATAAAAAGAGACAAACCAAAATAAAAAGAGACAACAAAGAAAACACGGAAAACATGCAAAATGATTGAAACATGCAAAATAGAATGCAATGCACCACCCGATCATCACGCGATCAAACGAGTCATACTTTTCTTCCCATTCCTTACCGGTGGGGTAAGCAATGGGTGGCTATACTAGACCGTTGAAAATTTGTTATGCTAGCGCCCGTAATAAAATTTATCGCTCGACCTCGCCAAACAATGAAGTTCAGCGTCCCCTACGATCAAAACAAAGCAAGATACAATACAACCTAGGTGCACTCCAGGCAATATCACACCTCACCCATAGACCAAAGTTGCCACCGATAGGGGCCTATTCGGAGAGCATGGATCATTAACGACAAACTATTACCAAGAAGAACTAATGAAAGCCCTTTACACTAACACATTGATGAAATCTTTTCATGTGAAATGTCTCCAAGACTTTATTCAAAACATAGAACACAAAACAGACAAACATGCTAAAACAGAACAAAACAAAACATAACACAAAACATGCATACGAAACAAAACACGACAAAGCACAAAAGAAAAACACATATGTACATTTAGCATGCCATTAATAACTATTAGAAGAAATAGAGCACTCCAAGCTACACTCTTTACCAAGAATTGAACTCGACCATACCACAAGAAAAAGTACTTTGAGTAAAGCAATTGTCGAATTCGTTTTAAAAATTTAAGTTCCACCAAGTGCATAGCCCAAACAAATCCATTTTGGAAAGCTCACCTTGGTCTCCTTAGCTTACGTAAAGACCCCTATTAGAGGTTGTTCATTATGCATCGACACAGCTCCAATAACAAGATTGTGGAAATATAGACATAACTCTGCTGGGATACTAGTTTTTTTTTTTTTTTTTTTTGGAATTGGCGAAAGTCAGTATTGTTGGAATAGTTAGATTAGCACATTGGAAGAGGAGTTGAATCCTTGACCTACTTTCTCCTAGCACCTAAGTGCACTCCTTATGTGCACTCCTTATGCCGTTGGGCCAAAGGCTTCTTGGCCTGCTGGGATACTAGTTAAGTCATACATACATTGAAAGAACCAGAAACAGAAGACCGTTATCCCGTCTCCTCAATGGATTTTATTGACTCAACTATAAGTTGCGGTTTGAGGTAATTCTCTGACAACCTCCTGGCTTGATATCAATTCTTTGAGCATTTGGACCTCATGTTGGGGTGGAGTGCCGGGGAACACAGGTTGTTGTTGACAAAATCTACAATATAAGGATGATAAACCACAAGAAAATCATCAACACCAAGAAAATCAATTATTTCTATGATTGGAAACTTCTCAAAAATAGGCTCACATGCATCTTGTTTTTCTAACAAAGAGTGTAAGGAATCTACCTCAGCATTCATTTATTTAGCGGTGAGAGGATCAAGACACGAAGAACTCGAAGGGACAATTGTAGCTTCCATGGGCTCCAACTCTTCAAAGATTGGTCCATAAGCATCTTGCTTAGCCAACAACGAATACAAGTAATCCACTTCGGCATCCATTTCCTTCGCGGTGAGAGGTTTAGCCAACGGATCATCACAATAGACGCCCGACATTTCAAACATGTTCATCTCATGAGCAAGGAGTAATTCCTCTGGGGAAGGGTCAAGATACGGGAGATCGGAAAAGACAACTTTAGCGGTGAGGCATTTTCCCCCCGGATCATCATTTAAAGGGGGATCCACAAGAGAGGAAAGAACTTTCTTCTCGATTGGCGGTAACTCTTCAAATTCTTCAAACTTTGGGGTCCGAGAATTCACATCACAAGCTCTATCCTCATTCAACAATGTATACAAACAACTAACTTCGGAAGATTCAAGAAATTCAGCCTCTTCGGCTGTAAGAGCAACTTTCAAATTCAAATTCGGTTTCGCCAAGGCCTTCAAGCGATGTAGATACGGTACCGGTGTTGGAACAACTTTAGGATCCTCTATGCTCTCCTTCTCTTTACCCTTTTCCTTCTCATTGTCTTCTGAAACTTCCTTGCTCCTTGAGAGATTCCCCAAGAGTTGATGTCGGAATTGAACGTTCGATAGGAGGAGGCAACAAGGTAGGTGTAAGCGGCGGAGCAACGATAGCATTTTCCACGGTCTTCCCATTTCTCAATGTGATGATAGACTCTGCTTGCTCGGGAAAAAACACCGAAGAGCTAACAAAGTGTTGGCCTTGGGGGTTCGCTTGAGATTGGGTAGGAATTTCCCTTTTCTTGTTGTAGGATCCCCACCGACGTGGTCAACTTTTCCATTTGGTTCTTGATCTCTCCCATAATTTGGGATTGTTGCTCATTAATAGCAGTTTGACCTTGCAAGAGAGCACTGAATTGATCTTCCCAAGAACGCTTCGGGGGTTGTTGTTGAAACTGAGACGGTTGTTGAAATTGACTAGGTTGTTGAAATTGGTTTGCATGAGGGAAATTGATCTCTCCCATCATTTGGGATTGTTGGTCGTTAAATGTCATTTGCTCTTGCATGATAGCATTCAACTGATCCTCCAAAGAACACCTCGGGGGTTGTTGTTGAAACTGAGTCGAACTTGGGAATGGATTGGATGGAACGAAACCCGGCGGACCTTGCGCTTGAGGGAAACAGAAAGCATTTGGAGGTTGCTCCCATGGTAATTGCGGAGCGGGAGGTGAAATTTGGGAAGAGCCAACATCATTCGATTGATTCCATTGGAAAGTAGTATGTTGTTGTGTCCCCGGATTGTATGATTGAAAGAAGGGGTCAAACCATTGATTTACCACATTCACTTCCTCCGGAGCAATTCTGTTTATGACATTCTTCAAAGCGGGAATATTTGGGCATGCCTTGGTAGAATGTCCCCACATTTCACATATAACGCACATCTCTTCCTCTTGACGTACCACCTTAACTTTATGAGATTGAGCACCTTTCAATTCCAACTTATCAAGCTTTCGAGCGATTTCTTCCAAACGAGTCTCAAAAGAACTATGCTCAGCAATAGAAAATTTCCTTGAACTGGTAGGACCTTGATTGAACATTGCTTTTTCTCCAAGATCCTCCAACTCTCGCCCCCAAAATTCTGGAATAACCCGAAGATACTCAGCCTTGAATTCAAATGCATTCCCACCAACCGGAGTCGGAATAACTATAGGCGATACTTGAGAGGCCTGTTCTGGATTCAAATAATCACGGAGAGTGTGAACTGGAACTTCGTTGGCCATTGGGCCTTTGCCTTTGCGAATTCGATTTAACTTGCGCGGTGGAGAGTGGGCAGGATACGCCCTGACAATGCTACGGATTCTCGAAGGCGAGGATGAACGGTGAAGCCGATTGGAATTTGGGCTCCGATACACAACAGGCATAAACAAGCAAAACTACCAACTAACTACCAGCAAACTAACAGACCGGAGGGGCTAGGCCGCCGCCTCAACTCAACAAACAGAAAGTGCGAGGGGTTATGCCACCGCCTCGGCTCAACAATGCAGATTAAATGAAACTAACTAACTAACTAACTCAATATCTACTCCGGCTTCGTTACACCTCAAGTTTGGCATGAAACCCGGTTAGAGGTATCCACCGAATTAGATACGAGCAACTAACAAATAAACAACTAATTACAACTAAAAGAAAGAAGCGGGATACTCACAATGGTTTGTCGAGCCTCCATAAAGCCATAATAAGAAATCCCCGGCAACGGCGCCAAAAATGCTTCGCACTTCTCGATGTATCAAAAGAGAGGTCACCCCAAGCGTAGGGTATAAGCGTCCAATTGAAGCATAATAAATCCGAAAGTCCGGGATCGTACCCACAGAGATAACTAATACGGCTTGATGGATTGTAGATGCAAGTATGGTTTCCGGCTTTTAGTCAGCCAACTTGGTTTTTCGTATGCGGTGGAAAGTAAAAAGGCTAAATTAAACGAGAATAAACTAGATTAAAAGAGAAGGTTAGGTCTAGGAATTACTAGCGCCCACGACTCGAGCTAAACTACATTTTTCACCCAATACACGGTTTTACCCGGAAGATAAGAAGGTTCGAAAATCAAGCTAGCTATAGAATCCATTTAGCAAACACCTTGAGCAACCGAGCTCCAAGCATCATGTGTGGTGAGTAGGCGAAGCTCTCACCTACACATGATCAAAGAGGTTATCACCTCGGTGATTTGACAAACGAATCCAAGCCCCACATCAATTTCCAAAACAAAGTTGCAAACTTTTTGGTGAAAAATGCAATTTTTACTCAAGCCATGGGGTGCTAGTCACCCCATGACCTAACCTTATGAAACTACTCACACATATTTAAAAAGATAAGAGCAAGCAAAAATCTACTTAGCATAAGTGTAAACACAAGCCTAAGAGAAAATTAGATAGAAAGATAGATCGGGAGAAACTAAACAACTTTAATAAAGCAGAGAGTGGCAAAAATTAACTTACAAGAGTTGAAAATGCAGAAATTAAGGGCTGGAAATTAAGAACACTCAAGAACACTAAGAACAATTTGAAATCCTAGATCTAGATCTAAAAATGGGTACATTTCTGTCCAAATCGTGTAATGGTGATATCACGGGGTATTTATAGGCTCCAAGGACGCGCACGGAATATTCCCCAAAGATGCTCTGAAGATCCCCTCGTAAGCTCTCGGTACCGATGGCAATGGGCTTAAAATGTTGATAAGCTCTCGGTACCGATGTCTCCAATCTTAGCCATCGATGCCAAGCTGCTTAGTGGCTGACAGGAGATAAGAGCTCGGTACCGATGTCTCCAATCTTAGCCATCGGTACCGAGAGCTTATCTTCAGAACTTGGACTTGCTTGGCTGCCTTGGCTTGGCCATGCCATCGGCTTGATCTTGGCCTTGCTTTGCCTTGGGCCATCGGGCCACTTGTTGCTTTGGCCACCAGGTCATCTTTTGAGCTTTGAATAACCTTGGCACGCTTTGGTCTTTAAATTACCTGAATTAAATGGTTTTTCTACAAAACAAAACCAAAACGCCTTACGAGCAAAAGTAACTAAAAACAACTAATTAAATGACAAAAGTAACTAAGACTAGACACTAGCGCACCCTTTATTACATTCTCGGGTGCTTATCACTCGGGGTCGTATATGTACAGCTGAGAATAAATCGCTTCATGCCCTGGTTGTGGAAGCAATGATCCTGTTCGATGACGTAATTCACCATGGATAGTGAACGATAAAGGACCCCTTCCGTTAAGCACTCTTGTATCTAATTTAGCACCAAGACTTGTAAAAGCATTAGTTGCATTATACTCTCGAGTATGATGACGAAATGATTTTGATCGCTCATCATTGCCATCGTATAACTCTTGTAGCGCCAACGGGGGTGCAATAAGTGACGGTAGCTTAATCTTTCCTTGCAGGCAGCAAGTTCCAAAAAATGGATTTATTAAAGATGAATTGGTCAATTTTTCACCCATCCAATGCAAGGCTTTACAATGAAAACATGATATATCCATCCTACCGAGATAATGACGATTGAGATAGCTGTTAGCTTGAGGATCAACCCCTATGTTTGTAGATTCATCCTCTAACTCATCATCAATAGATTGATTTCCAGGGGGTAGCCTACATATACATGTTTTTTTTTTGTGTAAAGTAAAAACACGAAAAAAAATCATCATGAATATGTGAAGTAAAAACACACAAAAAAGGTATAGAAATAGAAACAGATTAAAGACAAATGAAATTAATTTACCGATGAATTGGAGCTAAAGATGTGCCCGGCATAGCAAGAAGTTCTTTGTCAAGTAATTGTGCATGAGCAGTTGCCACGGCTAGAAACTCTTCCTCGAGATTCCGAGGAGGCATTGAAGGATGACACATTTCAGGTTCATCCATGGCTATGCTCGGCATAGCTACAGAATCTTCGATATGAGGTATTGAATGTTGGCATGCCTGGGGTTCATGATGACATAGCATGCTATCCACAGTTATTGGAGTTCTTGCGCTAGAAGAATAGTCCCTCAAATTTGGTGTTTTAGGAAGCACTACAACTGATGATGACTCGAAGGCATGTGAAACCATTGCTCGCTTTGGTATATTTGTAGGAATTTCTATAGATGTAGAAGTCATGCCACCTTCTAGGCATGCAAGTCGGCGACGACTTGGTGTTAAAGACGAAAAGGATGCGGGCCACCTCGGTTGAATGCATTCTCTTGCTCTCTCTCGTTCACGTCGTAAGCATTGGGCCTTTGATCTAACATTATCATTAGGTGCCTAAACGGTGGATGAAATAACGTTAAATTTTATCGAGTAAGATGTCTCTAAAAGTTCAAAATTTTTAAATCAGATTTGGAATTTTAGGAAGCACCACAACTGATGATGTGGGCCGCCTCGGTTGTATGCATTCTCCCGCTCTCTCTCGTTCACGTCGTAAGCATTGGGCCTTTGATCTAACATTATCATTAGGTGCCTACACGGTGGATGAAATAACTTTAGATTTTTAAATAGAGTTTAGACAATAAAAATATTGGTCCCACAAAAAAAAGAGAATGAAAACTTGAAGGAATGTGTAAAAAATCATACCACTTTAGGGGCAGCATTTTCTTTACCTCCAGAAATTGCCTTTTCCTTTGCCTTTTCCTTAAGAAAAGAATAAGATTAATAGTATTCCAGAATATATTGTACTAACAAACATCTAGATGTAATTAATAGGCATACCCCATGCATGCGAATCTGATTCAATTCTCGCTCATCACGGATCACTACGCCAACATTCTTTTCTCGAAGAAACGTAACCTATACATACAAATGAAGAACAGTGATCAATAGAAAATGAAGAAATGAAGAACAGTGATCAAGTAAAAATGAAAAATGGAGAGTTATAGTTTATCTTCTTACGGTCCTCTCCAAATCACCATTCAGCATTGATTTCTTTCCCTTGGCTACACAGATGGCCTTCCCTTTCCCTTTAGAAAGTTCCATTGCTCTTGGAACACAAAGCGACAGTTAGGATAAAATAGTTTTCACTGGAACCTAAAAACAAACTCATAGAGGTGGGAACCTAAAAACCAAAGGGAAACAGGTTTCGAAGTTAGAAACCATATGTTCTAATGGGCATTCTGTTCAAGAAGCGCTGGTAATAGAAGTGGCAAAAAAAGTGAAATTTCTCTGAAGTGGTTCGAACAAAAAAAGGGGGATAGGAGTGCAGGCTAAGAAAAAGAGAAAAAAATAAAGCTAAGAAGGAGATGGAAAATGATTGATTGGTGGAAATTAAAATGCGCACTGACTCGAGATATCCCCACAAAACAGAATTGACAAAAAAAATGGTCCAGATTATCTATGTTCTCTATGTTCTTTAGTAGATCATTTTTCGGAATGGATGATCGAGATTTAAGTTGAAAAGAAAAAGGAAACCGTTTTGGTTTTGAAGAAAGCTCTCTGTTTCTGGGTCCCTATTTTTTTAGATTAGTATTCCCGTGTCCATGTATGTGTCCGTAGTCCATGTCCGTGTCCGTGCATCATAGTAACAAAGCAGTCACATTACTTAAGGTATTTGTTAATTTCACGTTTACTTACATGGAACCTCAGCAGGTTGCACGATTTTTTTATTGTAGCCATGTTGATGTTTGATGCAGGAGGAAGCCAAAACCAATTGGGCTGTTTAGCCCTTGGCTCCATTTTTGGTGAGTTTTTTTTCTGCTGGCTAATGGTGTGATAAAAATGTGTAACAGGGAAGTTGAGTTTGTGTCCTTGCCACTCCCAACTCCTCTCCCTGTTTTCTGTTGATGCCTCATTTGGGCTGTTGAGTTTGTGTCCTAACCACACAGTAATAATAAGGCAATGTACTGCCCTTGCTAGCCTACGCCACAGGGAAGAAACAACCTAATCAACCCATTTTGGGACAAAAAAAAGCCCCCCTTACCCTAACAGACTCTACACATGCATTTTAACAAATACATGGTGTCCATGAAGTTTAACAGGTAAAAATTAAAAAAAAAGAAGCCCCCTGCACCTTAACAGACTCTACACATGCATTTTAACAAATACATGGTGTCCAGGAAGCACTACACATAACAGAGGAATGTTTGCCGAAAACGTAAGCATACGTTCGAGAGAGAGAGATAGATAGATACCTTGTGGTGGTGAACTGGTGGTGGGAATGGCGCCGTTGGTGGTGGTAAGAGGTGCGATGGTGGTGGTGTGTCGGAGTGGCTAGGGGTCGGTGTGGGAGTAAGAGAGGGACAACCGAGAGAGTGAGGGAGGAAAGAGGCGGTGGTGGGAAGGGGAAACGGTAGTGAGAGAGAGAGAGAGGCGTCTGTGTAATTTAGGCTAAAATGATGGGCAATTAACTGGGAATATAGGAGGATGCACCACAACCTTTGGATCAAATGAATTTCAGTCGTTGGATGTGTTTGTGTTTGTGTGGAGACCCACACCCTTCTGTTTTATAATAGAGATGATGTTCTTCTTTGATGCAAAAAAAAAAAAAAAAAGATGTATGGTCCGTGGTCGCACTTACAGAAAATTCCAACCAATATACAAAGACAAGAACATGCAACATATCTAGCAAATAGAACACATAAATCAGATTGCAAAAGCATTTCCAAATCTCCAACTCACAGCTCAAATGCCATTTTTCAAGTATTTTGAGGAGTTATGCTAAAAAAAACTTACTCCAACCCACACATTAAAAAAAAAGGGCACAAAATTGATGACCGTTTCTCTCTTCAAATATAGTGATTCAACTTCACTCATCAAATGGTGGGTTTCTTTATTACTTATGTTTAAGTAATTTAATTTATCATTAATTGAAAATTTTACCCGTATAAAAATTAAATACATAGTAAGTAAAAGGTAAAATTTTGATAAGTAAGGGTGTGTTCCACTAACTAAAATAAGTTTTTTTGTTTCCAATAAGACTTTTTTTGATGTATTATGAGAGAATAACATGTCTCGTTAAGTGAAAAAATGAGTACTTAAAAATAATAAACTTAGGGGGTGTTTCCACTAACAAAAAATACTAAAAACTTAACGCATTTTACCATTTCATTTCCACTAACAAAAAAATCAGCATTTTACCATTACGTTTCCATTATCAAAAAAGTTGTCAACAAAAATCTTTTTTGCTACAATAACTCTACTCACAAACCCATCAACAACTTATTTATTACAGGAAACAATTTGACATTTCTCAACAACTTATTCACTACCGAAAACACCTAACAACTTCTCAATCAAAAATAAAAATTTACAAAATTTTCACTACCAGAAACACACGGGAGGGGGCCTAATAGGGTTTTTAAATATGTAAATCGGGCCTTTTCCAATTTTGATGAGTAATTTAAAAAAAGAGAGTTGGTGTATACTATGCGGGTTGTTTTAAGGCTCCGTAAACGGGACGTCACGGCTGAGCCGCAAAGAAGTTAGGTTTTACGAACAGGGTTTTAGAATTGGGTTCAGTTTTCCGCTCCATAGCCCGCCGTAGCTCTGTTTTCCTCTTTCCTCCGACAATCAACACGCATCTGCACTCCCACCACGGATCATCGCCGACAACCGCTCACGGAACACCGTCGACGATACATCAAGGTGAGGGTTTTCACGTTCTCTGTTGGAATTCGCCTTCTTGCTTTCTCTATTCGTATATTACCTACTGAAGTTAGGAAAACTAGATAAGAGTCCATATCTCAATGATTCACCCTGATGGAGCTGATTCAAGTTGAACCTAACATCGCGTCTTCTTCCTTTGCAGCCGCAAACTATCGTTCTTCGATGTAATTTACGTTTTCCCCCCATTTTTGCTTGTTTTTCTTTTCTCTTTATATTATCAGAAGCTTCTGATTTGGTTTTTGATGCAGCGGGAAGGGAACACCTATTCAGAGGTGTTGGTACAAAAAACAAAGCAACTAGTTCAATCTCCCTAGCTACACAAGTGACTCCATGCCACTGTTTTGTTAAAGTTAAGAGATTTTGATGTCAAGATACCTCGTAATTTAGTAATCTTAAAGTTATTCTTGTATTTGTAACCAGGATAAAACAAAATGTGCCATTGATCTTTTCTTTACAGATACAATTCCCAGCACCATGTTTATGACTCAATTCACCCAACAAATTCTCCATGTTTTTTATTTTCCGGTCAAGTCTGGTAAAATAAATATTCTCAATACAGTTTATTATTATTATTTTTCAGGTTGCCTAGACAGTTCTTCATAATCTTATTCTCTTGATATGGTACAAATGGAGCCATGTGCTAAAGAACAATTTGGGGACTTGGAGTGTGGACAAGATTTGTGGAGGTATAATATATAGGTTTTTGTAAGTAATGTTGATTAGTAAAAAGACTTTGTGTTGCTTCTGAACTTCTTTTGACGATTCCTTCTCTCGGATTGGATTCAAAACTTAAATGAAAGCACCACGGTTACTAGAATCATCAAATTCACCATTTGCAAGTTTCAACCCACTCGATTCTAATGTTAATCGGGAATTGAGGTGACTCGTCCAATTTCATTTTCTATTCAGTATGATTGACGTGGTACAGCACCATTCACTGCAATTCAGTTTTGCCTCTGTTTTTGTTCATATACTGCAGGAAATAGCATAGTTTTTGCCCTATCTATCAAGGAAAATAACAAGAAATTGATCGCTTTTATTGTATTCATATAACGGATATAGATGTATACAAATGAGTAACATTGATATTTAAGAGTATTTCATAACAAATTTTCCCTGTTTGACATCAATGGAAGGCGCACATAAATTTTATTGACTGTTGAAAAAATTATACCACTCTTTTGTGAACCTACTCTCCTCCGTAATTAATTTTTTAGTTTGTGTGGTTAAATAAACTTTGTTTTATTTGCCTGCATTTGGTAGTGCAAAAGATGGGGGTGATAGCAATGCAATCATCTTGCCAGGAAAGAGAATGAGTAAAAAGAAAGGCAAGAATCAGGTATATGAAACAAAGTGTCTGTATTTTTCTAGATCTCCAATTTTGGTGCATTATATATGAGTTGATTTGTTTGGATAGCCTTGTGTAGGTCCATGAACAACTTAGGACCAAGAAAATGCAGAAGTTGACAAAATCTCAGAAAAGAAAGCTAAATAAGATAGAGGTTGGTGTCCTTGTACGACTTCATTCTTTCCTGATCTTATTTTATGTTTATCGTACTTGGAATGACTCTCTTAGTATGCACTATGCACAGGAGGAGAAGGAGAAAGCACTACTCTTATCGAAAAGCATTGAGACCTTGGAGTATGCCCTCATTTTGGTCTATTTGACTAATTCCTTTCTTGCAGAGTCCCTTTTATCCCATGAGTTGTATAGACTGTTTCATGGATATTTATGTTGGTTACTTTTTTCAATTTCAGGAAATACAAAATTCAGGATGATGCATATGCATTGATGTGGTCTTCACGAAACCTTGGTCAGGTTAGTGCAATAGTTATTATGCTTCTCTTTTCGCAGTAAGAGAATAAACCCTCGAGTAACTTATATGGTTGGACCATATTATTTTGTAGGTTGAAACTGTGCGCGAACGACGTAGAAGGGAAGTGCAATTTTCTAAGGCGGGTTTAGCTTTGCCTCATAGTGATAAACCTTTCAAAAGAAAGGCTGCTGTCAGCCCTTCTCGTGAGATTGAACCTGATTCTGAGACAGTCCAGTCAACAAAAGGCCTTGTTGACATAGACTTTCGGCAGCCTGTAATGGACGAGAGGTTAGTCACATCTAAAACTTCTTTGGCATATTCCAAAGAATCAGTTTCTAGCAGTGGACTTGGTGCAGTTGATGGGTATGATGCTACTGAGCCAGTTGAGGAAATTGCCAACAAGAATAATGAAACCTGCATGCGAGAAGATGCTCAAGATTCTTTGCCTATGACGTTCAATTATGACAGGAGCAAAAGTAACAGCCCAATGGTATGCTTCATACTTGGATTATAGGTTTTTTTTTTTAATCAAATGTTAGTGACCAGAAGAGGAGGAATGCTTCTTTTTGTTTATAGTAAGACTCTGCATATTTGTTTCCTGTGTATGATATGTGTATTGGGGATTCTTATGGGGCAGGATCGGGCCATTGAAAGTCAAGAAAGGCATATTAGCTTGACGACCAACCTGGTGGATTGTCCTCCAGTTGTAGTGCATGTATTGAGACCAAAAGAGGTTGAGAACAGTAGGAAGGACCTTCCAATAGTCATGTGGGAGCAGGAGATTATGGAAGCTATCAATGGAAACATTACTGTAATTATTTGTGGGGAGACTGGTTGTGGTAAGACCACTCAAGTTCCGCAGGTAACCTCTTTGGATGCTTGCTGTTAACATTTTTGCGAAATTCAGTTGTAACTTTCGCTGTGGTGGTCTTTGAGTCTTGACCTGTTCTTTGTGGTTACCATTCTTCAGTTCCTTTATGAAGCTGGCTTTGGTTCAGACCAGTCTAGTGTTAGGAGTGGTATCATTGGTGTTACCCAACCACGCCGTATTGCTGTCCTTGAAACTGCCAGGAGGGTGGCAACTGAGCTTGGTCTTCATGTAGGCAAGGAGGTTGGCTTTCAAGTTAGGCATGACCGCAAGACTGGAAATAGTTGCTCCATCAAGTTTATGACTGATGGAATTTTGCTACGAGAAGTGCAGGTTAGCTATCTACTTGCATAGGCGTGAAGTTGCTGAAAAACAATCTGCTTTGTTGATAATTCACGCTCTTAATTGCTATTGCAATCTTCTCGTGTTTCTTGGTAGAGCTAGATTCTTTTTGATATGCATAGGGGCGAAGAGATTTGCATGTGGCGTGTACGTGCAAAATGCCCCTTTCATATTTTCTAAAGAGTTACTTTTTCCTACCGAAAAGGAAAAACGAGTAATTTTTCCAGTAGGTTATGCATATTCGTCTGTTGTATGCCACATCTAAAAGAGAATCTTTGGCAGGGGATAGCATGCTATTGGCTGTGAAAAGCCTTGAGTTTTGATTTATTTATTATGCTGTGCTCTTTCTACACATTCATTCTCTACTCATTCATCTCAGAATTGACTCGGGCAAGTTTTCTACCATGTTTTATAAATTTTTTTTAATGACTGCATTCATTCTATTGCTCTTTTGAATGTAACAAGAAATTTAATGAGAAGCGGATAATGAACAATGAGGAATGGGAACTCCAGTTGTAATCACAAACAACTATTCTCACCTTGCAGGGGACAATGACTGCTGCAAACTGTAGACCTAGTCAAGGCTGTTGAATTATATTTTAATTCATGTTGTAATATTCTCTTGCTTAACGCTGATGTTTGACCTTGTTTTTTTTTTCTTTTCTTTTTCCCCCCTTAAACCTTGCCCCCAGTGTTGTTTGTTGTTGTTATAAACATGAACCAGAATGAGTCAATCTGTTGTTCCCAGAATGAGTCAATCTGTTGTTCCCATTGGTAAGTTAGATGTTAGGAAAATACACTTCGGTTTTCTATATGGTTTTAATTAGAACTTTGGACGTATTGAACTAATGATCATGTCATTAAGTGGCTTTTGTTGTTTTCTTTTGGAATAAACTGTTCTCAGTATTTGCCTTTCGTGAATTCAGAGTGATTTCTTATTGAGGAAGTACTCTATCATAATTTTGGATGAGGCTCATCAGAGAAGTTTGCATACTGACATACTTATTGGAATGCTTTCCCGTGTGATACAACAGCGCCAGGTTTGAGCTTAAAAGTAATTTTATTGGTCGAAGGATAGTGTAGATCACAGTTTGCCTTCTATCGTAGCTTCTCCTTTTTCTTGTCCAGCCTTTTCTCTTTGTTTTAGGTTTTGTTCTTTTGATTGATCCCAGATTATCTATGAGGAACAGCAGCGTAAGGTCTTTTCAGGAGAAAGAATTAGCCGTGAAAGTATGATCTTTCCACTGAAATTGGTGCTGATGAGTGCCACCTTGAAAGTCGATGACTTTGTGTCTGGAAGAAGGATATTTCTCAACCCCCCTCCAGTAATTGAAGTCCCGACCCGGCAATTTCCGGTGACTGTCCACTTCTCAAAGCGAACGGAGATAGTGGACTATATTGGCCAAGCCTATAAGAAGGTCTTGTCAATTCACAAGAGACTGCCACCTGGTGGCATACTTGTCTTCGTAACGGGTCAGAGAGAAGTCGAGAACTTGTGCCGGAGGCTACGTAAAACTTCAAAGGAATTAGTTGAGAATAGCTCTAAAAGAAACATGGAGAAAGAAGTTTCTACAATCGCAGCAGGGAACTCCATAGAGGAAAATGATATGAAGGAAATTAATGAAGCATTTGAGATGCATGGAACTTCACAAACTGACAGGTTCAGTTCCGATGACGTTGATCTAGGTGATTCAGAGGATAATGAGTCTGATTTTTCTGAAGATATGGAGACAGATAGTGATCTGGAAGGAACTGATGATGTGGATTTATTGAACCATGAAACTGAGACTATTGATGATCTTTCAGAAGTATTCAGAGACGAAGGGAAAGTTGCTTCATTGATGGCTGCATTTGAGGTTTTGGGTGAAAAAACTACCTTGAATCCTGATTCTGATGAGAAACAGGTTGTTCCTTCCACTCCAAAAAGCTGTTCAAACCAATCCATTCCCAATGTGGGGGAGAAAAGGGGTGCAGCTGGTCTCTGTGCTGGTGCAATGTGTGTTCGTCCCCTTTATTCCATGCTTCCCGCATCAGCGGCGCGTCGTGCGTGTGAAGGGATCCGGGAAGGAGAACGCTTAGTTGTTGTTGCCACTAATGTGGCTGAAACCTCTTTGACTATCCCAGGTGTAAAGTATGTGGTTGACACTGGAAGAGAAAAGGTTAAGAACTATAACTCCTCCAATGGCATAGAAACTTATGAAGTCCAGTGGATAAGCAAGGCATCTGCTGCTCAACGTGCAGGAAGAGCTGGAAGAACCGCACCTGGCCACTGCTATCGCCTCTATTCTTCTGCAGTTTTTAATAATATTTTCCCTGACTTCTCAAGTGCTGAGATATCAAAAGTACCTGTTGATGACATTGTCCTGATCATGAAATCCATGGGTGTTCATAAGGTGATTTCCTAAAGTAACTATAGTCTTCCCATCTGAGAAAAATAATTATAGCTCTTCCAGAGTGGTATCTCATTGATTGCTAAAATAGATTTTTTTTTCCAACTATTTCAAACTGGTTAGTTCCGGTCTTAGTACTTTCTGTTTTGATTCACCAGAAACTATGTTTCTTAGATTACCAGTCCATGTCTTGCCATGATGCTAAGTTGGCCTTTGTTGAGATTGTTTGCTTCTTGCAGTCAGCATTTGCTGCTGGATTTGCAATCTGACTGTTTAGTTGGAAAGATTGATATTGACTGTTTTCCTTAACCCCTCTAGTTCCCCATTTTCTTTCTTTGTTTGGGTTTAATTAGTCATATCTGAACTTGTCATTGCATGGCGCAGTAGTCAGATTGGGTTCTGGTTAGCATGCATGGCCATGAACATGTGGAGTCTCTCATCCTGTACGTGCAAATCATGCTTAGTCTTTGCTTTTTGGCTATCCGTACCATGTGTCATTTGGTTAATGAGCATATGCAACCATGCTGTTTTACTTTTTCCTAGTTGAAGATGCTGCTTGTGCTTCCAATGCCAACTAAAAAGTTCATACCTGGCAAAGATTGTTGGTAATTTGATAGCCGGGCCTGGTCTGTCTTTGTACTGAACAATCTCAAGAGCCTTGTTCTGACTGTTGTGTTTCTCTTGTTATGTCTTGATTACCCTGATTATTTTTTTAAATAAGTGACTTAAATTGAACGGTTCATGTTTTCTCGGTATTCCAGGTTTCAAATTTCCCATTTCCTACTCCGCCTGAGCTTACTGCCTTAGCTGAAGCTGAGCGTTGCTTAACGATTCTTGAAGCCCTTGATAGCAATGGGAGACTAACACCCTTAGGGAAGGCTATGGCACAGTATCCCATACGTCCTCGTCACTCGCGGATGCTCCTTACAGTTATCCAAATCATGAGAAAGGTGAAAAGTTATGATAGGGCGAACCTTGTACTAGGATATGCAGTGGCAGCAGCTGCATCTATGAGCTGTCCTAATCCTTTTGTAATGCAATTTGAGGGAAGCCACAAAGACATGGACGGCTTGAAGCAGGATGAAGAGAAAAGTATAGACAGAGAAGAAAAGTTAGGAAGAAAGAAGCTAAAAGAATCTGCTAAACTATCTCGTGCAAAATTTTCAAACCCCAGCAGTGATGTTTTGACCATAGCTTATGCATTGCAGTGCTTTGAACGTTCTATAAGACAAGAGGAATTCTGCAATGACCACTCCTTACACCTGAAAACCATGCAGGAGATCTCCAAGCTGAGAAAACAGCTACTTAAACAGGTGTTTAACCAAACTACTAATGATCCGCAGCAGGAGTTTTCATGGACTCATGGTAGAATGGAGGATGTTGAACGTGCTTGGGGGGTCTTTTCTGATAAGCATCCTCTTCTACTGAATGAAGAGGAGCTCTTGGGTCAAGCTATATGTGCTGGTTGGGCTGATAGGGTTGCCAAACGCGTCAGAGGAGGTTCAGCGTCAGAGGGAGATAGAAAAGTTAATGCGGTTTGCTATCAGGCTTGCATGGTTAAAGAAACAGTTTTCCTCCATAGGTGGTCATCTATCTCTAAATTTTCCCCTGAATTCCTGGTGTACAGCGAACTGCTATATTCAAAAGAATCAAAACGGCCGTATATGCATGTGGCGACTAGTGTGAAATCTGATTGGCTTGTCAAGTATGCTAAGTCTCTGTGCACTTTCTCTGCCCCCCTAGTGGATCCCAAACCTTATTATGATCCTTTGACTGACCAAGTTTTCAGTTGGGTTGTTCCGAGTTTTGGCCCTCATCTGTGGCAGCTCCCATTGCATAATGTTCCTATCGTAGATGATGTGCACAGAGTACCTGTATTTTCTGCTTCTTTACTTGAAGGCAATGTGTTGCCTTGCTTAAGATCTGTCAAGAAGTTCATGGCAGCCTCACCTGCCAGCATTCTGAGGCCAGAGGCAGCAGTTCAAAGAAGGGTTGGGAATCTTCTAAATAAGTTGAAGTCCAGGTTGAGAGTCATTGACAGCTGTGCCATGTTAAGAGAGGCCTGGGTTGAGAATCCCAGGGAATTGTATTTGGAAATTCTAGACTGGTTTCAAGAGGGTTTTCATGATCAGTTTGAAGATCTTTGGGCCAAGATGCATCATGAGGTTCTTTTAGACCCTAAAGAACGTTTCCCAAAAAGGTTCAAGAGAGAGAAAAGGGTTAAAAGAAACAGGCTCGCTTAAAAGAAACAGGCTCCATCTTTCTAGGAGCTATCTACTAGATTCGCTCTTCAATGTGGAATGCAGCAAGGTAATTTTTTGATCCATTTTGTCTTTGTTGAATTAGATAGTTCAGTGTGCTGTATTTGTAGTTAATGTTTTTGAATGTAGAGCCATATGAGGTAACATCTTAGTCTAGCCAGCAATTTTTTAGTTGTCAAATATGTTTCACAAGAAATCTTTTTATGCACTAGATTGGATGGAACCCAAGTTCTGGTGAATAAGTACTGGCAAGGAAAGTATAAGCGCTGGTGAATAAGATTGGATGAAATTCAAAACAGAAGAGGAATGTTCGACGTAAAAGAAAGGTAAAGCTAAACAGGAAGGGGATAGTCTTCAGCAGCTTGGCAGAAAAGTCTAGGCATTACAGCGGGTTGGCAAGGAAAGTGTAAGGCTAATTATTGGTACAAAGGATCTTCGGTTCCCAGTACTTGCTCACCAGCGCTTGAGTTCCATCCAACCGGCTCTAATGGTCAGAGTAGCATGTCATAAAAGTCTACGCATTACAGCAGGTTGGCAAGGAAAATATAAGGATAATTTGCGTACAAAGGAACATCGGTTCCCAGTACTTGCTCACCAGCGCTTGCGTTGCATCCAACCGGCTTTAGCGAACATACTTTATATCAAGCTATTCTTTTCCTGTTTTATGGGTTTACATTATTTTTCTATCAACTTATTCCTCCTCTGCTATGGCCTGTATGAACATTCTATCATAGCTAGTAGAATAGCTTTTAGCAGTCGCGGTGCCGCTAACCCTGACCTCTTCATAATCGGACTAATGATGTTTTGGACCTCATTTGTTTGGGCCATTGTGCATTTATTTAATACTCATACGCCATACATTCAATCTTTCAATGCAGTGTGAAGTCAAGTTCGTGGAGGACAATACGAGTCAGGATCGGGTTCAGTTTTGAAGGGAGAGGTCACATTCAGCAGCGGAACAAAAACTGCTTATGTCTGTAAATCTCGTTTGTGTTCCGTTCCCTTGTATTTAAGCTAACTTTAAATTGTTCACCAGCATTACATTTTATAGTTCTAGGATAGAATGTCCGCAAAATTTACCAAGTTCACAACAAATCTTCTTGATTTGCGTAGCCAATTTTGCAATGAATCATTCTACAACCGCACCCAAGTACACACCCACACTCACATAGGTGTGGAGGTCCACACACACTACACTACTACTGTGTGTGGGACCCACACACTCATGTGAGTGAGGGTGTGTATTTGGGTGTTATTGTAACATTATTGTTTTGCAATTAATAAGTTATTTCACTCATGTTGGGGGTGGAGTTGCTGTCAAGTGTCAACCCGCATTTGTGTTGATTGTGTAAGACGAGAGGCAAATGAGGTTTGAGATGCCTTTAGACATAGGCATCATCATGTTGCAAATTATACCTGTATATTAAAACAGGATTTTTTTTTTTTTTTGGGGGACAAGGCAAATCCTCTTCTATTGCTAATCAAGGGCAAAGGGATGGGGCCAGTGGGGTTTGAACCCTCTCCTAGTGCAAGGAGCACAAGGCACCAACGACTTGGCTGCCACTCCATTTGCAAACAGGACTTGAAATTGGTTTATTTTCTAGCGTTGGATGTAAATTCAAAGGTTCATATTGATTTCTCTAATGGGTGAGATAAGCTCAGATAGATCCGAGGGTTAATAACATCACTCCTTCTGTCCCAGACCTTTGTCACTCTCACACATGGAAGCTACTCCTATTCTACACAACCGATTTAAACCAGTTCATTTTGAAAGGGGAAGGGCCAATCAAAATGTTTCTTTCTTGTACTTTTTTTTTCTTTCCATTTTTTACCAAAATATCCAAATGAGAAATTTCACAAGAAACTATAACCCTTTCCTTCCCTTTCTCATAAAACCCCTTCATCCAAAGAGGTAGTTAGTGCATCATAACTTAGGTGAATTGTTCAAATTAGGTTTGTGGGCTCGAGATGGTAGGTACTAAAATCTAATAAGACCAATGAGTTAAGATTGGATTCATGTTTTGGTCCAGAACGACCGAGGGGTTTGGGTTCAAGATGTTGAAGGATGGCAATGACACCTTTTGTTCAAGATGTTACATTACGTACTCATTTCAAAGTTCAGAATTTCAAACTAAAGGAAAGATCCTCTCTCTCTCTCTCATCTAGAGAAACCAAAACCTCCCAAATCAGGTTTGGCCGGGGGGAGGGGGCCGCTGCCTCCTCCTTTCCCCTCCTCCCCTCCCTGCTCTCCCCCCTTTCACTCTCCCTCTCCACCCCTTTCCACTCCTCTCCGTTTTTCTTGGTTCGGACCCTCTCCGTTTTGGTTGGGTCTCGTGTTGTGCTTCGGCAAATGAGTCCCCAGCCAGCGGCTTGTGTACTCATTCTATTCCGGCTCCTCCTTGGTCCCTTGATCTGGCAGCAGTGGCTGGTGGGCGGCGATTGTGGGGTGAATGGCGAGTTTAGGTTTTGGGGTTTTTTTTTTCTTCTTTCTGTTCGTTTTGCTTTTTCTAGTGTTTTTACCGAACTCTTCCGGCTAGTTTCCCCAATCCGGCTTTGTACCGGTCTAGTCTCCCCAAATCTGGTGGGTGGTGATGGTGGGTAAATAAGGTTTTGTGTGCTGTTTCCCGCTTTTCTGGAGTGGCACTGTGTGGTGGCTGGATGTAGTTTCGGTATCCGGCGCTTGATCCGACTGCTTGGTGGTGTTGCTGCAATTTGAGCGTGTGTTGGTGGTGACAGAATAAGGCTCCGAGGCATGGCCCTAAGCCAAGCATCATCGTCAGCTGTGGGTGTGATCTGCAGGGGAGATTTCACGGCCATCGGCACCGTGTGGCCGATTGATCGGAGATCCAGCCTAGTATTCCTACTTCGATCTCTGTGCCCAGAGCCTGTTGTGCCACTGTAGGCTTGCCAGAGAAGATTCTCTTTTACTTCGGCATCCAGTCGGTGCCTCCATCGTCAGTGTCAGGTGGTTCCTTTCGGCTGGAGGTGGCCGGCGTGCTTTGTGGAGTCCTTCCACGGTGGTTGTGTTTTTCT
This sequence comes from Rhododendron griersonianum, assembly GCA_018127125.1. NCBI lineage: Eukaryota > Viridiplantae > Streptophyta > Magnoliopsida > Ericales > Ericaceae > Rhododendron > Rhododendron griersonianum. The sequence goes on along the minus strand of CM030788.1, from coordinate 58,837,295 downwards.
ATTTTGTTTGTTTATTACCCCTGTTTCTATCAATTTGTATTGTTAGTCTCTGATAGGGTTCCTGTTCCAAGCCGGGGCAGCTAGGGTTCCGTGCTTAGGTCTAGTCACTAGTTTTGCAATTATTTGTCGTTGACCCTTTGTCACCTGTTTTCTTGTTGTTCAAAAGGAAAGATAATACACTATCTCAATTTGTTTGTTCCTCGATTTCTTGATAATTTTCATTAGTAGTAACACTTTTTACAGGCAATATGAATCTTGTTTGACTAAATTAGTTGAATTAATTACCAAAGCACCATTCAACTAAGGAAAATAAGGATTTATTTTTTAAAAAAATACTTATTTTTTAAATTAAATGTGACATATTGTAAGAATAATCTGTCATGTAAAGCAAAAAATAAATAATTAAATAAGGATCTTAGTAGAATGGGGCCTAAAGTTTTAAAAATCACATAAAACATGATAAATTAAAAGCTATACCAATCTCAAAACAGCAAAAACTCCCAAAAGGGACTAATGCTAGGAGCTCTGTCGGTCCAAATTTGTCACAAGATTAGCCATATGCCGGACAAGAACAAGCAGTGAAAGAAATAACCTGCCTCAGAGAGACAAACGACGAGTTTAAGCACGATCGTTTTTAGCCTTCTGCATTCTAAATATAAACCACACGGTTGCATAACCCAAATGACATGAAACCAAAAATTGCTTTTGTCAAAACAACTAGACTGCAACAGTACCAAAAACACAGACCATATGAAGTAAATAATCCTCCCATTACTGCAAATCTCATTTCTTGGCTTTCTTGGATGCCCTGCAAGCAGAAGAGAAATACTTGTCAAATTCCAATCTAAACAAACTGATTGTATAATACTGCAGCAAGTAACAACATACCGGGCAGGTTGAGTTGCTGCTGCTGCCGCTGCTGGTGCAGGGGCTTGTGGTGCTTTCTCTCCGGGTCCCTGCGCATAATCACAATACAAATATTACCATCCCACATAATCAAATCGGCAATTTGGGACAAAAAACAAAGTAATTATCATTTTTCCATGTAGTATGCCAACATGACAAATACATACATCGGGTAAAGTTTTGGGTAAAAAATCTTTGAAAAGGTTAGATTTATTAACATGTACCTGGGCCAAACGTTCTTCCCTCCGAGCAAACTTTCTTTCCCTGCTCGCCTTATTCTTTGCACGCTTAGCCTCAAACTGGTCGGATAAGGTCTTCTCCCTAGCTTTCTCAGCCTTGGATTTGTGGATGCTCTCCATTAGCACTCTCTTGTTCTTGAAAACATTACCCTTCACCTTCATGTACATATCATGATACATGTGCTTGTCAATCTTCTTTGATTCCCTGTACTTGCGCAGCAAGCGCCTGAGCACACGCATCCTCCTCATCCACAATATCTTTGTGGGCAACCTTGCCTCCCTTGTTCCCTTCCTTTTACCTGAAATAAAGAAAGGAAGCAACATCAGAAACCCACTTGACCAAAACTTGAGAAAGAAAACATTGCCATCAAGGCCATATGTTGGAACTTGTGGCTCATATGTTGTGTATGAGAGGTACTGAGAAGTTCTCGTAAAAGGACAGTGCCGAACGGAGCGGAGGAATTAATTAGGGTTGAAATAGAAGTCGTGAATATATATACTCTCTATTGTAAAACCCTATGTACTGTGATCATCAATAAAACAGCTCCGCTCCCGTGGACGTACCCGGTTTGGGGAACCACGTATATCTCTGTGTCAATCCTTTACTGTTTATACTCGAATATCGTGTGCGTGTGTGTTTAGATCCTTAAACCATATGATGTAGCCTATCTTAGAGATTCAAAATACGAAACTGAAAACGATTCTTGACCATGATATCTCCTATACAGACGTCTCGCTTCAAGAGTTATATTATAATTACAAGTACTATCTTGGCTTGTCCAGTTAGTTGTCATCCAAGATGATTTCAGCTGATGTTTCCCCTGTTATATACACGTACATAAACAGCAAACTATGACGTGTATGAGCCAATAATTTCCATTATCAGTAGAAGGCAATACCATATCCGGAGTGACGCCCCTTTCTTTTTGCCTCCTTCATTCTGCGCGCACGAGATCGTGAATGAATCTTGGTTGGTTTCCTAATGATAAAACCATCCTTGACCAGCTTCCTTATATTTTGCCCTGCAACCAAAAATCAAAAGAACCATATGAACATGGCAAAATACAATACGGGAAATCATTACCCAAACAATTGGGCAAAGGCTTTCATATACGACACGGGTAAAAGAGTGTCACTTTTACTAGGTAAACCAGGTATCATGATGTCAGCATCTAAATATTCAAGGGCGGTTCGGTTTGCTTGACATTTGCTTATTTTAAGTGGACAATATTTCATTCTTGGATTGCATAACCATGGGTCAGTTTCAACTTGCAACACGAATAACCAAAAGAAGGGAAAATGCTGCTGTTGTAAACAAATGTTCATATTCTCACTTGACACTTGCTTATTGTATCAATCGTAATTCGTAAATAGGAACTAAAACCATCCGGTAACAAGGCATCAATTTGTAATCATTTCAGTCTCTCCCATTTTGATGTATTCTTCTATTGCCTCCAAAAGGCATAAAAAGATATGTTAAACATTTGTTGATTAGATTATAAAATAACTCAATATGCTTTCTCGTGCAAACACAATTGTCCACATATACCACTCAATTATGTTTCCTTTCGTACGAGTTCATTTTTCCCCCAGCTGTGAAATGCGTAAACAGGACCGGTTAACACTAAAGAAGATTTAACAAGGTATTGTGGACATATTAATGTGGCCTGCTCTAGTACTCATGTTCCAAACCTAATATCCACTATCACCGTCACATATTCCGCACAGATATTCTGGTAGTGAATGATTTTCAACACTACAATCGACGCACAAATGTTAATCCGCTGATGCATGCACAGATAAATATATTGAAAAATACTCCAAATCAACAAATATGGAATAATATCAAGGTTCGGGATCCAAAAAATGGAATAAGAAAATCATATCGTTTCCCACAAACAATTGACAATAGACAAATAAACACGAGCAAGTATCAAAAGGTAATCCAACGAAATGGATCATGGACTAAATGCAAAAACAAAAATGAACATAAGGGAGAGAGAACATACGAGAGTTGGCCATGGAGATTTCATTGACTTCATTTGGGTCAAGCCAAACCTTTCCGCCGCCGCACTTGAGCACGCTGGCGGCGAGCCGCTTCTGAAGCTTCAGCGCCACCATCTCTCTCTCTCTCTCTCTCTCTCTCTCTCTCACACACACACGCCCGCCTCCCCTTTGGATCAGCTTATAATTGCCCTAGGGTTTTGGAGAGGCCGGGAGGGCTTGTTCATTTGTTGGGCTCGTTTCTTAAAGAGAACCAAAATGCTCAACTAGTGGGCTACGGGCCCAATAGTTGACCAAGGCCTTCAAGAGTAGGCTGCAAGTTGGGCTTTACTTTTTATAGGGAGAGGGCCTTTTGCTATTTTAAGGACCATTAGTTATCAGGAAATTAAGTAATTGGTGTTTTTAGAAGAGTATATCATATGATAGGATGCGTACCATTAGGAGCTCCAAATTCATTTGGGAAAATGACGGCCAAGGACGTGTGTGTTTTGATAACTAATACCCGTTAAGGACATGCTGAGAACATTTGTTAATGTTGAAAATGTCATTGGCGGGTATTAATTATCAAAACACGTCCTGAGCCGTCATTTTCCCAATTCATTTCTATTATGCTAAATCAACCCAATTTTAAAATGTAGAATAAATTAGTATATATGTATTTCTGCATGTATTCTTTTATTTCAAGAAAGACGCCTCTCTCTTTTTTGGGTCAGAAAGGTGCATTTTGCCCTCCTTTATCATATATGTTATATACTATTTGACACCACAAATATCATCAAATTATCTGAAATACTATTATCAAAAAAATCAACATTATGTTGAATTATCTCAATATTTTAATCTAGAGTTTAAAAATCTTCGCTCCGCACTTGACCGAGTTTAGTGTCGCAGTTTCATGGATATGATCCATTCTCCATGCGTGTGGAGCAGGTGTGTGCATAAGGACTAGGGAGGGAGTACATGTGAGTAGTACAACAAGGCGATAGAGGACGTTATGGGAGTAGTAGTAGTAGTAGTAGTAGTAGTAGTAGTAGTAGTACAAGTTTAAATAGAAGCAGTGGGCTGGGCCGCCAGTGGTACTTGAACCAGAAACCAGGAGCGCACTCGGAATTTGAAACCAACCACATGCCCAAAACCATGACAACAGAGATCCTACTTTTGCATGCCACCACCAAACCAACACAGGATAGACATTTTGACCTTTTCTTTTCTTTTCTTTAGTAATTTGGCGGCTTCTAAATTCTTCCGGAACTTACTCAAAGTCTCTCAAGCTATGCCAACCCTCTCTCTCTCTCTCTCTCTCAGGTTATGCTTTCATTAAACAAACGAACAAAATTCTGGACAAGTTGTAATTTTAGGGGATTTAAGTCTTAATCATCTTCAGGTGGAACAAACAGTACTCATCCACCATTGGGGCTGCTATGATTTAAACTTGAGTCCACTGAATATTATTGCAACCACATAAGCCATTAAGGCCGAAATATTTACCATATTGAATAGTATGAATGAAAATTATATATAGAAAAATATTTCTGTTTATTATTTTTAAATTAAAATTTTTATGTAAGACACTATTCCGCCACTTGACCTAGGGCATCCAAATAACTTGGGCCAGCCCTGATAATGAGATCATATCTCAAACTTATATGTGCTTTATAACAAGACTAATCTAAGAGTGTAGTTTGTCTGAGACTCTGAAAGATATCTTGAATTCTTGTCCAAATGGCGAGCTATGGCTTATCAAGAGGAAGACGAGGAGATAACGGGCCAAGGATATTCGTGAGATTTGGTTGGATTTTCGCTCTATTCCCCAACCTTTCTCGGGCGGCCTTTACCGCGGAAAAGAAAAGAGGATAATTACCAACAACTTATTATTAGTGTTCAGAAGTGAATTGTATTTCTTCTTTACCATCACATAAACACAATTTATGTAAAATCTTGTTGGTATACCTTAATTTGCAATTGAATATCGTTATGTTTGAAGAAGAAATACTCCCATCATTCATCTGTACTCAGAAAGAGGATAGAGCATACACCGTTGGGCAAGGCATCATTAATTGAATTTTATAAACTCAAATTCTGGAACAAATTCGTAATTACACTTGCTAACTCAAAGCACTAATGAATCCTGTATTATTCAACTTAACCAAATTTACATCTTAATTACTACTACAAGTTACCACAAATAGAAAAAACACAAAAACTATTAACTAGTAAAAATTAAGAACAAACAGAAATTCATTAAAAACACAAAACTTCAAGAAAAAAAGGCCTTCCCAATTTTTCAGGCCCCCGCACGAGTAGCATCATCGAAGCTCCAGAGCTCCACAGGACCACAGCCGACGAGGTTCTCCTGCCCCGGATTGGTCGGCGCAGCCGCCGACTCCCCGTCGAGATACGGAATCTGATAGAATTTCATGAACGACTCGTAAGCCATCAGCTCCTCCGAGAGCTTCTGCACCTCGTTCTCTTCCTCTTCTCTCTCCTCAACCTTTTCTTCTGTCACCTCTTTCTTCTCTCTCTCTTCCTCTTCCTCCATCTTCACCTCTCCTAAACAATCATCGGTTCCATTCTGATTGCCAATACAAGAGTAAGCACTTTCTGACCCAGATCCGCAAATTCCTTCACTGTTAAGAACCGCAACAGGGTCGTTTACAAACCCATTAGAGTTGTACGCCCCAAATTGATTAAAATTATCACCCAATCCGTTGTAGGCCTGGAACGAAGGAGGAGGATTGGGAGGAAGAATGTAATTTATGTCTTCGTTTGGGAAATTAACTTTGGCTTTCTTCCCTCTGATTTTTCGAGCTTCTCTGTCGTAGGCTCTAGCGGCTTCTTCAGCTGTGTTGAATGTGCCGAGCCAAACCCTTACGCCTTTTCTCGGATCACGAATCTCAGCCGCCCATTTTCCCCACGGACGCTGCCTGATTCCCCTGTACAGGTTCTTGCGTTGCCTCTTTACAGTGTTTTCGCCATGCTCCTCCCCTGTTCGTATAGAAATATCGTGTGAAAAAGTGTATTTTCAAGAAAAGTGGCATACAATGATGTAAAGAAAAATGAAACTTGCGTGTACTTTTTGGCAAAGAATTCCGCCAGTTTTGATCCATTTTGGAAAAACCTTGTTTCCAAGTGAGGAAGTTAGAGTTTCACAACTTTCTTAAAAAATGAACACCAAGAAAGTTGCAAGGAAAATGATTTGTTCATCATTTTCATTTGGGTTCATTCTTTTTTTTTTTTTGATGAAATCGTTGTAGCCTTCGGATTTTTACATTCGGGTATTGTAAAATGAATTGATTGCCTGTTCAAAAAGGAAAAAGAAAGGAACGAGGCCTAAGTGAAGAGCGGGAAATTAAGGGGGCATACCGGCAGAGGGTGGAGCTCGCTTGCGGGTGGTTTGTTGATCTTTTGGGGGGTTGAATTTGCTGGTGAATGGGGAGTCGGGCGGCCAGAGGTCGAAGGCGGAGACACCGCGGTCACCGCTGCGATGGATGAATGGAGCTAGTATTGCGCCGCCACACATGAGTTGAGCTAGAATCGTATGATATTCTTCTTGTTTGAAGAAAACTAAAATGGAATGCACTAGTAGAAATGGAAGGTAGGAATGTTCTTGTGGAAATTGTTGACGAGAATGGAGAGAGAGAGAGAAGGTGGGTGGGGTTTTATAGTTCAAGGGGGAGGAGAAATTTTTCAGTGCCGAGTGGGTAGGAGGCCACGTGGTGCCTTGCACTGATCTCGGCCGTCCAACGAAGCTTTGGACGGTCCAGATCTGTTCGGCTAATTTTAAAATGTGAAATGACTAAAATACCCTTCGGCAGCCGAACAGATCTGGACCGTCTAAAACTTCGTTGGACGGCCGAGATCGTGCAAGGCACCACGTGGCCCTACCCACTCGGCACTGAAAAATTTCTCAAGGGGGAGAGTTTATATGGGTGAGGACGGCGTGGGGGGTGGAACTTTCTTTCTTGGCGTTTACGATTCAGATTCTTCCCAATCTTCTTTTTGAATACAGTAATACTAATTGCACACTGATCCCTTAACAAAACGGAGATTAACGGTTTTGCAATTTTACTCTTTTGCCCTTGGGAAAAGTTTGGCCATACAGGAAATGCGATTAGAAAGTTGGGAGAATTATTTAGCCCAAGTGTGCTTTTATTTGGTGCTTATTTAGCTGGTTTGGACCCTTATCAAATAAAGTGTCCATTACATGTTCTATCAATTGAGCTAAGAAATTAGTGCTTAGCTGGTTTGAAATTATTAATTGTACCAAAAAATAGTGGATTTTAATCTAGTGTTTCGGATCCATTTGTTTCAAGATAATAATGTTTGGATGAGGCACTTAATGATATCCGATCGAGCTGATTTTTGGTACACTTGTTCTACTTGATGAGATCTACAAAGTGAACGTTTTTGATCATCAAACCGAAACCGGAGCGGCGGCAATTCGCCCCGCACAGCACGCTGCGCAACACAGAGCTGCACAGTACAGTCCCTTGGTCCGTTATTGTGGGTAAAATGAAAATGAGAAACGTAAAGAAGGGGAAAAAAGTAAAAACGCAAAGAGGATTTAAAGTAGCCTCTTTTTCCGGAATCCGGATCACCCTAGCAATTAATTCGTGAATTTAGAATCTCATTCACTTTGTTTGGTTGAACTTTTAGAAAGTTATTTTTGAGAGTTGAGTGGTAATGAGTGGAGAGAGATAGAGAGAAAAAGGTATTGAGAAACGTGTAGAGATGAGATGAGAGTGAGATGAATGTTAAACCAAACAAAGTGATTATATTCATCGACATCATGCTTTCCACTGCATCAAGTTGCAACTTGTTGAATGGGACCTTGCCAGTTGCCAACTTGTTTGTTTATTGATACTCCGTATTGATTAAGGTGGACAAAACTACTCCAGAAAGCAAATGAAAAGTGAAAACCACCCCCGTCAGTGGTTTTGGGCTTTGGCATGCAGATCATGTGGTCAAAAAAGAAACAAAATTCAACTTGGGTAGCCCAAGCCCTAAACTATTAGACTATTTGCACAATTTTGCTGAGTTTTTGTAAATGCATTTTTTTTTTCAACGGAAAAAGCATACCTATTTATAAAAGTCATATGGTATCTACAGATTATCACTAGAATACAGATCAAGCTATATGGTAGTAACTGATTCCCACCCGAATACAGAGATATAGAGACACAGTCAAACCCTAAAGCTAACGATATACAAGAAAAGCAAAGAGACAAAACTGATGTCTAACACCTAAGCAAGAGCCATCGCTCATTCCACACCGTTATCAACAAGGATCAGCATAAGTAGAGCTATAGTACCCAGACACTAGACGCATCGGGGTGGCGGAACTTCATATCAAAGACAGCATCAAAAACCGATGGAAATCAATAGCCCACTGGACTAAATCTGGACAGAAACCGGACTGAAAATGCAGTACTAGGTATTATTTTTGTTTTTAACTTGCAGTTAAATTTATCTCTTTTACTGTTTTGCTTGCAATTAAGTAGTAGAATTAAAAATGAGAAAAGAATGTTGGAAAATGAATGAGAAAATTGTCCCATATAGTGGGCATGATGAGAAGGTGATTAGCAAAGTACTCCATTAATTGGAGGCTTTAGACCATCTCCAATCTTGACCCATTTTAAGATCCAAATTTAAAATTTGGGCAAAATTCTCAAAAATTTATTTCCAATCATGACCCAAATTCTTCCTCATTTTTGGGTTTTACTCATTTCTTTGCCCAAATCTAGGACAACTTTTACTTTACCCATTTTTCCAACGGCTAGTTAGAGAAAGAGAGAGAGAGAATGGGTGGACTCAGAGGAGGTACTCATGGCGCATGTTATCGACCTTGATGGAGACGTCGCACCAGGACCACTTGAAGGGGAAGCTGAGGGGGTCGAGGTGGTCTTTGACGACATTGACGGCGCTGACCAAGGGCTTGAATTTCTTCTCGCATGTCTTGAGCTTGGTTAGGGTGCTAGAGGTGAGAAGGTCAGAGAATTTCTGGAGTAGACTTTGTTTGTCAAGAGTTCTTTTTTCCTTCACAACAATCTCTCTCTCCACCCTGATCAAATTTATTCCCCTCTTATTTACATTATTGACATTGAATACTAAACAAATAATATATTTAGGTAAATGATCATTTTTCCATTGGAGTGGGGCTGACCCAAAATGAGTTTTTATTCAAAATTTAACCCAAATTTGAGTAAAAATTTGGGTCAAAATTGGAGATGCTCTTATAAGCCCCGAGTTTGATATAGGGCTTGGACTTGTGAGCCCATAAGGCTTTTTGTGTGCCTAAACTAGAGTATTTTGATTTGAAATGAAAGTGAAAGGTCGTTGTCGTGACAATTCGGTTCTTGACTCATCCGTGGCAAACCTTTCAGCTTTCCATGTCTATCTCTAGAATTAAACATCCATGTTTATGGATCATCATTGTCCATTTTATGACGACACAAATGAAAGGTCTCCCTCCACCATGGGAAATTGGGTTTCTTTCTTACTTTTTTGAGGACACGAGAACTTTCAATGCTTTTGTTTCATAAACTCCAGAGAAATCCAGAATTTTTTATCGTTTATTCAACTTCGCTCTTCTTGTGAGAGAGTACGCACATGGTTTTGTTCGTTGCGCAGTCTTTGCGTGTGGTGTGCATGAGTGATGAGGCTATGTTAAACCGTTTGTATCTTGAGAGGACTCCCGATGGAACCTCAACCGGCACCTGGGAGGCGGAATCTAATTTAGGACATCGTGTGAAACACGGGCGTTTCGGTTTAGTTTTTTAGTAAAGTTTTACTACTAACGTTGCTTATTGTTATTTGATCAATTTTCAATTGTCGATCGATTCAATCTGTTATATTGTTCCTATAATCTGTTTTACTACTAACGTTGCTTTTAGTACTGGATTTTTATTCATGTATGGTTCAAACTTGTACTCCATACGCATGTATAAATTTCAAACTTGTATTTTCGAGGTGAGACTAATTTTCCCAACAAAGAAAAAGGTCGCACACCTCTATGTAACTTGATCTTAGTCGTATAATTCTTCAAAATGTCATGCGCTAGCAAAATTCGCACTGCGCTTCCGCTCTCAATTCTCGTTCTCGCGAATTTTAGTAGTTTGGGATGTATTTCAAATACGCTTTCACGATTCTGCTCACGCATCCGCACACGAATTATGTGACTTAGAGCTTGATGACCTCAAAATTGGACTACTTCTGTCTCTCTCTCTGATAACTTTTTCTAAATTGGTTTTCTTAAGTGATTAAGAAAACAAAACAACAAAACAATTTGCTCTTTTCTGTATCCAGGATACCTCCAATCATCCATGCGTTGCAACTTGCAAGTAAAAAAGAAGTAATGGCATTACAGACACTATTTAAGTAGTTAAAGTCGAGTTATAATTTAAATAAAATTTAGTTTGGCTCTCTTGAAATTCAAGTAATTATACCTTATTCTTTAAAGATTATTATTTCATAATTACTTTACCAAAAAAAATTAGATTATCTTTTAATTTATGTCTTGGAGCAACGAAATGAAAAGTATGTGGGATCTTTTGTCATGCAATGAATATTCCATTTTCTAGGTTGGCTCTCCTTAACGAAAATCCTCACTCTCCCATTGCCAGTAGAATGATTTGATCCAAGTCATTTAAAGCACACCAATGAAACTGTTTCATTGTGGCTTCATGAGCTCTGATTATTGGAATTTGGAAATGATATCTTTACTTGCAAAGGGTAGTCTTTGTACTTCAATATTCTTCGGGAAAATGACGGTCAATGACGTGTTTTGATAATTAATACCCGCCAAAGATATGCTGAGAACATTTGTTAATATTGAAAATGTCCTTGGCAGGTATTAATTATCAAAACACGTCATGGGCCGTAATTTTCCCATTTTCCTCAAACCCTGCATATTCGGCAACTTCTTGCACTCGCACGCCTTTTTTTACTGCATTTATATTTATATAGCTATATTTTCTCAAAAATATCTCTAATTATTATGCGAAGTACAAAATCTGTAGTAATAAAGGCAAATGCTACCAGGTGCCCCTGGGGCACAAGTTTGGGGCACAAGATTACGGTTTTTTAAGTACTTTAATTACATTGTTTATACTTATTCAAAGATCTACTAATAATGACATTGAAAATGTAAACCACACAATCAAAAGAGGTCAACAATATTTTGGTTGACAAAAATAACCATGACTCTTCATATCCATCTACTTTTTACTTGAGAGAAAAAAGAGAAGAAGTGCCGCCATTTCCTTTTCTATTAGAGACAAATGCCATTTCTTTTTCTGTTAGAAACAAATGCTGAATACGGCAGCCAACAAAACGAGGGGGGAACAGTGTTCAAAAGAAAACCGGTGTTCTTAAGTGGATTGTGCAAGGGTGTTGGGCACAATTTTATTATGTATCCGGTCAAGAAAAAAATCATCACTTGTTTACAAAAGAAGAAGAAAACCAATTTGAGCAAGATAGGATTGAATTCTATATTTTGTGTGAAGTATTAGAAATGGGAGTTTTTGTCAATTTTCATTTTTGTTAACTCACCTGAATTTTTGCACGGTTGTTATACAATTGTAATTTTTTCTTCTAACTTTTAGATGTTCAAAATTGAGACTCATGGATTTTTATTTAATTGTTTGCGGTAGTATTATCCAATTGATAATTTTTCAAATTACAAAGATATTGTTCTGTTTCTCACGGTTTTTTTTTTCTTGCAACAAAAAGTTATTTATTCCCTTAACTGACAAAAAATTATTAATTCCCTTAACTAACAAAAAATTATTTAATCCCTCCCTCCCTCCCTCCATTTTTTTTTTTTTTGTATGTAACGTTAATAACCAAAAACCTGAGAACAATATCAAAGGTGCATATCCCTCCCGCCATTGTTCTGTTTGTGCTAAAATATTCTCCTACCTAATTTTTTTTATAAAAAAAAGAGAGTAATATTGTTATTACAAAAAGGTATTATAAACATTTATGCCTAGTATAGAGAATAGTGGTAGAAAATGATGTTTGTTGAGTTCCCATAAACACAACTCATTAATATGAGTATATTAATTGCACATAAACTATTGCCCAGAGCACCTATTAGCAGGACCGATAAATAAATATAAGCACGAGTGGCACGAGTGTTTGGTGCAGCTTGTAGGTAAGCAACGGAATTAAGAGAGACTTTGAGATGTCCGCTTCTCCTTCTCTCTCTCTCTCTCTCTCTCTCTCTCTCACATCTGCGAGTTAGATAAACAAACTACACAGCACAGGGGAATTGATAATCCCAATGAAAAAGCAAAATACATTGAGAAACGAACCAAGCCTCCGTCTCCAATAAAATTGGAGATTACGTTTAGATTCGCATTTTCAGAACAAGGAATAAAATTGGAGTAACATGGAGAAGCCCAAAGACACGAGCAAGCAAGAAAAGCAGAAGATGGCTATCAGCATAGGCGGCGGTAGGGGCGGAGGTGGTGGTATTGGAGGAGTTCTCGTGTGGGGTGGAGTAGTGGCAATTGCTACCTCAGTTTCGGTGATTTCTGCAATTAAATTGAGGAACAAAAGACTACCCAACAAAACCAACCACCAACACCCCCCGCCGCAGCCACAACCAATGCCCACCACCACTGACGCATGTAACCAGTTGGAAGTGAACAACGACAACAGTAGTAATGATGATCAGGGAAAAGGCCTCCTTGTTCTTCTTCAAGATAATTCCTCTCCACCACCAGATTACCATCCAAGGTTTGAGCTAATTAAACATTCATTTGTGGGATTATATACTTGGTAAACCATTTACATCAACTGTACTAGTGTAATTATGTTGCGGTAGAGTACTGATTTGGATCAAGAATTTGTTTTCTAGGGAGAAAAGGAACATTTTCTCCACAATTTCTTTTCTCTGGATCTGGATAAATCGCTCCACAAATCAGTCATCCAAATGGTGTTAAATGATTCATGATTCAAATATACTATTAATTTTCCAATTGCAGTGGAGATGGAATTAAAGATGCGTCTCCGACCCAGATTGATTCCACACCGTTGGACACCAGCAAAAGCTTGATCTTGGTATTTTATCAATTTTGTTTTGTAATTACTCGGCTCGTTGATTTGGTTCCTTGTTTTTGTTCTTAATTCAACCTAAATCGTCAAGACTCCTTGATATTGTAGTTGACCAAAATTCCAATAATACTGTTTTAGATGGTAATTTGATACAGGACATCGACACCATGCTTGAGATCACTCGGCCAAAGGAGAAGCCCAACTATTTGGACATCGTATTGGGTGATAATCCAAAACCAAAAAACAGTTCATTGGAGACTGATTATGGTGTCAACAAGCAAGACTACTCATTGGTAGCAGAGGAAAAGGCAATTGAGAATAAGGTACTTCAATCAGATCAGTTTGAAGAAGAAGAACTCCCAAAAATACAATCGATGGGACAAGGAGGAGGAGAAGAGGAAGAACAAGAAAATGGAGCAGAAATAGTGAGTGAAGTAACTGAGACATTTCAAATTGATCCGTTTGCTGTTCAATTTAACCGGGAAGTATTCAAAGTTATGACAGAGGATGAAGCAGTTAGAGCACCTGATGCACCTCAGTTTGGAGCAGAAGATGATATAAAGAAGATGCAGTTGATTGGAAAAGAAGGAGAAGAAGAGGAAGAACAAGATGATGGAGATAATATTGCAGACACTGTCGAAAGAGTAATTGAGACAACTCAGAAGGATCAGTTTGCTGTTGAATTTAACCCGGGAGAAATCCAAGTTATGAAAGAGGATGAGGTAACTGGGGCACCAGATTCACCGCAAACTGAAGCTGAAGACCCCCCACAAATGCAATTGGTTGTAAAAGAACAAGAAAATGGAGAGAATATTGTACAAGTGGTCGAAGAAGTAGTTAAGACAGCTCAAAAGGATCACTTTACGATGGAAATAGATCGTGAAGCAATCCAAGTAATGGAAGAGGAGAAGACAATTGATTCACCGCGGATTGAAGCAGAAGACAACCCAGAAATTCAATTGATTGAAGAAGAAAAAGGACATGACCATGGAGAAAACGATGAAGCGGTTGGGACAATTCAAGACAACCAACTGTTGAGATTCAGTGAAGAAGAAGATAGTGTTGAAAATGATGAGTACGCGGATGAGGAAGAAATGGCAGAGAAAGGTGAAGAAAGCTCTGAAGAAACAGGAGACTCGTCCATGGAATCCAACGCGGAGGCAATTTGGCCATTGGAGTCAATAGAGGAATTATCCCAACAACTCAAAGAAGAATCCAAAACAAACATCCAGAAACTGGAGGAGAAGATTGATGAGTACAGAACCGGCGAAACAGAGGAGAGTGGCTGCCATGCTAGCATCAACAACGAGGGTATCTATGCCAATGGCAACTACAAAAATGAAGATACAGTACAATCAAGAATCAGTCCGATGAAGGAGCTTCTGATGAGGATCAATGTCTCAACGGACACGTCCAACATGGGAATCTGGATATCGTCAGCCGCTGTGCTGCTGCTGTTAGTGGTTGGACCGCTGCTACTCTCATTTGCCAACATTGTGAAGCTTTGTCTCATTGTATTCTTACTAGTGATGATTCTCTCCCATATCTGGGAACTACCATAGCTTTACCTAAAGTACTTATAAATAAGGGGTAGTAAGTTGATAGAGTATCAATTCATGTCTCCAATGCTTATTTGAACTCTTGAGGGTGCAGGGCATCTTGTTTATGCATCTCTAATACTACATGTCCCTTGTTATCCACAAATTGAATTGTCCCTGCTCACCTACAAAGTGGATGCATTTTACGCACCATGTATGAAGCCCACCACCGCGTCAATGATCAAAGCCTTGTATTTTGTAAAACTTCATACTTTCTAACCTTGCCTGCAGAAAAATCAGCTCATTCTGAAATTGTTAAGTGGATCACTAGTAAATTGCTGTAGCTTTTTCCTAATTTAGAAGAACTGAGATCCTGGTTTGCGTTGATCCCCTTAACGGTCCTTGTGTCATAAATTGGTGTAACTTGTTCCCGATTGTTTCATTTCTCATCTTATATTACCTTACCACCACACTAATTCATCCTAAAATTGAAGTCAGCTAGTCATTTGCAGATAATGAACATGTTTTCTTCTAAATCACCAAACATTGAGTTCCTTATATTGCACTGCCAATAATCCATCCGGCTTTAATTCTACGTCACATCCTCTTGAAGATCCAATTCTGTGGGGAAAGCAGAAAACAAAACTTGCATGTTCTTTGAAAGATTTATTGCTTCGATACACACCTGCACATAAAAATTAAAACAAAGGGCACCGGTGCACAGGGCTCCCGCTATTATAGTCTACAATGGGCGATACGATCGTAACCTTAACACCACTTTCTTTAGAATAATAGTCCTTCTCAGGACAGAAGATACAAGGTTTTTAAACACAGAAAAAGGAAGTCCAGAGACGTAGATATGCCGTGTATAAATCTTCTGTATAAATGATTAAGTCTCCTCTTCTTGCAAGTATCTTTACAAGTATATTTCAAAAACTATTAGTCCACTCCACTCTATATACAACCCCCCTGAGTCCATAGACTACATCAAATTGGTGGCTGCTTCTCTTAGTCACCAGTATCCAACAAATAAAAGGAGAAACTCAAAGAAGTAATTACCTATCTATCTACCGCTTACCCAGATCTCAGATCTTTACAAGAGGACAAAACTTCATACCCAAGCCTCTGCTAGCCGGGTTAATTATTCAGTTGCCAGATGCACCAATCGATTAGCATTCTAGAAATTGTTGGCTTTCAGGCCAGCTGCAACCCATGGACCACCCCAAAACACCATTCATTAGATCCACCTCTGAACAAACATTAACCTGAAAGGAAAAAAAAAACTGAAAAAACCTACCAGAGACAAGAAGATTTCATTAGTGCGTGTTTGAAACTTTCACACATACCAAGCAATCCAGGCTTCCGTCAATATGGAATAACATGACTGCCAAACCTCTTCCTCTATCCATCTCTGCCTGCTAATATAATAGAACTTGTAATGGACTCCACATGGAGAAGATCAATGGTAACAAACAAGTATAGCTGCAATTTTTCAACACAACTACTCACCGCACAAGCACATATTGTAATGCCTACTGCTGCCAATGCTGTTGTAATCTTAGCCATCATGCCTGAAATGGATTCTTGCCTATAAGTACTGACAAAACTATGATAAACATGACATGAATTCAATTCTCTAGCAAGTAAAAGTTTTACTTCATTTCATTTCGGGTTGGTAAAATACGTAATGGCCAATTTAGCAAATATAACCGAATAGAATAATCTAATCGGTGCCAAGGGTGCTCAATAGTATGGAAGGAGGCTAACTTGGTTTCCACAACAATTGTTCCCCTTTCCAGAATGTAAACGTAACCCAATGCAAAGATAACTACAACCGCTACATTTTTTTAATGACTACTGGCACAAATATTCCCTTTACATATTGAATCTCAAAGAAAGAGAGCCACAAGATGGGCTATTGAAAAGAAGAAAAAAGAAGCAAAGACTCACCTGTTCGATCAATACACACCACACAGAACCAGTGAATCGAATGCCCTTCAAGGTTGTGCCAAGATGCAACCTTGTCAGCTTGCCAGCGGTTCAGACTGGGCAAGACTTCTTTGTACATGGGAATATTTGCAAGTATCATTTCACCTACACCATTTCCCTGAAATAAAACCTCTCCTGTGGCCTTCAAACTCACGTGCTGCATATGCTTGTTATGTTTCCCATTGACCTTGGGGTCCTGAATGCTACCACGTTGGAGTGGGAAAGTATCTTTGCTGGTTTCAACAACATTCCTGACGATCTTCTCCCAGTTGTAGGAGCTTCCTTTGGAATAATCTGAGAGCCCTTCTACTTTGCTATCCTCCTTGGGATCGGTAACAAATTCATTTACTCTATCTTCTGTTATTTCCGTTGCCGATAGTGCAGCTTGCTCCATCAAAAACTGAACACATCATAAACCTTACATTAACAGACAGAGGCAATGGATGTCTAAGTACCAAAATTCTATGGAAAGGAAAACCTACCTTCTTAATTTTGTGTCTGGCACTTCGTGTTTTAGCATATTTCAGCCACTCTGTATGTCTTTGGAATGCTGTTTTGTTTGAGAGTGCCTGGCAAAAAGGCAAATTTTGAGTCGCATGGGAAGCAAGCAAAGGACAACTGAATCACTTCACAGTAAAATTTCACATAAGTTGCAGTTAGTGGTAAATACGCATAACTGCAAATTACTTGAGAGAACACTGTATATGGATGGTAGGCTGCAACTCAAGAGCAACAAACAAATCCAATTAGGAAGCATATCAAACACTAGCTATGAGCATAGCACATGCTATGAGCAACAAAAGAATAGGATGTCTGTGACTCGTATAGAGGCCGAACAACTAAGTCTAGAATTCTACTTTAGGACCTACCACTCGTAAGGGATGCATGGCATCTTAACATTGAACTTTCTAGAGCTTGGAATATAAAGATTAGAACTATTACATCCTACAATACACACATTTAATGGAATTGCAACCCAGATAGTCATCACAACTATTAACTTTCAATCTCTTGATACTTTACGGCGTTTACGCCATGTGGTTCGGAAGCAGATGCATGGTAGATGCATACCCCCTAATATGATTTTACTTCTGCGGAGAACAATAAACTTGCTAACTACCACCAGAGATGGGAAGAATACCATGACCACCTTGCTGGCACATTTTCTTCTTACTGAACCAGAAGTTTCCAAGATTTTCTCACAAGTCATAAACTTATGGATGTATAAAGGAACATTTGGAATACGGAAATATGACTCCACAGACAACGGCATATGTCATTTTCGTCGTTTTGCTATTATTGCTTCAGAGATCTCTGACATGCCACTTCATCGTCTACAGTGATAAGGGCCTTCATTTCCTCTTGACAAGTCAAATTATCTATATGCTTTAGAACTCCCAAGTCCTATCCCTCTAGTGTTTTTTAATCTGACTACACAGTCATCTACTAGCGGAGATATGATACTTTTTTCGTTAAGCGGGTCAAGAGAATCACGTGCCTCATGAAACATCTTCAGCGTTAGAGTTCTGAAAATGATATGAGTGCAATACTTTGTCATCATGTTAGTTTTCATCATGAAAAACATACTTTGGCACAAGACTTTGTCATTATGTTAAACATAGTTTTCTAGCAACTCTGGGAAGGTAAAAAACCAAAATCGTAAAAACATCACATCATCATCTACAAAACATCACCACATCATCTACATAAATACCACCACATCATCTACATGTAAATTACCCAAAAATCCTACAAAAAGGGACTGAGATCAACTCACATCATAGGATATTATCTCAACAACTTCAGCATTTGCAAGTACATGAGAGGGACAAACACGGATACCATTGACCTGCAAATGGATAAAAAAATCGGGCAGTGAACTGTGGAATGCTAAGAATGACAAGCCCACAGTTAAAAGTATACCTTTGCAGCGACCATTTTGTTGCCAATTTCAGTGTGTATCATGTAAGCATAGTCAATGGCAGTTGCCCCCTTGGGAAGATTTTTAATCTGCATGGAATGTGAAAGAGACCATTAAGACATCATGCCAGTGTTCTAAAACAAGGTATTCCTGGCCGAGTACTCGCTCCAAGGTGCCTAGCCGAGGGGACTAATCCCTACTCGGTGGCCATTACTCACCGAATAACGCCGACTACTCGCTCCAAGGTGCCTGGCCGAGCGACTACCGAGTAGCGAGTTTTAGAACACTGCATCATGCAGCAGAATATTCTTTCATTTGTGACAATCAATCCTCTTACCTCTCCCTTCGGAGTAAACACGAAGACACGGCTACCTAAAAGATCTCTGGTGATAGTGTCTACAAATTCTCTGGAACTCATGTTTCCAACGAATTCCTCTTGCCATTCCCTAATTGCATTGAGCCAACCAATCTGGAGGGAAAGGAAGTCAGGTATTTCAAAACTTCATCAGGAACCAAACAAGTTCTGCATCATGAACTTTGTACTGCACACATCACTACGGGTTCTATAAATTCATGTAGGAGGGAATGAAGAAATAAAATAGGAACAAAAATCCAAAGAAATATAAAAAAGAAAATTCCTTAAAGGAAGACTTTAAATTAGCAAGGATCAAAGAAAAATACCCTGAGGGAACCATTAACCAAAACCTTCCCACTATAATGGGTAGCAATGCCTCTCTCTGCTATCAGATCCATCTCTTCAGTTCTTATCTGTCAACCATAAAAAGAAAAAATATGACTGCATACCAGAAGTAAGGGAAATTCAAACAAAATTAAGCCTCATGTTACAATTAAAAGGCATCGGATACATGAATCCTTCTTTGCTATTCTGCGCTGTCAAGGGCTATATTTTTTTTCATAAATTTAGCAGATCAATATAAGTTTTTAATACTGCATCCCAACTCAAATTGAATGTTTTTCAAAAGGACAAAATCATATTCAATACTCACGTGGTGACCAATAATAAGGATATGACATTAAACAGCATTCAAAGAATCAAAGGAGAGAAATTGCACAATGGGAAAAAATTGAAGATTAAAAACCAAACCTGAACTTCTAGCTGAAACATGCTCTCATAAAGAAATGGAATTACTGTTGTATGAAGGCTCTGATAACCATTAGGTTTCGGAGTCGCAATATAATCTTTCATCTGTAAGAGACATCAATGGCCCAAAAATAAATTGTGATTAGTAACAAAATGAAACATGAATTTCAGATTCTCGGAACAAAGGAAAAGCAAGTTACATACAGATTGAGGAATAGGGGTCCAAATTCCATGTAATAGCCCGAGGACATGGTAACAGACCTGAAAAATGCACATTTATTAGAGCGAGAGGGAAATGATCAATACCGTAGTATTTTGTATGTAATTTACAAAACTATGGACAATTACTTGGCAATGAGTAAGAATCAACCTGCTGAGCACTACACAAAGGCCCGACTCCAACGCATGGCTTTGGTTTTATAATGATCCGAAGCTTACAATCCAAGCAAATGAAAGTAAGTTTTGAAGCAAATAAGAAATGTCATGCAAATTTGGCAACCAAAAATTCGCAAGGATAATATTATAGCAAACCTGTGCAACTTGGTTGACTTTACTTATTGAACCGTCAGATTTATGTACAGCTCTGTAGATACTGTAATTAAACCACAAAATTAGCTTAAGATAACCTGTCAAGGAAAGCTTCAACACAACAGTAGCACAGATGATGTTCCATAAAGCTATCATATGGAACCAAAAATAACATTTAAGAGGAGAAAACATTTGCTAGAAAATCTGTTAGCATTCTGAGCGTCAAACATTGGGCTACAGCATAAACATAATTTAAAGGTCAACTATTCTGCTCCGTATTGAGTATTGACCCTACTATAACCTGTGGCATTTTGACAGGTTAACATTTATTTCCAACTCCAACACATGAGGATGAAATGCGATGTAATGAGCTCAGCTGGGCATCGAAGTCAACAGGGATCCAGTAGTGAGCTACACAGCATCGCCACTGAAATCATGATAAAAAAATGATGTTCATGGTGTTACCTGTAAGGCTCCTTGCATGCAGATCGAACTGCAGTTTTCACACTCACAAGGTCTAAGAATCGATCATCCTCAATCTTCTCCATCAAAATTTTGTTCGCCTAATACAAGGAGAAGGGACTGATTAGGAGACCAGATTCTTAGAACCAATATTGAAGTCACTTAAAACGTCAAGACTTTAAAATACTCCAGCCACTAACTTCTAGACTGCTCATCATCATCAATCATCACAAGCATAGATTTAGTTCAAAAATTTTCTTTTTATCCCGACTTCCGATATGCGATGCAATAAGAATAAACAGGTGAATGGTCATTTGTAAATCTTCATCCGATTATTTTGACCAAAAATAGAAGTCTACCTCTACGAGTTCCTTCTCGTGCTCCTTGTAGAGCTCTGCAACTCTACTCTTGACTTTTGCATATTCTTGAGCATTTGTGTACATGAAGGATAAATTCTCAAGTTCAGACTACAAGGAAAAAAAATTAGTACATTAGGAAAATATCTAGGTGTTACAACACATGTAACTGCATAAATTTCAAAGAAAAATGTGATAATTACTCGAACCTAGTCTAAGGACCTGACAATTATAGAGACCTTCCTGCATAGCTTAAGGTAAACGTTAGATTCGGATATGAATATTGCATCCCCTGGAAAAAGTGGTCCGTCAAGGGGAGGCATAAGGGACCTGAAATATACTACTTAAACCCATTTGCTTCATTATCCATTTTCCCCCCAACCGAAAGTAAACTTAATAAATTTGACAAGGACAGAAATGGTATTTAGATAGCTTAAATGATGATATGAGCTTTTACTGTCAAGTCTATCGATACCAACTTAACAGAGAAAAGGTATTTTGCATATTGTCAGAAAACAGTAACACATGCAGAGGAATTTCAAAAAGCACGGGTGAGGGTTAGTGGTATTAAACCTTGTAAAAAAATAATTATAGCAAGAGCGTTCTTCTTTATAGATCATACACAACAGGACTATTTTTTTGAAGTAATCAAATGAAGCACGATGGTGAGATAAGGCATGATCAATTAAGTATCTCAAGGTAAAATTTGGCTCTTAATGGCAGCTGGCACATCACAACATTCATTTTGACAAGCCGGTTCCAGAATCAATGAGGCCTCCCCAAAAACACCACCAATAGTCTAATACAATCTACCTAATAAAACACAAGGGTGTGGGCCTCCACACAAACACAAGTTGATCCAAGGGCTGAGATTTATTTGATCCAATGGATGAGGTGTGCTCTCCAACTCTCTTAAGAAAACACCCACACTCTTACAAATATATTAAAAAAATGCCATAAGTTCTTTTTACCCACTGCTCGGCTTCTGGCGTTGGCATAAAAAAACAAAAATATATTACAAAAATGCCCATACCTACGACACGGAGTGCGTAGTGCCGTAGGCACGGGCAAGCACTAGTGTTGTAATGTTACACGACAATAAGAAACGAGGCAAGCTTGTTCGTGCAGGAAAAAATTCACAGGGTGAAAATTCAATCCCAAAATAAAAGAAATTAGCGCTTTTCACATCTTAACTTAATTTCCAACGCTAAGTCATCTAGAACTTGGGACACCACATGCCTAAGTGGTGGTACACTAGGGGTAGGTAGGCTTCTATAGATTACAAAATTAAAGCTTATTCTTCCAAGCGATAATCATCTAGTAAAACTAATTATTAATTTTCAAATTATCCAGGCAAAACACATTTCCAGGAGCATAATGACCCGGTTTTTATTCACAATTGCTCTCACCAAAATTTCACGCTTTCTAGAATTTTAATTTTTACCTTAATAAGTTACTTTTTTGGAATATCTTACGGGGATCGCTTTGGATCACTAAATTTATTGTATTGGAACGGAAGTGTACCATGTTTCGGAACGTGCGTACTAAAACATAATTCCCTAGGGCCTAGGACCCTAGAGTATTGATGTTCCTTGGCAACATAGTTCCAGAATGTGGGAAGAGGAACTTAGATTTCTTCACAAGTAAATGGAACACAAAAGAAAGTGCCAAGAGAGAAACTAGACACAGAAGATCTATACCAAAACCAAAAAATAAAAAAACTTTGTTCAGTGTTAATATATCGATCTTTAGGCAGCATGAAAGTACAGAAGTTTGTCGGAACACAAAGGAGAGAATGATTGTTGGAATTCAAAGTACAAGAGTAAGATTATCAACTGACGTAGATTGGAATACCTTAATTTGGTACATCCCTAGAAGTTTTGCTAGGGGAGCAAATACTTGTAGCGTCTCTTTCGCAATGCTGGCCTGACCAAAATCAATCAATAATGTTAGCAACACACAATATATCGTGTAACCCATTTAATTGAAAATCAAACTATTCAATACCAAGTCAACGTTAACCACCTGCTTATGCTGAGGCATATGTGAAAGAGTGCGCATATTATGCAATCTGTCTGCTAATTTGACAATTATAACACGGACCTGAAAAGTAATTGTTATTAGTTGGTAGTGGCATTCAACATGTTCACGTGATGATTGATGAATATAACAAGTGTCACCTCCTCTGTCATTGCTAGAAACATCTGCCGGAGGTCATCAGCTTTAACGTCTTGTACTGAATCATTTTCACTCTCACACTTGAGTTTTCCAAGTTTGGACACCTAGTTTACCGGTCAATTAACCATTTAATTCGGTATCCAAACCAAAGCTACTCCAACTTAAATGACTAGAAGAGAACAGAAACATAGAAGAAAAAAGGACCTTAGTCTCTCCTTCTACAATGCGGCGGACGATAGGACCGAATTCCTTCTCTATTCTTTCAAAAGTAACAACATTTGTATCCTCAACTGTATCGTGTAACAAACCAGCAGCAATTGACTCCCAATCCACCTCCTAGAAAAGTAGTTTGTCATAAATCAAAGTCGCTGATCACAACAAAGACAGATAATTGAAATGCTGGCCAAGATAAATACTTAGTTAAAAAGAAGAATGCGTCAGAAATTTGCAACTCACCAGGTCTCCCAGAATACGTGCTACTTCAACAGGGTGTATGATAAAGGGCTCTCCACTGCGTCTTTTCTGGCCATCATGTGCCTCAAAAGCTAGCTGTAAAACACCAAAGCCAATTTTAAGTACAAATATAGATGCTGGGAAATCAACAACACCCCAAGAAGAACAGTTAATAACAAATGGTCCCTCCCCCCCTCTTTCTGACTAAGCCAATATGTGGTCAGCCACCACATTGTCATCAAAAGAAGTTCAACACTTCAACCCCTGAAAAAGATGACGGGATAAAAAAGAAATACAGGAGACTTACATTCAGAGCCTTGCGCACCAATTCCAACTCTTTTGCTGGAAGGTACGAAATAGTTTGTTTCAGATCCTGAGGCAATCAAAAAATAAAAGTAATTAACATTGGATGGCATTTGTTGCACTTCCACCACTCACACACTCTCAATGTTCTATCTATGATGAAAAGACAACATGCATGAAGTCTCCACTCATTTTATGAGAGAAGTCGAACTTCTCCATAATAAAAGGGATAGGAACATCACAAGGTGAAGGTTACTTGCACCGATTATCAGGATACTTCTACAAGCTACACCACACTCCTTCATTAACAGATGTCCTCCTCAATAACCAGAAAATATGAAGAAAATACAAATTCAATCCCGGTGGTACATAGTAAGGCCAACGAATAGTTTTCTTGCAATTATATCAGCTCATCAAACTTCAATACGACAGTCAACAGTAATTATTTCCATGCTCATTTAGCCACCCTACATATCAGTTGATTGAATAGTACGGAACAATTGCCACAAGATTTTTTCTTTTGCTGCTTGAGATTCCAGCTGAAGAGTGATTGAGTTGACTGAAAAGTAATTCATGATTCTCTTGCTACCTTCCCCAATCGCTATCTCTGAAATCCAGAACTATAAAATTCCAGTAACATTCCTTCCTTCAATGCAGTACTGTACAAATCTAACATCTAGGAATCTTGGTAAGTAGTTTGGCAATCAAGACAGGTCCCACTTCACTTAAGTAAGGTGTTCCCTAGGAAACCTAGACTAAGCTGGGTTGAGAGCTCATGCGTCCCATATCTTCTACTCAGATTGAATCAATAAGCAAAGCACAACTGTTACGGAGGTAATGGAGGTTTCCCACACAATCCCTTCGTTCACCTTCGCTTTTTTTTCCTCATGTTATACATTTTACCATGTCACCCAACAGATTGATGTATCCAACTCCGATTGATTAAGACTTAAGGCTTGGTTTGGTTTGGTATACATTTTATCATTTCACCAGCAAAAGCACCAATGAATCAGTTGGCTTGCACTAGAATCACCTCGAAGATAAGTGGTGGCACAATTAAAAGTAAGGGTGGGTGTATGCTGGAGGCAAGGCTACTAAGAATGATTGAGCATCATGAAAATCAGCAACAACACCACATAGTTCATAGATTTTCCATCAAACTTAGTGTCTACTACGGGCCAGTACGTATGTTGAAGAATACGAGCAAACCATAACGACATTCATATGGACTGTAACTAAAATTTACATCGATAGGCCTCTGAAACTGTTAAGTTGTGAAACATACAAGAGGATAGATGCCTAATAAAGAACAAGATAAAAACAAAAAAGTACCAGTGCAGCAACAATTCTCTTACCTCCCATAACTTTTCAGGTGAAAACTCCTCATAGGATGCCGAAGAAGATGGAGAAGAACAACAAATTCTCCATTTTCCACAACCAACATGAACCAAACTTGATCTTAAGAGTCTTCCTGGAAGTACAAACTCAGAAGCTTCAGTGCAGTACCAGCTCCCCACATGAGATGCTTCACATCTCTGGCCCAAGTAAAGTGATTAAGTTGTAATACATGTTTTCCACTTTTTTGTCAAAACAGAAACCAACTAATTTAGCAGAAACTAGAACTCAGATCTGTAAGGATGGAAATACTATCAGAAAAAGGCAGTTTGGTCATTGAAAGGTAATTATTCCCCCCATATTAATCCTTGGTAATCCAAATATTTCCTTGCTCTTGCTGTTAACTAATAAGTTTACTTCAAAATCTTGTACTCGAGAAAATTCCCATAACTTGAGACAAAAAGTGTTTGGGAGAAGGATATAAACTTAGTGTAAAGCTGCATAATCATGAAAACTAAGGAAAATTAAAAATTCGAGATGGAACAAGAAGAAAGCAAAATAGGACATAAAAACTGATTCCTAGAGTCCCAGGAGGCTAGACCAGGTTACCAGAAAATCAGTTTCTGATATAGTCAATTAGCTCGAATTGTCTGTTCAGAGATTACTGATGAGACTGTGTTCATTAACACTCAACCCAATTCCGCCAAACTTAAAGGCCAAACATAAATAGCAGCTTCTATGAGACAGAACTATTGGTAATTACGGTCACATGTATCTTCATTCTTCAAGAAAGTATTTGACAGTTTTCCTGATGATTTTCAGTTGAATCTAAACAAAGCAATACTGCTTTAAAAACCATTCTACGTAAAACCCGGAAACAGCAATAGCTTTAGCCCTCAGCTATGAACACTTCATTTTACAAGGTACATAAGGTAAAGAACATAAGGAGTCTAGCATTTTAACTCGGCGTAAGAAACATTTAGCCCCATGGGAATGTTCGACTTTCTTGCATTTTTTTATGCGTTCAGTTAGTCGGGAAGTAGTGGGACTGTGGGACCCACGTCTCTAACTTTCCCTAGGATTAGCTTTCCTCAAAACTTGTCCCGCAAAAACCACAAGCTGTTGCAGGAATCTTGTTTCTACATAATTAAACTACTACTTCCAACTTTCTCTTAAGTTTCTTGCATCAAAGGAACACATACTTCACTTAACTGTAAACGAGAAAAATCTTCACACAGTAAGTTCTTAACAAGTGAACGGAGCTAGGTGAACTTACAGATTTGAAGCGATTCCTTCTCCCAGTTCTTCGATTCGGCGAGACCGAACACTGAGGAGAATGTGCAGTGCTTGCCAGAAACCCAGTCAATGCCCTCGGAGCCTTCCACGCGCAAGATAGGGCACTACAGTCATATCTACCACTCCCATCCCCTATCGAAAACTTGCATACGTTCACACATTCCACAGAAACTGCCAAATTACACCATATCAACTACATACACAAGAAATCAAGTTTTATTAACAGAATCGAAGAAAAAGGAAATCGAGGACACACCTGACATTGAAGGAGCACAGGCCATCCCTATCATGACGCATTGGAACGGAGCAATCTCATCGAAACGAACTAATGAGCGTTGAAGAAAACCGAAAACACTCAAATTGAAAGCTCATTGATTCGAACCAATACTACATATGTTCAAACGATTCGTATTCGGCTGTGAGCGGAGAGAGAGTAGTAATGATTGTCTTGTGCCACTTTGATTTCGGATAAATTATGTGGCAATATATGCGAAGGGTTGGCAATCGATGAGCGGGGACGAAGATGGTGAAGAGATAATCTAGAGAGAGAAAGAGAGGGAGAGAGAGAGAGAGAGAGAGAGAGATATATATATATATATATATATATATATATATATATATATATATATATATATATATATATGAGTTCAGGGAAAGGCCACACCACACAAACGCCGTATGATGGAGATATTTTTTCTTCTCATTTTATAGGTACAAACAAATACTCTATAGTTTTGCTGAGTTGTAGTAGTAGTTCAGGGTCCTATATAATTACAAAATAAACATTTTAATTATTAAGTACAAAAAAACTTAATGATGATTTCATTAGTTCAAAAGTTATTATTTAAGCAACATTATTCTCACATTTTTAGTGACAACAATAATTATAAAACTCTTTAAGCATAATATATAAGAGTATAAAAGTTCTGAAAGCCTTCTAAATCAAATAATATTTAGCCTGATACGCCTGCATTATCAACGTATGTCCTAAGTCGGTAAGAAATTTTCTCTCCACACTGAAGCCATCATTGGTTAGGGTCTGAAAATTACAGCATAGGATTTTCAAAATGCTAGGGCTTAGAAGATCGTTGAATAGTGATAGCAAATGGGAGGAAAGAGGGATAGAGAGAGAGGGAGGGAGGGAGGGAGAAGATGGTAGTGAGTTGCTTGGTCACTTTTTCTTTTTTGCAGAAAAGTATAAACATGTTAAATTATCTTTTGATAATAAATCTAGAAATGACGAATTTATATTAGAGAAAATGAAATTATCCTGCTTAAAAGAAGATGATATTTAGCGACCATAATAATATTGATAATAAGAAGAAAAAAAAAAAAAAGGAAAAAAGAAAGTCTAAATTAGTAAGGCGTAGTTTCTCAAAAATGTTAAAAGGGTTTATTTTCTTTTCAAAATATAAAAAAGAAGAAGCTTCTTTAGCCGTTTTATCACTTTTGGGAAACTTGTCTTAAGTAAATTTGAGAGTACAAGAAGTAGGAGTGCAAACGAGCTACTCTCGAACAAACTGATCAATTCGTTTGCGGTCCTAACAAGAATATAAGTGTTAACTACTCATTCGATACCGATGCATTCCTACTTATGCCTATTTATGCCGTTGAAGGAAAAGATCCAAGTGACATCCACCCTAAAAGGTAAGATTGAAAGACAATACTCCTATAAATTTTGTATTGTCTCATGGTGATTTATTTACGCTCCGTTTGTTTCGATGTAAAATGTTTTTTCAGAAAACAAATTTCAAACTTTTATTTTCAGGTGTTTGGTTGACACTTGAAAGTATTTTCAGAAATCAACAAAAAAAGTGTAGAGAGATCTAAGGGGGGTTAAACGGTGAAGAGATCTGAGAATATTGAAATTGAACATGGGTCTAACGATCGAGGAAACTGATCGAGCAGTGAGAATTACCGTAGAAGAGTTCATTTTAGAAAATAACTTACGGAAGATTTAATGGTAAGTTATTTTCATCCAATTAATGAATAATGTTTTACATGTAAAATATTTTTCTCATTTTTTACAGAACCAAATACTGGAAAATAGGTAAAACATTTTACCGGAAAACATTTTACGCCCAAACAAACGGAGCCTTAGTAAAAGTCTTTTGCGTGCCATGTAGTTCAAGGAAGCTAATAATAAGAATACAAATAAAACTTGCAGAAATATGCTCCCAATAACTTTCCAAATTAAATTAGTTTACTCATCAGTTTTCTCTTCTTCATTCCTCTATTGCCAAGTATTCTCCCTCATAAGTCAAATTCAACTCCATTTTGTCCACAACATCCATCAAATTCGTATTCAGCTTCCACGATAACTAGAGCATGCCCACATGCGAGACACATATTGCAAGATAATCATGATAATTTATGGTGCATGTGAACAGCAATAAGTGAGAGGTGTGGCTTTTCTCGTGGGAGTGGTAATTTTGGTTGATGGAGTCATGGACCCGTTTGAAAGAATTAAATGATCAGAGAAGGAGCGCAGATAGTGGAGCTCCTCCAAGGATTCGTGTCGCGTTAACCGGTCGTGTGTGATTTTCACCCCTAGCTAGCTACCTATATGTCCGTCCATGATTAGATGGTAATTTTACGCGATACCAGTAATGAAGTCGGGCTAAAAGTCAGCAGATAAGTTTCTTGTTTATGACAAAAATCACAATTATTTTATCAAAATTAGATAATGTCCAAATCACTTTCATGCTATCTTCATTGTTTTTCATTGCATAAATCCGAAACCCAGTTGAAGTTCTCGTGTTTGCCTAACTTTTTGGTTCTTCTTAGATGTTGCATAATGTCCATTGAAAAAAGAAAAGGAAGATTGTTAAGAGCTAAAAGAAATAAGCTAAACACCTTTCCTCGTTTATTATGTAAGTAGTTAGTAAAATTAGAAAAATCTGAATAGTTGTTGTCAAAACAACAATCTTCTACTCGGTTATGCACATGTGTAATTCGTTAATTATAGTTATCTTCTTTCTTTTTTTATCGACAAAAGATGAATTTTATTAAAAACAGAGAAAGAGGGAGGGGATCCAACAAATAGTTGGACAATACACTAAAAGGGCAAAGCCCAGAACACCCAATTGTCTACAAGGGTCCACAGCAGATAATACAATAAAGTTCAGCACAACAACAAAAAATAAATAATGAAAGCCCAACACCCTAATCCGGCCCACCCAAACCAAACCCCAAAACCCTAATTACACCGGCAGCCACCGCCGTACAAACTACCGGCCTACGACAGTGAAGGCCGGAGCAGACAAGGCATGAGGGCCAAACCATTGCCATCAACAGCAAATAAACCCAAACAATCCCCACCAACATCTCAATCTTCAACAGTAACAGCATCACAATTATAGTTATCTTTTCATTGAGTTATATTTCCTTTGACAAATTCACGGACCATTGGAATTAATTGGGTGTTTTCGATCAACTCTCTTTTAGGACCCCAAATTAACAGCAATCTCTTATGATCGACGTTGGTGGAATGGCAATCTAGGTCACATCACTTTGTTTGGTTAAGCTTTTAGAAAGTTATTTTTGAGAGTTGAGTGGCAATGAGTGAAGAGAGATAGAGAGAAAAATGTATTGAGAAACGTGTAGAGATGAGATGAGAGTGAGATGAATGTTAAACCAAACAAAGTGATTATATTTTCTATTAGGACCTCATGTTTCCGTTTTTTATTCCCGTCTTACGTACCCGATCTCAATCATTGTTCTCATGAGTAATAACTTAAACTTAAAATATTTTTGAAAGACGTTTTCACGCTCACGTTCATGCTTATGCGCGTAGATTATGTGACTCAAATGGTAGTGCAGTGGGACCAAAAAGATGAGATGTCTTCTTCTAATCTTATTTCTTACCTGGGCTGCTTCTGCAAGAATATTATTTGAATATGCTCCTCTCAAAAGGAAGCATCTGTAATGATTTCCCTTGGAAACTTCAAATGGAAATGAAAGATTTTATCCGTTTGAAAGGCTTATTCCTACGTGAAAGCCCAAATGTCGTCACGGCAACAAAATCTCACCAGTAGTACTAGTCAAGTCCTTTCGCACAACAGAGGCTAAAATGATGACCAAATCACAAAAGCTATCGAAATTAATCGCAGTACGTAGAAAGCAAAGTCAAAAACCAGACTTTACCTTTGAATATGCGTTCTATGTTCGGATTGAAGCCATGGCAACAATCAGATGACGTCATTGAAGATTTTTCTGACATCAAATGAAATTACGGATTTACAAACAAACTTGAAAATTGCCAAGATGAGATCTGAACCATGTAGGATTTCGTAAGAAACCCTAACAAACCATTGATTGTCGAGATGGACGACTCGGATTGCAAACTAAAGGGTCATCGATTCCCTTCCGCAGGGTATGGACACAAAACTGCACTTTTCTCAGAACAAATCAAAATCGTTATAGAGAAAAGCGTATCGATGAACAGTTCATATATCTTTTCAAAACAGCAATTCATTTCATAATTGGTGTTGTAAATAAAAATTATTGAAAGCTTTTCATATGATCCTATGGTACTCCTATTTTGCTTTCTCATATTCTTTCCCTATAAGTGTTTGTGCGAAGCCGCAGAGTCCACTATCCCACATTGATAAAACACTAGTAATGTTCGTTTGTTTATAATGAACGGCAATCCATTCTAGCTTGCCACCCTCCAAGGGTGTGTTAGCCTTTACCTACAAATTGGTTGATATTCTCAGTTAGTTATTATGTTAAATTGCATTGCCCCCACCCACCATGGGTGACCAATTTTTTAATTTCCACGTTAACACAACATCGAGTAATAATACCTTGGTAAGATTGTCCGCTCGCGTTTTTAATCTTTCGCTTTCAAACTCCCGCTCACGCTAGCCTATGCACGTTACATGACTTATTGTGACTACAAAAATTACACAGAACCGATATACCTGTAACGAAGCGAGCTTCACTATTACAGTTTATGTGTTAAAAATCAGTAGACTTAATTAAATACCTCATCGTACCTAATTTTATTAGGTTGTAAAATTTCATCTGTTGGTTGGAAAATCCTAAGGATTGACAGTTAGCACTTAATTATGAATTTTTTTTTTTAATTATGAGAAGTTACAAGACACTATTTAGCACAAAACCACGATTTAGATTATGTGAACTCCTTTGAACAAAATGTCTTTTTTCACTCTTGTGTTTAAGATGTTGGGTCAGATATTTTTAGAAAAATGACTTTCACAAATTTGATCCATAAATTTAATTTTGTCCATATAGCGGGACAAAAAATTTCGAAGCACTTCTACCCTACGTAGATGGTGGACCATTTTTATTGTTAGGGCTTTTAAAACTATTGCAGGGGAGGTCTTTGTTATTTTTGAAGGAAAAAAAAAGAGTCCTATTTTCAATTAATATCTTTTGAATTTTGTAGTAACTATTTCGTAATTTTCCTAGCGGTTCAAGAATTTTTTTTTTGAGGTCTAAAGCCAACCATCAAATTGGGGCTAATATAATTTGCAGTCAGACAATTAAGGCATTCCATGGAGCACGAAAAGCTCATCTTCGAAAGTTAAACTACCAATGGCTAGACTCGAATGAAAGAACGGTACATATTTCATTGAAAGAAAGAATCTAGAATTCTTAATACAACATTCCTACATAGGCACTTTGTTTTAAAGTGTAACAGGTCTCTGTTCAACGCCATCATTGTATCCAACATTGCACAGTTCCATTGAATGAGAAAATCTATCGGCAAGCCGGGGGATTTTGCTTCCCCCTGCTGAATATTTTAGCATTGCTGCATGTCGCTGAGAGAGGAAACTTCTTCGGAGCGTTGGGACTAAGGGCGAGATCGATGTCAGCCAACTCAATGCCTTCACAAGGGTTTGCACTGCTACAATCAAGCGTAACCGCAACATTTGAAACCGAGGTACCCCTTACGTTCCTAAAATGAACATCGCTGATCTTCACATATGATGCCTGTCCAGAAAATTTGGCCAATGTTAGCGAGATATTCATTTAATGAAAGTCGGCAACAGAACGAACAAAACATATGTAGCGCTATAAATTTGAAGAAATTTAATCACCCCTTGGTTCTTGTTAGACAGGTAATTCTGATCGATGATGATGGGATTTTTTACGTCCTTCATGGTTATATCTTCGAAAGTGATACCAGAAGCTTCGATACGAGGTGAATCGTGGAATGTTTTGATCCTCAAACCATTCTGTGTGTTTGACAATGTAGACTGGGCGACATAAACCCCTTTCACACTTTGTTCCAAGATCTTTCCTAGGCTTCCAATGCTGTCAAAAAGAAGAAACAAAATGATATTAGCAGAAAATGGAAAGCAAAATATAAATCAAACAAAATTTATTAGGAGACTAGTACCTGATGCCATGTCCTGGACCACAGGTAATACCAATCACTTTCACGTCGGTAGACCCATCGCCGATTGAAATGCAGTCATCACCGGTTCCAATAACGGAGTTTAACACCTGGACCCCATTGGAACGACTAATGTGGATGCCATCTGTCCTTGGGCTTTCAGCCGGAGCAGTTATCTTGAGGCGTTCTGCCAAGAAGTTGGTGCAGCTAGTAATGGTCATATGGAATCCTTTGCTATTCACCAAATTGATATCCCTTACCGCCCCATTCCTTACTTTCTGGAATTTAATTGACTGCATCGAATGGCATAACAACATAATATAACCATTTGCAGATGAGGATCCCCAAAAAAAATAGTGGAAAAAGAAAACCCAAACTGCCTCACAGCTTCTGAGAGGCAGTGATTTAGAAGTTAGAAGTTGGAACTTACGACAGGCATAACTCCTGAGCGCCCATTCTTCCACGTTTGCACCCCACCTTGGCCGTCATAGGTTCCTCCGCCATAAACTGTCAAACCTTCCAGATTTTCAAAGATGATGCCTTGATTCTCTTCGTATTGGTCTACATTGGGATCTGCCAAAATGGTTCCTTGAAATTGAACAGTCATTGGATTTTTGCATGGCCCTTGGAAATAGATCTCCCCTGCATAATATTGCCCTGGGGGAATAAGAAGCTTTGATGGCCCGTTTGATGCACAAGCTGCATTCCATGCCTGATTAAATGCCTGCATGCATGCAAAGAGATGATTAAAACAACGAAAATGCCACATTTTCCCTTATTTTTTCGTAATACTATTTGGCATCACTTGGTTGAATGCTTATGATTTGTTTTTTTGTTTTTTTTGAACAGCAATGCTTATGATTTTGTTAGTACGACAGGATAGATTTAGATCGATATGGAAAGCAAAAAACTCATGTCTTGTCATGCATGCAGTACATAAGTAGGTGAAAACGCCTTTCCGTGCCGAAACGCACCATTTTACTATTGCTCTGGCCATCAGGAGTAGCACCATACGTTCTAGCATCTACAACTGATCCTATAAAGAGAGGCGGAGGAGGAAGTGGGGCTTTGAAGACAGGCCGAGAGCGGGTGGATTTGACCCTAGGGCGGCGAAGGCCCTTCCGGGTAGGGCGGCGGGGGGCTTTCAAGGAATTGCGGCGGGATTTAGAGCCACGTTGAGGGCGGCGGGGGGCACCTTCGGCGGCAGAGGAAAGTAAAGCCATAGCCAAAACCAAGAAAAGAAATGTGAATACAAAGATTCTTGCAAGGGCCATTGTGCGGGCTGAAACTCAGGGTTTAGAGTGTTTTTGTTTCTGATCAAACGAATTGGTAGCCAAAGGCTTGTGCATTCAAAAGGTTGGGGGGCATGCCTTCTTATAATTTTGATTGGGTAGCAAACGGAAGCTATCTATGGTAACAATTAGCTGTAAAAATGAGGATTCAAACCCCTATCTTCCTTTTGCCCATTTGATTTCCCTATGTTTAGGTAACAAGCTGTCTTGACAATACAATCGGTCAATATACAGAAGATCCAGCAAAGAAGAGGAAAAAATAGCATGAGCCATTTCAGAAATGAGTCAATCAAATAAAAAATGGGGTTATGCCTGAAAACAGCCCATAGGGCTGTAAGTTAAGGTAAATAAAATGCCAAAACAACAAAAATTTCAATGTATTTCAAACATATCAATGCACTTTTCACATATTTTCAATTTCCAACATTAAATCACAACCCGACAGGTCGTTATTAGCATTTCTAGAAAAATAAGCAGGATTGCTTTTGGCTCGTTTGTGAAGGATGCAGCCCATAGATATGGCTGGCTACACAAGATTTTGACCCTCAAAGACCATTCCTCTTCGTAGCCAGGAATCAACATGCGAACTCAGAATTATTTGGAGTGAAATGAATGAACTCGAGAATGAGACGGGGCCATACTGGGCCTGGCCCAAACAAACAAAATGTGAAGGCCCATGAGGATGGTTATGATGTTTCAACTGAATGCCTTTCTTTCCAGGCACTTGAATGTTGGAAAGTAAGTTAAATTTTAACAAGAGTACAAGACATCGACGCTACTCTATCAGCTTAAACGGTTAAACCCATAACCTCACCCGTGAAATCAACCCGAAGGGATAAATCACTTGGGCTGAGTCCAGGGTGTATTCCAAATGACGGTCAAGGACCGAAATAAGACGCTAAACATATTTCTGGTTAAGTCAAACCTTTTTGTTAGGCTTGTCGAGTAGGTAACCAACGGAAACAATTAGGTTGGTCGATCATTGGCAGCCATACAATGAGTGTACACTTATCTTACATCTTATTTGCAAAATCAAACTATCCGTCCAATGTTTTCAAGACAAATGTGCTCCAATCAAGAAGATAAATCTAACTACCCCTCCAATGTTCTCAAGACAAATGTTCTCCATTCATGTAGCTACAGAGTCCTAATTTTTGTGGAGAACGATCAATTAGGTGAGCTCAACAAAGTGAACAATCTGGTCAAATTATGGGATCCAGGGTGGGGTATTCTCACTCACAGGCTCACAGCACACTTGGGCACAACAGCTACCAAGAATTTCTACAGCCTCGGCTCAACCTTAAAACCCGCAGGCCACAAGCAGATTAACTATTTTTACTCTTTGAACTGGATAGTTTTTGGATCATCCATTCCATTTATGGTTGTATTATCGGGGACCAAATTTGATCCTATTCACAGTTCCGATACAAATGAACAGGATTTATCCCTATAACAAGAAAGAAAAAAAACTACCTCTCACTGTGAAGAGTGAAATCACAAAAAGATTTCCAACAATTACTACTGGCAATTAACGATGTTAAACTAGCAAAATGTATGCGTATTCTAAGAGCCAAATCATCATACACTAGAAGACACACAAAAAATCAACTTACACTAAGCCTACACCCACGCATGAGCTCGAAACAGTCCGCTAATCGACAATTTACAAATGGTTTGTTTATATCAAAGATTATTAATCCCGATTGTTGATGTTCATACAACTTGAATGGAGAAGAGACAAAGGAAAGGAACGATTACCTAGCTCAAGAGATAAATTTCATCAAACTTCTCACCACAACTAGAATACCAATCTGTTGAAGACATTAGCCACACCTCAGACTCTGATCGAGGCAAGAAATGAAAGTCCTTCTACAATTCTACGCCTTTTTCTCGGCCACTCGGCCAGCAAATTGAGTCGAACAGAAAATGTATATGAACGTGCGGACTTCCGATCCGACCGCGAGATCAGAAGTCCGATTTTTTCAATGTAGAAATTCTTTGATCAGTCGGCTTTTAGTGAGAGATCCTCTACACTATTTGTTTGTGTGCGGACTTCTGATCTTAATCATCTGATCTCATCGGATGGCCATGGTGGAATGCATCTCAGCTGTTGGATTGACATTCAAAGACTGAGATTAAAAATTTGCATGCATATCTCTCACTAGAAGTTTTATCCCTTAAGGACCACCTCATTTTAATAAAATGCGGACCTCTCATTTTTCGATCGAATTTTGATGATCCGATCCGCTCAATGTGTTCAGAACGTGATTTCAATAAAAATAAGGCTTGGGATACCACACGACGGTGCTCTAAGAGCGTGTAGACACCCTATTTTGGACTTTCCAGAATAGTTTATTTACGGTCTTTGATTCCCCAATGATGATTAAGGTCAAGAACATACCAAGTTGGTTGATGAGTTTGAGCTTTGAGCGTCCCGAACCTTGTCCAAACCCATTTCAAACCCTTGTCGAACCCTCAAGCCAGAGCCAAATGGCCTCAACAAAACCCTGCTGGAGTACGCTGGTGGAAGACTAGCGTGCGCAGGAACCACTGCCACGTGTCAGTCATTACCGCTATCTGGCGCACGCCACTCAACCAGTAGCGCACGCCAGTAAATACCAATCAAATCAACCTTTTTCAGCCAGCTGGGCGGGAGTTTTTGTAGCCGCCTGACGTCAGCTGACAGCCTCCTGATCATTGCTTCGGCCAGAAACTGTCCCCCTCTCTCTCCTACACCCTCCATCAAGCCAAGTCCCATGCATTAAATGCATGGGAGCTTCCTCCAAGGTTTGGCCACCCCAAACAGCCCCTAAGGGCAGGCTGATCTCAGCCCCTCTCCTCTATATATACTCCCCTCTCTCACTCTTGCAAAGGGTTACCAAGTTCAAAGGGTTGGTTAGCACCATTAAAGAGTTCAAGCCCCTTTGTCCTCTTTTTCATTCTCCTTTGCTTCTTTTCTCTTCCATAGAAAGAGCAAGCAAGGGAACATACTCTCCACAGTCCATAACCTTCACTACATCCACATCCATCATCATCTTCAAGCTCAAAGCTCAAGCTCTCTTTCAAAACTCACAAGCAAAGGTATAATACCTCTTGCTCCTGCTTTCTGTTCTGACCCCTGAGGGGGGCTGGCAAGGTTTCAAGAACCGTATACAATGATCAGTGGCGCACGCCAGTAGTGATGTACCGTACGCCAGTCATGGTAGTATGTGCAACACTGGCGTGGGGATCATGGATCATTGTTTTCTTGCATTATTTAAGCTTTGATCACCCTGCTGCATGCTAAAATCAACCTTCTGCTTTCTGTATTTACAACTGCTTTCTATTCCATCTACATTTATTGCTTAGTTTGGCCTTCTGGGTCCATCTGGTCCTATTCCAGAGCCCAGAATGTGCAATGCCAAAGCATTGGTGTCAAGAGAGAACTGGCGTACGGCTCTTTCTTAGTGGCGTGCGCCTGTTATCGTTGTCCCAGTGGCTTGGCCCTTGCATGGATCTTCCATCCAGGCCTCTGATCATCCTCCCCTCACTGTTTAAGGGGTTTTCTGTCTATTTGGTGGCTTTTAAGCCCTTTACATTGTCTGTAATAGCTTAGTAATCCATATTTAACTGCGTGGTTTGTCCTGGGTGTGCACTGGTCCTTTCCAGAGCCCAGAGGGTCGAGAACAGAAGCTGTGGTCTTAGGCTCACCGGCGCACGCCAGTTGTGGGGTGGCGCACGCAGATCATGGCTACATGCAGTGGCTTAGCCAGTGCAAGCAGGCTTGCTTCTGTGTGCACTACTGCATAAGCAGCGTGCACTAGCTTGTCTAAAACAACCACAGAAGCTTGTTCTCAATCTATTATATTTGCTTAGATCAAACATCATCATCCATAAACATTTTGTTACATCTTTTGTATATAAATGCAACTTGTTTACAGTTTTAATCCCTATTAACTGTTCCCCCGCCCTAACTGGTTAAAAGAATGATCAAATAAAGAGAGAAATGCGAATGTTTTACAAAACGCCTGAGTAGAGACCGGTCTCCGGACTGGGCGAGGGGGGTGCCATAAAACCCTTCCCCTCTCGTAATCTGGCTCCCGAACCTCAAGATCGAAGGTGACGACGGCCCAGTCTACAAAAGCCTTTTTCAAAACCAAACGGACGTGGTCCAAACATTTTCAAAAGAACGGTTTCTTGGGTACTAACCGCAAAACCCGAGTGGCGACTCTCTGATCTGCGAAGCACTTCGCCGCGCTTTCCGCAAGATAAGGGCGCACCCAGAATTTCATGCACTAAAACACGGGATTTTTGGGGCGTGTGCCCACAGTGGCGACTCTGCTGGGGAATAGTTACATTAATCAACATTTGGAGATTAATACATGAATGAACAATTTTCAAAAGTCTGTCAAGCGCTGCTGAAGAACGGAATGGTAACGTAACAGGATTCTACATCCGACCACTCCGCACTGGGGCTTTTATTATTGTTCGCTTATGTAGTTTCCTCCAAGTGTCGATTAATGAAGTGAGCCAAGCTTCAAAAGGCATTTTTAAAAAAAAAAGCATCGCGTTTCCCTCTCTCGATCATTCTTTCGACGCGCGTTCATTTGCATCGGTGTTCTATCAGCCCCGTTGAGGTGTTTTGGGTAACCGGCACAGTTTACTGGAGCCCGGGGTCCTCGAATGCCCAACAACCTTGGACGATGATGAGACGTATTACCGCTTGACCATTGCTCTGCTGCACGCATTGCGATGGGAGGTATAAAACATCTCTAGCCTGAGGAACCCCCTTAAGCCAAAACCAGCCTCGCCATGCGTACAGAGCAATAGAACCTTCCAAACTAAGACAGGAACCCACAGGGTAGGATTACTTGCATCTAACCCCCATAAACTGTCTATGTGTTACTGCTTTCCATATCGCATGCCTGTACATACATCCATACCGTTCTGCGTAGGGGCATGCTAGGGCGGCTTTTAGGGTTGTCTCTCTTTCAAACCCGTTTTATGCCTGCTAGGGCGTTGCCTGGACCGATGACGAGTCGTGCATCGTGATGGTGCACGTTATTAGCTTTCCAATTCCTTGGGTCAACGAGACTTTGGGAAATCGAGACTTTCTAAGTCATTGTCTAAAACCCATTCGAGGTTTCAAGCAGAAAACTAGGAACGACGGGAGACATGACATGATGCCCATACCACCCAGGTTAAAGGTGCTAAACACTTACACCATTCAAGGCTCCTGCACAGTGCTGCTTACGCCCTCTTGGTTACAGTATCATGTCATCAACACCGAGTTGTTCCATTTCAAACATTGAAACTTCGAAAGCGGGATAGTCAAAGGCTTAGGCTGTTTCGACATCTCTTAGTATTAGTCGATCCCTTCAAGGTACACTGTCGAAAAGAAATCCGAGGATCTTGGCAGCGTCCGAATGACGGTTTTGTCTGCTAGTTCTAGAGTCTAGGATGACACCAACGACAACATGTACATTGCATCCTTTCAAATAAAACTATTGCAGGAACACTTCCTGAGCCTTCGATTGCTTTACTGTCAAGCTTTGGGCGCTGCACCGTCAAAGAAAGTACCAAAAAGAAGAGCCAAACCTGCTTGGGAGCATCTACCGGGGCTATTTCACCGCCATATCGCCTTCCTCGATCATCAATCCAAAATGGCAGCACAAGCTGGGTGAGTTGAAGAAAGCTGTAGAGGAACTGGGTCTCAAAATGGACAGACAAATGGTTATGGTCCAGGGGCTGTTTGACCTTTTCACCTCCATCATATCAAAGCCGGATCCGGGGCTAGTCAAAGAACCTCTTCAGGCCTGTCACCCTCCCGCGATCGGAACCAAGCCGTGCTCAAGAGACATGTTCAAAAGTCTGGCCGAGTTCCATGAGGTTAGAGTTCACCCAAAAGAGGATGCTGAATCTCTGTTCAAAGTCGCCCCCAAAGGCAGAAGAATGCACCCTGTCGAAGGCGCAGTGTTGTACAAAGCAAGCAAAGGCTCCACCTTGAGCCCTCAATCTCGTCGTCGGAGCCAGCCAAGGACCTTCTCATGCTTATCTGCACCTCTGGCCTCAGTTTACGAGAAGCTTCTCGATGCCGGTTCCATCAGGCCTCTAACCCCAACTCCACTGCCCAAGGTTCTCCCTGCTAGCCACAACCCCAATCACTTCTGCACCTACCATCAAATGCCTGGCCATTCCACCAATGCATGTTATCGCCTCAGACATGCCGTTCAAGATCTCATCGATAATGGCACTATTCCACCCCCACTCCCATCAAAACCTGACGACAGTCCCAGCTCCTTGCTCCAACTCAATTCTGACCCTCTGGTTGGTCAGATATCTATCACCTCCACTCAAATCAACCCGAGCTCCACCATACTCAACCCAACCCTCTGCATTGTCCCAGAAACTCAACCGAAACCAGCTGTGTTTAGCCCTTCTGAATCCGAGGCCGTAAGTTGTGGAATAGAAGACGGGGCTGAAAGCGGGAAAGCACTGGTTGAGGACCGGATCGATCTAGCAAATGAGTGGACTGACAATTTGGGGATCCTTGTTCATGGGAGCACTGAGTAGGTTTGGTCAAAGAAGCTGAGGAAGCTGAAGTGCTGTTGCTTGGGCCTGACATCCTCTAGATCCCACCTCTCTGTGAGGAAGCAAAGGGTAGCAATAAAAGTTGCATTTTCAAATCGCGTCTAGCTTGCATTGCACACTTTTGAGTCCGAGTCTGACACAGTATCTGTCAAGTCGTCTTAGTCTAGCTCTGAGTCGGAGTTCGTGCCTCTTGGCCCTCCATGTCGTAGCATCTATTCTCAAATTCGAGTCTTTTGCTGTGCTTGGCAACCCCGTGGGGCTTTCGTTATAATATGCACTATCTTGCTTATAAGTACTTTGCTGGTTTTTGAATAAACTGTGTCGACCCTGACGACGAAGGGATAGATTTCGATTGGGTCATCCCCAAGGAAATGTGTTCCCTCGCCGAAAGGGAAGGACGAAAGGCATGCTCGGCCTATTAAAAGAAGAAGTAGTTTCAATAAACTTGAAAGATAAGATAGACCCCCGGATGACTTAAAATTGGCTCAATGATAAGGTAGACCCCCGGATGGTTCAAAATTGGCTCAACGCTGTCCCCAAAGGAGCATCGTGCCCGATCAGACAGGGTCAAAGAATTCATCAACGTTTTGGCATGGTCTCACAAAGACGCACCTGGCGTTGATCATGAGATAAGGAAACATCAAATCCCCTGCCACCGGATGCCAAGATAGAAAGCGGAAGCTCAGAAGGCTCCAGGCCTCGTACCATGTTCAAGACAGCGTTAGCAGCATTCCATCAAGCACACATTAAAAAGGCGCAAAAGTGGCATGGAGCGAGTCATTTTCATATGAAGCTGTCAGGACCCTGCATTATCAAAAGCCATCTTTTCTGGGGCTGCAGCCAAAGATCATCGATCTCGACGACAACAAATTCAACACTCTAGTCAACTTGGATCAATTCAAGAACTACTTTTCCCTGAGAGAAGCTCATTGGGCCGAAAACCACAAGGGTGGGCGGTGCCAAGCAAAAGTTAGAGCGCCTGCTAGACCGAAAACCTAAGGAGGCGGTCTAGGCAAAAATAAATAGGCAAAAGTCGAAAGCTCGCTAGGCCGAAACTGAGAAGGCGGCACTAGGCAAAAGTTAGAGCGTAAAAGGAGAGGTAAAACACACGAGTGAACCTTGGCCCGAACTACGTTTTGACGATTCCCCAAATGTGGGATACGTAGGCAGTCTCTCTTTAAGACTCGGTCATATTCTATCAATTGGATCCATGGATTGGCGTTTTGGTACACATCAAGGGTCGAGAAGGGTCAAGAACAGAACAAGCTTCATCGGAAGCAGAAGGGGGAACCCTTTGTCTTTCAATCTTATTTCAAACTACTACTTCAATTTCAAAGCTGAGCAAAAGCCCTAAAAAAATATTTAAAGCATCAAAAGCAGAACGAAATGCTAGAGGCCCCAACAGGCTCACAGTTTATTCTAAGTTCAGCGAAGTCTAATTTGCGCGGCTTTTCAGTCACGCGCGCTAGTTTGAGACTCACGCACGTTTTCTCAAAGTGACACGCGTTGGTCTCAAACCTGCGCGCGCTTCTTCAATTCTTGCCGCAGGCAGCAGTCGGCAGCCATCACGCCTAACAACGATTTTGAACCCCGGTGGGAATTTCAAGTTAAAACCAAGGTTTCGGTGCCTCGGAATTGGTTTTAAGGGCCCTTGCCAAGTTTTCTATGCCGTGCAGGTCATATGTGCCTAATGTGACTGTGCGGGGGTGTCGGTTTCAGTCCGGGCCTATATGAGTCTTCCATTTGCGTATTTTGTCCATCTTTGCGACATTTTTCTAGTTTTTCGGTCTACTGCTCATTCCGAGGCTTTCTCCTCTGTTTCATTTATTTGCACATGTCTTTGTACATATTTGACTGTGCGTGAGTGTCAGTTTCACCTATCCAGGGGTATTTTGGATTTTGGCCTGTTAATGCCCAAAATTTCATTATTGCCCATGCGTCGGAGAGTCTGCATTGTATCCTAGGACTCTTCTTCCTCATTCTTCCGAGCTAGGCAGTCTATACGTGCGCGTATGTCCTGTGTGTCAACTCGATTCGCTCGTCAAATGCAAGTTGGATATTAGCAATTGGTTTATACTCTACCTCCAATGAACCAAGAATGATGCAACTTTTACAACGCCACTACGGCGTCCATGGTCCAAGCAAGCGGCAAATCGTCAAGAACAGAGGGATACATTGGCCCAGCGCAAAATCAAATCAAAGCAGCAAACCTCTAACCCGCTCACAAGAACAGAGGGATACATTGGCCCGCACCTCAAATCAAAGCAGCAAACCTCTAACCCACTCGAAAGTTACCTACTGGACCTGCAGGCCCGCAACTCAAATCAAAGCAGTAAAGCGAAAGGGTGGCTCAGTGGTAGCCCTCGATCGTCAAAATTGTCCTGGTCGTCGTTTGTGTCGTCCCGTTCTCTAGAAGCCGCCCTAGTCTGCCCTTGCATTTTCAATTTGTACATATGTGTTTAGCATATATTATCGTTGCATATTGTATATCAAATGTCAAAAGCAGGAGATCGCTTCAAATCAAAGCAAGCCAAACCAGCAGTGAGGCATTTTCTACAGTCAATGTTGTGGCATTGGCAAGTCAAATCAAA
The DNA here is from genome assembly GCA_018127125.1 of Rhododendron griersonianum. Lineage (NCBI taxonomy): Eukaryota > Viridiplantae > Streptophyta > Magnoliopsida > Ericales > Ericaceae > Rhododendron > Rhododendron griersonianum. The sequence goes on along the minus strand of CM030788.1, from coordinate 58,793,806 downwards.
CCAGCGTTGAGGCATTTTCTACAGTCAATGTTGTGGCATTGGCAAGTCAAATCAAACCAGCGTTGAGGCATTTTCTACAGTCAATGTTGTGGCATTGGCAAGTCAAATCAAACCAGCGTTGAGGCATTTTCTACAGTCAATGTTGTGGCATTGGCAAGTCAAATCAAACCAGCGTTGAGGCATTTCTATCATCAGTGTTGTGGCATTGGCAAATCAAATCAAATCAGCATTGAGGCCCATTCCCGGCAGGTAGCCCATGTTGCCCTGATCCATGCTTCCATCCCGGTTTGCTACTTCCCCAAGCAGACCCCGTCCATTTCCAAATCAACGACAGTCTGTCCATCCCACTTCAAATCAACGACGGTCTGTCCGTCCAATCTTCGAATCAACGACGGTCTACCCGTCCAATCTCAAATTCAACGACGGTCTGTCCGTCCAATCCAATCCCAACTCAACGATGGTCTGTCCGTCCAATTTCAAATCAACGACGATCTGCCCGTCCCATTCAACAAGTAGCGCATCGTCCAACAATCTTATTGCTCGCCTCGGATGGTCCAAGATAAGGAGATTGGCTCCGATTCCCAACAGACGATAAGCCATATCGTCCTTTTCACCGACGATCAGCCATGTCGTCCTTCTCAATCCATCAACGACGCTCATCCATGTTACACGTTTCAATCCATCACCGACGATCAGCCATGTCGTCCTTCTCAGTCCATCAACGACGATAAGCCATATCGTCCTTTCACCAATGATCAGCCATGTCACCTGTTTCAATCCATCAACGACGCTCAGCCATGTCGTCCTTTCAATCCATCACCGACGATCAGCCATGTCATCTTCTTCAATCTTTCAACAACGATTAGAATATTGTCAGTTCACTCACTCAACGATGGTTAACGAGTCATCCTCAATGATGACCCACCGTCCCGACTCAACGATGGTTAACGAGTCATCCTCAATGATGACCCACCGTCCCAAATCAACGATGGTTAACGAGTCATCCTCAATGATGACCCACCGTCCCAAATCAACGATGGTTCCCGAGTCATCCTCAATGATGACCCACCGTCCCGACTCAACGATGGTTAACGAGTCATCCTCAATGATGACCCACCGTCCTAACTCAACGATGGTTAACGAGTCATCCTCAATGATGACCCACCGTCCTAACTCGACGATGGTTAACGAGTCATCCTCAATGATGACCCACCGTCCAAACTCAACGATGGTTCCCGAGTCATCCTCAATGTTGACCCACCGTCCCAATTCAACGATGGTTCCCGAGTCATCCTCAATGATGACCCATCGTCCAAACTCAACGATGGTTCCCGAGTCATCCTCAATGATGACCCACCGTCCCAAACTCAACGATGGTTCCCGAGTCATCCTCAATGTTGACCCACCGTCCCAATTCAACGATGGTTCCCGAGTCATCCTCAATGATGACCCATCGTCCAAACTCAACGATGGTTCCCGAGTCATCCTCAATGATGACCCACCGTCCCAAACTCAACGATGGTTCCCGAGTCATCCTCAATGATGACCCACCGTCCCAAACTCAACGATGGTTCCCGAGTCGTCCCCAATGATGACCCACCGTCCAAAATCAACGACGGTCCTCCTGTCCAATTTCAAATCAACGACGGCCTGTCCGTCCAATTCAACTATTAGCGCATCTTCCAGCAGTCTTATTGCTCTGACTCGGATGGTCCATGATAAGGAGATTGGCTCTGATTCCCAGCAGATGGAATTTAACCTACCTGACGCGACCTGCCCGTGATTTGTTGGAACTTCTTGTGTGCCGAATGAGGTTTGGTCCCCAGCAACGTTCATCGCTCCGCAATTAAACCATTTCCCCAAGCAAATTCAATTCAACAACGGTCCGTCCGTCTAACCCAAATTCAATTCAACGACGGTCTGTCCGTCCAATCCAATCTCAAATTCAACGACGGCCTGTCTGTCCAATCTCGAATCAATGACGGTCTGTCCGTCCGACTCAACCGTTAGCGCATCTTTCAGCAGTCTTATTGCTCTGTCTCGGATGGTCCATGATAAGGAGATTGGCTCTGATTCCCAGCAGATGGAATTTAACCTACCCGACGCGACCTACCCGTGATTGTTGGAGTTACTTATGCCGAAGAAGGTTCGGCCCCTAGCGGCATTAATCTATCCGCAACTGATTATTCCCAAGGAGAGTCCGCCTCAACATTCAATGATGGTCCACCCATCCCTATCTTCCAACAGAGTTCAAACTCTTTTCCAACGATCTTCAGATGGTCCGCCCATCTTCGATCTCTCAATGGACGGTACATTTAAATACATGTCCGCATTTTCTATTTCTTCTGGATAGCCTTGAGAGGGTGTCTAGAAAGCCTTTGACGTTACTTGTACCAAAACAATGGTGCTCCAAGTGCCGTCAAAGGGGGGCTACTGTAGACACCCTATTTTGGACTTTCCAGAATAGTTTATTTACGGTCTTTGATTCCCCAATGATGATTAAGGTCAAGAACATACCAAGTTGGTTGATGAGTTTGAGCTTTGAGCGTCCCGAACCTTGTCCAAACCCATTTCAAACCCTTGTCGAACCCTCAAGCCAGAGCCAAATGGCCTCAACAAAACCCTGCTGGAGTACGCTGGTGGAAGACTAGCGTGCGCAGGAACCACTGCCACGTGTCAGTCATTACCGCTATCTGGCGCACGCCACTCAACCAGTAGCGCACGCCAGTAAATACCAATCAAATCAACCTTTTTCAGCCAGTTGGGCGGGAGTTTTTGTAGCCGCCTGACGTCAGCTGACAGCCTCCTGATCATTGCTTCGGCCAGAAACTGTCCCCCTCTCTCTCCTACACCCTCCATCAAGCCAAGTCCCATGCATTAAATGCATGGGAGCTTCCTCCAAGGTTTGGCCACCCCAAACAGCCCCTAAGGGCAGGCTGATCTCAGCCCCTCTCCTCTATATATACTCCCCTCTCTCACTCTTGCAAAGGGTTACCAAGTTCAAAGGGTTGGTTAGCACCATTAAAGAGTTCAAGCCCCTTTGTCCTCTTTTTCATTCTCCTTTGCTTCTTTTCTCTTCCATAGAAAGAGCAAGCAAGGGAACATACTCTCCACAGTCCATAACCTTCACTACATCCACATCCATCATCATCTTCAAGCTCAAAGCTCAAGCTCTCTTTCAAAACTCACAAGCAAAGGTATAATACCTCTTGCTCCTGCTTCTGTTCGACCCACGAGGGGCCGACAGGTCAAGGTAATCTATACGATCCGGCCCTAATCTTTGGCAAGGTTTCAAGAACCGTATACAATGATCAGAGTGGCGCACGCCAGTTCTTATGTACCGTACGCCAGTCATGGTGGTATGCACAGAACTGGCGTGGGGATCATGGATCATTGTTTTCTTGCATTATTTAAGCTTTGATCACCCTGCTGCATGCTAAAATCAACCTTCTGCTTTCTGTATTTACAACTGCTTTCTATTCCATCTACATTTATTGCTTAGTTTGGCCTTCTGGGTCCATCTGGTCCTATTCCAGAGCCCAGAATGTGCAATGCCAAAGCATTGGTGTCAAGAGAGAACTGGCGTACGGCTTTTTCTTAGTGGCGTGCGCTGGTTATCTTTGTTCCAATGGCTTGGCCCTTGCATGGATCTTCCATCCAGCCCTTTATCCTCCCCTCACCGTTTAAGGGGTTTTCTGTCTATTTGGTGGCTTTTAAGCCCTTTACATTGTCTGATGTAATAGCTTAGTAATCCATATTTAATTGCGTGGTTTGTCCTGGGTGTGCACTGGTCCTTTCCAGAGCCCGGAGGGTTGAGCAGAAGCTGTGGTCTTAGGCTCACCGGCGCACGCCGATTGTGGGGTGGCGCACGCAGATCAGTGCATGCAGGCTTGCTTCTGCGTGCACTACTGCACAAACAGCGTGCACTAGCTTGTCTAAAACAACCACAGAAGCTTGTTCTCAATCTATTATATTTGCTTAGATCAAACATCATCATCCATAAACATTTTGTTACATCTTTTGTATATAAATGCAACTTGTTTACAGTTTTAATCCCTATTAACTGTTCCCCCGCCCTAACTGGTTAAAAGAATGATCAAATAAAGAGAGAAATGCGAATGTTTTACAAAACGCCTGAGTAGAGACCGGTCTCCGGACTGGGCGAGGGGGGTGCCATAAAACCCTTCCCCTCTCGTAATCTGGCTCCCGAACCTCAAGATCGAAGGTGACGACGGCCCAGTCTACAAAAGCCTTTTTTTTCAAAACCAAACGGACGTGGTCCAAACATTTTCAAAAGAACGGTTTCTTGGGTACTAACCGCAAAACCCGAGTGGCGACTCTCTGATCTGCGAAGCACTTCGCCGCGCTTTCCGCAAGATAAGGGCGCACCCAGAATTTCATGCACTAAAACACGGGATTTTTGGGGCGTGTGCCCACAGAGCGTTGTCGAGATTTTGAATTTTATGTATCGGCTCCATTTTGGAGTATTCAATTACGCTTTGGAGTTCGACAGAGTCGTCTTAGATTTGGACCGGCGGTTGTTCTCTGTACCTTTGTTTTAGTTGGTTATCAGTTGTCGTTGTATGTTTGCTCTGTAATTGAATTATCTATAGATGTCGTATGGCAGATATTAATGAACTGGTTGGTATTTCGATTAAAAAAAAAGAGAGAGAGAGATTTTGAAACAGGTGATCACCAAAAGTAAAGTACGTGAAGGCAATTAGGAATGAAAATACAATAAGGCCTCATTTTGTTAACTCAAATAAGTACTTGTTTTTTAAATTTAAAGATGATGTATTATGAGAGAATGACTTATCTCATAAAACGAAAAATAACTACTTGAAAAATAAGAACCTTATTTAGCAGAAAGGGACCTAAAAAGACAAAAGTGAAAAATTTTATGACCCACACTCTCTCTATCTCTCCCTCCTCGTAGGTTAGAACGATGAGGAGAAAAGTGGAAACTATTACTAGAAATAGATTTTTGTTAGTTTTGTCTAGTTTTTGTATAAGAGATGCTCTATATACACTGAATTGGTGTCCCTCCAATTTTTTTTTTAATTGACAAATTCACAATAAGGTTACTGATTCGAAAATATGATGCCAAATTTGGTCATTTCATTTGAGATGCTCTCTTTGCAAACGTCATGCCTGGGTGCAAGGTTTTTTTTTTTTTTTTTTATTAATAACTGGAAATTGCAACTTCCTCATCCCTATCCCTCCTACCTACTATTACAAAAAACAATTTTGCAAAAAATGATACTGATTTCACTAAGGAGAAAATGTGTTTCATTTTTTTTTTTTTTGATCGGCAGAAAATGTGTTTCATTGATAATGAATTTTAAGAGAGGTTGAGCATGACCTTCCACATACAATAGGTGAGGGTAATTAAGCTTCCGCACAAGCATGAGTTTCGTCAGCTGTTATTCCTCTAGGTAAAAAAAAATTATATCCGGAGAACATTATATCGGCAAATGAATGCATCTAAATTAATGAGCCATAATTCTACCTCAAAGTTTCCATATATAAATTTGAATTTTCAGTCCCATCTATTAAAATGGAGAGGGTCTCGATCCATGTTGTAATATGGCCAAGGCAGATTTTGAGTACTCTCGAGACTAGATATTCTCTCTTTTTCTTTTGTCACGGAGACTAGAAATTAATTCTCATAATGGTAGAAGTATGCGAATATCATATTTTGTGATATACGTACACTTGTATCTATAAGTATACATTGCCACCTATTTGTAAGTATTGTTTAGCTAGTGAAGTAATGGGCCGGCGCCAAGTCCTGGGGTACATCTACCGGCGGATATGACAATATTCGTAGCGCCTTCACCCTTGGAGATGCAGTCGTCGCCTGTTGCAATGTTGCAACTTTTCACAGTGATCTGATCGGAGTTGCTTATGTGGATCCCGTCGGTGTTTGGGCTGTTGGAAGGCGCAGTTATGTCGAGGTTTTGGAATGTCAAGTTGTGGGAGTCGGCAACTTTTATGTTGATTCCTTTGCTATTCACCAACTTTACTCCTTCGAGAATAGTATTGCTCACGTTCAAAAACCCAATGGACTGCACCATGCAAAAAAAAATCAACAAGTTAAAGAATGGTTAATGTTGGTTTTGAAGAAATTGAGAACATATGTACTTAACTGACATGTTTCTCAGACAATTGGTTATAATATACTTTTTTTTCTTTTATAACTAGGTGTCCGGACCAGCTTACGCATACCACGACTAATCATGGTTATCATCCAAGAATGTAAACCAAGCTAACGAAGAATTTCTGAACATACAAATTATATATGGATACTTACAGGTGGGAGAGGAGAGTTGCATACGGTCTGGCGACCACAAGAATCATATTGCCATGAAGCCTCCCCTTGGCCGTTAAAAGTTCCTGCACCGGTAACTACCAAACCGTCTATGTCTGCAACCGAAAACCACTGACCATTCGGGTATTCACTGAGATCGGTTTGAGCTAGTATAGTACCCTGAACTTCTACAATTATAGGCTTTGGGCAATTACATGGTCCAACAAAGAAGACTTCCCCTGACAGATACGTCCCTGGGGGAATAACTACTTTTGCTGCTCCATTTGATTGACATGCTGCATTCCATGCTTGTATAAATGCCTGCATCGACAATTCGACATTCAGTGTTTGTCTTGATAAATTTTAGAACCTCGGGCACCAAGAACCTCGATCTTGTTACTTAAATGGTTACATGTAACATAATCGAAGGACCAAATTAGACACGTTCCCGGGTAATGACATGCTGAAATTTATTAGGCCAATCTTGAACCTTATTTTGGAGATCGTAGAATCAATGGTACCATACAGAACTAGGACACAAATTTATATGTGGTCTAGATTTTGAATGCATAATAATTCGCTGTACACACAAAATGAATCTAAACTTTTGAAGCGCGTTTTTTGTTGATTATCAACAAAAAGAAAAAAAGTGCATTTTCGGAGCAATTTCTCTGTCTCAATTCTGTGTTCTTGACTTTGATATAACTAATTTCCGATACCGAAAGATTTTCATTGCGTCCAAAAGTAACGATCTCTTTTTTTTTTCTTTTCGATCTAGAATCCAAAATTGACTCACCTGTGCATTCTCGGACTCGCTGTCTCCGGTAGCCCCATATTTGGTAACATCAAAAACTTTAGGCCCAAGATCAGCACGACCACAAAAGAGCAAAGCTGCTAGGCCCACGAAGAAAACAGTAATCTTGGCTACTTCATCAAACCTTCTTACGAGGGCCATTGTGGCTTTGAACCCTGAACTTGCAGTTTTTCCGTTAGTTTTAGAAAGATCAATTAAAAAGCCAGAGGCTTGTAGAGAACCAATTGACCATTTGCTCAACCTATTTATGCACAATTTTGACCCCTCAATCTTATCTTAGGCAGCTTTTGGCTGAGAGAAAAGAAGGGAAACCCTATTGAGGTTGGTTGGTTCCCCTTTTTTTCTTAGTGAAGGCAAATGTCAACCGCTGCCAAAAAGAGTCGAAAGTTTGGGTGAATTAATGACCTTTATACCAAAAGTTTGGTAAACCGCTATCTTGATTTTGGATATTCATTTATTCCCTTTTTCAATAGATGTTTTACTAGCAACTTGCATATATTGTGGAGGAATATTTATTTATTTTCCATATAAGGACAAAAGGGGTGTTTGGGAGCCAATTATTTTTAGTTTGTGGATTGTAGAATATTTTAGCTTTTGGATTACTATAATATAATGTAAATCTGTAAGGCATTGCTCTTCTTCCACGAGTAAGGAATCGTTAGTCCGGAGAGCACCGCCACGTGGTGCTTCAAACCATTTCAGAACTACATATTTATATGGAGTCCATACACTTAGTCATGGAGTCTACGATAATATGTGATTGTGGAGTGGTACGGGGCACCACGTGGTGGTGCTCCCGGACTACTAAATAATTTCACTCCTTCCACCAATCCTTCTCCTTGATTCTCTCTTTTATATTTCCCAATTAGATATGCATAAAAGGTGAATGTACTTGATTTGGTCTGTTCAATTGGTAACCACTCCCATGTGGTGTGTCCCAAAAAACAAGAATTGTGGTGGTGTTACAATCTTGCAGATATTATCAAACTTAATCTAGGTAGTAGCACATATGATTATCAAACTTAAGCCAGGGAGTATCAACCTTTGGAGAAAGTGACCTAAGTGAGAGGAACGCAAATTAATCCTCAATTAGCTTATTCTTCAGATTTGAAACTGAAACCTCTCTTAGGAAATTTTTAGGTTTTGACCACTTGAGAAAACCCAAAATTCATTTACCACCACATGTGCACATCTTCACCAATTTGTCTTCCATAAGACCGTGATTCTTTTTGGGCGCCCAATTGAGCACGTCTAGCATATTTTTCCATAGTACCGGCCGGGATCACTACAACTAATTAACTCCATTTAGTTCGCCATCAAATCCATAATGCTTAATTAGGAGTTGCACATATATAATATATTCTTCTCATTCGAAATATATACGGAGTATATATATCTAAATTTGATGACAATCCTATCTTTCTTTTTCTTTTTCGATGTTAGTTTTCCTTTTTGGAGTAATGCTACGAACATAGACATCTGAACATATATGTATTCAGAATAATTTGATGTACGTGGATCTCAAACACTGCACGTGAAATCCACGCATCATACAACTCCAAGCAAAGATATATTTGAATCTGTCCCCCTGTTCCAAATCCCAATCATTTTCCTTCTTTAACTTTTTATATCGAGGATTTGTTCTATGGTGGTTGACACCTCATGGATGCACCCAAAATCTATCTCTTTACAGGGGACATATCTCAGCCTATCACAATAGAATAATTCCTCTTTTCAATAAGTTTAGGTACATTACACTAAACCACTACACCATCCACTATATTTTTCTCGGACTTATTTCAAATCTCACAAAAAATACAGAAAAATATCCATAAATTTTAAAATAATATTTTAGGGGGCCCTGTAAAAAATCAGCGATTTGTAAGAGCGAAAATGTTCAACTGCGCAGTTTGGGACATACGAACCCAGAAATAATATTTACCAATATCCGTTAGAGCTGATTTTTGTACAGAGCCTCATAAAATATTATTTTAATTTTTTGAATATTTTATTGTATTTTTGTGAAATTTTGAATGGGCTCCACAAAAAATGTAGTGGAAATGACGTGAAAAACGTGAATAACTCTGTCAAGTTACTGCATGTAAATGACGTGAAAACATTTTTTTTTTTTGGGATCAACCAGACGTAAAAATATTTACTACGTAAGAAAAACTCGAAGGAGCATATATAGTGATAGAGAGCGGTATTAATTAATGTAACTGCTGCCAAAATAGAGAAACATGCACAGAGAGCCATATATAACCACCAAAGAAGGAATAATTAAAACCTGATAGTCGAAGGAGGAGGAGGAGGGGCTGCGGCGCTGTGGTGGAGGGAGGCTTTTGGTATTCCTTTTGATTATGGAAGAGAGAGAGAGAGAGAGAGAGAGAGAGAGAGGGAAACTGGGAATTAAATAGACTCTTTGAATCCGTGAGAGATCGATAGAGAGAGAGAGTTAGTTTCCGGATTAGGCAATAAAAGCCCTAACTAAAAGATCCAGTCCAAGAAGCAATAAAAACAGGCTAAATGTGGGCCCATAATAACGACCCCGGTACATAATAAACAGTTTCAGTATGTTTTGGATGGAGTCGAGTAATATGCATGCAAAATATTACTACTATTTTTTTAATTTTGAATTTACACAATTTTCAATAGGGCTAGTACGTAATTGGCAATGGAAAGGGTAATTAAGTAATTTTGAATGAGGTGGGTGAATAACCGCACACAAAGAAACAAGGAACCTGAAAAATGTCTAGTGCTCTAATAAAAGATCTTGATAACACCGATCCGTTTTTGTTTTTTGTTTTTTGTTTTTTTGTTTTTTTCTCTCGACACCAAAAACTATGACAAAAGTTCAGATGTGCGAACTTTCAGATTGACATATTCAATTAGAAAGCTCCATGCCATGCGGAGTGAGTAGCATCAATCTACCCACAGGGTGTTTTATTTATATTGAGAAGATATATATATATATAGCTTATTTCACCATTTCAATAATTTTGTAAGTAATCTGAATCGGGTACTTCTCTCGGAGGTTATGCAACTTATGCTTTCGTGTTGTAAGTGCCAGCCAAAGATTTAACAACGACTATCGATCAACGTTAATCATTGAAATTAAACCTTGGTAGTAGTTTTCTATTAGAACATTAATAGAAGTTAAGGTTACAACGTACACTGAGATGGACCAAAAGAGAAACATAAAAAATAAAAATAAAAACTCTCGATATGCATGACATACGTATATTAGAGTGCATAGTAATCGCACCGTGTACTCCCATACATTTGACTGAAGTTCAAACCAGTATATATGGCATATCGAGATATATTAGTTATAAATGTGGTAACACTATACTGACTTTCAAAACAACAAAAAATGGCAACATTTTAGACGGTACAATATATCATATGCTACAGTACGGTGTCAGTATTGTACATATATTATGTAGTACAAGCTACAAGAAGAAGTGAAATCGTGGAAGCTAGCCTTCAATTTTTGGAGCAAAAGCTACGAATTGTATCCCTCCATAAAGCTTGGCTGCATCCCTATCTAACATGCCTGTGGCATGATTTTGCCTGTTTGGTGGAATTGCCTTCTTCTTCTGCTCTGAAAGTTTTTTCTCCAGCATTTCAAACGCTTCCTCCCCTATTTTCTGGAGGCGATGATCAGTTTGAGGCATCTTGTTCACAAGGGAGGATGAATTCATGGCTTTTACCCTAATTCTGATATCTGGTTCGATCAGGATTCAATTTGCTTTCTGATCAAAGCTCTCGCTCATTCCCACTATTTATAGTACTCCTGGCCTATATATCTAAAGCATTTTTTTTTTTTTGGGTAACTTAGCTTGAAATAGAAAAAAGGCTAACCGAATATACAGCCTACAAGGGGCATACCCCAGGAGGAAAAAAGATAACAAAAACCTAAATAACACAAAGCAGATATCCAAAAACGCTCAAAGCACAACAAGAAAGCAACACAAATGACAAGCAAGCCTAACTCCTTGAAGCCGCTAACATCTTAATTTTCTCCCGAAGCTTCTTTCTTGTTTCACCCTCCACCTTATTCAAGCTCGGATGAGGTCCAATGAAATCGCCTTCCAAAGGGATCCTTGGAGGCTCTCGAAAACGTGTTGATCGACGGAGAGCCACGGGGGGAAGCTCTTGTTGATTGCTACCCTGAACTTGGACAACCGGAGTAGTGTCACAAGATACAGGATAAAGCACAGTCGACTGAGGCACAGTCCCTGCATCATCTTTGTTTGTTACTTTTACCACGGCAGAGGCACATATCTAAAGCATTTATGTATATTCTTAATTCCAAGTCGTTTTCTCTCCAGGTTTGTGGGTTCGTGCATATCCTCTTATGCATGCATGTGTCCATGCTCAGCAGATTCCAAATCTAGTACTTTTGGCCACCCTTTTTGAATGGGCCTACTTTGCTTTTTTAATCAGTACTAAATTAAACATCTATCTCCGAAGTGGCCGATGAACAATATCATCGTATTTCTCCTCCCAGTTTTTTATATCGGCTAGTCTAAATGCTTTTTATCGTGTGGTAATTAAGGAGGAAATCGGGACAGATCATGATGCAAGGGATTTTGAACCGGCTGTTTCTTTTTCTTTGCGGATTCCATTTTATCCTAACACCCGCTTTATGCAGAAAGTAGTGTGTGTGTGAGACGGTATGTTGGTCTGTTGAAGATAGGGGTTTGAATCCTCATTTCTACAGGCCAGTCTTGAGATTTCCGAGACTCTATGCGGGGTTTGAAAATGGGGCCTCTCATTTTTAGTATATTTATTAGTTTTTCGATATGTAACACAAGATAAGTTGTGGTGGAGTGGTTCTAGTGGTCATTTTAGCACCTTAGGTCACGAGTTTTAGCCTCACACACTGCATTTTAAAGCTTTTTTTTTTTTTTTTGTAAAGGTTCCAAAATTGTTGCATATATAAAACTTGAAGGGTTCTGGATCGAACTCACGATCCTTCGATCCGAACGCATGTGTGTTACCATCGTACCACAATAGACTTCTTGTAAAATGTTTCACATATATAATATTTAACATACTATTTCATTATTTGGGGCCCATATATTAGGCCCAAAATTGGAAACCCTAGGTGACCGTCTGGTGGGCCTATGCCTAGGACCGAACCTGTCTACCTAGATCTGGGTAGTCGAACCTAAGATGGTGTGAAGGAAATGGGGGCATCTCTCCAAATGTCCCCTGTGCTTCTTCCAAATAAGTCATGCTTGTATCTTCGATTTCCGCTATTGGGAGAGGGTGAGCGCTTTTTTTCTCTCTTTGGTGCTTCGTATCAGATGATCTTCCTCTTTCCATATGCAATGTTCTCCGACGAGTTTCCGTTGGACGATATATCCTTGGTGACATGAGAGAGAGGGAGAGAGAGTGTGTGTGCGACTTTGTGCTCACTTCTGACTTGAACAAGGCTTGAGAGTAGGGCTGTTAACCGAAACCGGAAAATCAATTGAAACCGGAAAAACCGGACCGGACCGAATTTTTTTAAACCGGTTGAATAATTTCGATCCGGTTCCGGTTTATAAAATTACCGGAAAAATAATTTCGATCTGGTTTATGTGTTTTAAAAACCTATTTATTATATAAAATCAACCATATATATACATATATAAACTGTTTTTATGGGCTTAATTATATTTATATGGGTTTTTTTTTGGGAACTGATTTTTGCGCTCCAAAATTTACTGCAGGTGCTCCACCTTTTTGTTTTTATACTGTGATGTTGCTGGCAACATCACAGTATATTTTGTTTTTACACTGTGATGTTGCCAACAACATCATAGTGTAAAAACAAAAAGGTGGAGCGCCTGCAGTAAATCTTGGAGAACGAATATCAATTCCTTTTCTTTTTTTTTTTATGTATTAGGTTCAAAATTGATCTTTTTTTGTTGGGCCCAAAAAAAAGGGTTGAATTATGGATTTTTGGTTGATATTTTGTGAGTTGAATTGTGAATTTTTTGATGTGTTGGGCCCAAAATATGTCCCGTGAATGAAAACCGGACCGAAACCGGTTGAGCCAATCGAAACCGGACCGGATTATTTCAACCGATTCCGGTTTCTAAAAATCTCAAACCGAATAACCGGTTTCGACCAAAAAATATGCCGAAACCGGTCGAAACCGGACCGATATCACCCCTACTTGAGAGAGAGAGAGAGTATGCGCCTTTGTGTTCACTTCTGACTTGAATAAGGCTTGAAATAGCCCAACCGCGTACAATTAATTAAGAGCATCTCCAATCCAACACCCTCCAAATCTCTATTTAAGAGGATCAAATTAATCTATTTTATTGGAAAAGTAGATGTAGAGGATTGTACTATTTATCTCAATTCCAACCCAACACTCTATTTCTCAACTCCAACACATATTTGAAGGAGATTCTCTATTTTTTCCTTCATCCTCTATATTTAGAGGATCAAAGTTCATCCTCCCAAATGGAGGAGAGTTTTAGAGTATGGGTTGGAGAATGTTTTTCCTCCAAAATGAAGAAATGGAGTATGGGTTGGTGATGCTCTAATGTTGCTGAAGTTGGATCGAAAACTTGGGCCTAGCTAGCTGCTTTAATTAGAACAGCCCAACCAACCATATGTATCCGGAAAGGCCATGCACTCAACTTGGGCCAGGCCGCTTCTTGGGGTTAGCCGTTAAAATTTCAAGGCTGACTGTTGATGCAATATTGCATGGTTGGTGATTCTCCCACCATTAATTGCAGTCCCTGTCATTTGCCATGGTCTACCGACTATCATACTCGATCTCATATTATGAAGGGTGTGTGTATGGGGGACCCGGAATGCCTGCCGAGCGGTCAATTCGGCCGTCTATCTCGGAATCAACAATCCGGATCGAAACATTTTTTTTCTTTTCCTTATCTTTTTTTTTAAATCCATTCGGTACTTTTGCATCCGGACTGTCCAAAACACTTTTAAACGGCCGAGATGCGCTCGACACTCTTACCAAGCACCCTTGCTTGGCAGGATCTCCCGATCCGTGTATGGGGCCAAAGCAGCAAGCAAGAACCAGCCACAAGGACACGAGCAAATATCTCTTTGATGTGAAACACGTGGCCATTATATTCTCCTTGTTGGAAGATAGTAACGAATTTGGTTTTGAGATGCAATAAATTAAAAATGTGAGAGACTTCCATTAAATTGTTAAAGTATTTTTTTTTTTTGATCGGTAAATTGTTAAAGTATTTGATCCTTATCTTCTGAGTAGGTGTAAAAATCACTCAAACCTTCTAATCTTTCACTCACTATCACTTAACGCCTAATCGATCAACCGCACCCCCTCATCTTTTACATTACGAGAAGTTTTGGTAATTAAGCAATACTGATCTTCTTACGCGGTTCCTTTGTTAGCTCTATATGAGTATTATTTTTAAATTCAGTTCATCGGGGGCAGTTTTGGGGACTCCTAAAAAAAACCTTCAAATCTTAATCTCATAGTTTCGGATCAAATTTTGATGATCCGGGCCACTCAATGTGTTCAGAACGTGATTTCAAAGGTGCCCGGGAGAAATTGACAAAAAAAAATAACCGGAAAGGGCTTGATTTGAGCAGTTTTTTATTGAACCGTTCAATAAAGTTCAATAAAAAAAATTGTTCGGATGAAGCCATTCCTGATCATTTTTTTTGCTGATTTCTCGCAGTTACCCTTAAAAATACATTGAGCGGCTCGGATCATCAAAATTTGATCAGGAATTTTGGGGTGTTTTTTTAGAGATTTTTTTATGGGTTCCCAGAACCGCCCCGTTCATCGAATATCTCACTTTTTTAGCTTTAAATTGGTTTCCACTCAAACCTTCTTCTCTTTGTGTTCTGTACATTTTTTTGATAACTCGAGATGTCGGAACCAATGTTCATATTTTGACTATTATTTGGAGAAATAACCTAATCGCCTATCGCTTTTTTGATTTCACTATTCCCGCTCAATGTACCTGGCCGGGGAAGTCGAATTAAGAAAATGCAGGGAATAAAAATGAAATGGTAGCATGAAGGTTTTGTAAAAGGTACAGTATATATTTTGGTCTCACCAGAACTAGTTTTTCGCTTTGCCCAATACTTCAGCTAGCCTATTTCCTGATTTTCACTATTCCCCATGTTAGTGGGGTTAGTTAGTTTCATTAAATGACAGATATATGCCTTAGGGACACATATTAACAAAAGAAAAAAAAAAAACCAATTCGAGAAAGAAGACAAGATGCCAAAAGAACCTTACTATTGGTACAACAATCTGTGCACAGATTTTTTTGTGGAGCCCACTATGGGTCCTACACAAGTGATCCGAACCGTTAATTATGTTTAAAACATTTTTTCAAGGGCCTCCGCGAAAAATTAGCTCAATCCGATACCTATAAGTGCTTGATCTAATCATCTAATTTTTCATTCGGGTTTTTAGAGAATGAAAAGTTAGACGATTAGATCAAGTATTTATAGGCGTCGGATTGAGCTGATTTTTTACTGGGGCACTTGAAAAAATGTTTTAAACATAATGAACGATTTGAATCACTTGTGTAGAACCGGTAATGAACCCCACAAAAAAATCTGTGCACAGATTGCCGTACCAGTAGACTTTCTGATGCCAAAACCACGTTCCCGTTAGACAAACAAAAAGTCATGATCAGGAAATCGGAATATCGGATTACCGCCAACAATAGGATAAGAATAAGGAAAGGTCGCATTAATTCAGGCTCTTGATATTTCCCGGATCAAAACCCAATCCGTGATAACGTTTATACTTGAAAAACAGAAAGTCTAAGGGTATAGAAAAATTGGTACAGATTTTGTAAATAGATTTTTTGTGGGGTTCACTATGGATTTCACACAAATGATTCGAACCGATCACTAAATGTAAAATATTTTTTCAAGGGCCCTCGCAAAAAAATCAGCTCAATCCGATACTTATAGGTGTTCGATCCAATCATCTAATTTTTCATTTAGATTTCAGGAAATGAAAAAGTTAGATGATTGAATCAAACATCAATAAGTATTGGATTGAGCTGATTTTTTGCCAGGGCCCTTGAAAAAATGTTTTACATTTAGCGAACGGCTCGAATCATTTATATAGGATCCGTAGTGGACCCCACAAAAAATCTACGTACAAAATCTGTACCGATTTTTCTGTACCCTTAGTCTTTCTGCTTAAAAAACTCAGAAACAAGATTCTCCACGCCAATACAGGGGGCAGTGCTGCTGTTGCGCCATTTGTCTTCCTATGGTCCAAAACATCCACCTGCAAAACCGCTTCTCTGGGCATGGTTTCTATCCAATCCAATCCAATTATACAGTAAACTAAAACTTCCCTGGCCACCACCTTCTCCCTTCTTTCCTCCTCTTTTTCTATTCTACTATATACTGTATATGGAGTACTTTATAAATGTGCATACTTTCTGTGTCTCAACTCTCAAGTCCCTACAACAAACAGCTTTCTTGATCAAGTCTCTGGTATCCCATTAATTTCTAGAAACTTCTCTTTTCTTCCCACCGATCACCGAGAAAAATCTGAATCCCACAAACTAGAAATCAAAATCCCATCAATGGCTACACCTAAATTGTCGCGAATACCCAGTACGAGAGAGAGAGTCGAAGACACCCTCTCCGCTCACCGCAACGAACTCGTCTCTCTTCTCTCCAGGTTTCCTTTTTTCGCATCTAGTCCTACTCTCTGTCTATATTATTTGCACATGTGTGTATATATATTTTTTGTTTTGTTTCCGGACAAAAAGCTTAGGGCTTTGTTTATTTTTTCAAAGGTATGTGGCTCAGGGGAAGGGGTTGCTGCAGCCCCATCACCTGATCGACGAGCTCGATAAGGTAATCGGCGTCGATGGCAGAGCCCAACTAACCCTCAGCGATGGTCCCTTCGGCGAAGTCCTCAAGTCCGCTCAGGTGAAATCTTGATGGGCTCTTTCGATACTTTCTCTTTCGATACTTTCTCTTTGAATGTGTTTGGATGCCTGGAAAATTGTGGACAAAGATATGACAATCTTGATTTAAGTTCATTTTAGTCTAGAGTGTAATTTTGTTTAGCTACCTTTAATAAGGGGGTGATCTCATTAATTACAAAAAAGAAGTGGCTGAGCTCATTAGTTAAAACGGGGGACACCGTGCGTGGAGTGATCGCTAGTAGGATTGTGGAGCCCACTGTGTAATCAAATCATAAGTGAGGTTAATATTTACCCATTGGTAGGGTAGGTGAATAAGTGAGGTTAATTTGCACGGAGTATTTTGTTGTAATGGCACAAGTTGACCAGAATTTTGCGGTTTTTATTGTCGGACACATTACGTTTTCTCAGGCAAACAGAACAGTTGTGTTTTTTCCGTTACTTTCATCCGAGTAATATATGGAAGGGAATTTGATATTGCAAGTTCAGGACATGAAACAAAGGCCTTTCTAAGATGACGCATATATTAAGCTTTTTTCTTTGGGAATCCATTCGCGTTTATTACGTAGTTTCCACTTTCCACATTGACAGGAGGATTTGGGTTCAGGATGTCATGTTTTCTTTTTTTCGCTGTTCTGATTTTATTTATGTTTTCATCAAATTTTTGCTTAATTTGTGGTTGTAGGAGGCCATAGTTCTGCCTCCATTTGTGGCTATAGCTGTTCGTCCAAGGCCTGGTGTTTGGGAATATGTACGTGTCAATGTGCATGAACTAAGTGTGGAGCAGTTGAATGTGTCCGAATATCTTCAGTTCAAAGAACAACTTGTGGATGGACAGTAAGTGGTTTCTTTTCCTGTGTTTAGTTATTTTGTAGTTAATTGATAAGAATCTCGTGCAAGTTAGTTGGCTTTCAAATTCTAACGGAAGAGTACTAATATTCTGCATGTTGGCTGTTAAAATGCACCAGCGTCAAAGACAATTATGTGCTTGAGCTTGATTTGGAGCCTTTCAATGCATCATTTCCTCGCCCCACTCGATCTTCGTCGATTGGCAATGGTGTTCAATTCCTGAACCGACACCTCTCTTCAATCATGTTCCGCAGCAAAGATTCTCTGGAGCCTTTACTTGATTTCCTCCGATCACACAAGCATAAAGGGCAAGTAAGTTGGTTTTACAATGTTTTTTGTTGTAACTTGTAAGCTTGTATCTATGGGACTGCTGAGCTGCTAGATCTGTTACCTTTTAAATTCCAATCCCTACTCATGGATTATGTTTAACAACCTGTCACTGGAAGCTATGTAGCACGGGCACGGGCACGGGCACGGGACACGGAAATTCTAAAAAAATGGGGACATGAACACGGCGGGGGACACGCCACGTGTATAAATAAATAAATAAATATATGTATATATATAAATACATATATACATATATTTTTTCTTTTCTTCCATGTCTGTTGATGAAGACATGTCCTATATGAATGTATAAGATTACCATGGTCCAAATCCAAATAAAGGCATAATTACAGTTTAACCCAAATATTTTTGATTAATTTCATATTAACCCCTCAAAATTAAAAATATGTATTACATTTTGACCCCAGCTGTGTCCCCGGCGTGTCCCTCACGTGTCCCCTATCAAAAAATAATAAAAATTATTGGACACGCCACGTGGCGTGTCCAATACGTATTTGGGCGTGTCCCCGCCGTGTCCCCATGTCCAATACGTGGACACGGCGCCCTTTTGGAGTGTCGGTGCTACATAGACTGGACGTAACTTTCAACCGTTGTAATTCCTTTGGATGAGTTTGACAAGACAAGGCTTGATGGTTAAAGCTCTCAATTATTATATGTAGGCAATGATGTTGAATGATCGCATATATAGCATACCCAGACTTCAATCTGCATTGACAAAGGCGGAGGGTTATCTTTCTAAGCTTCCAGCAGATACACCTTATTCTGAGTTGGAACATGAGTAGGCTTCTATTTGTATCTGGCCATTTTCCAAGTTCTTAGTTCCTACCAGCAATATTAAGTTCTTGACATTTTAAATTACCACTGACGTGCAGCTTGCAAGGTATGGGTTTTGAAAGAGGTTGGGGTGACACTACAAAGCGGGTTTTGGAGATGATGCATCTTTTCATGGACATCCTCCAAGCTCCTGATCCCTCTGCCTTAGAGACGTTTCTTGGTAGAATACCAATGGTGTTTAACGTCGTCATTTTGTCTGTTCATGGGTACTTTGGCCAAGCAAATGTCCTAGGCTTGCCTGACACTGGTGGCCAGGTACAATTCTTGTTCTCTTCATTTTGCTATGGTAATTTCTGCAAAAGTAAAGATGGACCACTCTTTCGACGCTGAACAAGTGGCAACATAAAGGGGGGGAAAAACCCTAGCAAAAAGCACCGCAATTCTGAAGTTACTTTATTGTTGTTCGTTTTTTGGCTTGATGGACAACTCACTCTGATGCTGAACATAGCCAAAAAGCACCGTAGTTGATTTCATCGTTTTTTATTTTTTGGTTGATGTGCAGATCGTCTACATACTAGATCAAGTGCGTGCCCTGGAGAATGAAATGCTTATGAAAACAAAGCAGCAAGGACTGAATGTCACTCCTAGGATTCTTATAGTAAGTGTACATAATTAATAGTGCAATTAATATTGCAATGCTGATGTCAATCGTGCATAATTCCTCACTGATACTTTATCCACCTTTTCTATGGAGATCTCTATGGAGAGCGCAATTCTTATTAATACTGTTTTCACTTGTTGTCTAAGGTGACACGGTTGATACCTGATGCAAATGGAACTTCATGCAACGAGCGGCTTGAAAGAATTAGTGGAACTGAACATTCACATATTCTGCGAGTTCCTTTTAGAACAGAAAAAGGAGTTCTTCGTAAATGGATCTCAAGGTTTGATGTATGGCCTTATCTGGAGAAATTTGCAGAGGTACTACTGATTTAGAAATTAAAGTTTTGACAATTCTTTCTTAAAAGTGAGGGGCTTAATAACTGGAGAAGATAGCTACCCCCTGGTATTGCATGGGGGTGGGGGAACGCAGTTCATTTGGTTGTTACTTAGCTTCTGAATGAATGCTTCAAGAGCCGTAGGTTATCAGGAAGAGCTCTACATAGATGTCCTTGCTTACCCTTGGATATTATGTTTCATGTCTAACATTTGACAATGGTCGAAAGAGATATTAAATTGAATAAAGTTGTTTTTGGTCAACTTATGTTGCGGTAAAACTATGTTTAAAAAGCTAGTTTGTGCAGTGATTGTTGTATGATAACTTCAATCATACTGGCTCATGATATATCCATGCTTCCGTGGTTTCGTTTTGTAACTTTTGTTGTGTATGTTATGTTGTTTATCAGGATGCGGCTGGTGAAATTGCTGCTGAACTACAAGGTGTTCCA
This sequence comes from Rhododendron griersonianum, assembly GCA_018127125.1. Taxonomy (NCBI): domain Eukaryota; kingdom Viridiplantae; phylum Streptophyta; class Magnoliopsida; order Ericales; family Ericaceae; genus Rhododendron; species Rhododendron griersonianum. The sequence continues at coordinate 58,773,349 of CM030788.1, read as the reverse complement.
GATCTAATTATTGGCAACTATAGTGACGGAAATCTTGTTGCGTCTTTGTTAGCTTATAAGATGGGAGTGACACAGGTTAGAAGTGTCAGTAGATTATCCTTTTTCTAAAATAAATACATTAAAAGTTCATGAAATTATTTTCTGAGAGCTAAATTAAACATTTGGAAATATGATTTTGCAGTGCACCATTGCTCATGCATTGGAGAAAACGAAATATCCTGACTCGGACATATATTGGAAGAATTTTGAGGATAAATACCACTTCTCAGCCCAATTTACTGCTGATCTAATTGCCATGAATCATTCTGATTTTATCATCACCAGTACATACCAAGAGATCGCCGGAACGTAAGCCTCTTTGCCATACCAAGATGATCATATATATTGTATATATGCATTTTGAAGTCTCCAATACTGGTATCTCGTCAATTTGTGTGTCGCCATCATGTGCTTAGGAAAGTTTTCTGTAGAAAGGGATGTAGCTGCATAACATGGCATTGTCTAGAGCAGCCATAGAGGTTAATTGTAATTGGCTGTGGGTTTAGCAATATACTTGCGTTAACTTTGTAAAGAGAGCTATTTCACACACACACACACACACACAGATTCTGTGCCATGGAGTTAGATTTTGGGGCTGTTTCCGATAGTTCAAAAAAAGTAGTCATACGTGTGGCCATGGAGTTGATCTCATGGAGTTAGATTTTGGGGTTGTTTTCGATAGTTAAAATAAAAAGTAGTCCTACTTAGAAATGGCCATCCAGAGAAAGACGGTCCATTTTGTTTCAGTTTATTCGTTTTTGCAGACTCTTGCTCTCTATGCTAAATAGGCAAATAGAGAACCATTAAAGCTGTCTGCTTGTAAATGCTATTTCTACCGTTGACATGAAAATAACCAAGAATTTGCATCAAGTAGTAGTGACAGGACGCCTGGACCTCATTTTTGATTTAAGAATTTCAGTTTGTATTGGAGGCAGTTTTTATTGTTCCCTCAGAACATAAATTTGATGCTTGTTTGGAATATTAGCGGAACTATTGTTTGGTTCTTCCTAAACAACAGAAAAGGCAGTTTGAAAGGTTTTCCTATTGGTGACCGCATGGACGTTTTAGGTTATTCAAATGTGTGTTTGCATGTAATTGGAGATTGATAGTATATTTACCTTGTCTTCTGAAAAATCTAATATGTGCTATTCTCCGGTTATAGTTGTTTTCCAATATTTTGCCATTATGATTGCTTCTTAGTGACGCACAGGTGCCTTAACTGGTATTTTACGTCATTTATCTTTTCAGGAAGAATACCGTTGGTCAGTATGAGAGCCATACAGCTTTCACACTTCCAGGCCTGTACCGAGTTGTTCATGGCATTGATGTTTTTGATCCAAAGTTCAATATCGTGTCACCAGGGTCAGATATGTCCATTTATTTTCCGTACTCTGACAAGGAAAATAGGCTTACAGCCCTACATGATTCAATTGAGAAGTTGTTATATGATCCTGAGCAAAATGAAGAGCATATGTGAGTTGCTTTATAGAATTTTTTGTTACTGAAGCTTGGAATACAAAGCTGCTGTAAAAGTCACATAATTTTATTGTTTTCATTTTTTTTACGAGTTACTAACACTACATTGGTCATTAGCACAATCATCTGTATTGCAATGGTTTCTTATCAGGCTTAACCATAGAAGTGCAATGATTTTTTGTTCGTTTTCTTTTTTACTTTATGAGTATTACACATATGATGAATTCTGATCCAAGATCTTCCATTGACATGATGCAGTGGAACATTGAGTGATCCGTCAAAGCCCATGATCTTTTCCATGGCAAGGCTTGACCGTGTGAAAAACATCACAGGGCTGGTAGAGTGCTATGCTAAGAATACCAAGCTAAGGGAACTGGTAAACCTTGTTTTGGTAGCAGGTTACAATGATGTGAAGAAATCAAATGACAGAGAAGAAATTGCTGAAATTGAAAAGATGCACGGGCTTATGAAGGAATACAACTTGGATGGTCAGTTCCGATGGTTGTCATCTCAAACAAATCGAGCACGTAATGGCGAGCTCTATCGCTACATTGCTGACAAGAGAGGTGTTTTCGTGCAGGTATAATGTCTTACTTTTGGGTCTTTTTTTCCTGGATAACGAAATATGACTCAGAATTTGGTTTCGCTGGGTCTGGGGGTTGCAGCTTCAGTGTTGAAGTTGGAAAAATGTCAGCCGTTGGGTGAGAAACGGAAGGCCTGGGTGAAGATAAAGAAACAAAAATTTGTTGTGTTTCAATTGAACCAGTCGAAACATTCAGTTTCCTACGACAATGTAATGAAGCATCAGTGGAAATATGTGATGAAATTTCCAATATTTCCACTGACACCTATCGAAACACATGGAAACATATGAAACTCTTCAAAGTGTACCTAAATATTGGCTTGTTTTGACACCTATTACAAATGTCCTATGTGACATTTTCATGGATTCCCGGGTTGACAACGGTTAATCGGTTGGACTAACTCTTCCTTTTCGAATCTCAGCCTGCATTTTATGAAGCCTTTGGGCTTACAGTTGTGGAGGCCATGGTCAGTGGCCTTCCAACATTTGCCACTTGCCATGGAGGTCCTGCGGAGATTATTGAAGATGGAGTATCAGGGTTCCATATTGACCCCTACCACCCCGATAAGGTTGCATCACTTTTAGTAGATTTTTTCCAACGGTGCAAGGAAGATCCCACCTACTGGGAGGAAATCTCTAAAGCTGGACTACAAAGGATCCTAGATAGGTTTGTCTTTCTTTATGGAATTGAAAGTTCATCACTTAAGATGAGGAAAGTAAGTTGTACCAAACCGAAAAAACAAAAACAAAAAATGGGTTTTCATTGTATTGCAGGTACACATGGAAGATTTACTCTGAAAGGTTAATGACATTAGCTGGAGTGTATGGTTTCTGGAAGTATGTTTCAAAACTCGAGAGGCGTGAAACCCGGCGATACCTTGAGATGTTCTACATTCTCAAGTACCGTGCTTTGGTGAGCTCTCAAACCCTCTCAAGACTTGCTTCAGATTTTGTTAAAATACACCCAGTCGTATGCTTCATAATGGTATTAATTCTTGATGGCAGCATAAAACTGAAAATCTTGCTGAAATCTCATCATTCTTACTCTGTTTCAGGTAAAGTCCATCCCTCTTGCAATCGACGAGGAACATTAGGCCAGCGGTGCTTAAACTGGTGACTTTCCGTGGTAACAATCGAAGTTGAATAAAGTTAAGTTGTTGTACATGGTTGTTGAATATCATGTAGTCTTCTATCTAGTGGATGACGAATGAGATGAGTTTCTTTCTTACTTAAGGAATCTTGTACTACCATCACCGACTTTTGGTTGCTTTGAAATGTATTAATGTACTAACCTATGAGAGCTTTGATTTTATGATCTCTCTCTCTCTCTCTCTCTCTCTCTCTCTCTCTCTCTCTCTCTCTCTCAAATTTTGTTCACATACTAGTGTGAATTAGTTGATATTGGCATGAAGAGTTTCCACTAGATACTTGTATGATTTTTCATGTTTTTTCACTTCCACTTGTTCTGATGAGAAAGATGGATATGTGGACATCTTCGGTGACACAAGTAGGAATGTCTCTGGGGTCTCTCTCTCTCTCTGTGGAATGTCTCTGGGGTCTCTCTCTCTCTCTCTCTCTCTCTCGTCACAAGACTCGCAACCAAGCCCATTCCCTCCTGACACAGCCAAACCCAGTTCCGACACCTCTGCAATGCACAGCTTTTTGACCATGTTAAACACAATCCGCTTTGCTGCTTTTATCACATGGTAGTAGTACCCCCAGTTCTCCATCCTTTTTCCTTTTGCCATTCACTCAGTTTCAACGGTCAAATATTGGGCCCCCATCCAACGGTATAATATTCCTTTCAAGACGCTATCCACTCCTTTCTCCTACTCTTTTTGACTTTATTGCGATTGGTTGCCTTTATCCTCTCACAAGGAGATTACACGAGAGAGAGAGAGAGAGAGAGAGAGAGACACGGCTATAATGAAAAAACCCATAGAAGCATTGGAACCATTTTTACACACAAGCCATACCATACCCATTTTACTACTGTTAAATCACTTCCAGGAACTGTAATCCAACGATAAAAGCTATGTAAATAGTAACAACGTCCACAAGGTTAGGGGCCCGAGTCTCGTTAGGTTAGATCTCGACGCCAACAACACCACATTCACATTACTAGAGTAATACTATTAGAACCTACACTCCCTCCCAAATAAGTGGGAATACTTTTGGAGATAGTTTACTAATCTAGAGCTGGCCAAATGAGTGAGCAAGATAAGCCAATGATCCAACAAGGGGTGCATTGATGTAAGTTGCGGGCTCTGATTGCTCGTAGTCCGACCTTTGATCGGGAAAGTTATCGTGCTGATCGGGCCCACCGACCACAGCCCCCACCAGGATGTTCGAGTTAGGGGACTTGGAATTCATGATGCTGAACCCAGATGAGCATTGGATCTTAGCCGGATGTGCAGCGATGCACGGTAGGGATGATCCCCTATGGTGGATCCTCTGCGGGTACCTTGGACCATACCCCACCATGTAGGACATCCTCAACGGGTTGTCTCCAAGCAAGTAGTCCACCTGTTATAATGCAGAAAATTAAATTCCAAAAATCTTTACTAGTAATTCATTTCTAACGAATCAACTAAAAATATAGTAGTAGCACAAATTTGGTGAATTTACTTGTTTTTTGGCCACGGAACGGAGCCTACTGGAGGTGACGACGACTCCACCACAATTGACCACTTGGTGGGAGGAAGTTAAGTATTTGGCGTAGGCTAAGAGGAGGAAGGAGGTGGAGGTCACATACTGCATGTTACTATCACTCATTTTGAACAGTAGCCCACCTGTGAATGTAGCCGTTAGTAGTTATATGGGGTAGTCTCTATGTAGTATTTCAGAGAGAGAGAGAGAGAGAAGGGGGGGGGGGGGGGGACCTGGGGTGTACTGGGCTTGAGACAATGGGGTCCCTGGCACGAGGGAACAAATGTAGTTATCTGCATGACCTTTGTAATCACGGAGTGATTGAAGCTTTTGAACTAGAAATGCCTGAAAATTGGAGCAAGAGCCAGGATTTTAGTTGAAACTAGTACCTATATAACAGGTTCAATGAAAAGAAACAAGTGATGGAAATGTCAAAAATGACCTTGGAGAGTAGAATCCTGGCCCCAACATGCTTGTTATCCCACCCAAATGTATTATCAGTCTCATCAGCTCCAAGTTCTTGTCCATTCACTTGAATGTATTGGAGATACATTGGGTTCCTTGTGGCCTTTTGCAACCAAGCAGCTCCCCACAACAACTCATCCTTCATAATTTCAACCCCAAATCCATAAAAATATCAACTCTAAAACCCCCCTTTGTGCAGTAGAAAAGCAAGAACCAAAACAGAAAGAGAAATAATGGTTTTTTTATACACAGAAGGAATTTACCTGATAACCAGAGTAAGAGCAATAGAAAGGACACACAAAGCTTCTCAACCCATTGCTGTAGGAACCTCTGTACTTATCAGCAAACCCAAACACCTAAACCCAATGATCACATTAAAAAAACACTAAACATGTGTCCCTTTCTATAATCAGGATACTCTCTGTCTGTCACTAGTATTATTTTTACAGGATCTTAAGTTAATTACCCTAATAGCCCTCCTGACAAGAAGCTTGGCATAAGTGGGGTCAGTTCTCCTGAACACCAAAGAAGCAGCTGCAAGAGCAGCAGCAGTCTCAGCTGCAACCTCAGAGCCAGGGGTGTTTCTGTCAATCTTCAACACGTTTCTTGGGGTGTCCATGTCCTCGGGTCTCTCCCAGCAGGCGTGATCCTTTTTCGCATCTCCAACCTAAATAAATCAAATACCCATATTACCCTTATCTGTTTTTTCCCACCAAAAAATTGTGCAAAATGTGCAGGAATCAGAACAGAGAATGCCTACAAACCTGAACATAAATGGTGTCTGGTTTTGCAGTGGCTTTGAGGAGGTAATCAGTGCCCCAGCGAATGGCTTCTCTTGCATTTTGCAGGTCACCTTTCATTAACCCACCAAACTCAATCACACTCCATGAAAGCATGGTGGTGGTGAAAGCCATGGGAAACCCAAACTTCACATTGTCCCCTGCATCATAGTACCCTCCCACCAAATCAACCTGCATTTTCACAATTAGACCCAAATGAGCAAAACCCATATGGATTCTTCCACCAAATGAGCAAAAAATAGAGTGTCATACACACATGGCCTTCAAAGAAGAGGATGGACAAGAAAAGTGACATAACAGAGTGAAAAAAGTGCAGTAGTAGGTGTATTGAGTATACGTACATGCATAGCTGACCCATCTGAGAGACCAGAGTCTCTCCTCCAAGTGACCCTCTGGTTAGGGGGAAGCTTTCCCGACCTCTGGCCTTCAAAGAAGAGGATGGACTTAGTGAGGGCGTCTCTGTAGTTGTGAGCGGCGGAGCGAGGGCGGCGGTGGTGGTGGAGAGGATAGTGTTGGGCGGGGAAGGCATTGGAGAGGAGGAGAGAGGTGGCGAAGGAAAAGAGGAGTAGTAGAGGAGATGTGGAAACAGAGGAAGACATTTGGCCTCTGCGCTCTGCACAAAAAGCCTCAAAAACAAAACCCCCCAAACTAACCAACCAACCAACCAACAACCCACAGAGCTAAACTGGAAGCCCGCAGAGAGAAAAGTGTAGAGTCTTTGTATTTATAAGCCCACAACCGTTGGGGTTTTGGCTTCACGTGTTTAATGAAGCAGAGTGAGTACTTAGGCAGATTATATTTTGGACTATTAATCAAACTGAAAAACGTGTGATTATATTTGTAAAAGATGTACTCCACGAGAATAAGTGGAAGTGAATTAAAACGTTAAAAAAGGGGGAGTGATTTTAACACTCCCCTTTTTCCTAACGACATTTTCTTTTGTGTTTTTATTAGATGATGGAACTAGAGAGAAAAAGGGAGTATCGTTAGAGAAAATGGAGTGGCAAAATCACTCTAAAAAAAATTGATTTAGAATTTCATTCTTTCATATATTCTTTACCGTATTGTTCTTTACCGTATTGACAACTAGAGAGAGAAAGAAAGAACCGATTCCAAATTTGGGAGAGGGGGGCCTCCCCTGCTCCTCCCTCTCTTCTCCCACCATTCTGATCTACCTACCGTCGTTTCCTCCCCGTTTTCCCCTCTCGTTCGTCCGATTCCGATTTCTGTGTCTTCTCCGGTGGCTCGACACTTGTGACGGGTTCCGTCCGTTTTGTTCAGCGAATCTGGTGCAACTCAAAACTGGGTAGGCGTGGCGTGTGGTGTTCCGGCAAGCAGCAGGCGTCGGTAAGGCTAATAAAAGTGAGGCTGGAGTTAGGGGTTTTGTTGCTTTTCTTTTTCTTCTGTCGGTTGTTTGGCCCGGTGGTTTTCTGACTGGTTTCCCAGTCCAGCTTGTACTGGTCTAGTTTTTCTAGGTCCCGTGGGTGTTGGTGGGGGATTAATAATTTTAGGTTTTATGTCGGTTGAGTTGATTGGCCGGAGTCTTCAACTGCGTTAGGATTTCGTTGTGTGCCTGGGTTGTGCTGGAAGTTTGGTTGCTCGATTGGACTGTAGCTAGAGGTTTCGGTGTTCGTCCAGATTTCATATGTGCTTTATCAGGTTTAAGCTGGGGGTCCGTTCGGGTTTCTCTACTATGTGGATCTAGATTGGTTCCTAATTTAGGTGTTTTGTCGGTCTTGCTTCTGCATGGGGTGCCTATGTCAAAATCTTGGTAGTTTTAGTTCGTTCCTGTATCTTTTAATGGAATCTGCATTGTCTTCGGACTTTGATATGAAATAAAATCGACATTTTCAAAAAAAAAAAAAAAAAACAACTTTAATTTTTTTTGTAATAAAAGTGCATACTTGATTAACTGATTAAGAAACAATCAGTACGGGTATTTAGCCCCATTAAGTCTTCTTGCAATTGTAAAAAACAATATAGAAGGTGCAACATAAAATGAAATAAACCAAAAGGACTGAGTGAGAGTCGCTTTAGCTAGGATGTCCGCGCATTTGTTTGCCTCTCTGTATTCGTGAATCGTGACTAATCTTCACTGTTGTGAACTTCTCCAATAGGCACCTGTATTGAGAGATTAAGTTACTCAAAGGGTGATGAGCCGTGGTGTCATGATGATCTTCCAATACTTCAATCCACACTAACTTCAATCCTATCGCAGTTGTGCAGGCTGGCTAACACGAGACCATCAAACAAGGCCCACAATTCCGTAAGTTCGTAAATTATTATTCAGATGTCAATTCATTACATTCTTTTCCTAGCCAATGGGTGGAAAGACCTTTAGAAGAGGAAAGAAAAATCTAAAGAAACACCTTGCCCTTGCGGGTAGGGAGTCCCTCATTAAGTATGTGATTGAGGCCATTCCTACCTACGACATCCAATGCAATCACCTCCTTGTTTCTACAACCAAAAAGATTGATCAATTGAGTAGAACTTTTTTTTTTTTTTTATGGGAGTCCACTTCTAATAATCATAATAAGTTGCATCTGATTCGATAGCCAAATGTTACTAAAACTAAACCCTTGGGTGGGCTAGGACTTGGCCGCATGGCCCGCGTCAATACAATTGCTATGGCCAAACTCAGTTAGCAGATTCACTCTAATGTGCAAGATGAAATACATTGCGGAACAGAAACATAAAAATGTTGACCCTCAAGACCAATCGTTGCTTCCTTCGCCAATGTGTCCACGCACATTAGAGTGAATCCACCAATAACAGCCTGTTTGGATGGGGGAGAAGCTCCCGGATTTGTGAGTCCCCCTGATTACCAATCCTCCTTCTTGCCATATCCGGTGTTTGGAAGAGAAAAGGGACACCTGATTTGGAAGGGAGATTTGTTACTGTTGGGATTACAAATCAGGGGGAAGGGGGATTTGTCAAGAACTGGGTTACCCCTGTCGTTGCTATATCCGGGTTCCCATTTGACTGTTTTGCCCTCCCCTTTTCTCTTCCATCACCAACGATTAAAGCCTCTCTCTCGCCAATCACATATGCATGTATGCGTATAATGTATGGATACACCCATGTGGCATACATATTTGCACACAGTGAGAGAGAGAGAGATACGGACGAGGACAGGGAGCGGAGAGAGAGAGATATCGGACTGATAGGAGCAAGAGGCTTTAATTGCTGGAAGGAGGCGGAAGGAGACAGCGGCAGATGGAGAAGATGATTGAGGGCTGCACAGGCGGCGTGGGTGAATGGTGGGCGTGGGGTAACTGGGGTTTTGGAAAGAGGAAATGGGAATGGGAAGAGGTAGTGGTGGCCCGGTGGGCGGGGTTTTTTTTTTAACTTTTTCGGAAAATAATATTTTTTTTTAATACAAAACATGTTTACAACATTTGCATTCTACTAAAATGAAAGTATTTTCCTAAAATTGATGATAAATATCAATTTATTGTAACTAATATGAAATAATCCAATTTTGAGCATTAAAAAATCAAAGTGGGGGCAATTCAGTCATTTGACATGTAATCCCATCATATCCATCTTCCAAATCCCCCTTCTCAAAAAATCATCCAAACACCTCATTACAAATCCACCCTTCTTAACATATCACCCCTCATTACATATCACCCCTCAAATCCCCTCTCATTCTATATTCATCCAAAACAAATCCTCCATCCATACGGGCCGTTGCATTAAAAAGAAACAAGTACCCAAGGCTTGTAAACATTTAATTTCTTTTTAATGCACTTATTTTACCCCAAAAAAATCTAAAGAATATCATATATTGTAAAGAGCAGTGGAGGTGTGCATTTTGAGGGGAGTTTTTTTAGAGTAATTATTGGAGAGAGATAAATAGAAAAAATTAATTGGAGACCATGTCCAAAAGTTTTTGAGACCTCAAAACGAACAAGGCCGTAAAGTCTTGGGATTGGTTTTTAAGCTAGGGATGTAGTGGGTTAAACTTTTATACTTGTCTTCAACAAATACAGATATACGCCAAACCTTTGTTAAAAAGTTCAATTTGATTACTAATATAAATTAACTGTTGACACGGAATGCACTAATACTAGGGCAGAAATATGTTCCTTAATCACATAATAATTTTTCAAAATGGCATTCGCTCCGGCTCTCACTTTCCCACTCATGAATTCCACTTGTTTGTAAGATTTTTAAAAGGCGCTTTGACGCTCGCGGTTCCGCACCCACACCCGTATTACGTGACTTAGAAAACACTCCTCACAGTGACTTAGAAAACACTCCTCACAATTAAAGCTAACAAAACTTCTGCAAATTCAGTTGCTCTGTTTGTGTTCCCGCATCTCCGGGACAAGAATCGGAGCAAAATGGAGAATATCACGTAAATAGGCTAAAAGTCTCAAAGAGTAACGTGTAGCAGAGTAACAAATCAAATCTGCTGTCGGGTAAAGGTTGATGAACAAAAAAATGCATGTGGCAGGGGAGGGCTTCTGGCTTCACTATTGGGTTCAATGTGTTTCCAGAAAACTGTCAAATGAGACCCATAATGTGGATGGAACCGACACGGGAATCTGGAAATCAGGATATGGATCTCCTTTTTTCAAATCAATAAAGAGAGCACTCCAATCCTCAGGGTTAGTCCAGGTTGGTGGTGTGATCCCCGCACAATTGTTTAGAGTTCAACTCTTAGGTTAAGCAGCAAAAAAAGTTATTTCTCGTGAATTCTCCAATCTTTGAGTGGCGGCGTGGATGACCTGTGTTTATTAGATCGGATTAGCTGGCCGGCCCGAACACTCCTGATAGTCCTAGAAAAAAGAAGAGATCCAATCTGTTCCACGAATTGGAGCTCCATCTCTACTCCCCTTTGGAATGTTACAACTGTTCAAGTTGCGACTTATAGAACAATGCGAAAGGTGGGGGGAAAAAAACATGGAGCATTAATAAGTACGTGAATAATTCATTTTTTTCTTTTATAAAATAGTGTCCGTTCGATAAAATATTCCAGTAAATGAATCCGGAGTGCGTGTTGTGCACGATCCGAACCGTCGGATCGTGCTTCCAACGGCTCGGATCTTATCTTGGCAATGGACGACCGAGAGCCGTTCATTGCCGAGATGAGATCCGAGCCGTCGGATGCACAATCCGACGGTGCGAACAACACGCATGTTGTGCACAACAGGCTCCCCCGATTCCTCTTATATGGCCGATAAAAAAAACTCTCTTATATGATGTATTTGTTGGGAAAATCTCGGCAATCACATAATATTCCAGAGAACAATTTCATTATCAATGATAAAATTTACAAGACTGAATCGAATTACAAAATACAATACAGTTGACAGAGTATAAGAACGAGATACGAACAGAGTTTTCAGGATATCGAACCGAGGCCTGTGTAATACCAGTCTCCTTAAGAAATATTCGCCGCCTACCGTGGGTGTTGTAGGTTGCGTTGACAACTTTCTCCCAGGGTTGGCTCGGCTAAACTGCAAGCCGTCAGAACACTACCGTCGATGCCTTGGCGAACTGACTATCGCCTGCCTCTCTCTCTCAAGAACGAATATAGGTATATGCTGGAATGCTGTGAGTTTGCTTGTGATTTCTCCAAGAACGTGAGCCTCCTTTTATAGGGTGAAGGAGGCAGGAGAGGTGTAATGCTGCCATTAACAAGCCATTGAATTCTGCCATGAAGAAGGAGGTTACGGGAGTAATACACCATCATGAGGAGGGTTACGGGAGTTACAGAATCCCACAATTCAATACGTCTATTGATTGTGGTGCGTCCAGATTCGACGAACCCGGAACGAGCACGGTTGCCTCGAGAGACCCTCCGGTAGCCCCGATTTCATTCATCTGAAATTCTGTAAATTTCCAACAGTATTAACATTGATGATCCAATCATAAACTTAGACTGAGCAGCAACATAAATATATTGTGGGAGAATAACTTATTTACCATAACATCTTACCATCGGGTAAAAAAACTTGTCTATTTTATAGGGTTCTACCCCATACTTTTTTTTTTTATGAAAAGGAGTTGTGATGTGATGAATGAAGAGAATAACTTATTCACGGAGGAGCCGTGAATTAATAAATTTTACGGAGCTCAATCTCATCCGTCCAAAAGTGTTTTGGACGATTCAGATTAAAAACAAACTATTAACGGTCAGAGATATTTATTAGGAAAAATGACGGCCAAGGACGTGTTTTGATAATTAATACCCGCTAAGGACAATTTTAGCATTAACAAATGTTCTTAGCTTGTCCTTAGTGGGTATTAATTATCAAAATACGTCCTGGGCCGTCATTTTCCCTATTTATTACCGGTAATAGTTTAAAAACATATTTCAACTATTGATTATCAAAACGAACGACTGAAATTACCCGGCTCCGTGAATAACTTATTCGCATGTAAAAAGAATGAAAAGAAGTTGGGAAAAAATGGAGTTTGGGGGGAACCATAAAAATATTATTAAAATGAATATGGGGATGTTACTTCAAAAAATGTAGAGGAAGAACATGGAAGATCGAGTCCTTGGTCTGAAAATAATGGCCCAGATTGGACATTAGTAGCATCTTTGTTGGAGTGATATGCTCTTTTTTCTTATCATCATGTGGCTCTTCATTTTTGGGGCTAAACATCATGTGCTCTTCTTATATCCTCTCTCTCTCTCTCTCTCTCTCTCTCTCACATGCCCAAAAGCAAACTATTCCATAATAATGTCTCGTTAATAATGGACTGGACTGGCTCCAATTCCACACTATTATAATGGGTCCTATTAGATAGACAATGAAAATGGGACGGATAGAGTATTTCGTTTGTCATAAGATGAAGTTGATCATGTCCCATTTACATTCTGTCAGTGCCCGGTTGTTGAAGATATGATTTTTTTTTTCTCCCTTGACGGTCAAGGGTGTTCAGACGAGCTATGTGCATCTCGATTAATTTCTTATTCGGTCTGGTCAAATTATAGCAGACTATCAACGCCGAGTCTAATAGATTCAAAAGAAATTATTTTCTAGCAACATGATCTCAAGAAATCGAAATCTGATTAATCATTAGAGAGCAAACTCACCAACTAATCGGACTAACCTTGGGGTTGATCGGTACTACTGCTACTACTTATATTCATAGAATTGATTTGGTGGATAGGAAGGGGAGTTAGCTAGATAGGATAGGATGCCATGTGGTGATGCCAGCGATCCCGTGATAGGTGCTTTTCTTTCTTTCTAGTTCCTCGTGGCAGTTCAGATCAGAGGCCTCTTTCACTATCCACAAATCTGATTGGACTGCCGGTCCGTTACGGGTATCAAGTTTACGAATTAACTCCATGACTCTGACTCTTGAGACTGGTGAGTTCTCCTAAATTTATAAAAAATTAAGTTGATTTTGTTCTTATTTGATTTTTTTTTTTGTATTTGTTAGTTTTGCGCTCAACTTTTGTGGATTATTGATTCGTCACGACGAGAGAAATCAAAAAATTAAAAAAAAGATTCACTTTTACCCAAGTATTTCGAGAAATAACCAATTTTTAGCAAAATTAGTGAAATAAGTTACTTATTTTGCTAAAAAATGGTTATTTTCCAAAATACTAAGGTAAAAGTAATTTTTTTTTACTTTTTCAATTTCTCTTATTGAGACGAATCAATAATTCACAAAAGTTTGACACAAAAATATCAAATGCAAAAAAAAATCAAATAAAGACAACTAACTTAATTTTTAAAAAAATTGAGCTGGCTTTCCCGCCAATTCTGGCTAAAAAAGCCACAGTGCTTTGGCTAAAAAAGCCACACTGCATAGGACGAAAATTACCAAAATACCCTGGCTTTATTTGGCTTCCCAACAGAAAGAGAGATAGTGAAAGCAAATGGCTTTTTCGGAAGAGGAGGTGGGGTCGGGATGGGGTGTGTGTGCCAGGAGGGGGTAAAAGCAAATGGTTTTTTCTAGGATAAGCCAATAAGTCAGGCTCAATTGTTTGTTCGAACAACCCTTAGTAAGTTAGGCTGCGTTCTTATGAACTTAATTTAAATCTGGGAGTTTTACTCACTATAAATATGCGCTCCATTTTCACGTATGACCCAAATCTAAAGTGAGTACGGAGTATTTTTCTAGTTCAACTTTCCGTACTCACAACAATGCCACCACCACACACACCGGAGGCGTCCAAAGTGTGGGATGCCCTCAGGTGTTTTATCTAGGCACTTAAAGCCCTCTCCATCTGGCTGTATGTTTCCAACTTTCAGTTGAAATCCCTTTTCCTATCCCTAATAAAATGTAATTTTGTTGATAAAAAAAAAGTGTGGGATCCACTCTTATTATAAGTGCGTGTGTATGTATTTGTGTGTGGTTATAGGAGAGTATTTTTCCCGTCCCATTCCGATGACTAGAAATGTTCACTTTGTAGAGCTCATCGACTAGAAGAAGAGTGCCCAAAAATCAGCTTGTTCGGATATTATTAAGTGTCTGATTGGTACACATTGGGGGGTTTTGATCCAGTGTTTCTGATTCATTCTTTTCAAGAATAAATGTTTCGATCATGAACTTAATGATATCAGATCGAGTTGATTTTTGGCACACTTCTTCTACTTGATGAGCTCTACAAAGTGAACGTTTCTAATCATCGGAACAAGACCGGAGCGGACCGGAATCGTCTGGGACAACACTAACCCCCAGTTCCGTTATATACTATTGTTGTAACGAAACTTCTTTCTAATTCATGTTTGTCATCAAGGAGTGCAATTTTGTTCACCCTCCTTAAAAGAGGGTAAACATTATCCTCTTTCTTATTGATTGAAATGGTGTAGGTCTCACCCTACAATACAGTTTTTGGTAAACATGATATCACTTTATGGTGAGATCAACATCATTTCAACAAATATGAAGGAATGTAATGTTCACCCTTTTAAGTTTTTTGTCATACGTTATTTATCAACGGAGGCTAGCAGGATATTAGTGTATTAGTCAACAGAGGGGTTCAAAGGCTATCCATAGCCCTAAACCCCAAACCTGCTTTTTGTGGGATTCAAACTCAGGTCACCACTGAGGAGAGAAATGAGGGTGAACAAAACTCAACTCGTCATCAAGTGCAGATAAGTGGCCTACCGTGGGCCTAAGGGAACGAGTAGATAAACCAAAGGAAAAATGACGGCTCAGGATGTGTTTTGATAATTAATACCCACCAAGGACATACTGAGAACATTTATTAATGAGCAAAATGTCATTAGCTGGTATTAATTATCAAAACACATCATTGGCCGTCATTTTCCCTATACCAAAATTGACCCAATACAGTGAAGAGGTGCGGGCTGTCCCTCTTCTTATTTGCATTTTTTCTGGTGGGCTGTTTTTGAGATGTTAGTCCAAATAATTTGGATACTTCAGGACCAGACCAACATGCTGTGCCATTAGATCAAGATGAATGAATGGCTTTAAGCTGATTGATGGATTCTTTTTCACAAATATTTGTCAACAATGGTGATCAATTACCTTAAATTTAGGGCCACATTATTTTTCTCTACTATTGTCCATACGTCCATAGTATTCTACCTGCGATTCTTGTCTTGTACAATTTCTGCATTATTTCCAAAAAAATTCAGAAAATAGGTGTGTCAGATTGCAGCATAGGATAGATAATTGAAATGATCTTTGAATACTTGGTGGACAAAATATGGTCAAAGGAAAATGATTGATGATCAAAACAAGATCAGAAGCTATGAAGGCTTTTGTAGCCTCCAGTCATTTCTTCGGTTTGAATAATGCTACTACTTTTATGGTCAAAGTGACGCATCTTTGGATATCCTAGACAAATTTTAAAGCATTTTATTGCAACGATTGATGTACTCTTTACAAGGCATATAATCTCGTAATTTCAAGTGCTCGTTTCAAAGCCCAATTGGACAGTATTTTAAAATGAAATGTAATAATCTATAATTCATTTTGAAAAAATAAATAAAATATAAATGTTGACAGCATCCATCTCGGATATGGGCCGCATGGCTTACACTTGACAATTATGAATGGATACAATACCAGCCTAGCATTACATGCATATTTCTCCAGAAAACGTAGCAATTCCCTTTTTTCTTACTACTACTAGCGCATACGAAGGCATGAGTTGAACAATCACAACACACAAATCAATACTGGGCTCGCGTGCAATATCTCAACCCCTGTCAAACGATTCCAACAACACAAAAACAATTGCTTAAGCATATCCATTGACCGGTTAACTTGAATCAGCGAATAAAGAACAAA
Source organism: Rhododendron griersonianum (assembly GCA_018127125.1). Classification (NCBI taxonomy): domain Eukaryota; kingdom Viridiplantae; phylum Streptophyta; class Magnoliopsida; order Ericales; family Ericaceae; genus Rhododendron; species Rhododendron griersonianum. The sequence goes on along the minus strand of CM030788.1, from coordinate 58,757,101 downwards.
CAATTTAGTGATCCCTAATTTCTGCATGCATGAAATGAAACACTTTAAACCTCATAAAATTCAAAGTAACTGAACAATTTGGACGCCCCAACCCGGCCCTCTACTCTCTCCAAATTACCCGACTCGGGATCCGCCACTTCCGGCACTCCAGAAAAGGAAGATGAAGAGCGGCAAGCCCACTTGATCCCTCACACCCCCATGAACAGTTCTAAAACTCGAGTTCGAGCTCAACTCGATTACTAAACGAGTCAAGTCGAACCAAGCCTAAACGAGCCGAGCCTCGAACTACTATCAAACAGCTCGGTTCATTGGCAGCCCATCATCTATGGTCACAAAACGTCATTACTGTATTAAGCACGTGATTTCTTTAATCCAATTTGTGCCCTTGTATTTTCCTGCGCAGTTGGCCTTTTGGAATCACAATATTATCATTTTCAAGCTTTAAGGTGGTATGAGGTTCAGGTGCTGCCTCTGAGTATATAAATTCCCCGTGCCTATTGACTAGTAACTTTCTCCCCATATAATTCGCCCATCCATTACCATAAAAAATCACAAAACAGTATGTTAACCATTGAAAAACAAAACCTTGTTGGCCAATACGTAGCGTGTTAACAGCTTCCTGATCGCCTACCTCCACAAGATATACCCAACTACAAATTGTCTAAAATAATCCAGAAAACGAAGTTTGTATGGCATATAATACTACTATCCTCTCTCTCTCTAGACAAGAACTAGCAGGGTGTTAAAAGCAAAGCAGGAGGCCAATCAGGCAATGCGCTTAGAGTGAGAAAGAAGAAGATGGAGAAGATAGAGCATAAAACAGTAAGCGTGAATGGCATAAACATGCACGTAGCAGAGATAGGTGAAGGCCCAGCAGTGCTGTTTGTTCATGGTTTCCCGGACCTCTGGTACACATAGCGTCACCAGATGCTCTCCCTATCCTCCCAAGGCTACCGCACAATCGCCCCGGATCTCCGCGGTTACGGGGAATCTGACGTGCCGCCTTCCCCAACTAGTTACACTGCCCTCCACATCGTTGGCAACCTAGTTGGCCTGTTGGATGCTCTGGGCTTGGATCAAGTCTTCCTGGTAGGCCATGATTGGGGGGCTATTATTTGTTGGTACTTCTGCTTGTTCCGGCCCGATTGTATCAAGGCCCTGGTCAACATGAGTGTTGCGTTTCGGCCTAGGCATCCTTCTATAAAGCCCGTAGAAGCAATGCGAGCTATGATGGGTGATGGATACTATGTCTGCAGGTTTCAGGTGATCTTATTTCTCCAGTATTTGACTGTATTTGGCATGTCAGATTTCCAACAAGGCCGTGTCGTCCAAAATGGATAAACTCTGTAGACTATGTTTTCCTTTTCCGTATGCTTATCGTAGTTCATCAACTCAGTTTGACCTTGCTCTTTCTTCACACTCTCTCTCTCCACATGATTGCCTCACAGGAGCAAATACATATTTAGAGGCTCCTAGATATATTAATATAGCCAAATACATGAAACAATGCATTTATTGACCCCTCATCTATGTACATGAATCTTCGCCTTGATACATGTCTTCTAATATATACACGACCTCTACTATGTATATATCATGTATATAAACCAATTTTTAGAATACCGAATTGCCTAAACTCAATCCAATACTCTCCACCACACCAAATTAGAATCTACATCATAAGATATTTTCCCAGGCATGTGGCGTTTATGCCAATGGTAATGCTTTCCTTTTCAAAACCGTGAATTAAACCACTAAATGAAACAATTGGGATATAACCGTTAATTATACCACCAAATGAAACAATATGGATATTGTAGGAACCTGGGGAGACAGAGAAGGACTTTGCACAGATTGATACAACGATACTGATGAAAGCACTACTTTCAAGCCGCAATCCAAGCCCACCTTGTGCTCCTAAAGATAAAGGATTCGCGGACTACATGCAGGCTCCATCCACGTTGCCCTCATGGTTGACTGAGGAAGACATAGATTATTTTGCCACCAATTATAGGCACAAAGGTTTCACTGGAGGACTCAGCTACTACCGCGCACTAGACCTGTATGTACTTGTGCTAGAATTTCTACCACATGAGTATGTAGTAGGGGTTAGTTTCAATCTTTTGTTTCTTGGATTACAGGACCTGGGAGCTCACAGCAGCTTGGACAGGGGCACAGATAAAAGTGCCAGTGAAATTTATTGTAGGGGACTTGGATACAACTTATAACACCCCCGGTGCCAAGGAATATATACACGAAGGTGGTTTCAAGAAAGACGTGCCTCTTCTGGAAGAAGTGGTGGTGATGGAAGGAGTAGCTCACTTTATCAACCAAGAAAAGCCAGAGGAAATCAGCGCTCATATATATGAGTTCATTCAGAAGTTCGGAAACTAATAGCCAATAGTTCTCTCTTGGTGGCATGTCCTTGGAAGCTAATAAGAAATATTCTCCAAGAAATAAGAAGCTAAAGACTCAATGAACAAGGTGCTCACTAAGGGATGGTCATAGGGTAGCTCGTGGTGATATAATATCGATCAGTATTTCTTTTCAGAATGCTGCAACTTCTTTTTTAATCCAAATTTCCTCTATTTCTTCAACGTCATTTTCTTACTGACTGGTCCACTGATGGTTGCGTGCCAAGAATTGAAGGTAGGGGGCTAATGGCTATCATCAGGGCCGGCTCTGAGCCGAGACGAGCAAGGCGGCGGACTTAAGCCCCCAAATTTTGGATCAAAATTAGGGCCCAGATAGGTATAGCCAGATATGTAATATATATTTAATCTAGCACATATATAACAAATAAGCTAGCTAGCCTAGTGGAAAAACTTAGTTCCTCTACCCAAGAGGTACATGGCTCAAGTCTTAGGAGCCTCTTTTTTTCTTCTCCATATGAATATTTTTTTTCCCTCATAAGTTCATCTTAGGCCCCGAGAATCTCAAAGCTGGCCCTGGCTATCATAGATTGAGATGATGGTTTGAGGTTGGGCTAGGACGAGGACTAGGCCCACATTTAATGCTTAACTAACCACGCAATTAAGAGTAAAAAAGTCTAAGCACACAAACCCCTTTAACAAAGGATAATTATTGGGGGGTCGTGGGGTGTGATCATGTGGCATCTGAACCCCCTTCACAACCACAAAATCATGTAGACCCCAAACCCAGTGTATGGGTACGGAATAATGGAACCTTATAAAGCCTTGGAAAATTTATCTCCTAATGAAACACATACAAGTTGGCATTAGGTAATCAAGTAATCGACTCTCGGTTAAGGATAAATTTTGGGATTCTAAATAGCAGGATTGCACAGCCAAAGTATAAATAAACAGCCGTATTAGAAGTAGATTAACATGGACTTTCTAAGAATGCTCCTTCCTAGACACCAAATATGGATGCAAATCTTGCATATATATATATTTAAGTCGCATCAACAGAAACTATGGGTTAAGGTTAAGGGGTCTACCAAAAATGACAATATTACCTCTCTTGGTCATAATTAGAAAAGACAAATTTCCAAACTATCATTCTTTCTTAGTTCTTACCATCTATCATGTGCCTCTGACAAAATGATCTCAGCATAATAAACCCTCCCGACAGAAATTGGCATGTTATTTCAAAGGTAAAAATGGCATCCAACATATAACAGCAAAGTAGCCTGGAACCTAACTTATAGGCATCGGCTTGTTTTGTAGTGACAAAGAGTTAGACAATTACAAAACCATGGCTACTATTTTTTGGAAAGAGATGTCTTATTCTGGTTACATATATGAACTTTAATCAGACTTACAAGAACATGGCATGAACAGATAACAAGGTCGGATCAAAACCTCTGGATGAAATCATATATGTGTGCACTGATTTCTTCTGGCTTTTCTTGGCTGAGAAAATGAGCTCCTCCTTCCATTACAACAAGTTCCTCCAAAAAGGGAACAAGTTTTTTGAAAGCACCACTGTGAATATATTGCTTGGCACCTGGGGTAGTATACGTCACATCCTCGTCACCCACAACAAATTTAACCGGCACCTTTATTTGCGACCCGGTCCATGGTGCTGTTAGCTCCCAAGTTCTGCAACAATAGGAAAATCATCCGAAAATGAAGTTACCGGGCTCGCATATACAGACCCTCCTTCCTCCATTAAACGAAAAAAGAAAGCTAAATTTCATGCCTAATCACTGACCTCAAAATAAAAACCGAATCCTATAAGAATTTATAGTCTAAAGAAATGATCATTGCTCTGAAGAAATATATGATGCCGCTCTCCTTGTCCTATTAGTCTTTGTAACAATTTCAAAGATTAATGAAATTTATTTTTTGCTGTTCAAAAAAAATTGCTCTGTAGAAATCCACATATACGATAATCCTCTTGCATTTCAACTAAACAAGTGCATGGATATAATTTCCTATATTCATGCATGGCACCTAGTATGTGATACACAAGCAGAAAAGTTCTAAAGAAGTGCCAAACAGAACTTACAAGTCCAAAGCTCGGTAGTAATTTAATCCACCAGTGAAACCTTTCTGGGTAAATTTGGTGACATAATAATTGAGATCTTCTTCCGAAAGCCAAGAGGGCAAGTCAAATGGAGTATGGGGTGAACCACCAAATCCCACTTCCTTAGGCACACAAAGGGGACCAGGTGTGCGAGATAAGAAAAAATACTTTATCAGTCTTGCGGTATCAACGCGGGAAAACTCTTCCTCTGCCTCACCAGGTTCCTACAACACAAACCAAAAAAGGAGAACATCTTTAAGGTGGTGCCTTAGGAATGAGAGCCGTATCCTCATATCTAGCCAGTACATAAAAAGGAGAGAACTTATCTACATGGTACTAAACTTGCTCTAACCACCTTCAACAAATATTGGAATGTGCTGCCTTGATTCCTCCATTCATACAACAAAGAGTGGTAGAAAAGATAATGAATCTGTGCTCGAATTAACCATGTCATTATAATGAAGCATCTCATTCCACAAAATAGTCAAATGCATATGTTCCCTTATCTCTTAAGGGATTGGCATTGGTACACAAACCTTAGTTTGCCATACTCTATGGGTGTTTTGGCTGTGAAACTAGAGAACATAATAACCAAACAAGCACGGCATTCAGACATGATTCAACTACATTCGTACAACCCCAATATTCATACTAGCATAGCAGAACTTCATTTTGAGTAAGATAAGTCTAAAAAGACATATCATTACTGCTAAGAATTGAACCAATTAAATCGCACCACTACACTTCTTCCAAACAAAATAACTAATACACGGGAATCTGCAAAGCGTATAAAACCAAAATTAGACAGTTCGAGCTATATATTGGACAAAATTCACCACAAAAGATTACTTACAGTAGAATACGCCAAATACTCAGAGTCCCAGCTAAATTGGACAGTTCTCCGATTAGGACTTGCAAACGAATTGAGCTACTCGAGTTTGAGCTCGTTTTTGTTCAGAAAACCAAGCTTGAACATTTCTTTAAAGCACGTTAAGCTTTCAAGCCGAGCTCGAACAAAGCTACTACTCGGCTTGTTTGGCTTATGATGCATAATAAATTCAAACGACTCGAGGTCGGCTCGTGTTCAGCTCGATTAAAAGCTTGTTTGAGATCAATTTGTCTCATAAATAAGCTAAGCTCGATTAAAATCACGGTGCTTGAAGGAACCAGAAATCACCTGAAATCTGCACATATAATAGTCATCACCAAACGCAGCTCTAAGTGACTGAATTGGTTTTCTCGAAGGGCTCCTCGGATGGAACACAACGCTCAAGTTAACCAAAGCCCTAACCCGGTCGGGCCTGAACAAGCACAAGTACCAGGCCATATTGGCCCCCCAGTCGTGGCCCACCAGGAAGACCCGATCCAGTCCCAGTGCATCCAACAGGCCCACGATATCGCCGACGATGTGGAAGGCGGTGTAGCTGGCGGCGGAGGGCGGCGCGTCAGTGTCGCCGTAGCCGCGCATGTCCGGGGCGATTGCGCGGTAGCCGCGGGAGGAGAGGGAGAGCATCTGGTGCCGCCACGTGTACCAGAGGTCAGGGAAGCCGTGTAGGAATAGGACAGGTGGACCGTCGCCGATTTCTGCTACGTGCATGTTTATGCCGTTCACGAATATGGTGCTGTGCTTTATCTTCTCCATCTCTCTCTCTCTCTCTCTCTCTGAAGAAGAAGAAGAAGAGTTTTGCTGATTTTGCTTTGGAGTTCAAAGCTTCCACTGTAAATGGTTTTTGGAGGAGAAAAGAGAAGTTTGATTTTGCTTTCCTTTCGGTCTTTCTGACTCTTTGGGGATAAATGTTGTTGGTGGGATAATCACATTTCTACCTCAAATCAGATTTTATTGGATCTTTTTAAGATTTTCTTGGATAAAGGTTGACTTAAAAAGAAAGAATATACTCCAATCAGAGAATAGGTGAATAATTCATGCATACTTCATAAAGCATTTGCTTCGAATAGTGTTTTCAAATGGGTTGTTCGTAACGTGGGTAGCAAATAATTTGGCACATGGTTTCTATCTCCTCTTTTTCTTCTTTTTTCCAATGGTATGGTTTGTTCGGGGTCAATCTACGCGTATCTTAATTAATTCACTTTTCAGTTCGGTCAAAGACAAGTCATTCACTATTTACCAAAAATTACTTTCTTATGACTTGACGGGTTAAAGTCAAACCATCCATTTTCCATTTTTAGTGATTCTTGTGACAAACTGTTATCGTGGATTCAATCTAATTTGATTCCAGAATATTCCCTGATTATGAAGTCTACAGACTACAAATTTAAAAGTATTTAACCACGCTAACCATTAACCAAAGAACTTTCTTTCCAACCTTTATTGTTTTCATTAGCCTGAACTCATTCTAGTGCAGCAACTTATTAGTACGGGATTGCAGTGTAACTCAAATAGGCTCTTCGAGATGAGAAATTTTTCAGTGCCGGGTGGGCACGGGACACGTGGTGCCCGCGCACCATCTCGGCTTCATTGGACAGCCGAGATGGTGCCGGGCACCACGTGTCCCGTGCCCACCCGGCACTGACAAATTTCTCCTTCGAGATAGCATCCTCACAATTCAAATCATTCATTTATAAGTTTGTCAAACACTTTATTTGTACAAAAAGTGAACTACATGTATAGAAAAAGAAATGTTGACGTGATTCGCAAAATAAACTGTAAAACAAATCTCTCTCCATAATTTTGAACGGACGTAGTGTTCAATGAACTTTATCAAATGAGCAGTTCGGACTCTGATGATAATATTTCAAAGAGCCCATCAACAAGCTATACAATCCCATGGTGCATTTGCGACCCCTTGTCCGCTTTTTTCCTCTGTTTTGTTGGGTATTATGGATCCAAAGACCACATCAATCCAGACAGTTCGGGCTATCTATAAACAGAATCATAGCTTTCAATTCCCAATCCTTCAATTCCACGCTCAAGCTAGCTAGCAGCTAGTGCCGCTTGTGCCAATGGATGCTCAAACTAAACATGATTAACCATGATGGATAAAATTCCATTAAAATGGGTGGAAGAGAACATAATATGCAGATGTTTCTTTACTCTTACTTCCCACAGATTGAATAGTTAAGTTCCAGGGGCCCGAATTGGTTGCCCTAACAAGGTGGACATCATCTTTTAGGAACCGAAACAAGTTATTTTCTGAATGGCATATCCATAACTGAAAAATATGACGAATCAATCCCTGATAGACAGACATGTAATAATTTCCAGCTCCAACAACTAAGGACAACACAAATGCTGAAAACCTGCTACAATATTGAGAATGTCTGAAAGACAGAAAAACAGAAAACAAAATACTCTCCAAGACTAAAAGGGTGGACAAAATCCTTCGCTTAGAATAATAGATCAGTCTGTGTAGCAACCACTGCCAAGAGCTCAGTTTCTGAAGCCTCTACTGTTCCTTCTTCCTCTGGCCTTCTCAAATTTCCTTCCCTTTGCTCGCACATAAGGCTTAGTATGGCTGTGCGGCACACCAGGAGCCTTGCCAAAGTGTTTCACTGCTTCGCGAGAATTCTTTGGGCCTCTAAGGAGAACCTGCACCACATGGCCACAGAGATTGGTTTGTGAGAACTGCCTCTAAAACCATGGAAGTAAAGAATAAACCGAGTTAGAGAATGTACAAAAAAAAATACAAAAACACAGAACTGGTTGAGAATCAAGGTTTTGAGTGTATAGATTCACTCTTACCACACTAGACCAGATCGGAATTGGAAAACATATTTATCATTGCAGGAAGAGAGTACATAAATTTCATTTCAAATTCATTAGCTTAGTCAGTCATAATAGTACAAAGAATTGAAATCTTCAGTAGTTATATTAGTGGTCACAGGGAAAAAAGGTTAACACAAGTATCATTACTTGTTCATTACAAGCATAAACTCCGGTCCAGCTCCGTGCAGTTTAGAACATAAGATTAACACAAGTATGCAACACCAACAAGTGATTGTTAGTTACAACATCTCACAGACAAAAACTAAGTATGATTGCAAGACATACCGTGTTCTGCCCAAGTGGGGCTCTAAGAGCAAGCTGGTCAAATGTAAGGCACTCCCCACCTGCCTTCTCAATCCTCGCTCTTGCAGTTTCTGTGAACCTCAGTGCAGTCACTTTCAAAGGAGGGACTTCATCCACCCGGATGTCATCAGTTATGGTCCCAACAACTACTGCAATCCTACCATCCTGGTATCAAACCAATAGTGATCAAATGTAGGAAAATAAAACAGAATATCCCAAGGGGACAATGTAAAGAACAATATAAGAAGATTTAAAGCTGATAAAGAAATGGAGCTATCTTTCTACAACAGAAAAGCATTTTGTTCTCTTCGGTCTATTAATCCTGGAACATTGTGGAAATATATCCCTCCTCTCACATACAGGCAGGGGCCACTGTGGGAATATATAGCTATTTCAAGAGATACAGGGGAAACTTTGTGCAAGTGGACGTGAGGTGTGTAAGAGTATCTCCTAACTCTTCTAAATGACTCAAAACCAAATTCTACGTAAAAAAACGTCTACACTTACTCCAGTTCTCGACTTGAACTCGTAGCAGATTTATTTTTACTCAAAATTTTCACCAAATCAAGGTAGACTCAAATCTTTTCTCAACTTCACTTTACAACTATGCCACTAAAGTACCTTTTACTCAGCTGATCAAAAAAATAAGTAGCTTTTACTCAAAATTTGTGCTTATATGTGGGTTTATGGTTTATCCACTTGAGTACTTCCTACCAAATGAAGCTTTTGAATACAGTTCTACTCAAATTGAATAAAATTTTGAGCAAGGGCTGGACTTGGGGTTATGACTCGTGAACATATCCCCATTTCCTACTCATGAGGGCACGATACATGACTGATCTCGCTATTCAAAATTACAAACTGAAGTGCTAAACAATTCATCAATTTGCATATTTTCAAATGGTATATTTCCTTGTTAATCGAATAGAATAGCCAGCAAGTATTGATCATGTCTGGGAGAGAGAGAGAGGTGCACCTTTCCCTCGGTGAAACGAATCAAACGAGAGAGAGAAATGGGAGGCTTGTTGACCTTGCTCATGAAAAGTCTCTTCAGTATCACGGCGTTGAACTTGCTTCCCGTCCTCCTCACAAGGAAGCGATACAGCTGATCAAATATCAAGCAAAAAACTTATGAACCTTATTTCAAAACAAGTTGAAGATGTATGAACCATAGTATATGAGCAGTGAGAGAGAGAGAGAGAGAAGATACCTTGACGATGAGCTTGAGATAGATATCTTGGGATTTGGGTGCGGTCCGCTTAGTCCTCTTGCTCTTGCCACCAGCTTTCAGATCGATACCCTATTATCGCAGTTGTTCGAAGAAGAAAATGTTAACAGAAAACAAACAGATGCAGGAAGAAACACACTGGTGTAGATTTTTCGAAGGGTTTTTGAGCAGGAGATACCATGGCTGTTGCTGTTGCCCGCCGCGACTGCTGGAGCGACAATGTGATCTGAAGGAGAGAGGCTAGGGTTTTGGAGTTGGGATTTTATGTTGGTAGATAGGGGAAAAAGTAGGGCTGCATAACCAGATGGGCTTTCATGGGTTTGCGCCAGATCCGTTGTAACCATATGGGCTTTCAAGGCTTTGGGCCAGATCCATAACCAGAAACCAGCCGAGATTTGATATCCACTCGCGCAACCGAAAAGCCCAAGTCCCTGTTCGATTTGAGTTTTGAAGGAGACTTTTTAGAGTAATAAGTGAAGAGAGATACATAGAGAAAATTTATTAAAAATCGTGCCTATAAATTTTGAGTACCCAGAACGAACAAGTCGGGGACTGCTTGAAGGACTCGGGGAAAACTTTTCTGAAAGAAAAAAAAAAGATCATTTTCTTGAAGGAAGAAAATAGAAATAGTACAGTAGTTGTTCATGTTGCAAATTCGAAATGGCGCTTTAAGGTATCTTTAGTAATCTCTATTATAAAACATAGGGGTGTGGGGATAAGTTGTTGGAACGGCTTAGATTAATTTGATCCAAATGCTGTAGTGCATCCTCCCACTTTCCGATTAAGTGCTTATGGTTTTCACCTAAATCACACAACTGTCATCCCCTTCCAACCGGGATACGTAGTGACGTAGGCACGGACTGGCACTAGTCTTCTACAAAACATATTGCTATAGAGGATGATAATTGACCTGGTTTGATTGGTTGGCTAAGTTTAAATTACAAGGATTGATGCACCCATTAAAAATCCGACTACATTAAAACTGCATTTCCCAAGGCATTTGTATTTTCCTTTGCAACAAATATAAGGTAGTCGGGAGACTATTGAAGATATGATAGGTCAAAGAAATGTTAATAATTCATGTGTTCATTACTGAAATGCAGCAATGTCTTGAGGGCTCGTTTGATAACAGGGATAGATGGTTGGGATTTGTAAGGAGATGGGATTAGGATTGGGATTGGTAATGAGAAGGGATTGATAAGGAGATGGGATTGGTGATGAGTATGTTTGTTTGAGATGGGATTAGGTGATGGAATTGATAGTATACATTTCCATTTTTGCTTGAGACCTCTACTAATACCCCCTAATACCATGTGCTAGAGGCCTCTACAAATACCCCCTAATGCCAAGCTCTCAAGCCCATGGGATTGTTAATCCACACCCCTTTTTTGTTACCAAACATGTTATTATGAAACCCACGGGATTGGTAGTCCAATCCCAAGGCCTAGTATGGTTATCAAACGGGGCCTGAATACTTTACCAACATTGGTTGTCAAACGACGCATCAATAACTAAGTAGCTTCAACTTTCGATGGTATTATGAGCAAAAAATATACAGTACAATGTGAGACTTGACATTGTTAGCTTTAACAGTCTTTTAAATAAATAATTAAAATTTGATATGATAAATTTTGATTATTCACTTTTAATTATTACTACACTGTGATGCTCTAATCAAATAGAAAGACCATTTATCAGTTACAGATATTATCCATATAGGTAGAACATTTACTTGTTGGCAACCTACCAAAAATGGAATAGAGAGATTAGCAATAGAGAGATTAATACCCCAAATCATACTGTAATTACCAGATTACCCATTCTATAAACACAGGACCCCCAGTAAGCTGAGATATGATTCCAGGTTTTCCCGTCATTTCCGTTGTATTTTTAGTCAATGAAATTTCCTCCGTGTCTCTCTCTCAACTTTATGGTAAAGTCTAAACCACATTCTCTTCCCTGTCCCCTCCATGATTTCTAATCACCTAAATCCACTCCGTTCCTGACGCCTCCGTCCATCCAGCGGTTGCTCGCCGTTTACCCTTCCACCAACCGCAAATCCGACCATGCAGGCCTCCAAGACCCGCCGTAAAGTCGCCCCAACCGCCGCCGATGGAGACTCCGGCGACAAACTCGACCAGCTCCTCCTCTCCGCCGCCATCTGCAACGGCGAGGACCTCGGCCCCTTCGTCCGCAAGGCCTTCTCCTCCGGCAAGCCCGAGACCCTCCTCCACCACCTCCGCCACTTCTCCAAGTCCAAAGAATCCGAGATCGAAGACGTCTGCAAGGCCCACTACCAGGACTTCATCACCGCCGTCGATGACCTCCGATCCCTCCTCTCCGACGTCGATTCTCTCAAATCCGCTCTCCACGCCTCCAACTCTCAACTCCAATCCGTCGCTGGCCCTTTACTATCCTCTCTCGACTCCTTCGTCGAAGCCCGCGAGGTCAGCCGCAACGTCACCCTCGCGCTAGACTCCATAACCACCTGCGTTCAACTAACCGAGCTTTGTACCCGATCTAACCTCCACCTATCGCAAAACAACTTCTACATGGCTCTAAAGTGTGTCGACTCGATCGAGCGAGACTTCCTCTACAAAACGCCTTCGTCGACGCTCCGAACGATGCTCGAGAAGCACATCCCGGCGATTCGATCGCACATCGAGCGACGAGTTAATAAAGAGTTTGGCGATTGGCTGGTTGAGATCCGTATCGTGAGTCGTAACTTAGGACAGCTGGCGATCGGGCAAGCGTCGGCGGCGAGGCAGAGAGAAGAGGAGCTGAGAATGAAGCAGAGGCAAGCCGAGGAACAGAGTCGACTCAGCCTGAGAGACTGTGTTTACGCTTTGGAAGAAGAAGATGACGATGGTTTGGGTGGGATAGGCGATGATAATAAGGATGGGTATAGTAACGGTGGGAATGGTATGTTAGGGTTTGATTTGACTCCTCTGTATAGAGCTTATCATATACACCAGACGTTAGGGCTTGAAGATCGGTTCAAACAGTATTACTTTGAGAATAGAAAGCTTCAACTGACTTCGGATTTTCAGGTATCGTCGATGACACCTTTTCTTGAATCTCACCAGACGTTTTTCGCTCAAATTGCTGGTTTCTTTATAGTTGAGGATCGAATTTTGAGGACCGGAGGGCAATTGATAACGAAAATGGAAGTGGAAAACTTGTGGGATACGGCTGTGAGTAAAATGTGTTCTGTATTAGAAGATCAGTTCTCTAGGATGCAGACAGCTAATCATTTGTTGTTGATTAAGGACTATGTGAGTTTGCTAGGGGTGACTGCGCGCGGGTATGGGTACCCAGTTGATGCTTTGCTTGATGTGTTGAGCAAACATAGAGACAAGTACCACGAGTTGTTGCTGTCGGATTGCAGAAAACAGATTGCGGAAGTGCTTTCTGCTGATAAATTTGAGCAGATGTTGATGAAGAAAGAATACGAGTATTCAATGAATGTGCTTTCGTTCCATATACAAACTTCGGATATAGTACCTGCATTTCCATATGTTGCGCCGTTTTCTTCTACGGTTCCTGATTGTTGTAGAATAGTACGGTCCTTTATTGAGGACTCTGTGAGTTATATGTCGTACGGTGGGCAGCTTGATTTCTATGATGTCGTGAAGAAGTATTTGGACCGGCTTCTGACTGAGGTGTTGGATGGAGGGTTGTTGAAGATCATTAATACCTCCATCCATGGGGTCTCTCAAGCCATGCAAGTGGCAGCAAATATGGCTGTACTGGAGCGTGCTTGTGATTTCTTCTTTCGTCATGCAGCACAGCTTTCTGGTGTTCCTTTGAGAATGGTGGAGAGGAGCAGGAGGCAGTTTCCTCTGAACAAAGCCCGTGATGCCGCTGAAGAAATGCTTTCTGGGTTGCTTAAACAAAAGGTAGATGGTTTCATGACATTGATTGAGAATGTGAACTGGATGGCCGATGACCCTCCTCAAAACGGGAATGAATATGCAAATGAGGTGATTATTTATTTGGAAACTCTGGTTTCTACTGCTCAGCAGATATTGCCAGTTCAAGTTCTTAAAAGAGTTCTACAAGATGTTCTTTCGCACATATCCGAGATGATTGTGGGGGCTTTACTTGGGGAACCAGTAAAGAGGTTTAACATAAATGCTATCATGGGGATTGATGTAGATGTTAGGTTGCTGGAATCATTTGCAGAGAATCAGGCTCCACTTTTGTCAGAAGCTGATGCAAATCAGTTGAAAGCTGCACTTATTGAGGCTAGGCAACTGAGTAATTTACTCTTGAGCAATCACCCAGAGAATTTCCTGAATCCAGTAATCAGGGAAAGAAGTTATAATGCTTTGGACTACCGGAAAGTAGTGATCATTTCAGAGAAATTAAGGGATCAATCAGATCGGCTATTCGGGACCTTTGGAACAAGGGGATACAAGGCGAACCCAAAGAAGAAGTCTCTTGATGCATTGATAAAAAGACTCAAGGATGTGAACTGATTTTATACATTCCTGTACGTATGTCTTTGTACTACTTTCCTCATAATTTCTGTTGATTGTGATTAGCATTACCTTGTAGTGTTTCATTCCAAATTTGATTTTCTTGCCCTCAAGTCTTGCAAATTGTTCATCTTTTGATAGTGTCATGAGAAACACAAATTTCATTCTGTATGTACTGCCTCACCTTGTATTGTTTGGTATTATTTATTTTTCTAAGTTCTGTAGATATTCTGCTGCTCCAACCTTCTTAAATTGTTGGCCAAATCCTACAGGCTTAGTGTAATGCTGTCCCAATGTCCACAACTTACATGCTTAGTGTAAGTGGGTAGTGGGACACAGCTTAAGTACTATGTCATTGCATTTCGGTGATTCGTTCGTTTGCTGATATTTGCCCTTTAGCTCATTCTATTTTACCTTCTTACTTTGGAATTTTTTCTCTTCGAGTTGTGTTTGTATGTTGTAGTGGAGTTTTAGTTGATACTTCCTTATGTCACGAAGGAAGCACATGGATGTGCACCAAAGAAGGAAAGTTACGGATAATTATGCCGTTCAGCACAAGCCTGCCTATGGCCATGAGTACCAACCCACTTCGTTCTCTCTATAAGCCATCCTCGTCATACTCACTCACTAGAATCTCAAATATTTTCCTACTATGAGGGGGCACATGAAATCCTAGACTCCATGCTAATAGGAAACGCTACACATATTCCGGACCCTGCAATCGAGATTCTAACCCAGTAAATGTTCATGTTCCAACCGTATGATTGTATTGGCCCATAGAAGCCTAGACATAGACTCTAGAATCTAACACATCATTTGAAGTTGAAGGAAGGAATTGACTTAGCCCTTGTTTGGTAGATTAAAACAAGAGCCTTTATCTTATTTTGGCTGATAGAAAGATTTGTCCTACGATTCTGATCCCCGTTACATGTTCTGACTTTTATGCTGAGATTATGGTCCTTTTTAAAAACAGTTACAAATTATGTGGCTTTCATTGATGGTGTTAATAAGTGATTGGAGCCCCCTTAGTAGTTGAGAGATACGTAAGATGGATCAAATTACCTTGAGAAAATCTTAAACTTAGATGTCAGGATGGACAATTCATCAAGTTTGATGACTCCGAAAACCTTACGGTGCTCACAATTTTGAGCATTTTAGGTAGAGGGGAATGTGTGTTTGCGTAGTTTACCATTATTTTCACTAAACTAGGTGAATATTTCTTGGACGCAAAAGACTGGTGCATATTACTCCCTCCGTCCCACTTTGTTGTGCTTGTTTCATTTTTGATACCTCACACAAAATTGTCTATATCTCACAATCTAAAAGGAAACATGCACAACAAAGTGGGACGGAGGGAGCATTGATCGTACTGTTGGGGAAGCAATGACAGCCTGCTCAGTATATCCTCAAACGCTATACAAGTACGTATAGTAACTCTTGTTACAGCATCGAGTTTAAGTTAAAACTTAAAAGGCTTATTAACCCATTCCCTGGTTGGAAAGTTGCTATCTGTGCATTGCATATTTGACATCTCTTGAGCTTTTACCAACTCTCACATAACGTTGATAAGCCTCTAAACATTACACTTCTTGCTTCAAGCTTGATTGGATGTGTTTATTTGAGGGTTGAGAGAAGATCAAATGAGGATGATATGCCTGCAAAATCCCACAATTATATTTTCACCAAAGAGTTGATTCCGCCGTATCAGGTAAATACTTGAGATCACAGACTTCTCTCCCCTGGCAACTAGCTTTTTTCGTTTTCCTTCCGTGGTAACTCGAGTTCATTGGAATTTCATTGTACAAAAGCAGGGGTGGTATTTCATTGCTTTATCTGTTGAGCTTGGTTCTTGGCTTCTTGGAAAAAATTTTGGTCTTTGACTATTGAGTTGCATTTTCACTTTAGCTAATGATATTGTTAGCAATGTGTTTCAAACACAGGTACACGTAAGCTAGTTCGGACACCTGAGATCAAGAAAATACAGAGATAGGTGCACGAAATCTGAATCAGCAACATTTGAAGTTCACTAGTTTAGTATTCGAGCTGAAAATGGGATTCCTTCAAAAATATTCACAGAACCGGTCCGAGAATCGACTCTTGAAATGTAACTGGTGCAAATTGCCAGATTGCACAACAATCAACAAAAATAAGACTCCCTCAACCGTACTGTTATTATTATTTTAATGTAAAATTAGACTTTTGTCGACTTGAATATTTACTTATGCATCTTATAGTATTTTGATTTTGATAGTCAGTGTCCATTGACTTTTTATACTGTATTAGTTTTCCAACAAGATAAAGTTAATTATAATTTATTCGTCTTCTATTTTTTACTAGTGCATAGTGATGAAAGATAATGAGACCTCTTCAAAAAAAAAGATAATGAGAAAATAATTCTTCGTTTCGAGGTCTAATTCTGTTTCCAATACTAATGCCCTAATAGGGAAAATAAAGAGAAAAATATTTAAAGAGCGATTAAAGGATATACGAAACTACTTGTATAACTTTTTGCCAAAAACGATGATAAAAAAGAATATATGGTGGATTGAAAATGATTTCAGGATCAAATAATTTGAATGAAAAATGGAAGATTGGATCAAGCACATGCACATATCAGATTGAGCTGATTTTATACGGGCCCATTCAGTTTTTAAAAAAAATTATTGAACGGCTCGAATAATTCGCGCAGAACCCAGAGTGGACCCCGTGTGCCCGTCAGTAGGCAAAGCCGCAAAGGGACACGGGGTCTTATAGTGCACAGCTACACTACAAAAGTTATAGTGCGGCATCCGAGTCGTCCATCTCGACAATCAATGGTCTTGATTTCATCTTGGCAATGGATGATTCCGATATACAAAGGCCGAGATGAAATCTAGATCATCGATTGCCAGATTGACGGCTTAGATGCGCACTACAACCCTTTAAGTGTGGCTTTGCATTACAAGAAACCCCCTTCTAGAACGATCACTTTTAAATTGGGAAATGAAACCCGTTTACACTAATGAATAAGTTAGGGTGAAAGAAGTTGTTGATTACGAGTTGTTAGTTATTGATACTAATTAATAATAAGTTGTTGTTTAGTGTGAACAAGATGCAATTTTAATTGTTGATTGTGAGTGAAATAATGTGAATAAATTGTTAATTAGTGTGAACTTGATGCTAAAATGTCAAACTTTGTTGATTAATGATGTGAACATGCAATTTTGACACAAATTAATAAAAAAAATTAGCGTGAACAGGGTAAAGTTACCTGCAACAGAGAAATTTTCCAGTGCCGGGTGGATATATCCCACATGATACCCGTTTAGTATATTCGGGCCGTTCAATAACTTTGGATGGTTCGAATTAAAAATCTCTCCTCTCTCACCCCAACACTTTTCCTCTCTTTTTTTTTCTCTCCAAATCTGAGCCGTTCAAAAATGCAATGGACAGTTCGGATACGCCGAGTGGACACCACGTCGTACCCACACAGGACTGAAAAATTTTCCCATGAAACATACGTGCTGTCACCCGTCTCGGTTAGGGTCTCCACTTGTTTATGCACCAACTTTCCACCCCACCCCCTCTTTATGCATATAAAACAAAACCAAACCCCATCAAAATCCGATAGTCGCCGATCAGATTTCTAGAGAGAGAGAGAGAAATGGATTGCACAGCTTTTATTGCCCTGTTCCTCCTATTTGTTTCCGCCGCCGCCGCCGCCGCCGAGGAGACTCTGTCGGCGTACGAAGTTCTCCAGCAGTTCGATTTCCCAATCGGCCTCCTCCCAAAAGGCGCGACGGGGTACGAACTGAACAACTCGACCGGGGATTTCAAGGCGTACTTGGGGGAAGGGACGTGTAGCTTCTCGCTGGAGGGCTCGTACGACCTCAAATACAAATCCACGATCAAAGGTAAGATTTCCAAAGACAAACTTACGAAACTCTCCGGTGTTCGTGTGAAAGTTCTGTTGTTCTGGTTCGATATTGTGGAGGTGAGAAGGAGAGGGGAGGAGCTGGAGTTTTCGGTGGGGATTTTGTCGGCGAGTTTTGGGATGGAGAATTTCTTGGAGTGCCCGCAGTGCGGTTGCGGATTGAATTGTGTTAATAATCATCAAGGGAGGAGGAATGTCAAGTTGAATCGGTTTGTGGCTTCTTCTTAGTTGTTTTCTCTTTCTTACAAGTTTTTTAGTAACAAGTTTTTTGGTTCCAAAAATACTACTTACACAACCGTTGTGTTGGTTTTGTGTGTAATTCTGACCGTCCAGATGTATTTGGACGGTCTAGATTTTAAAAAAACTCTTTCAAGGAAAAGTTTAACTTTTCCGGGAAAGAATTTGAGCGAATTCTAGCCATTTATTACAGTAATGGACGGCTAGAGATTGGTTGTGTGTTGTGTTTTACACAACCGTTATGTGTGTAGCACTTTTGGGTGGTTCTCATGTTCTTGTTTTTATCTCTACTGTCGTTGTAACGTCCTACTTTATTTACGAGAAACATAAATGAGGAAATCAAGTCTTACAGCTTTTGGGTGAGGTGAAAATAACGGACATCCTTTACATTTTGGAAAGACAGCAGCACATCCCTTGACATTGACATTTGAATAAAGTTCCAGACAATCCCTTCAACTTTGTATCTGTTCGTGTTCTTTTTTGTTCCCTAAGTATGATTTCTTGTTTCCGTTATCGACAATTTGAGATGGAATGGGGAATGGACTTTGTTGGAGGAAACACACCGGTTGCTAAATTTTGCCAATTTGTTGCCATTCCTTTTCTCAAATTTGGCAAAATATATGGCAAAGTTGTCATTTTTTATTGTGTGAGAGAGAGAGGGTGAAATGAGAATGGCAAAGACAAATTGGCATATATGGGTGTAGCTAGGGGTGTAAATGAGTCGAGCTTTATAGTGTTGAAGCTCACTAAACGAGCCTAAAACTCGAGTTTGGCTCGGTTGTAAACAAGCGGAGCCAAGCTAATTTACTTAACGAGCCGAATCTATACAAAGGAGCCGAGTTTTTGTGAGCCGAGCCATACTTTTGACTGTCGAGCTCGGCTCGTTTAGTTGAGCTGAGCCACGAGTTGCTCGCAAGCATCTCGGTTCGTTTGCACCATAGGAGAAGCACCCTTTCTAATTTTTTTTTGGCCAAATGATACTTTTCATTACCCACAAATGCGAATGACGATGAAAAAATAGCATTCTTTTGTGCGGATGCTCTTGTGATATCTTCCAGTAACTTTAATTCAACTCTAGTTTATGAATACGTCTCTATATTTGTTTGAAGTAATCACTTGTTCTACATTTGAGTAGGGCGTGATTGCATGCTTTATTATACGGATAATTGTAGCTAGCTCAAACGTCATATTTTGAGGAAAACATAAAAGGTTCTCATAAATCATAAGCTCATGAGCTCAGAGAGAAAAATCCGTACCACCGCCTCTTCGTTGTTCACAACCTACGATACCGCAAACGTATCTTATCGTCTCCTCCAGAAAATCGTTCGTGTTCGCATATATTGAGCTTGTAATGGTACCTCGCAATTCAAAAGTCTCTCTACAGCTGAAGAATGAGCGTGTTCTTGGGCCATCGTAGAAACATAGATAGGGTCGACGACGGAACAAACATCGAAACTTTACGACAGCTTTTTCGTACACGTTCACTTGCAGGACCACGCGTTTATCTTTGTTTTTATCTTAGCTACTCCTAGCTTCTTAATGGAGGCGGATTCTCTGCCGTCCAACTGTAGAGAGTCCTGCAGTTCAATCACAGTTATTCATCTTTGCATCTAACGGTTCAAACTTTTAAAAACTTTTTCAAAATTTTTTAAAATTTCGACCGTTAAAAATACCATCCGACGGTTGCAAACACTCTAACCACACCTCTGCAGTCCACGTTTGGACCGCAGACAAGCCTGTTGCTCCTTAATTTACGTGCTTGCTTTGGGTAAATTTATTGCTTGAATTCATGGAGTGGGCAGACAATTAAATTTTATACTCCTACTAGTGGAAAAATAAAAATAAAGGCGTCGAGTACTTTTTAGAACTCATCTACCACGAGAAACGTGAAACCACGTGGTTGGGTAGCTGATTAGAGAGAGCTCATCTAGTGGTCACATAATGCGAAAACAGAAGCGCAAACGCAAACGGAAGCGTTTAAGCGTTTTTGAAAACTCCACGAAACAACTAGAATACATGAATGCGAGAATTGAAAATATGAGCGTAGACTGATGATTGAGTGCGAGAGCGAATGTCATTTTAAAAGATTATGTGACTGAACATAGAATTAATCATCAAGCTCCGTGCTACTACATCCATCCCTGCGACAACAAACTCAACTGCCTGTTGCATCAAAATACCATGAAGTTCAGGTATTTATGAGATAGTATTGATGTGTGAGTTCAGGGTGTCTTTCTAAAATTCTCTCTTTCTTTTCGTTTTACTTGCTCGCGACAGTTAAATCACTTGTGACGCATGGATTTTTTTCAATAAAAATAGTATAACTGTCACGACCCGCACCAGCTGACCTGCTTAACTCTTAGCCTAACCACATGACTAAAAAGGTTAACTTCAAGTTATACAGTAGCTGCTCGCAAATCCTTATATATAGAATTCTCTTCCCTTATACAAGCGATGTGGGACTGTCACAATCTCCCCCACTTAGGACCGCAACGTCCTCGTTGCGCCCTAAGGTCCATCACTTTCACCCACCAAGCGTTATGAGACAAGTCCTCTCTTAAGCACGACAAGCATCTCAAGCTCGTCTCATGCTCGACAAGCACCTCGGGCTCATCCTATGTGGGACCCGCCCAAGCACGACAAGCACCTCAAACTCCTAACTTGTCGGGCCCACCCAAGCATATCTCCTCGCGGGACCCGCCTCACACTTTCCAGTTGGTGCAAGCTCTGATACCACCTGTCACGACCCGCGCCAGTTAATCTGCTTAACTCTTAGCCTAACCACGTGGCTTAAAAGGTTAACCTCAAGTTATACAGTAGCTGCTCGCAAATCCTTATATATGGAATTCTCTTCCCTTATACAAGCGATGTGAGACTGTCACAATAACACACAAAATACTGAAGTGAAAATGAAAATAGTTTTGTTATTTTTGTGCTAAATTTGACTTAAAGTCATTGTTTGACATTTGAAAAGGCCAATTGTTGTAGATATTTTTTTGACATCTCATAACGGGATGGCGTAAATAAAAAAATCGATAAAATATTATGCATAACATCCCAATATTTACTTCACATAATTGTTGTAGATTTTTTTTGACACCTCATAATGGAATAGCGTAACTTAAAATAAAATAATCGATAAAATATTGTGCATAACATCCCAATATTTCCGTCACGTAGATTAAAATTATTGTACGTGTAGCATGACTCACGACACTTTTAACTTATTAAATGACTATTTTTTGCTATGAATGACTTTAGCATTGGAACCATCAAATTGACCGACAAATCCAATTTCCCAACCGCAATTCTCTTCTCGCGCCCCCCTGACACGCCTGACGCGCGCGCCCCCCGGACCCCACCCCCCGGACCATTTTACCCCCGGCAATAATTTACCTATTTTCTTATTTTTTATTTATTTACTTAATAACTTTTATATCTTTTTTCACTTTTATTTATTTAATATTATTTAAGTGTTCCAATTTTCAATCCGGTTGAATCAGAGCAAAGATCTTTTTTTTATCATTTTATCTTCAATGGTCATAGTAAATTTTTTGGATTGAAGGCCTTTCAACAAGTATCCTAAGACTCCTTATTTAGTTTCAGGTCTCTCTTAGAGTGCTTATTGAAAGGCCTTAGAGCAAAAAATTCATTACGACCATTTAGGATGAAATGATAAGAAAAATAAGATCTTTGCACCGGTTCAAATGAATTAAAAATCGGAACACTTATTTTTTTACTCTTTATATGTATTTTTAAATTATTTAATATTATATATGTGAGTAAATTTCTTTTTTTTTTAAATTTTATAATTCTTTTATGTTATTGAATTTATTAATTTTGTATTTATTTATATCTTTTATCTATTTTATTTCTAACCCCTTATTCAGATTTCCTTTTATCTTCTTATCTTCATATCTTCAATTACAACCACACATTCAGATTTTTTTGTTATCTTCTTATCTTTAACTACAATCATTCATCCATCACCCCTTATCCTTATATGTCCAGCATTATTCTTCCAAAATCACCATCTTCTTCCCATCTCCTCCTTCTCCCTACTTGTCCCTCCAGCATCACCTCTTTCCATCATCTATCTCTCTCTCTCTTCCTCTGTCACGGCTCCTCCCTCCTTTTCCACACCGATTTCGTAAAACGTAGAAGAACATTATGGATGGCTACAACTGCTCATTTTCAGATAGTTGGTCCGTTGAGAATGATGTTCCTAGTGGGGAGGGCGTCTCCCACAATTTTCGTAATTATACACCCGAATTCACAACTAACGAGGTTAGTTATTTACCGTTGTTCTTATGCATATTAGTTATTTAATTTAAAAGTACAGAAATTATGCATATTAGACTGGATCATGTTGCACTTATACATATTCTTTTTTCTTATTTATAGATTTTTCAAAGTAGAGACGACATGATAGCTTGGGTGCGGAAAGTCGGTAGGGAAAATGGTATTGTTATTGTTACTAAGAAATCTGCTAGTTTAATTGGTGGCAAACTGCCAAAGTGCATTATTAGTTGTGAAAGAAGTGGAAAGTATAGATCGGCAAAGAAAGCAGTTGAAGGGCAATCCTCGCAAAAGAATACTGGGACAAAAAAATGCGAGTGCCCATTTGAGCTGCGAGGTATACCAATACCTCCAGCGGGTGTCATGTGGGGTGTAAGGGTTGAATATGGTCTCCATAACCATGAAACAGCAGAATATTTTGATGGGCATGAGTACCCGTCAAGGCTAACACCAGAGGAGAAAGAAATTGTGCGTGACATGGCGAACAACACCGTGCCTCGTGAAATTCTTAGTGTTTTAAAGAAAAAAATCCGTTAAACACTACATGTGCTCAGTCCATATACAACCTCAAATATACATATAACATATCAGAACTAGGCGGTCTAAGTCCTACTCAGTTTGTCTTGAATCAACTAATAGAGAAAGGATACCTCCATGAATATCGTACAAATCCATACACCAACGAAATCACAGATATTGTTTGGGTTCATCCTGAAAGCCTAGACTTATCTGTGAATTTTCCGTCCGTATTGGTCATTGATGCCACATACAAGACCAACGAGTACCGGTTACCACTACTGGAGGTTGTGGGTATCACATCCACAATGTGCACTTACTCTCTCATGTTTGCACATCTTACAAATGAGAGAGTAGAGAACCTGATATGGGCCTTGAGTACCTTAAAGAAATGGATGCTTGGAAAGGGGGCATTGTTGCCATCGGTGTTTGTTACAGATCGGGATTTGGCGCTTCTTAGCGCCATTGAAGCATGTTTCCCCTCGGCACGTCACATCCTTTGCATTTGGCACATCAACCAGTGCATAATAAAGCACTGCAGAGGGGTCCTTGCTCCGTCGTTTAATGACTTTAACATGTCATGGCACTCGCTTATTAATTCAACAACCGAAGCGTCTTTCAATCAGAAATGGAATGCCATGTGCGATGACTATAAACAACACCCGCAGCTCTTACATTACCTTGCCAATACATGGATAAGGCCGTACAGAGATAAGTTTGTGGCAGCGTGGACAAATACATGTATGCACCTCGGAAGCAATTCAAGCCAGAGGTATAATCACTTTATGCATTGTTACCTTTACTATTTCAATTACGTACATTATTCTACTACATTAAAGAATATTTCTGTAACTTTCGTATTTAAACACAGTTCATTATTATATTACAGGGCAGAATCCGCACATGCGAGGCTAAAGCTATATTTGAAGGGTACCATGTCATCCTTACAAAAAGCTTTTGGGACAATAGACAAGATGTTAGAAAATCAGTTCGGAGAGATTCGGAAGTCATTTCAGAAATCTATCAACATCCCCCGCCATTGGCAAATACGTGACGAACTTTTTCAACAAGTAAGAACTCGCATTTCATTGGAGGCAATGGAGCTCATCAATGATCAGCTACAATTCGCTGAAGATGCATCCTACCTCCAGTTCGGGTTGTGCGACTGTACAATAAAAATTACGCACGGATTGCCATGCAGACATGATCTTGCATATTACCGTTGGTACTCCATGCCAATTCCGATTCAGAGTATCCACGATCATTGGACTAGGTTGTCCATGCGCGCGCCCATTGTGAATGACGAGGGAGAACGACCGGACAGAACATATGAAGTTATGGAGAGATTACAAGGGATGGATCGATCTATGCGAGAGCACATGATAGACAGGATTATCGATATGACGGATCCATCTCAGAGCACAGTTCGAGGCCCAGCGTATAACACGGCTCATAGAGGTCGACCTACTGGTAGAGAGGAGCAAAGTGGACGACGCATTCCTTCCTTTACAGAAGCATCCACTTCGTCATCTGGGGTCGAATCTAGGAGACGTGGGAGGGGCGCGAGAGTTCGCAACACTCAAGCGAACCATGCTCAATTTTCAGTTCTACCCATCCCTACCAACTACATTCAGTATTTACCTCGGGCTTATCAGCATTACATTTCTCACATTGATGACGTCCAAGGTGACGGTCATTGTGGATTCAGGGCGATAGCCGCTCATTTAGGGTATACTGAAGATCGTTGGGCTCAAGTTCGAATAGATCTCATTAATGAGATTAAACAAAATATGGATCTATACAATGCGCTATATCCAGAAATAGGTTGGGCAAACCAGCTAATACAGTCTTTAAGTTACTTTGAAGCTTCGGCACCACGGGGGCATTGGATGGACGCTATGAGCATGGGAGTTGTCATCGCTTCGGCGTACAACCTTGTTCTGCATACATTTGATCCGATTCCTTCATCTTGTTTTACTCATTTCCCATTGAGATCCCCTCCAGTTCCAGTCGAAGAGCGCGTTGAAATAGCTATTGCCCGTGTTGGGAATAATCACTTTGTGCAACTTTTCTTGCAGCCTCATTACCCTGTACCACCCTACCCAATATGGTGGTGGAACAATGCATCAGAACAAGCTAAAAGATGGGCTGCTCGTTATGGAACACGAATTCGTTTGTGGGAAGAAATAATGGATACAAGACCAAGAGGGGCAGGAGCAGAATTTGGTAGAAACATTGATTAGAAATTGAATTTTCATGTATTTTCACTCTTCGACGAAATTAGTACAAGTTATGTTAGTATGAGTTATGCTTTACTTATTCATTTATTAATTAAAATTAGTACAAGTTATGTTAGTATAAGTTATGTTTTAATTATTCATTTATTAATTAAAATTATAGGAAGAAGTCTTTTAAAAGTAAAACAAAAAAAACTAGTAAAAGTTAAAAAAAACAGTAATTAAAGTCTTTTAAAAGAAAGAAAAAAAAACTAGTAAAATTTTTAAAAAAACTGAAACAGTAATTAAAGTCTTTTAAAAGTATTAAAAAAAAACTAGTAAAAGTTAAAAAAAAAAAGAAGTAAAGTCTTAAAAGTAAAACAAAATAAAACTAATAAAAATAAAAAAAAAAAAAACCAAAACCGAAAAAGAAGGGAGGAGGGGCAAAGGGGGAAAGGGGGGGAGGGGCAAAGGGGGAAAGGTGGTGGGGCCGGATGGGGGGTGTGTGTCAGGGGGGTGCGAGAAGAGGGACTCTTCCCAACCCCCTTCACTCCTACTCCCAACAAACCATAATTTCTCCATCTAGAGAGAGAGAGAGAGACCAGGCGATCCTCCACCGATGTCTTCACAGTTTGCTCATTGCCTCTTCCTACTCCTTGTACTCACTCTCTCAACCTCATCCTCCTCCACCGCCGCCGTCAATGACACGCTCACGGCGTACGAAGTCCTAGAGGAATACGGTTTCCCCATCGGTCTTCTCCCACAAGGCGTCACCGGCTACGAACTGGACACGTCAACAGGAAAATTCTCGGCCTACTTGAACAGCAGCTGCTCATTCACCATCAGCGGCTACGAGCTCAAGTACAAGACCACAATCACGGGGGTCATAACCACGGACAAGCTGTACAAGCTGAGCGGAATCAGCGTCAAAGTACTCTTCCTTTGGCTCAACATTGCTGAGGTCATTCGAGATGGCGACGAGCTCGAATTCTCCGTCGGAATCGCCTCCGCCGATTTCTCCGTCGATGGCTTTGACGAGTGCCCGCAGTGTGGCTGTGGATTTGATTGTGACGACGTCAGTGGAGGAAGAATGAGATCTAGGGGAGGGGCTATTTTCAATTTGTATCGTGTTTTATCGGATTTGTTGAACTGATTTCTTATCTATGCTGTAACCTGCATGTGTTTTGGAACTGAGTTGATTTGAAGAGGGATGCAAAAAATTTGGAACTGAAATTTGATGGGAATTTGCCTTTTTTGACAAGAGAGAAACCGCGGCGAAGATGTTATTCACGGTTCCACGCAATCTCAATCGTCCGTTTCGATATTCAATGGTTGAGATACGTTTTTAAACTATTCTAGGAGAGGGGCTATTTTCAATTTGTATCGTGTTTTATCCGATTTATCCGATTTGTTGAACTGATTTCTTATCCATGTTGACAATGCTGTAACCTGCATGTGTTTTGGAACTGGGTTGATTTGGAGAGGGATGCCAAATTTTTGGAACTGAAAATATGTGCCGTTCGATCGGAATATGCCCTTTTTTCACAAATGGTACGACTGTTTGTTGGTCAATGCTGTTAGTTTCATCTAACAGTCAAGATGAGCCTCAACAGAGGTTGAATTGGTCTTTTTGCCTAGTATTTTTAACAACAACTAAGAACCACTAAAAAAAAATTCGCTATTTATTCGCCCCTACTTTGATTCACAACCAAAGATTTAACCAGATCCCACACGTTTTGTTTATAACATCTTCATCCTTATCCAAAATTCTTTGAACTTCTAATTCCAATCAATCCCATTCAGCTCGGAGAAATTAAGAGTCATTTCTCAGTTCTCACCCTCAGGTGCAGAGCCGGAAATTTTGGTTAGTTGGGTCAAAAATTAGATTCATATGCAATATATTTTTTCTATGCATAAGTCTAAAAATAACTAAATTTAAAGGTTAATTATAAGATCGATATGCACTAATAATTCATTTTTGCCTCATAATTGGCCCAAAAAGACTTGTTATATTTGAAAAATAATACATGATAGTCTCATTTCTAGCACTATCAACTCTCAAAAAGAAGAGAACGCTTGGGATTTCTATGCACTTAAAACAAGTTGGGGTAATTTAGAGATTTTTTGTGGGGTCAAAATAGCTAAATTATGCCTATTCCTATGAAAATTTGGGATCAAATTAGTAAAAATGGGGTAAAAATTATACTTATCCATACGAAAATTTGGCAGCTAGTGGGGTCGGCCGCTTTCTCTTGTACCCATGTGCCTCTGCCCCTGCTCATTCTCCCTCTTCTATGCATCTCTACTCACAAATTTTCCACCGGACCGTGCAGTTTCACGGCGGATGCATATCTATCCAAGTTTAAAGAGAACATAACGGGTGATCGTACCCGTTATGTTCGCCAGCGAAGTCCATCTTTGGATGGGTGAGAAAAAACGAGGTTGTAGGCTTTGGGTTAGAATTGTGTGACGTAGTGGGTAAAGACATGTCAATTAGGACTTTTGCAAAGTGTTCAATGTAGAAGAAAAGATCACTTCTCCGAAAGAGGTATGGTATTACAAGAGAAACCAACTGGTCCCGCGAGAGAAGTTTCGTCGCAAGGAATTTTCCGTCCAATTAAGATGCATGTTCATTTTCTCCAAGTTATCTGCACAACTTGGAGAATTTGCTTTGCTCTCAGAATTAAAGAAATTACAGAGGACTGACGGAACGTCACCTTACTGTGGAAGGAACAAGGACTTTAAGATGATTCATCCTCGACAACTTTCTTGCAAAAACCTTGTACCGACATTGAGGGGCGATCGACTGGTGTTGTGAGTGCTTATTCCCACATCGACTGGGAACTATAGCCTCACTTGGTATATTAATGCCCACCCTAGTCTATTGACACCTTTCTACTAATATATAGTAGTATCTTTTAAGCCAAGTGTTCGGGTAAAAAAAGATCTCTGGCTAGCTAGACGGGTCCGGGATTGCACTGTTTGTTATTTTCCTACCGTTTTTGAGCAGGCTTATGTAGGCCGAGTAGTATCAACATGTATGCTACTATATGGTAAAGATGTTTTGACGAAAACGCTTACGTGTTCAATGAAATAAGTTTTTTTCCTTCCAGGAAAATGTTATCCAAGTAAATACAGTTTGAAGTTGCTTTCAGTGGGAAAATGCATTAGGTGGAATGCTTCTTCTATCGACTTTTCTATCGTCAAAGAACATGTATTTGAAAAGGGATGCATCTTCCCTCGTGTTACTCTTCTTATTTCACGGGAATACAAGTATGATTCTGAAAAGGGGAGTATTAAGTTAGAAGCTCAAGAGTACCATTAGGATTAGGGCCTCATTTAATAACAATGATAGATGGATGAGATTAGTAAGGAGATGGAATTAGGATTGTGATTGGTAATGAGAAGGGATTGATAATGAGTATGTTTGTTTGAGATGTGATTAGATGATAGGATTTTTAATATCATGTTTATTTGAGATTGGATTAGATGATGGGATTGATAGAAGAAATTGATAATGAGAAGGGATTGGAATTGGACTATGAATACCAAGTCCCAAAGGGGTATTCCTAATACCCCATAATGACCGGCTTGGACATCCCAATGGACTAATAGTCCGGACCTTTTTTTGTTACCAAACAGAGTATTAATACTCCCATGGAATTAATAGTCTCATCCCAACCGTCAAACCTATTATCAAACGGAGCCTAGAATCCTTGGATCTTGGGGTGTGAATTAGGATGGCACCGATCTGGTCCAATTACATAGCTTTCCTAGGAGTTCCCGTAAAACTTGGAATGATAATCCTTAATTCCCGTAGAGATAAGCTTATATCCCCGTTGTCGTAGGAGACCGTTACAAGAGAGACCTTGTACTCCTAGGACCCCTTTGGGGCAGTTCATCCAATCACCGTAATGACTTCCCATGTTTTGGCCATGTGTAGCCTGTAGGTGCATGCATGTACCGGGGTTGATACTGACCGCTCAAATTTATTTACCAATATATTTATTTCTCCATTTCGCTTTACCAATTTGGTAATCCTATCTTTTTGTTTAATTTCCTCTCCAAGCTTTGACTTTTTAGTCCTTTACCGGAAGACAAATTGTGTATGTCAGTTTGCTATCAATCGATTGCTTTATTCTACAGGACAACCTCTTTTCCATTTTCCACTAATTTTTTTTTTTTTTTTTTTTTGGAGCTGAAGCTTTTGAGTATCTCAATTTCAATTTGCTCACCACCACCTTTTTTATTAGAGCACATGTGATTCTCGACTCTGGTTGAAATGCAACAACAAACTATTACAATAACGACAATGACAAAAAAGAGCTAAAATTGAAAAGATGAGAGAAAGTCGAGATGCGCGCAAGCTAACCATACATACATACAGTTATTGAAAAAATGAGTGAAAGGTATCCAGAAAACCAACATGGCAATTGGTAAATTTTATTCAATGGTAAACCAATTTCGGGAGCAAAACAATGGAAAGGACAAAAGACCCCAGTAACCATAACAATCCCTCACAACAAGGCACAGAGGAGGAGTCTACTGTAACATTAATCCATCTCTTCGAAAGCGAAGAAACGGAATGAATATAATTTCTGAGCGATCACCATCTTTCCTATTCAGTTTCGTCTAACGTTGTTGTTCTTCAAGAGCATCTCCCGTAAGTCGGCAACGTCGATCACGTCGGCATGGGACTCTGGCCTGTAGTATCCCGTCACCGGGTCCGGTACCCACGAAGATGTCTTCTTGGTTGTTTCTTCCCCTCCTTTCTTCGCCATCACGCTGCCTCCTCTCACGGAAGCCGATGCAACACCTTGTGATGCCTCTGCGTATCCCCGCCTGTACGCACAAAATTGGATTTTAAATTCAATATTCAATATCTTATTAATCCTACCTAAAAATGCAATAAAGCATGGAAATTTTTTACTTTTCCAGAATATACTTCTATGTGCTATATTCTATGTGCTATATTCGTAGAAAATGGAAAATGCTCCATATGCTGATTTTGAAGTATAGTACTGTAATTGTTGTTATCTACCGGTTTCCTCTGTTTTTTCGTTTCCTTTTTCTCCATATTGTAGAAACAGAGAGCAAAAAACGGGTAAAATCAAAGAGAGAAGATTGAGGAATATGCGGTAGCTACCTGCTAACGGCGACGGAGATTCTGTCAACCACGAAAGCGGAGAGCAGCTTGGCGTTCGAGAGAGAGCGAGCCATTTCTGCTTGTGTAGGAGTATAAAAAATGTTTATGCGAATTGGAGAAAAGAAAATTGAAGGCTACTGCGAAAAGGCTTGTGGATTCTTCTTCTATGGAAAAACCTTTCGCAGCAGCTAATGAATCCTCTCTCTCTCTCTCTCTCTCTCTCTAGAAGGGTACCTCTCGTGTTATGAAGAGATCGTTATGAGGTAGAGTCACAGGCGATTGCAGAGTTTATATAGGGAGAGAGAGAGAGAGAGGGAGAAATTTTCAACGCGTGGTTTGCCAATGGGCCCCCGTCAACGTCGGCATCTAATCGCGGAAAAGTTGTGTCTCACTGGTTGACGCAAAGTCGTGGAGGCTCACGGCTTCCACTTTTATCTAGAATATAAGAGTAGATATACACTTATTTACGGAGCCGTTCTAAACCAACTTTTCACAAAGTTGCGCGATTTCGGCCATTCATTTTGCACATTAATTTCAGCTTTGGATGGATCGTCCAAAATACTTTGAATGTTTGAGATTCTCTTCCATAAATAACTATTCACGGAAAGCTCCGTGAATTTTTTTTTTCTCATAGGAGTAATATACTGTAAGTCTTTTTTAAAATGTTTTTAGCTTTCTATGTTAAATTGGTTGTTTTCTGAATACAGTTTACCAAGTGATTCTTTTCAAATTTGTGACTACCTTCACAATCCGTTCCTGTGAGATGAACTCTGCAAAAATAAAGAATTCTACTTTGAATGAAAGACTTCACCAAATATTGCTAGAACATTCCATGCATAGCTTCTGGATAGATTATTCATTACTCACGCTATTTGTTCCAAGACCTTCCTCCAACGTTGTGTAGAATTTCATTCACAAATACCCAAAACAAAACAAAAGTTTTATGTGTGTCTATTTTAATAAACTCCCTTTAATGTTCGAATTTTTCGGAAACCAATCATTTTAACTAATCTTGGATTCATTGAATGATTTGTCTGATCATTAATTTCAAAATCTCAAAATTAATCGGGATGAGCATAAGCTCATTTGATTATATAAAATAAAAAAACCACCCATTAAAATATGTGGTGGTAAAATTCGTGGGGCCCTTGAAGCCAGAAATGCCCCAGAATTTACCCGCGAATGACTCGGTCAAAGGTCTCCTCGATTACACTTTCATGATTGCATCTAATTTTATGTAAAATGAACACAATCGGACGGTTGAGCTACTCGCTACTTTTCCACTACCAATCGGGATTAACGTGTGATTTTTGTAAGCACTGCGTAGAAGCTTCGACGACAGCGAAAAGGGGGGTGAGCCCCCCACCCACCCCCTTTTCGCTGTCGTATTCTAATTCGTAGTTTTTTATAATTCCACTTTAACCAAAAAAAAAAAAAAGAAAAGGGGGGTGAGCTGGCCGAATCTTTCAAATTGGCGATGAATTCTCTCTCAGCCGTCGGACTGTTTCTTCCTCCCACTAATATGACATCACTGGCGTCCACTTTGTCCTTATGCTTTTCAAACAAGGCTGCAGCACCCGAGGGATTGGCCGGCAAATTGTCCAATTTGACACTTACGGGTTTGCTCACTCTTATTAATTCAAGATTCCATCCTTTTTATGAGCAACACTTCAGCCGCCTTAACCTCACGCATAAGCTTGTTAAACTTGGGCCACCTTATCCTCATGAAAGTTTGTACAAAATGCGCACAAACAAAATCGGAACATCATCTATTATATTATTATACAAAGAAAAAAAAAGAGGAATATACAAGCGGCGGACCCTTTTTAAAGAGATTCTCGAACGTCAGACTAAAAGAAAGGTCAAGGATGAGGTGATCGCAACCCGAAGGCCGAACAGTTGGTTGGTTTCTTGCTTTCGTGGTTATCTTCTTCTTCTCCTTTTTTAATCATTCATGCCTATCTTCTTGCTTCTAGATGAATGTTTACCAAATTAGTAAATGCCGTAAAGCTTTGGTTTTATGTTTCAAAAATAATCTCTTCACTTCTCATTGGGCACTTTGATAAAAAGTTCAAATTGCTAAGGGTGCGTTTGATAACTTTTTCAGTTTTTAAAAAATTAGAAATAGAAATAGGTTTATGTTTTCATAAAAACAAAAACTAGAAACATGTTTGGTAATAATCTTTTTGAAAACAACAAAAACTGAAAACACAAACATGTTTGGAAGTATCATTTTTGTTTTTGTTTTTATTCTTTAAATTGAATGTTTTTATTCTTTAAATTGAATGAAATTAGAAGAAATGAAAGAAAAAAGTTCTGCATACAAACAATTAACACCAATATGATTGGTCTTTTAGCTGATTAACTTTCTACGACCATCAACATTTTTTTTTTTGAGCAATTGCATAGACATCTATCAACAAAAAGCATAAGGACATTTACTTAAACCAAAACTCAAATCCATCAATCGCATACAAATGATGTTCATTTTGAGTTCAAACCTCAAATAAGGGTAACATTGTTTCAAATAATGATAATTATATTTGCAGTGGTATCATCCACTATGATTCATGCTAGCCCAAATTTGTTCGGCAATCCGATCACGAACATTGGACATACAACGGAGTTGTCCATGAGTGATATCAATCTCAACTGGATTTTGAGAACTACTCCCGCTAGCTCTTTGACATTGTCTCATCACCATATTCTCTTTGGCTATATTCTCTGAATAGATCATCATTGTCATCATGCATCCTAATCCAATTGTGAATCGTACAACAAGCTGTGGGAATATACTTGTGTTCGAACACTATACGGTGGCATTTGCTTTAATATAGGAAATCGAGCTTTTAGCACTCCAAAACATCGCTCGATAACATTACGTAAAGACGAATGACGAAAGTTAAACCACTCTTCTATCTTTTTGGTCGTCGGCCATGCCCACGGAAATTGTTCAAATGGTACCTCTCTCCTCGATACGGTGATTAAAAAACTCGGCATATTAGTGTAACCCGAATCCACGACATAGTATTTACCTGTAAGTCATATTATCCATTAGCCTCAGCAATGAATTGATAATAAGATTAAGTTGTAACAAGTTTCTAGTTTACCTTCTGGAGGCTTGGGAAATCCCATAGCAGGATTATTAACACATTCTAAAAAGACCCTCGAGTCATTAGCAGTTCCCTCCCAACCACTTAGTACATATGTGAACCGCATATCAAAAGAGCAAGCCGCCATTACATTCTGGGTCGTAACAGTGTGTTTACCACGATATGGTATTTGATCGGATGCCGGAACATTTGCCGATATGTGGGTACCGTCAATCGCTCCAACACAGTCTTAGTTTCAAAAAAAAAAAAAACAACTCTTCTATTTAAATTGGAGACCACCATTGAGCATATAAACAAAATGATAGGCATTGCCTTAGAGAACTACTCTGATTCAAACAAGAAATCTCAACCAAGCCCAAAAGAAATATTATAGGCACAAAATTACCAAGAAGCATTTTGGTCCCCCC
Source organism: Rhododendron griersonianum (assembly GCA_018127125.1). Taxonomy (NCBI): domain Eukaryota; kingdom Viridiplantae; phylum Streptophyta; class Magnoliopsida; order Ericales; family Ericaceae; genus Rhododendron; species Rhododendron griersonianum. The sequence goes on along the minus strand of CM030788.1, from coordinate 58,723,027 downwards.
ACAATAGATACCAGAATGTACATTCTACTTTGGCTTAAGATTGACTAATGTTCTTCATCAGGAACTGAACCAATTTCCATTAAAACGGATGAAGTAATAGCCAGACATTGTACTGCTAAATTAAACAGTCATTTTCTGTTCTTAGTTCTAATAGAAAGTTTCTCCCACGATATAAGGTACCAACAAATCCGGTTGAAACTTTGAAGACCAGATAAGCTCCCTATCACAAAAGAGGCATGTGAACTATCAAAAAAGCTACTTTACTAAAGGCAACAATATCTGATGAAAATGGCACATATTCAGTCCCATGGTAAAGTAGACCTATCAACAGAAACTAAAGAAACATAATATGTAATGACATAGCCGGACAAATAAAACTATCAATGTGATGAAACGACCACGAATGGAAAGCACAAAATGGAACGAAAGGAGCTGAATTGTGGCACAATACCTTGAAAAAAGGGAAGTACTTGGCATTGCGTCACGAGAGGCAAAAGAAAGAACACTGTTCATGAGCCACGAGAGGCTCATTTACTGCAATCCCACGCCTGGGATTTTCCAGATTTAGGCGTGCCTTTTGAAGGTTGCCATGCCAATCCAAAACCTTGACTTCTATCACCCACTTGGGTGATTTTCAACAAGCGAACAGGAGTAGTGAGCCAACAAAATCAACAACTTATATGTCGGCAATCCCGTTTACATGAAAATAAAAAGGTTACCAAACACCCCATAACAATTTATTTTTCCGACGTTTGACTTTAGAAAAAAAACATTTGAAGGGGAATTCAATAACATCTCTATTATAAAACATAAGGGTGTGGGGACAAGTTGTTGGAACGGCTCAGATTCATTTGATCTAAAGGCTGTAATGCATCCTCCTACTTTCCAGTTAAGTGCCCATGATTTTCACTTAAATCACACAACTGCCATTTCCTTTCACGTTTATTTTTAGGCACAGACAATTTCAACTGGGATGCATAGTGCCGTAGGCACGGGCAAACACTAGTTCAATAACAAAATGTAATAAACCCCTCATAACCTAAGCAAAAATCCATCATATTGGATAGGGTAAAGGGCATCATTAATATGTAAACATGTCACCTACCATATGATAAGCGAGAAATGGAGTTTTAATCTCCCTCTTTAATAATTTATTGTCATCCTTTGCGACAAAGTCACAATAAATTACGAATATGCGAGTCGTACTTTGCGACAAAGTCACAACAATTCAGGAGTATGCATTAAATAATTTGCATGCTAATCCGATAGCTAAATAAACATACTATATATAGCAATATTGTAAACGATCCACCGAACAATAATTCCACGATGCAACGTCACAACAAAAATTTGCAGGTTTAACGGGTTTCGTCTCTTCCTCTTCACTTCATTAGGTTTCCACTGCGTGGGATCTATAGACCTAAACAAATTAACACACTTTTAGAATACCGGAGGGACCCACTAAGAACAAAGCTTCACAAATGCAAGCCTGACAAATTAATTCTCGACACGTGATGAGAGTTGCACATTCATTCTTCACGAGTTACTTTTTTTTGTTTTTTGAAACGGCAAAAATTTATTAAGAAACTTAATAGGGGTACATCAAGTAGGAGGAGAAGGGAAGGAGTAGGGATGGCAAGCGTACCCGCCCCGCCCCGCCCCGAACGGGGCGGATTTTCCACCTCATTTTCGGGTATCGGGTCGGGGTGAAATTTTCCAAACCCGCCCGGGTTCGGGGCAAAGGTACCCCGCCTCTAAACCCGACCCGGACTACCCGACCCGACCCGGCATATATTATTTATATATGTATATATACATGTCATTTCATTTTTTTAGCATTAATCCAAAAAACAATGTCTCTTTACTGTCAAGTAGCCTAATTAGATTTAAAAAAGAAATAAAAATTGATATTTATTGGTGTTTAGTGGATTTTTTTAAAAGTTTTCTTCAAAATTTATAATAAATTCTACACATAAAGAAATGGAATGAGGTATCTAAAATATTGATTGCAATTAAAAGTTTAGATAAAACCGTGATACCAAAAGACACAAAAATAATTTCAGAAGTTTTATTTTCTAGATAATTTTTATTCTTTTTCAGCATATTTTTTTTTACTTTTTTACTTATACTTTAATTTTTTTAATTTTTAAGGGGCGAGGCGGGGCAGGTAAACCCGTTCCCCGATCGGGGTGGGAACGGGGGTACCCAAAAAAAACCCGGTCGGGATCGGGAAATGATTTTCGGGTCGGGGTATGCAAAAACCCGCCCCGCCTTGCCCCGTTGCCATTCCTATGAAGGAGATCCAACCAAAGGTTGAAAAAAATGGCCGAGATCCAAACACCTGAGGGCCAAAGCCCAAAAAATCAGGCCAAGCCCGAACACCTGAGTTGCGCATTCATTCTCTATGAGTTTCTTTGCAAGTTCATTTCTCTAACCTTCTAAAACACTCTAGAAGGTCCCGTCAAGTAAGATGCTCTATTGGACTGTGTTAATGAGATCGGTCTTGCTAACCTCCGCCTATTAGGCGGAGGATAATATACTAATAATTTCAAAAAGTTCAGATATCAATACACATATCACGGAAATTAATAGATTTTCACAAATATCCATACAACTTTCTCAGATATCAATGCATATTTTATCTATTATTCTACGGAGGTTAGAATAATCCTCATGCGATTTGGGTTTTTATTTGGGCCAACCATGTGGTCAGCATGAAAGCCATTACATAACTGGTGGCCCAAACCAACAGTAGGCCCGTTTAGCCTATCCAAAGTCGAGAGAGAAGAATTACCTCACCTGTTTGGCCACTCGGAACAAATCACTGGAAAAATCCTCGCTGCTTTGTCGGAGTTCAAAGGTAGTAGTAGGGTTTATTAGAATTTCAGAGTTAGAGACCCATGGCGGAGATGGCTACCGGCGGCGACGTTCCTACGAACATGACTATATACATCAACAACCTCAACGAGAAGATCAAGCTCGAAGGTATTCTTTTCCCTTTCCCTATCGTCTTTTTTTGGAGTATTTGTTTTGCCCTAGTTCCTCTTTCTCTATCTCTCGAACGGAGGTGTTTAAGTCTGAGTTTGATTTTTTTCCAGAGTTGAAGAAATCCCTGTTGGCCGTTTTCTCTCAATTCGGGAAGATATTGGAGGTTTTAGCATTCAAGACGCTTAAACACAAAGGTCAAGCCTGGGTTGTGTTCGAAGACGTGTCTTCCGCCTCAAGTGCGCTTCGCCAAATGCAAGGCTTTCCGTTTTATGACAAACCTATGGTATTGCCCCATATTTCGCTACCCTTTCTTTTCTGTTTTCACGAGTACTTGATGGCATCGTCAGGTTAAATTCAGTGCAATTTAAGTATCGCGAGCACCGATGTGATAATTAGGAGAACTGCATCACACATTGCTGATTCTTGCAGGTTTATAGTTATAACTGGAGCGGCCCAAGGTAGCTTCTCTGAGGACCTTGACTAGGTGTTACTTAGCTAGAGCTCCTCGTAGTCAATGTGCGTGCTACGAACTTGTTTAGTCGATTGAAAAATTGGAACTATGGATTCTAAGACAGTTCATTTCGTTATGTTACTATTTCGGTGGTGTTATCGAACTGAAGTAGCAAAATTCTTCAAGGAAACAAAAAGAATTCAGGAAGAACTGTCTTTAATTTGCATTCTCTTTCAAGAAACTCTAATATTCTTTGTGGTTTCTTTGTGTGAATTCTCTACCACGGCCAATTTCTGTTATATCATGGACAGTTGTTAGTTTATTCGAATGAGAGCATATGACGATAGTGTCGACCATTAGCATCTACGACGATAAATATGGGGTTCATGATATAAAAAATATCTCCCTTTGATGACAATAAGTCAATAACACCATCAGACAAATCAAATTTCATTTTCATCGTATAATTCTCATTTTAACTATGTAAGGGTCTCGTATGATGAGCCATCTGGTCAGTGTTCTAAAACAAGGAATTAATCGGCGATTAATCACCGATTAATAGCTGGCGGGGCCTTTCCGATTAGGTCTGAGTAACGATTAATCACCAATTACTAATTAATATGCACCGATTAATAGCTCGAAGGTGGCTGACCGCCCGACTAGCGCCAAGCGACTTTTGAACATCCATCTGGTCCATGATTGAGCCCCGTGGACCATAGTTAGTCTTGTTCCCAGGTAAGAATTGAACCCACTGAAGATGTAAGAGTGAGGCATGTGTGCCTTTCAGACAGCGACCTTGATTGGTTGCCATACACAATAACTTGCATTTGGACAGCTTGCTTTTCAATATCACAAGCAATACCAAGCGCTACTGGTCTAGGATTGTTTATATAACTCTTATCTAAGGTTTGAGGTGACAGTCCATACCCAGTAACCTGTGGTCGGGCAGCTTGCTTTTCATTGTCATTAGCAATTCCGAGCACTGTTGCAAGTACCAGGCTCTATACAAGTTTGACTTTGTGCTGTTAATGGTTGATAGTGGACCTGTGAGTGGTCCTTTGAATGGTGGCCTAGCTATGTATTAGAGCTGGAGTTCCTTATTTTTTCCCTCCTGCCTGCTCCGTTTGAGAAATGTTTACATTCGAGGAGACTCAATGGGAGCTGAGAAATCTGTCTCCTTGGTGGAACAGATACTTTATGATTGCAGTTGCAATGTTGTTTTAGTTCACTTTGTGGACGTCATGCCCAGGTCATGTTTTTTGCTATAGGGCTCAACTAGCTTATTGTGTTCTCTCATATGGCTGTTTTCTTTGCCCCTGTTTTGTTGCCTACTTGGCTCTATAGGAACAAATACTCAGGAAAGGGATGCCAGGTTTCTGGTAAGGTAACCAACTGATGCACGGATTTTGTGTTTGGACTGGCCTATTAAAAGAAAAGAGGTAATAAGGTCCCACATTGTAGGTTATTGGAATAAGAAATTTTGGGTGTGAGCTTGTTATAAAAGATCATTTCCATTTCAAGGTCATCGAATATTTGGCATGGCCATTAGGCTTTACTAATACAATATATAGGGTTCTCCCCCAACTAAGGTTCATCATTATGTCTGAGAACTGAAATAGTAAATTCTGAAGAGAAACTTAGTTGTATTTATGTCAAGTTAAAGTTATTGCAACCTTTAGCTCACTAAGCTACAAATATGCATTACATTCGTGTTCCGATAGTAGATGTTGAGTTTAGACTCCTATGGAAGTCAACGGGTAATTCTGAGTCCTATGTTGCTTATGTTGCACTTTCATGCCAGTTGACTAGTTGCAGACTTGTAGTCATGATGTGTAGGTGTGCGTGTGTGTGTTTGTGTTTGTTTTGCTCTCTCATATAGACGAATGACTAATAGTAATTTTTATAAAATGCAGAGGATACAATATGCAAAGACAAAATCAGATGTAGTAGCAAAAGCTGATGGTACTTTTGTTCCGAGAGAGAGAAAAAAGAGGCATGAGGAAAAAGGTGAGACATTATTGCACACATGCATGGAATACGCTTCTCTTCCTTCAATTTCTATGATGGTCTGAGTTCTCGATGGGTCGAGAAACTTTGCGGAGTTTTCTGAATGTTAACATGGGTTTCATTCAAGTATCTTGTTATAGTTATATTATGTACTTCACTCGCCATTTTATAAAAAGGTAAAGGGTATTTGCTATGTTTCATTTCTTTTTTCAAGAGTATTTGACAAGTAAACATTGATGCCACTTTATGTCGTTCAAGTTAAGACTACTCAAATATCGAAAAAGGATGATGGTAAGCTATCTTTTTAGTTTTATGAGTTTTCCTGCCTCTTTCTTTCAACAGGGAGGAAGCGAAAAGACCAACACGATGCGAATCAAGCTGGAATGGGTCAGAATCCTGCTTATGGCGGTGCCTATGGTGCAGCTCCCCATGTAAGCATGTTTCCTGTTACCTTAGAAGTTCAAATTACTTTTGGAGTCATTTTTCAGAGAATGGTTTGGAATTAGCTTTATTGAGTTTGCATGCATATGTTTTATAAGGATTATTCTAAGAGTAAATCAGGTATTCTAGTTGTCACTACTATATTTATCCTTTAGATATCTATATGTTCTCCGTGCTACTACATTTGTTTGGAAATTCAAGGTATAGTCCTTTTTTCCCCTACGGTTGGTGTGTCCTGTCACACAGGAGCTTTCTGTGACAGTGACACCGTGCGGACTTTGAGAAAGGAAATAGGAATCAATGCGATATATTAGACCGTATAGTTATTGGGCACTTAATAATTTGGCTTAATATTTTATCGACTACGACTACACCTACACCTCATACGGATTTTTGACTCCGTGCTTGATTTTAGACTCCACTTTATGAAGTAGATATACTAACTGCTGTTCAGTACTCTACTTGCATGGAATGGAAAGGATGCAATAGGTTTCTCCTTAGAATATTATGTGGTAGCTGTTGTTCATTCCTTGTAATTTTTTAATATTTATGGATAATGTTGGTGTATGTTTTGGAAGGACCTCACCTTTTGTCTCCTTCCACAATTTGGTGCAGTTATCACAAATACCATATATTGGTGGTGCAAAATCTGCAGTTCCAGAAGCTCCAGCTCCGCCAAATAACATATTATTTGTTCAGAATCTTCCGCATCAGACCATTCCAATGATGCTGCAAGTGCTCTTCTGCCAATACCCTGGCTTTAAGGAAGTAAGAATGGTGGAAGCGAAACCGGGAATTGCCTTTGTTGAGTATGAGAATGAGATGCAATCCACATACGCAATGCAGGGACTCCAGGGTTTCAAGATATCACCTGAGAACCCAATGTTGATTACCTACGCGAAGAAATAGATTGATGAGCTTTTTAAACTGCCATTTTTTTTGGGTAAGATGGATGCACTTAAGAAGGATTAGCTCTGGACCATCTTTGATCTGGAAAGATGTTGTGTACCTTTTTCCATCTTTACTTATTGTAGTGTATTAAACCTTAGTTTTCCCTGTATGTCTTCTTTTTGTATTAGCATATCTTGAATTCAGGTTAGTTGGACTAGCGCATGTTTTGTTTTAGTCTACAGAAACTTTCCATTTTATTGGCAGTAATTCTCTTTGTACAAAGTACCAAACAGGCAAACACGAGCACCACATTGTATGGCATCTTTCAGCTGAGCCGAAAAGGGGCGATCAACCCCGTGGCAATCTTCTCTGGCATACTGGGGGTCGGAGAAGAGGAGCCAATATAACACATGATTCGCTCTCTCAAGACAAACTTAAGCCATAACCTGACTCCAGCCACAAAAGTCTCCCCAAACATAGCTCTAGAGACTAGAATGCATGACTCTACCCACTAAGGATAAACTTCACAATGCAAGCCTGATAAATTAATTCTCTTCTAACCTTGTAGAATTCTTGAAGGTCCCATCAAGTGAGAGATGCTCTATCGGACCGTCATTAGCCCGTGTTAATGAGATTTGGATTTTTTATTTGGCCAAGCATGTGCCCAGCACGAAAGCTATTTAGGCCACACGACCACGTCGCCATACCCGTGTTAATGAAATTTGGGTTTTTTATTTGGACCAAGCATGTGTCCAGCACGAAAGCCATTGGGCCACACGAGGTTAAATTATTTACACCGCCAGTGTCAATATTTGTTTCTTTCAAATTAATTTTATTATGTCATGTCGCCATATTTTATTAATTGAGACCACTGTTTTAACGATGTGACGCAATATAATTGATTTGGGTGAAATAAATATTTACACCATCGGTGTATATAATTTATTCTCTCGGGCACACAACTGGTGGCCCAAACCAACAGTAGGCCCGTTTAGCCTACCCAAACCAACAGTAGGAATTGAATTGCCTAACCTTTTTGTTTGACCACTCGGAATAAATCACTGGAAAACTTCTCGCTGCTTTGTCGGAGTTCAAAGGTGGTAGGGTTTATTACTAGCTTTTCACACAGAGAGAGAGAGAGAGAGAGAGAGAGAGATGGCGGATATGGCTATGGGCTGCGAGGTTCCTCCGAACCGAACATGACCCTATATATCAACAACCTCAATGAGAAGATCAAAGCTCGAAGGTACTCAGGTTCACTCTTGTAAACTCTTTTTTTTTGTGTGTGTTTTTTTTGTCTTTTAAATTTTTTTTATTTGATTCGTGTCATAGTTTTTGGATTAGTCATTTGGTTCGAAAAGAGAAGTCTTAAAGTACAAAATTAAAACGAAAAAGCAAAAAAAAAAAGTTCATTAAGGACGGAGAAAAAGTTTTAAACAGCTCTTTTATTTCGTGAAGTGTTGTCTTATTTAAACTTTTTCAATACCAGATATCAGGTGATATTTTTATACACAAAAAGTTACGAAAAATAAGAAATTGAAAAACAAGTCCAGACTTATAAATTTACAATAACCTTTCCCTATCGTCTTTTTTTGGTATTTGATTCACCCTAGTTCCTCTTTCTCTCTCTGGAACGAAGGTGTTTACATCTGAGTTTGAATTTTTCCAGAGTTGAAGAAATCCCTGTTAGCCGATTTCTCTCAATTCGGGAAGATATTGGAGGTTTTAGCATTCAAGACGCTTAAACACAAAGGTCAAGCCTGGGTTGTGTTCGAAGATGTCTCTTCCGCCTCCAGTGCGCTTCGCCAAAAGCAAGGCTCTACGTTTTATGACAAACCTATGGTATGGCCCCATATTTCGCTACCCTTTCTTTTCAGTTTTCACGAGTACTTGACGGCATCGTCAGGTTAAATTCAGTGCAATATAAGTATTGCGAGCACGGATGCCATAATTAGGAGAACTGCATGACACATTTGCTGATTCTTGCTGGTTTATATTTATAACTGGAGTGGCCGAAGGTAGCCTCTCTAAGGACCTTGACTAGGTGTTACTTAGCTAGACCTCCTCGTAGTCAATGTGCTACGAACTTGTTTAGTCGATTAAAAAATCGGAACTATCGGAAACGGGCAAGCCACCTTCATTTGGCTTGATAATTGGCATCCAAATGGACCCCTTTACAAACTCTGAATCAAGTGTTCACCTATTCTACGTGTGGATTTGTTTGTATGATGTACCCAATGTATTTTCATACTTCCTGACTCTATGGATGAGTTACATTTTATGAAGTTTTGAGTTTGTCTGATACTCTCAGCCACTACATAAGGGTCTCATATGATGAGCCATCTGGTCGATGATTGAGCCCCGTGGACCATAGTTAGTCTTGTTCCCTGGCAAGAATTGAACCCCCTAAAGATGTAAGATTTATGCATGTGTGCCTTTCAGACAGCGACCTTGATTGGTTGCCATACGCAATAACCTAAATTTTGACAGCTTGGAAATCAATATCACAAGCAATACCTAGTGCTACTAGTCTATGATTGTTTATATAACTTTTATCTAAGGTTTGAGGCGACAGTCCATAACCAGTAACCTGTGGTCGGGCAGCTTGCTTTTCATTGTCATAAGCAATTCTGAACACTGTTGCGAGTAGCAGGCTCTATACAAGTTTGACTTTGTGCTGTTAATGGTTGATAGTGGACCTGCGAGTGGTCCTTTGAATGGTGGCCTAGCTATGTATTACAGTTGGAGCTCCTTATTTTTTCCCTGCTGCCTGCTCCGTTTGAGAAATGTTTACATTCGAGGAGACTCAATTGGGAGCTGAGAAATCTCTCTCCTTGGTGGAATAGATACTTTATGATTCCAGTTGCGATGTTGTTTAGTTCACTTTGTTGACGTCATGCCCGGGTCATGTTTTTTGCTATAGTGCTCAACTAGCTTATTGTGTTCTCCCGTATGGTTGATTTCTTTGCCCCTGTTTTGTTGCCTACTTGCCTCTATAAGACCAAATACTCAGGAAACGGACACCAAGTTTCTGGTAAGGTAACCAACTGATGCACGGATTTTGTGTTTGGACTGGCCTATTAAAAGAAAAGAGGTAATAAGGTCCCACATTGTAGGTTATTGGAATAAGAAATTTTGGGTGTGAGCTTGTTATAAAAGATCATTTCCATTTCAAGGTCATCGAATATTTGGCATGGCCATTAGGCTTTACTAATACAATATATAGGGTTCTCCCCCAACTAAGGTTCATCATTATGTCTGAGAACTGAAATAGTAAATTTTGAAGAGAAACTTAGTTGTATTTATGTCAAGTTAAAGTTATTGCTAAACATTAGTACAGGAATGCAAGAAGTTGAAGTGTCTAACTGGTGTGAGCCGTTGTATCCTTTGTTATGAGTATTCCCAATCTGACCTCTTTTTAACCGTTCTAAAAAATGCCTTGTTATTGCATTAACAGTTGTTTAAAACATTGGAATGACACAGCTTATTCTTTTATTCCAGTTTCTTGGGGTGTTGAATTGAATTTGAAGAAATCAAAACTTAGAGAGCTCAGAGACCGGCTTTCAAAGCAAGAAAAATCTGGAAAATTGCCTGAAGAAGAGGATGAAGAATCAACAGACAAAACAGAGACTTATGATGAAATTGATGATGAAAAGAGTGAGGAAGAGTCTACTACGGTAAATCTCATTGACACGTCAAAGAATTTACCTTCGGGTAAACCTCGAGGCAGAAAGAGAAAATAGACATCTCCGATAGCTGAGCATGAGTCCCAGCTTGTTAAGCCATATCCGTCATCCACTCGTTTTTCTGATTTGTTTTGCAGCTCAGTGGAATGCTTATGTAACTTGCGCAACATTCTGTTGTAGTTTAACTTGTAAGTTTGAGTTATGGTGCGATTGTATTTGATTTATAGATAATATTGTTCTTGTAAATGAGAAGGGTCCTTTAAATTTCCAAGTTTCTTGAATATTTTCAATATGCAGAATATTTTTTTTAGACAAAATGATCATCCCATATAAATAATAAAACACAGTCAAGTTACATTACGTAGGGCTGCCTTAGCCAAGGCATGGGCAGCTTTAACATACAACAACTTAGAACATTGGGAAAGGAAGTCTAAAACAACAGGTTTAAGGAGGGAAGCAGCCCCGCAAGACTTCGTTTCTGATAGCCCACTCCAAAATCTGAATACCAGCCATCACTTCCACTATCCCAGCTGAAAAAGCTAAGGCAATGTTCACCTCTTGAGCATGTTGACTGGACAGCCATCTGAATCCGTCATCTTCCATGCTGTCGCACCTCTCATGGACTCCGCATCCCATGCCCCATCTGATACAAAACAACAGACAACACCGCCTTCCGTCCCCCCCACATTCCGCCCCATCTGATACAGAATATTTTGATATCAAGATGAGTTCACACTTTTATACGAGGACACTTTAATAACTGTGTTTTGCACTGGTTCTTATGAATGAAATAGACTGATTTTTAGATTGTTGACTGAAAAGGTCCAAAATTTTCTTCATGGCCCATAAAGAAATTACAAGGTACCACATTCGGTTCGAATCCCTTTATTCTCCATGTCCTCAAAGACCTCTTTTGCCTCACTTACATGTCCTAGTCGAGCATACCCTGAAACTAAAGTACTCCAAGAAACCACGTCTGATTTAGACATTGCACCGAGCAGTTTACGGGCATCCTTTAATAGATGCATTTGACATATATAAGAACCAAAGACAACTGAACAAAGGGATCTGAATCGAGCCCGGATACCGACCCAATGTCATGAACCTGTCGTCCAACTTTGACATGTGATAGAGCACTGCATGCCTTGACCACTATGCGGTGGACGAAGGCCATGAAAATAAACTGAGGACTTGTATGAAATTATTGAGTTTTGAGCAAGCATAGGTTATTTGTTGGAGAAAGAAAAAAAAAAAAGTAGGCATAGATTATGGATTGAATCGAGGAGGAGGTCGTTTGCATCAGCGAAACAGAGGTGTTTGACGTAGAGTTGGCCGGTTGGGGATAAAACGCTTTGGGAGAGGACAACGTCCGAAAAGCAAATAATGCGGGTTTAGGAAACGCGAGTTATGTATTGACTGACTTCGCATCTTCAAATTGCGAAGTTATGGGAAGAAAGCTACTCCGCCGTTTTTGGCAATTTTCGATCTTACTTTGGAATTGATTTCATAATCTTCTTCGTCCACATTATATAAATTGTTATTTTAAATAAATATGTGAAATATCAACTGGATCGAGTACCTACTGGTATTTAATCGGCGATGATATATCTCAAAAAAAATTGAAAAAAAGTTATCTGGGCACACCTGATTACAGCTTGGAAGACTCGAAAGAAAGAAAGAAAGGCGGGTTTATGGAACGCGAGTTCCGTATTGACTGACTTCGCAGCTTCAAACTGAGAAGTCATTTAAAGAAGGCTTCTCCGCCGTTTTTGGCAATTTTCGACCTTATTTTAGTATTAGTTTTACGATCCGATTCGTCCAAAGTGTAGAAAACCGTTGATTATCATAAATTTATAAATATCAATCTAATCGGATACCTATTGATATTTAATCAGAGAAGATATAGTCCAAAACAAATTGAAGAAAAATGACCTGGGCTCACTTGATTATAACTTTTTCCTAAAAAGGCTTTTTGATCGTAGTCCGTTAATAAACGTTGCAAATCCGAGTCGTCCTTCGCCGCAAATCCAAGTCACTCGATCGATCGGAGCTAGTGAACCCATCGTCTCTCACCCTTCTCTCTCTCTCTACAACCACCGGGGTTTTCTATTTGCAGCCAAGAATTCAAGGAACAATCTGAGGTACAATGGTTGATTGTTGCATCAAATTCAATTTCTATTGGCGTACAATATGCCTCCCACGTGTTTGACATTTGGCTTCTGAAGAAAGCCGTTTTTTGGGCTATGGTTTTTTCTGAAGTCTTGATTAAAAAATAAGTAGCACAGTCGATCGGCATCAGTAGATTTGAACCATTCTTTCTGCAGTTTTCTGGGAAATTGAGGTTCATATGACTTGGAACATCACGGATGAATGAGGAAGTTTTGGTTGATCCAACATGCCAAAGGGTGACACGATTATGGCTCAACCAAGCAAGCTGTTTTATCGATGAGAAGAACATCATGCCAAAAAGGAAATGGGAATTGGCTTCAGCTTGCCTGTTTCATTGGCCCATGCTAAACAACATCTCCTGCAAGAGGTATAAACCAGCTATGCCATTGCTTGCGTCTATGTTTGTATTGAATTGCATCTACGCATTATGGAATCCATTGCCCTTGGTAAACCAGTAGTAACGACTTCAAATGGATGATGATTGGTATTTGGCAATTCTTTCATTTGGAATCATAGTCGATTTTCACAGCTTTGGACTTCTTTGAAAATTGAAAGATATTTGTTTTTCAATTGCTTAGAAGTGGAGTTAGGTAGGAGGAATTGAATTGAAGAAATGACAAAACTAAGAGGAAGTTCTTTAGAAAATGAGAAAGGTATTCATTTGCAAGTACATTGTATTGGTTCTCAACTATGTAGCACCGAGCACGGACACTTTGTCAAAGGCAACGTACCAGTTTTCCGTGGGTATTAGGTTGTTTGCTGACGTATCTAGTCATCCTACACGGAGTAGGTCTGTTTGTCAGTAATTATAAACCTATGTTAATACAATTTCATCTTTCTATAGATCTGACCATATAACCAAAGTTTGGACTGGCAATGAAGCCAATGAGGATCAAAGTAAGATGCCAATTTGGTCCATTTGGATTTTTATCTGGTTCAGTTATTGACATTGATTTGCAAGACTACTTCTGTTTTAGTAGATTCTTTTCCGCTAGTAACAGCCCAAAAGTTGCCGTTTATGGAAGATAATTTTACACTATCAAAAAGGAACTCTGAATCAAGTGTTCACCTATTCTACGTGTGGATTTGTTTGTATGATGTACCCAATGTATTTTCATACTTCCTGACTCTATGGATGAGTTACATTTTATGAAGTTTTGAGTTTGTCTGATACTCTCAGCCACTACATAAGGGTCTCATATGATGAGCCATCTGGTCGATGATTGAGCCCTGTGGACCATAGTTAGTCTTGTTCCCTGGCAAGAATTGAACCCCCTAAAGATGTAAGAATTATGCATGTGTGCCTTTCAGACAGCGACCTTGATTGGTTGCCATACGCAATAACCTAAATTTTGTCAGCTTGCAAATCAATATCACAAGCAATACCTAGTGCTACTAGTCTATGATTGTTTATATAACTTTTATCTAAGGTTTGAGGCGACAGTCCATAACCAGTAACCTGTGGTCGGGCAGCTTGCTTTTCATTGTCATAAGCAATTCCGAACACTGTTGCGAGTAGCAGGCTCTATACAAGTTTGACTTTGTGCTGTTAATGGTTGATAGTGGACCTGCGAGTGGTCCTTTGAATGGTGGCCTAGCTATGTATTACAGTTGGAGCTCCTTATTTTTTCCCCGCTGCCTGCTCCGTTTGAGAAATGTTTACATTCGAGGAGACTCAATTGGGAGCTGAGAAATCTCTCTCCTTGGTGGAACAGATACTTTATGATTCCAGTTGCGATGTTGTTTAGTTCACTTTGTTGACGTCATGCCCGGGTCATGTTTTTTGCTATAGTGCTCAACTAGCTTATTGTGTTCTCCCGTATGGTTGTTTTCTTTGCCCCTGTTTTGTTGCCTACTTGCCTCTATAAGACCAAATACTCAGGAAACGGACACCAGGTTTCTGGTAAGGTAACCAACTGATGCACGGAATTGTGTTTGGACTGGCCTATTAAAAGAAAAGAAATAATAAGGTCCGACGTTGTAGGTTATTGGAATAAGAAATTTTGGGTGTGAGCTTGTTATAAAAGATTATTTCTGTTTCAAGGTCATTGAATATTTGGCCTGGTCATTAGACTTTACTAATATAATATATAGGGTTCTCCCCCAACTCAGTTTTCATCATTGTGTCTGAGAACTGAAATAGTAAATTCTGAAGAGAAACTTGTATTTGTGTCAAGTTAAAGTTATTGCAAAACTTAGCTCACTAAGCTACAAATATGCATTACATTTGTGTAACGGTAGTAGATGTTGAGTTTAGACTCCTATGGAAGTCAACGGGTAATTCTGAGTCCTATGTTGCTTATGTTGCACTTTCATGCCAGTTGATTAGTTGTAGACTTGTAGTCATGACGTGTAGGTGTGCGTGTGTGTTTGTTTTGCTCTTTCATATAGACGCATGACTAATAGTAATTTTTATTTTAATGCAGAGGATACAATATGCAAAGAGAAAATCAGATGTAATTGCAAAAGCTGATGGTACTTTTGTTCCGAGAGAAGGAAGAAAGAGGCGCGAGGAAAAAGGTGAGACATTATTGCACACATGCATGGAATACACGTCTCTTCCTTCAATTTCTATGATAGTCTGAGTCTGAGTTTTCGATGAGTCGAGAAACTTTGCTAATCCCATTGTGTATTTATGCAAAATTAAATATTATAAGTTCCTTACGATGATGCTGATGATTTGTGGAAAGTCGGAGTTTTCCTAATGTTAACACGGGTTTCATTCAGGTATCTTGTTATAGTTATATTATATGTACTTCACTCGCCGTTTATAAAAAGGTAAAGGGTATTTGCTATGTTTCATTTCTTTTTTCAAGAGTATTTGACAAGTAAATATTGATGCCACTTGATGCCATTCAAGTTCAGACTACTCAAAGGAAGTTAAGACTACTCAAATACAAGTAGACATATCGAAAAAAGGATGATGGTAAGCTTTCTCTTCAGTTATGAGTTTTCTTGTCTCTTTCTTTCAACAGGGAGGAAGCGAAAAGACCAACACGATGCAAATCAAGCTGGAATGGGTCAGAATCCTGCTTATGGCGGTGCCTACGGTGCAGCTCCTCATGTAAGCATGTTTCCTGTTAGCTTAGAAGGTCAAATTACTTTTGGAGTTGTTTTTCAGAGAATGGTTTGGAATTAACTTTATTGAGTTTGCATGCATATGTTTTATAAGGAATATTCTAAGAGTAAATCAGGTATTGTTGTTGTCACTACTATATTTATCCTTCAGAAATCTCTATGTTCTCCGTGCTACTTGATTTGTTTGGATATTCAAGGTATAGTCCTTTTTTTCCCCTATGGTTGGTGTGTCCTGTCACAGGAGCTTGCTGTGATACCGTGCAGACTTTGAGAAAGGAAATAGGAATTAACGCGAAATATTAGACCGTATAGTTATTGGGCACTTAATAAGTTGGCTTATTATTTTGTCGACTACGACTACACCCCATACGGATGTTTGACTCAGTGTTTGATTTTAGACTCCACTTTATGAAGTAGATATACTAACTGCTGTTCAGTACTCTACTTGCATGGAATGGATGCAATAGGTTTCTCGTTAGAATATTATGTGGTAGCTTTTGTTCATTCCTTGTAGTAATTTTTTTAGTATTTATGGATAATTTTGGTGTATGTTTTGTAAGGACCTCACCTTTTCTGTCTCCTTCCACAATTTGGTGCAGTTATCACAAATACCGTATATGGGTGGTGCAAAATCTGCAGTTCCAGAAGCTCCAGCTCCGCCATTATTTGTTCAGAATCTTCCGCATGAGACCACTCCAATGCTGCTGCAAGTGCTCTTCCGCCAATACCCTGGCTTTAAGGAAGTAAGAATGGTGGAAGCAAAACCTGGAATTGCCTTTGTTGAATATGAGAATGAGATGCAATCCACATCCGCAATGCAGGGACTCCATGGTTTCAAGATATCACCTGAGAACCCAATGTTGATTACCTACGCAAAGAAATAGATTAGATGAGCTTTTGAAACTGCCATTTTTGTTATTTGGTAAAATGGATGCACTTAAGAAGGATTAGCTCTGGACCGTCGTTGATCTGGAAAGATGTTGTGTAGTACCTATTTCCATCTTGCTTTGGCTGTTAGTATACTTATTGTACGTAGTGTATTAAACCTTAGTTTTCCCTGTATATCTACTTATTTTTATTAGCGCATCTTGAATTCAGGTTAGTTCGACTAGCGTATGTTTGTTTTAGTCTACATAAACTTTCCATTTCATTGGCAGTGCTTCTATTTGTACAAGTACCAAACAGGCAAAGACGAACACAACATAATTGCTCAAGACAGTGAAATGGGTCCGCTCAAAGCAATAGAGCTCGCTTCTTTAGTCAATTAATCATGTCGCTGGTGGATTAACATAAACCTCTTCTTTATAATGAGGGTGTGTAAGGGAGTTCGTCCCATAGGATTCGAAGAACGTCAACAATCCTAGCGATTCACATCATAGCTCGTAACAAGTGCTTGAAGCGACATGCTAGAAACTCGGGGAATTCGGGGAACTGTTTAAAAAGACGAAAGTAGCAGCATCATGGTTCAGCCAGATAATTTTGTTAATAGTTGAAGCTCCTGGTTTAGAAGGGTTCCAGGTTTGATGATTGAAACAAAATAATAGTTCTTCGTAAATAAGCCTATTTCTCTTAACCAATGGACAAGATTTCCATCTTTTGAATATACATTTCCTAAAAAAGTGGGAAAAAAAAAAAAAAGAGTACAGAAATCTGGACGTCATCCCAGCTTTTGCTTTTGTTTTGCTGGCGTTGTTTCTTTCCTCAGACGAAGTCAAGAGAGTGAATCAAGTAGAGTGGAATTTGGGTCGTAAAGGGCATAATTGAGGGTGTTGACAGTGAAGGAGCAGAGAGATATGAGTGTGTGACCAAATAAGGCATTTAAATCTAGAACCAAGTGTAGCTTCACACGCTATCCCCTGCATTTATGTCTCTAGATTTTGTTTCATGACTTCATCCCAAATCTATCTTCTTCTCCCACAAGACAAACACACACACACAGAGTGATTCAAGAGTGACAACAGCTCCGTCCCATTTTTAAGTGTGGGCCAGTACTTGTGTTCTATAATTGCTCTGTTTTTGTGGACATCGCCGTTGATAATTGGGTATTTGTTCAGTTTATGCGCGCTTCGATTAGTTTCAAAGTTGGAGTTTACGACCGAACAATTAAAATTGATTTGTTGCGTCGAGCTCTAGGCGCTCCGGTGACACCTTGATTTCCTCCATCGTCATTGCACGATGCTACTAAATGAAAAGGTCATTCTAATCACAAAAGATTTACTACTCGATTCCGAACTTCTTCTCTCTCTTTTTGGTACAACTGAAATGAATGATTCCAGACTTTAACCATTTACTGCTGGATGTTTCGGAAGAACTAGCTTATTAAAATCCCTAATCTTGAATAACTAGCTATCAAATTATGTACCAAGTAGTCTTTTTGTTCTTGATTTGCGGAAACTAATTCACCAGAGATGTCGGAGGAAAGAGAGTAATTTCTTGTGAATCTCCTAATCCCTGCGTGGATGGCTTGTCTTTGATCGGCTCAAAAATAGTATTAATCAAGGTGCGTGTAAATTGGTCCGGACATTTCTTACCGTCGAACTAAAAAAAAAAATAGAGATGTGGGAGGAAAAGCTGGTGCCTATAGCTAACATATAGTGAAATTATGCATACCTATCACAGAAGCTAGCACCCAGCAGCAGCTCCATACGTCTGGACAAGGGAGAAAAAACAACCAACCAACCAAACAATCAAAAACTTGAGCACAACACGCAAAGCTAACCTAAATTTCCTGAAAGTTATTATTCCCCTTCTATTCTTGGGATTGTCTCGTGCACCCATCTGTTGATCTAATAATTATAGCCTATTTCCTCATGGGGTGCACCATCTATGTGTGTCTTTTTTTTCTTTTTTTTAAAACTTGATTGTTCTTTGCGTTTTGTGTGTTTATTGATTTAGCCGATTTCTTAAGAACGGTTAAATTTTTTGACTAATTTCGATATTGATGTAGTGTGACTATTACCATCTAAGATGCTTTGTATGGACACAACACGACACGGAAAAGACATGCAAAAATAAGGATATGGACATGCAAAACATAAACTACATTTATATCGTCGATGTATCTTAGGAATTCGTATGAACTCAATATCGATGGAAGTTTTAACTCCGAAACAACTTTAAGAGATTGCCTTTTAATCTCTTAATGTGTCCTTGATGTGTCCCAAAAGTATCTCGAACGTGTTCGACATTGTCCGAATAGTGTTGTGTATACTTCCGACACATGTAAAGATGTGTGTTGTGTCTACAATACACACCACTTAAAAGGGTGTACCATAGGCACCTATTTTATGGTTCATTCATAACATTTTAGCGTGTTTCGTAATTTTTGTTCCAGAATTCATAACTTTTCAACAGTACGATTCGTAACATTTTCATTATGATTCATAACATTTTGACGTATCTCGTAACCTTTATACGATTCGTAATTTTTTAGCAATACGATTTGTAACATTTTCTCTATAATTCACAACATTTTGGGGGTGCATATGATACACATCCAAATAAGAGGTGTGTATTGTAGACTTTTCCATCATTTTATATGTCTAAAATTCTCAATGCTGCAATTAGAATCGATGGACATTTTGAACCAAAAAATGTTGGCCTCCAATATGGGTCACTTGTTCTCATGTCTCTCTGTCTCCCTATGTGCATTGATGAATCCTCAAAGGGAAGCAAGGGTTGATGGATTTTATTTATCTTAGCGTGTGTGCCAACGAAGATGATGATTGAACCTATGGGGCTCACCTAGTGATTAAGGCCTGAGATTTGGAGGTTTGCTCGCTCTGAATGTCTCAGGTTCGAAACTTCTCAGGTGCTATTAACTCATTTGGAGCCAATTCATACACCTGTGACCTAGGGGTTAGCAAGTGGGCAGCGGAGATTGGTTTCTAGGTTTAGTTCAGATACGCGTAAGCTGATCCGAACACATAAATTATACCAAAAAAACGAAGATGATCATGGGCACGGAATGGAATGGCAGTTCGTTTTTTATCTTTATTTATTTATTTTTATCTCCACTCCTCCAGTAGTACTAGTTGAGTACTGCTTCTGCAACTCACTCAATTGCTCGTCCCCATGCCTCCATTGGTCTCTCTCTCTCTCTCTCTCTCTCTCTCTCTCTCTCTCTCTCCACATATCACCTATAAATATGGGTATATCTCAGGACTGATTTTAATAAAAAGCGCTGACCATTGATGGATATTATTTGGTGAGTAGCTCCTTGATGGAGAAGCAGGGCACGTGCAAAGGCCTTGGCGTCTTAACATGCCCGTGAAAATCTTATGCACGTGCACTCCTTCTCCAACATGGGTTTCTCACCTCTCTCTCTATCTACCCCAACTCAGCCGGATTGACGTGCAAGTAAATATTGTAGGTATGGTATTCAATTCAACTCCAAGACCACCTCTCCGGATCACCTTCATCATCGTTCCACAAGTTTATCACTACCGCTACAATTGGGCCTTTTTTTTGTGAAATTGTTTCTCTTGCATTTCGAAAGTAAATGTTTATTTGCAGTTGAGTTGTTTTTTTTTTTTTTTTTTGAGGGGGGGAGAATGGAGGCTAATTCCGAAGTGGTCATGATCCTTTTACGCCTTTGGATTGTTTGTTATGGTAACAAAAACCTTCTCAAAAGCATTAGGAAAATGCAATGTTTCAATGTGTTTGTTGTCACTTATGTTTTACAAAAGTTCAATGACAACATACACTAAATAAGTTAGATGGTTGGGCACGATCAATTGCTGTAACTCTAACGGACTTTCGATCAAATGCTTGATTCATCTTAATTAATTACATGATAATTATTGCATTATTTTTCGTATGCAATGAATAGCCTATAATATTCAAATAGGATCATTATGGCCTCATGCTAATCGAATTAACATTGCCGTGGAAAAGTATAATGTACTCATAAAACATCATATAAATGAGAAAACTTAATTTTCATGTCCTTCTAACAAAATTCTTAATTTTGGACACTTCTCGTTTTTAATTTCAAAAGTATCACTATATAGATCAAATATAAAAACAAACTAAAACTGATATCCAAAAAGCGTGAAAGTACGGAAATAACCCTAAAAGAATCCGAGCCTGATACAAATTCAAGAAAACGGAAATTTGCCGCTTGCGCCATAAGCCCTGGGCCCCTGACATAACATAATCCCCACGAGTGTAAACATTCGAGGAGAGAGAGAGAGAGAGAGAGAATACAAAAAAACCATGAATGACAACAGCGAGCTTTCGAATTTGGGAACCCTAAACAAGATCAATGAAGGCGATAGGAGCGGAAGTCCTGGCCCTCGCGTGTTGCGGGACTTTGATCTGAACCTTGCTGTTCTTTCGGACAGCGAAGAGACCGAGTCCGATGACTCCAACGGTGTTTGTAAAGAATCGAGAAAGAGCCGTCGGTTTGATCCTATTTACAACTCCGAGTGGGAGTTTTCGGAGCAATTCGAGGTTGGTCTCGATCTGTTTTTGTAGTTCTTTACTTCTGATGATCGGTGGTTTAGATAGACAAAGAAGAAACGAAAGGAAAATTTCATGTCGAACTTATTTGCGTAGTAGTAGTTATTTTGTTTGCAAGATTGTTTTGTTAATTGAAAAGATTATTGTCTTAACTTGCCCAACGAAGAACAACCGAAAAGAATCACCCAAGATTGTTGTCTTGATTTTAGGTTAGATATATCATGCCATATTCTGTTGATGGATTCAGTAAGGGACTGATATTTTGATTTCCAATCGACAATGGGGTAAGTTTGGATGAGATCGAGTCATAAAAAACATATCAAGCCATAATGTAAGGAGATGACACCGAAACTACGCAAGGGGTGTCTTGGTGAAGCAAAAGCCGAACATGCCAGCCCGTCAATGTTGTCTCTTAATTGGGAAACGTTGTTTCTCTCAAGTCACAACCAATCAGTATTTTGTATACGTAGCCCTTGAATTCCAAACCCAAAGCATCTCCACTAACCTATTGAGATATGCTTGTCAAAAGGATTGGTTGTTGTCTTGTTGATTATTTCGAGTTTATCTGTTTTAATCTATTTATTTATATGCAACAGACTAACACATGTAGCACTGATGAGCTGCATTGTGCAAGATCCCGTATTATTGGAATGCCACATATCCACTCATCGCTTTTAATGTGAAACTGTAAAATTTACTTGTGTTCCGTTTCTGTAGGATGAAAATGTAGGATCACATTGTGATGAGGATGATGATGATCCCAATGGTAACAGGGAAAATGAAGAAGGAGATGAGTTTGAAGACGAAGATGAAGGCAGCCATGCAAGGATGTCGCATGAGATTTCCAACAGTAAGATTAGTAGTCAAACTTTCTTGAATTAGTTAAATTTGGGCTTGTTTGGACCACAGTACATGATTTGCGGCCTGTAGGGAGAAATGTGGTCATGCAATACATTTTGTTAATGTCACACCAGTGTAGGGCTCAACATGAATAGGCATCACTGTTAAACCGATTCCTACCTGCCTCTAAAAAGCTAGTTAAAGGATCTAATACAGACCTCCAGAGAGATTATTATTATATATATATGGGTAACAGGTTATATCTACCTTTCGTTTTCTTTTGACTCGATTAATGCCTTTGATGAGGAAGTTTGTGGAAAGCCGGGGCAATATACCAATCAACAGTCTCCCTGTACGGTTAATGCCATTATAAAATAAGCTCTGTACTTTTAATTAGATTGCTGTTGAGTTCTTATGGTAAAGACTTATGATTGAACAGCTGTGACTAGCAGTGGCGATGCTATTAAGGGGATAGTGGGGTCAGGCGACCCCATGGGACGAAAAATTCTTAGACTACCCCTGTAAGTTTTTATCCCTTTGATTGTGTGAAAATGGCTTTGAACCCACTTAAAATGGCTTTGAACCCATTGGGTGAATGGTAATTATGTGCATGTGGACTGCCAAAAACCCCTTGAACAGATATTCATACCACCTTCATGACTTATGTACTGATCCTGATATTGTATATCAAAAACTTTAGCACTTCATAAAAACAAAATTGGTGCAAGGAGAAATTTATTGGATACATTTACCAGCACCTTTACAAGACAATGTGTATATTGCAGGCATACATGGTGCATATTTGTGGTGCTACTTTTTATGATGTTTGCATTCTTTTACTAGTATTTTCAAGTCTTCTTTCAATGTAGACATTGTATGTATCAGACCATTATTAAAATTATGACACCATGATTTAAATTTCTGGAGTCGCCATTGGCTGTGAGGTGACTGGTTTGATTGTCTATTATTGATCACATTGCAGAAAATCTTAGTCTGGAGGACATGTGGCTCGTGTAGGCTTTACTATGTGTTTGGAAGTCACATCCTCCTATTGCTTTTGTAGCATTAAATAACCTAGCTGGCCTTGATTCTATTTTGCCAGGTAGAAAGAGGAAACATGATGTTATCATAACTGAGGATTTCCCAGTGTCTGCATATTATCCCAGTGGCGATGTTCTTGATGGCCATGGAGGCATTAGCTTTCAGAGCCCTCTCCTTGGGAAGCCTGGTTTCAGCAAAAAAATACACCCGGTGGAGAAGTGCATGTCCATTAAGGCTCCACTTCGAAAAGCAGATTGGGAGAAGGAGAGGGAGAGGGAAGATCTGGTACCAACTCATTTCCTGGGATCATCCACTGCAAGTCCAATAGCTTCTGAATTTGAAACGAGAAGGGAGTTTGAGAAAGAAACTTCTCCTTTGGTTAATGATAATAGAGTTGTGGAAGCTCAAAAGAAAGATGGTGCAAGGCTTTTAGAACTGAACCAGGTATGGCGGTCCTACGCTTATGGAAATCATAAAATTTGATCTAGTATCTGTCATGTTGTGCATAGGCTAGTATTCCCACTGCAACGACCATCCAAGCCTTACCTCTTTTTTTTCGAACTCAATATTTGAGTACAAACTCTTAAAACCCTCTCCAATTTTTTACCCTAATTTATACTGTTTTATTCAAAGTCATACGGGAATTAAGGATGACCCAAATGTTTGCCCGATTATTCCACTAGTTAAGTGTTTACTCAAAATTTATGCCTGGACTTGAGTTTTCCCGTAGGGTGCTTCATATCACATAAAGCTTTTACTTGAACTTTTGTGTGTGGGTAAGAGTTGGAGATGGCCTTGAGAGCTAAGGTTGCTCTTGAGAGAGTAAGAACTTTCAGGAAGTAAGAGTAGGTGCATGTTTGACACCATTAATTTTGTATTTGCTTTGTGTGAGCGGCAGCCGTTAAAGAGGAAAAAACCAAGACATCCAGGCAAGGGCCGTAGAAAAATCGAAATCAAAAGATTAGAGGACAAATCCAAGCGATTGGTCACTTTTGTCAAGCGCCGTGACGGGCTCTTCAGCAAGATGCAAGCGCTCTGTTCAATATGTGGCGTCCAGGGCGCCGTTCTCACCTTCAGTGAGGCCCAAAACGCATATGTCTTTGGCAACCCCACAGTCAACACCGTCGTTGATCGTTACTTAACTGAAACCTCAGTTGCGGAAACTACAGCTAATGAGCGTTACAACAACGAACCGGTGAAAGAGATTAAAGACAAGTACGCAGAGGCTCTGGTTAGGTTAGAAAAAGAGAGGAAATGCGGCCAGATCTTGGATAAGGTGTTGGCAGTTGCCGAAGGGAATGCGCCTACTGAAGCTTTAGGATCGAATGAAGTTGAACTGATTCAGGCAATGATGGAGGAGATGGTGAATAAACCATCTGGCCCAGGGTCGGAGGCATCAACAAGTAAAAGGCCCTCCTCTTTTGTAAACGTGTAGTAGAATTGCTCACCACCTTTTTTTCTTTGTTTCATAATCCTCTTCTTTGTAACGTTGAATTTTATGTTCACTTTTCAGTTAGGCGATCTAAAAGCCTATTTTCTGATAGAAATATGCAAAGGGTGGAAGTGAGCTTGATAAGAAATTTTTAGCGTAAAAGCATGCTTGCTTGGTCAAGTGGGTGACAAGTGCCTTGGCCCATTACTGTGAAATGGAGATAGATTTACCAATATATATATATGAGTTCTTTAGCCATTTTTTCATCATACAATAGCCTGATCTATTCTCCCCATCCCCGTGACCGAGGAGTGTACTTGCAAAAGTAATACTCCTACTGATTAATGTGGTCATTTATGATCCGCATTGCCACCTTGAGAGGAAGTGAGTAAATGGTTCTTTTAACTACGACTGCAAGGCTAGTTAGCATTCTGATGGTTGTTTGCAGTTGGGGACGATGCGCTTTGATGATTATATGTAATAGTTTATCCACTAGTTTCGCATTGTAAGTCACATAATTTGCGTGCGAGTGCGGGAGCGCGAATGCGAGCGTGAAAGCTTTTATGAAACGCGACCTAAACTACCGAAATCTACGAGAGGGAAGATTGAGAGCTCGAGTGCAGTGCGAGGATTAAGAGCGGGCGCAGAGCTTTTTGAAGGATCCAAACCCGATGTTGAAGTCCAACTCGAAGTAGGTATTGGGTCGAAAGCCCTCAAGCCCACTAAAAAAAATTCAGTTCAAGATGTTTTGGGCCACTTCGGGCCCTAAGCCCATCTTCAGCCCTAATATTTGAAAGGGGAAATTTTAGGCCGGCCCCAAAAATTAGGTTCGAACTTAATTTAGTCCTGCACAATTATTTGTATTTTTTATTCCAACCATTCCCCTCCACGCGCATCAGCGCACAGATCTAGAGAGCATCTAGTATAGAAAAATTATCCAATGCTCCATGAGCATTGGTACACCGTTAAAATATTGTTTAAATTTATATATTTTGTTGTAGATATTCATTTTAAAAAAATATTATATTTTTGGAACCTACTCGACGATATCTACTAAACAAGATCCGTATTGAATATGAAATTATGTAATATTAAAAAAATAACATTTGCTATGAGAACTATCCCTATGAGAACAGTGTATGAAACTGCCAATTCTCATAGTCAATTCTATGAGAATTATGTGAAATGGCTACGTGAACTGAAAAATACACCGTTCAAATAGCCTAATCACACACTAAAATACACAGTTTTCATAGAAAATACATAGTTCTCATGGACAATATACAGTTCTCATAGAAAAATACACAGTTCTCATAGAAAATACCTTATTCTCATAGATAGTTCTCATGAACAATACACAGTTATTTATGAGAATTGTCCCTATGAGAACTGTTTTTTTTTTTTTTTTAAAGTCTGAGAACTAGACTATGTGAACTAAAAAATACAAAGTTCACATAGTCCCAATACACGTAGTTCACATAGTCCATTACACAATTCACATAATCGAAAATAAACATTTCACATAGTCTTACCATACATTAAAAATACAAAGTTCACAAAGCCCCTACACACAGTACACATAACCCTTCACACAATTCACATGACCCAAGAACATACTAAAATACACAATTCACATAGTTTCAACACACTCACATACGGAATCAAACTCTACACTCACATAGCCTCAATAAACACAATTCACATAGCCTATCACACAGTTCATATAGCAAAAAATACACAATTCACATAACTTGAATACACAATAAAATACACAGTTCACACAAAATATAATTCTACTGTTTTCCATTATACGAGAAGCTTTCCCCAAAACATTCCAACAAATATTTCTGAACACAAAATCTAAAAAAAATCACATGTGACAACTACTTTCTAGATTCCACCATTAAGATTAGCAAAAAGAAAAAGCAACTGACTGGCAATCGGCAAACGGTTTGTGAATTCAGAGGGCTTGATAGACGATCAAGGCCTAGAGTTCAAGGCGTTAGTGGCCAACAGCTTAAAATTGGGGCGTCGCTATCCTTGGCAGAGCACATCCCCTGGCTCCGATGGATGTTCCCTCTGGAAGAAGAAGCTTTCACCAAGCACGGCGTATGGCAGAAACGGCTCACCAAGAACATCATGGAGCTGCGGACTCGTCGTTGCCGGCGAAGGCGGACTCGTCGGAGAAGTCGACGGCGATTTCGATCTAGCGTTGTGTGTTGGAGGTGGGGGATTCGGTCGGGGGAGACGAGAGATGAGAGGTGGACGGAGCATTTAGAGAGAGAGGAGGTCGATTTGGCTTGGGGGTAAAAATGTCAATATGTACCATATCCGAGCCTGTAAGGTTCGGGAAAAAATATTTTAGGGTTGGAATAAAACAGAGCCTATAAAACGGGACCGGCCTCTAATTTTCATTATTTGGGGGAAACCAGGGGAAAACCATAACTGCTGCTTCTCCATCCAAACAGTCCCGTTAACTGAATAGCGCTCCAAAAAAAAAAACGACACACACTTCGCAGGGCAAGGTTCAATCGCCGCCTGTTCCCACTTTCCTTCTTCACAGAGATGGCGGAGACGAAGAGAAAGACCAGAGACAACAACGACAGACAAGTCATGAAGAAGAGAAAGTTTTCGAATTCCAAAGCCCTAGATCACTCGAAGAAGAAGAAGAACAACAAGAAGAAGGAAGGCGGAGAGAGGAGGAAAAGGACTGGGCCTCACTTGCCGAATTCCTTGCGGAAGGAGATCGAGCTCATGAACCAAGCTAAACCTAGAAACAGTGACGACGAGGAAGAGATCGATTCCGATGACGCCAACGACGTGTACGAGTACGAGGAAGCGATTCCCGAGGAAGAATCCGGAAAGAATCGCCGGTACGATCCTGTCGAGAATTTCTTGTACGAGCTCCCAGAGCAATTTCAGGTTGGTCTCCCTGCTTTAATTTTGACCACCTTTGAATCTGTTTATTCACTTGAATACCCTCATTTTTATTATTAGGTGGGGAACATGAACATTTTTGTTTTGTCGGATATCCATTTCTAACAATATATATCACAGAAATAGTATCAAGTATTAACTAAATTGTGGTGTATAGTTTCAATCAGCCCATTCATTTACGAAGTTTTAGTCATATGTAATTGTAGTGTTGTAGATGCATGCAATCGTGTGCGTTCTTATGCATTCTGAAAGGTAAAGTATTGGCTATGTTTGGTAACACTGGCACTTTTCTGTTTGCAAAAATCAATTTCTACTTTTTCTAAAAAAAAAGTGAAAGCAGAAAATATGTTTGTGTCAACCTATTTTCAAAAAAAAAAAAACAAACCAGTTTTCTAATGTCAGCGCTATAAACCTTTACAGTCTTCCCCGGACAAAAAATTCCTCTAGAGCAGACAAGAAAGTGACCACTGTCTTGCATCTCAAGAACAGAAAATTCAGCTGCTAGAGGAGAATAATTCTGCCATTGGACAATTCAAATTGAATCAAACCAATCTAACGTCAAACTGAATCAAACCAATCCAATGTCAAACTGAATCAAACCACTCCAATCACTCTCATAGTCTCATAAAAGCAAGTAAGGAAAGTACAAAAACATGAATTCTGACAGAGAAACAATAGCTGCCAAAGCATCCTTGTAAAATGCTGTCGATTCTGCCAATGGACAATCTGCCTTTGGAGTCTCTTACCAATGCTGCAATGGATGCTTCACTGCTGCAATGCATCAAAGCCTTTGGCTATTAAAGATTTGGCGGGCAATAGTATTGCGAACTCTAGCCATTTCTCGCAATTGAGCGGGGGTTACATTGATTTGTTGAGAAGAGCCCCTACGGCCTTGCTCACTCTCAACAATCAAATCTTCCTTGCTATAGAATTTGAACACTGCATCATTTTTGTCATGCATCCTTATAAAGTTGTGGACCGTGCAACAAGCGGTTGGCAAATATTTTTGTGTCCGCACGCTAAAGCCTTTAGGCATTTGTTTCAAGATAGGAAATCGCGCCTTCAATGCGTCAAAGCAGCGCTCTATCACGTTGCGAAGGGACGAGTGACGATAATTGAACCATTCTTCTTCTTTCGTAGGTAATCGTCTACGTCCACGGAACAAGGACAAGTGGTACCGCTCGCCCTTGTATGGCGTTAGAAACCCAGGCATATTTTGATACCCCGAATCAACCACATAATACTTACCTTTAAAGTAGGTGACATATTAATCAACCACATGCCAAAAATAAGCTTGAAAAAGTGAAAGAATATGGCAGCAAGTCCTCATATGTGTTCACAGTTTCCAAATTTGTCACTAAAAAAACTAGAGAAGTACTTACCTAGAGGTGCCATGGGAAATTCCATTGCTGGATTATTCGCACACTCAAAAAGCACTCGTGAGTCATTTGCCATTCCCTCCCAACCCGACAAGACGTAAGTAAATCTCATGTCAAATGAACATGCAACCATTACATTTTGTGACGTGGTCTTGTGCCTCCCGCGATATGGAATTTGCTCACGAGCAGGAACCTTTGCATCGATATGTGTACCATCTATAGCACCAATACAATCCTATAGCCAAGGACACAAGTAAATGTAACTAAATGTTAAGACAATTTTATAATACCATGTGCAATATGAAACATAGAAGGGATTACTGAAACTCATCATAATACCTTAAAGAATGGCCAGTACTTTGAATTGTGCATAATCTCTGGAGGGACCTCATCAAATGGGGGGGGGGGGGGGTGTTGAATAATCAGCTTCCTAAGCTTACACACAGCTTTTAACACTCGTTTAAAATACTTAGAGATGGTTTCCCCTGAATGCTGGAATCGCTTTTGGATTATGCGATTTCTACTGTTGTGTCTAACTACGAGCAAAAATATACATACTTGCTCTTGGACTGTTAAGTACCTTGAATGCTTTTAAGTGCCTCACAAAATGCAATAAAAACATGTGTTTCCATTCGAAAACCTTCTTCACACGGTCACACCTTGCATCATGACCATTCAAAACCTCTAATACATAATCGTGTCCTCTTAATATAGAGGTTCGACATGGAATACGATTATAGTATTTCTAATGATGTTCATGTAGTGCTAGGGTAACCAATGTGATTATTGTTTCGTCGTCTGAATCAGACTCCAATTCCTTGTCACTGTCATCGCTAGACTCCATTTGGCTAAAAAAAGATGATATACATGCTGCTATTAAGGTTGCCCCAAGCAAATTTTCCCAAGCCAAAGAAGAATTATTGCAGAGAACAATAGCTCATTCAAAATCTCCCACTGATTGATGAAAATGATAAAAATAAAAATAAAAATCCTTGCATATAATACACTGCCACTCGATTTCTAGGCAGTGGACAAACACCAACCACCAATTCAATGTAGATAACCATATGGCCATATGGGCAATGTTGGTTTTGTTCAGAAAGAAAGCATGATCACAAATGCCATTGGAAACAAAATGAATTCCATACACGAAGGAAGCTTCTATTCAGAAAACTAAGGGTCCTACACTAGAAATTTCATACTGCTGTCTGCTGGACTAATTTTTTTATAGAAGAAAAAAAATTGGTAAAACTGAAGTCAGAAATTAACTAACCCCAACTTGAGAGAAATTGTGTCTGAGCTTTCATAGTCATGTACATGGCCGACAGACTTGCATATATTGTTGACAGACTCTGATGATTGGCCTTCTTCAAAGACCATGTTATCTGAGACAGCAACGACATCGTTTCGAGCATTAGATACTTCCATTACCTTCAATGAAATGTTACAGTAGCCACATTAAATCTTGTGGAAGAGTAGAACATAATTGAAACAAAGAAGGGAGATAAATATAGGGATGTAATTGTATAATGCAAAAAGGCCAACAAAGTACTAAAAACTGCAGAAAAAGAAGATTGCCCTATGACATCATAAAGATTGCCCATTAACAGTAATCCAACAAGAAAACAAACCACAAAAGTTCCATATCCAAACAGTAGTCCAACAAGAAGAGAAAACAAACCAATCACATAAGTCTTACCACCCACAAAAGCTTACAAACCAACTACATAACCATGTCCTAAACCAAACCAACCATAAACAAAAGTTCACACATATGCAAGGAAGTCCTTCTTCCTTTGCTCTGACATGCCAGGGACTATTGGTCTCCATGAAGGGTCATCCTTCAGTAGTTTCATCCCTTTCGTATACGATGCTCCATCTAGGTCTTCCATGGCATTAAGAGTTTTTATGCACGTAGCCAGCAGACCTTGTGGCTCACCATGGTCTTGGGAAGTCACACTAACACTAGTGCTCTTAGCATTATGCTTTGCTTCAAGGATATCCACCTTCCTCTTGCTACTTTCTGCAAGAGCACTTAAAGATGCACTGAGGTTCGCAGACAATGAGTCCCTCTTCTTACTTTTGCTACTCTCCTTTGGCTCAGTAGTCTTCATAGCCTTCATATCAAAAACCTTTTTGCCTTTTCCACTAACCACTGTGTTCGTT
Organism: Rhododendron griersonianum; assembly: GCA_018127125.1. Classification (NCBI taxonomy): domain Eukaryota; kingdom Viridiplantae; phylum Streptophyta; class Magnoliopsida; order Ericales; family Ericaceae; genus Rhododendron; species Rhododendron griersonianum. The sequence continues at coordinate 58,692,058 of CM030788.1, read as the reverse complement.
ACTTCTATTTCGCCATCGTCTTTAAGTTGGAATGAGGGATCAGAACTATCTGTTCCAAAAGGGGATTGGACTGACGGGTGAGCATTGAATCCTGTTGCAGTGGTATCTCCAAGTATTCGGGTCATCGCTGTATAGTGTGGGAAACCTTTTTTCCTGAAATGCTTGGCCTTCTTATTAACCTAAGCGAAGAACAAAGTGACCTGTATCAGACTTAATTTATAAGCATGAGTAAAATAAAAAGGAATAGGTCACTTCTAACCTTATAGAGCTTCTCCCAGAGTGTATCATCAGCAGTAACAGTACCTTTTTCCGCACACCACCCAACGCCACTTTGGTCACAAAGGCTCTTAAATTTGGTGTGCATAGTGCGTAGTTGGTTGAACTTGTTTTTTATTTGAAGTTCAGAGTATTCGTTTTTAGCTCTAGCGGAAAGACTCTTCCTCATCCTAGCCCAACTTTTTATCTGAAAAGTCCCAGTATCTCTACTACCCAAGGTTTTCACCTCCTCCTCCATAATGTCAATAAAAAACGCCTCATTTTTCTTCGACCACAGGGAATCAGCTACACCTCCCACTTCAACATCATCATCATCCTCAATCTTGATACTTACATTGCCTTTGGTAGCCATTTCCTATTTATAAATCACCCCACAATTGGTCTAAATAAGATCTCAGATTTATTTGGGCGAAGTAGAACTATAGATTCAAGAAATCTCATGGATAAGTCAAAGGTGTCCACAACAATAACCATCTAACAAAATCAGGTACATGATCCGACAAATCACCAAATCCAGATTTCAAAAAATAGCTAATAAATCAATTTTAGGAAACTAATTTCTAATCCAACGACTTTAATGCAAACATCTGTCTAATATATAGGCACAATATGCAAATTCCAAGACAAACAAGTAATAACTGAAAGACTGAGAGACTGTTTATGGCTTGAAATCGTTGTGTGAAAGCAATACAAGGAGGCCTAAAGCATGAAATTAAACGACAAAGTTAATCACCAAGCAAAAAATCCAAAGAATCAACAATATGATCAAAGCTAGATATTATTATCCCCGTGTCCCAGCAATTAACTGTCAAAATCCATAAACGGTCTCTCTCGAACCTGAGTTACAATAGTCGATCGAGAGAGAGAGAGAGAAGATCGATCGAGAGAGGGAGAGAGAGAGAAGATCGATCGAGAGAGGGAGAGAGAGAGACCTTTCAGCTGCTTGAAACCAGCGGGATCGAGAGAGATCGATGGATCTGGGGAAGACTGAGATAAGGAGAAGTCTACTGATACAAGGAGAAGGGAACGCGCGTCCAGTTTTGGCAGCCGGTTTTTTATTTTTAAAAGAAGTGAAAGTAGACTTTTGTTACTTTCTCAATTTTCAAAAATTTAGAAAACTCATTTTAATTTTTAAAAATGAAAATAGACAACCAAACAAACTTTCGGTTCTAAATTTTGAAAACGAAAACAGAAAACGGAAAATGAAATGGTTACCAAACAAGACCATTGAGTTTAACTCTAATCTAGTTCAATGAATACAGTATTAGAAGTTTTTGGACCCACTATTTGGTCGTCGAGAAGGACGAAGGAAAAAAACCCAAATGAAAAGTGTTTATCTCTGTCTAGTTGATTGCTTCGTTTTGTTTGGTCTCGAGTAATTACTAATTACCGATTCATATTTCCAAGTCTTTATTTTTTATCCTTATTTTAGCTTATGTTGTTTTACTGGATTGTGTTGTTTAGTTTCTATTACATTTGTGATTTTTTGTTTCATGTCATGTTTGTGACTGGACATAACCCTGAAGTTCTCGTTGACATCTACCAGTCTATACACTTTCATGTAGACCTATCAAATAATAGGGATGCAATGTCTTGACCATCCAATGTCGTATACTACGAAGAAGGGTAATAAGCCTTACAGTTTCGATTAAAATCGCGATGATTTGTTTATGGATAGCATATATCAGACAGACAGCAATTTCTGGTTTCATCTATCCCATTGATATGCGCAGAGCGTACACACTCATGCACACACACACACACACACACAAGAGGGAGGGAGGGAGGGAGGAGGGAGAGTTGTGTAGAACCAGGCTGTGTTCCCTACCTTTTTCTTATGTGATCTGAAATTATGATGGAAAAAACTTGTTTGCACAAGATTGTTTTCATCATTGTGGTGTACCAAATTGCGGCACTTATGAGCTGCATCATCCCACAATCTTGCTCTTGCATCCCAGAATACCGCCTGTATAAATTGCATTTCCTTTTGCTGTGTCTATATTGTTCTTGCTTGTGTTCCTTTGTGTAGGATGAGAATGTAGCATCGGATGATGATGAAGATGGTAGTGATGCCAATGGTAGTAGGGATGACCAAAATGGAGATGAGATTGAGGAAGACGAAGGCAGGCATTCAAGGATGTTGCAACAAGTCACTGGACTTCCAGTTGAGGCTTTTGAAGGTAAGATTTCCCGTATTCGGGAACCTTCGTTCGTGTGTGGAGTGTGTTTCATAATGGTCCTAATTGATTAAGTTGTCATATGATTAGGCATCACCGCTAAATAGTCTTAGGACTCTTACCTGCTTTTGGAATGACGTAAACTAGTTCAGACCTTGGGAGATATTTATACTTCAAGTGTAGAAGTTATTTATTCATGTCCACCTTGTTTTTGGACTTGATTATGCCTTTGTTGAGGAAGGTTGCGAGCAGCACCGGTGTTACCATCAATGCAGGACATTTCTGTGCGTTTTTGCCAATTATATCATGAGCAATGTACTTTTTAACTGAGTTGCCATTGAATTGTGATGAGAAAAATGAAAAAAAGTGGTCACATGACTGCTTCTGATTGGCAATCGATAACAGAATAGAATCCTACTTTGAACATGTCTCAAGTAGGTTTTATGTGGTGTCTGAAAGTCACCCTTCTATTGCTCTGATTGCAATAAATAACCTAACTGCCCAAGTTTTTATAACTTGCCAGGTAATAGGAGGAAAAATGATCTTGTCATATCTGAGGCATACCCAGAGTCTGAATATAATCCCAGTCGTAGTGTTCTTGATGGTGATGGCCGCATTAGCATTCAGGACCTTCTGGACCCTCTCCATGGAATGCGTGGCTTCAGCAAAGTTAGAACTAGCATGCAACGAATGGAGAAGAAATCCATGCCCATTCAAGCACCTCTTCCAAAAGTAGATCGGGAGAAGGTGGAGAGGAAAGTAGCTTATGAACAATCAAAGAAGGATATTACAAAGTGGGAGCCTTTGGTCAAGAGGAATAGGGAGGTGCCAACTCTTTATTTTGATGAAAACAGAAACCTGGGATATTCCACTGTAGGTGCAATAGCTTCAGAATTTGAACCTAGAAGTGAGTTTGAGAAGAAAATTGCTTCCTTGGTTAATGATAATGGAGTTGCGGAAGCTCACAGCAAAGATGGAGCAAGGCTTTTAGAGCTGAACAAGGTATGGAGGTTCTACATCTTTGTTAATCATACAAATTTGGTGTAGCATCTGGTAGTTTTTTTTTTTAAGTGCTGATGCATCAATCCTTGTAAGTTTATTGGGATAATTCTATATTTCCCTGAAGTAAAGGGACCAATTCAGGATGTAAGAGTATTTGTATTAATTACATACCTATCAAAAAGTGGAGTTTTTGTTTTAACACCATTCAGCTTTCTCCGATAAGTTGTAGTCCCCACTCGAACTGGAAGAGGAGCCACAAGCCCACAACAGACCAAGCAAGGGATTCGGTGGTGCATGATTTCTAGAACTTGTTCGTGCAATTTTTATAGCTTTAGTGGTGGTTAAAGTACTTTTTAATCACAGACTTTTTCAGCGGAAAATTGGCAGTTGGAATGTATTACGCAGTAAGCACTTTGGAAGTTAAAGGTGTTTGAGAATTGTAGTTGACCATACCTAGTTCCTCACCTGATTTCCTAGAGCATTTCCTTCCCAGACTGGTGTCATTACCACTCACATGACACACTTGTTGAGTTTGAAAAGCCTTATGCTGTACATTTCTTTTATTTTGAAATTGAGTCTCTAAGTGGGGTGGTTTTGGGAGTTGTTCCTCTTTCCTATCATTGTGTGACAACGTGCCTGTGTTGATACCTTCTTGTCTTGGTTTTGATACCTCATACCCCTGAATTACAGAGGTTGGGCTCAGCTGCCTCTCTCTTCTTATCTCTTGTACCTAGTACAAAAAGACTTTTCTCCTTGCTATCTTCAGAAATTCTTGATCTGATAAAGGTCCATACAATCAACTAAAATCTGCACGCATAATAAGAAAGGAAATCCTTCTGAACTCCACAAACTTGCTTTGGAGACCTGCATAGCTAAGTTCTATTTAGATGGATTATTAGCTTAATAAGAACCTGTAGATATGAAGGGAAAGCTTCTGCGGGCAGATTCATCAGATACACTGTTTTGCTTAGGGTCCCTAAATTTACCAGAGATCTTTCTAGATTGTGCACGTTTTTTATGTTTCTAATTTTGACGCTTCTTTCATGACACCATTGCATGTGATGATCGGCAGATATCTGTTGAAGATGTGAAGGATCACAAGGACCATCTTGCTAAAATGCGTAGCCTTCTTTTCCGTCACGAATTGAAGGCCAAACGCATAAAGAAGATCAAGTCCAAAACATTTCATCGTGTATTGAAGAAGGATAGATTGAAAGCTGTAGCTGCTGAAATAGAAATGAACCCAGAAGCCGCTAAAGAACTTGCCAATAAGCAAGAGTACAAAAGGGCTGAGGTACTTATCGCCAATCATGTTGACATTGTTTGGGACCAGTGTGAATAATTTGTTATTTTTTCTATTAGTTAAAAGACTAGCTGCTCAATGTTTGTCCATTTTTCCTTATGATGTTTATACAGGAACGCATGACACAGAAGCACAAAAATAGCTCCAAATGGGCAAAGCGGATTTTGAGGCGTGGATTGGATATCCAAGATGAAGGAACCCGGGCTGCTATTTCGGAGCAGCTCCATCAACATGCTCTCTTGACTAGAAAAATGAACTCAATGAAGGAAAACACCAGCAGTGATGACAGCAGTGACGAGGAGGATGATATTGATATCTCAGATATATCAGACCAGGGACGTGCACCAAAATTGTTGGAGAAAGCGAAAGAGAAGACACTTGAAGTAATAGAAGAGGAGGATGAAGTGCCTAAATCTGGAGTGCTTTCATTGCCTTTCATGGTATTCCTAATTGTTATCTTAAACAATGCTTGTACTTGTTCCCCCTTGGTTCTCTTCATGTCTATAAGAAAAGGAATCCGTGTGCGAAAAGAACATACTACCTCGTGCTTCTTGTTTGGCCAAGTATAAAGACTTGGATATTCCTCTGGGCATTAAGCTGTTTATCTTTCATCCATTCATGTGATGTTTTCTGCTTGTACATTGGTGCAGGTCCGTGGGTTGAAAAAGAGAAAAGAGGCAGCTGATGATGAAGCTAAGCTTGCTCTTGAAGAGTATGAATCAACGTTGAAGCAATTGGGGGATAAGACGGTACAAGAAAAGGTGAAATCTGGAACTACAAGTGGCAGACGGGTTTTTGGTGCTCCTAAAAAGAAGGTTGAAGAATCAAGTAAGAAAGTCAAAGTAGATAATTATTATGGGAACAGTGATAGTGAAGACAACTTGGAGGCCAAAGAAGATATTGATGCTGGACAAGATGGCAGTAGTATTTTTCAGAAGGGTGTTAATGTCGATCTTGATTTACTTCGTGAAGAGTCTGAGATCGGACACGATCCTGTGTTTAAGGTGATTGGATTATTGGTTTGTTAACCTTGACTCTGATTGTTTTCTTTCTCCCTCTGGAGTGTGACAAGAATAACATTGTTGCTGTTTGTAGAATTTTGATGATATTGTCAAAGACCCTGGGTCCAAGACGACATATGAAGTGGCTATTTTTGCATCGGACACATGGAAGAAGGCTCGTTTCTTTTTTCGGCATTTATTCCTATTTTCCAAACAGAAAAATTGATAGTTTTCATACTGACTCTTGTTCATGTAAGTAACAGATGAAAAAAACTTCGGCAAATGATAATAAGCAGATCAAAAGTGGAAAAGAAGTAGATGTCAATGTCAAGAACTCTTCAAAGGTTGTGGAACCTACTTTGCATGATCAAGATTTAGAGGTATAACTCTTTGACGCTGTTGATTGGTACCATTAATATGTTTGATCAGCTCCGTGACTTCAGTTTTCTGTCTCTGATTGCATCCGTGAAGGAAATAGGATATGAAAATGATTCGGATAGTGAGGGGCAGATGGTAGATGGAATTTTGTCTTCTGGCGCAATGGCTACTTATGAACTTCCATCTCAAGAAGACTTAATACGGCGTGCTTTTGCTGGAGATGACGTGGAAGATGATTTTGAGAAGAATAAGCAGGAGGTATTGAATGAAGAAAATCCTGAACCTGAGAAGCCTATTTTGCTCCCTGGCTGGGGCCAGTGGACTCATATACAGCAAAAGAAGGGCTTACCCTCTTGGATGCTGGAAGAGCATGAGAACGCCAAAAAGAAGAGGGAAGAAGTTCTTAAGAAGAGGAAGGACGCACATCTTAAGCATGTGATCATTTCTGAGAAAGTGGATAAGAAGGTGAGGAATCTTGATATTTGGTTTCACAACACATCTTGAATTTTCTATTTGTGCAATACATGTAGGATGGAATTTTTACTTGGGAATATTACATGGTAGAAGCCTAAGGGGAACAAATTCTTGCATGGTTATCCCTGTTCCTAAGTAGGGGGAAAATAGGAAACTTGACCATTGGATCAGACAAGCAGTAAGCGCAGTTAAGAATTCGCCAATTTTTACTCAAAAAGTCAATAGGGAAGTAATAAGATGAATGTGTCATCATTTTTGACAGTTTGCAGGTGTTGTAAAAAATGTTGTGTTACGAATTCTCAGGAAAACATATTGGTTGTATCCTACTGATCCTATATAGAAGCTCTTTATTATGATTGAGTCGAGCAATGGGTTCATCTTTCCATGTTTTTGGATTTGGCAGGCAGAAAAACTACATCCAAAGACGTTGCCCTACCCATATACATCTGCGGAGGTGTTTGAACGGAGCATCAGAATGCCTATTGGACCTGAATACCACCCAATGTCGACAATTGGAGCTCTTAATCGGCCAGAAGTATGTTGGTTATGACATTCCTTAGTGTAGCATTTATTATTGGCGAAATGACATCCCATTTCTATATGTCCATTTTTTTTCTTAGTGAATGGGAAAAGAAGAGTGGATCCCCAAGCAGCACTTCTAAGTATTGTATCCATTGTTTCATTTGTTGCAGGTGGTTAAGAAACCCGGTGTGATCATAAAACCAATTAAATTTGAAGATGTGAATCCCCATGAAAGAATGGAGCAGCACAAGAAGAGTGGACAGAAGCAGAAGAAGAAAAGTAGTGGCAGGTCTATAAAAAGCATGAATGCCAAGGGGATTAAAGTTTAAATGAAACCGATTTTGTGGAGACATTTTAGTTTTGTTATACAAGGAATATGGAAGTTTTGCTTAAGATGTTTCAACTATGGACCATTATGTTATAAGCAAATTTTGTTCTGTTTTTGAGGCTTTGTGGAGTTGAAATTAGGAAAATTCTGCAAGATAGGGGCAGGAAGAGAGCTTTCAAGTAGCGTAGCGGTAGTATATCTCTGTAACCATATTTGCTTTTCGTTACAGTAAGCCTATCTAATTATGTTTTTTACCCTGCGATCAGCTCATTGTTTTAAGTGGAGTTATCTTGGTACACAGATCATAAAAATGTCAGAAACAAGATGCTGAAGGTAGACCAGAATTCCCAACAGAATTAGCATCGATTACGGAAGATGCTTGGTCCTTCAGAAACACCGCAGGTAACAAGCTATAAAAGGTATTGGAAGATTATTCACAATGTTTTTCTCTCTTGTTTTTAACTCAGGTGGGGACATTTACAAACTTTTGCTGTTTTGTAATCTTCGGTTTTTGGAGGAAAAAGAAAAAAGGGAATGGTGCAAAGCTAAAGGACAATGAAATAAAAGATCAAGTTACCTTTTTTGGGAGGAGTTAGAAGAATAAGAGATGCGCGTAAAAACCGTTTGGATGTTTCCTCCACATAGCCCAGATTGAACAAAGCATTGATGTGTGACACAAATGGTCTGGTCCTCTTTCTAATGTGACTCCCAGCTGTGATCTGATGTATAGAATTCATTCTCAAATCTTTTGCTATAATGCTGAAGAACCTAGGTTCATGAAATCTCTTCTTCGATGCAACTTTTCCCCCCTGTATCCTTGTTATCTGGGTTCTGAAATATTAAGAAAAATGGGAACCTTTTAGGCATGGTAGGGCTGATTGATACAATTGTCCGCCCCGTGGCCCATTTTATTTGTTTCCAAAATACTGAGGCAGCTGGCTTTTGAACCAATTTGGGATGCCTCATTTAACTTGCATAGAGCAGTGCTGTGAACATAGATGTGTCTCTATGCACGTGTGGGGCCCACACACATTGAAAGGCTTCGGACACTTATCTGTCTGGATATATTTGCCCCGAAATAATTTCCTTTTATGTATGTGTTGCAGAATCAGTCAAAGAAATGATAGTCCAGAACTTCAGATGCGGATTCTCTCGTGACTGCTGAAATTTAGTTGACTCGTGGAGGGTGGTATTCAAGTCTTTGCTTGCTGATTTTCTGTTGGCAGTTTGGTGGTACTCCAATTTAGGTGCCACCTTGTTGATATCTGCTTCTTGTTTGTTGACTATCCCTTGGCAGTTAGGTGGTGCTTCTTGTTAACTGATTGAATTGTGAGTAGGGCTGCAGACGATCGAGTCGAGTTGAGCTCGAGCTTGAGTTCGAGTTTTGGGCTCGTGTAGAGCTCAACACTCTAAAGCTCAGCACGACACATTTGTGTGGGCTCGGCTCGTTTAGTAAATGGACCGGGATCAGCTCGAACATTTTAAGGTCGGCTTGTTTTCATATCATAGGGTTGTTGGGTTTCTTCAATGGCATTTAATTGGTGTGTCCCAGTTACTCATTATCTTTGCTTTTTTTCAGAGAGAGTTCATTTTAAAGATGGTTTATCTTTTTGTGTTTGTGCCGCCTTGTTTGGAAGCGGTGTGGATGAAGCCTCTGGCGGGCTGGCGAATTCAGGTTGCTCTGATACCAATTACTGGGGTCACCAGATGGGGGCATCTCAACAACTACTCTAAGATGTTGCTTTATGATTCAAGAACATTGGGATATAATTTTCAATACGACTTGACTATATTCTGGAAAACAGAAGTTTAATCACATTGATTCAGTTCTGGGCAATGTGCAAACTAACCTGTTCGATAAAATGGTTCAGCTACAATTTCATGAGCCAAGGGGGAGATGGAGAGATGGTTTTGCCTCGACTCTCTTCATTGAATCTCAGGAGAAATCTGATCGATATTTCCCTGTGATTTTGTTCGAAAATGCCCGATTGCATGGGAGGTTAACCGGGAGTTTAGTTGTTCTCTAGTTAAACAAACTTAAGCCCAGACAACAGAAAGAAGCTTCTAACTAACCTCTTTCATTATTCAGAATTTTTGTTGAGGATTTAATTAACCAATTCTTGGTTTTGCATGATCAAAGTCCAGGGCAATCTGCCTACTCCGGTCCTACCAACCCAAACTAAATATCTTATTCTTTCATTGTTCAACATAATCTACTCTATTCTTAGGAGACTTGGGGAGAGAGATGAGTGCTTACGGGAATCGAATCCTATCTATATGCATGGAAGTATAAAATAGGTACTAACTGTACTCTACTCTACTTGCAACCCAAACAAAACTACAATTTCGAAAAATCACCGCCCCTATTATTAGACAGGCTATGATTGGAGTGATTATTACATCCCTCTGGAGCATTGTCACGTGGTGTGCATTGTCACGTGGTGTAAATCTACTATCACACACTTTTATGTGGGTCTATACACATTTAGTCCCGAGCTTTGCATGAATTGTGGTGGTAGAGGTCTTCACCTGAGTTAGTTTGAAGGTTAGTGGGAAAAAAAAGTTTGGTGGAAGAGGAAACGTGGGCCATCGGAAGTAACACTGACAACGGCGACAACGGCTTCATATCCCCTTGCATTTGCCACCAAACTCACCTTCACAACATAAACACAGCAAGTTAGAGAGAGAGAGAGAGAGAGAGAGAAGCAGAGGAGGAGAAGATACAAGAGCTTATCTTCAACCTGAAAATGGACTCCAAGAACCAAACCCTGGAAAAACCAGAACCCCAAACACCATCAGATGACCAAACCGAGCTTCTTCCCATCTTACCCTTCAACCCTCTCCCAACCGCTTCACTCTCCCTCTCTCTCTCCCCAACCCTCCTCCTACCCACACCAAACTTCCTCATCCCTCCCAAAATCACCTCCCTTCTTTTCATTAACCCCAAAAGTGTCAAAATCCCCACCCAAATCTCCTCTCTCTCCTCCCTCTCTCTCTCCTCCACCTTCTCCCCTCTGAAACCCTCCCACAAATCCACCATCTCATCCAACCCTCTCCAAGCCCCTCTCTCTCTAAACCCCCGCCGCCCCTCCGACCCCACCAACCCCGCCGGCATTCGTCGATGCTCTATCGTATGGTTCCGAAACGACCTCCGCGTTCACGACAACGAAACCCTAAACTCCGCCAACAACGAATCCGGGTCCGTCCTGCCCGTCTACTGCTTCGACCCGAGGGATTACGGGAAGTCCTCAGCCGGGTTCGATAAGACCGGGCCCTACCGGGCCACGTTCTTGATCGAATCCGTTTCGGACCTTAGGAAGAACCTTAGAGAACGTGGATCTGACCTAATTGTTAGGATTGGGAAGCCTGAGAGTGTATTGGTTGAGTTGGTTAAGGAAACCGGGGCGGATGCGGTGTATGCGCATAGAGAGGTGTCACATGAGGAGGTTAAGGCTGAGGAGAAGATTGAGGAGGCGTTGAAGGATGAGGGAGTTGAGGTGAAGTACTTTTGGGGGAGTACTTTGTACCATGTGGATGATTTGCCGTTTAAGTTGGAGGAAATGCCAACGAATTATGGTGGGTTCAAGGAGAAAGTGCAGGGGTTGGAGATAAGGAAAACGATCGAGGCGTTGGATCAGTTGAAGGGGTTGCCGTCTATGGGGGATATTGAGGTTGGGGAGATTCCGTCGGTGGTTGATTTGGGTCTCAACCCAAGTGCTACATTGGGTCAGGTATGTGCTTTGTTTGGTTCAGTTTTTTTATGTCCTCGGTATCCATGTAATCCTAATCGATGGGGTATGAGAGGGGAGGATGTGAGATAGACTTAAACTTTGGAAATATATAGACAGTAGCTGCTCGCAATATGTTCTGCCACTGAATAGCAACCCCCTTATACCTCCAAGAATCAGGAAAATCAAGGGAACTTATGTTTTGAAACCATACACCCAAGTCAAAGTGGGAAGCATCAGAACGGGCATGCCTAGAGACCCGATTCAATTGTTGTGTTTATTACCTTGCTTTTTTTTTAAGTTACAAAAAAAAAAAAAAAAGAGTCTTTTGAGTTATGCCGTCCCTTATTCTTTACTACGTTATTTGTCTTGTTTACTTGTTTGTGGTAATCCAAACTTTTTTTGAAAGAACACATCATGTCAGAGAAAAACCAGGAAGGCATACCTTTCAATTACAAAGAAAACTAGAGTCATAGTTTCAGATATTTGTCTGTGTTCTTGTATTTTGTTTCTTGTTGGTTCTGTAAGAGCACTTCTAGTATGTTGCCTTTAAGCTTACGGGAAAATCAGGCAAGTGATTTAACATTTATGTAGCTCAGTGGCTGGGTGGCACTGCGAGTGTGTTTGTGTTTGTGACAGATCATGTGACCTGACATGAGAGGTTTTGTATCTGTTTGAAGTTTAAGCTTCTAAGTACAGTAATTGTTTTCATCTTTCCTTTTTTTCCAACATTCAAAATGTGTTTGCAGTATGAGTACTGTTGAATGGTTTGAGACAGGTTTGATTAGGAGAATACAGTTACAATCTATATGCGTGAGGTTCTATACGTGAGCAGTGAAACTTATTAAGAGTATGATTGAAGTGAAACTAAGAGCATCCTCAATGTAATAATCAAAAGTGAATAATCAAGACTTGCCACATCAGATTTTGATTATCCATTTAGAGGTTGTTAAAGTTAGCAATATCAAGTCCAATATTGTTTATTTTTTGCCCATAATCAAAATGAGTTGGCAAAAATTCAAATTTAACGGTCAGTTTTTTTTTGTCAATCTAATGGTCTACATTGAATGGCATTCTAGTAAGATAAGTGAAAGTGAAGAGAGCATTTGTTAGAATCCATAAAGTGATCATTATTGTTAAATGCACAACCACTCGCCAAAGTGGAGAGTGAGTTCCACTTTCCCATGATGGTTGTACACTTGTACTTGATTGAGAAGCTGTGGGGTACAATAAATTGGGTTATTTGGCAAAAGGTTGCTAGTTTTGATTATCCATATGCCCAAATTTGATTATTGGTTAAGAGGTTGCTAAGTTTGATTATTATAATGTGAGCACACATTGCTAACTTTAGCAACCTTTTGGTTTTGATTATTACATTGAGCATGCTCTAACTACATCATTCTATTTCATTCTTACCTCTTTCTTTGCCTTCATTCTTTTTGTTCGAGTTGAATTATGCTCATGATTTGCAATCATTGCCTAATTCCAAGCCTTTGTTGCTTTACTTGGACAATATTGATAGAAAATGGAATTACTATGCTGCCCTTGACTGAGAAAAAACATGGTATAAGCCTATAAGGTGTCTTTATGTTGCGGTAGTATGGTTCGTTCGGTGTAGTTTCTTCCAATTGCCAGTCTTTTGTCAACTGGTCTACGAAGTTCTAACAGATCTCTTGCAGTGAGTCACCCATTTCAATGCTGCCTGCAGAGTTTACCCCAATTTCTTTCTGACCTATTATGTGACCAATATTTCAACAGTCATTGGTAAACCTGAGTAAAACTAACAGACATCTTTGTTCTGCTTCTAAAAAGTGACAGTGTCATCATTGTCCTCATGTAGGATGGCAAGCCGGCTGCCAATGCTTCTCTGGTGGGAGGAGAAACTGAAGCATTGCAGAGGCTTACAAAATTCGCAGCTGAATGCCAAGCACAACCAAACAATGGAACCAAGAATGGCAACAATGACAGCATTTATGGTGCAAACTTTTCCTGCAAAATCTCTCCATGGCTCTCTATGGGATGCCTCTCCCCCCGCTCAATGTTTGATGATTTGAAGAAATCCGTTTCCAGGTAGGGCTTAGTTTAATGTGCTCAGGTCTACAGGTTTAGAAAATATGTACTTGTTAACAAGATTGTCCAACATTTTCTGAGATTCAGCTGATTTCGTGTCATCGGCAGGACAATTTCCGCTGCCTCAAACCAGAAAGATGGTGGCAGTGGGCCTTCTGATACTGGGATGCACTGGTTGATGTATGAGTTGTTATGGAGGGATTTCTTCAGGTATCTCCGCATACCATTCTTAACTCATACGCCAATATAACTAAGATTTTCCCCATAATCTGTATCACTGTATGAACCTTGCCTTTTCCTGCTCCAATTATTTATTGGCTAGCGATTTTTTTAATTTTGTATAAAAAAATCCAATTGAACACTTTCGCTCCAGAATATAACTCTTTTTTAGTGAAACTGCTGGTGCTAGTGATTCTTGTGTTGGCTTTTGCAGATTCATCACCAAGAAATACAGCGCAGGTAGACAACAGAGTACCACTCCAGTTACGGCTTATGCAGGTGCCACTGCTTAAGCAGAAACTTTGAAAACGAAAATCTACTCTTGGTGGGGGTGTATTCCGTTCGTTAATGATATTTCGGCCAGTAGCTATTTAGGTTTTGGATTATCGTTCTTTCTTAAAAAGTGAGCTGCATCACTGCCAAATATGTTGCATACGGAAGGAAGCTTTAGTGTTCTTGAGAAGGTCGTTATGGTCGCTTCGCCCCGTAAAACATTTCAGATGTTAGTTTACCAAATGAATAACAGATCCGTGTGGTTCTGCTTTCCCTTGCTTTGTTATGGTATTATGTATTGCGGCAATTTGTTTAAGGTTGTTATGGTCGCTTCGCCCCTTGTAACATTTCGGATGTTAGTTTACCTCCTCGTGAATAACAGATCCGTGTGGTTCTGCTTTCCATTGCTTTGTTATGGTATTATGTATTGCGGCAATTTGTTTAATGCCTTTTTCCCTTTTTATCAGCTTCAATTGTGGTAATGCCAATAGCAGGGAGTGCATATGATCTAAATTCTAAACACTTTCTCAATACATGGCTTCTGCCAGAATCTTAATTTGAAACTCGGTTATTTGTAAAATAGGAAAACAGTGAACATAAAAAGGACTAAATTCCACTCTAGTATCAGCCAGGTCTCCACCCGTATCTCGTATTTGACCAATGTTATGTTCTGCGTTCAAGGCTTTTCCATAAGCCTTGAATCCAAACCTCCCTTCCAAGTCTGTGGTACAAGTATGGAAAAGCAATGAGCCCAAACCTCCCTTCCGAGTCTTGGGTACAACCGTACAAGTAGCTCACGTTTGCTAACCTTGGCCCTGTGTTTTCATTTGATCGGCAACCAAACCTGTATACCTAAAATAAAAGCGAGAATGCGTTTTTTCATGATCGCTTGCAGAATCCAAAATGGACTAAGATGTGTTATATCTTTCCCATAGAGCAAACCATCAAATAGGACCCACCGCATGAATACAAATATTCAATCTTTGTAGGACCCCTAATATTGTTATGCCTTTTTTTCTCATGACATGAGGTAGGCTAAGTGGGACCTGCATTAACAAATTTAAAAATGAGTATAACAATACCGGGACTCACTGCATTTGGTTAGCATATAAATATTCAAGTTTTGTGGGACCAACAATATTATTATTTCCTCTGTGCACATTTGTTGGTCTCTTTTGGGAATTTCAACTTATTGTTGGTCTCTTTTGGGAATTTCAACTTAATAAGGAGACACTATCACTGCATTTCTTATCATTTTATTTTTCAAAATTTTGCTCTCCAATCACTATATTTTCTTACTTTGTTAGTACTTCTAATTTAAAAAAGGAAGGGCAAAAGAGAGAATTTATTTAATAGTACCCATTTACTTTTGAAGAGGGACAATCTTTTTAAGACAACAAAAAGTGTTAACGGGGACCAACAAATGAGGACGGAGGGAGTATGTAGAACATATTAAATTATACATAACAATATATTGGATCCAGAAAATATAAATTGATGATCACTTAAGGAAACCGATGGAAGCAATTAAGATTGATAATGAAGGAGATTGAATACACTGAATATGTCCAAATTGTAGGATCCAATAGTCCCCCGAGTTTTCCCATAAACTCACACATCAATCACACAGAACAAGCTGCAGTTGTGGATTCAGGAGCATTGAAGAAGAGCCTTTGCTAGTTTAGTTCAGTGGCCCTCGTGGAAATGGGGAACCACGCAAAATTCTTATGTGTTTCTCTGTGATTGCTCCAATTCATTGTGTGTGTGTGTGTGTGGTTCGCGATCTTGTTGCATAACAAGTGCTGCAAGGTTTATATAAGAGATGAAAAGGGACAGGATACATCACGACTCAATACAATACCCACAAGTAAATTAAAGATATTTGAGAAGCAAGAACATGGACAAGGACCATTGTAATACTACTTGCACTATTAAAGAAGCTTGGTCTAGCAATACATGTCATTGAATACCAAGAAACCAGTGAACATCCTCTTTTTCTATTCATTTACTAATTCTATCACAATGTATGACCAAACCCTTGTATGGATTTTATATTTGAATCCTAGAAAGCTTTACAACAAAGCACTATCAATGAAAAGTAGGGGAAGTGAAACAAATAATATTTCAGGGGAAAATTGAACTCCTCAGATGATGCCTGAAACTTTAAGGGAGGACAGCACAACGAAAATCATCCAAAGCAACATGAAGTACACAAAAGTTACCCAGGCCCATAGCCTTGGCCCTCCAAGCTCAGCACCCAATGTTATTCGCCTAAATACCAGAACAACAATGCAGCCGACAGAAGTAGCAAAGAAAACAAGCAAAGAGAAGCTGAGCCCCTCGGCATTCTTGATCCTCAACGGTTCCTTATAGGCTATGTAGTTGTATGCTGTGTCAATGAGCCATGGAATGCCTATGCCCACATAAATGTTCACCGAATTGCTACAAAAGGAGAAATGAGGCAACAATATCAATTCAAAGTTCTTAACTAGGAGTATTTACTGCTGTTTTGATTCGTTTAATGTGGTCTGCTCTTAGGGTAGTTAGTGGCATGTGATTTCCGGGCGGGTTGAGTGTCGATTGTGATGCATTTCATTCATTATGATGTTTTGTACTTTCTATCTTTTTAATCATTGTAATTTTACTCTGATTAATAAATTTATCCTTCTTTGCTGTTCAAAAAACAAACCAGGAGTATTTCCTCACTTAAGACGGATCTGAAAGGGGAAAAAGGTCCCCCTCTACTTCTAAATAACGACATTTGTTAGTCCGACTGTGAAAATGGTAACATTCAATCCTTAGACTTGCACCTTAACCTTTTGTTTCGAGTTTACTGAGACTTGAACCCTGCAACACACCTTCCAGGACAGTAGATGATGATACTCAAGCTAGTGACTGCTGGTAATGGGTTCAGTATGAAAACAACTTTGGCTAGGTAAAGTTCAATATAAAAGTCACTTAATGAGATTTTAAGATGAACACCACGCTCTAATGACTACAAGAAGTGAATTTCAAAGTGGGCCTAAGTTTTTACCAGTGTAGCAAGGATAACTGTAATGGAAGTAAAAAATGAACCTGCAAATAATGTTTGCTATAGCAGAGTCTGCTGTTGTCTGGCGTTCAGCAGCAATCTTGCTTGCCACTAAATCTGGCCACGAGGTTCCACTCGCCAATGCAGTAAATGCTATCACGTAGGCATTTATTCCTGAAAAACCCAGGAAAAATTGCAAATGAAGCACTTAAGTGCGATAGCTACATGATGGAAGTAATATTCATGGTGAACGAAGAAAGCTTGGGGGATTTATCTCCATTTAGGAGCAACCTGTGACACAGGTAATTAGGTCTGTGAGTTGGGTAACAATGTATGCTATCCCACTGATGAAAATTAGAGAGCAAATGAAGGCAATCCAGCCATGAGCTATTTGATGTGGAGGTACAAAGGCAAACAAAATTCTCCATGGTGCAAGGAGTGTCTGCCAGAAAATTCTCGCAACCCTCAGGTAGATATTGTTCAATTTTCTCCCTTCTGTGCTATCCACCTGTTAAAAGAAATAAGAAATTATGACTACTTTCAACAGCTAGAATAGAATAGTAGTATAGTAAAATACCCAGTGAAGTTTGGCGAGTCATCTACAAACTTTGTTCCATGATAAGGTGAATAAACAAAAACGGGTTAATGATGCATTTGCTCACATAGAGGGTTTTTTTTTTTTTTGGAACAAGAGCTCACATAGAGTTGCCCTTGATTTGCAACCCTGTGGAATTCTCTTTTTCTTAATCTAAACATTCATGTCTTCCTCCCACTACTGTCAATTTATCATATATGGCAGGCAGTGTTTATCAATATAATCTAGGCAAATAGAGCAACCAAAACGTCCAAGTGAAGATGAGACATCTAATTCCAGTTTATAGGCTTTCAATGAAGACTTCAAAAACTAAGGTATGCAATACAGTACCGTGAACGCATCAACAAATTGTTGCTTCCAAATTAAGAGCACGTGGGATTGTTCGACATCAATCTTTCTGTTCAAAGGTTCATCAGGGGCTTCAGCTAGATCATTACCAGGCACGATCTGATAAGGTCCTGCAAGTTGTACTTTGAAAAGGGCTATTTAGATTTGACTGTAGCATGAAAAACAAGAGACATACAGCAAACAAAGTTGAGTGTGTCACATTAGAACCAAACTCGCGACATTTTTTTTTATGCTTCCTCTCAATCATCTTGTACCCACTGGCCACTATAAACATGAATCTGGTTTTCAACCTTATCTTGACTCCATTTCATGTTTTTCACAGCTTAATGAAGCATAAAATAGCATATATTAACTTTGGACATAGCTTAGAGATCGTTCTGAGTTTTTCAACATTCCTAGGACTTCATCAAAATCGTACCAAAGGCATAAAAAAAAATTATCGATACTTCTGCCATGTGCAAACCAAATGGAGCGATTTCTGGGGTTTTGATAGCTCGGTGGAAAACCTTTTGCGAAGCTATAGCGCAGTAGGTTTCGGAAATTTCGTGTCAGTCTGATAAGAAAAGGTATGATTTTTTCCTCCTTCCCTGGCTCTTCAACTGGAGTCTGGTAAGGAGTTGACTTTCCGCACCTCCAGGTTCCAAACCCTTTTTCCTCCAGAGATAAACAGTATATACAAATAGACAGCTATCAATAACTGTTTACCTTCTCTTGAATGAATATCATCAGTGTGTTCATCGGAGACACTGTTATTATGTTTGCATGAAGCAACCTCTTCTGGCACCCAGTCCTTTGGCCTCTCAGTTCTTGCACTGAATGCAAAACGGAATAAAAATTGCACATCAATTCTTTTACTAAGAATCTTCGCCAGTGATGCATGAACAAATATGCATGCAATGCACACGTAAACAAAAAAATAAACACAAGCAACTAAAATCATACATAGGAAGAGACAAATAGGGCCAACACTTGTCCTGAGCATAAGCATGCATCAGCAGTAACCCAAACTGGAGCACTGTCAATAAGGCTTCCCACAAGGTAACAATGTTTGGAGTCCACACCTGCAAATAACCTTTTCATTCCTAACTTGTTGATAGAGCAGCTGCAGTAAGAAAAATTAGGGTGTCCTCATTTTGTGTTCAAAATTTTTGGGCTTTAAATGGCGAATGTAAGGGAATGAAAAGATCAATAGCAGATGAGTCCATTAAAAGAACTGATTAACTTGTTTCTATTAGGTAGTTCATGCATCATTTGTAGAAGATAAAACCATTTGCAGTTATACTATACACATATATGTTGAATGCAGAGAAAAATCCATACGGGAAACTAAAAATTGACTTCTGGTAATGATTTAAGAAGTGTTTAAAGGAAGACATTAGCAAGATCATTTTGAGATCGTAGAGCTGGAAAATGTACATAGTGACGTGTTAGCTCACTTCACAGAAAGTCAGAAACCTTTGGTTATTTGTGGCCGTCAGTTCTCTCAATGGGAGTGAACTCCATTATCCATATTTTCTTCCAAGGAGAGCTCCCCAAGTCGGGACTTGATTTCTATCATGAGTCATGATATGGTGGTTATTGAATGGACATGTAGTGTCAAGCACCATGTCGTTACTGAATCGAAATATAGTGTCGAGCACCTGGAATGTTTTACAATATTCTAGAATAAAAACAAGCAGTGGGTGAAACCAAGATGGCTTACTCGGGAGAACAGATACGAAATATCACCTCTAGGATAATGTATAACCATATGTAAGCCCAAAAGGACCAAAAAAGCTCCACTAGCCATACTCCTAAATCCGATATCTTTTTCAACTCTCCAGCTTTTGGTACCACCACACAAACAGCATGGATGGGAAATAGGTCGAATGCAGCAGAACCCACAAGTGTTCCAGGACCCAAACCTGTTAATCAGGTGGATTGTAATATCTGGAAATACACGTAAACTTAATACCTAAAGGTAAGCTCTTTAACTAGTAGCATGTAGATTGTAAGCAAAGCATAAAAGTAGCAGGCAAATGTTCCCAGAAGTAATCAAGTTAGCAATCAAGTATTAATTTCAGAACGATCAATTTACATAAAAATAGTCGTGCTAACTGAAAGCAAAGCATCAAGACACAACTACTCACTGAGCAATCACCAAAACATGCAGACAGAAAGAAGATTATGTTCACATTATTAACCAAAACTTGAAAACATAACAGGTAATATGGAACCTTCTGTTTTTACTTACGTGTGAACAAGCAAATGTAGGCTGCTTCGGTATGAGTGTGCAATTAGGGTGTGTGTGTGGAAGCTCTTTCGCTTCTCTTTGAAATCACATAAATATGCAACCGGGGTTACGTTTACGGCTCAATCAGTTACGTAACCTTGTGTTCCTACATAATTCATACAAACCTAAGTAGCCTGGCAGGGCTGCTTCCTTGTTTATTGAGGGTGTCGCTGGAAGTTTTTCCACCTTTCTTCAATACACTTAAGACCTTAACTGCTTTTTTTTTTTCCTTGAAATTCTCCGCAAATAAATTGTTAGTCTACTTTCACAATTGTGAGTTAACACAAATTTGCCATACTATTCTAGTTTCCGGAAACCATAACAGTATGTGAATCACCCATAGTCTTGTTCAGAATAAGATATGCTAATAACTGCACTCAGCGATAAAACTTAAATTCAAGAGTTAACTTGCAACACACGTGTTAACTTTCTATCGCAAGATTGTGTACTCCAACCATTGTTTTCTCAAGAAAAAGATCCATGTTACATAGGTCTGGTACTCGAATGTACCAATAACAAATTTAAAACCTTGGTTGACATCTTGCAGTCATATCTTTCATAAGAAGCACACATGCACTCAAATCCACTTTGAATTATGTAATGAGTAAACAGTCAGGGATTGCTACACTAAGACATCTGAACATCTGAACAATCAGACGACCATGTAGTGATGTATAGAAATTCAGCCGGATTAGCTAACATCATTACATGACCATGCCATGTAGACAAGTAGGTTTGCATCAATACAAGACAGTAAGTGGTTTAATCATCTTCATTAACTATGCTTCAATATTAAAAGTGAAGTAACAAAAACAATTGGACAGATTAATATCATCATTACACTACTGCTATTTAACTTTGAGGACAATAGAAAAGTCAGCCGGCATAGAATAAACGTAAGTACAATGCAATCACAAGTAGTCCAACTGTCCAACAACATAAGCTCCTTTTTCCAATCTTCTTACACCTTGCAGATAAGCAAAATTCATCTCTATGCTTGAATATCAAATCAATAAAGTGAGAGCAAGAATGAAATAACAAACCTCCAGCATACAAGTTCCCAAGGTTTCGTATGGCGTCAATGGTAGCCAAAGAGATTTGGGGGAAGCTAGTCCCAAACGCCAACAGAGTGATGTCGGCAATTGTGTAATTCCACACCTTTTCTTGTCTAACAACCTCTCTATTTGTCAAAGGATCTATCTCCACCACAGTCCGGCCATGCTTAACAACAGCTTCCATTGACCGGAAGAACCGCGCAGTTATAGCTGATAATCCGATGAAACAATAAGCTAGACCAAGAAAATACAGAAAGGCCCGGAATCCATCCCCAAGGGCGGTTTCACCAGGAAAAATCAAGTAGTCTTGGCAATTTCCCCACCCTAAGACATTGGAAATAGGTGTGCTCCCAGCAGAATGGTTACGGACGGAGGCCATCGTCGTTTTAGTATGCATTCCGAATTTTAGAATCAGTCATTGTGAAGTAGTTGTATATCTGGTAAAAGAATTAGCAGCGAACCAAGGAGGAGTAAAACACATAATAAGCCACGACAAGTAGATTATACAGGTCGATTCCAAGAAATGTCGCGAAGAAAAGTATAGGATTAATGGGGCGACCGACCCAACATACCAGAGAGCAGGGGAAGAAATATTTTGGAAAATATTCATTTTTTTCCTTTTTTATTCCCTAAACTATGTACATTTTCTCTACTTAGTTCCTGAACCATCAATTTGGCGATTTCATCCCCTCAACTATCATTCCGTTACCTACTTAGTCCAATAGATAACGGAAATTAAGAATTTGGATGGAAAATGCCACGTAAGGCCCTGTTTGAAACCTTATAGACCAGTTATTTTATTATAACAGCCCTAGAGATAAAAATTAATTATGACCCTTTAGAATAAAAAAATCAAAAAAGTAAGACATTTGCACAGGTTCAAACAGATTGAAAATTGGAGCATTTAATTTTTTTTACGAGGTTCATATATCAAGATCTTACATGGCACTTTATAGAGACTAACAAATACATATTTTTTTCAAAAAGACTAACCTCCTTATATAGAATTTAGACAAGGCCAGCCCTGAGAATTTCGAGGCTTAAAGCGACTTTGAAAATTGGAGCATTTAATTTTTTTTACGAGGTTCATATATCAAGATCTTACATGGCACTTTATAGAGACTAACAAATACATATTTTTTTCAAAAAGACTAACCTCCTTATATAGAATTTAGACAAGGCCAGCCCTGAGAATTTCGAGGCTTAAAGCGACTTTTAAAATTGAGGCCTTAGATTTTCTTTTAAAAAATCAACATAAATGGTTAATAAAGGTTAAAATATTAAACATGGTATTTTAGTTTCGTAATTTAACTAAAATAAAATTTTAAAATATTTTATACCATTAGAAAAAAAAAAAACATAACGAAATACCACTCATACACTGCATTATTTTAACTAATCGTGTTATTAACTTTAGGTAAATGATATTGGCACTCCAAAACCAGTGTAATTCCAAAGTCACTTTCCTTTATTTTTTGGAGTGCCTGCATCAATTTTTGGAGTGCCAATATCATTTCCCTAACTTTAACCATAAGAATGCTATTTTAAGCAATGAGAGAATTGTTTACTTTGAATCTTGTTTTTATCAGAATTTGTTGAGTGAAAATTAATTATTTTAATTTATTTATAGTCAAAAGTGTTTTATTTGTGAATTTGATATTAGAAGTTGAAAATAAAATTGAAATAAATGTAGGCCAAAAAAAAACCTTATCAAAACATTTATCATGTGCTTTGAGTAATATCTCTAATCACTTAAGCATAACTAATTTAGAATACGATGCAAGAATTGTTGGTCATGTTCGTTTGGTAACTTTAGGTATTTTAGTTTTGGTAGTGGGTGGAAAGAGAAATAGAGTAATGATTGGAAAACAAAGTTAAAACATCATAACGAACAAGGTCGTCATCATCTACCTAGATCTCTCTATCTAGAGAAAAGAAGGAAAAAAAATTAGTTTGCCAAGAGGCCCCTCCCGAGAGTCGAACCTAGGAAGTGCTGCCCCTATCAACAATTAGAGGACCATCAATGCTGCGCCCCCTCATTTGCAAGGTTAGGAACAGCTTATATATATATATATAACATTATTGTCTGGAAAATGAGGCCTAATATTGGGTTCATTTTTGGAGGCCTAAAGCGACCGCACCCCGGGCTTTAGCCCAGGGCCGGCCCTGAATTTAGACTGTTTATATATTAAAAATATGGTTAAAAAGTAAGCGCTCTAATTTTCAATCCATGTGAATTGGTGCGAAAATCTTATTTTTCTGATCATTTTATCCTAAAAGGTCATAGTTAATTTTATCCGTAGAGCTCTCATAATCAAGTATCTGCTCTAAGGGGTCTCAAATAAAAATTAGATAATTAACTAAGAAAGCCTTAGAGAAAAAAAATTAATTATGACCCTTTATAATAATACGATTAAAAAAAATAAGATTCTCGCACTGGTCCAAACGGATTGAAAATTGGAGCACTTAAACCTTCTAAAAAAATTAAGTGCACCAATTTTCAATCCGTTTGAACCAGTGCGAAGGTCTTATTTTTTTGATCATTTTATCCTAAAGGGTCATAATTAATTTTTCTCTCTAGGGCTGTCATAATCAAGTATCTGCTCTACAGAGTCTCAAACAGGGCCTTATGTGACATTTTCCGTCCAAATTCTTAACTTCCGTTATCTATTGGACTAAGTAGGTAACGGAATGATAGTTGAGGGGATGAAATCGCCAAATTGATAGTTCAGGGACTAAGTAGAGAAAAAGTGCATAGTTTAGGGGATAAAAAGAAAAAAAAAACTCTGGAAAATATTCATTTTTTTTACTTAAAAGTGGTTATTTTTTAAAATATTTGGATAAAAGTTAAAAAAAATACTTTTTCGATTCGTCTTGTCGAAACAAATTAATAATTCACAAAAGGTTGACGCAAAACTAACAAACGCGAAAAAAAGAAAAGAAAAATAAAACTAAAAGTTATAGAAAAAGTAAAAATAGTTGTTATTGGAACTCCATGGCCTTACAGGTGGATTTTGGCGGGAGAAATCAATAGAGTAATGTGTTTTTCCCTCAAAATGCATATTGGTTTCTTTCCAAATGGCTAGATGTAGGTCATTTCAACATTTCTGTCTGTTTTTTGGTGGAAAGTTAACAGCGAGTGGAAAATTAATGGATTTTTAAATAAGTCAAGTGTTTTTTGATAATATTAAAAGGTCAGGTGTCTATGCGTGATTTGAGTGAAAGATCAGGTGCTATTTTGAAATTTTCCCTTGGCTTTATTTATTCTTTTCCAGACAGATTCGAGGGGAATCTTTAGGGGGCAACTATTCGCAGCCCCCTATTTTCTCCCGTAGCCCGTTACTTCACATAGCCCATTTCCAATATTTTAAAAAACAAAATTTTCTCCATATAACCCATTAAAGGAACCTAATCTTCCCATTATACCCTTCCCTTCTCAAAAATTACACTTTAACTCCTCCACCCATCCATCCAAATAGAAACCCTAAGAGCATCCCCAATGCGGATGTAAAACCAGGTGCTATAGTTATAATAGCACCCAGATGTAAAAAAAATTGCTCCAATGGGGATGTAAAATAGCAATTTCAGAGATGTAAAATAGCACAAATGGAAAGGGAGATGTATATTTGCATCCCCTTTTGGCTGCAGCTATAAATGGACAGGTCATCACCAACTGATTCTACCAGATTTTTAGAGAGCCGGAGTTACCTAATCTCGTCGGAAAGTCAGTCGGAATTTGCAGGAACACGCCGGAATTGCAAGAACACGCCGGAAGGTCGCCGGAAACAGATTTCAGAGACGGGTTGGATCGTCGTCGCCGTCCAAAGCCCTCGTCGCCATACGAAACCCTCGTCGCCGTACGAGTTCGGTCCTTGGCTGCGCCGGCCGAAACTGATTTCAGAGAAAGCTCGGTTCAGGGCGGTGTGGTTCTCATCAGAGAGAGAGAGAGAGAGAGAGAGAGAGAGAGAGAGAGAGGAGGGGGTGCGGAGGTTTCTGGTTCAAAAGCAGATCCAGAGGGTGTGGATCTTCTTCTGCTCTTCGTATAAAGAGAGAGAGAGAGAGAGAAGAGTAAAGTTGGGGTTTTGATCCGACCGTTGGGCTTTTTTCTTTTTCTTTTTAATTATGAGGATCCGACTGAAATAAATGGTGACGAGGGTTTTGATCTTTCTTTTTTTTTTTAATTATGACTGAAATAAATGGTGTAATTGTGGGTGGCGAGTAAATGGATCAGGTAAATGATGTGGTTGAGAGTTGATGAGAGTAAATGGATGAAGTAAATGGTGTAATTGAAGTGGATGAGAAGTAAAAAATAATAATTTTGGACGAAAGTATTTTTTTTTTCGGAATAATTTTTTTTTTTAAGTCCTCGATTACCGGATACCAAAATTATTTTTCAACGGAAGTAATACTTGAATTAGGATTAAGAAAGTTGGAAAAAATTAAGGATGAGAGAAAATTAATTATCCATCCCTTTTTTACATCTCACCATTGGAGAGGGATGGGTTCTATTTTACATCCAACTAGGGATGGCAATCTCGGCCGACCCGTTCGAACCCTCCCCGTTCCCCGCCCCGAAAATCCCCGAACTTCGGGGATTCGTTTGGGGATTGGGTAGGGTATGGGGATTTTTTTTTTTAAATTCGGGGATCGGGTAGGAGGCGGGGATAGGTCTGTCCCGCCCCGAATCCTACCCGTCCCCGAATCCCCGAAATATATTTATTTATTTATTTTTAAATAAATAAATATATATTATATTATATATACCCCTTCAGTAGTATTACTAGGAAAAGCATGCCCCATGAATATTTTGGTTGCACTACTTTGGTCCATGACTGTTTTTTGTTTGGAACTATGGAATTGTGCACTGTTTCTTTATTTGCTTAATATTTGCTTCGGTTATGAGCTGTTTAGAACTATGGAAATATGAAATTAGTGCTGGAATTAACTTAGTGCTAGAACTATGGCTCCTAACTTCCTGGCCAACCGACAACCGTTACTAGTACTGTTTCCTTAGCCCTTTTCCCTGGAAAAAAAATACAAAACAATCCAAGTCCTTTCGGCTTTCACATGCTAGTATATGCTGTTAGGTGCTGAAATTGTGAAATACAGGTGCCTAAATCTTGAATCCCCGAATCCCCGTTTTGGATCCCCGTTCCCCGTTTGGGTCGGGGATGAAGGAAAAAAACAAATCTCCGTTGGGGATCGGGTCGGGGATGGGGATGGGGTAGGGGGTAATGGGTAGGGGGTGGAGGTAGTACCCCCGTTCCCGACCCGTCCCCATTGCCATCCCTACATCCAACTAACTTTTAACCACTTTTTACATCTAAAATAATTATCCATCCCCTTCTAAAATACATATACTTATAATACAACCCAGATTTAAAAAAACTTGCTCCAAATGGGGATGTAAAATAGCAAAAACGGAGATGTAAAATAGCACAAATGGAAAAGGAGATGTATATTTCCATCCCTTTTGGCTGCAGCTATAAATTGACAGGTCATCACCCAACTGATACTACCAGATTTTTAGACAGCCGGAGTTACCTGACTTCGTCGGAACACGTCGGAATCTGCAAGAACACGCTGGAAGCTCGCCGAAAACTGATTCGAGACGGAACTGGTGTAGCTGATTTCATCGGAACTGGCGTAGCTTTCTGGCGTAGAGAGGGGGGGGGGGGGTTGTGGGTTCTGGTTCAGAGAGAGAGAGGGGATCTGGTTCTGTATCTTCTGTTCTTCTTAGAGAGAGAGAGAAAAAAAAAAAAAAGAGTAAAGTTGGGTTGTAATCTCAGCCAACGGGTTTTTTGATCCGACCGTTTGGCTTTTTTTTTTTTGAGGATCCGACCGTTTTTTTTTGTTTGGAATAATTTTTTTTTTTAAGTCCTTGACTACCGGATACCAAAATTATTTTTCAACGGAAGTAGTACTTGAATTAGGGTCGAGAAAGTTGGAGAAAATTAAGAAGGAGGGAAAGTTAGTTAATTATCCATCCTTTTCTTACATCTCACCATTGGAGAGGGATGAGTTCTATTTTACATACAACTAATTTTTAACCACTTTTTTCATTTAAAATAACTATCCATCCGATTCTAAAATACATCTCCATTGGAGATGCTCTAAGCCAGCCCACCCATTTACGTCTACCAAGCCATTTCCGTCTCCCACCACCTCCACCTCCATAGTCACCACCGCAGCCCTGCCACTCCTGCTGCTGGACCACCGCCACACCACCGCCCCAGGTGCCGTTCTCTCTCTCTCTCTCACTCTGTTCTTCTCTCTCTCTCTGTTCTTCACCACCGCCACACCGCTACCCCAGCCCACCCATTTACATACATGTATTTGTGTAGAGATTCTGGTAATTAGATCCCGTATTTGTGTAGAGATTTTGGTAATTAGATCCTGTATTTGTTTAGAAATTTCGGTAATTAGATCCCGAACTTGGTAGCCAAAAACGGTGAATGTTGAGATCTGTAAGCTTATATGTGAGATGCTAGGTTTTTTTTTTGTATCCTGTATTGGTGAATTGGTTTTTGAATTGTTCAAGGGGATGAAAACGGTTTCCGAAAAAATCTGGTTTTCTTGATCGTTTGTGAATAAAGAAATTAGGACGAATCTGCAACAGATGACACACTACACTAAAAACAGATTCTTATAGACGTACAAAAATAGAGCTCCCATGATCTAAGCGTTAATTCTCACAAATGGTCAATTAGTCAATAAATTCAAATCATAGCACATTTGGCATGCGCCTCTCTTGGCGTAAAAAATGACAGCCCTGAACCTCATGCCAATGCAAGTGGATTTGGCTTCATGAGAGGCAGCTGAATTTGAGCTGTGCTACTTGTCAAAAGTGCCCATACCTCCATGTAAGATTTGAAGCTCCTGTTGGAGCTTCTCTGCTTGTAGGTGGATTCCTAAGATTTTATCGTCTTATTACATTGTCCTGCATCAATGGGATTGCTTTAGCTTGTGTCGATGAAATGCTCACTGTTTGAAATGTTGATAGCGAGTCTTAGATATGTGGAGTGCAGTTGCTAGCTGACAAAAGTTTGAGCAAGGGCTCTTTGAATAATCTGGAAAATGAGTTGGGTGAAGCCCACTTCCTTTAAGTAACCTTTTTATTTATTGTCTTTTTATTTTTTCCAGAAAAACCCCCTCCTTGATTTGGAATCAACTAAGTTTTTGGTTCTTTTCCAAAACAATGGTGGATCCCTCATAGTTTTGGATCCATTGACTTAAACTGTAGAGGTTCAAAAGTTACTAAAACCAGTTAACTTGTGGCCCTCAGAACTGGTTTTGGTCTTTCCCAAACATGTATTTAGGTTTTAAACAGCTTCGCCAATAGCCTGTGTCCTTCAACAAAATATTAGTAAGGGTACTGATATTAGTCTTTCCGAAAGACATACTCATATTTTAAACAGCATCCTCATTATCAACAAAATAGTACTAGGGGTTATTATCAGACCAAATCAGAAGCTAAGGTATGGCCTTCATAAGTTGTCTTGCTAATTTTCTATTCTTCCTGTTCCTTCTCTATTTCGGAATCTATTTTGCAGAACACTTGCTACAAAACTTTTTTGACTCGATTTGTCTACCAAACAAATTTTCTATACAAGTTCTGGGAAGCAAACAATATAAGGATCGCTAGTTGATCCGTATTTGTTGTACTTCTGTTGGATTTATACCCATCTTCTTGATGTTATGTATGACATATAGGAGGGAGAGCAATGAACACTTTGTTGCAGTAAGCCGAATGTTCTTTTTTAGTTTGTATCTTGCATATCTTCTTGTAGATATTCATAACAAAACTAGTAAATGGGTGAGTATAGGCCTAACTACTCTGAGGTCGTCCCTGCTTCCATGGCATTCTGAGCGAGTGATTCATCACTGCAGTGCGGTTTGGATAGTCAGTGTCATTAATATAGGGAATTATTATAGTATAGGACTTTGTGAATAATTTTGACCATTACTTCATGAAATAACATGTTGGAAAACCTATCTTATCGTGTGAAAATGTTATTGAGTTTGCTTTGGACATTGGTTGTTTCTATTTGCATCACTTGTATCAATTGGAGGAAGTCTGAGTACGTTTTGACGACAACAGTTGAAAAGCTATAGAGTACTACTATGGAGTCTTCATTTTT
Source organism: Rhododendron griersonianum (assembly GCA_018127125.1). NCBI lineage: Eukaryota > Viridiplantae > Streptophyta > Magnoliopsida > Ericales > Ericaceae > Rhododendron > Rhododendron griersonianum. Next base: position 58,662,865 of record CM030788.1, on the reverse strand, counting down.
TCCTGCCATAAGCCATAGCTTACTGATAGTGCATGGTCTTACTGGCATTCTTAATTTCTGTTGCCTTTTCATACTTCTAAATTTGTATTATTGTTATTATATGCAGGTTATTATGCGTCCACCGCGTGGAGTTCGAGGCCGAGGTCGGGCCCAGGGCCGGGGCCGGGGTGTCCATCAAGACGAGTCTGAGGCTGTTGAGGTAAACAGCTTTCAATAGTTGATTTTTCGAACGAAGTTTGACTTTGCACGAGCTTCTTTGGAACAAGATATACAATAGATTAAGTCTTTCTCATAGACAAATTCTGCCATCTTCCTTCGTATTGTCTCATGTTTAACCAGTTGATCTTTTTATCACATAGGCGGTATCCGACTTGAGAACACGAGACTTGACATACCTGCCTGAGTTTATACTCAATAAAAAAACCACTCCGCTTAGCTCGGATCTGTCCCACATTTAGTGGAAAGGGCATGCATGTACGAATAGTGTGAAACATTGTGTACAAAAAACTAAAATAGTTTGTGTACAAAAAACTAAAAAAACCACTCCGCTTAGCTCGGATCTTTTTATCATGAATGTTTGATGCTAGTTAATGTGTAGCATTCGTGAATTAATTAGCTAGCTTTAAGTTCTAGTAGGTTATTGCACATCTAACTTGAATTAACTAGCTAGCTTTAAGCAAGTGCAGGACTTCCAGGTACTAACAAGTAGTTCCAGTAGGTTATTGCACATCTAACTAGATTTGGTTTCGCGCTTCTTTTTTTTTTTTTTTTACTTTTAAGGGTCATTATCACTAAGCATCAACATGGTTCTAGAGTCGGGAGAAGTCCTCCTAGCCCGAAAAAAGTAAGAACGTAAAATATGTAAGTTTCATGTTGGATGAGAGCCATGAGCACAAAAAGTAGCTATTAGCTGGAAAACAGAGTGTTGGAACTTAGATACTAAGGGAAGTCCAGCCTATTTAGTTGGACGTCTCTTCATTATGTTCTTATCTTTTGGTTTCTTTGTATGAATGCCTCAGAATTCCAGGAGCCAAACGCCGTCCATCTTTTCTTTGTTCACTGCATTGATTTTGTTGTGCCTGAAATTCTATGAGTCATATGCACGAGGATGTATTAGAGAGAGCCAAAAGAGCCAAAGAGAAGGCAGCGCATGAAGCCATGGAAGCACAAAATCTTATTCCCAAGCCTTCCATGGCAGAGGTATCAGTTGTTAGTGTTGTTGACACTACCACAAATTCGTCCTCAGTTACCGTTGCAGTCACTTCAGCAATCTCACCACCCTGATGTCGACATGAAATAAGATACTAATCCCACTGAGAACGATCCACTTGAAGGGGTATCAGATGATGACTGATGGTTCCATCTCCCTTTGTTACCTCTAGTGATACTCAACTTGTGATCGTACCGCATTGGCTTTGTGAATCTTGGTTGTGTACACTCGTGTGAGTTGAACCATTTTTGTGACATGTATCATTGTCTGTAATGATTCGTTCAGTTTTCATTGCTCGGTGCAACCGGTGACACTCTATTCTACGTTGGAGATGAAGTTCTTGGAAATTTTTAGGATTTCAAGGTGAAGTTGAATGGGACATGATTTCTTTATAAAATATTCTGCTTTCACAGTTGAGTCCAATGGAGCATGATTTTCTTGCTAAAGTTAAATTTATGACAGTTTTGTGGCGTCTATTGTTGATCATAGTCATCTTGGGTTTGATCTCACAAGCAATAACTGCATGCTCGATGTAACCTTTGCGTAACTAAAATCATTTCCTTTTTCCTTGGTAAATCTCCGCGGAAATCACCATGATCCAACACACAACCTGAGGTAACAATTTGAGCTACACCTTAAATGTATCAAGATATGAAACGGTATTCTCATCAGATTCAATAACTTACAGTTATTAAAATTGCAGGGTGAAAACAAAAAAATAAAAAAACAAAAACTCAAAATTGCAGGGTGAAAAAAAACTCGCCAATATGTAATGTTGCCAGTGTATTTCTTCTACTCATCAATCTCAACTCCAGAAGCAAGCACCTCAAATCTCGTTTGATTGCTACCACCAGCTTCCTCATTCTCCTCGCCATCATCCATGCCGGAACCTTTCTTGACATAATCCACCTTGAAATCGTAATCTTCATCATCCTCCATGGCATCACCACTTGATTTATTGGCTTTCTTCCGCCTCTTCTTTTCTACTCTCATCAACTTCGTGTTGAGTATGCCCACTAGCTTCTCATTCTGGATCTGTTTCGGTAAGTGAATGTCGAAAATACATAAAATTCGGTATACAACTGTTGAAAATAAGTATCACTTTCGGTAACAACATGTCAAAAATATGTACAAAATTCGGTAACCAACTGCCGAACTATGTATACGAAAATCATACATAACATTTCGGTAAATAGCTATTGAAAACAAGATTATATTTCGGTAACTACATGTCGAAAATATGTTCCACCTTCGGTAAACAACTGCCGAACTACTATATACGAAAATCATTTATACATTTCGGTAAATAGCTATTAAAAAAATATTATATTTCGGTAACTACACGTAGAAAATATGTTCAAATTTTGGTAAACAACTGCCGAACTATACTATATAGGCAAATCATACATATAATATATTTCGATAAATAGATGTTGAAAAAAATATTATATTTCGGTAACTACATGTCGAAAATATGTTCAACCATCGGTAAACAACTGCCGAACTATATATAGGAAAATCATACATACATTTCGGTAAATAGATGTTGAAAACAAGATTATATTTCGGTAACTACATGTCTGAAATGCATACCACAAAAATAAGAAACATATATTTCGGTAATTGGATACTGAAAATGTATCTCAATATCAGTAACTAACTTTCGAGAATGGTAATATGTTACAGTGGTTAGCTTCCGAAATTACTTACTTCATCCTGTTCGAACCAGAAACATCAAAAAATTGGATTTTGTAAACCCAGACGCCACAACAACAAAGCAAAGGCCATTGTAAATGAAAAAACTTACCTCCTCACGCGGCTTCCAACATACAATGTCCATCACAGTATCTTTCTTCTCCTCTGCCATCGTATGGTTGCCAATAAAATTTGATTCAATTTCAAAATCCAAACCTACAAGTGGGTCAAAAAATGGATCAATGGAAGGACTTGAACCTTCCATTGATACAATATTTGGCCCTTGCTCCTCCTCCATTGGAAAATTTGAGAGAGAGGAGAAAAGAGAATGATGATTGAGAGAGAGAGAGGAGAAGAGAAGATGAACAGGAGGCTGAAGATGAAGAACAGAAGGTCTCTGTTTTTTTTTAAACGTGAAAGATGATTCTGAGGGGGAGGGGGGAAGTGGATAATTTAGGGGTTTTGGTCATAAGGGCATGTAGGTCATTTCATGTATAGGTATAGGGTAAGTAGGTTATTTTGCATTAGGGGGTCATGGTGTAATTAGTTAGAAATTTTTAACGGGCTACGGGAGAAAATAGGGGGCTGTGAATAGTCGCCCCCAATCTTTATTGTGTGTTTGACACCCAATTTTGCTCCACCACTTGCAAATTCAAAGTTTAGAGCAACATTTGAAGCAACATTTTTTTTTTGAACAAGTCACCATATTATTTCTTAACGCCATCCGACAACGATTACATCAAAAGACAGGAATGAAACCAAAACTGCGAACAATTGAAATGAGGGCGTAAGGCTTTCAAGGACCACCGGCTCGCAGACACACCTGCCAAAGCAGACCCGACACCTTCGGGACGGGACTATGAATCCTATCAACAATTGGACGACGCCAATTTCACCATATTTATCTCCGCGTCAGAATAAAAATTTTGACTGTGTTCGGACCCAATCGAACACCGTTCAAAAATCAGTCGAGGCCCATGGCGCATGCACTTTGCCGTGAGCGCACATGTAGCAAGCCCCACTTTGTTGCATTTTCTGGTGGAAAATTGGGATCCATGGCATTAGAATATTGAAACCATTTTTTTTTTTGGTCAATCAGAAATTCAATATTCAAACCAATTGGCAATTACATGTTGCATCCAACATGTGAATTGGCCTTTGTCAGCTGACTTGGCCAGTAAAAGCCAACCTTGGCTTCATTATTTGAAGTGATTGTCATTTTCATGAGAAAAATTAAGAAGACAACAATCAACATTTTTTTGTACTGCATTGTCAGGACTATGACCACCTCTAGAGATGTTATTGGATAAAATCAACGGTGTGTTTGCACTGTATTAATTCTTGTTTTCAACTTCTTGTTTTTAGCAAACTTATTTCCACTAAACTTGTCAATTAAGTTGAGCGCAACTTGTCTACTTTTAGTGAAAAAACACGACAGTGTACATGTTTCACGAGTTTATGTTGATCTTTAGCTAACTTGTTTCCACTAAATTTGTCCATTTAATTTTTAGTAAAAAGAACAACTTGTCTATACTCCTTTTAGTTTGGTGGAAACACAAACACCACCTAAATTCATTCCAAAAAAAATTGACTACTATAAGGTTTCAACACCAGCATTGCTCTGCTTCAAACTCAGAACATAACAACTTAACCATGAAAGCTTAGCCTGAGAAATACATGGCTAGAAAGCCAAAGCAAACGACAAAGGAATTGCTAGATTTACACTTCCAACGATCCAAAGCGGTTGATTCGATGATCGAAGACATAACACATCCGTCTTTCCATGCGATCATAAACTGGAATTGGAGATGAGTTGATCCTCCAAATGTTCATCATCACCGGATAATGTTATTACTTTGTGGGAGGCCTTGGGTTTCCAGTAGATTGCATAGATACCAGCTGAGACGTGCCAAGAAGAAATCCACAACCATTTGGAATCTACATATAGAGTCATCAAATAACCATATAAATTGATTCAGTTTGAGCTATTGAGTGATTGACAATCTTGAATGACTTTTTACACGGCATTAAAAATCCTTCCAAGAAGAAACCCGCCTATGATTTGAATAGCCTCTTTATCGACGTAAAATAGGTTTTGATCTGGTTTAAAGTTATTGCGATTCAAGGATTTATCCAAAATAGTTTATTTTTCGACCTATTTGTTAAAGCATCCAACTCCAAACCAATTGGCAAAGAGCTCATATACTAGTTTTTTGAGGAGATAATTAACCGATGTGGGACAAATCCCAACACTCCCCCGCACGTGCGACCCCCGACTCGCACGTAGAGAGGTAAACAAAGAATCCGGAACACACGGATCACAATGAAAGAAAGTGCAACTATGGCACGGACAAAGGGGAAAAGCCTCCGAAAACCCTAGCTCTGATACCATGTTAAAGTATCCAACTCCAAACCAATTGGCAAAGAGTGGAGAGGCCGCCCAGGCTCATATATTAGTTTTGGATGAGATAATTAACCGATGTGGGACAAATTCCAACACTCCCCCGCACGTGCGACCCCCGACTTGCACGTGGAGAGGTAAACAAATGATCCGTAACACATGGATCACAACGAAAGGAAGTGCAACTATGGCACAAACAAAGGGGAAAAGCCTCCGAAATCCTAGCTCTGATACCATGTTACAACATCCAACTCCAAACCAAATTAAAGGTAAAATAGTCATACCATTTGATGTGTACATAATTTTTCGCGGATTTGTCCCGGACACTCTCGAACTCCGATTTTCGCAAGGTTTGAACTGTTAGAAAGCTTGTGGAGTCTACTTTCTAACCCAAGTAATTTGGATATAAAATTATTTGAACATCAAAAAGATATGACCAATTTACTCTCGGTGAGTAAAAAATAAATCATTTCGGTGAAATGTTCACATCTCCATCAATATTTTAAATGGGATAAAGACCTATTATATATGGATAAAGAGGATTTTTAAAGTATTAAAAGATGGTGGAATCCCATGAAAATAATAAAGTTTAGTTCGTGAAAAGTGCGTAGTAAGCAAACCACTAAGAAAATCATCCGAGCACTATTACCTCTCCACCACCAACACTGTCACCATAACACAACCCCTCCACCAGCTATACCACCATCACTTCACCACCACTACTACCAAATTTTCTCTCTTCTACCACTATTGGCACCTCACCTCAACCCTACCCCCTTCGTCTTCATTTAACAATGAACACTACGGTCACCCTCACTCCAAAAGCCACGACTATCACACCTCCACTTGCAACTCCACTACAACTACTATGCCTCCACTACCCGCATCATTTTAGCACCGCATACCCACCACCCCGTCCACTTCACCACCATTATCAACATTATTTTGCCACCGCCACCAACGCAACCAAAAAAAAAAAAACAGAATAAGGATTGAGAATATTCTTGATGTGTCAAACTACCACCATCACATTTCAAGTACGACCACAGCGAATCAAGATTATTATCGATTCAATAAATTCTCAAAGTTAAAATTTATTGCCACATCAAAATCACCACCTCTACTGTCATGCCCTCGATTTTCAACATAAATAAATAATCCTTTTCAATAAAAGATCCTCATATATTATACTTAATACCCCAAAGAGCTTCCACCTGTTTAACTTTACAAACAAGTCCCCAAGTCAAAAGATATATAGCTTTGGCACTCCGGCCCCAAATTAGCTCAATTACCAGCACGAATAAGTTACCAATGTTACAAATGTTTTAGTCATAAGAAATTCTAGGAAGATTAGTTACAAATCCATGTTTACCAAAAGAAAGTCATTACAAAGATGATAGCGTAACTAAACGAAGTTAACTTCCAAAAGATCTTCCACAACCAGGCACACACAATGCATGCAGTCTACTGCCCAGCATTTTGTCCTGAAAAGAAAGATTAGGTTGAGCTACACTAGCCCAGTAGAAAAATCTTTACCAAATCCATGTATAAATATGATGATAAGCGCAAAAGAATGAAGACAAGGGATATAGCTCAAGCGGTGAATAACAATCAGTTCATGGGCATACCAACGGTCAATATGATCATTCAAGGACAAGTCACTATCACAATATGCCACCATGCTCACAAGACTTTGATAACTCTAATAACCTCGACACGACTCTCTATCATCAATTTCCACCATCGGTATTTCCACCCCTTGCGTTACCGTATAACACCACGAGGGTTAATGTATTACCACCCCTTGCGTTACGAAGAACCCTAACCTCTTGGATCACCGTATTACCACCCCTTGCGTTACGAGACCCACTTGAGTCTCCGTATTACCACCCCTTGCATTACGAAACTCTCTAAACCAACGTCCGGCTCAAACAACTACTTCCTTACTCAATATACATACTAGGACTTTCCCATAATCACACTCATGCATGAAACATCTTGCGTTATGCCAACTATACCACCAAGATGCCACTAACACTCGCAATCAATCAATCAATCAATAAGTTTCATTTTAACGAAGTTTTACTCAAGTAAACCCTTAGTGAAATCCTACTAACGGGAGGCCAATGGAACAAGGATACACCAATCAATCATAGAAAGTCAATTGGACAAACTTGAGATAGTTTAGGAGGTGTTACAAAGGTGTTAGAAGGATCTGGGGTTCAAAACAGTCGAAGCAAGAGCAGCGAAGACAAAACTGCCCATAAGGCTCGGGTATTGATACAGCCAAAACGGCTGTATCGATACAGCAAGCAAATAAGTAATTCCTGAAGTCTCGGTTTTCTTATGGTATCGATACGGCAAAAAGCCCGTATCGATACGGATCGGTTTCGAGCAGGTTTTCTGCAGATTTTTGGGATTTCAACAACAACACCAATAACAACTGGTATAGGTACGATTTCACACCAAATCAACACGTTTACACATAGAGAAAGGCAAAGAAATCCCTACCTCGATTCACGGAACGAAACCCAAGAAACTCGAACGAGCCCTAGCTCCCAACTTTGGAAATCAACCGAGATCTTCCTCCCAAGCCTCACCCAACGCGATACGAGCCCGAGGTTGCGTAGAAGAGATGAAATGAGGGGGGGTTCTTAAGAACTTTGTGGTATTTTGGTGGGTTTTTGAGAGAGCAAGAGAGAAAGAGAGAGATACGGTGGAAAGGGAGAGAGCCGGTGGAGAGGAGAGAGAGAGGGGAATGAAATTATCTCCTACTCCTCACCCACCCCTATATATACTAGAATCCAAGCAAATCACACAATCCCCCTTTCTAGTTTCTATTCTACCACTTTAGTCCTCAATTCAATTATTCATCAACAAACCATATTTTCCCAATTAGGCATTAATAAGACATTTCGAATTTTAGAAATATACGGGTCTCTACATCTACCGCCACCACAACTTGTCTATATATTAAGTGAAACAACTTATCTACTCCTTTTAGTTTGGTGGAAACACAAACACCACCTAAATTCATTCCAAAAAAAATCGACTACTATTTAAGGTTTCAACACCAGCATTGCCCTGCTTCAAACTCAGAACATAACAACTCAACCATAAAAGCCTAGCCCGAGAAATACATGGCTAGCAAGCCAAAGCAAACGACTAAGGAAATGTTAGATTACACTTCCGTCGATCCAAAGCGGTTGAATTGATGATCGAAGACATTACACATCCGTCTTTTCATGCTGTTAAGAAAAAACGAAAGATGTATTATTGATTGTGTATGAAATATAACCCTAGCATGCCTTTATATAAGCTACAATGTTCTTAGTTACTAAGAAATATAAACCAAATAGGAAACATGCATTATAAAGAAATCAGCCCAACTTGAAAACATGAACAATAAAACCTACAAAACATGGTAACATAATATTTCTCAATATTATGTTAACACATGCGATCATGAACTGGAGTTGGAGATGAGTTGATCCTCCAAATGTTTATCGTCACCGGATATTGTTATTACTTTGTGGAAGGCCTTGGGTTTCCAGTAGATTGCATAGAGTACCAGCTGAGACGCGCCAAGAAGAAATCCACTACCGTTTGGAATCTACATATAGAGTCATCAAAGTAATTGATTCAGTTTGATCGAGCTATTGAGTGATTGACAATCTTGAATGACTTTTTACACGGCATTGAAAATCCTTCCAAGAAGAAACCCGTCTATGATTCGAGTTGTTTATTTTGTATACTTACTTACTACATGTGAATCGCTCACATAGAAAGAAAAATCAAAATGATACCATGAACCAGTCTCTTGTAAGCACTCCTCTCACTTTCGTTAATTTAACATGTAATATGTGCATTAATTTCAACTTAAATCAAAGCTTACTCCGATGAACCAGTCGCTTGTGAGCACCGCATAAACTGTCCAAACCCCTCCATTTATGAAAAGCGTAAAGGAGAGAAGAAAGGGCATGTACTCCACGCTCTTTGTCATTACCACTGTTTTCTGCATGTTTCAGTAAATGGATATTCATCACATTAGAAAATTATCAACCTCTTATGTTCTAGTCGATCTCGTCGAATAGTTTAATCGAGAATGGAAAAAGGGTACAGACCACGCGCATGCACAGATCCAAACACAGACCTCTGAATGGTAAGTCTGTGCTCGTAGTAGGATTGATGTCAGTATATAGTTTTTTTTTGGAGGGGAAAGGGTTCTTAGTTCTTACCATGGCTGAAAGAGGAGAAGCATAGGCGACCATACTAAAGCTAAGGGACAAGAACCCTGCCGCTTCAATTTGCTGCTCTGTATCCAACATCAGCTGAGTAACCAACACTACTGCTGCTGGAAATGCCACATCCGATATGCCAAACATTATGGCAGTCCTAGCCTACAAGATCAACGATTATAGTATCTGATCAGTACTATAGATCCAAAAGAAACTATATGAGTACTATCAGAAGTTCATTCATTAATGTCGTAGCGACGTGCTTTGCTAACGGGAATCACTCATACGATTTCAAGAGAAAATTTCAGAGTTACATTACCAATGAATATAAAATGTACAAAACATTTTCTCAGAACTTTATGGTTCAACCACAGTACAGCCTCACCAGGGTGTTTTTGGGCCTTCAGGAAAGGCATAAATGGCCTAATGGTTGGTCGGCCCGTCCATGGTGATAGGATCGTGAGTCTATACGAATCCTAACTCACCTTTACTCTTCTCCATTAGAAGGTGAGCCCACAATACATCACACTACAAACTGCTGTTAATGATTGGATCAAACGGGCCTTCGCATCTTGGGCCACATGGCTTTGGACTTGGGGACCCTGCTGGCCCTTTGAGTCGGCAGAGGTGCTGTCCCACAATAAACGGCACCGTGTAGGAGCTTTGGGTGGTTAACTTCGATCAATGAATTATTAATTCGGGGGTACATTTCGGGTCCCTCAAAGATGAGAAAACTACTCGTTATTCCTAAAATGTTTTTATTTATAGTTCATGCAAAAAATTAGCTCAATCCGATATCGGTAAGGCCTTTTTTCATAATTCGTAGGACACCCTACGAATTATTTGCATTGAAATGCAAACTTATTTGTTACTATATTATTATCCTACACCTACTAGCCAAAAGTTAGCAGGATCCTTCTAATACATTTTTTACATTTTTCAATGAAGTTTTTAAATCTTAACAGCCAAGTGAGATGTTTTGTACTAGCATTTTCCAGCTATAATTAGGCAATATAATTAAGATAGATTTGATTCGAGGTGTTTGTAGCAAGGATTTTCCAGCTATCATTAGGCAATAATTAAGATAGATTTGATTCGTACACTGTTTGGAAAAATGCCAGTTCAAGGAAAGACGAGTACTGTACTACTGTTAAAATTATGTAGCTAGCCTAGTACTTACCTCTACCAAATGAGCACATGTTTTGTTTTGCTTTTAGACGGTTAGAGCATCTCCAATAACCTCAACAAAATTTTAAGCAAATTGACTAGAAAAAGTACATTTAGGTGCCGTTCCGGTTTCTTGAAAAAGTAATTTTTAGAAAAAGAAGGTAATTTCAAGCTCAAAAATCATATATTTACGCAAATAATTTTCCTACCAATATGGATCTTGTTTGATAGATCTCATTGAAATCTTTTATAGGGTGCAAAAAAAATTAAAAAATTATTTTTTATTTTCATTATATTTGAGTTTGAAAATTGAAGAAAAAAAACTTTTTAAAAAAGAAGGGAAAGTGGAACGGCACCTAAATCTCCTTTAGCTAGCCCCTAAATTTTTGCAGTACCCAACAATCTAGCCTTTTTAGGCTATTCAAACCCCATTAACATTATTATATTTATAAACATATATACACATCATATATATGTATATAATCGTACAATTCCCAAACCAGATCCACACTCACCGCCACCACAATTCCGCCTTCTCCGGCTCCGGCACCGACTTCTGTGTTCTACATGGAAGTGAAACCCACCTCTCTCTCTCTCACACACACACACAACCGGATCTGGAACCAAAACCCACAAATCCTCTTCTCCCAAACTGAAAACCCACAAATTCCTCTTCTGTGAAATCTTCTCTCCAACTGAAACCAATGAAAAGATCTGAAATTGGTTCCGCCGATTTCGTAATTAATGGTCTGACGAGATGAATTCCCTCCCGACGAAAGCTCCGGCAGTCCGGCAAAGTAGAAAAGATTAAAATACTCTGGGGCGAGGGGTCCGTACCTCGCTGGCTTGGGCGAGGTTTTTGTGGCTCGCTGGCCTTAGCGAGGTGGGAAGCGAGGTTGTTGGGACTGGGATTTTAGGGCTTTACTCGGGGAATCAAGCGAAATGGAGCATCAGCCTAGGCTGATGGAGATGCTCTTAGGGGTGTTCGGGTCACTTTACGCACATCTTAACTAATTCCCTCTACATTCTGATCAAATTAGGTCATCTACGCAAGGAGTAGAGAATTCACAGTAAATTACTTTCCTGTGGCATGTTCTAAAGAATTAAACTCTGATTAATTGTGCGGAAAGCAAATTCATCAAACAACCGGAGTCACCGGACTAACCCAAGCTAGCTCTGTTTTTTTTCCGAACGGTGAAGGTGAAAGAGGGGCGCATATGGTGGGGACTGGAGAGCACATGGGCCGAACAATCCTGACAAACATTCTGACTAGAGAGGTGTTGTAGTATTTATTGTTGACTTCTTGTTAACGGTATATGACTTTCTGTTTGAAGATGAGTACACGACAATAATGCACATGTTTGTGTTAAACAAAAAAACGAAAGAATTTTGATTTTCGCGCTCCATTTTTTACTGATGGCGCTTCACTTTGTTCATGAAGTTACTTTAAAAGTGGAGCGCCATCAGTAAAAAGTGGAGCGCAAAATCAGTTTCCGAAATGAAAATATGGCCGGGATCCACCAAATCATAGGCGCGCGCGTAAATCATATATACATACATACCTTCATCCTCGGAGGTGCAAACAATAGGAAAATGATGATATAAGCTATCTCGGCAACACCACCAAAACCATTAACGGTGGCCACCAGCAAGCTGTCAGGCTTGAGTACTCCATAGTAAACCCACATATATGCATTCACCAGCTTGCATATGTATGGTATGCTCTCATAATCCCCTGTTGTTCTTCGCATCATTATTTCCCAAAACGTTTTCCTGAAGAAAATTAGAAAAACCCCCCAAAATCCACACATATTCCCAATTTCTTTAATATGGATATTAAAGTTCGGTACTGATCGATCGATAAGTGAGTTTAATGACTTACGCAGGAGCAAGATAGACTAGTCCGGTGGTAATGTTGCCTGAAACGAATAGATAGATATAGCTGCAGAAATAAGATACAGATTCACTGGACAATACAATCGTTATTCGTTTTGTACGTACAACCAAACAAATGGATTGAAAGTTAGGTAGTAATATTACCTAGCAAACCGAAAAGGAAAACTAAGCTCTCCATGGGTGAGAGATGGGTGCAAGATCAGATCTGGGAAGCTACTGATCTCTTCTACCTAGGAGTGAAACTTCTTGTTAATATTTGGGAGTCAACTCTATAATATTCAAAGTCATCCCAACGTAATTGGATCGATGCTGCTATCCACAGGACTAGCTTGGAGATAGCCCGCCAGCAGCCGGCTCCACCACAATTTTATACGCTCTTTCTTTGTATGAGTATCTCATAGACTTTCAAAGTATTCATGATACAACGACTTTGAAAACTCATATCTAAAAATTGTAATAAATTGAGTTTGGTCTTCATTTCAGATTATTTTAGGGTGAGTTTCGCGTTTGTTAGTTTTGCGTCAAATTCGTCTCAACGAGAGGAAGTAAAAAAAAGTAAAAAGTTATTATTGAAACTCAAATTTCTTTGGGAAAAGCCAAAAAAATTCTGACTTTTTTAAAAATCTCTAATTGTTTTTATGACACGTCATGAAATACATATAAGTATATTGATGTTCAAATTACCAAATAAATGACCAGGATAAATGCATAATTTATTTAATAACAAGGTAGATTACTCAAATTTCTTTTGTACGTACTCTTTTCATTATCACCAAATTATTTGATTATGTTAGGAAAATGATTTTCCTTTACAAAACGGCCAGACGGGGTAGACCTCTGTTTTCCAAATGAATGTTATATACTATTTGATATTACAATTTTTTACATATCCTTTTAAGTACATTTTTTTTCCAGTCAAATGGAAATTCATTAAGGATTACGAAACGAAGTACCACATTAGGATTACACACATAGTCATTAGTCTTATAGATAAAAACTAAACCTAATACTAGTCTAGCACTTGCCTGATATTCAGGCTATCTCTTAGAACAAATTCTCACATGGCAATGGGCATGTCCACAACAAATGTAAACTCATCAGTCTGTTCGATTCCCATTCTGGCAAGATGATCGGCACATTAGTTGGCCGAGCGATAGGTGTGTCCAATCAAGGTGTTGGTCCTAGCCATGATGTGGTGGGCTTCATTTATCAACACACTTTGCGAATGATGGCTTGGGTTGCCTTCCATGATTAAATTAACTGCATATATTAATTTTACTCATAACTACAATGTATTGCCCATTTTATAACATTAAATTGCTATGCATGATACATGATTTTATAAATGGTGGAGTAGAAAAGACAAAGAGGAGAAGGGTCATATATATAATCGGTTGGTTGCTGGATGACTTGTATGAAATGATAAAGCAAGGTGGAGTCTACGAAAGAGAAAAAGACAAGAAAGGAGGGAAGAGGTGTCTATTTCCACAAAGGTGAAGTCTTCGAAAGAGAAAAAGACGAGAGAAGGAGGGAATGGAGGTCTATTTCCACCAGCATAGGGTCCTATACCGCGTATTTGGACCGTCCGTTTCTACGATTGATACTCAGATTTGCTAAAGTATTCTTACGGGTCAGAGTTCTGAACCATCGATTGCAAAAACGGACGGACTAGGCGAGGCTGGGCTCCGGTGGTTTGTACGGCGGTGGCTGCCGGTGTAGTTAGGGTTTTGTGGGATGGTTTGGGTGGGCCGGCACAGGCTTGGGCTGGATTTGGGTTTTGGGCTTCTTTGTTTAATTTCGGTGGTGGGTTGATTTTTATTGTATTATCTGCTGTAGACCCTGGTAGACCTTTGGGTGTTATGGGCTTTACCCTTATGGTGTATTGTCCAACTTTTTGTTGGATCTCTTTCCCCTTTTCCCGTTTTTAATAAATTTCATCTTTTGCCGATATAAAAAAAAAAACGAACGGTCCAAATGAGCACTACGCACATAACCTCCGGTATTTCCACATCCTATTTTTATTGCTCCGGTGCTATGGTCAAGTATTTCACATCACAATTTTCTCTTCCGCTGTCAACGTCGGTGGTGTCCATCATTTATTTCTCACGACTACAAATTAAATCAAGTTGAACGCAATATCGTTACACAATTTCGATATCGTATCTTAAGTCAAATACTAGTATATGCTAACTTAATCTGGTGGAAGTGTTAAATCTAATACTCCTATTAAACTACTATGAGTTTACTAATGTTTCACTTGACTAATTTACTCTTCCATTTCCCTCTACACCCCATCATTTTTCCTTCTAAAATGACCTAACAGGAAAAATCACCTCCAAATATCTCACTTCCCCTCCACATTTAGGAGTGATAAACGAGCCAAGCATATAGCTCTTCAAGCTTAGTTTTGGCATTGCTTAGCTTGTTTATAATACAAGTTGATCTCAAACGAGTTATAATCAAGCCAAATACGAGCCGATCTCGAGTAGCTTGAACTTTTGTATACGTACATAATAAGCCGAACAAGCCGAGTAGTAGCTTGTTTAAGCTTGGCTTGAAATCTTAACGAGCTTCAAAAAGAATATTCAAGCTTGGTTTGATTATGTAGCAAATCAATCTTAAACAAGTTTTTAACGAACGAACACGAGCCCAAACTAGAATAGTTTGGTTCGTTTAGCAGCCCAGGACGACATCCCTCAATCCAAACAATGCCAAAACTAGAGTTCCATTTAGCTCCATCACGCGTACATTGGGCTAAAACTCGGTGTTGACAAGACTATCTTAAAGCCCTAATCAGGACGGGCCAGCCCACACTACTTCTACTGAATCTTCACATTAGTTTTCGTACTTGCGATGAGAGAGAAGGAATGAAGGGAGAGAAAGATGGACGGCGAGGTTCCCTGCTCTTCTCTCGCCGTCGATTCCGTTCTACGCGTCGGAACGGTAAAATCCTTAACCTTTTCAGTTCCATTTTTGTTTTGCCTTCAATTGTAGAATGTCAAAAGAATGACTTCTGTTTCAGGCTGGTGTAATCTGGGGACTGTGTGTAGGCCCCTACGATGCTAGCAAGCAAGGTAAAAAAATTGAACCCTAATCAATTGTTTCATGTACAAATGTGTGCTCTATAGTTTAGGTTGTTTCTAAAAGAATTTGAGCAATGATCCATTTTAAGTTGTTTCTTGTGTTGTTTGCCTTTTCAAGTGCAGGCCTTACTGGTATTGCTCGTGCTTCCTACGTGGTAATTTATTTCCCCCTATTTAGTGGGCTTCTTTTGATGTTACTGCATGAATTCTCCAGTAATGCTTTTCGACACATTTTGCAGGCGAATTCAGCTGGAAGATTCGGCTCTATGTGTGGTAATTGAAAGGAAATCTTTAAATTAGTATAGTAGTACACGAAATGTTCTCGATTGTTCAGTTGTGTGACTTATGATTGTTCTTGTGAGTTGTGATTAGTATTTTAGCTTATGTAGTCGTGGACTCATGGCTACTAAAGCACTGGAACTGTATTCTATACCTCCATGACCTGCTTAAATGTTATCATCCTTCATGCAATCTTTGTGATGGATAATCACGAGTAATGGCGTAGACATGTGATGGTGGAATTCTGGTTTAGTTTCATACTTTCATTGGGGTCAGAGGATTGTACATACCTTATAGACAGATGATTCGGGCATAGAATCAGGAGCATTTTAATGGGGGCCCATTCCTGCTATTTTAAGTAAATTAATCTATGCGGAACACTCATCACGAATAATATGGGACTAATTTTGAGGGTCTTCGCTACATAGTGCAACAGCCGTATCTCCATTGTAGCTCAAATCAAATGATTTGTCTTGGTATGTTGTCTTGAATTTTTAAATAAAAAGACAGTTCACCATGTTACAGCGTTACCATTTTTCGTGATCATTAGGTTATTACTTATTAGCTATTACTTTCACTATAATGGTAGAGCACGAATAGTATTACCAAAGCTGTTTGTGAGATTAGATTTGATTGGTACATCTGGCAATAAGGCCAAGAATTTGTGGCCATGGAAGTTGCACTGACATCAGAATTGTTCCCTAATGCTGGTAAGTGGTAACTGGTAAGGCATCTAAAAAGTTCATCCTATGCTCAACGTGCCAAAGTAGTCTTTGAGTGGAGTTTGGAAAAAATGTGAACTTACTGATTGGAGGAATCACGTTCAATCATTTTGCTAGTTCGCAGGGTTGTGATGTTTGAAAAACGTCGTCCATTGCACGCACAACAGGAGGTGTCATTTGTATTTGTGAAAACTGCAAGGGTTTTGATGTACTGCTAGATAAGAGATCACAGTAACATTTGCATAGCAACACCTCATCTGTTGAGTTGATGGGTTCTCCTATTCGCTATGTAAACATCAACACTGTTGTAGATTCGTTATTATTATAATGTGCTCTCGGCACATTGAATTTCCTTATGCTTTTATCAATTCTTTCTGGAGTCAGAAACTAATAGTGTTATGGAACTGGATAGCGTCACTTGCTGTTGTGATCAATTTTTGACATCTAGCCCAGATAGATAGCATTCTATAGTTTTTGCACTTTTCATCGTTTTCAACTTATGTTTTCTTTTTGACTCATCCACACATCTTCCATCTACTGTCTTACTGTTATTGACTAATCTCTAAGAGCATCCACAGTGGTATAATCAAAACAAAAAGGTTTATAAAGTTAGCAACATTTGCTCAAAAAGAGCTCACATTGGAATAACCAAATTTAGAAACATCTTAGCAACTCATCAAATTTTGGCTATTGGATAATCAAAACTATAAACCTTTTGCCAATAATCAAATTTAATTGTTTTCACATTTCCTCAATCAAGTATACCATAATTATACAAAAACTTTCTTTCTTCTATTTTCAACATGTTCACAACAAAAATACTTTTAAAAACAGTTTTTATTTTTTTTGAAAAAACAGTTTTTTTTTATTAAAACTGTTTTTCCCCTTTTTTTAAAAACAGTTTTATTTCAAAACAGGTTTTTTATTACAACTTTTTTTCAAAAACTGTTCTTTCGAAAGAAACAACTTTTTCTATTCAAAAACTGTTTTTTTTTTTAACTTTTTCCCGAAAACTGTTTTTTTTAAATCAAAGTTTTCAATAAACTTTTTTTCTCTTTTTCTAATAACCTATTTTTATTAGTTTGAAAACTATTTTTAAAAAATTGTTTTCTATGTCACAATTTCTAGATTTTTATAAGTTAAAAAGGTGATGTGGCAAGTTTTGGTTATTCAATTTTGATTTTACCACTGTGGACCTCTACATTGCTAACCTTAGCAACCCCTTAAATGGATAACCAAAAGATGATGTGGCACCTTTTGATTATCCACTTTTGATTATTCCACTGTGGATGCTCTAACGTTCCTTTTTATTTTAGGAGTGTTTGCTGGAGTCTTTTCTTTTACATGTTGTGGGATTCAGAGATATCGAAATAAGAATGATTGGGTTAGTGGTATACTTCCCTTTCTTATTGATATAGTGTTATACTGTTGACAAAAGTTTCATGCTTGATGCTATGAGGGCTGGTGTTGTGTCTGAATTACCTTATATGGGCCAATGTGTAACAGACAGTGCACCCCTCCTCTTCTGAGAGTAGGGGATCCATGTGAGAAACAATGGTGCATGGCTGACGCTAAAGATGTATAGGTGGCATAATATTAGCACATAGAACATGACCATTATGAAACCAGCCAACTAGGTTATCTTTCTGATAGAACTTGGGGAGTCAAGAGTCAGAGATCATTCTCCTTTTCTTTTGAAGGTTCTTCTTGATTTTCCTCACTTGTCAAAGGTCTAAACAATTGTCCGAGATTGTTATTCGTCTCTATATGGGAATAACAAGTTAAAGACTAAGTAGCTTTTGTTAAGCAAATTAAGGAGGTATTAATCAGTCAACTTGACCTTTGAAGCATGAGAACGTAGATTTGATTTGAGCCTTTGAGGGCAACCGCTTCTTGCAAACAAACATTTACACCAGCTTCACCCATTCCAGTTCCACCACATTATTTCTGTGGAACCTGGACCAACATTGTGTAGTGCCTTTTCCCCCCTTCTTTATGGAGTCACTTAGATTATCCACTTTGGCAGGCCAATAAAATAATTAACCGAGATCGTGAGTATCAAAAGTTATTTCTATACAAACCATAAAGTGGTGGTTTCAATAATAGGATATCAGCACCCTCCTTGCTTCGGTCCCCAAAGTTTCCCACCATTCTGGGTTGAAATTGAATCGATGATTCCCTTGCTGGAAAGATTAGACTAAGCTCTGTAACCCGTTGTTGTATCATTTTAGTCAGAATTTTATGGGCCATGGGATAACAAAAACAGCTTGCTCACCTGTTCATGAGTGATGCAAATTTTTTCTAGGACAGACATGAAAACCAAGATATCCCTTGCATGCTTTCCGACCGACCAATGACATGACTTCACACATGTAGGTAAATGCTTTGGTAGCTGGTGCTGTAGCAGGAGCAGCTGTTGGTGCTGGTACCCGAAACTGGAAACAGGTTGCTGGGATGGCTGGTGTTATATCAGCCTTTTGTGCTATTGCTGATAGCTCCAGAACAAATTGAATTACTGCCTCCTTTAGAAGAAGGCTGCGGTGGAAAAACAGCAAGATAGGGACAGATACATAACCCTAACCTTTTGTTTTGGCAGAGCGGGTTGTTTTTGTTCACTATATTTGCCTTTCTTAATCTTCTTCCTTTCGCAGGAAGATTGTCATGAAATTATTTGAATTGTACCTCTCTCTTTTTGGGCTTCAGAATAGGGTGACTAAAACTATACTTCTAATGCTACTGGAAAATACTCCTACTTGCTTGTCAGTTAATTCAGTGAAGAGGAAAAATGTTGAATTTCTGTACAGAACTGTTCCACACATTTGGTTATGTATTTTCTCTACCCAGCAAACAGCAATCAGTGGTTGGAGTATAAATTTCGGCACATAACCTAAACATGGCCTTTCAGGAAGGGTAATTTACCCCTTCCCTCTACCCGACATGCCGCCACCCCAATTGCACTCAAAACTTCTCTACGTATAATCCCAAAACCAGATTTGGTCCGGTGACCAACGCTTGGGACTTAAAGGTTTGTTGCTTCCTAGGTTTTAGTTTCAAACTTTGTAGGTGCTATCAACTCTTGTGGGATTAGTTCATCCAGGGTTTTGCATTGGCTTTAAAAAGTCTTCAACTAGTGGATTGTAGAATCGGTTCCTTAGCAATGAATTAGGATATGCGTAAGCTGGTCCAAAGACTCCAAACACCCCGAGGTTTTATGGAAAAAAATTAAAAAAACTCTCTATGATGCATTATCTTTTGTGCTTTTTCCCCGGTCGGCCAGTCCATCACATTCAATTTAACTTGGGGAATGATTTTTGCACTTCTTTTTTTAATTATGGCACTTCATTTTTCGTCTTTTAGTGAATCTTTTGTGTGCATTTTTCTACTAAAAGTCAAGAAAATGAGTGCCATAATAAAAAAAAATGAATGTGAAAGTCATTTTCCTTCAACTTTGGTGGGGATACTGTAGTGGAATACGGACGCGGGGGCTCTGCTATGCCAAGAGGCACAGTACCCCCTACCCACACCCCAAACGGTACCGTTTTGGACTAAACAAATCTTTAGATTTCTTATTTGCAATCCTATGGAGCAGAAACGTGATTATAAGAGCCCTAGAGATAAAATTTAATTATGTCTCTTTAGAATAATAAGATCTTTACACTGGTGCAAATGGATTGAAAATTGGAATAGTTAATTTTTTAACTGTATTTTTAATATATAAACAGTAGAAAAAAAATTAAGTGCTCCAATTTTTAATCTGTTTGAACAAGTGCTAATATCTTATTATTCTGAACATATTATTCTAAAGGATCGGGTTGGGGATACTGTACCTCTTGGCACAACAGAGCCCCCGCGTCCAGTGGAATACCACTGCCACTTTGCCACATTGGTGGAAAATTCTGTATGAATATTCTAGGAGGATGTGATATCCTTTTTGGAGTTTAGTGCCTTCTCATCTCAATAAACTAAAATTGGTCCTCTTTGGAAATGACTGGAAAAAATTTAAATCTGCACTCCCCTACTCCCTCTTTTCAGAAAAATTTGGCTGATTTTTGTTTGCTTATGTAGAATATATAGACCAAGCATGTGGGTTTACAGAGATTCACACACCAACCACCTAGAAATACGTGATAAACAAGTATTGATTCGGACGGTTCTTAGAGGCACTCATCATTGATTCAGATTGGTGACCAATTATAGATGGATCATATCTGTGCTAAAGTACAATTCGTTTCTGTCAAGCTCACTCTTTAGACTTTTGGGATATGCTCAAAACTTTATTTTTTAATAGTCGGATGTTCAAAGCCTTAGGGGCTGTTTGGGAGCCATTTTGGGATTCTACATTCTGCATTATCACATTATGGGTGTTTTGGCTTCTGTGAGATTCGAATATGCGACCTCATAAATGACAAAAACTTTGTTGTTTTCTCATACCCATTTTGCCAAACTCCTTGAGGTAGATATGCTCAAAACTTACGTGAAGTTACAGTAATCTCAGGGAGATTACGTTTTAGGGCACCATAATCCAACTATAACAGCCATAGATTACATTTTATCAAAAACAGTACCCATGGACGAGTGTTGTGATATCATTTGACGGTATTCCGAGGTGGTTTTGGGCACCATAATTCTCTTGATTACGTTATGATCACTAATAATCATGGAGCGTCACGTAGTGCCCCAAAACCTCTACAATAATAACATAATCAAATGTCCTAACCCCCGGAGAATGAAAAATAATGGGGTGGTCTTGGTTTTGCCCAAATCTTACCCATTCTATAAACTATATAGCCTTCGTCTGTTTCTACTGGGCGTGATTAGCATTTTACATTTGAATGAGATCCTCTCTTAATTGTAATGAACAGTCCTTTTTGATTCATCTGTGACCTTTCTTAGGTCCATTTCTATAATATGAATCGTTCATTTTTAGACTTAATCGGGAAAATTTTCAGGCAAATTATATTTGATAAGACGCACGACTTCTGAACACATTTTTGTTGGGAAAAAAAATGGTTCTGATTCAAATCTTTAATTTCAAAATTTTCAAAGATATCACAGATATTTCTTAGGTTTTTTTTTTTTTTTGAATCGGAGGAAAATGCAGATATTCGTATATCTTAGTTGATACTCTGTGATAAATATATAATATGTTCGTAACAAATTTGAAAAAAAATAAACAATGTCAAATATCAAAATAAACCGGGGGTAATGAGCTTTATACTAGTTTTAATCTCCGTTCCGGAAACCTTCTTAAAAAATAAGTACTTATTTCCTTCACTTCTCATTCAAAAATAATCCACCCTTCTTATTTTTCCCAAATAAAAAGTTTCTTTCACATTTTCAAACTCAAAAATAATGTAAATGAAAAAAAAAATTAATTTTTTTTCACCGTATTAAAGATCTCAATGAGATCTATCAAACAAGATCTATTGTGATAGGAAAATTATTTGCGTAAACACATAATTTTTTAGCTTGAAGTTGCCTTTACAAAAAAAGAAGACTGTTTTTACCAAAATGGGCGCCGACGGAGGGAAATCGGTCCGGCAGCCGCGCCGATCCGAGCCGTCCAAAAATTCTAAAAAAAAAAACCAAGGGGGCTTTCGCGGGAATCAATGGCATCTGAGGTGTGTAGGGTGCTTGATAGTAGCACCCCTTTTTCGTGTATAATCCAATTCAATTTTCGTGTATATTATACACGAAAAAGAGGTGCTCCGATCAAGCACCTTACACACCTCGGATGGCGTTGATTCCCGCGTTAGCCCCCTTGGTTTTTTTTTTAGAATTTTTGGACGGCTCGAATCGGCCGTCCGGTGGCCGGAGACGGCCCGACGCGACCGCCGCACCGATTTCCCTCCCGGCGCCCATTTGTACCTATATAAATTGTTCCCAATTCAAACAAAGCCTTCTTATTTTTCCGGAAGAGGGCTTCTTATTGGACAAAAAAGAAGAGCTTATTCAAGTTCTGGAACACAGCCTAAGACCTCCCAAATGGGCAGAGGTATTATTCTTCGGAACTAATCGAAATGCGCGCTAACCTGCACACCTAAGTTATAAAATATATACTGGGATACAATCACTCCATGGTAACTATTGTATGAAAAGGAGCACCTCGGTAGTCCAAGTAGTTGGAGCAGCGAACAATAGGTTGCTCCTCTCCACCTATCTCGAGTTCGATACTACTTGGGTCTTGATGCTTGGGGAAGAGTTCCGATTTGACTTGCATTTCGGTCGAGGGCTTTGCTTGGGGGAGGGTTTTAATTTAACTTGCATTTTGGTGACGGAGCCCTCGACATGGTCACAGATCAAGAGTATTTCTTTTCTGGACAGGTCATAGCTTGCATTTTGGTGACGGAGCCCTCAACATGGTCACAGATCAAGAGTATTTCTTTTCTGGACAGGTCAGCTATGACTTAAATTCGAATATTATACTTCGAGTGGGTTTCCCAATTAATCGGGAATCACTATGCAGGTTCAATTTAGACCAGTTTTTTTCCCCGAGCAACGAGAAATTTTTGGGTGCCGAGTGGGTACCACGTCACTCGGTTGACGTGATACCGAGCACCCACATCCGAGCCGTCAAAAAATGTGTTGGACGGGTCAGATTAAAACACTTTCACTCCTCTGGATACAAGTAACAGTGCGATAGGCGCTGCGGGTTTGTTCTGCTAAATAAGCTAAATGACTTAGGAGTATTTTTTTTATCCAAATTCAAATTTGGTTTCGTAACTGTGCGATACCGCCTACAGGAGTGGCCAGCGAGGGTACATAGTACGTTCTCCATAGCCAGCGGCAAATATACAAATCACATGCACACCCCCCTCTCTCTCTCTCTCTCTCTCTCTCTCTCTCATATTAATGGGTATTTATTTGACATTACTCTGTTTCTGGAATCTCAGGTAGGGAGGGGTCTCATTTGCACGTAACCTCACAAACTTTTGGAGGCTTCTATGTACCAACATTCAATGTCAACCAAACCAAACAAACTGAACCAAATCAATTCGAAATCACACCCTCTCCTTCTCCTCCTCTTTCTCTCTCTACGCTTCCCAATCCGATAAAATCCTATTTTTAGAAAAAAAGACTCTTGACTCTTTCGACGTAGGGTGGGTTTTCCTTTCTGTCTTATCCTCAGCGTTTCAGGAGGTTTTCCCATTACAGATCTAGCCATTGCACATTGAGCTTATGGGCGTCGTAACTGTTACTGCTTAGTTTTGTGTTCTTTTTACTGTATCGCATAAGATGGAGGTTGAGTATCAGGAGGTGGGTCATTCTCTCTCTCTTCAAAATTTCTGTTTTTGGGTGTTTTCTCTGTTTTGCAACGGAATTGCTTTGTTAATGGGCATGTTTAATCTGTAATTATTGTGCTTGTTGGATGGCACTAGGAGTATATAGCGAATTCCAGGGGAGTGCAGCTCTTTACTTGCAAATGGTTGCCCCTTCTCTCTCCAAAGGCCCTTGTTTTCCTTTGCCATGGTCTCTCTCTCTCTCTCTCTCTCTCTCTCTCTCTCTCTCTCTCTCTCTCTCTTTCTGTGTGTGTGTGTGTGTGTGTGATTGCTAATAGTTATTGAACTTGCAGGGTATGGAATGGAATGCAGCGATTTCATGAGAGGTAATAATTAATGCCCTTCAACTGGTTCTTTCTTTTCTTTCCCAATTTTGCTTGGGATTACCTGATTCTGGTCTGCACATGCTTTTCTACAGATTCAGTTCTCTTTTTTTCTTTTTAAATTACTGATTCAGTTATTTATTGTCGTTGATTCGCCAAATTGTCATTCCAAATTCCAACAGTAAATTGCCCCACACAAAAAAAAAAAAAAAAACATTTTTTGCATGTTGTTTGTCTGGCTGGCTTGGAAATTTTTCGACAGGAGCCGACCACTTTTCCATTGCACATTTTTTCTGCTCGCCTTTTGTTGACTTCTTGTTTTTTCTTCCATAACCCAAGTCATTTTGATGATTAGAACGTAATCTTGTAAGATGATCAGTACTTTCACTGGAGTAATAGCGATGGATTATCGTGTTACATACTTCCAACTGGATAAATAAGAGGGATTTTCACGAACTGGGCATGAGAAAGAAATACAGTAAGTGATTGTCCTTGAGATCACTTGTTCTAATCTCATGGAAGTCAAACATTCCAAACCTTGAGGTCACTGAAAGTTTGCCCGGTCATTAACTTCAGGGCCCCAGAATTAATCGAGATGCGTGCAAACTGACCCAGATATCCAGTTGTGAAAAAAACAAAACAAAAAAAGTTTGTGCAGTGTACCCATACCGGATACTGTAGTAATGAGATAAAAGCTTATTGTTTGTGCAGTGTACCCATACCCTGTGGCTGTGGGTGAGAAAAAAGAAATTTATCTTTTTCTTTGGGGAGTGATTTTGCCACTCCCATTTTTGTTAATGTCACTCCCCTTTGTGTCTTTCTTAGATGGTTTATTTTGTAAGAGAATGAAAGTGACATTAACAAAAATAAGAGTGGCAAAATCAATTCTCTTTTCTTATCTTTCTTTCTGTGTGTCCATTCTGGTGCATTGGATGGTGAGAGGCTCTTCAATATGGGCCTTGAGTCCCTGACAGTTGGATCATCTGTTTGTTTCTTTTTCGTGATTCCACTTTCCCCCCCTCTGAAGTCATAGTACATCGATGGGACCGGGACACCTTTTTCCCTGCTTTAAAATGGTACTCCAGAAAGAAGAGTAGAAAAGAGTAACTTTCACCATGCAATAAATCCATTTTAATTACTTCTGGCTGGTCGCCTGGTCATGAGACAGTAAAAAGGTATACTTTTTTTCACTAGTATCACGGACAGTGAAATACAGTCGCTAATGGCTTTTGACATTTGACCCTTGTGTTTTTTTATCTGTATTTGTTGGAGTATTTATTAGACATGTAAATACCATGAATCGCTATTTTTTGTTGATTATTCTGGTAATTATAATGGTGGTGCTAGTAATTAGTCGTTTTTTCTTTATTCCTCTATGCGCTTCGACTACTAATAGTGCATGTTATTGTACTTTTAGAAGCAGGGTTATTTTTATTTTATATTGACCATTACCATCCCTGATTATGCAAATCAAAATTTACCCTTTATGCAAGAGAACCATTTTATGAGAGAAAGAGATTTCTATACTAACCCCATTGATTCTTTTTCAAGAGTACCTAATTCTGGTCATTTTCAACATTTTGGTTGGTCCCTTGGTCATTTAGGTAGCCAAACTATTACTAGTTGTTTGGTTAGGAGTTGGGACAAGCCACTGGTCCTACCTATACTTTCCTAAACTGATCAATGGAGTAATTGACGTTTTCTTCATTTTAGGATGTGGGACCAGGTTAGCTAGCTACGGGTACGCTGTGATCGGCATAGATTATGAAGGGCACGGGCGATCCAAGGGTTCACGTTGTTACATTAAGAAGTTTGACAATATCATCAATGACTGCAGCAACTTCTTTAAATCGGTCTGTGGTAAGCATCTACCTCTTCCCTTCATAGTTATGTCTATGACAGATTTAGTATGTACAGTTGGTGTGCCATAAATTCCAGAAGGAACCCCACTTTCAACCGTATTGGAGATTACTGTTTAGACAAAAATGAAAAATAACTACATTAACAAAAAATTGGCAGGACGTAAGTAAACTTTTAGGGTGCCTAGGCGTAGAGGAACCACACCATCCTCCGAATTTGGTGGTTAAACTCTACTGCAGTGACGATACTGGAGGAGAGGTCTTGCGGAAAAATAGCTCAATGCCAGCATGTTAAAAAGCTTAACACCCCTGATTCTTATTACTTTTTCAATATGTAGTTTGGTTGATTTGTACAATACACAATCACTAAAGTTGTTTTCAATGGATATATCAGGGAAGGAAGAGTACAGGGATAAGAAAAGGTTCATGTATGGAGAGTCAATGGGCGGAGCAGTGGCTCTACTAATACACAAAAAGGACCCTGCTTTTTGGCACGGTGCTGTTCTTGTTGCGCCCATGTGTAAGGTAATGGAGTGCTTTAGGATAGGTCTTATGTTTTCATCGTTAGTCAATGTATCTGGTGAGAATCGTGTGGTAAGTAATGTCGAAGAAGTTATTATGATGGTTGCTGTGTTTCTATTTTGTTCTAGATATCAGAGAAGGTGAAACCACACCCGGTGGTTGTGAATATACTCACCAAGATAGAAGAGGTCATACCTAAATGGAAGATAGTCCCCACAAAGGACGTGATTGATGCAGCCTTCAAGGACCCTGTTAAGAGAGAAGAGGTGCGATTATCATTTTACAAATGAATTCGTTAAATTTTTGGGAGACAGGAGGTAGAATGTTAGTAGTAACCCTGTTTATTTAACAGTATTGGTGTCTGTATGTTTATATGTTATATTCATGTGCAGATTCGTAACAACAGGTTGATATACCAAGACAAGCCGAGGCTGAAAACAGCGCTGGAAATGCTCAGAACTAGCATGAACCTAGAGGACAGTTTAGGCGAGGTTTGTAATTTAATTTCACTTTACAATCTTTCGATGTCCAATTGTATAAGTATGCGACTCAGTTTCTATCACCATATATTCGCAGGAAATTAATATCCGCAATGTTATTACATTATCATTATCATTATCCCCTTCGTTATCATTTAACAGAACCGGATATGGCTGTGTTATGTGTAGGACATATTTAGTGGCACATATTAAAGTTCACTACAGAACTATAAATAAAACCCTCATAGTATGATCTTTGGCACATTGTTACCTTCAGATCAAGAAAAAAAAAAAAAAGGCGCAATTTAACTTGTCTCAGCATTCTTGACATGAGAGTTTAGATGATTCTAACAGGTGATAGTTTGGCTTGTGTGTTTTCTGTTTACCCTGCAGGTGACGCTACCATTCTTCGTGTTGCACGGAGAGGCAGATATAGTAACAGATCCAGAAGTGAGCAAGGCACTGTATGAAAGAGCGGGCAGCGAGGACAAGACCATAAAACTGTACCCAGGAATGTGGCACGGCTTGACCTCAGGAGAACCGGACGACAACATTGAGATCGTCTTCTCCGACATTATTGCTTGGCTTGACAAGCGATGTGGCGCCGCTGACAGAGTGATTTCTGCTCAACCAATTCGCCTTCCTGGCCCTGCCATTCGAAACTTTGTGCCATTGTCATCGTCCGAGACAAGGGATAAGCGACAGAAGCACAAGCGAAGCAACTATTTCTGTGGGTGGAAGGGGCGCCGGATGCACCACCATTCTTCCATGTAGCTTGTGTGTGTGGAGATGGTTTGTCTTCTGATTGTGGAGTAAATTATGAGCGGGAAGGGAAATGAAAAGAAGTTACTCGTTTGGTGTTTTGAATTAATCAAGTGCGAGGCCCATGGCTGTTTCCCTGTATGAGATATGAGCAGCACCTATATTTTAGGCTCTGTTTGGCTTGTTTAAGAACTCTAATTCTTCAGTTTACTCATTTTTCTATTATAGCCAAATAAAAAATAAAAAAATCACCAAAAATAACTCAACAGCGTAGCGAACATCACCTTAAAAGGTTCACTTCTTCCTCAAAAAGTCAAAGAGTGCAACCTAACTTTTTTTTTATAATAGTATTAAACTTCAACTGAAAGTTAAAATGTTAAAATGCTAAATTCTTTTGGCAAGCAAAACAATGTACTTATCCACAAATATGCATTTGTTTGTGCAGAGATCATGACGATATTTGTGGTAGGGCTGGGTGGTAGTGTAGTGGTGGTTGAAGTTTCTAAATTCAGAGAGGTATAGAAATTAGGGTGATAGCTTGGTGAGTAGGGTTCTAGGGTTTGGTTTGGTTTATCGTTTTGTGGTACTGATGTTGTTTTTTCCCGACTCTTGCTATGGGTACATATCATACGTACATATCTTGCACATATGAGATTTGTGGGGCCCATCTCGGGTCCCACAGAGATGATTTGAACCGTCCATTATTTTTAAAATATTTTTTTGTTAAGTCCTGTAAAAAATCAGCTCAACCCGATATCGGTAAGGATTTTTCTTGAATTTGTAGGAGCGAAACTGAGCAGTTAGGTAGTTTCACCCCTACAAATTCCGAAAAAATCCTTACTGATATCGGGTTGAGTTGGATTTTTACGGGGTACCATAAAAAAATATTTTAAAAAATAATGGGCGGTTCGAATTATCTTTGTAGGATCCGAGGTGGACCCCACAAAATCCATATGTGCACGATATGTACATGTGTTATATGTAGGATTTGGTTTTGTTTTTGTTTGTGGTAGCGGTGTTTCTTGCCTGGGTAGTGGGTAGCGTTAGTAGTTAAATAGTTGGTTGGCCGACCGCTACTTGTTCGATCTAGACTTCTAGCCACGACGTTGCCCTGGAACAAAGCTCATGGGTTTCTCAGGTGTTGGGGTTTTTGAAAAATTAAATGGCCTCTTTTTTGGTTGAACAACATGCTTGCATTAACAGAAGTTAAAGGCCACTAAATAAAGGCAATAATAGCCTTCATAGCATCTGTTATACTTCCTTGATATGAATAGTGGCCACTAAATAAAGGCCATCGTTACCCTTTTTTCCTATCCAAACTCAAAATTTGAGTAAAAACACTATAAATATTCTATCTCCAATGTCATACCCTTTTGGCTACCCATTTTGAGTTTTACCATTTTTCTTACCCAAATCCATGCCCATTTTTCTCAACAACTCTTTTTTTATTCTTATTATCTACAAATATACCATTATGACCCATATTTTGGGGAAAACATAAAAAACATTTGATTTTGGTAGGAAAAAAATAGAGCATAATTAGGTTATGAGGTTGAACTAAATACTTAATGTAGCAGCCCATCATAGATCAATGTAAATTTCACGAACTGTCCCATAAGAAAACCAAACCGGTCATTGCTACATTAGAGAAGGCATGCCAAAATGAAGATTTTGACCCAAACTTCCATCCAAATATATGGGTTAAAAATTGGTTAAGGGCTGGAGTGCAAGTGGCGCGAGTTAGCAATTGGTGCCTATCAGAAAATACTCAAAAGTTTCGGTGCCAAACAAAAAATGTTATAAGTTTGGGGACGAAAAGGTAAAATACTATCCTATAAGGGGGTAAAGTGTTTTTTTACCCTAAACGTTTCAGTAGTATCAGTCCTCGAGATTTTTTCGTTTTAAAATTCCTCCCGACGGCCACGGCAGTAAACAAGAGTTGAAGAAATCGGGACTTGAAACCCTAACCCGCCCGGTAAGTAATCCGTCGCAGGATTTCTTGATTTTTACTGTTGATTTTCGTTGTACCTTTGTAATTGCGCTAATGCGTAGGAACCTTGTATCGATTTCAACTTCCATCACTCATAAACCCTAACTTCTTGTTTCCTAGGGTTTTTGCGCAATTATATTGTGGGCAGTGGGCTAACCTTCGTTGTTCTGTTTTGTTTTTCTGGCAGGTTTACTGATTGGTGTTTTTGGCTTTTCGTTCTTAATTCAATATGAGGTATGTACCGTATGTTCAAACCTCTTTTTTTCGTTATACCTCGATTGCTATGGTTTTATGATTGAAAATACACGTCTACGCTTACCGGACCGGGATCTTTGCTTTCTGGCTTGAACAACCCCAAGGGGTTAGTGAAGTGGTCTTGGCTTGGGACTTAGGAGTTTGCTCTCCCTCTTAAAGTCTAGGTTTGATTCTCCTTGCCAGAAACTTTGGGAGCCACTCACCTCATGCGTAAGCGTATAAAACGGATGTGGGAGGGGCTTAGGAATTAGTCCGAGGTGGGCGCAAGCTGGCCCGGGGCACCACGTATTACCCAAAAAAAAAAAAGATGTTAACGTTTAGTTGAACATGACCCACCAAGCATGTGCCAACAATGGGTTTGGGTTGCCGATTTCAAATCGTCCATGCAATATGGTGTCGTAATAGGAATAGTTCGTTATATCTTAAAAGTGTCGTTATCTATTATTCTTAGGCATTCTAGATGCCCTAATTTGTGACAAAGCTTTATGTCCCATGTTAATTGATTGACTGATTGTTTGTCTATGGTGTATCAGGGGTAGTTGATTTTTCTTAAATGATGTTTTACTTCTTGGCTCTAGTTGCCTATATACTAATTGGATTTTATGCTTATTTTTTGCAGTCGTCCAATGGAAGAAGATGCCCCAGTAAGTAACCCTGCTTATTACTATTAGTTTAGGTGCACCACTTAGATAATTAGTCCTTTTCTTTACTGCTCTTTCATTAGTAATTTTGTGATTTTTCTTAATGCTTGCTATTTATTTTTCCCCACTTAAGTAGCACCAATTTAGGTATCAATCCGTCTAACTGTTAATGCGATGAAGTCTTCTATCGCTTAGACAAACTTAAGACGTTATGTCATTGGATGACAAATCAGAATAGCATTTGCTTATATGGGTGATTAGACTATATTTGTCTTCCTCTAAGAAGCAGGAACACGTCAAACGGCCTCACGTATCCTTGTCCGACATGTGTCGTTCACGGACACGACACTCTCCGGACACGTATTAGACATGCCTAAATACTTGTCCAATGTTTCTATTATATATCTTCTACTTAGACACATTGTGGAGACTCTAGGACATGTTGCCAACACTCTTGGAACATGCTAACAACACATTAAAATGTCTTCAACGTTATATGAATTCATAACATAACTCTATAATATAAATACACTTTACATTTGACATGTCCCCGACGTATCCGTGTCCTAATTTTCTGAGAAATGATGTGTCAACGTATCCGTGTCGTATCGTGTCCGTATACCATATCTGTGTCCGTGCTTCTTAGGTCTTCCTTTGCTTACTGGTTGCCGGTACAGCGGTACTGTAAGCAGTTGAGGCATTTCATCAGTTTTATTTCCCCAGGTGCTTGAATTTTTTGTCATAAAAGCATCGTTACTTGGTTCTAACTTTTTTTGCTCTTGCAAGCATAATTGCCCTCTTTCTTCGCTCTTTTTTTTTTTTTTTGGTCCTTTCTGTTTTTAAGGCTGGGGTTGTTCTTTCAACTATTTCTGGTTGGTCCGGTGGTTGCCGTCCTGCTGTCCACTTTCACTTCAAGTTTTTGGTACATTGTCTTTTTGTAGGAAAGACGCTAATTGTATTGCTTTCTATATTGGTGGGTAAGGTCTACCCACATCAATATTTCGAATTCCCTGTCTCTCTCTCTCTCTTTAAATGATTTATCAAGTAACCTGGTATGCCGTGAGCTAGGTTCGAGTTAAAGGTTAAATATGACCTAACCTGTTATAACATGGCTGCAGCATTGTTTGGTAGCTTGGCCAACGTTTATGATTAGTCGTTACCAAACCCAGCTGAACTAAATAACAAAGTGGGAAGGGAAGTTGGAAGTAGCTTTGTACCATTGTACCTACATCATTCTCCAGTTTCCTTCCAAAAATAGGCTTTTAAGCTGCTAACTTTTTTGACATTTTTTACGAACAGTATTACTGTGTCCTTTATGTTCCTACTCTTTTCACATATAAAATTGATAGTGCTTAATTGGACATGTTCACGACAGGCCAAGAATGAAGAGGAGGAATTCAGCACTGGGCCTCTTTCTGTTCTGATGATGAGTGTTAAAAACAACACGCAGGTAATACATATATAAGTTAGTATAGTTTTGTTGGGGGAAGACTTTGATGGAGGGCCATATGCATCTTTAAATTGTTAGCAAGGGGTGGTTCCCTTTTCCTGGCCTTGGAGGTTTCTATTTTCATTTGTTTAGACATCGATTGTGACCTTTGGAGGGTATTGGTTTAGTTAATTTAATTTGCACGGTTTTAATTAAGTGATTGGTGATTGATTACTCCTCTTTCGCACCAATCAGGTGCTTATCAACTGCAGGAACAACAAGAAGCTTTTGGGACGCGTCAGAGCATTTGATCGGCATTGCAACATGGTGCTGGAAAATGTTCGAGAGATGTGGACAGAGGTTAGTTCTATGCATCACATCAGAACTCCTCCTCTACTTTGTCAATACTTTTATAGTACCGAATACTATTGAAGGTCCACTTGTAAACTCTGTGTTTTTGCTCAGGTACCAAAGACTGGGAAAGGTAAGAAGAAAGCTCAGCCAGTTAACAAAGATCGGTTCATTAGCAAGATGTTCCTCCGAGGCGATTCTGTGATCATTGTTCTTAGAAACCCTAAGTGAGAGGTATGTGTTCTATATGGTTTCATTGATTATGTGGAAAATTCATAGGATTAAAAACGTGTGGAGTTGTGTTTTTCGAACTGTGTTCTCTTTTGCACTTGTTTGAGAAGAAGTCAGTTACTGGCATGTAATATTTTTGTCCTCAATACTTGAAACATCAATAATTTATTTATATGAATCAGCGGTTAGTTATATGGTTTATGAGAAGATTGGCCTTAATCTTGTGTTGTTTAAAGTGCACGAGGCATAGAGGAATCTATGTTTTCTCCACTTATTCCAATTTCCAGGTGGTATTTACTCTGTGACCACTGACTGCTATCTGATTGGAAGCCATAATTGGGTTAACGTTGTATTCATAGTAATACTATGATGTTTTAAGGGAACATTTACACGGATTAAAATTTTGACTTATTATTTATTGCTTTTGTCCTTGGTAATCCAAGTCGCAATATCAGGTTTATAATCAGCTGTAAATTAACTTTATTTGTTGAATGATGATACCTACATAAACTGCATTAAGCATGGGGCTTGGACTATGATTTGAAGCCACCTATAGGGTATGACAATTGCCTGTAGGAGGTTTTTATGCTGGGAAATGTGTTTCTCTTGCTTAGTTGCTTTCTCTTGTCCATATACCCTCATTAAAATCACTCAGTACTAGGAAGTTGAAGTAGTATTTTCAAGCTGTCACAGATTGGTTATTGTAATAGTATTTGTTTGATGTGTGTAGGTATGCATGAGTTGTAGGACTGGATTTTGGAGGAAGCTTAGCGGAGAGGATTTAGTTACTTTGGAGTTTCAGTTTTCTGGCTCATGTAGAACTGATTGTACTTGAAAGTCACGGTGGTTGTAGGATTTTGTGGAACTTATTCCAATTTTTTGCTTCTCTTTTATGTTTCAACCATGCAACTTTCTTGTGGATTTTTTTATGCCACACCATCTTGTCTTTTGTCGTGATATTTTGTTCTCGGATGGCAGGTTTATTCTGCATCACCACGTTTAAAGTTAGTAATTGTTATCCGTTCGGATTCTAAAATGTCCACAAATGCTGGCTCAGTTAAGTGGAATTCTTGTTCCAGAATTGATGCACCAAGTCATTTTTTTGCACTTGGTATCCGTTCGGATTCTAAAATGTCCACAAATGCTGGCTCAGTTAAGCGGAATTCTTGTTTGGCTGTTAGGTGGAATTCTTGTTCCAGAATTGATGCACCAAGTCATTTTTTTGCACTTGGTGATTTGCTGTAAGATTTTGAGAAGATTGATGTGTGTGAACAAGGCAAGCTAATTGGTACGAGAAAAAGCGGGCAAAAAGCAGAAATCTGAGTTGGATCGCATACGTCAATGAAAAAACGGGAAGTATGTTATTGCAGAACTATGAAATATGTCATCTCCATTACTATTCTGGTTCCAGGAATGACAAAAGAAAAAAAATTACGCAGATCAAATAAATGGAAATGGAGACTGCACAAAACTTTTCGATAGATACCAATGGTGGCTGATCCC
This sequence comes from Rhododendron griersonianum, assembly GCA_018127125.1. NCBI lineage: Eukaryota > Viridiplantae > Streptophyta > Magnoliopsida > Ericales > Ericaceae > Rhododendron > Rhododendron griersonianum. The sequence continues at coordinate 58,628,549 of CM030788.1, read as the reverse complement.
ACTGCAGCTATGGCCCCTTTTTGGATTGGGAAGGAGTCGGAAACTGTATTCGTCTGAAACACTCCTTCGGAAAAAGGAGACTCTCAAAAGGATACTACAACATCATACTTTTAATCAGAGGTCATGGTGATAGAGGCACTATCTTCGTTGTGGTCACCAAAGATCCGTTGCCTGAAATCGGAGACCATTAGAGGAAGACCCTTGCGAAGGGACACCTTGGGCTCCCAACCCAGGAGTTCTTTGGCCCTTGTGATATCGGGCTTTCTCTTGTGCGGATCATCCTCCGTGTTAGGCCTGTATTCTATCTTCGCATTCGGGTCTATCGTTTCTTGCACCACCTGCATGCAAAACAGAGGGCGAGTTAACAGTCACCACCGTACATCTTTATGAGGGAGGTAGTTTCTGTGGGAGATGTAAAGAAATTTCCAGTCCCAAACAAGTCATAAAAGGGAATATGATGAGGTAAACCTTGTGACGAGTCCAAAAGAAGCAAACAAATGTTCCAGCTTAACAAATAAAGAAAGGTATGCCACTTTTGTTTACGGGAGAAAACATGTTTTTTTATGTTATGGAACCCTCGTATATTACGATTATACCTGTTTTCCATTCTATTCCATCTTATTAACATAAAAAGTTTCGCCAATTTGTCAACACTCCGAAGTTTGTAGACGATAAATGTCTAACCACGAAAGCACGGTTTAATTGCAAGTTAATAGAAAAGCGATATCATACAGTAACAAATTTAGCAAGCTTGATACCTGAGCAAGTTCGAGCATGGTAAATTCTCCAGGGTTTCCCAGATTGAAAGGTCCTACATGTTCCCCCTCCATCAGGCGCATCAGACCCTCCACCTTGCAAATGAAATGGACAAACCCGTCAGCCTTCTACTTTATAAAACAGGAATCCCAAAAAACAGGATTAAACTGCATATTTATGTTTATTTCAAAAAAACTAGGAAATGCTTGGCTTTACTTTCAAAGGAGGACAAGAAAGAAAATCCAGCCCCATTATGTCTACAGAGCAGCAGGGCTTGTTGGGAAATCCTCAAAATTGTTCCAATCTGGTCTAGTAATAGATGGGCACAGATTTTCATTGAGGAAGGGATAGAGCCAAACCAAATCGAGCCTTAGCCCCAATTAGAACGGGACAGAGATGGCTAAGAATATGGAGGCCTATTTCCAGATATACTTCGTGGTAACAACAGAAGAAAGAGGGTAATAGATCAAGTGAGTAATCGGTGTGAGTCTCAGACTCTTAGTTATATCTAAAATTGGAAGGTCACAAAGAAGGATTTTTAAAGAAGAGGACTTGAAATAGTATACGAAAGGTGGGAAAAGTTTTAACACAACAAATATTCCTATATTGTTGTAAGACCAATTTGATACAAACCCAACGGAACCAAAACCATAGATCCCCGAATCTTGGTGAACTTCGACCAAAAAAATTAAGTGCTACATTGAAGAACAGCTAAGAAGACCATTTGGAAATAAAGGTACCCACCTTTTGCAGCCGTAGCCGTACCGATACAGAAGCCATGCACATGGAAATGAAGTCAAAATAGTTGGGTTGGGAAAGGCCACATGCCTGCATCTTACAACTAGCATGGCACATCACTTGTCAAGATGGTCATGATGGTCCTATTTTATTGGGTGGGCATAAAGCCACGAGACACGCTAAACTCACCAGATAACTTCTCCCTAGTGTACAAGGATCAAGTAAAATTTGTAATTTGGTACTGTATCACCAAACGCTACGGTTCGCCTCAGAAAACAAACCCTCCTGATATGGCTTGCTTTAAACAAGAAACTCTTGTATGCAAAACTGTGATTACTAGTCTATTGAGAGGAATCAGTTACAACTTTAGAAACAAAAATCAAGAAAGCACAGAAAGTAAGAGCATTCAACGTATCTACACTAGTAAAAGTTTTGAGATTCGAATTCAAATGCAGAGAAAAAGAAGCCAAAATCAACAATAAATAATGGTCCATTAAATTATCTTACCAAGTCAGAAACGTACTGGAAACTCCTCGTCTGCTTGCCGTCGCCATATACTGTCAATGGCTCCTTCCTCAGGGCCTGTTTTGTCAAGGTCACGATTAATTACCATCAACATGCAAATTGAAGTTCAGATTACAAGTAGCTTGTCTATTTATGTAGGATATGGTAAAAGTAGGATTCGGAGGCGTACCTGAGCAACAAAGTTACTAACGACACGGCCATCATCAATGCACATCCGAGGCCCGTATGTGTTGAAAATCCTAGCAATTCTCACCTACATAGGAAAGTGAAACGCATGTATAAATTAGAACCTTAATTTTACAGAAACATTAAACATAAACAAAAACAAAACCATCTATACTGACGTGGGATGGTAATTTCATATCATAAATAATAACGATATTCTACGTGTTGTTTCCAATTGGGCATGCTTCCCGTTCACTCACACCATTCTCTAGAAGATCTTTGAAAAGTCTTCCAATGTTATAAGCTGTAATTTCCAATGTTATAAGCTGTAATTAAGAGAAAATGTATTTGAAATGAATTTTTTTTTTTTCAAAAAAATCTCAGTCGAATTACTCAAAATAATGCTGAGCTTTTTAATATTATGAACTTAGTCATCTGTTACAAAATGAAATTAAGTCTAGGAACACATTTGTGCATTTGTTTTTGGTGCCAGAATGATTGCCTAGGTTGTACACTGGTGCCAAAATGATTGCCTACGATATACACTTTCCGTCCTCATTTGTTGGTCCCAATTAGTACTTTCTAGTATCATAAAAATGGGTTTTGTTAACATATGCCCCCTAGGCATATGATAGAGACTATATATTCTCCTTCATTTATGGTTTTTCTGCATGGGAAATCTAAGTTTGAAACACTAGCCATAAACTCTTCATTAATTGTTTTTGAAAGGATCAATTTTTTTTGTTTTGGACACAAATACCCCCAATCAAACATATATGTTTTCCTCCCAAAAACTTTCGGCATATAAGTAGGAAAATTAGTTGATTCCTTTTTCCCAATCAAATGAACGTCCAATGGGTGAAGAAGGTCTTGTGTACAACTGGTCGGGCAAAGGTTTGTATACTCCAATAGTTTTTCCTTTTTCTCTCCATAATTCATTTGGCTCCCCCAATATCAAAAGTAGTGTTTGCTCTCTCTATTGTTTTTTTTTTTTTTTTGCCGTTTGACATCCACGAGCACTGAGCATTTAACACCTTCTTCTATAAAGTACTCATAATATGGGCTGATGTATTAACGAATATTAGGATCAATATTCGGAGATGGAGATTATTTTTGGGATGGAAACGTGGCTGATGGAAGGTGAAAAGGCCAAAAGTTTTTGGGAGGGAAAGGTGTATTTTGATTGGGGGTATTTCTGTCCAAAACAGAAAAAGTTGATCCCTTCAAAAACATTTAATGAAGAGCTTATGGCTAGTGTTTCACACTTAGATTTCCCGTGCAAAAAAGTCATAAATGAAGAAAAATATATAGTCTCTATCATATACCTAGGAGGCATACGTTAACAAAACCCCATAAAAATATTGTCCCACTTCAAAACTAATATTGAATGAATTTTCTCTTTTACCCTTCTCTTTCTAGATTAGTAGTACGAACAAAATAAGAAAATATAATAATTGGAGGTTAAAATGGGAGAACAAAGTGATAAGAAATTCAATGATTATGTTACCTCCTAAAGTTAGAATTCCAAAAGGGGCCAACAAATGGGGACGAAAGGAGTACGTACATAGACAAAAAGACAACAAAATAAAATAAAATTATGTGTTCAAGATTCATTAAAAGCAAATCTTTGAAATTAAAGTTCATGGTGTATATTAATTGACTATTGTGTTTAATTTATGAATTCCGAAATTGCAGCAAAAACACCTAACAGTAGTGCACCCCATGCAAAACACATCACATTATATATTGTACTACTACTAGTGCATGCCCGTGCCTGAAGGCACGGCTCGCCAATTTTGTCTCTCTAACCTCTTAAAGGCCAATGCCTCATTCGCAAAATCCCAACTACAAAAAAACAATGACTCAAGTATATCCACCGGTTAACTTGAATCAACACAAAAGAAACTAACAGTTGTAGTGTCTGCGTGCTTGTGGGGTACTTATTATAGCTAGCCATTTGAATTCACATTATGTTGATCATGCTACCAATACTAATCACATTCGGCAAAAAAATCACTGTTATCACAAAAAACACTTTATGGGCAAAAAAATAAACCATGCTTCAGAATGTAAAAATACTAGTACATGCCCGTGCCTTCAGGCACGGCTCGAAATTGGTTTTGAACAAAATTATCCAGTTTTGTCCCTCTAACTTCTTGAAGACCTTGGGCCCCATTCGCAAAATTTCAAGTATATCCACCGGTTAACTTGAATCAACACATAAATAAACTAACAACTACATCTACAAAACCAGTAACAATTAAAGTTTTCTAGACCACTTTGTTAAAATTACACACCAAAAACATCCCAAAAACTAATCCACAAATTAAATTAATGTCGGGCAACTGAATCTCTCCAATTTTTGCTTTGGTTCATTTTTTTGCTTTAATATCCACTGGAGGAGTTTTCGCACTTCATTTTCCTTCCTTCCTTCCGGAGAGAGTCCTTTGTGGGCTAACCTAATTCATATTAGTGGAACCTCGTTTGAATTTGAAATACTAAAAGAGAGAAATCGTCTCAAAATTGGAAAACCAAAACTGATATTCTTCAATCGATCATTAATTCCATCCGAGAGAATCAATCTTCACCCTTGGAAATAAGCAACACTCAATTTTGTTCAAAAAGAGTGCCATAATGGACTCCCCACTACCAAAACTCATTAGGGGAGAATCTGGGTCCTAGGATTGAACGAAGGATTATAACACAATTCAATCACAACCCTTCAACCTGCCATGAAGGACAGTTGTGAGAGAGACATTTTGTAAAACCGTTGTGTAATGTAATATAGATGTAATATAGATATAGATATACTATCGGATCGGATAATTATTGAGTAGTACTTAATTACAGTAATAAGTAGTACAGTAGTATGATATGATTAGAGTTACAAGGTTAATAGGAGTAGTAGAGTTAACTAACCTCAACACCAGCACCACGGTGATAGTCCATGGTCAACGTTTCCGCCGTGCGCTTTCCCTCGTCGTAGCAACTCCTGACACCTGTCATCGTACCCCACACACGAAACCGTCTCAAATCATACAGTACTATAAAAAAAAAAAAAAAAAGTACAGTAGTAAAAGAATACTAGAAGTACTGTAGTAGTAGAGTAGTTGCAGTATAGTATTCCACGAACTCCACACCTCCTGTTTTTCGTCAGATCTAATAAAGACTTCTTTTCACGTTGGCATCCTAACTACTACTACTACTCCACTACTAAATTTACCCATACAACCCCCCCACCATTTCCACATTTACCCTTCCACCATTCAACATTTAATAACAAAACAAAACAAAATTAAAGAATCCGATTATCAAAATTTAAAAAAAAAAATCGAAATGAAAGAACCAAAATTCCGAAAAGAAAGAGCAAATATGCTTCGAACATAATAACTCGAGACACAAGTTTGATGCACTTGAGCTCACATTTATAGGACGGCTCTAAATACAATTGTGCTAAAAAATTGGTGTTCCTAGGCACAAATTTGATGCACGTAAGCCGACGTCTATCATACGGCTCTAAACAACACAACTGTGCCCATAATCGTGATCCTAGACTTTTTTGAGAGAGAGAGAGAGAGAGAGAGAGAGAGAGAAAAGGCGATCCCACTTCCAAATATTCCAATCACAAAAAATGTGTTGGTTGACTTTTCCAATCGCGGCGGCTCTCGGTCAATAGTCCATTAATACAACCACACACACTTCTACACGTGGAGACTCCGCAACCACGTCCCCCGCCGGCGCACGTTAGCGCCACTGGCTCCGGCTACCAAACAAGCAGATTCACAGTTTACAGTTCGATCGAGAGAGAGAGAGAGAGGTTAAAATTGAACTGACCGATGGGATTGACGTTGCCCCAATAGGTCTCCACCTGAGGATGCTGCAGAGGATCACCGTACACCTCGCTGGTGCTCGTTAGCAAAAACCGCGCGCCCACCCTCTTCGCCAGCCCTAACATGTTCAGTGTCCCCACCACATTCGTCTTGTGCAAAAAAATCAGAATCAAGGAAAATCAAAAAAACACAAAACAAATCCAGAAAGTAAAATACTAAATTCCAAATTGGTAGTAAGTAATAAAAAAGAAAGGGGTAAAACACAAAAGGATATGATAGTCTTGACAGGGTTGAATTTGTAATGAACAGGGGAAGCAGGGCAAGCGAGGTGGTAGATCTGATCCACTTCCAACAGGATAGGCTCAACGACGTCGTGTCGGATCAGCTCGAACCTAGGATTCCCAAAATGGTGCATCAAGTTCTCTTTCCTCCCCGTGAAGAAATTATCCACGACAATCACGCTATCCCCTCTCCCAATCAAGCGATCAACCAGGTGGCTCCCCACGAACCCGGCCCCGCCCGTTACCACGATCCGGAGCCCCTTCCGCTTGAGCCCCAGCGGGATCTTCCCGCCCGAACTGAACGACCCGAACCCGGCGGCGTGGTTGCTCTGGTAGGAAACCCGGTGGCTTAGCTGAGTCGAATCGTCGGGTTGGAAGAGCGAGTCGGCGGAGTAAGGGGGAGGGGGGGAGGAAGGTGGGAGGAGGGTGAAGAAGAGGGTGGCGATGGCAATGCCGACGAGGACGAAGAGGAGGCGTTGCTCGCGGAGGAGGTAGCGAATGGGGCGGATCACGGGGAGCCATGGCTTGGACCGTTTCGGGGAGTAGGCATCGGATTGTTGTTGGGATTCGTCCTCATGGCCCCTGTAGATCAACTCGGACCCCATGTTCCTCTCTCTCTCTCTCTCTCTCTCTCTCTCTAGACAAATATTTGTGTATGTGTTTGAGGTGATGAGTTACGAGGAGGTGGTGGTGGTGGTGGTTGTGGTTTTGAAGTGGAATTAGCCGCGAATTCGGCCACTTTTTCTTCTTCTGCTTCGTTTTCTTCTCCGGAGGGGGAGAGGAGTGATTATGGGGTGGGTGCAATTAACCCACGGAGGTGTTTTAAATTGTTCCTAGGTTAGGCATGTCGTATTTACCAAATTGCCCGGCATTGTTTTTTTTTATTACGTAGTACTATTTTATGTTTTTTTTACCCCCCCTTGTGGCCTGTGGGTTTGGACCGTCGTTGTTTTTTTTGAGAAGTAAACGGTAGGTGGGGATATCGACGTACCAAATGTCTTTGTTTTAGAACCCGTCTATTGGTACCGACAGGTTACATAGCGACTGTAAATCGATCGACACGCGGGGCCTGTTTCGGATCCTGTATAGATGATTCGAGTCATTCAATAGTAATTTTTTTTTAAAACAACTCGAGTGAGTCCTTGAAAAATCAGCTCAATCTGATATGTATATGTGTTAGATCAAATTATAGGATCGGATAATCCGTGCAGGACCAGGAGTGGACCCCACATGTCCGTCAGTTGATAGTCAGAATGGTACACGTCGGTCCCCTTAGCATCAGTGTTTTTTTTAAAAAAAAAAAAAATCCTTTTCGTTTGTTGGTTTCATTTTGTTGGGGAAAAAAAGAAAAAGAAACAGATGTAGTCAAGTTAACGGTTGGGGTAGAAACTTGATACCGACATCCCAAGTGGATTTTTTTTTTTTTGGGGGTTTGGTGATATTTAGTTGAAAGAAAAATGAGAGAGAAAATTTTGAAGTATTTTTCAGCTAACATCAAAAGAACTGTTTCCGATTTTTCAGCAAATATCACAAGTGATATTTTATTGAAATAAAAATATCGGAGTATGCCGTAAGCACAGAGGACTTTCTGCGTCTACAAGCTCATCAATCATCACATAATGCGCATAAAAAAAAAGGGACATTGTTCAAGTTGGGAAAATTTTATTCTGTATACAAGACATAATGTTATGACATATTGACATGTAACAAAATTAAAACTGAAAATCGGGTCAACCTAAGTTTCCATATAAAAATGGTACTACATTTTAGTACGTATTTTTCTACAGTACGTACACAAGTACATTAACATGAGAAATCTCTTCTTCTTTTTTAAATTATAAACATGTGAAAATAATATTCAAGCATATTGCTGACTTTTCATTTCTAGTACTGTATTATAGGAGTATTAAATTAAGCTAACAAGGCCAAGTGGGGTGGCATTCGTTTACTACAATGCTAGATAGTACTATTATTAATTCCAGCCCACATGACAACTTCTCCAACTCATTTCCACCCATTCATTTAGAACCTCGCTAACCACACATACATCTGTGCACAGATTGTGCACAGATTTTGTTGTGGGGTCAACCACAAGTCCCACACAAATGAATCAAGCAGTTCATTAGATGTAAAATATTTTTTCAAGGGTCTCCGTAAAAATTAAGCTCAATCTAATACCTATAGGTGCTCGATCCAATCATCTAAATTTTCATTCAGATTTTCGGATAATGAAAAATTAGATGATTAGATCAAGCACCTATAGGTATTAGATTGAGCTGATTTTTTACAAAAACCCTTGAAAAAATATTTTACATTTAATGAACGGCTTGGATCATTTGTGTGGGACCCGTGGTGAGCCCCACAATAAAATCTATGCACAATTATCTGTGTGGACAGATTTACCGTTCATTTACAAGATTCAAAATAACACACATTTTTTTATTTAACAACTTCTCAGTACACCCTCTCCAGTTATTATATTCTATTTTACAAAAATTCCAATCACCTACTGCATTCTTATGAAAAACTTATACATTTATTCACCATTTTTTATTTTTTTTGAGTTACTCCATCCGTAGATTTATGCTTCGACAAGTAACTCTCTTCTTCTTCTTCTTTTTATCGACGACGTAAGTAGCTCTTAAGGAAATTCCGTTTGACCGAAAAAAAGTAAGTAGCTCTTAGGATATTGTTTGCCTTTCCCCTGGACTAATGTGAAAACTCGGGAAAAAAATGGATTTAATTAGTTGAAAATCTACTTCAATTTGTTACTATTTTGTTCTTTCTTCCTGGATTATATGATCATAAACTTATTAGTGGATGAAAAATGTCAGCCAGCTGCTACGTGAATAAAAAAATTTATTGCGGAAGTTTTCCGTGAAGTCGGTCTCCAAACTTTCTTTTTTCAGAATGTCAAAAGTTAACGCGCAATAGGGTCCATAGGCCGGCTCATATATTTTTAGCTAGATAAAGAAAGGTGTGGCTTCTTTTAATGATCATTTCGTGCTAACCCAGAGAGAGAATATACGTGTATTCGGTGATTATGCGGAAGAAGTTATAGATTTGTCTCTAATATGTTACTTCTAATGCATATGCTATCCCTTTTTTTAGCTAGTTTTGCATGTTGTTCTGTTTTGCTCTCCTGTAAACGGAGCTTATATTGCTATCGCATATTGTTCTTGCAATGAGTCGGTTTCTCAAAAAAAATAAAACACAAACTAGCCTCGTCAACTGGATATTTATGTAAACTTGTTTTGTGATCACTAAAATATCAGAGCATTTACAGGAAATATTAATAGCCTTGCCCAAAAATGAATGAGTCCAGGTCAACCTTGTTCTTTTGCTAACGTGAAAAATCAAAAAACTAGCCATGACCTATTCTAGCTGTTGCTAAAAAATGAAACCATGCATAAGATAAAACTATGATTAGTTTAGGTGGATTTGGAATTATATGCCTGCCCAGTGGGCGCCTAACGCTTGAAAACAATGGAAACTTTTACCAAATCAATGCATTGAATGTATACATGCATTCAGAGGCGGACACAAGGGGTGCCAGGTGTCCGGGCTTTTATGCACAACCCAAATATTTTCTACTAGTTTTACAGGTTTAATTCGAAAAAAAATAATAATACGGGATTGGTCCCTGTAAATCCCTTGAATGCGTTGAAATTCTCAAAATTTTCCGCATACGCGTGAAAATTACTCCCTACATGCAGTTCCAAGTTTTCAACCTTTTTGGTTGCATGCGTAAAATCAATAGATGATTGTACATATATACATACGATTTCGTCTCTTCGTCAAACCTAGCAAGTGACAATATATACACATACATATAGAACATACTATATAGTTATTTTTAATTATAACGTAGAAATACATGTCGTTTGGTTCTGTTAAGTACAAATCACGCGTCAGCCACCGCATGCAAGATCCTGATCACTTCGCTAAGCACATCCAATGGCTCAAATTAGTAGTAGTACTTCTCCGAAAACGGAAATGGCTTTTCTTGGGTCCAAATTAATTAAAACAAGCAGCAACTTAACTGTCCTTGGGAAGGTCAAGACTAGGGCTGCAAACGAACCGAGCCGCTCGCAGCTCGGCTCGTTAATAGCTCGTTCAAGCTAGGATAAGCTCGGCTCGAGTTGGCTCGCGAACCGGGGTTAGTAGACTTTTTACGTTAATTACTACAATTAGCATTAGCATTTTAATACCCTGATGTAGAATTCTTACAAAAACATATTACATGTTATTATTATTCTAAAATTAAGATTATTTTCATGTAGAGTATAAGAAAATGAAAGATATATACCTTCACAATCAAAATAATTTTGGTTGTATTAGGCCTATGCAAGGATATATATACATTTTTCATTGGTACGTTAAGGCTCGTGAACAAGCTCGAGCTCGAGCCAAGCCAATGCCTGCTCGACTCGTTAAGTTTTCACTGAGCTCGAGCTCGGGTTCGTTAAAAACTTAATAAACAAGCTTGAACACGGTAAAACTCGGCTCGACTCGGCTAGTTTGCAGCCCTAGTCAAGACAAGAGGAAGCGCGAAAGCCACTTAAAGTCAATTTGGTGGACAGCTTTGAGTGATTTGGACGCTGATCTCATTTTCATTTGAATATTCCAAATCTAACATAGTACGTAACATATGCAACCATAGAAATTACGTACTTTAAAAAATGGCCACATGCAACCGGATGCGGGGCACTGCTGTCCCCTTAGGGGCAACAGTTTGCGGCTATACTTAAATTCTGAGCCCACTTCGGTCTTACTCCGATGATCAGAAGCGTTCACTTCGTAGAGCTCGTCGAGTAGAACAACTATTTCAAAAAATCAGCTTAATTGGATTTCATTAAGTGCCTGATCGGAACCCATATAACTCTCGGTCCATGGGTTACAGTGGATTTGATCCAGTGTTTCAGTTCCATTCTTTTCAAGATAAAAAGGTTCCGATCAGGCACTTAATGATATCCAATTAAGCTGATTTTTTACATAACTGTTCTACTCGAAGAGCTCTACGAAGTGAATGCTTCCGATCATCGGAGCGAGACCGGAATAAACCCAGAATTCGAGCACAGCCGCAAGCTGCTGCCCCAAGGAAACAGCAGCGCCCCCGCTTCCCGTGCAACCGTTGAAAACTGGAAAAATAGATCGAGCACAATAAACTTTGCGTACATCATTCATTTCTATATTCTTTCAATAATTTCATTTCTATATTCTTTCAATAATTTTGCCACCTGGGATCGACAACAAATTAGTAGAACAGGAAAAAACGAATCAGAAAGCGACAGAAAACCAAACCCTTTCAGACAGTTCGAATCGTGCAGAGTTTAGAAACAGACGTACGGCTTCAGATTTGTTCTATCACAAACACCACCACTTCACCGCCACAATTATCACACCTCCGCGGCGTCCAACTCCACCATGACAACTAATTCATCGTCACTTATTAGACTTTTTTTCCCCCACAGTCGAACGTAAGTGAATAATATAAGGAGGGAAAGGACATGAAAACGTGTTTTAGTCTTAGTGGTTCAGACGATTTTTGAGTTTGTCTAATTTCGACCAATTTTTCATAAACCAAAATCTATTATTTTATTATTCAATCCCACCAACTTTTAATACTTTGAATATATACCCTCTTTTATCGATATAAAATATGTTTTGATCCGGTTTAAAGTTAGTCCGATTCAAGAATTTTCCAGAAATAATTTGTTTTTTGACCTATTGAGGGTAAAATTGTCATATTTTTTTATGTATAAGTTATTTTGGAGTCAAAATAATTTTGTTCGAATGTAAGCTAGACAAGTTTTCTAACGGTACAAATCACTTGCAAATTGGAGTTCGAGAGAGCCCTTGGTAAGACTGTAAAGTTTGATCAATTTTGAGATTTCGAAGATGCGCCAAGGGGCAATGAAATGCACCTTGTAGGTGATGAAGGGATGGTGGAGGGGTTGTGTTATGGTGACAATGTTGGTGGTGAATGCTCAGATAATCTTTCTAGTAGTATGCTTACTAACCACTTTTCATAAACCAAACATTATTATTTTTATGATTGGATCTCACCATATTTTAGTACTATAAAAAAATTATCGATATATAATAGATCTTTATCCAATTTAAAATAAGAGAGATGCGAGCTTTTTACCGAGATGATTTACTTTTCGACCCTCTAAGTGTAAAGTGCTGAATATATTTTGATCTACAAATAATATTATATTCAAATTACTTGAATAAGAAAGTAGACTCAAAAAACTTTTTAATGGTTCTAACCTTGCAAAAAATGGAGTTCGGGAGTTTCTGGAATAAACCCCATAGTTTGAGCAATTGTGAAGTTTTAATGCGCCTCGGACACAATTCCACGCGTCCCAGGCGCATTTTCATTCTGCTCCGGGCGCATCATTGAATGAAATTTTAATGCGCCTCGAACGCAATTCCACGCGCATCCTTGAACAAAATTTTAATGCGTTTCAGACACAATTTCACACGCTCCAGGCGCATTTCATTGCTCCCGGGCGCACTCTTGAAATCTTAAAACTGATCAAACTGAAGTGTGGAGATCTATAGCTTGCTCTCGTTGGCCTTTGGTTCACACTGATGTGGGTGCGGGGCCCACAAGGGTAGGCCCAGGCTGGCGAGGGACGTGAGACAAGATTTCGTTCGTTAGCACGTCGCAGTGGATGTTCGCTCAAGCGACAGCGACGCACTGCCGTACACGTGGCTAATAATCATTCCCCACGTTCGATTCTCACCTCATGAACTGGGTGCTGACAACGGATCAAAAAAAAAAAGGAAGAAAAAACTGGGTGATGATATTGCAATTTGCTCCCCCCACTCACATAAAGTGTGCGCGGGCGCGAATGTGAGAGCGCGAGCGTGAAATTGTCTCTCAAGAACCTCCAAAATAACTAAAACTCATGATTACGAAAATTGAGAGCGCTAGAGAATAGTGATGATCGAGGGCGTAGGCGTTGGACATTTTGAAAGATTATGTGACTAAGCCCTCATACCATTGAATGAGCACCGCCACGTGGTGCTCCACGATTTTTTTGCATCACATTTGTGCGGAAGTCGCACAACCTGATGATAGAGCTGATACAAATGTGTGGTAGAGAAGACTCCTGGAGCACTACGCGGCGGTACTCAATAAACAAGTACTCCAAAAATTTCCCACCCCTTACAAATTTACTTCAAAAATTGTCCAAATATTTAAATTTACACATAATACCAATATTAATTAAATGATATTTTTTTTTTTGCTCTTAATGGTGGTAACCCCTTGCACATAAATGCAAGGGGGTATTTATAGAGGAGAGAGGAAGGTAGTAACCAGTTAAAGATCTTTTCAAAAAAAAAACCAGTTAAGGGGGCTAGTTGGCTGGTTTGGTTGGGCAAGCAAGTCTCCATGCATTAAAAGCATGGGACTTGCTTGAAAGGGTTTGTAGAAGAGAGGGGGAGACAGCCCGATTGTCCGGAATCATTAGGGAACTGTGGCTTACGTCGGGTGGCCACAAAAGTCTTGTGTACGTGACTGAATAAAGTTGCTTTGACTAGGTTTGACCGGCGTACGCCAGCCCTGTACCTGCGTGCGCCAGTAAAAACTGAGTCAACGGTCGATGACTGACACGTGGCAGTTTACCAGCGCACGCCAGCACAATACCAGCGTAAGCAGGTGGGGTTTTGTTGCGGCCATTTGGTTTTGGCTTGACAAGTTTGAAAGGGGTTCGACATGGGTTTGGATGAGGTTCGGAACGCTCAAAGCTCAAACATACCAACAATTCAGGTTGTTCTTGACCTTAATCATCATTGGGAAATCAAAGACCGTAAGTAAACTAATCTGGACAGTCCAGAATAGGGTGTCTACACCTTACTATCATTTGAACTCTTGTGCACAGTTAACAACACATTTTAACCGATAGCCAAAAACCAGAATTCACCTACAGAATTACACGCAGCAATACATACATCTTAGGTTCACTGAAAAATGACAAACAAAAACTTAGCAACATTGAAAGTTCTTCACTGTCACTGTTACTAATACATCTACAGGTGTCAAAATCCAAACAAGAGGATCCACTACATAAATGAAATTTTGGTAGTGTTGGCATGGAGAGCTTTCTGCACATTTGGTCTGTTGTTGTAAGCCTCTGCATATTTTTCTGTGCAGGGATCGTACCCCAAAATCTGCCTGAATATCTGAAGAAATTCCAAACAGGGATATTGGTATCACACAACTTAAGATAGAACTGTAGTTCTCTATCATGGAAGGACACGATTATGGTCAAAACACGACACAGACACACGTACACGCTGTTATTTCGAAAATTAGGGAACGGTACATTGGAGACAAGTTGGGCATAACAAGTACATTTGTAGAGGTATGCATATGCATAAGCTCATAACATTGTTTCTAAAAGGTTAACTATAGAAAACAAATATACTGTTAGAGTGATGAAGATATCCAAGACCATAGCATCGATGTTGTTAGACTTTATCCCACATGCTCACCGAAGCCACACAATCTCGGTTAGTATAATCTTAGAGGTTTTACGTTGGAACCCTCCAAGGAATCTAACATATACTCATTTCGACCCAATTTCAAGTCCCGAAAATTGAATTATGACCTTATAATGTGTCTCTCGCTTGTCCGCAATGTATTCATGTTTGTCCCCAATGTGTTGGACTACGTAACAATAACAAAAATTAGACATACTTGGCCGTGTCCAACAAATGTCCGAACATGACCGTGACACGAGTCATCTTTCTTAGGCAGCTGCTATGAGTCGAAAACTAAACAGATCGACACAAAAAAAACTGCAAAACAAATGCAGAATGTTATACTGACAAAAGTACGTTTGTTCTAAATTAAAAAACAGAGAGTAATATTCACACAATTCAAGAGAGAAAAAGTCCTCTACCAAGTGACACGGAAATTGGACACAGGACAACACAGGTACGCGTATACGTGATTTTTTCAAAGATTAAGACACAGACACGCTGAAGATATTAACTATATTTCTAGTGGATATTTGGACGTGTCCGACACATGTCTGAACATTGAGAGTGACACGTGAGGGTTGAAGACGCGCCCATCTTTCTCAGGCTATTGTCACGGGTGCAAAAAGAAAATGCGTTTATTCTAAAATAGGCAACACTCAGAACATTAAAGAACAGTTTTTGAAAAAAAAAAAATCTCTAGATACAGATTTAGCATGAAGATACCGGATGGGGACGATGAGGCAAACGGGATTTTGTGACGGGTGCTAGAAGTACTTCCATCCGAGTTGTTGCAAGGGGGTGCATAAATGTTGTACTGATCGATGTTTCCGAACTCATGGTCCATGGCATAACTGTACGTGGTTTCACACTGGTTCGATTCCTTTTGCTGGGTGAAATCACAAGTGCTGATGAGTTGGTGGTACGTTCTGTCAGAGATCATGGCATGGCTCCACCAGTATGTCACTGTTCCGAGGTTGTCGTAGTAGTTGTCCGTCACTACATTCCCAACCTGCATTTCAATGCATAGCCAATGCCATCAAGCACTATTCAATTGAATTTCGCAAATGTTATAGCGTGTTAGAGATCTATGAACACAGAAATGTATGACACAAGTGTCTGAATATTGTTTACCATGAATCCTTTCAAATTTATTGGGTGCTTGGACTTGGCATTGTAGGCCACAATTGCTTTTGCCAGCTGAGGGACATAATGGCCGGCGTAGCTCTAGCCGGTAAGATAGACTTCCCGGCTCTTATAACGCGGGAACCGGTTCATCCATCGGATTAGGAATTGTAGCGAGTCCTCCGCTGGATGACAACAAATTCCCATTCGATTTCAATCAATTATCCTTGACAAAAGAAAATCATAATACCATGAAAGATTTTGCTTACAAAACAAAAAACAAAAAAACTCCGAAATCCACAAGTATTTCAGCATAATTTCAACTTATTAGGTGGCTACTGTGTCGCATGAAATGTTCATTTGTAACCATCCATGATCCATCAAATTGAAGGACTGCCAAAAATTCATCCTAACTCATTCCTACTCCTACTTTTTTTTTTTAAATAACCGGATGTCCAAACAGCCTACGTGCACCTTGACTCATTCCCCTTGACTAATTCCAGTGGTCCAAAGGTTTGGCATGTTTTGCCTCCATGAAATTCGAACACGCAACCTCATGGACAATAAGCACTTTCTATTAGTTTTTTCGTGCCCACTCGACGACTCTCCCTCCAAATATGGCCTACAGATATGTAGTCTTTTCTTACCCACTCAAAAGCATCAACTGTTTTAGATAAGTGAAGATAAAAATGGTATGCAAAAGGATCTAGCCTTTTGGTGCCATCTCATGTCAAACCAACGACTTTAACACCACATTTTTATGGATTTAACTTGCCTAAATAAAAGCTCTCTTTCTAAATCGATTACGGGGTCGTACCAGTGCGAAGATCACCGGTGTCAAGGAGATCGGACAACCGAAATTCAGTTGGCTCCAGCAATGTACCGCACAAAATGCCCACCAACATACCGCACAAACCAACTTCTTCCTCTCGACACCAATCTAAAATATTCATAGCCATGAGTTTGGCAAAATAGCTGGAATCGCATAGGCAGTTCCTAGAAGTAAAACAAAAAGGTTCTTTTAATGTAGACATACATTTTAAAATATATATTCTTATAGAGTTTTCAGAGTTGATCACATAATTAAGTCTAACCAGCCTCTCAAGATCAGAAGCCGACAGTAGTAGATTGCTCCGCAATGCATGCCTAGAAGCCCTAAAACTGCTTGGTGGACAAGCAGTTAAAGCCGTAGCTGTAGGTAGGCACACAAAGTATTAGCAACTATTTTGAATTACTTGAAATAATAAATGCAATAGTAATTGCATACTTAGAGGCATTAGCATTAGACATAGCCAACTCTGCATCCCATCCTATCGGAGCATTCACTTGATGTATTGGTAGAGTAGTAGACCAATCATAGCTAATCTCGCATCCTTCTTCATCAAACACAAATAGGTCGAATTGCAGGTGCCCAACCAACCCAAACATAAGGATATAATTCCTTCCAAGATTGTGGGCAAGAGCAACACTATCCCAACCTACAGTCAATTCATCATTCTTCAGCTTCACATAAAAGAATCGAGCACCACTGTGGATTATCACTACAGCATCTGGTGGTGCAAAGATATATGGAGCGAACTCTTCCGGTATAGTCTGCATTTAAACAAACAATTCAGCTCAAGCTTAAGCGTGCCTGCAAAAATCATCAATATCTAACTCTTAAACAACATTTAAAATACTGTATTGAAATGGTATTAAAAATCTTACCACTGTCGTATTCTCTCTGATTTGGACAACTTCCACAAACCAACAGCAGTGTTGATCTACAAAAGAATGAGTTTGAACAAATTTTAGTTATTTATTATCAGCACTTACTACCAGAACTGTAATGTGGAACATGTTTTCAGTGTAATTTCTAAATTACCAATACGGGGGGAGGTAGGAAGAACAGGTAAGGCATTGGCGGAATGATAAAAAGGCTGGATGAACCTTGGCCTTGCATTGACAATTGAACTCAACCAGTCCTCAAAGTCTCCAGCTTTTTTCCACTCAAACTGCTCACCAAGCTCAAACAAAACTGAATATTTCTTTATGAAAGACACATCAGCGGTGTATTGCAAGTTACGTGTGCTTCGTGACGTTGACTCTCCAACCCTTCCAACCCTTACAACTATAGTACACTGCTCCAAATTCATTTCCAATCCTACTGCGGCACACCCGCAAAACTTCAACAAAGTGCGGGCAAGAAGATGCCAGAGCATCTTGGAAGCTTACAGTCAAACTAACCGCCCGAAACCTCTATGGGCAATTACAAGAATTACATCAAACATGGCTAATATATTGTTGGTATGATAAAAAAATTACATAACAGGCTGACACAACGGCTCTAAGGACCACTAAACGGCGTAAAATGCCATACGGAAATGAGATCACAAACCAGTTCAAACAAAAGTAAACTGTATCGCTTCGTGCAATATAGAATAATTTTGAACGAGGAGAAACTTACAGCTAAAACGCGTGTGAATTTAATTCTTAATTAAATACATAACTGGGAGTTAGTTCAATCCTATTCCAGTGACTTCCAAACGTAACATCTGTAGCAAATATGGTCTCGAAGAATGCTTTCCCTAAATCATGGGATCAAATCGGAACCAAAACTGGAAATTAATCAATAAACTTCGAGCAGAACTGCGACTGAATTAATTCCTTAGTTGAATACATAACTGGGAGTTATACCATTCCTATTCCAGTGCCTTTGAAACGTAAAATCTTTTAAAAAGATAGTCTGGAAAACTCTTCTCCCTAAATCAGGGCATCGAAACGGAATCGAAACTGAAAATAAATCAATACTTTACCTCTTCTCACACCTCTTTGATTGTAGCAAGGCCGGAATGCATTGAAGCACTAACTGACCTCGCATCTCCTTTAAAGACGTCCACCGCCGGAACAACGTCATCATCATGAGTTAGGGAAAATAATTCAGCCCAACAGGTACCAAAATTCAGGGAAAACCGGAGGACCGACGATGTCTCCATCAACCGTAACAAGTACAACAATTCGGCGGAATCGCCAAATACAGTACCGATTCTATGCGTCAAAACCGGAGAACCGACGATGTCTCCATCGCGTCTCTCCCGATCGACCGCTTGCAAGAATAACGTAAAATACCTAACCTAACCATACACAAACACCTGAACGACCAAACGGAAAGGGAAAGCTCAAAGGGCATTGAGGTAAATTCACACAATGCCTTGGCTTACCCACCTAGGATCTTTTATTGCAAGTGTATTGATGAATCCCTTTATAACAAAGGTACAAGCATGGAATCTCCTTTCCAACCATTTCTAAAACACTGAGGAAAATCGACACCCATCCCATCCGAATACAGAGCTTTTCACCTTTGATAAGTTATCCAATTTCTCAACCACCAGCCAAACAAAGTCAAAACAAAAAGGATCCCGTTCATATACTTTTACAACATAATGCCACAGCTCACCAAGTATGCAATGAGCTCCCAACAAAGCGAATAGTAAAATGCTGCCCAGCAGGATCAAATGGATTACTGCTTTATATGACTGATGGCAAATCCAGGAACCATCAAACCTTGCCATGAAATACTTGCCAACAGTCTTTTACCGAAGTGGATCAACCATTCTCACATCATTTTTCTTACGACGGCATCTATGATGGGTTTTTTGCAGTGTGTTATCACCAACCATCTCCATATTAGAATCTGTACCTGGTGCATAAAAGGGTAAGGAAACACATTAACATTTACTGCCTAGTGCCATCTGAATCAAAAAAAGAAAAATCTTTTTAAAATTTGGTATAACTAAGGTTTTCCTATAGCATCTGTACACTGGAAATTACTTCACATGCAGAGGAACCACAGAGGTGGCAAGAAGAGAATCCCAACCAGAGTACTACATTTTCAGGCAACCAGTTGAAGGAATCAATTCATCCTTGATTTCCAGGTTACATACATACTCCTAAACTATCGCAGGCTTCCGTTTCAGAAATGCTATGTTGGAGTTCTGTATTATGTAATATGTACCGTTATTGACTATGTATCAAAAGAAACAACCCTTGTCGTCTCTGTGTGTGTGTGTGTGGTTCTTTTTCTTTCAACTATAGCTCTTCAGATACTGTATTTGCTCCTGAAATATAAAAGAAAAATGCAAATCTGATCCCAGTTCTCCAATACACAAATGTCACCTCCCAGATACATGTTACCTACCCCCTACCCTCGCCACATCCTAAAAACCATCAATTGGCTTCATGAAACAGATCAGTATCCTTCACTATTATGATATAGCATTCCAAAATCAATCGGTAACCTTCCCATCACTTGACATGTATAGCACTGCAAAACCATCAGTAAACTCACATTTGAACTGAAGCCAAATTGCAGCTTATCAGTAGACAAACCCATCTTCAGTTCTGCTGATAGAGAGCTTATTTTCCAGACTTACCCAATCAAACGAATTACTAGCCTAGTTTGTGATTATCACCCATGCTTTTTGTTTAGATGGTTCTTTCCTTTGCCTATACCTTCCTTGATGCTTCCTGAGCACGCATTGAAGCATACCACATACAGGGTTTAAATCTTAATTATGTCATCCTTAAATCCTTTGGAGGATTACCAAGAACTTTGTCTTGAGCCGTGTTATAAACAATGCAAGCATATTGCACGAAAGATTTGATCCAAGTATGATCAACCAGCACAACAGGACGTAAATAATGTAAGTGGAAAGAAAACAAAAAAACAAAAAACAAGCATCTTAGTCTACCACCTAGAAGGACATTCTCAAGTTGGTCCTCTTCCCTCTAAAAGAAAAGAGCATTCAATTCCTCATCTTCATAAACCACTATAGTCTATTAATCTTGAGATGACATTCTCAAGCTGCTAAGTTTTGCCTTCTGTATTTGGAAGCTTATGTTGTGTGGCAATTGCCTTTTAGTTCTTCAAATTGGGATTGACCTTCGTTTTCTTTCTAATAGGTGCTGAACCTCTTGTTTGCAAGAGGAGTGTTTTGTTGTAGCTTAGCTAGAGTCTTTGATCATTCCTGTAATATATTATATCCATTTTTCGGTTAACAAAATTTACTTACCAAAAAATACTAAAAAGTAGGAGTAGTTATAAGCTATATACACTAATACAGAAACAAGCTAGAAAAGAAAGAAACTCCAAAACATGAATTCACCAGTGCAGTGTACCTCCAATATTTTGACCCCAAAACAAGAGCCTTTGATCCTCCTCCTCTTCATCCACCTCATCCCCATCTCCCAACTCCGCATCCCCTCTATACCCCGGTTCACTCCCATACCCTGACTCATTCCCCATACTATCAAAATTACCAATTTGCCCCACCCCAATCCCACCACCACCACCCAAACTCTCTCTCTCCTCCCTCTCTCTCCTCGAACCCTTGCCCGCCGCCTCGCTCACATCCGACGCCCAATTCCCCTCCCCCCCGCCGTTCAAAAACAACTCCCCGCTTGAATCCGTTCCCCCCGCCGCCACTGGGAAATCCGAGCACGTGCCGTTAGCCGCCCCGACGGAGCAGCACCGGCGCTGGGTCCCACTCCGGTCGCTGCTCCGGCCCGACACCGACCTCGACCCGCCCCTCCGCCGCCGCCTCTTCCGGTCGATGAACCGGAGGCCGGAGGAGACGGATCGGTCGTCGTCG
Source organism: Rhododendron griersonianum (assembly GCA_018127125.1). Lineage (NCBI taxonomy): Eukaryota > Viridiplantae > Streptophyta > Magnoliopsida > Ericales > Ericaceae > Rhododendron > Rhododendron griersonianum. Next base: position 58,607,000 of record CM030788.1, on the reverse strand, counting down.
ATCAGGCTGAGCCTCGAGATGTCGATGGAGAAGGAGGTCGTGGCGCGATCGGAGAGGCAGGGGCGCTTGCTGTGGGCCCCGTTGGCGGCGGTGGAGTACTGGTAGGGTTTAGGAGAGGAGTCGGCGGAGTCTAGTGGTAGGGTTTTAGTGGAGTATGGGAGGTGGAATGGTTTCCAGCTGTGGAGCTGGAAGGTGCAGGAGTCTATGGCGCGCCGTGAGTCTAGTGGTCTGTGGGACATTTGTGATTTTTGTGGGGGGGTTTCAGAAAGGAAGAAGAAGAAGAAGAAGAAGAAGAAGTCAATCGGAAAATGGGATTTTGAAGGAAGAGGTAGGGAAGAGACAGTTGGAGAAGTATCATCACCACATATAAGGTTTCGTTTTCGTTCGAAAAAGAAAATGGAAATTCAGAATGAAATCTCAGCCTCAAGAAGTAGTCTTTACTCTTTACTCCTACTACGGAGAGAAATAGTACTAGTGGTTATTTTTACGGAGGTGCTGTGTAAATATACCGTCCAAAAAAGTATTTTGAATAGTCAAAATAATCATGAAACTTTTTTTAAGAAGAATTTTATTAAAATTCGAACCGTTCAGAATAGTGATTGATTAGTACTGTAAACAAACTGTTTCCAACACCTCCGTAAATAAGTACTCCGTATTTCTCTACTAAAAAAGCTAAAATTAAACAAATTTTTATTGTTTCTTGGTTCAACATTATACTGTATGAAATAGATTAACATTATTATACTGTAGGACAAATCTCTTTTGATCATGTGAATATGAATGCTCGATTACCTTCTTTTTTTTTTGAATAAATAGGGTGTTCAATGATTCAGATCACGTCGATATGAATGCCTGACTACCTTAATTTTTGGGACAGATAAAGCGTCCGACTAAAAACTGGGGCTAGCTCAATAGACAAAGATTATTGCATGTCACCAAGAGGTCCGGAGTTCAAATCTCCCCACTTGCGTGTGGATTGGAGGAGTTTTTTCTTTGTTTGTTTGTTTCTAACCTATAATGTGCTTATTTACTGTATTGATTGAGTTGTTGGACTTGATTGTCTCGTAGACTCTCACAATTGATATAGTGTTCTGGATTTATACTTCCGATTATCTTGAGTGTCTACCTTAGATTCTTGGGACAAATTGAATACTCCATGTCTATGGGATTTTGATTGAGGACAGTGAGATCGAGACTACACCTCCATAGCGCATTAGTGCACTTCCGGTCCGAATTATAGCCACTTTTGTGTAGTTCCTCGATATATATGCACTAGTGCATGTTCGTGCCTGAAGACACAGTGCAATGATTTCTAAACATAATCTAAATGAAGTATCAAATACCGGTTGTTTTTGGATTAAAAAAAACACTTTTTCAAATTTTTTTTTAGATATAACAGTTATTTTTAACTCACAAGGCTGAGGAGGGGTGTCAACTTTGGGAGCGAAGAGCCAAAAAGGAAACATAGAAGAAGAGGAGGGAGGGAGAGAGAGAGATCTCAATTTTGAACGTAAAATCTGATTAGTGGTAGTTGTGCAATTACCACTGTTTGAGAGAGAGAGGGAGAGCCGTAAGATTTATGAAGCAAATTAATGGTTATGATTTATGTAGGACATAAGATTCAAAAACCGTTCTCCCTTATTATGTAGATGTAGATATTGCTCACTTTGTATTGTCTATATATTACTCCATTCGTCCCTTATTTAGAGTCCAGTATTTCATTTTGGGCTGTCCCTTAATAAATGTCCATTTTGTAAAATTAGTGGGTAAAAGTTGGTGTACTGTGTATTTTGTCTATAAAAGTAAATTCCATTTTGAAAAGTTAGTATGTAAAAGTGTAATGATGATGGATAAGTAAGAAAAGTGGAGGAAAAAATTGATGTGAAATGTATAATAATGATGTCTTTTTAATTAGTTGGAGTTACGAACTTTAGAATCGGCTACAACTTTAGAATCGGCAATGTACTAACTTTTGTCTTTTTAATTAGCAATGTACTAACTTTAGAATCGGCTACAACTTTTATTCCGAAGAACTTTATTCTCCGCTTTTATGTATTCATCCTTTCTTCATTTTATATCTAGTTTTTTCCTTCCAATCTAAACTAATTCTTAGTTTTTTCTGACATTTTTGAACAAATTTGTGGAGAAGAAAGAAAAGATAGGAGAAACACAACTTAGATTGGCAAAGTTTCCGTCACTATCTTCCATATCAATACAACAGACCAAAAACCACGAAGACAAAAACCCAGTCAAACAGTAACAATACTTAAACAGCTCCAGTGGATTTTAAAATCTCGAGGTAGAAACTGGAGGATGTATAACAAGGCATGATGGAGTTGATATACAATAGCATTCTAACCATCAAAATAATGAGTAGAATTACTGGAAGGCCATGTAATTCGTTTGGAAGGAGGGCTTTGCATAAATTACTGTGGAGATCCAACTCTTTGACCCTCATCGTTGGTTCACTGCTTTGTATTCGAAAACTGCAGCATTTAGTATTTGAGATGCAAACTGAAGTACAACGGAGAGTTCAAGCTCGGCTCACATCAGTCACGAGCTTAACTTCAGTAGCGTATTTTTCTTGTGACTCTACTTTTATGGGGCAGGAGTCGAACCTATAATTTGGTTCATTTAACAGTCTCATACTGTGGGAAGCAGATGGGTGCGGCTATCAACTGGCCCAGTGATGCAGTTGAGACCATATTCGTTTGTTCATCTTCAACCAGCTTCTAATTTTCTAATGGCCATTCCAAAATCCATCAACTGGAAAGATAAATACGAGAAATCCCAACTACAAACCTTCATCTATGACTCAAAGTATGATGATAAAGCTTCCACCAGTCCAAAATACAAACAAAACAAGACAACTAACACTTAATATAGTGATTACAAATATAAACAAAATCAACATGACCTGAAGAAATTATGCCCATCTGAAGCAATTCTAGTCACCTGGGAGTCCATCCATCTTACATAACAATTTAGCTAATGCACGCAAAAGACTTCAAAATGTACATACCATACTGCAAAATGGTTTTTCATGATTTATTGGACTCAACATCAGAGTGCAAGCTGATAAAATGCAGTTGTGTAGTCATCTGAGGGGGCGTCGGGAGGAGGATTCATGTAGAAAACATAGGAGATGGGCTTTGATACCACCATCGGCTTCTTAATGTTCACTTTATCTGACAACTTCCCGAAGCTTGATTCGTCAAATGGGAACGACTCTCCAAGGAAAAAGAAGCTCTCTCTCCCCAACTTTTCCACCTGAAACAACAATCAGACATTGCTCATCTCTACAACTTTAGGTTTCATCACTATCCTGAATATGGAATCTAATTCTTTTCCATTACCAATGAGGCAATGACTAACGCAAGCAACAAATACTAGTTTCCATTCTCCTTAACATAATATCCTTGCATAAGAGAAAAACCATCTAGCAATCAGTGGAGTAACTGTTTACTTACGTGGACTCTAGGATACACACACACCTTGAGCCATCACAAACTTACTATGATGACAAAATTTCTAAGGCAAGAGTAGAGACTGTAGAGTGAATGTTTCTCGCACAAAATTTTCCTTCCGGATATTGGAAGTAACCTAACAAACTAGCCATTTCATAAACAAATCGTGTATTAAAGAAAGACTGAAAAGTGGATAAAGTATCGCTCAATTAACTCTATTCCATTTCCGGGTATCTCTAATGCTATTTTTGGATCTTATGGAAGGGAAGTTCCATGTAAAGGAAACAAAGTAAGTGTTACACAAATTTGAACTCAAAGTCTGATGTATTTCCTTGCTTGATTTTACAAAAAAATGAAAACTTTTTCTAGTCTCGTCATAAAGGAAAGAGTAATAGGAGGACTCAAGTACAGACGAAAAAGAGGAAAGAAATGGCAAAGAAGAAGACGAAAGAAAGGGTAAAAGAAGAAGAAAATAAAGTGGAAAGGATAGTAATTTTCTAGTTGATTTCCGCTGTATGTTTTTCTGTTCCTACGTAAACTAGGAACTGAAAAAGGAATTGGAACTAATATTGTTGTTTCCTTTCACTTTCTTTCTTCAGTTACAAATGCACACAAAGCAAACCGTACATTGTTCATAGTAAGTATAACTTTCTTCTTTGAAAAAAAGAGCAACTAATACCTGTAATTGAGAAAACCGTATATTGTTCATAGTAAGTATAACTTGCACTTCAAGCAAGGCATCTTCCGTTATACGGATGGCTAGACACTCGAAGAAACTTCTGACAACACTTTTCTGTTCTTCCCAGTTTTCACTGTTGCTATCAAAGTTAGGAAACCACAACACACACTTGACATCATTCCAAGGGATTGGGTTGTCCGCTGCTCTGGAGAGGGTTGTCTGGCTGGGGTGAGAAAGCCCCCAAAGAATTCGGACATCGGCAAGAGATGGCTCAAGTATGGAACCCTTTGGTAGACTTGTTGTGGATATCATTCGGGATGGATCGTAGTGGTTAGCAACATGTAAAGAGAAATGCAAACCAGTATCATCCAATAGAAGAATGCATTCATATGAAGATGTGGGAAACAATCTCAGAAGTAATGCAGCATCAACATGTCCATCTTCTGGCAAGCATAAACTCAGTTGATGAAAAGATGAAGTTGATTGACCCAAGTCATGAGAAAAGAAACAATCATCTCCATTTTTACAACCCTGCAGATACATTTATACAGTCATTAGAAACAAAGGAAATTGGGCCGCATAGACAACTTTAATGTAAGAAGCCCAGAGAAAGAGAGCAAGCAAGGCGCCAAATAAGAAGTGTAAAACAAAAGCCTTCTTAATCCACTTCTTCTTCCACGAACTGTGCTTACAATGGCACGGACAAACATCAAATCATCAACTTTCATCATGAATCCAAGCACCATATCACGGTAGGAAAATGGGAATGAGCAGGCAAGCATTGGGACTCAATACAAGCATTTCAACAGAATGAAATCCTTTACAAGATAAAATATTTAGTATGAAATTGGTAAATAGTATAAAAAATAAGAAGCATCTAACAATAATGAAATCTAACATGAAATGACCCCAAAAAAGTTTCAAATCAACAGAAGCTTAATATATTTCTTCTTTTTGGATAAATAATATCAAAATTCCGAAATTAAATCTTAGTGACGTGCTCGATCGAAAGGAGATATCACATCTTAAAGGTTTAAGCCTTGCCGACTTTCTGAGGTATAACCTTGAATGGCTGAGCCGCACACAAGTTCCTGTTCAAGTTGAGCCTGCCAGCCTTGGCTAAAATGCATGTTGCCCTATTTCCTCAATTCTAGGCACTTAGAAATACTCAAAGGAATTTTCTAGTACGTTCGCATAAGCACGGTAAAGCACCCCCAAGCTCAAGTGAGAAAATATAAGTTCAAGAAGATGCAATCATAATCTTAGCTTGTCCATGTGTTCCTCCATCTGAGTGTGTGCCCCTATGCTTAGCCTTTCATCATGGATAGTTCTTCAATGGCACCATGATGCTTCTACACCAACCTAGAGACCACCTCAAGTTGCTCCCTCCTCAAAGAGAGACTTGCTGCACCTTGCTCTCCACATCAATACATTTTCCAAGTGAAGACAGAGATGTGGCGCACTCAGTACTCCCCTACACCCAGGGAGTGTGTCAGACAATCTCCATGGGATTGAGGCCACTGCAGATATTGACGCCACCCCAAAAGTGGCCTTCGTCTCAGCTTTGGAGAGATGAACCTGGGGCCATCAGTTCAGCTAGACTCCAAGGCTTGACCTTCTTGTAAATGGACATTCTCCACCTTAATCTTCATGCATGCAAGTGAGAAATCGTTCACCTCCAACAATTTTTGAGGTTCTCGTTCACCTGCGCTGCCACTTGATCTCTAGCCACCTTAGTGCTCACATAGTTGTTGTAGGATTCACGACTAGCAAGGCATCAAAAACTCAAAAGTAGACCATGAACTAGCATTTGGATGCCCACATAAGTCTCCTACATTGGTACTTGGGAACAATTAGGGTCAGTGTCACCTTTGTTTAAAGGCTTATAAAAGTGCCTCATCCAGTTCCATTGGATACCGAATACAAATTCAGCATTTCTGAACAACTACAAAACTTTCAGTCCCTCTGAATTTTGATTTGCAATACATACAAATGACCATGGAAAAACTAGTTCAGCATTTCTAAAGACTGCCTAGTAACAATCAAAGCCAGAGAAGTGAATACCTTCAAAGATAGGAAGAACTTGCATACAGGCCTGTGAGATTGAAGGGAATGAGAAAACAAGCATTGGTTTCCCCTGTTGCACAGCCCTTTCACAAAATATTTACATAGAGAAGCTTGCCCGGGGACATAAGGACCATCACCACTCGCATATTTGTTCTCATCACCAGAAATGTCTTGTGTATCTTGAACTCTTATCTATTATTAATCATGATGAGAAAATGCAAAGGTCAATCTCAATATCTAAGCCAATTTTCGCAGAATGCCAATTTTCACATAAGGCCAACAAAATGACATACCTCTTTGATTACAATTGCGAACCTTTCAGCCACCTCACAGGACTTGAAGTAGTTGGAGGGAACAAATGGGGCAGAAATGCATTTTGTTGTTTCGCTCAGCTCAAGGTCCTCATTATCTGTAGCAAGCTCGTCTGTATCTCCATCTTGCTGACATGTGAGAAGACATGTATGTTGAAACTCACAAGGCTCATAATATGACGGTAGACCATAAGATTCAGACAGAAATTGGGGCCGAAACCGATGAATAGAATTTAGTACTTCTTCATCTGCAACAGAATCTCCATAAGATACATACTTATCAAGATCGCATATAAAAAATGAGATTGTTAAAGCCATACATATTTCTGCGACATGATGTAATGATGGCTGAACAAGATTGTGGAAAGAGCACCATTCTTCTTCCGAAACTTTTGTCTCATCAAAGTTTAAATGCTGTTTCAGCCGTTTAAGGCGAAGCTTATCCTTTAAGAAATAGAGAAAGTATAACTCGATTATGATATTCCAATTGGCAACAGTATACATTCAAAATTCCACAACAAAGACAATCTTCCAAATATTCAAGTGGATTCAACTACCTTACCTTGTAAATGCGTTGCCAAAATTGAAATGCACAGAGGTTTGCCATAGATACCACCTCCTTTCTACCATTTAGCACAGTATTCTTATTATCTCTAGAATAGTAGTTGTCGGTGTACTTTCCAAACTGAGAGTAAATTTGATTATTATTAATCAGAAAAGAGGAACTGCTAGAGCAATAAAATGAAGTCAGTCAAGAAACAAATCAACGACAATTTAACAGGTATACCAAAATGTCCTGGCCGAAAGGACGAAGAATAGGTAGAGGTTGTGTATCCATCAGTACACCAAGTAGAATGCCTTCACGTAGCATTCCCATGCCTCCAAACTTGAGTATAAGCATGGAAGCTTCGAATGATAATGAGAAATTGGAAAGCAATCGTCCATAGAATGTTGGCTCATACCGCCCCCTAGGAGATGTTTTCTCCAATGCATGGATGTGAACGAGCAAACTCAATGCATCTTCAACAACTTCTGGATCAGGAGGGTCCAGAGCCTTCTGCAACAAGACTAAAATGGCAAAAAATCTCCATAATTAGGACCCTTATTTGTTTCCTTGCAGACAAATATACCAGATAAAAGGCAGTTAGCAAGCAAAGCAGACACCATTAAAAACTCTCAAATTCTACCAATCTACTCCCAAGTAGGTTAATTCCTAATTTCTCCTAATCCAGAAACAAGGAGGTCAACTTTCAATCCCCCTAATCTAGCATAGCAACATTCTTCAAGGCCAAATTACTTTAGTCAGATTACACATCTTCTCACTTGATTTCAAACATCATTTTCACCTAACTTCACTTTCGACTTCTGAGAACAAGGCCAGCCAAGAATCCTAAAAGATGGAGATTAAAATCATCAAGGTAATTACCAAGTACGTATATCACAGCAACTTGATAACCATTAAAACAATCAATTTGTGACACATGCTGATTCAAAATTAAAAGTCGACTCAGGGCACAACTCTTTTTGGGGCGAATTGGGCTAAAAACCAATGCCTATAAACTTGAGACTTGAGCAGGTTGGGCATTGTAGACACCCCATTCTGGACTGTCCAGATTAGTTTACTTACGGTCTTTGATTCCCCAAGGATGATTAAGGTCAAGAACATTTTTGAGTTCGTTAAAGAGTTTGAGCTTTGAGCGTCCCGAACCTCATCCGAACCTTTCCGAACCCTTTGTCGAAACCTTCAAGCCAGAACCAAATGGCCTCAGCAAAACCCTACTGGAGTACGCTGGTGGATGACTAGCGTGCGCTGGAAGCACCGCCACGTGTCAGTCATCCCCAGTTACTGGCGCACGCCACTTACAAGGTGCGTACGCCAGTCAGTACCAGTCAAATCAACTTTATTCCAGCTGAACACGCGGGAGTTTTGGGTGCCACCTGGCGTCTGCCAGGTGTCCTCTTCTGGTGGCTGAGGCCGTCCTCCTGTTCCCTCCACTCCTACACCACCTCTCAAGCCTTGTCCCATGCATTTAATGCATGGGAGGCTCACTCCTCCCTTAAGCCACCAAACAAGCCTTAAGGCCAACTGATTTTTAGTCTCTCTCCTCCATAAATACCCCCCTTGCATTCATTTGCAAGGGGTTAGCTCCATTAAGGCTTTAAGTCCTCTTGTCTTCTTCTTCTTAAGTGTTCTTTGCTTCCTTTCTTTTCCCATAGAAAGAGTAAGTGAAGAGCACACTCACCACAGTCCATAAGCCTCACCAAAATCATCCTCCAACCTTCAACTCTCAAGCTCAAGCTCAAACCATCCATCAAAACTCACAAGCAAAAGGTATATCACCTTAGCTTTCTGTTTTCTGTTCTGACCCCTGAGGGGGGCTAGCAGGGTCAAGGCTGGTAATCTATACCAGTCCTGGCCCTAATGCTGGCAAGGTTTCAAAACCGTATACAATGATCAGTGGCGCACGCCAGTAGTTTGAGCCGTACACCAGTCATGGTAGTACGTGCAAAACTGGCGTGGGGATCATGGATCATTGTTTTCTTGCTTTATTTAAGTTCCGATCACCCTGATACATGCTAAAACCAATCTATTGCTTTCTGTATTTTAGAACTGCTTTCTCTTCCATCTGTATATAGTGTAGTTTTGGCCTCTGGGAGCCTTCTGGTCATGTTCCAGAGCCCAGATAATGCAAAGCCAAAGCATTGGAACAAATAGACAACTGGCGTACGGCTATGTACTACTGGCGTACGGTAGTGGTCTAGCTTCCAGTGGCTTGGCCCTTGCATGGATCTTCCATCCAGGTCTTTGATCATCCTCCCCTCACTGTTTAAGGGGTTTTCTGTTCATTTGGTGGCTTCTTAGCCCTTTAATCTGTCTGTAATAACTTAGTAACTTATATCAACTGCGTGGTTTGTCCTGGGTGTGCACTGGTCCCTTCCAGAGCCCAGAGGGTTGAGAACAGAAGCTGTGGTCTTAGGCTCACCGGCGCACGCCAGTTGTTGGATGGCGCACGCAGGTCAGGGCTGCATGCAGTGGCTTAGCCAGTGTATGCAGGCTTGCTCCTGTGTGCATCACTGCACAAACAGCGTGCACTAGTTTGTCTAAAACGTCCACAGTAGCTTGTTCTCAATCTATTATACTTGCTTAGATCAAACATCAAACATCCATAAACATTTTGTCACATACTTGTACATAAATGCAAATGTGTTACAGTTTTTATCCCCATTAATTGTTCCCCCGCCCTAACTGGCTAAGAAAATGATCAAACAAGGAGAGAAATGCGAATGTTTTATAAAATGCCTGAGTAGAGACCGATATCCGGATTGGGCGAGAGGGGGTGCCATAAAACCCTTCCTCTCTCGTAACCTGGCTCCCGAACCTCAGATTTCAAAGGTGACGACGGTCCAGTCTACAAAAGCCTCCTTCAAACTCAAACAAACGTAAATCCAAACGTTTTTCGAAAATACGGTTTCTTGGGTATTCTCCGCAAAACCCGAGTGGCGACTCTGAACTGCGAAGCGTTTCGCCGCGCTCTCCGCAAAAAGGGCGCACCCGGAATTTTATGCTTAAAACATGGGATTTTTGGGGCGTGTGCCCACAGGCATAGTGCAACCAAAAACTATCTAAGGTGCAGGATGCAATCTGGAAAAAGTTCAACTTGGTCCAGTGAGACAGGTGGTGGTTGGCTGCATGGTAATAAATGACAACCTTTTCTAGAGCATCCTATATGAATGCCACGTAGCATGCCCATGTGTATGTTTTGCAGAACAAGAAATGAGGAAAAATAACTTGCCAAGATAAGAACCTAAAATAAACTAAAAAGAGGGTTTCTTTTGTTAGCCACAACAAAAGCTAGTGTAATAAAGTGCTTAAATGGGATAGTGTAGCATTAGGCCAACCTCCTTTTGTAAGAGGTACTGGAGAAACTTTGGATCTAGATGGAGAAATTAGAGAAAATATTTGCGTACTTGGAAGGGGTCTTTCATCAAATGTAATTATTTTAACGCACAAAGAAAATTACGTAGTATGCTATATACCAAGGAGACTTAGAAACTGGAGCTTGGCCGTGTGGGCGCCAGATGCTTCATCTCAAGTCCACAGGTTGCTTCAATAACACATGGTATAAAGAAATATTAATTAGTAAAGTAAGCAGGCCATGCCGACTAACTGATCACGTTGAGATAAGCTTGAATTTGCCTCAACGTCTCAAAACAAAACAGATATTTTACCATCAATTTTTAACTAAAAGGAGATTATCAGTTATCCTCCACTTCTCACCTATACAATATCCATGAAAAAGTGGAAGGAAATTCCAACTATTCCCATAACCAGCAACAATAAAAGCTGGCTTCAGCTGCAAAAGATTCATTACATCTGGCAGGAAACGAATCCACAAACTTTAGAGGCCATCACAAGTTGGATCCTCATATTGCCAGCTTTTCTTTTGCAGCAAATTGCTATCAGTGTCAATTCCTTTAACTTCATGCAAATCAGGGCTTCAACTCTTAAATCTTTTAACCATAGAAATAGGAATAGGAAGAGTAAGCCGATTTCTGTTTTTGAGCATCATTAGCTCTTAGATTTTTATTTTTATTTTTATTTTCTAGCAGTTGAGACATTCTCCTTTTGTAATGGAAGGAACGCATTCCTTCTTCGTGTTCCTTTCTGTTTCTGGTAAGACAAATTCTCACGTCTCAAAAGAATGAACAAAAATAAGGCCTAGCAATTACGAAAATAACCACACCTTTGGGATCATTGATGGGTTTAGACTCAGCACAGCAAATTAGAAGAACTTGTTGTCTCAATGACAATCTCATTATCGCTGGGCGCTCAAATTCCTGTAGCTGATTGAAGAACGATCCTTCGACCAATCGATAAGTCTGACCATCACAAGTCCGACCTGTTCTTCCCTTCCGCTGCTCAGCCTACAGCATATAGCTTTCAAGTTATTACCATGTACTGAGAAACTTCAAAATTCAACCTGTAGGATTTACACACTACCTGAGATCTAGAAACCCAAGTGAGCTCTGCCGAATCCATCTTCCTATTACTATCCCAGAAAACTTGTAAGGAACGGCATGAATCAATTACAAAGGCTACTTTGGGAATCGTAACTGAAGATTCTGCAATATTAGTGGCCAATATTACCTGTTCCAGTAAGAACTTTCAAAGACAACCCAAACATGGCAAGAGGTATAACTAATACAAGAAGCCACTAATTCAGGAAGTACAATCTGCATGAAGATTGGACAAAGAACAAGACCTGAAAAGTCAAACTCTATAACAACCACTATGGAGATTGGAAGAACAACAACAGACAGACAATCTCTTCCCCTGGTTTTTAACCGGGTATACAACCCTGAACCCCCTTCCTCACTCAAACACACACTTATCTTTTGCATTTGTTCGATTACCAATGACGAGGAGGATGGGAAGGGAAATGGTGGAAATGAAGCAAAGAAGGAAAAGATACAAAAGTTCGCAAGAAAAATATATATAAGAAATTAACAATCTAGTTTGGACAGGATGAGAGTTGTAATATCTAAATTGCTCTCATCCATTTTATGAAAAAAAATAATTACAACAGCTTAGATGCTAAATGAAAACATTGGTAAAACAGGAACTTCGGATAGCAAACTAGTTCCAATAAGAACTTGGAACAACTCATCTGAACATCTACTACCAATCAGATTTATGGCCTGCTCTTTACTAGTTCATCGATTAGTCTTTAATAATGCATTAGGGGGAAAATGCAAAAGTAAATAACCCATGTCACAATCCAAGCCCAAGGTTTAGCTATCAGTAAGTCAGGGTCCGCAAACTATATCTTTCTTGAACCCATCTGCTCACAACTCCTATTCACCAAGAAAGAAAAAGAAAAAGAAAGAGAAAGAAAGCTATTTCACGGCAGTGCTCAACCATCAATTCTGAGCAATAATCCCGCAATGTTCGCGACACAATACCTTCAGCATCAGCATCTTCTGCACATGTGACACTCAAAACCTACTGCCGGATCGCATGTAGAGCCCAAGTGGATTTTGCGGGAAATCAGAGAAGAAGATAAGAACCAATGGATTTGATGGAAACCACTACAGAAGATAAAAACCGATGTCTATGGAACATGGGCAAAGGAACTAGTTACTCAGTTTCAAGCACACAAAAAAAAAAAAAAAAAACCTTTCGGGAAACCAAAAGCAGTGATAAATAAACGCTAAAGATGGCTGTATGAGAAGTTTCGCTTTGCATAAATTTCTAGGACTCATTTGCTACAGAAACTGTAGACAGATGAATATTATTGTCCCACACATTCTGTCAGTCTCACTAATCAAACCGGCCTTTCATAGTAAAATCTCGAATTACAAAAAATGGATAACCTTTCAAAAAACAGGCAAAAGATTCACCAATATCCTAATCAAATTCAAAGAAAAATCTGTCAAGTTCGTTGATCACAAACAGTATAAACATGTATGCTTGTCATTGCACAATTATGAAAATGCAGAAGCAGTAGAAGCAAAAATCACTCTGCAGAAAAGTACTAAAATATAAAATAACTTGGAAGAAATAATATTAGAATGCTTACTTTACGATGGGATCTCCATATTTTCATGGCCATGAGAGCTTTCTCAGTATCAATACTGCTATGTAAGATGTGAACTTTAAAACGAGAGCTGAAAGGCTTCAGAAGGGACCATTGCTGCTCAAGTGATTGGTATGTTGGAAGAAAAATCAAAATGCTCTTTTCGATATCTGGCTCAATTTTATGAATGTGCAACACCAAGTTATGTATAAGTTTGTGAACTTCAGGCTTGATATCAGCACCAGCAATGAAAGGGGTTGGCCCCGAACAATATTTCAAAGACAAGTTCTCAGAACTTATTCCAAGAAGTTCAGTTACCTGTTCACAAAGGTATATAGTGCAACAACAAAACTGTGAGGGAGGTGTTCATGATACAAATACCAACAAAAATACCAGATGTAAACCATATATCCTTTTTCCCGGATCCTAAAAGCCCAACAGTGGTCCAACCAAATATTTGCATAACATGAGCCGTTTACAAATTAGCATCAGGTAAACCCAAAATCATATTTAATGTCCACTAGATAGCTGATGAAAGTGGCTCCATTCGGTTGTCGGGAATGTTGTGTGGGAAATGGATTCCCAAGAAAAGTGAAGTGAGGTGAAGTAACGGAAAATGAAATTTATTTTCCTGTGTGATCTCTTGACAAGGAATCTTGCTGGGAAACTAAAATTCCTTCCTTTTGGCAGATCTATTTTGTAGGTAAGTATTTTCCAAAGTGAAGTTGTGGGTCCCACAACTTTCTTGGTAGCTGAACACATAAAGTTATGGGAAAGTTGGTTTTCCCATCCTTTCCGTGCAATTGAACGGGGCCTAGAGGTAAAAGCTAATGCGCCAATGATAGGCAATTTCACACAACCGAGCCCCTAGCCGCACGCAAGACTAACAAAACGGTAACAGGAGTGTTTTCACTAACAATGATGGATCCACAAGACCATGAAACATCGTAAGTAGAGCTTATAGATTACTAGCGTGGATCTCAATTTTCCTTCACACAGGAAAAGCACAAATTATACGACCTAGAAAGATGAATTTACCAATACACATGGTCAAGGCTCAAAACTAAAAACTAGCAGTAACATAGTTCAGAGTATAACTCCAACCCAGTAGAATCAAAACACTTCAGTCTCAGAGCGTTTGTCAACATATAGAAGCAAAACTGCCAGAATGACAATCACCTTGTTTGGTTCAACTTTTTGAAAGTTATTTTTGATGTAATGAGTGGTAATGAGTGGAGAGCGATAGAGAGAAAAAGGTATTGAGAAACATGTAGAGAAAAAGGTATTGAGAAATGTGTAGAGAGAAAAATGAGATGAGATGAGAGTTGAACCAAACAAGGTGAATGCTATTAAACATCACCATCAGTAGCAATGTAGCATGATAACTAGGTCTAAGATCATCCAAATCAGTGCTTTTGGTTGTGCCCCAGCCTCCAAGGCAATAAATGGCATCGCCATAAAACAATGTGCTTTGTATTATAAAGTGATTTGATCTTTAGTTAACATAAACAGAACTGTAAAGTAGTTTTTCCCTTGGCCACCCAATTGCGAAGTTCACATCACCCCGCAAAACCTACCATCCATTCACCCGAAAAATATTCCCATTACGTTGCTATGTACAAGAAGCATTATACCTGTTCAAGGTATGATACTCTTTGCTGATAGAGCGCATTCTGACTGGAGCTGGGGATCGCAAGCACCTCTACTCTCTCATCTCTACCAAGATCCTTGAAGTAATCTTTGTATCTTGCAATATCAGCAGTAGCAGACATCAATACCACCCTGGAAAATAATAAAACCTATCAGATCCTCCGGCAATAATAAAATATATCAGATCATCAAGATGTATAATATGCAAGAGGTCAAGTAGTTTCTTATGAGTAGACAAAATAGTACGAATATTAAATTTAAGAAGAAATAGTAAAGGAAGATTGTTCACCGCAAGTCATTGTTTTTCATCAAAAACTGCTTCACACAAACAAGAACAAGATCGGACTCTACAGATCGTTCATGTACTTCGTCTAGAATGATAACCTTGTACTTCAGGGCATTCAATCCCTTCTCCCGCAATTCATCCAGCAAAACTCCAGCAGTTTTGAAGACAATCTTGGATCTGGGATGTTGTTAAAACATAACGTGTAAACCGTAAGCAATTTCGTAAAAAAGAAAATGAACAGTAAGCGAGAAGCATTAATGTGAAATATACATATAAAGAGATTAAACCACTTCTACCACCCAAGAGGCCAAGATAGTCTACCAGAGCTGTCCGGAAAATCAGAATTTAGATTACTAAACCCTGCAAGTCATAATGTTGACACCTTAAATGTGGCTAATATTTCCTAAGATGACTTGCCTAGGACAAACGAACTGGTCCTCTATGATAAGCTTTGTCAGGCCATCACGCTAGCATTACATAGAAAGTTACAATAGGCTGTGACTTGTCAATGCAAACAGATTAGACACATAAAAACGAGCCTTAATATACAAATGTTAAATTGTATGTGTTATTGCATTAGTATGTGCAGGCAATTAAGCAAATATTTTCTTACGAAAAGCACTTAGTGATGTAATAGAGTGCAGTAGCAGTATAACAAACTCTTCTTCAGTTAAACTAGCATCTGCAAAACCGAGTCAGTAAAGCACGATCTTTTCCACCCGAGTTCCAAGCCCCAGCCCAAGAATAGGGGGAAAAAGAGACAAATCTAGGCTATGCAATGTCAAAAAAAAGTTCTTAGCATTTGATGCTAGCCTCCACACATGAACATGCAAATGAACTGGAGACAATCCTAAGCACGGACAACCAGGCTGCAGGTCATTTTGGTTGAAGTCATCGCATTGAGTAATACTGCTGTGTTTGGCCTATTCCCCCTTTCGATTGGGACCCAATAGAGACAGTAGTAATATAGTAAATAATGTGCCTATGGGGGCAGCACAACCCATATTCAACATGGAAAAGAAAGAAAATATGAAAAGCTTGTTGATGGGCGTCTTTTCTGCAGAAACAGCGATTAATATAGTTACTTGTTTTCCAAAAGTTCATAAATATAACTTCTTGTACCAATTATGTGTTCACTAAACCGATAATATGCATACACAACTTAGAGGACGAACAACCATGCTGCAAGTCATCATTTTTTTTGGAAGTAAATGCCTGAACTCCACAGTACCAAGAAATATCCTGGCCACATGTAATAGCATAAATGTCTTCAAAAGTTTCCTTTTACTGCGTACCATGACTATGAGTTTAGGTTGTTTTGCTGTGATTGCATTACTCATAATGAATATTTACCTGTGCCAAATAAGGGAAAAGTATCTACGATCTATTCCTTCGACAATTGAGGTATGACATAACCTTATCAACATGAGAGTTACCATCCGATTCTATCATATATTCCATCCCATAGTTGGTCAGTCCCCCACGACACGTCTTCTCGCTTTTCATGAATGTGTCTCCCCCTCTGCTTATGTGGGTTGACCTCATTTGACTCTGCTTGCTGTTGACTCCCTATGAGCCATTTTACGGCCTACTTTTTCGGAGCATCATTTACCAAAATCACCTCTGCTATCCCACTTCCTTCTATTCCAAAAAAAAAAAGGGCAGGCAGCATATCGTTTGGCCATTTTCAGTCGTGTCTTTAATCAATTTATACCAACAAATGATGTATTTACATGACTAATTTGTTAATTCTTCTGACATCCAAATGCGATCTTCGATTTGGTAAATTAACAAATAAAAATTGATCACGAAAATGTAATATTTGTAAATCCAATTGAAGGCTCCACCAAAAAAAAGGGGGGAAACTAAATGGGCCAGGGCAGGTATCTATTTATGATGTGGTTTACAGGCCTAAGAAACTTGACTAGAATACTAGATATAAAGAACCAACCAAAGGAGAGCAAAATTAAGCTGATCAAGAAGTTGAAAAAGATCTTGTGCTCAATAATAAAAACTTCGCTGCTTATCCTGAATATTGTCATCGCAAATCATCATTTATTAGTTGCACTAGACACTCGGGCACACGCTACAAATCACGCAAAAAGGAGAGGGGTTTCAGGATTAGTGTGGCAGCTTTTTTTATTCCTTCTTGCAGTTTCTTTAGCCAGTTAAAGGGCAATTTAGGGAACTAGAATGTCAGTCAGCCTCATAACTGATCTTTACACCAAAAGGGGTGCCCCTTTTATAATAGATATACAATATACATATACATATAAAATGTTCCAAAAATCACTAGGTGCTAGTCGGGCAGAACAGAGCCGCCTAGCGGCTAGGCTGACTAGTTGGGGTCGAGAGATTAATCTTTTTCTTTTTTGTTTCTTTTAAAAATATCTCCCCACTTCCCACAAAGTTTGAGTAAGAAATGACGTAAGATAGGAAGAAAATAATTAAGACTAAAATAACACCTAAAAAATAAGTAGTAAATAGTAACCAAAACCAAAACAATGAAATTATGTATTTAACACATAAAATCGGTTTATGATATATATTTTGTTTTTTGTGAAATAACACTTAACCCCTTGTATTTGTTAATATTGCACATTTAACCCTAAAACTTAGAAAAATTACAAAATAGACCCACTGACTAGTTGCCGCCTAGCCGAATAATCCCCGACCATTGTACAAAACACCTACTCGGTGCCTAGACCCCAAAATCTAGGTATCGGGTGGCCGACTAGCGCCGAGGCGGCTGTCTAGACCGACTTTTAGAACACTTGCATATGAGTATTGTTATAAAATAGTAAAACTCTATCAGTGAGCGATCGACTACTCAATTGACATCTAGCGACCAGTATCTATCCACCACGCTGAAAAGAAATGAAAGCATCTCAGTTATCTGACAAGTGACAATAAGAAGCTTAAAACAAACAAAACTTACAAACTATGATAAGAATCAGTAAATTGGCTATAATGTACCTTGCTGATACTACCCTTGAATGACCAATATGGTAACCAACCTCACCACCTATTTCGCAATTACGAGATTTAGCCACCATCCTAGCAACTGCAACGACAGCAAATCTCCTCGGCTGTGTACATAATATGGGCTCCATGTTTTCTTCTAGAAGGAATTGTGGGACTTGCGAACTCTTCCCTAATTAACAAACAAGTGTCCATTAAAACCAATAAAATCCTTGGTTTTTAAAACCTGTGGCATGACAAGTCTTATAAACCAGAAAATTATCCACTTATCCACTGCTTACATATTGATTAACATAAAGCAAATAACAAGCAGAGTCAGCGCAGTAGCAACTGAATTACACGTAATAAATCAATTTAAGAATGGTCAATCAAGGAAAGTCACATAAATTCCACAAACAATTTGTTAATCAATTCACGGCCATGCATTACACCCAATATATTGCACATACATAGTATTGATAAAACAATCCATTTATGGCATCAGCGTAAATACAATAACTATTTTGAACTGTAAAAGCAATAGCCTAACAGCAACAAGTCGACTGAGAGACACCTTAGTCACACTATCCTTCAGTAGGACCCTCCGTTCGCACTATCTATTCTCGCTTTGCACTCATGCTATCAATTCTCGCTCTAAGCTCGCGCTCTCAATCCTTGTTCTCGCGAAATTTATTACTCCAGTTTGAATTTGAATCTTTGAAAGCTCGGGCGTTATGTGATATAGGGAGGGACATCCGCAAAGTTACTTGCATACAGTGGGGGGGGGGGGGGGGGGGAAATAACTGAATTAGGAGAGCAACCAATGGGAAAATTAAGCTGAACAGTACGAAATCAAACTAAGGCGATTGGATTCCAGAGGAAACAAAGAATCAGCACAAGGGTTTGGAGAGAGCCATCCCAGTAACCTAAACCACGTCTTTCTTACTTACTTGAAACTCATCATTCCATGAACTAAACTATTCTGTTCAGTTGTTACTCTTCTACTTCAACATCGTACCAAAACGGAGCATATGGAAAGTAACTGAAAATGCATGGCCGTTTCCATCAATCGAAACGACCAAAGAAGACATGCAAAGTTTACTTAGAAGTGAGTAGAAGATCACCACAGCCGGGTTCGCCGATGATCAGAGTGACGCGATTTTCCTGAATCTTTTCAACGATCTTGTCTCTAAGTGCCGCTACGGGAAGATCAGGGAATTTCCACGACGATGAGAACGGGGTCGAGTACGCAGAGTAAGAGGAGGAAGACGGAGAAGACGCCATTGTCCAAACTCGAAACCCTCACACTCTCTCTCTCTCTCTCACTATCTTTTCCGAAACACTAGCTCGACGGTCTCGGTTTTCTCTCCTCCCGCCTTTCCCTTTCTGTGTCGTTTGGCTGAATTTATTTTGACTTGGAGCGAGACAACAGGGTGGGGGAAATCTATAGTCGCGGGTAAATTGACGCGCCTTCCTATGTGGGCACGTCATAATAGTGGGTCTCGCACGACTGATTTTCCTGGTTGGCGTGGGAAAAAGTATTGAGGGTTGCTGGTACCACCACGTACATTAGCCGGGTCTCCGTTACCCTCCAACATGGCACACCAAGTCACATAACACGTGTACATGTGCGCAAGCGTTAAAGCGTCTTCAAATAACATTTTAAACAAGTAAAATTCACGAAAACGATGATTGAAAGTAAGAAAAACACACATTCATGCAAGTTTAAAACGACGTTTATATCTATCATACATTTTTGTGGGATTCAGTATTAAACGTATATTCCCACAAAATGCGATGTATATAAAGGTGTTAGAGCACAACATGTTAGTGCGTAAGACCACTAAATCAATACACTTGTAATAAAAGAAGATAGGATGGTGAGCCAAGGCACGCCGTGAAAATATAAAATTACCCCTCGTAGGATTACCCTTGTAGTTTGAGCTGAAAGATATGGTCATCATTTCACCTGTTTGGAATATCTAAAAGAACGTAAGCTAAGCCACATCGTGAAATTACCGATTTGTCCTCATAGTTTGTCAATGGCGGAGTTAATATATGAGGCATTTTAGGCATTTCAGTGTTAGGTCTTTTGCTTAGTCAATAAGAAAATGATGTAAAAAAAAAAATTTATTTTCCCTAATTTAAGGCAAGCCAAGCTACCATGTTAAAAGACAAAATTACCCTTGTAGATTTCGTCTTTCTTTTGAATGTTTTGAGTTGAGATTATTTTAGATCCTACTTTGCTTAACCAAGAAGAAAGGGTTTTTCGGTTGTATTTTAAGTAGATATTTTGGGTCCTCCTTTCTTAGTCGAGAAGACAAGACTTTTGGGGGTATTTTAGGGACTTATTTTGTTTAGTAAAAAAGAAAAGGCTTTTTCGAGGGTATTTTAGGTATTTAAGGTCCTATGTTGCTTAGTTAAGAAGAAAGAGTTTTTAGGGGGTATTTTAGGTCCTACATTGTGTATCAAAATGTTTGTTAAAGGTACTACTATGTGTTAGGATAAAAATCGTGTGTGTGGGGTCGGGTCGTTTGAACGCTCAACCACAAAGTTCCTATGAATCAGATCAAACGGAGATGCAATTTCAACCACCCGATTTGCAATTGGCCAAATAACACACGGGTTAATAACGTAACAGTACGAACTACATTATCCTCCCTTACGGACTCTGCCCTCACCATCCCCACTGAAAACCCTAATCATTCGAAGGTAACGATGGTCTCAAGGTGGTGCCTTATGGTTTCATACAATTATTATACTCTATGTAATTTTTGCATAATCGCTGCTCTAAAGTTAATCGTTCGTCAGTCAGGAATTGTTTTTCGAAATCTGTCTGTTTTGGTAAATCAACTGATGTTTCGGAAATTTTCAGTCCATTAGTTCACATCCGCCTCGTGTTTAGGGTTTTCTGTTGCTATTGCTTTTGCTTCGATCTTAATTTTGTTCAATTTCACTCCCTCCCCCCTTCAGTTTTGTATTTGTGTCTCTCAATTCGGAATGAACACTTTGTAATCCGTAAGTTTATGTTTACGTTCTGTTTGAGTTATGGTTTTTGTCGTTCAGGCACAATGAGTCGCTCAAGCAGGACACTATACGTGGGCAATCTTCCTGGTGACACTCGTGAGCGGGAAGTAGAAGACCTCTTTTACAAGGTAAGATGCATTCGTGGTCATAACCTAAGACTCTGCTTTTATTTTGTTCTACTAATGAAATTATAATGGGCAGTATAGCAAATTGTGTATGTCACAACCTAATGGCTCTGGTTATTAAGTTAAGGCAATTCAGTCATGCGATTACTGAATGGAACAACGTTTTACGACCTTTCTTTTTTCCAGTTGTATTAGGTGCACACAGTGGTTGTAATATCGTTGTTATTAATATATTTCTTTCTCTTCCTCGAAAACATTTTACGATATTCTATGCAGACAAAAGAAAACGCATTGATGCGTTAAGTTGTATAAATATAGTATTGACAATTTGACACATAGCAAGTTGGCAAATAAAAAGATCTTACATGGTTCTAGACAAGTGTGTATTTTGCTGTTCTATTTTTTACACGTAGCTTTTGTGAGAAATGGTGGACCTTATGTATTTACCTCATGTTCATGTTGCAGTATGGACCGATAGCCCACATTGATTTGAAAATCCCACCAAGACCCCCTGGTTACGCATTTGTTGAGGTGAGTTTCAGCTGCTTTGATTGCTCCTTCATTGGCAATTTTATGTGCAACATTATTTGCAACATTTTTTTTTCACAGTTTGAAGAGTCTCGTGATGCTGAAGACGCTATTCGTGGTCGCGATGGCTATGATTTTGATGGAAATCGGCTGAGGGTTTGTCACACATGACTCATTTTTTTATGAAGCATCAAACTTCTTGTTGAGTAGTTAAGAGAAAAGAAAGTGCTCTCAATGTTTATGCAGGTTGAGCTTGCACATGGAGGCCGTGGACATTCGTCATCCATTGATCGTTACAGTAGTCATAGCAGTGGCCGTGGTAGCCGAGGTGGTGGAGTATCCAGGCGCTCTGAATATCGCGGTTAGTGAGTATGGTTGCTGTGTGATTTGTTTTGCATCTTTTGATAACTAAGCAAATTTATGCTCAGTTTTTCTGTTGTGCAGTGTTAGTCACTGGATTGCCTAGTTCTGCTTCATGGCAAGACCTTAAGGTGGAATCACACAGTCTAACCATGTCATATTTTGGTGTTTCTATGCTATGTTCAATTTGCTGATTCCTATGTCATCCATATTCGTTTAGGATCACATGCGTCGAGCTGGGGATGTATGTTTCTCCCAAGTTTTCCGTGACGGAAGAGGTATGATGACATGCAAAAGTGTTGGGAGTTATTTTTTTTTAAAGGGTGAAGAATATCTCCATATGTTATGCTTGAGCAATGAGAGGTACCAATTGGAATTATTGTTAACTGGAGTATCATGCGTCGAAAGAAAATTTGAAACAGCACGCGCAATGAATCCCTGGAAGTTACAAGTGATTTTGCCTTGTGTACTATGTTTCCCCAAACTGCCAACTGCATGTGAAGAGCAATGTTCCTTTGATAAGATAAGATGTTCGATATCAATTTATGGATGAGACCGCCAATGAAAGCCCAATTGCCCTTATTATTTAAAACCTAACACTTACTCTTGAATTCTTGGTATCATCAACACTCAATGCATACAAAGACGTCTTGTGAAAATTTCCTAACGTGAAATGTCCTGCTAATCATCGTTATATGTCTGATCTGTGTAGAGACATGTTGTTTTACTCCTTAAGCAGTTCCAGCCGCTGGGACAATTGGAATCATTGAGATCCTGTTTGGTTTGGGTTTTGAGGGAGGTTTTTGAGAGTAACAAGTGGAGAGAGAGATAGAGAAAATTTATTCAGGATCGTGCGCAGGGGTTTTGAGACCCAAAACGGAGATTTTGCGCTTTACTGCACCAGGTTACTAAACTATCTTGGGATTCAGTTTCGTCATAAAAATTTAGTTAAGCTACCTTTAGTCTTTTACCTATTATGTCTACGACAGGATCTTAGTCATTGAGTTTGGTCTACTGGATAATCTGTCTTAATATTTGAGTTTTGTGCTGTTCTGATGGTTTTGTTTGCAACTGGTTGCATTTGGACTGAAGAGAATTTAGATATCTGACAGTCATGCCTTGTATTTTGTGATTCGATTCCTATGTTTTATGTTTACGGCTGTCTTCCAGGCACAACAGGGATTGTGGATTACACAAACTATGATGACATGAAATATGCAGTGAGTTATCTGTCGATTCAAGATACTTTCCTTGTAGTTATTCAAGATTTTCTTGTATTTTTTTTAAGGCACAGATTAGTTTCTTAAAGTGAATAAGCAGCCTTTGGTTTTGCTACTTGCAGATTAGGAAACTTGATGATTCTGAGTTCCGGAATGCGTTTAGTAAAGGATTTGTCCGTGTACGATTCTAACTTGCTCTTTTTAATATTTGGTTCCTACAAGTTATATTGTATAGCTTCTTGTTTAGCATTGAACTCTACCTGTAGGTAAGGGAATATAAATCAAGCCGAAGTCGGAGCCCGAGCAATTCTAGGAGCCCCAGTCGTAGCGGTTCTTACTCAAGAGGAAGGAGCTATAGTCGCAGCAGGAGTAGGAGCAGGAGGTTGGATTGTGTCGTTTTGGAATTTTTGTTTCTTTCAGCATGGAGTTTTTTTTTTTTTTTTTGGTTTGTTTATTTCTAATTTGGTGGATTGTCATTCAGCAAGTTTCCGAAGGCCAAATCTTCCCGGCGGTCACCTGTTAGATCTCCTTCAAGATCCGCTTCTCCTCGGTCTGGATCAAAGCCGCGTTCACTGTCGAGGTATAGTTTCCTCCTTAGATTTTTAGCTTGATCACAGAGATCTTCGGAGATTATAATCCATGCTTACACATCTTTTCCGGGACTGCTGCTAGTGGACTAATGTCGTTTGTTGTCTCATTGATATAAATTTCAGTCCTTCATGTCTTCTGAAAATAAAAATCTATTTCGTTTCATTTTACTTATTTCCTAAGGTAATCCGTTTTATAAATGGAAGGAAAATAACAGCGGAAAAAAAGAGAGCAGTCTGCACGAATGTCAGGAGGAATTGTTTATGCTGAACAAGTGTATGACAGTATTGGCAATGTGGACTTTTTTTGTCTTAACAAGTGTTTTATTTATTCAGTAATCTTCACAGTTTAAATCAAATACTAGATGTATGATATGTGTCATGCATTATTTTTCGGAAGGCAGTCACATGCTGTTTTGTGTTCTGCGTCGTCTTGTAAGTTGTGGTTCTACGAGTGGAGAAATCTATCTCATGCTTAGGAAATAAAAGAGGTTGGAAGAATCTACATACGATACACTACTTTAAGTACTGCCATGTAGATTGTTCCTTACTCTTCCACAATACTAGGATAGTTGCTTCATCAAACTTCCAACTAAAAGTGCTGGTCGCATACTATCATTGCTTTTCGGGAAAAAATAAAAGAAATGCTATCGCTGCTTCACTTCGTTGTTGGTAGCAGATTTGGCTTTAACAACATATATCAAACTGTCATACGCAATTCCAGACTGTCCAACTATCATTAATTCATCGATTCAATAAAAAAAAAAACATCAATAATTCCATTTTGTCCATTTATATAAATGAAATTACGTTGTTTATGTTCTTAGATATGGATTATGCGGCGATCTGGGGATTGCATATTAGGATCTTTGTGGGATATGGTTCAAATCCAAATGCAACTATTTTGGTTGTTGAGGTATGATGTTCTCCAGATGGGCGACTTTAGAAACCTTCATGGTGCATCAATTCTAATACATTAAGATCGTAAATGTCCATGGTTTGCTAGATTGGGAACAATGAAGATCATGGATTGCGACAGTAAAGCTGGATTAGGAAACTAAGTGCGATTGGAATTTGGGAACCAACATCGTATGCAGTAGAAACAATATTACTATCAATTGTTTTTTCCACGGTATCTGGATTCTTTAATGGTCTTGGGGCTCTTGGCATCCTGTTGGCTGGTGTCTTGCTCTAAGGTTTGTTTTTGTTTTTTTTTAACCTTCATTGAGGGATATGAGATAGTATTTATATTTCTCTGTTGTGCTGCTAAAGTATTTTGTTGGCTTCCTTTTATCTGTTTTCATTGTGGTAACTATGACGTGGAAGAGGCATCAAGGCTCTTGGATCACGGTTGTTACAAGGAACTTGTGGATTAAATTTGCGTTGTTTCTGGAACTTTTGCAGATCTCCATCAAGATCAAAATCTCCCGTGCCGTCTGTAAGTGAAACCTCACATTGTTTTGAGTAATGTTCTGAATTTTTTGGTGCAAATTTTAAATTTATTTGTTTGAAACTAGGAGGGACTTGTAATTGGTTCTGCTTACTGCCCTCATTTTTGTCTTGATCTTTGAAGTTAATGTCACGAAGTTGGACCTTCTATATCTAAGTACTAACAAATATCTTAAGGAGCGTTTTCCTGTTGAACACCTTCTTGTGTTCCACTGGAAGATAGACTACATGTAGTTGCAACCTTGTTTTGAATAAGTGTGCTATTCCGTGCTTTGTATTGCCTTTTATTTTGGATTTCATTGTATATAGCGCAAGAAACCTACCAGTAAAAGTCCGACAAAGCACAGTTCTAGCCGGAGCAGGAGCAGGAGTAAGAGTGTATCCAGGTCCCATTCTTTTGCATATTGGTGTTGTCATCTTTTCATCTGGTTTATTTTTGTTAAGTTTGAATATGTCAATCAAAGTTCTGATTACATGCGTGTTTAACAGGTAGTTGGGTTGCAGTTGAATCTGTTTACTCCTAATGCTGTGAACGAGGGAATGGTTCTTTACCCGATTATTTGTGTTGGGTGGTTAACAGTGGATTCACTATTGCAATCAAATAATTAAACTGGAGTTTGGATGGATTTTGAGTACTGATTGTGTGTTGTTATTTTGGACTGACTTCTGAAATGCTTTTGTGGATCTAGAACTCAGTATTTACCAAATTTACCTCTTGTACTACTTGTGAGTTTTGAGCTTTGCCATATATTGCAAAAGCCTTTGGGACTTTGGCTTAATGGTGCTGCTTTTCCAAAGACATCCGAGGTTTTGGATATTGATGTGTTTCATTTTTCAACGAACGGGGAACTTGGATTCTTGAACTTTGAAATGTTATTTTCATGTTAATTGGCAATACTACATGATGTAATGGACCAGTTCTGGGTGATATCAATGGCCGATTCTCAGTGGCGTGAAGAAGATGAAGTTCGCCTCACTGGGATTGCCCTTAATGTTGTTACCTGTTTTCCAGTATTGATCGGAAAACATTATGTTTGGGCACAACCGAATAAGGTAGGCTTTGAAGCATGATGTGGTGGTGGTTTATTTGGTACACAATTGTCATATGTGGTGTACAAAAACAAAGGGGTGATGGTTTGGGTGAAAGCAACTGCTTTCTGATGGCAGCAGTCATCTTTAGCAAATCCAAACTGGTTTTGGTGCAAGAATTTTCCTTTAGTACTTTTTGAGTCCTACTATACGTACTGACCAAATCCCCACTGAAACTGTACCGACGGGCGCGCTGGGCTGTCTCCGGCCACCGGATAGCCGATCCGAGCTGTCCAAAAATTCTATAAAAAAAAACTGAGGGGGCCTACGCGGGAATCAACGGCATCCGATGTGTGTAGGGTGCTTAGATCCATACACACATCAGATGACGTTGATTTATGCGTGGGCGCCCTCGGTTTTTTTTTAATCCCTATACACATCGGATGCCGTTGATTCCCGCATGGGTCCCTCAGTTTTTTTTATAGACACGCCCAGCGATACGATTTCGGTGGGGATTTGGTCGGTACATATAGGTTTTCTGGTACTTTTTAGATTCACCAGATGTTTGATGGGTATCAATTCAAATGAAAGCCTCATCTCTACATCACCATCTCACTTTTTTTTGATAATACATCACCATCTCATTGGCTACTGCGTTTTTGTTGGTCTGAACCTTTCTCTTCTTGTAGCTCTTCAATATTTAGATGTGCATAAAACAAGCGACTTTCAGGGAGAGTTAGTTTGACCTAAGAGTCTGGCATTGTTTGTAACATGCTACCAATTGTCGATTAAGAACCATAAGGTATGATGCCCAAAATCCAAGGGGTTGGCCAAGTGGTCTTATATTCCCCGGTACTATTTTGTATACTTTCTCTATAGTGGGCCAAAATAACCTGGGTTCAGAAGGTTCAAAAGGTTTGAATAAGAGACGAGGGGTAACCCACTGTTCAACTGTCTCAGTTCGTCTGTGGTGACATTTCGTTAGACTTTCTTGTATTGTTCGGCCGAGCGTTAGCGTTCCCATAACGTCGTCACCAAGCGATTATCAACCTTTTGTGTCTCCATTAGGTTTACATTCGATGAGACCTTTAATCGTTCGGATGTGGAGGTCTTCGTTCGGGAGGCTTGTTGTTCGGAAACCGCCAAACTCAACAGACAATACGCTCGTCTACGGTCATTCAACGGTCTTCTATGTCAGTGTGAAGTGACCTCTATGCCCCGAAGTGATGTTTCTGCCCGATGTGACATCTCTGACATTGACTAATGCGACTCTGTAATCCTCGAAGGGCGGCGTTCATTAAATGACTCTGACACATGATGTCATCCGAACAGTATGACGCACGTGGAGGGAGCAATAAGCTTGTCTGATACTCCAGAGTCTTGCCTATAAATAGAGGACCACTCCTCCAGGTTTGAGGATATCTCTCTTCTCTCTCTTTCACCTACTGACTAGGTCGTCGGAGCTTCTTCCCGGAAGCACAACCCCCTTCGGTTTTCAGGTACCTAGCTCATGCCATTACCAAACGTCACGTATTGTTAATTTCATGTCAATACGCTTGCTATGAATACAATGGGTGAAAATGCGTGTCCTTATCTGTGGAGGGACAAAGGAGATAAGAAGCACGTGAAATGCCAACAACTCCAATGGTTCACGTAACGTAAGTAAATGATGCTTTAGACTTTATAAGGGTTGGTTCTCAACTTCTCATTTATGTGGTCTAGGTTCGTTCTCGAGGAATCCTCTTTTATTTTGCTATGTGACAACGAAATGTCCTTGTTTTAGGGCCCCCAGTTTTCACTGTTAATTCAATCCCTCTACACTCCTCCCCAAGAATGGAAAATGGGTTCTGGATTGTCTGTTTCCCATTATTAGAATACTACAGTATCTCATCTCTTTGAGTAGAGTCCACTTGCCCCAATAATTGTAAGGGTATGTTGCTATTTTCATACAGCATTGTTTGATTTCGGACTATAATAATCAGGCTTAAAGCTTGGCAACATAGTTTAACCATTTTTGAAAGGTTTTTAAGGGTGTTTCTTGCGTTTCTGTACGATGTTTTGATAGAGTCAACTTTTCAAAAAAGGATTTCAATATATAAATGCAACACGTGAAACCAGAGCAGTATGTATGTTTTTGGAATTCAATTATGGAAAGATATGAACACATGAGATAAAAAAAAGAAATACTCCTATATGAACACATAAAGTACAAAGAAATCCATGCATTGTTTATGATAAATCAAGAATGCGTGTCAGTTAACGCGCACATCGATTAATTATGGGGACCAATCCCACCGTCTACTAGCAGGAGTTCCAATTAAAGCAATAGCGAAGCTCCGTATGGACTGGTCCCAAAGGGTTTGCTACATGAGAGGTTTTGAACTCCAGATATTAGAAGAGAACAAACTATTGTCTCAGGTTTTGACCGCCAGGTCAACTTCTTGAAACCTATGCATTACTAAATCTAAGCTACATACTATGTTTAATGAACAGTACCAATTAACACGCATACAAAATAAACAAACATAGATTCAGATACACATGTATCAAAACTGTCAAACGTTCCACGATATATTGAATTTAGGTACATGGATGAAACAGAATGCCTCAAACGTTTACCCATGTGTAATTTTGTTTCTAATGTAGCAGCCAGTACTATCTCCAATTTGTTGGGAATTAATAATGTACTCACGGCGAATTTCCAGATATAACAGTGTAATATCCCATTACTTGGGGGAGGTGAGTACTTTTTCCTCTCTTTTTTTAAAAGGAGAAGTGAGTACTTATTCCACAATGGTTGGGACCCAAAGTTTTACTTTATATACAGTATTTAACAATCACTTAGGCTACATGTGACCTTCTTAAGCAGTACTAGTATCTATTCTAATATATTAAGGGGGAGCACCCTTTGGTGAGGACACCTTTTTGAGGTTGGCTCACATTTTGCCCTTTCAAAAATACCCCACAAAAAAAAAAAAGATTTACGGTTAAATAAACTTCTGCACCTAATGACAAAATGGGCAGAAAAGTAAAACACTACACACACACAATGCCCCACGTTCAAACTTCTGGCAGTTACACAACTCCTCACTAGTTATCTGCAGCCTTCTTTTTTGTGAATTCCTGAAATTCCATGGCTGCAAAAAGGTTCATCCATCCATCCACTTCATTCAACTCCTAGAGGTAATCTATGGAAGGAATATTTTGTTCTCTTTCACGGACGAAGTGGACAAAAACCAAATTGCTTCGGTTGGATGCTCAAATCCCATGCATTCATTCCGTCCAACCATTTTCTTCCTAAATCATCAGTAAGTTCTACTCAGGATAAAACGGCTAAAATCACAGTAATCGGAACAATGCCGAAGGCTACCTTGGCGAACTCAACTTGAATCTGCCTCTCTCTCACTCGAAGAACAATATCAGAGTATAGCTATATGGAATTCGGAAAAACTGATGAAGAACACAGAAAGATGATAGCCCAATTTATACACCACAAGAGAGACCTTTGGAGTGCTCCAGCAATGAAACAACTCATCAATTCATGGAAAATCAAGTGGATTTTCATGTCCCAATTTTCTTTCTTTCATTCTTTTCTGTTTTTTCATCCAACCAACCTTGGTTGGATGTCCCTTCCTCTTTCTTGATATACCCTAACGAGTTCTTCTACTATAAAATTTCTTTTGCCGATAACCAGAACATGGAAAACCCAATAACTTACGGGATCTTGCACCACATTCAATGAATCTGAAAACACATCCATATTCGATAAACATAAGATACATTTTGATTGTCTGAAGAGACCCTCGGGATGTCCAACTTCAGCGTTTGTCAATTATCTGTATTCTTTTTTGGTACTAATAAATAAAGAATTACACCAATCACCAAGCATTAGAGGAGATTAATAAAAAAAAAAAAGAGGGAAAAATAAAGTCAGGTCCGCATACCACAATACACATATTCAGGTGAAACCATCAATGGTTCTATGCAAGTGGATCACATGTGAAATGACGCACTCATTCACATCTACTAGTACAACATCTGATGACTCCAGGGCACATGTAGAGTCAGGGGTGTTCCAATTTTCTTTTTTTTTTAAAAAGTATTTTTTCTTCAATTTTCAAACTCAAATATAATGAAAATGAAAAATAATTTTTTAATTTATTTTGCACCGTATAAAATTGAGATCTATCAAACAAGATCTATATCGGTAGGAAAATTATTTGCGTAAACACATGATTTTTAGACTTGAAATTACCTTCATTTTCTTAAAAGTTCTTTTTTGAGAAACCGAAACGGCACCTCAGTATTTGAATCGGTGTACTTCCTTCCGTATATGTGCTCAACAATTTTAAAATCAGAAAGGGTCGTATTTTTTTGTATGATTAAAGTAAACAAACCAGTTGTGTGATTCCAAGGCTGCAGGCAGCAGCCAACAGATTAAAAGCCCGTTGTGTGATTCTCAATCCCAATTCTTCCCAACCACCCCCAACCCCAAGGCTTGCAATAGGCCTCCAACTCTCTATTTCCCCACACAATCTCTCTCTCTCTCTCTCTCTCTCTCTCTCTCTCTTTCTCTAACCCTCGCCACGAAATGGCCGCCGACACACCGTTCGCAAACCTCTCCGACGACGTCGTCCTCAACATCTTCGGCAAGCTCGAAGACGACCCCCGTAACTGGGCCCGCCTCGCCTGCGTCTCCACAAAATTCTCCTCCCTCATCCGCCACACCTGCTGCAAGAACAAGTGCTCCCAAACCATCCCCTCCGTCGTCTCCGATCTCCTCCCCGCGGCACCCTCCCCCTTCGCCGCAGCCCCTCCCGGCGGCTGGGCCTCCCTCCACAAGCTCGCCGTCTGCTGCCCCGGCCTCCTCCACGCCGGCATCCTCCTCGAGAACTCCGACTTCGGCCTCGAACGCGAGCTCGGCCCCGACGAGAATTACCACGTCAGCCCCAGATTGTTCACCCATACGACGCCGTCTACCAGCCAAGCCGACGGTAATAATAATGATTCTGAGTCGGTACCTATTTCTAGTTCTGATCGTTCTTGGACCTTATTTGACGATCTGTATTACGACACCGTTTACGACACCTCTGAATCCCATGGACAAACCGAGATTAACGTAGAACAACACAAAAATGTCAAAACGGGTGGTTGTTCTATTAGGAGGGGTTGTGAGAGCCAATTTCCTGTTTTTAAGAGAAGGAAAATATGCAGATCACTTAGGTCACATTTAGCGTCAGGGATTTGGAACCTGAGCCGGGAGCAGGGGAACAAGTTGCTGGCGAGCAGGTTCAGAGGGGACTGTTTGTACATCTGTGATTGGCCCGGTTGTGTGCACACGGAAGAGAAGCGGAATTACATGCTTTTCAGGGGGGTTTTCAAGAACTTCAAGAAGTCTAGGGTTTGGAGGACGATAAACGACGGGAACCGGAGCAAGGTCGATTTGAATTGCGCGTTTTGCTCGTGCAATCAGACTTGGGACTTGCACTCGGCGTTTTGTTTGAGGAGGGTGTTCGGGTACCACGACGATGGGGATCCGGTTGTTCGAGCTTATGTGTGTGAGAATGGGCATGTCTCGGGGGCATGGACGGATTGGCCTTTATACACGTAAATTGGCTATTCATTATCTATAGTATTGGCTAGATTTGGATTGTTCTAAAGATTTGTTGCCGGATGTGTTGTTGTACTTGATCTTCTCTTTATGGGCTTGTTGTTTCGTTAATGTTACTATTGGTATTGTTTCTATCTTTCAATTGTTTGTCTTAGCGAATTTGCTTTGAACTTCAACAGAGAATGGTGTGTTTTGAATTTTCCTATTGCCTTGATGCTCTTATTTTCGTGGAAGATTTGTTTTTTTTCTTGGGTTGGTGACGTTATGTTGAAGCCGGTGATGCTGCTTGAGAATGGGGAAGAGGCTAGATTAGTGGGCTGATGATGTTGATTGTGTTACTGCCATGTTTGTGTCATAATCCATGTTTGCTCAGTAATTCATCAAAATTTTGCTTGATTCATAATTGTTGATAGCTACTGCTTCCTAACAATTGCTGCATTTTTGTGGTAAATTCAGAGCAATTGCAGCGTTTGTTCGTTCTTTACTTTTGCTGTCATTGAGGTGGAACGAAATTATGACTTGAGCCCCAAAAGTATGTGGCTATAGTTTTAAATTTTGCATGTGGAAGTGAATGTTTTAGGATCTAAGTTTCCTTTGCAGATTTGGAAGAGATTTAGGATCTTTCTCTAGATATGGTTAACAGTTGACATCTTAGAAGAATGTTCCGCGTGGTTTCAGTTGCAACTTTTGCATGTGGTTTTACAGTGAATAGAACGTTTGAGAATCTAAATTTTCTCTGCAGATATCAAAGAGATTTAGGATCTCTTTATGGATTTGGTTAGCCTTGACATCTTAATACCATCTTTCCATAAAGGTGTTTAGGTTCGTTTTGAGGATTTCTTTCCAGATGCAAAGTTTAGATTTGGACAACTTTTGGAACATGAGAATTTTTTTCTTTATTTGTTTCTTGTTTTTTTGGTTACTTGGACCAGTTTAGATATTCTTGGTGGGTGAACATCTTTTGGCATTCAGGTTTTGATGGATATACCAACGCATTCTAACAGCTCTTACCAATTTCTTCACGGACACTCTGCATAAGGATTGCAGCATTGGGAGAACAATAGCAACATATTTGCATGTAACTATCAGTTCAGAATCTCAGATATTGGAAAGAAATTGCTTTTCTTGAAATGCACGGTTTCTGGGCTCCTATGTGAATTAGAGGCCAAAATCTGTGGTGCTTATTTGTGTTTTTGTATGGCATGGATTTAGTTTATGGCATTGACACAGGTAAACCCCAGTTTAATTCAGCTTCATATGCCTTTCTTTCTGAAAACTTGCAAGTTGCAACAGCTTGTTCTCCCCACAACCCCCTACTTTAGATGGTTGAATTTTTGTTCTCTATTCCTGGCTAGAGTCTTTCTGGAAGGCAAGACAAAAGGAGCAAGGGACATAAACTTGTTGATGAAGTATGTTAACTGCTCATTGCTCCTAGGTTCTTTGAATGTCATAATATATTGGATGATGATCTTGTTTTTGAACAGCATATTGGATGATGATCTTGGCTTTCAGTACTCTGTTGTTTCTTCTTTCAATTGGGTGCCGTGGAATGAATGGCACAAATGCTAGCTGGTATTTCCCATGGTTGCTTTATACACAAATTGCTGCATGTTTTCCTGTATCTGCAAAATCAGCAGCCTAAAACTAATCTGCTTGCTTCAAAAAGTCGTCAAATCTCTGTCTGCGCTGGAATTCCATTCCCGTGGAGTTCCAATTCAACTGAACTGAGCTAGTTCTGGACTCTCAAAAGCATTTTTTTTTTTTTATGGTTAAGAATGCCTTCAATCGGATGTTTGGGGGAGCCTGATTTGTTGAGCCTTAGCTAGAAGTTCTCGTCCATTGTCCTACATTACGAGTACGAGCTGGGCCAGGGACGGTTAATGCACTGTTCAAAGTTGGCTCCAAAAGTTCCGAGAAGTTGCATAATGCTCACCAACTTCGTATCTTCTGATTTCGTTGTTTCTCCCATGAAGAATATGCCGGTGAGTGCACATCACACTATTTGCACGCTAAACACCATCCAACTTAGATTCAGAACATTTGGATGATTACATAGACAACTTCTTCAAGTGATTTGATGCTATGCTTGGATCAGAAGGAAAATGTTAAAGACAAGGGACGTCATTAAGGTTGAAAAAGTGTAATGAAATATGTAAAAAAAATGTATATAATGTGAAAATGTATTGAAAAGTGTATTGGAGTGTGTGTTTTTGTCATTTTCTTTAGTTTATCGTGTACTGTAGATAGAAAGACCCAAGAAGTAAAAGAATATGTTTTACTTGTTCGGCCTAGGCAAATCAAAAGCGTTACATTCTTGAGGGTGGGTGGAGTACCAAGATTTGCGACCAACTGAAGCTCGTTCTCTACGCCCACTCTGAATAGCTAGATATTTTAGCCCTACCTAGATATTGTGTGAATAGCTAGATATTTAGCCCTAGCTAGATATTTTAGCCCAGTGTTACAAATCTCTTTCAGAGTCAAAAGGCAAGGATTAGTTCTTTGGCTCGTGTAAACAATCAGACCACAAAGAGCCCTTCGGGTTTTGTCCCCATAAGAATAAATGAATGGATGAAAACAGACAAGGCGGGAATGGGTTCTTCAAAGGATAGGTAATATTCCATTTATAGCTACTGGAGTACTAGCTTTGTAGCTGAACCAAATAGAAAGAGGACAATATGGTTTCTCTCTCCTCTTTCCCTGTAGTATCTCTTTTGATCATATACTTAGCAGCCCCAGGGGCAGTATTAGTCTTCTGCGCTGAGGATTTCAGCAGACATGACTTCCCGCCTGACTTTGTTTTTGGCTCTGGGACCTCTGCCTACCAGGTATATATGCTTTCCTTACTTGATTTTCGTCCCTTTTTCATTCGCAAGACGTCAAACCGTGTGCATGTCTCGAAGTAGTAGCCGTGCCCAATGTTGTCAAAACTGAATACACTATTGTGTATGCAAAATACAAAATCTGTGGCATGTTTTAAAAGAAAACTCTAATGATACAAAATTTCACTGTCTTCAACAGTATAACATGGTTGTATAACAGGGTCGTATGAGTATCCCAAGAATATTTACTTAAATGTAAGAGATGCTTATGTATCTGTTTTACATCTAAACCTACTTAATCATAAGATACAGCAGTGTATTGTATGCGTTGACCGTGTCGTTACCATATCAAAATTATTAACTAAAAATAGAACTATTACAACTTCTCCGTAGAATAGCAGTAGAAGTCCGAATATCGTTCCACAGGGACAAGAATACGTTATTGAATCGGTTTCAACTAGTTTCTAATTCAATTCGAGAATGGAATTCAAGTTCTGGTTTTGAATCTAAAACTAAGAAAACAAAAGAATCACGGTTTTGTAAAACAAGTGGAAAAAGTTCTAGGGCATTGAATCCGGTTTCCCTCTCATAGCTTGACTTTGGTTGGTTAAGAACTATCCATTCAAATCATTTCAAGATATTCATGAATAGCCGATTGGCATAGGCTATCTTCGCGTACTGCCGTATCTAAGTAGTAAGTATGGTTCGTCTAAGAGCTCGTCTTGTCGTATAAAGCATAACCTGTCTCAACCAACTCCGCAAATCAATAACAAACCATGTATGCAAGTGTTTGATATCTAGAATCCAAACACAAGAGATTAATGGAAAACATTCAAACTTTTCAATAGAAATGAAAATATACTAGGCATACAACACAAGATTTGAATGAATAAACCTTGAAGTACAAGCAAAACTCAAACTACTTGGAACAAACCTTCATCTAACCCTAGAACAGGAGTCTAGCTGCCCATAGGAGGAGAGGACTTCAAAGTTGCTAGGATGTGAACTCATGCTTCCTTGAAGTCTCCTCCCTTTCTTCTTCTTTCATGCTCTTTCTCCTTTGCTAGCCTTGAAGCAAGCCTAAACTAGTTCCAAGGCAAAAGTATGATCACCTAAGAGGGGCCTTAGGGCTTATAAATAGCTCCAAGCCGAAGTTGGCCTTTCAAAGTTCAAAAAGTCAAAGAAAACAGCTTAAGTCGGCTACATCCGTCTGGACACACGCGAGAATCCATCTGGAGACATGCTCTGCTCGTATGGCTTAGACAGACTTTCTGAAACCTTGTTTTCTACTTGTTTGGACGGATTGGAAGCTTGTCTATACGGATTGTGACTTGATTCTCGCATCTTCACTCCCATCTTGCCTCCAAGCCTTGGTCCATTGCTCTTAGCTTCCATCCATATGTTCTAACCTTTGCTGTTTAACTCCAAATCCATCACAATAGGCCTTCAACACCTGAAACGGAAATAACATGTATAAATCTCCAAGTAGCGTAATCATGGACTTAACGATAAGGTATGTATCGATTTTACTTCTAAACATATTGTATTTCGTGAGGTTTTGACAACACCGGTCTTGTCTTCATCTAGAAGTATTGGCCTCTTTGGGGAACCATACGAATTGGCCTCATGGATTTGTCTTTTGTTTTGTGAGATGGCTCCTCCAAGTTGAAATTTTGGCGCCCTGTATTATGTATCCATTTTGGACATTTTCGTCATCTGTTGTAGAATGCCAACATCACAGCACTAGCCCCATGCTAGCATTAGGCATGAGAATCAGTTAGCCAAGCACATTTGCCGTGTGGGCATGCCCAGCTGCATGCTTTCAACAATCTGTTGACAAGCATTGCAATGTGCTGCGAGCATGAGCAGCCCTGGCTCTGACGTAGATCTTGAAAATCAAGCGGTGTTATAAACTTGTGCCATGGCTCAAATCTGTAGTCAAAACTGTCAGACAAAAAATGCAAAAAGGAGAGGAAATAAAATTACTGTAAACAAAGCAATGTAAAACGATTCCAACTAGTGGTCAGAATTTCTTTCGAATATGGCCTTGAATTGATTTGAGGTTTGAGTAAGACTCATTTTCATTTATAACGCATGCCTAGCTCCTACACGGGTATATCTTTGGGACTCCAAGTCCAGAAGGCGCCTCTGAATTACTTGCTCAGTCCAAACATGTGTACATCCACTGTTGTCAAAGTTGAATGTACAAAAGAATGGCAGAAAGAAAATAAGATTTTGATGAGATTGTCTGTTTTTGTGGAAATAAAAGGTTGAGGGAGCGGCATTTGAAGATGGAAGGACTCCAAGCATTTGGGACACCTTTGCTCATGATGGTCGGGTCCTTTTCCTTCCTTTCTTTCCTTCTGATAGTGATAGAAGATTTAAAATCACCACTCTTGTCTATGCATTCTCACATAGAATTTCTATGGTAGTAAAAGAAATCAAGATTTGGAAAGTGTACATTGACACTTTGGCCTCTTTATTTTGTCAAGGTTCTTTCACTACCATTACCTTAGACCATCTCAATCTGTTTGTCATGCATCCTTTTAATTGAAACAGTTTCATTGGAAGATCAACAACTGCTAGTATTTTGCTAAGACAAATGTACAATTTCTTAGTAATTCTCTTGAAAAACTACAATCGTTCCAACTCAAACTTCAGGGAATGCGTATGGAGACACCGGAGACATAGCATGTGATGGATACCACAAGTACAAGGTGTTTTTTTTTTTTTTTTGCATTAATGCTTTGAATTGCTCTCTCTCTCTCTCTCTCGCTCGCTCTCGCTCTCTCTCTGATGTGAAGGTAGTTAATCTATTGCAGGAAGACATACATCTGATGGTGGAAACAGGACTGGAGGCCTATAGATTCTCCATATCATGGTCAAGGCTTATCCCTAGTAAGAACACCAAACTTTATCTCAGGTTAACTGAATAAGCAGTCAGCAAATTCTTGTTTGCTTATTATGCTTGTGCATATATTTTCTTAACCAGATGGAAGAGGACCAGTGAACCCAAAGGGTTTGGAATACTACAACAACTTCATCAATGAACTAATCAGACATGGTCAGCCGTATTTGTTCGTAAACATTTTCGCTAATGTTTGCTTAGCGTTTGAATGTTCTAATTAATAGAGGAAATAACACAGCATCTATTTTTTCTGTCCTTTAATAAGGAAAAAAAAAGTAATTTCATACAGTAACCAAACAACACCTCAAAACTCTTTAAGCTCTCCCACTATGTTACATGTAGTCGGGTGCGTGTCAAAGCCTCCTGCCTTCTGAAACTTGAATCTTAGGATGCTTGGATTTGTGTCCAAATGTTGGGTATAGGCTTGGACATGTCCTACACCCTTAATCTTGTCATATCCATCGGACATAGTGCTTTTGGGTGCATAGAAGAGTCCATGTATCACTGCTTTCTGGCTCTGTTTCTCTCCCACTGATCTATGTTGCAATATATATCAAACAGGAATCCAACCACATGTTACACTGGTGCACTTTGATCTACCACAGGCTCTTGAAGATGAATACGGAGGATGGATTAGTCGAAAAGTTGTGTATGATGCTGAACTTGCATTCTCTTCTTTATCACTTTACGCTATTCAAACAACCTATATGCAATTTTTGATGTAACGAAAATCGCCTATTTGTTGTGGGTGCAGGAAAGATTTCACAGCATATGCTGATGTGTGCTTCAGACAATTTGGCGATAGGATTTCGTATTGGAGTACCGTTAATGAGGCCAACGTATTTGTTTTGGGAGGTTATGATGTGGGATTTACACCCCCAACGCGATGCTCTCCCCCGTTTGGAATAACGAATTGTTCTAAAGGCAACTCCTCGTCTGAGCCATACATTGCTGCTCATAATATCTTGCTGGCTCATGCATCAGCTGCAAGTTTGTACAAGAACAAGTACCAGGTATTACAAGAGATTTTTGTTGGAACATAAGTATAGCTATTGTTCTTTATATTTCTCAAGGAAACAAAATTCCTCTCCTTTAATTGTGGTGGCAATGAGGGAAAAAATGACCGTAATTGTTTGGGGAGATGTTATGTTACAGGGCAGGCAAAAAGGATTCATAGGAATAAATATCTTTGCTTTTTGGTTTGTCCCTTACACTAATGCAACAGAGGATGTTGTAGCAACGCAACGAGCCAAAGACTTTATGATTGGGTGGTGAGTCGCAAACAACAAAGTGATTTATGCATCTTGAATTAATGTATGTTCACATATGGAAGCCTCTGTTTGGTTGCTGTTTCAGAATCATAACATTTTCATGAAACTCGTTTGCTTAATAAAATCCAAAACTTGTTTTAAGAAATTATTTTGAAGAAAAAGAAACCAGTTTTTAAGGAGAAACCAAACAGATGTTTTCAAATTCTCGGGGAAAAAAGTTTTTTAATAAAGTAAGTAACAATTTGTCTCAAATGATAACTCCCCTGAATGTTAAAAATGTTATTGATCACTCTTTGTCAATGGTTGCTGCAGGTTTGTCAATCCCCTTGTATTTGGAGACTATCCTGACATAGTGAAGAAGAATGCAGGCACTAGAATTCCAGCCTTCAGCAACCTTGAATCCAAACAAGTCAAAGGTTCATTTGACTTCATAGGTGTTAACCATTACTTCACAGGTCACATCAAGGACAATTCAAACAAACTGAAAATGGACAACAGGGACTTCAATGCAGATATGGCGGCCGATATGATATGTATGTAGTATTGTACTTGCCAAACTTGATTAAGACTACGAATGAGCTTGATTTAATTCTTGCTTCAATCAATGTTTTGTGATTTACATATGAAGATTTTGTGTCCACGCAGTAATGTCTTGATGGATCTTTTTTATTGTTGCAGTTGTGCATGATGATACACCACCAGATCAGGTGAGGAACGGAGGAAATTCATGAAGCTGTTTTTAAAGTTCTCATGATTATTCATTCTACTGATCAGTTTTTTTTGACTCAGTTACCCATCACATTCTCGGGTCTGGCTGAAGTGTTGGAGTATTTCAAGCAAGTTTATGGCAACCCTCCTATTTACATCCATGAAAACGGTACCTCTCTCTTTCCCTTCCTCTCCACGTCTCATTTAAACATGTGATATAGTAAATGTTAGCTACTGATATCCCATTGACCAAAGTTTGAGGAATTCGGTGAACTAATGGGTACGAAAGAGATAATTCTATGGAGGGCTATGAAACATCATCATGATTCTCTTTCACTCTTATAACATTTCACTGTTTCCTGTTTTCATTTACAGTTAACATTTGACTCTTGTACCTTTATTAAGAACTTCTTTACTAGCTTCTTTTGTGACAGTGTATGATCATGTAGTTATTGAGACTCCTCCCACTTGTTTTGATAGGTCTACAAACACTACATAATTCAACATTGGATGACATGCCAAGGGTGAAGTATTTGGGTGGTTTCATCGGGAGTTTGCTTGATGCTTTGAGGTATGTCTATTTTAAAATCAAGTTCATCCGTGTAGATAAAAGCCCATATATAGCAGCCAATAGGTCTTTTTCTTCCCGGGATTTTGGGTTAAATTATGTTTTGGCTGATAGAATCTGATGCATGGAACTACAAATGAAGAAAACCTGAACACATAAATAACAACGTATGACTTATGCATAAACCCTTCTGTAAGGAAATATCATAGTTAAAGAGAAGAGGATAGGAATTTGAATTACCACCACTATCAAAGGTTTTTCATCTTCGTTGTTTTGCCCTAATGTTTTCATTCTTTAAATTTGTGATATCATTGAAGGAATGGATCAAATGCAAGAGGGTATTTCACATGGTCCTTCTTAGATGTATTTGAGTTATCGGCTGGCTACAATTCAGCCTTTGGCTTGTACTATGTGGATATGGATGACAAGGATTTGAAAAGATACCCTAAACTCTCCGCGCATTGGTACTCCAAGTTCTTGAAGGGAAGGGCAATCAGTCCGGATGCCGTACTTGAAGTTGAGACTATTTCCTCTATTTCTCAAACTCACTCTTCCCAGTAGTTTGTTTTCTTTTGGCACAAACTGCATTGTTACTGTTTTCAACTGAATGTCTGTAATGTGTATTTGGCATGTAACACCAATGCTCTATTTCTAATGGTTGGGAGAGAGTCCCAAACTGTTAGAATTTATGTTTATTCGCTCTCAACGTTAGCTTCCTTATGTTTTATTTTTTATTTTTTATATCCAATATCACAATAGTTTTGTGAACATGAAGACATCTCGCGTTCAACTCATGTTAGTTTTTACGAGAGTGGCCGTTTTCCCGTATCTGCAGGATCAGCAATATATGACTAATCTGCTTGCTTCAACACGTTTTCAAATCTCTTTCTGCTGCGGAATTCCATTTCTATGGAGTTGATCCAGTTCAACTGAGCTGAGATAGTTCTGGACTCACAAAGCGTTTTTGATGGTTGAGACTACCCCCTTTGAAATTGTATGTTTGGGGGAGCCTAATTCTGTTGAGCCTAACAGTTCTTGTTCATTATCCCACATTACAAACATTCAGTACAAGCTGGGGCCAGGGATGATTTCTGCACTAAACAAAACGGAGGGTTTGCCCGGTCGTTTAACTTCAAGGCCCCGGTCATCCGGTTATAAAAAAAAAAGTTTGCTCCAAAAATTCCATAATGCTAACGAACTTTCTGTCTTTTGATTTGGTTGTTTCTCCCATGAATAAGAATATGCTGTGAGAGAATGAACGTCACGCCAAACACCATCCAACTTAGGTTAGTACATTTTGATGATAACATAGACAACCTCTTTATGAGAGTTTATGCTATGTTTGGATCGAAAAAGAAAAGGGAAAAGGACGAGCAAATTGAAAATGAAGTCAAGAACACGTGGTTTCACTTGTTTGGCCAAGGCAAATGAAAATAATTAAGGAATTTCAAAAAAGAGATACTCTTTACTACTCCTATTTCCTTTAGGGTGTGTTTGGAACGTGTGGAAAGAAGGAGAAAATTTAAAAAATTCCCTTCTCTTATTTGGGTAAAGTTTTGTTCATGGCCGCAAATAATTACCCATGGCCGCAAAGTTTTTCGCCTGGTCGTGAAGAATTGCTCCTGGCTGCGAAGAATTGCTCTTGGCCGCATAGAATTACTCCTGGCAAGTTTTACTCCTAGCCGCAAAAAATTACTCATGGCTGCAAAGTGTCGACTACTTCGACGACAAGTGTGACGGAAAAAAATCGCCACCACCACTACGGTGAATGAGTCCGTTGAATTCGAGATTGACTCCCAACGGGAACATGGTTGTCGCTCAGTGTCGGCCCCGACATTTGGGTTGCCCTATCCCAACCTCATGCTTTACTGCCCACTCACTCATACAAAATAAAAAAAAACATAAAAGAACCCAAAAAAAATAATACAAATTTACATTGTTTTTTAGCTTGAACAACTTCAAAAAATCAACATCAAATTGACCCTAGTTATAGTGCTTTGGGATTAGGACGGTCTGATTCAAAGATAACAACCTTTCCTTTGCATTTTTTTTGAAGCAAAACTTTCAATTGAGTCATCGACTCATCGTACTTTACTAGTCCAAGAACTCGGGGCCCTTTTCGCTAATTTTTGGGTTTTTGGGCTTTTTAGTTGATATTTGTGAGAGAATGATCTGTCTCAAAAAACATAAAATTTAAAAAACCCCGAATGCCCAAATATGCTCTTAGTGGATCGGCGCCTCATTTTCATTGAGATCATAGCCAATCTCGTTAATCCCTCTTGCGAAATGGTAGTTTGTCGATAAAAACAAAAACCGTGTTAGCTCACTTGAAATATTTTAACTACGGCTTTTTTTAATCAAATATAAGAACATATGACTTTTATACAAAACTGTTGTGTTTGTTAAACCAAAAAGTTCCAACAAAGTAATTTTTTCCGTACTATTTGGATGGGAGGAAAACAAAAAGTGGTAGAACAAAAATTGTGAATTGGGGCTGTTCAAAAAAAAAAAGTGAATTGGTAGGAAAACAAAAGGAGATAGAACCCAAAAATGGAGAACTAAAATTGTGAATTGGGGCTGTTCAAAAAAAAAAGTGAATTGGAAGGAAAACAAAAGGAGATAGAACCCAAAAATGGAGAAGTAAAGAAAAGAGAAGGAATTGAACTCAACGCACCTACAACTTTCAGAAACTTTGGCAGTTGCCGTGACCACGAAACCAAGGAAAATGATTCTGCTATTCTGGGAACCTTTTTAATATTTATATCTTACGGAGTAACATTTTTTTTTTTTGGTTGCCCCAGTCTGGGGGTTGTCTAAGACCGAAGGCTTGCGGGACTTACCCCGGGGCCGGCCTTGTAATGTCGCTCTAGGCTCCACCGTCTACGTCCTTGGTGGCATCGTAAGAAACAAAACTAAAACTACAGAAGAAGAAGAGGAAAAGGAATCCTTCTTCACTAAAGAAGAATTCAAAGCATGCTTTGACTTTTGCCGCGATAAGAAGAAGAAAAAGAGGTGGAGGGTTGGAAGCTGTTGCACGCATGCGGTTAAAAAACGCGAACTTTTATTCAAATCTGAAAAACATAAAGGAAATACTGAATCTAAAATATATTGGGTACAAATTGACAGTGCTAAAGGTTTTAGTAGACGTCTGTTTCCCAAGATTTAATCGATTGAAAGCTAAGTGTGCACCACACTTGAGCTTACTTCGAACTGAAATTCTGTGCGTAGTACTCAATCAGATGAAAAACTAAAAACACAAAAAATTTACAAAAAGAGAGGTAGTGTATCACTGGAATATTTTTCTTCTATACATCTCATAAGAATGCCTATTTATAGGCAAAAAAGAACTGTAGAATTGAAACAAGAATTCAATGCTTTTTCAACAGTTGGGCAGAACTATTAAATGCAAAGCTAGCATTTATTGAGTTCCATTGACAATTGTCATGGAAGAGCTTCCAGCTCTTGTTGCAAAACTCATTATGGTTTTTGCTACTGCTAACATTTTTAGTTCGGGCAAGCAACAACAGTGTAAGCCTAAATCAAAATACTCAGGTCCAA
Organism: Rhododendron griersonianum; assembly: GCA_018127125.1. Classification (NCBI taxonomy): domain Eukaryota; kingdom Viridiplantae; phylum Streptophyta; class Magnoliopsida; order Ericales; family Ericaceae; genus Rhododendron; species Rhododendron griersonianum. The sequence goes on along the minus strand of CM030788.1, from coordinate 58,563,233 downwards.
CTATGATCGACAATTTTTCATTCAATTCTTAATGGTTTTTCATTCTTTTCTTTTGTGGATTAATCCGCTAACATAGGTGATTATAAATCCACTTGGACCCACCTCTCGAGGTGTCCGGGTCCCACTTAATTTTTGGCTCAAACTTGCCCAAAAAATTATATGAACTATACCCATTTTTCCAACAATCCCCCACATGAATGAAATTTACAGAAATCTACTCAGAAATTGACGCAGACAAAAGAGAGTACAACGGATGATTCCCGTAGATAAGAAAGTAGTTTTTGGCTTTGAACTTTCCTTTGTGACAGCCTATCGAGTTTATTGGCTGATTGCCATCCCTATGGACCGCGATTTCGTAAGGAGTGTAAAAGAAAGGTCTCTTTCTTGTAAGGAAATTTTAGTCCAATGTTACAAATATCTCTCATACTTAAATGCATGGATTAAATTCTTCGGCTCGTGTAAGATATCAGACCACACGCCGAGCAAAAAAAAAAATATATCAGACCACACAAGAGCCTTGTGGGTATTGTCCACATATGCATAAATGAACGGATGAAAACAGAGAACACGGGAAATAGGATGAGGAGAAATGCTTGGTACATTACATACTTTCACTACATGGGGTTCAAAAATATTATTTTATGAGGTCATGTGTAAAAAATCAGTTTTAACGGATATCGGTACGTATTATTTCTGGATTTATATGGGTGAAACTGTTTAACTGCGCAATTTCACCCTTACGAATCCAGAAATAATACTTATCGATATCCGTTAGAGCTGATTTTTTACAGGACCCTATAAAATAATATTTTAAAATTTATGGATATTTTTCTGTATTTTTGTAGGATTCCGAATGGCTCCACATAAGATGTAGTGTAATTATGTAGTGTACCGAGCACCTCTCATAGGATTAGTCCATATAGCTACTGATGATTGAGTGTGAGGTTGAATCTGAACTGAGGAGGAAGAGGAGAGAATATGGTGAATCTTTCCTCTTTCCCTCTGGTATCTCTTGTGCTCATATACTTATCAGCGCCAGGGGCAATACTAGTCTTGTGCGCTGAAGAGTTCAGTAGAAATGACTTCCCACCTGACTTTGTTTTCGGCTCCGGGACCTCTGCCTACCAGGTACATATGCTTTCCTTGTTGATTTTCATCCCTTATCTTATCGTAAGACGGCACACGGACTACCCATCTCGAAGTAGTAGCCGTTCCCGATGTTGTCAAACCGGGATATGTATTGTGTGTCGTCTTTCTTTCTTGTTAAAGAGCTTATCATAAGTTCAGAAAACCATTACACCATACTATGTAAAATGCATAATCTACTGCAAATGTTGAAAGAGAACTCTTTAAACATCTAACATGGTTTAGTCACAAGATTTTTGGTTTCATGTTTGGCTTTTTTTGCATCATGGAGCGTATGAGTATCACAAGATTATTTTCTTAAATTTAAGATGTACTGGTTTTAGCTCTAACCGTACTGAATCGTAAGATAAGCATTGTATCGTATGCGTAAGCTTAGAGATATGTATCGATTTTACCTCTAACCGGCCGGCTATGTAAGATTTTTACAACAATGGAAGTATTGACCACTTTGGCGCACCCTACAAATTGGCCTCTTGCGTTTGTGTTCGTTTTGTAAGATGGCGTCTTCCGCATCTTTTGTAGGATGCCAACATTTGTACTTGGCGTAGGCACTAGCCACATGCTAGCATTAGGCACGACAGGCAGTTAGCAAAGCATGTTTGCCGGGTGAGCATGCCCAGGCCGCCTGCTTGCCACAATCTGCTGACAAGTCCAGAAGGCGCCTCCAAAGTAGTTGCTCACTCGGAACATATCTGCATCCATAGCTTTATAAGTTGAAAATAAAACCAAAAAAAAAAAGGCAGAAAGAAGGAAGATTTTGATGAACCATGCGTGTGTATGTTGTTGTGTTTGTGTACATAAAAGGTTGAGGGAGCGGCATTTGAAGATGGAAGAACTCCAAGCATTTGGGACACCTTTGCTCATGATGGTTTGTTTTTGTGTCATTCGTTCCTTTATCAGAAGAACTCTTTGATTGGAAGATCAACAATTGCTATTTTGCTAAGACAAGTCTACAATTTCTTAATATCATTTCTCTTGAAACACTATAATTGTTCCAACTCAAACTTCAGGGAATGTGCATGGAGACACTGGAGACATAGCATGCGATGGGTACCACAAGTACAAGGTGTTTGCATTAATGCTTGAATTACTCTCTCTCTCTCTCTCTCTCTCTCTCTCTCTCTCTCTCTCTCTCTCTCTCTCTCTGATGTGGTGGGAAATACTCTATTGCAGGAAGACATACAACTAATGGTGGAAACAGGACTGGAGGCCTATAGATTCTCCATAGCATGGTCAAGGCTTATCCCCAGTAAGATCAACTGACTATATCTCATGCTAACTGAAATAAGCAATCATAAAATTTCTGGTTTGTTTCTTATGCTTGTGGTCATTCTGTTTACTAGATGGAAGAGGACCAGTGAATCCGAAGGGTATGGAATATTACAACAACTTTATCGATGAACTTATTAGAAACGGTCAGCCTTATTCTTCTTATACATGAACCACTGTTTGGTTAGCATTTGAATGTTCTAACTAATTGAGAAGATACCAGCGCATCTATTTTTCTCTCCTTTACAAGAAAGAAAAAGAATTTTCAAACGTTAACCAAACAACACCTCAAAACTCTTTAAAAGCGCCCTACTATGTAACATGGACTCAGGTGCATTGCCAAATGTCATGCCCTTCTAATTATAAATCTTAGGATACCGGGCTTTCGTCCAAAAGATGGGTAAAGGTGTGGGGACATGTCCTATAGACTTATTTGTATTGTTTATATGTATAATGGAACAAGTGTTTTACATTATTGTAGGGCCTAAAGGAACTATAAAATTTCTATCTCGCATCCACGTAGTAATGTCTAGATTCTAGGTAATTTCAGCCTTTTTTCCTTCAATTATGTCATAAAAATTATAGGAAATTCTAGTGTCCAAACTGGGTACGGTATTGGACGCATATCTTGCACCCTTACTCTTGTCATATCTGTCGGAGATGGTGCTTTGGAGTACATAGAAGCTATGAAGCACCGACACCTCTAAAGGTTGACGAATTGCAGTATCGGACACGGGGACATGGCGAGTGGTCAAAGTGTTTTTAAAAAAAAAAAATTTGGGGGTCAAACTGTAATTTTTTTAAAAATAGAGGTCAAACTGTAATTTTTCAATAGGGTTGTATTGAACTTATGGATGTCTTGTTTTGTTTGAATAGTATTGGAACTATGGATTTTTCGTTTTGTCCACATTTTGCCATTTAAAGTTGGAAAAAAATTGAAAAAAATATAAATAAATAAATATACACGTGGCATGTCCCCCGCCGTGTCCGTGTCCTCATTTTCTTAGAATTCCCATATCCCCTTGTCCGTGTCCGTGCATCATAGCATAGACGTGTCCATGTATCACTGCTCTCCTGCTTCTCTTTCTCTCCCACTGATCTTTTTTTAAACATATATATCAAGCAGGAATCCAACCACATGTTACACTGGTGCACTCTGATCTACCACAGGCTCTTGAAGATGAATACGGAGGATGGATTAGTCGAAAAGTTGTGTATGGTGCTGAACTTGCATTCTCTTCTGCATCACTTGAAGCTATTCGAACAACCTATGCAATTTTTTATGTAATGAAAATCACCTATGTGTGGTTACAGGAAAGATTTCACAGCATATGCTGATGTGTGCTTCAGAGAATTTGGTGACAGGATTTTACACTGGAGTACCTTTAATGAGGCCAACATATTTGTCTTGGGAGGTTATGATGTGGGAATTACACCCCCAAGCCGGTGCTCTCCCCCGTTTGGAGCACCAAACTGTTCTAAAGGTAACTCCTCATCTGAGCCATACATTGCTGCTCACAATATCTTGCTGGCTCATGCATCGGCTGCAAGTTTGTACAAGAACAAGTACCAGGTATTGTTCTTATCTTTCTGAAGGAAAAAAAGTTCCTCTCCTTTAATTGTGGTGGCAATGAAGGAAGAAATGACCATTATTGTTGGAGGAAATGTTATGTTACAGGGAAAGCAAAAAGGACTCATAGGAATAAATATCTTTGCTTATTGGCTGGTCCCTTATACTAATGCAACAGAGGATGTTATAGCAACGCAACGAGCCAACGACTTTTTCATTGGGTGGTGAGTGACAAACAAAAGTAAATTTATGTATCTTCAACTAACATATGTTTCGAATCCACCCCGACCATGTAACAACGATATGCATAGGTTAGGTTTAACCTTCGAATCATTTAAGACTATCGTTAGAGCTTGCAATCCCTTCCGATAATCGTCAAGAAGATAATTGAGTTGTTAAAAGGCATAGACTATCCCATAGCACGGACCGTCTCTCAGTAGCACAGTTTGGCCACCTAACGGCACGATCCGTCTTACGAGCATAATCTATCTCAGAACTCCAACCACAATCAAAGAATATCATTGTTTAACTCCGTATTTGAAAACCGCGAATATAAATACGGAACAGATTGAAAGTATTAATCATTCCATAAAACTAAAACGAGTTCTAGTTAAACAATCGATCCGAATATTAAAACCTAAACCTATACATATACAAAGTTACTTGGCACGGTGCTTCATCTTCTCCCTAGACAAGGGTTTAGCCGGCCATGGGCACGTGCGTAGCTTTTTCTTCTGCCGTGGAATCCGTCGAATGCTCTCTGAAGCGTCCTCTGTCGAACTCCCGTTATAGCTTGGGTCGCCTCCTATAAAAGCCTCGGTTTCGTGGTTGTTTCAGAATTAGAATATTTTTCACGAAACCCTTTGGGACGGAGGGAGTATGCGTAAAGTTAAACCCGTAGTTGGTCACTCTTTGTCTTTGGTTGTTGCAGGTTTGTCAATCCCCTTGTATTTGGAGACTATCCTAACATAGTGAAGAAGAATGCAGGCACAAGAATTCCAGCCTTCACCAACCTCGAATCCCAACAAATCAAGGGCTCATTTGACTTCCTAGGACTTAACCATTACGCCACACTGTACATCAAGGACAATCCAAACAAACTGAAAATGGATATCAGGGACTTCAATGCAGATATGGCGGCCGATATGATACGTATGTTACTCCATATACTTACCAAACTCGATTAAGACTACTTACGAGCTTGATTTAATTCTTGCTTCAATCAACGTTTTCGGATTTGCATATTAACAATTTGTGTCTATGCAGTAATGTCTGATTGATGGATCTTTTTTTATTGTTGCAGCTATGCACGGTGATACACCACCAGATCAGGTAAGGGATGGAGGAAAATTCATGATGTTGGTTTCACAATTCTCAGGGTTTGTTCATTGTACTAATTATTCTGTTTAACTCAGTTCCCCATCACACCCTCGGGCCTGGTTGGAGTTTTGGAGTACTTCAAGCAAGTTTATGGCAACCCTCCTATTTACATCCATGAAAACGGTCCATCTCTCTCCATGTCTATTTGAATATATAAAATAGTAAACGTCCTCACATTGACCAAAGTTTGAGGAATTGGGTGATCAAATGGTTATGAAGGAAATAGGTTGATCAAACATCATCCTTATTCTCTTCACCCTTAGACATTCTATCTGTTTTCGGTTTTCATTCACACTTAACATTTGAGTTTTGTACCTTGATTAAGCACTTTTCAACCATCATCTTTCGTGACGGTATATGATCATGTGATTACTGAGACTCCTCCCACTTGCATGTTCTGATAGGTCAACAGACACGACGTAATTCAACATTGGATGACATGCCAAGGGTGAACTATTTGTGTGGTTTCATTGGGGGTTTACTTGATGCTTTGAGGTATGTCTATTTTAAAATCAAGTTCAAGTATTTAAATTAAAGCCTATAGCAGTCAACTGGTCTTTTTCTTCCGGAGATTTGGGGCCAAATTATAACCTAGCTGTTTTAATTTACAGAATGATAGAATCTTATGCATGGAACAACAAATTTAGGAAATCTGAACATATAAATAAGAACTGTTGAGAATATAAATAATAAAGTTGCCCCTCTCTCTAACAGCTTGAGCTTTTTGATGAGTTGGTAGTTAATAATATAACATGGTATCAGAGCTTTGTCTTGGGTGGCCTCACCTCGATCTCGTAGGAAAGTCTCTGTCATCTATGTTGCCCGAGTCAGTCGGTCAGCTCCTGGTCTACTAGTCTGTCACCTCCACGTGCATCCGGGCTGCACGTGAAGGGGAGTGTTAGACTTGTCCCACATCGCTCATTTAAGCCATCCAAGCTTGGTTAATAAATTCTAGAGGCTACTCCACCTATTGCCAATTGGTTTTAGGTTGGAACCCTTCAAGAAATCTAACATGGTAATCAGAGCAGGCAATAGATCCTGGGTTCGAAACTCACCGCCTACCTAATGATTAAAATTTACACGTGTTTAGCCCGTTTATGAAAGAGAGTTTGGCTACACGTGAGGGGGCGTGTTGAGAATATAAATAATAAAGTTCAACTTAAGCTTTTAGATGAGTTGGTGGTTAATAATCTAATAAGAACATTTGACTTTTTCATAAACCCTTCTGTAAGGAAATACACATGGTTAAAGATAACGGGATAGGGATTTGAATTGCCACTACAATGAAAGGTTTTGTAATATAAATTGATTTGATAATTTCCTTCTTTGAGACGCTTATTTTGCCCTTTTGTTTTCTTTCTTTAAATTTGTTATATTATTATTGAAGGAATGGATCAAATTCAAGAGGGTATTTCACGTGGTCCTTCTTGGATGTATTTGAGTTATTGGATGGCTACAATTCAGCCTTTGGCCTGTACTATGTGGATTTTGATGACAAGGATTTGAAAAGATATCCTAAACGCTCTGCACATTGGTACTCCAACTTCTTGAAGGGAATGAGAATCGGTCCGGACGCTGTGTTTGAAGCTGAGACCATTTCCTCTCTTTCTCAATCACACTCTTCGCAGTAATTTTTTTCTTTGTAGTATGGCAGCATTGTAGTTATGTATTCAGCTGAATGTTGCTAATGTGTATTTTGGCATGTAGCATCAATGCTCTGTTTCTAATTGTTGTGAGATAGTCCAGAATTGTTAGATTTATATTTTATTTATCGACTTCATTAGCTCCCTTTGGTTTTTCATACTCACCAGGGTAGCACAACAATTTAATGAACATGCAGATCTCTATCTTAATCTGCCCAATACCCTGGGTGTGTGTGTGTGTGAGAGAGAGAGAGAGAGAGAGAGAGAGAGAGAGAGAGAGAGAGAGAGAGGATGTTTGCTATGCAGCTCTTGTGAGAGAAAAAGAATCTCTTCAACTTTATGGAATCATCTTTGCACTTGTTTGGGAAATTTGACCCGAACAAATGGAAATGCGGTTGCTCTATAACCAAGCAATGCATTCTTTTGGCATCATCTAAGCTCCTGGGCACTGCACCAGTTGACATGATTACAAGAAAATTTGTATAGGGAAATGATTTTGCCACTCCTTTTTTTGTTAACGCCACTCCAAAATCAGCAGCCTTTGTATATTCTCAAAGTCGAGGCTAGCTTCAGCAAATAAGTTCCATAATAATAAGAACATATGAGTTTCAAGCACATTGTTTCACAGGTCACAAAAGTACAACTCAAACCAACAAAGAAGCCTCTTTAGTCCAAAACTTCTGCATTGCGATAGCAGATATCAGTTACAGTATTATTGTACAACGGTCCTTCAGAATCAGATATTCAAAACCTTGACAGTGGAGAACAGAGAATGTTCTCGATGCGATGTAATGTGGTTGAGTTAGATTAAAATATATAGAATATCCTCAAATCATTTTCGGTGTTCTCGTTTTAGAAACATTCGCAAATTTTGTTGTGTTCTCGGTTTTAGCTACACTTCGGTGGAGACTCTCCAGAACACTTGAGTAAAGAAGAAATACATAAGAACTAGGTATTTGAGTACAGAATGACACTTAGAACGTGTTTTAGCCTAATGGCTCCAACGATTTTTTTGCTAGCCTTCTTTCTACCCCTTTATTATAAACAAAACTTAAATGTCTTTGTAGTTGAATTTCACCATCTTTTAGTACCTTAAAAAAATATATTTATTGATATATAATGGGTCTCGATATGATTTAAAATGAATGACATGCGAGTATTTTACCAAAATGATTTTTTTTGAACCACTTAGAATAAAATAATCATGTCTTTTAATGTACAAAATTTTTCGGATCCAAAATACTTGGGTTAAAAAGTATATTGAACAAGCTTTCTAACAAATCAAATCACGCGGAAATCGGAGTTCGGGAGTGTCCAGGGCAAGTCCACAAAGTTTGACCTTAGGACTTTGAATACCGTCTTTCTCGATATATAATAGGTTTCAATCCGGTTTTAAAGTTGGTGTGATCAAAAGTTTTCCAATAATAATTTATTTTTCGACCCGTTAAGGGTAAAATCGTCATATCTTTTGATGAATAAATAAGCTTGGAGCAAAAGTAAATTGGTTAGAAAGTATGCTAGACAAGATTTTAAATGGTTCAAACCACGTGCAAATTGGAGTTTGGGAAGGTTCGTGGCGAGACCCCAAAGTTTGGTCGATTTTTGACACTTAGAGGATGCGCCAGGGCGCAATGTACTGCGCCTGGGCGCATTGAAGCTGTATAATTTTGGCTAAACTTCGCGGGTTTGCCTCGGGCGCTTCGGAACTCCGTTTATCGCAAGATTTGTATCGTTAAAAAGCTTGTTGAGTCAAGATTCTAACCTAAGTAGTTTGGATCAAAAAATATTTTTGCATCAAAAGATATGACGAATTTACCCTGAATATGCCAAAAAATAAATTAATTTGGTAAAACGCTCGCATCTCTTTCATTTTAAATCTGATAAAGACCTATTATATATGGATAAAAAGGATTTTCGAAGAACTAAAAGATGGCGTAGTAACACCTTATAAATAGTAATGTTTAGTCGTTGAAAAGTCGGTAGTTAGAAGCTCCGTTTTGAGATCGAGAATATTACACCTAGAATTTTTGAAGTGAATCGATTCTGAGTTTATTTCGTAAACCTTGATATGTAACATGTCCTATAATTAGTTGTAGTGATCAAGGGCTATTGTTGGGGTATGGAAACAAAAATTTGGCTTCCTAAATGTAAAAGTCTTGTCTTGGGCATAAGTTTTAGGCGAATCCCGATCGTTAAGCTGTTTTTGTACGCTTGGTTTCGGTTCGAAAAGCTCAATGAACTCACTAGAACTCTTAAGAAATAAATGAATACCTTAGAACTAGGAATGAGAGCACCAAATGGAAATTAGAATGAGCGGGAGGGCGCGGAAACGTGCTTTAGCCTTAGTGGCTCCGACGATCGTTGAATTGGTCTAATTTTGACCAATTTTTCATACACCAATATGTATTACTTTTATGTTTTGATCCCACCATCTTTTAGGACTTTGAATACCGTCTTTCTCGATATACAATAGGTTTCAATCCGGTTTTAAAGTTGGTGTGATCAAAAGTTTTCCAATAATAATTTATTTTTCGACCCGTTGAGGGTAAAATCGTTGTATCTTTTGATGAATAAATAAGCTTGGAACCAAAGTAAATTGGTTAGAAAGTATGCTAGACAAGCTTTTAAATGGTTCAAACCACGTGCAAAGCGGAGTTTGGGAGTGTCCGTGGCGAGACCCCAAAGTTTGGCCGATTTTTGACAATTAGAGAATGCGCCAGGGCGCATTGAAGCTGTACAATTTTGGCTAAACTTCGCGGGTTTGCCTCGGGCGCTTCGGAACTCCGTTTTTCGCAAGGTTTGTACCGTTAAAAAGCTTGTTGAGTCAAGATTCTAATCAAAGTAGTTTGGAACAAAAAATATTTTTGCATCAAAAGATATGAAGAATTTACCCTGAATAGGCCAAAAAATAATTAATTTGATAAAACGCTCGCATCTCTTTCATTTTAAATCTGATAAAGACCTATTATATATGGATAAAAAGGATTTTCGAAGAACTAAAAGATGGCGTAGTAACACCTTATAAATAGTAATGTTTAGTCGTTGAAAAGTCGGTAGTTAGAAGCTCCGTTTTGAGATCGAGAATATTACACCTTGAATTTTTGAAGTGAATCGATTCTGAGTTTCTTTCGTAATCCTTGATCTTTAACATGTCCTATAATTAGTTGTAGTGATCCAGGGCTATTGTTGGGGTTTGGAAACAAAATTATTGCTTCGTAAATGTAAAAGTCTTGTCTTGGGCCTACGTTTTTGGGGAATCCCGATCGTTAAAGCTGTTTTTTGTACGCTTGGTTTAGGTTCGAAAAGCTCAATGAACTCACTAGAACTCTTAAGAAATAAACGAATACATTAGAACTAGGAATGAGAGCACCCAATGGAAATTAGAATGAGCGGGAGGGCGCGGAAACGTGTTTTAGCCTTAGTGGCTCCGACGATCGTTGAATTGGTCTAATTTCGACCAACTTTTCATACACCAATCTGTATTACTTTTATGTTTCGATCCCACCACCTTTTAGTACTTTGAATACCGTCTTTCTCGATATACAATAGGTTTCAATCCGGTTTAAAAGTTGGTGTGATCAAAAGTTTTCCAATAATAATTTATTTTTCGACCCGTTGAGGGTAAAATCGTTGTATCTTTTGATGAATAAATAAACTTGGAGCCAAAGTAAATTGGTTAGAAAGTATGCTAGACAAGCTTTTAAATGGTTCAAACCACGTGCAAATCGGAGTTCGGGAGTGTCCGTGGCGAGACCCCAAAGTTTGGCCGATTTTTGACAATTAGAGGATGCGCCAGGGCGTATTGTAATGCGCCTGGGCGCATACACGTGCGCCCGGGCGCATTGAAGCTGTACAATTTTGGCTAAACTTCGCGGGTTTGCCTCGGGCGCTTCGGAACTCCGTTTTTCGCAAGGTTTGTACCGTTAAAAAGCTTGTTGAGTCAATATTCTAACCAAAGTAGTTTGGATCAAAAAATATTTTTGCATCAAAAGACATGACGAATTTACCCTGAATAGGCCAAAAAATAAATTAATTTGGTAAAACGCTCGCATCTCTTTCATTTTAAATATGATATAGACCTATTATATATGGATAAAAAGGATTTTCGACGAACTAAAATATTGCGCAATCACACCTCATAAATAGTAATGTTTTGTCGTTGAAAAGCCGGTAGATAGAAGCTCCGTTTTGAGATCGAGAATATTACACCTTGAATTTTTGAAGTGAATCGATTCTGAGTTTCTTTCGTAAACCTTGATCTTTAACATGTCCTATAATTAGTTGTAGTGATCCAGGGCTATTGTTGGGGTATGGAAACAAAAATATTGCTTCGTAAATGTAAAAGTCTTGTCTTGGGCCTACGTTTTTAGGGAATCCCGGTCGTTAAAGCTGTTTTTTGTACGCTTGGTTTAGGTTCGAAAAGCTCAATGAACTCACTAGAACCCTTAAGAAATAAACGAATACATTAGAACTAGGAATGAGAGCACCCAATGGAAATTAGAATGAGCGGGAGGGCGCGGAAACGTGTTTTAGCCTTAGTGGCTCCGACGATCGTTGAATTGGTCTAATTTCGACCTACTTTTCATACACCAATCTGTATTACTTTTATGTTTCGATCCCACCACCTTTTAGTACTTTGAATACCGTCTTTCTCGATATACAATAGGTTTCAATCCGGTTTAAAAGTTGGTGTGATCAAAAGTTTTCCAATAATAATTTATTTTTCGACCCGTTGAGGGTAAAATCGTCGTATCTTTTGATGAATAAATAAGCTTGGAGCCAAAGTAAATTGGTTAGAAAGTATGCTAGACAAGCTTTTAAATGGTTCAAACCACGTGCAAATCGGAGTTCGGGAGTGTCCGTGGCGAGACCCCAAAGTTTGGCTGATTTTTGACAATTAGAGGATGCGCCAGGCCGCATACACGTGCGCCCGGGCGCATTGAAGCTGTACAATTTTGGCTAAACTTCGCGGGTTTGCCTCGGGCGCTTCGGAACTCCGTTTTTCGCAAGGTTTGTACCGTTAAAAAGCTTGTTGAGTCAATATTCTAACCAAAGTAGTTTGGATCAAAAAATATTTTTGCATCAAAAGACATGACGAATTTACCCTGAATAGGCCAAAAAATAAATAAATTTGGTAAAACGCTCGCATCTCTTTCATTTTAAATTTGATAAAGACCTATTATATATGGATAAAAAGGATTTTCAAAGAACTAAAATATTGCGCAATCACACCTCATAAATAGTAATGTTTTGTCATTGAAAAGCCGGTAAATAGAAGCTCCGTTTTGAGATCGAGAATATTACACCTTGAATTTTTGAAGTGAATCGATTCTGAGTTTCTTTCGTAAACCTTGATCTTTAACATGTCCTATAATTAGTTGTAGTGATCCAGGGCTATTGTTGGGGTATGGAAACAAAAATATTGCTTCGTAAATGTAAAAGTCTTGTCTTGGGCCTACGTTTTTGGAGAATCCCGATCGTTAAAGCTGTTTTTTGTACGCTTGGTTTAGGTTTGAAAAGCTCAATGAACTCACTAGAACTCTTAAGAAATAAACGAAGACCTTAGAACTAGGAATGAGAGCACCCAATGGAAATTAGAATGAGCGGGAGGGCGCGGAAACGTGTTTTAGCCTTAGTGGCTCCGACGATCGTTGAATTGGTGTGATCAAAAGTTTTCCAATAATAATTTATTTTTCGACCCGTTGAGGGTAAAATTGTCGTATCTTTTGATGAATAAATAAGCTTGGAGCCAAAGTAAATTGGTTAGAAAGTATGCTAGACAAGCTTGTAAATGGTTCAAACCACGTGCAAATCGGAGTTCGGAAGTGTCCGTGGCGAGACCCCAAAGTTTGGCCGATTTTTGACAATTAGAGGATGCGCCAGGGCGCATTGAAGCTGTACAATTTTGGCTAAACTTCGCGGGTTTGCCTCGGGCGCTTCGGAACTTCGTTTTTCGCAAGGTTTGTACCGTTAAAAAGCTTGTTGAGTCAAGATTCTAATCAAAGTAGTTTGGAACAAAAAATATTTTTGCATCAAAAGATATGAAGAATTTACCCTGAATAGGCCAAAAAATAATTAATTTGATAAAACGCTCGCATCTCTTTCATTTTAAATCTGATAAAGACCTATTATATATGGATAAAAAGGATTTTCGAAGAACTAAAATATTGCGCAATCACACCTTATAAATAGTAATGTTTTGTCGTTGAAAAGCCGGTAGTTAGAAGCTCCGTTTTGATATCGAGAATATTACACCTTGAATTTTTGAAGTGAATCGATTCTGAGTTTCTTTCGTAAACCTTGATCTTTAGCATGTCCTATAATTAGTTGTAGTGATCCAGGGCTATTGTTGGGGTACGGAAACAAAAATTTTGCTTCGTAAATGTAAAAGTCTTGTCTTGGGCATACGTTTTTGGCGAATCCCGATCGTTAAAGCTGTTTTTTGTACGCTTGGTTTAGGTTCGAAAAGCTCAATGAACTCACTAGAACTCTTAAGAAATAAATGAATACCTAAGAACTAGGAATGAGAGCACCAAATGGAAATTAGAATGAGCGGGAGGGCGCGGAAACGTGTTTTAGCCTTAGTGGCTCCGACGATCGTTGAATTGGTGTGATCCAAAGTTTTCCAATAATAATTTATTTTTCGACCCGTTGAGGGTAAAATCGTCGTATCTTTTGATGAATAAATAAGCTTGGAGCCAAAGTAAATTGGTTAGAAAGTATGCTAGACAAACTTTTAAATGGTTCAAACTACGTGCAAATCGGAGTTCGGGAGTGTCCGTGGCGAGACCCCAAAGTTTTATCGAATTTTTACACTTCGAGGATCCGCCAGGGCGCAATGTTCTGTGCCTGGGCGCATACACGTGCGTCTGGGCGCATTGAAGCTGTTCAATTTTGGCTAAACTTCGCAGGTTTGCCTCGGGCGCTTCGGAACTCCGTTTTTCGCAAGGTTTGTACCGTTAAAAAGCTTGTTGAGTCAAGATTCTAACCAAAGTAGTTTGGATCAAAAAATATTTTTGCATTAAAAGATATGACGAATTTACCCTGAATATGCCAAAAAATTAATTAATTTGTTAAAACGCTCGCATCTCTTTCATTTTAAATCTGATAAATACCTATTATATATGGAGAAAGGGGATTTCGAAGAACTAAAAGATTGCGCAATCACACCTTATAAATAGTAATGTTTAGTCGTTCAAAAGCCAGTAGTAAGAAGCTCTGTTTTGAGATCGAGAATATTACACCTAGAATTTTTGAAGTGAATCGATTCTGAGTTTATTTCGTAAACCTTGATCTGTAACATGTCCTATAATTAGTTGTAGTGATCAATGGCTATTGTTGGGGTATGGAAACAAAAATTTGGCTTCGTAAATGTTGGCTGATCGTCGTTGATGACATGGCTGATCATCGTTGAGGTAGACGACATGGCTGATCGTCAGCGATGACATGGCTGATCATCGTTGAGTGGACGACATGGCTGATCGTCATTGAGGATAAAGCTAACCATGGCACGGATAGTTCCAACAAATCACGGGTAGGTCGCGTCAGGTAGTTAAATTCCATCTATTGGGAATCAGAGTCAATCTCCTTATCAGGGACCATCCGAGGCAGAGCAATAAGACCGCCGAAAAATGTGCTAACGGTTGAATTGGAAATTGGACGGACTGACCATCGTTGATTGGAATTGGACGGACAGACCGTCATTGATTTGAGATTGGACGGACAGACCGTCGTTGATTTGAGATTGGACGGACAGACCGTCGTTGATTTGAGATTGGACGGACAGACCGTCGTTGATTGGAATTGGACGGACAGACCGTCGTTGATTTGAGATTGGACGGACAGACCGTCGTTGATTTGAGATTAGACTGACAGACCGTCGTTGATTGGAATTGGACGGGGTCTGCTTGGGGAAATAGCAAACCGGGATGGAAACATGGATCAGGGCAACATGGGCTGCCTGTTGGGAATGGGCCTCAACGCTGATTTGATTTGGTTTGCCAATGACACAACACTGACGATAGAAACGCCTCAACGCTGGTTTGATTTGATTTGCCAATGCCACAACACTGACTGTAGAAAACGCCTCACTGCTGGTTTGGCTTGATTTGACAATGCCACAACACTGACTGTAGAAACGCCTCAACGCTGGTTTGATTTGATTTGAAAGCCTCCACGTGCTTTGGATTGATTTTGATTTGATGCACTTTCCTGCTTTTGACATGTCATATACAATATGCAATGACAATATATGCTAAACACATATGTACAAATTGAAAATGCAAAGACAGACTAGGGTGGCTTCTAGAGGACGGGACGACACAAACGACGACCAAGACAATTTTGACGATTGAGGGCTACCACTAAGCCACACTTTTACTTTACTGCTTTGATTTGAGTTGCGGGCCTACAGGTCCAGGTAGGTAACTTTCGAGCGGGTCAGAGGTTTGCTGCTTTGATTTGCTTTTGCATTGGGCCAATGTATCCCTCTGTACTTAACGATTTGCTGCTTGCTTGGACCATGGATGCAGTAATTGCGCTGTAAAAGTTGCATTATTCTCGGTTCATTGGAGATAGAGTATAAACCAATCGCTAATATCCAACTTGTATTGACGAGCGAATCGAGTTGACACACAGACATACGCACACGTATAGACTGCCTAGCTCGGAAGAATAGGGAAGAAGAGTCCTAGGATACAATGTAGACTCTCCGACACATGGGCAATAATGAAATTTTGGGCATTAACAGGCCAAAATCCAAAATATCCCTAGATGGGTGAAACTGACACTCACACACAGTCAAACATGTACAAAGACCTGTACGAATAAACGAAACAGAGAAGAAAGCCCCAGAATGTGCAATAGACCGAAATATCCCTAGAGAGTATTCAATTCAAGTTTCTTCACTTCACCATATCACGATTCGTACGACCACCACCACTGCCACCACCAACATAAAAATCATCAAGAAATTCTTATTTTAACGAAATTCGAGAAATATGAAGTTTTGTATTTTTAAGAATTTTTCAAATCACCTCACAACCACCTTAACCATGGTGGCCACCATTGAAGCTCCCAAAAAAAATTAACGAGAATTTTCTCCATCTAAAAAAGAAAGCCAAGCCCGAAAGTTACCTAGAATTTTCTCAATTCTAAAATTTTTTGCACCACAATCTCTAAATGATTGATGATTCTTTTAGATAGATGTGGTGGTTTTGATGTAGTGAAGAATCTTAACCTTGTGAATATATTTTTTTTTATATTCACGGGCAGAGAATGTTCTCGATGCGTTGTAATGTGGTTGAGTTAGATTAAAAAATATATATATATATAGAATATCCTCAAATCATTTTCGGTGTTCTCGTTTTAGAAACATTCTGAAGTTTTGTTGTGTTCTCGGTTTTACCTACACTTTGGTGGAGTGTTGATGCAGTATGTACTCTCCAGAACACTTGAGTAACGAATAAATACATAAGAACTAGGTATTTGAGTACCGAACGAAACTTCGAACGTGTTTTAGCCTAATGGCTCCAACGATTTTTTTGCTAGCGTTCTTTCCACCCCTTTATTTCAAACAAAACATAAATGTCTTTGTAGTTGGATTTCACCATCTTTTTGTACCTTAAAAACTCTATTTATTGATATATATAATGGATCTCGATACGATTTAAAATGAGTGACATGCGAGCATTTTACCGAAATAAATTTTTTTTGAACCACTTAGAATAAAATAATCACGTCTATTAATGTACAAAAAAATTTGTATGCAAAATACTTGGGTTAAAAAGTACATGGAACAAGCTCTCTAACGGTTCAAATCACGCAGAAATCGGAGTCCGGAGTGTTCGGGGCAAATCCGCAAAGTTTGACCTGTTTTGCAGCTTCATTGCGCCTCAGGCGCAGGTTTATGCGCCCCAGGCGCACTTCAATGTGCCCAGGCGCATCCTCAAAGCTACACAAAAAGTCAAATTTTGCGGGCTTGCACCGGACACTCCCGAACTCCGTTTTGCACGTGGTTTGAACCATTAGAAACCTTGTTCAATGCACTTTCCAACCCAAGTAGTTTGAATCAAAAAATATTTATACATCAAAAGACATCACCATTTTACTCTCAGTGGGTCAAAAAAACTATTCATTTTGGTAAAACGCTCGCATCTCTCCCATTTTTAATTGATCATGACTAATTATACAACGATAAATAAGGTTTTCAAAGTATTCAAAGGTGATGGAAACAAACAATGGAAACGATAAAGTTTAGTTTATGACAAGTTGGTCAAAAGGAGGACGATTCAAAGATCATCGAAGTCAAAAAGGCTAAAATACATTTTCGCGCCCATCTACATATTTTAAGTTCCATTCAATAC
This sequence comes from Rhododendron griersonianum, assembly GCA_018127125.1. Classification (NCBI taxonomy): domain Eukaryota; kingdom Viridiplantae; phylum Streptophyta; class Magnoliopsida; order Ericales; family Ericaceae; genus Rhododendron; species Rhododendron griersonianum. The sequence goes on along the minus strand of CM030788.1, from coordinate 58,545,861 downwards.
GCACATCCCTAATTAGAAGGTATTCGTCAATTTCATAAGAGTTTTGCAAAGTTCATAGGGCATTCCACACATTATCAAATTGTCAGAAACCGTTTTATCATAAGGATACGCCCAAGGCGAGACTTGTACATTTACAAAACGAAATTTGATCGTCTACGCCACCAACACTGTCACTTGACCATTTCGAGTACAACGCTACCACCACTTTCGGAATTTGACAACCGCCCTTTCATCCCTTCAGTACAGTTGCAAGCACCTCGACCGATATAAGTTCATCACTATATTTTTACTTCATCTCCACCCAATCTATTGCACATTATCACCACAACAACCTCTTAAGTACTACACCACCATCACTTCACCGCCACTTTCACCCTTATTTCACCACCACTCAACACACTAAATAAGTTTAAAATGATTGCAATATTAAAATCTACCGCCTTCACTACGGGGACATAATAACTACTAACAGAGAACACATGTAGACTATTTGACTATTTTAAAAAGTTGAGAACTTTTCCTAATTTGTTTGGATTTAGAGTATTTTCAGTCTTGAAACTCATCATCAACACTTCAAAATTACAACCACCCCAAAACAACATTCACAATATACTCAATTTAAAAAGACTGAGAGTATTCAATTCAAATTTCTTCACTTCACCATATCACGATTCGTACGACCACCACCACTGCCACCACCAACATAAAAATCATCAAGAAATTCTTATTTTAACGAAATTCGAGAAATATGAAGTTTTGTAGTTTTAAGAATTTTTCAAATCACCTCACAATCACCTTAATCATGGTAGCCACCATTGAAGCTCCCAAAAAAAATTAACGAGAATTTTCTCCATCTAAAAAAGAAAGCCAAGCCCGAAAGTTACTGAGAATTTTCTAAATTCTAAAATTCTTTGCACCACAATCTCTAAATGATTGATGATTCTTTTAGATAGATGTGGTGGTTTTGATATAGTGATGAATCTTAACCTTGTGAATATAATTTTTATTTTATATTTAGTAGCAGAGAACGTTCTCGATGCATTGTAATGTGGTTGAGTTAGATTAAAATATATATATATATAGAATATCCTCAAATCATTTTCGGTGTTGTCGTTTTAGAAACATTCTGAAGTTTTGTTGTGTTCTCAGTTTTACCTACACTTCGGTGGAGTGTAGATGCACTATGTACTCTCCAGAACACTTGAGTAACGAAGAAATACATAAGAACTAGGTATTTGAGTACCGAACGAAACTTAGAACGTGTTTTAGCATAGTGGCTCCAACGATTTTTTGCTAGCATTCTTTCTATCCCTTTATTTTAAACAAAACATAAATGTCTTTGTAGTTGGATTTTACCATCTTTTAGTACCTTAAAAACTCTATTTATTGATATATAATGGGTCTCGATACGATTTAAAATGAGTGACATGCGAGCATTTTACCGAAATAAATTTTTTTCGAACCACTTAGAATAAAATAATCACGTCTTTTAATGTACAAAATTTTTTGGATCCAAAATACTTGGGTTAAAAAGTAAATGGAACAAGCTCTCTAACGGTTCAAATCACGCAGAAATCGGAGTCCGAGAGTGTTCGGGGCAAGTCCGCAAAGTTTGACCTATTTTGTAGCTTCATTGCGCCTCAGGCGCAGGTTTATACGCCCCAGGCGCACTTCAATGTGCCCGGGCGCATCCTCAAAGCGGCACAAAAAGTTCCTCAAAGCGGCACAAAAAGTCAAACTTTGCAGGCTTGCACCGGACACTCCCGAACTCTGTTTTGCACGTGGTTTGAACCGTTAGAAAACTTGTTCAATGCACTTTCCAACCCAAGTAGTTTGGATCAAAAAATATTTATACATCAAAAGACGTCACCATTTTACTCTCAGTGGGTCAAAAAAACTATTCATTTTGGTAAAACGCTTGCATCTCAGCCATTTTTAATCAATCATGAGCAATTATACAACAATGAATAAGGTTTTCAAAGTATTAAAAGGTGATAGAAACAAACAATGAAAATAAAGTTTAGTTTATGACAAGTTGGTCAAAAGGAAAACGATTCAAATATCATCGGAGTCAAAAAGGGTAAAATACGTTTCTGCACCCATCTACACATGCATTCTAAGTTCCATTCAACACGCACATCCCTAATTATAAGGTATTCATCAATTCCATAAGAGTTTTGCAAAGTTCATAGGGCTTTTCACACATCATCAAATTGTCATAAACCGTTTCATCATAGGGATTCGATCAAGGCGAGACTTGTACATTTACGAAGCGAAATTTGATCGTCTACGCCACCAACACTGTCATTTGACCATTTCGTGTACAACGCTACCACCACTTTCGGAATTTGACAACCACCCTTTCATCCCTTCAGTACAGTTGCAAGCACCTCGACCGATATAAGTTCTTCACTGTATTTTTACTTCATCTCTACCCAATCAATTGACTCACTAGCACCCCAACAACCTCTCAAGTACTACACCACCGTCACTTCACCGCCACTTCCACCCTTATTTCACCACCACCCAACACACTAAATAAGTTTAAAATAATTACAATATTAAAATCTACCGCTTCACTACGGGGACATAATAACCACTAACAAAGAACACATGTAGACTATTTGACAATTTTATAAAGTTGAGAACTTTTCCTAATTTATTTGGATTTAGAGTATTTTCAGTCTTAAAGCTCATCGTCAACACTTCAAACTACCACCACCCCAAAACAACATTCACAATATACTCAATTCAAAAAGACTGAGAGTTTTCAATTCAAATTTTTTCGCTTCACCATATCACGATTCCTACGACTACCCCCACCACCATTGCCACCACCAACATAAAAATCATCGAGAAATTCTTACTTTAACAAAGTTCGAGAAATATGAAGTTTTGTATTTTTAAGAATTTTTTAAATCACCTCACAATCACCTTAACCATGATGGCCACCACCGAAGCTCCAAAAAAAATGAACGAGAATTTTCTCCATCTAAAAAAGAAAGCCAAGCCCGAAAGTTACTGAGAATTTTCTCAATTTTAAAATTTTTCGCACCACAATCTCTAAATGATTGATGATTCTTTTAGATAGATGTGGTGGTTTTGATGTAGTGATGAATCTTAACCTGGTGGTTTAGATAGATGCGGTTGCTCTATTACGAAGCAATGCATTCTTTTGGCATCATCTAAGCTCCTGGGCACTGCACCAGTTGACAGTGATTACAAGAAAATTTGTATATTCTCAAAGTCAAGGCTAGCTTCAGCAAATAAGTTCCATAATTTTAAGAACATATGAGTTTCAAGCGCATTGTTTCACAGGTCACAAAAGTACAACTCAAACTAACAAAGAAGCCTCTTTAGTCCAAAACTTCTGCATTGCGATAGCAGATATCAGTAACAGTATTATTGTACAACGGTCCTTCTGAATCAGATATTCAAAACCTTGGCAGCGGAGAACAGATCTTTGATGATTCTGGAGTAGAACGGGAGGAAAAGGCAGTCCGCAGTCCTCTTTTCATCCAACCTTCAGCAGAATGAATCGTAACTCAATCGAGTTCCAATTACCCCAACAATTCACTTGATGGTGGAGGCCAACAATGGGTCTTGTTTTTAGTGAAGCATCCATCACTGATATACGTGACTCGACGTTATTTGATATTTTGCCATTACTGCAATGAAATTTTGACAGTTGCAATAAAAATATAGACAAAATCAAACATTTTGTTCAACACAAAAACCCTACGCTCTGCAGAGACTTCAGTGCTCATCCAACTAGCACAGGTCAGCCAGTTCCTGTTTTTTCCAAAAGGTCGTATCATAACGAAAACCAAGTCGGCACCACTGACTGCCCAAAAAGTATTAGGCATTCCAGGGCATACTACATCCCAAGTCAGAATGTACAGAAACACAACACTGTTTACTTGTTCTCACTTCATACAAATTTCTTGGTTCTAGCAGTTGATATATAAACAGCTTGTGTCCAATCTTCTAGCAACAGAGATACATAAATACTTGACTCTTGAAACGGGAAACCAAGTTGTTTAGGTTCAATGCCTGTGCCAAAATCCGCCAGACCTGTTGCTGTTATCAGAGCCACCACTAGCATGATGAAAGGAACCCTGAGCAGGGTCCCTGTCTCTTTCCCATGCATGGAAATGGTTCGGCAAGGAACTTTCCATATCATGTGGGTTCCGGCCTGATGAGCCTGTAGGAGGAGATAGAAAGAACCCTCCTGTATGATCTGATTGAGCGACAGCTGGCACTGCTGGCGGCACTCCCCTTGGGACATGAAACCTCCTGACACTATGAATGACAGGTGAGTGTTGGTGATGATGGGTGGCATGAGAAGCCGGCATCCTTTGATGAGAATGAATGCTGCTGCCATGATGAATGATAGATGAGAAGAATGAACTACCACAGCTAGGAACAGACCATGAGAGACTAGGGAATATGCAGTCTTATTTGCGTACAAGATTTTAGATGTATGTAATTCTAGGTTTTCATCCTAAGATTCTTGACCATTCAAAAAAAAAAAAAAGGATCATAATTGCAGCCTTTTTGTCGTCATTCTGGTTTGTTACATGTTTCCAGCAGCTTCAGGAAGATAACCAGGAGTGGGTTTTATTAAAACCCATAAGCCATGAAACAAATGAGCAATGAAACATCAAAGCAAAATTATTGCCTCTGACCAATTTTTCACAAGGAAAAAACAATTCCATTTGATGTTTATTCACATTCCATCAAGAAGATAAGAACTCATTATAGGTGCCACAAGACATGTTTAATGCCACGACGAACTTAAAATACCACTGACTCCATTTGTGTTACCAATTAAAAAAAAGGGAAATTTATATAAAGGGTCCTCCTAGTTTCATCCGAGTCTCATTTTCATCCTCCAAGTATCAATTACAACTTTTTTGACCTTAAAGTTTGGTTTTCGTACCAAATTGGTCCAATTGATAACTTTTGTCAACCAAATTGGACAGAAAAAATCTGATTGATGGCGGTTTGGACGTTGCAGTTCGTACCAAGTTGGTCCAATAAATGGCGTTTGCCCTCAATCTGATTTTTTTCGTCCAGTTTGGCTGACAGACGTTATCAATTGGACCAACTTAGTACGAAAACCAAACTTGAAGGTCAAAAGAGTGGCAATTGATACTTGGAGGACAAAAATGAGACTTCGGTGAAACTAGGAGGACTATTTCTATAAATTTCCTTTAAAAAAATGGTACATCATTTGGATTTTGTCTTTATTTGTCAATGCGTGAAAAACGACTTACCGGGGACCATGAAGAAATGGATGCACAACAGATCCGGATCTTGTCAAAGCATCATGGTCTCCCCTGGTAGATCTCAGAGGTGCAGGAGGAATTGAAGCTTGATCAGCACTGTTCACATGTCCGCTGTTTGCAGAAAATGGATGGGAATGATGACCTCGATTTTGATGGCGAATACCAATGACAGGAAAAGTATGGGCAGGAAAGATCTCATTGTGTCCAGATAAGCCATTCCAGGGATGATTGAAGTTGGGATCTTCAACATTCTCACTGGTGTTTGAGGTAGTTGGTGGTGGAATGGGTCCAAAGTATGCAACATATGAATGAGCCACAGGTGACGCAGCTGTTTGTTGATCAGAAAATACGGAATGGTGTCTATGTAAGTTATAATCTGCAACACAATATTTTTCCTATTACATTTGGTTGCTGGGCACTACCGAAATTGGATCAAGAATCAAAGCTCAAGTACCCTTACTTCTTGTTGGCGGAGGTTCCACTTCCCTGAAACGATTGAGATATTAATTCGTTAAAGACAGCAACAAATGATGACAGTGGAAGAGAACAAGAAATTTGCGTAGACCAAAATTCATGCTTTCAGCAAGAGTGCAAGAATTATTAAGTTTCACTCAGTCTTGGCGTCTATCACTACAAGCAATAGTTAAAAAGCATTGCTACAGAAAATAAAGTTCCATAAGAGCAGTATCTAAATCAAAAGGGAAAACTACACTCGAATCCCTATTAACTGTTAAAAAGAACTCCAGTACATGCATCAAAGCTGGTGGGAATCTTCCCTAAGGTGGGAAACTGTGACATGCATCCTTCTACTCCTCTTTGCTTCAGACAACAAAATGTGTTTCTTCTTCTAATTGTTGCTAACCATTTTCACCCACCCAAAAGGGCCAAACTAAGGCAAATCCCTCCTGGACTTGCAACAAAATGTTCGGTTGTATGGATCATCCCCTAAAAACCTGTTGGTTGATTGGTATCAGATTTAATGCGTTGGCAGTTTCCCATGGACATAAAATATGACGACAGTATCTCGGTAAGGTGAGAAAAATAGGGTATCTGCCTGAGTGTATTCATGTTTAAAGGATATGATTGTTTCCATGGCACAAATTGCATTCAAGTAGATTAGTCTTTAATGTTAGTCGCAGCTGGAAACGGTCCAAAACAGGACTAATTGGGCGAAAAGCCCAGAGGGGAGAAGTCTTTAACAGATTCTTCTGAGAAAATGGAATCTTAACTAGTCTTTCTTCGGGGGTTTAACTGGAAGACATTCTCTCTTTCAAATAGATAGAAGCTTGCGAAAAAAGACAGCCAACCAAATCTGTGAGGTAGAAAACAATAAGAAGAACCAAACCCAAGGGAGCATTTTGACAGATGTTTAACCCAGATGACACCAAGAGACGGTAACAAATACAAAGGTGGAAACTAAAACCCGTGAACTCTGGAAGACACAAATTACACAAGTAAAGACATAAATGGCTATTTATCTTTCCCAATCAAAAAGGGTAAAAATAAATTTACTTTTGTTTAGTGCATTGTATTGGAGTTCATCACCATGAAAGGAAGCTCCTAGTTTAATCAATCTAGATTAATACATTGTTAACATCATATCATTCCACGGAAAGTATGACAAGCATGATGCCAAAACACGAGGTCAAGCACTACAAACATTTTGTTAACTAGAGTGTGTACAAAAATAAATAGTCGATAGAAGAACTAGAGCATGTACTTGACAGCAAGTCAGTAGTCAGTAAGCGAAACCTGAATGTCACAGAAGCAAAAAACACACTACGCAAATTGAAGAATTATTGTGAGAAATAACTCCAGAATCCAGATCAAGACCATATAGGAGAATGTGCTTACTCAAAGGATGAGTGAACTCGAACTACTCCACTGAATGGACACCAGTGAACTCTAGATGGCTGCAGAAAAAAACGATTACCAGCATGAATTTAGTGGTTGAGAAGCTGGTGTATTCAAAACCTCCCAAAATATTTCTTATCTTATTAAACTAAAAGACTGCAGACAGGGACACTAAACATGAGGATTTCATAGTTGTGAAAATGAAGAAGTTTAGTTTGATGAAAAAGGAAAGAAGTATCCTCCTACACAAGGTCAATTATGAAACTCAAACTACTCGTTTAATCTTCAAGTGGAAACTCGTGAATTATATATCTACTGGACGGTCCTCATAATATATGCATCACTTATGCATTTATCCAAAGAATTGGACTGATATTGGAAGGTTATGTTCAACATCACAAATTCACAGCCCTTCCCTTTTCTTTTTCTTTTCTTTTTTTTTTGTGTATGTGGTTTTGAGTTGAATCAAAAGATCTTCAGAAAAAGAGTTGATACCAAAAGAATTGTTGTTCTCTCATCATCTTTGGTTCGCAGATGAAATGAAAAGCGGAAACCTAATCCTGCTCTTAGAAAGGTAAATTCTGACAACTTGCTGCATATAATGCGCCCACAAAACTTTTTTGATTTGGCTTGCCCATCAAATTTCCATGGCTAATATCGACAACTTAGGCTTCAACAGTTTCACCAAAAGGGAAAGAAAAAGACAAAGGAGTGTTAAACTATGTGTTTTGCTCACCATCTCAGAATAACTTAACTCATGGAGATCCTCATCAGCAGTCCAGTCCTCAATGCTAAACTCAGGAAATGAAAACGTAGAGCCAGTTGCGTACAACCATCGACCCTTCTCAACCTTACGACAATTAGGACACTGCATTGCTCCCTTTGAATTGAATGCCGAACCAATGCAATCTGCACCCATATAGATCATTCGAATAAGCACAAACCGTGATGAAACCATTAACAATAATGTCAAATTTCCTTTTCCTACATGGAAGCGGAACATGTAAACAGTGTTCATAGACTATTCCATTTCCTCCACTGTCCGATGGATATGACATGGGTATTGGACACGTATCTGGCACCCATACACAATGTAGAGTTGTAGACACTTGGATCCACTAACGCACCACGATATTTGAAGAAAAAGAAGCTCAAGTTACTTAAGAAGGTCAATACCTCTGAAAAAATGGCACTGCCTCAGATTACTATGACTTCAAGGATTTGTGCGCTACATCATGTCAATGGGGCCTCAAAGTGAAAAAAAGGAAAGCAATCACGCATAACATAGAAGATCCCACACCAATTTTAGAACATGAGGATGGAAAAGGCAACTTAAACTTCAATAGTGTAATGCAATATAGCATCTAAAATTCCAAACTCTGTATCTAACGAAGTTAATGTGGGGGACGGAATTATTACGATTATATACCATCAATAGTTGACGTCAAGACGAGAGTAATTAAAGGAAATAACTATGGCCGAGAAGGTCAATGTTGACCTGGCTCTCGGACGGTCAAATCGCTGAGTAAGACCAGATAGTCGGGCACCAATTATACACTTGATGATGATCGCTGATCACTCCCTAGAGCCGAGGATGATGTTTACGTTACAAACCGAGGTGGGCTATTATCCGAGGGGTCACGGATCCGAGGAGGATTAAGACGTCCGCCACCAAAATGATTGTTATCAGTCACATCAGCCGGAGGAAAAGAGTAGGGTTGCTATGTAGCAGCATGGGCATGTCCAGAACTGCATGTCTTAATCCGAGGAGGATTAAGACATCCGCCATCAAAATCCTTAGCCTTACTTGTAGTTCACCCAGATGCGAGAGAAATTGGAGTGTGTTTGAACATGTGAGTATTACATTAAGGGATTTCTAGTTGTTTTAAGGTGTGATATAAACTTAAATCCTTTTAAACACTTATTTTGCAGCTTCACACCAAAAAAAGAAATAAGCTAGATCAAAAGCGCCTCAACGACTTGGTGTTTGTTAAGTACAATAGAGCATTGAGGCGTCGATATGCAAAACGTGGCAAACTTGACCCGATTTCCTTGAAGAACGTTGATGAGAGCAATGAATGGTTGATTGGGAAATTGGAGGAGGAGCTTGTATTTGAGGGTGAAGATTTGAGTTGGGATGATGTTGTGGCAGTTAGTGGAGTTGAAGAACCTAGCAAAGTTACTAGGTCAACTCATAAACCAACAACTTCAATGGCAACAAATAAGGGTTCAAAAGCATCAAGTTTCCTTGTAGATGATGATGAGTGGGAAGAACAAGAATGGAAAGATGGAGATTCAGATGAAGGAGAAGAGGAAGATGTGGATGGATATAAGTCAAATGAGGATGAAGAAGATGAGGCGCTTGGAGATGAGTGATGAGGATGATGTCTTGTTTGGAATATGTGGATTGTTAACATTTTATGAGCGTGTTTTACGTTTTTTTACTAGTATTTTATATGTTGGATTGTTGGTTATTATGCAATGTGGTGATATTAATTATTTAATTCTAGTTTTGATGGTAGGAAGTAGTATATCTTTCTTTTTTTTAAATGCTCGCCTCGCTTCATTGAGGCACTCGCCTCTCCTCGCGCCTCGTCGCCTTGTTTTTTTTAGAGCTTTGTCGCCTCACCTTTGCCTTGCGCTTTCAATCACTGACCATGCTAGGGTAGTTGGCCAATATGCTGATAAATACTAGAAGAATGCAAGATACAAGCACCGAAAAAAATCCTATTGAGAACACTATAAGGTTAAGAATTATTGTTTCATTACTGATTTGTGAGTTCTCAGCCAAGCATCCCTTGTCTATAGTTTGCCCTTGAGTAGGGCGGCTAAACAAACCAAGCTACTCGAATTTGAGCTCGTGTTTGCTCGTTAAAAGCTTGTTCAAGATTCGTTTGTTACATAAACAAACCAAGCTTGAGAATTTTTTGAAGCTCATTAAGGTTTCAAACCAAGCTCGAACAAACTACTACTAGGCTCGTTCGGATTACGATGTACAAAACTTCAAGCTACTCGAGATCGGCTCGTGTTTGGCTTGATTAAAGGTCTTTTGAGATCGGGGCATCTAATAAACAAACTAAAACTTTAATTATTTTTGAAGCTCGTTAAGTTTGCAAACCAAGCTTGATCAACCACAAGCTTGGCTTGTTGGGCTTTATAACCCCTACCCTTGAGTGGGAACTAACTTGCCCACGGAAGACATTTCCGGTCGTTAACACCTGCCGGAGTATCTAACCGTTTTCTGTCTCGCAGAGAGCTCATTAAAGTAACTTTTATCATCTTCTAAGCGGGAACTTAAAAGAGTAATTTCCATCGTGACCTAAACCCGGCGTCCACAGTTAACGAATCGAGCCATGCATTTAAAGCTCTACTGGGACAAAAATAATTAACAACTAATTCAGTCTCAACGGCTTTGATTTCCACAGAAAGCAGTATCAATTTCAGGCGTTTGATCGTCTTGACTATAATCAAGCGGGCATTATACGTAACCAACGAAAACAAAACCTCGTAAACCAGTCCAAAATGCAAGAAGAACTGAATTCGTAATTTCAACTGACAATTAAACTATACTATTTTTGTCAACGAAAGCAACAAGGGACAGCAATTGACAGGGGGTTTTATAAATCACCGAGATGGAACTCGTGGCCGCATTGGAGCTTGGCCGTTGCCCTGGTCCCGTCATCGGTCACGAAATCGAGGCAAATCGAGCAAGAAACGGAGGAGACTTCGAACGACGACGTCGTCGTCTGATCGCCGTTGGGATCGTCCATAGCATCAGTGTCTTGGGACCGTAGTGTGTTTCAGTTGATCGGAAAAGTCAATCGGGTTTACCTACCAACCTGTAAAAGATTTTCGGCTGACCAGAAAATGCGGATAGAGGTAGCTCTCTCTCTCTCTCTCTCTCTCTCTCTCTGACTCTGTGTGCTTACAGTACTGGTTTCTCTCTCTCTCTATCGAGTCTATCCGAACTGTCAGGTTACGTGGTCCGGACCTTTCGTGGTCCACTTCGTCCATTAAATACATTTGATCACATGATGGAAAAATAAATGAAATGGACTTGGTCGCATTACCTTCCATTTGCGTTATCAATTTTTTTAATTTACAATATTTTTAAATAAATTTTTGTGTTCCCGCATGCGTGCTGATACTTGTACTATGAAATAAACGGTATTCCCCTACATTATTATGATTTTGTGATCCCAACGGACGAGAACGTTTGAAGTAGGCCTTCCACGTGGGACCCGGGGACCCTGCCGAGCGGGGTTCCTGTCGAGCGGGTGCCAAGCGGCCAATCCAGCCGTTCATCTCGGAATCAACTCCGTTCGGTACCTTTGCATCTGGGCCGTCCAAAACACTTTTGGACGGCCGAGATGTGCTCGGCACCCCTGCCAAGCACCCCTGCTTGGCAGGATCTCCCATTCCTTCCACGTGAGTTTGGATCCTCCCCGGTCCAAGTTTTGGATCAGAGGAAACAGTTATAATCTGAGGTGCACATTGAGAAAATCAATGGTTCAGATCTGCTCACAAACTCCTCGCAAGAAGAATTTAATTTTTCATGCGAAGAGTCTCTGAACAGATCCAAACGATCGATTGCAGCATTGGACGGTCAAGATTTCGACTGCCGGTTCCGGCCCAAAACTTGGACTCCACCTCCCAATGGCGAGCAAGAAAACAAAGCAGTAGTAGTTGGTAACTTGGTGATGCTCGAAATACAATCAATCCGTGCTTCAGTATTTCGCCAATTTGATGTTTATATATTGGTTTTTTTTTTTTTGGTGCAAGTATTAATTTTGTTTTATGATGTCATTGTCTGCTCCACCTGATTCGTTAAGAAAATTAGGGATCTTTGGGCTAAATTATTGTTGGTATATAATATATGGGAAAATGACGGCACATAAAGGCTCCGTTTGTTTCGATGTAAAATGTTTTACAATGTAAAATATTTTTCATGTAAAATGTTTTTTTAGAAAATAAACTTCAAACTTTTATTTTTCGGTGTTTGGTTGGCACTTGAAAATATTTTCAAAAATCAACAAAATAGTGTAGAAAGAGAGAGTGAGGGGCTTAAACGGTGGAGAGATCTGAGAATATTGGAATTGAACGTGGGTTAGGAGACTGATCGAGCAGTGAGAATTGCAATAGAAGGCAGCGGGTTCATTTCGGAAAATAACTTACGGAAGATTTAAGAGTAAGTCATTTTCATCCAATTGATGGAAAATGTTTTACATGTAAAATGTTTTCCTAATTTTTTACACAACCAAACACCGGAAAATAGGTAAAATATTTTACCGGAAAACATTTTACGCCCAAACAAACGGAGCCAAAGTGTTTTGATAATTAATACCAGTCAAAGACATGTTGAGAATATTTATTAATGCCGAAAATATCATTGACGGACATTAATTATCAAAACAAGTATTTGACCGTCATTTTCTCCATATATATTGTCCTAAGCCCAATGTAATAAATCCACGACATTTGGGCTAAATTTTTTACAGTCACCTGCTTATAGTTAGCCTCACTTTTAGTGGAGTACTAATAACAAGGTTCAAAATTTCCCCGCCAGCCCATCCAGTAAGCCCATTATGCAAGCATCATAGGCTATTCAACGAAAAAAGAGTATTATTTCAAACAAAAAGCCTACGCCCATCAACATTCCGTATTTTAAGGTACGAGGTTCTAAAATCAAATGTATACATCCACCCTTGGATACTTCATTCATCGAATTGCTTTCACATGTTTCATTTCTCATTGTCATTTGACACTTGAAACGAACTAAAATTGTAGGATGTGGGAATATTAGAGAGATAAAATTGCTTTCTTCCATATTAGAGACGAACATGGATACTGTTGCCGTGTAGCACAAACAAACATGTTACATAGACTCCAACAAACAATACACAGGCTAAATGAGTGAAGCAATATTTTTGGCATTGTCAAGGATAATTAGGTTCAAGCTGCTAGAATATGCAAACGCAATTGCATAAAAAGTACGTACTTTCCAACAATCCAAATCGATTATTACCAATACAGATATATACAGTACTCCTAGAAATTCTTGTTGAACAACAGAATTTGCTCACTTAGTCTAGAGAAAATCGAAAGCAGCTCAGTGCTTGGTCTTAGGCTTCTTTACAATCATAACATTGCAGTGAGCATGATGAGCACAATAGTCACTAACGCTGCCCAAAACAGCCCTGCAAAAGAGAATTCGATACTGCATCAGTAGAAGTACCAAAAAAGGAAAAAGAGATACTGCATCAGTATTCCAAAGGATTGAGAATCTGAAGCATTTTATCTTATCTTGAATAGGAGGGTGGACCTATTGCGTCTTAGATTTCCACATTCTTTTTGGGTGTGCACTGAGACGTTACTTTCAAATCATCGCATGTTATTTATTTACTCTTTCCAAGCACAAGAATATGGTATTTGTATATCCGTTCATGGCATCTATATTGCAATTGAGGTTTACACCAACGACTTGAAAAAGGAAATAGCGAAGCTACCCACAAAGTACTAGGAGGAAAGAAACAATCTAAGAAAGTTGAGGTTAACGGTGCACTAGGCTAGTTACTTTCTTGATGGTAAAGCAATTTAGCATTAGAACGGAGGAATTATGATACATTATCCAGGGTGATTGTATCGAAATATCGAGTTAACTTTAATGAGTAACGCATAATTTTGACACCTCATTACAAACATATATTCCTTTAACTCAAAAACCACACTTTTATCTTCACAAGATGGGTGGATAGAGAGTTTCAAGATCAATGAATCCCGTCATACTTTTGCAATATCCAAGTTTCTCTTGTGTGTTGGGGACTAAGACAAAGTCCATACCTTTTAATGGCGCCATAACCATGACTACCCACGACCAACACGGACGCATGGTGTTTCTCTACAGCATCACATAGAACATTCCTAGCATCGCCTTCCACAACTTCCAATCTTGCCCCATGGGCCTGCATAGAGTTTGAACGCTCAGAACTCAGAAATAATTCTACAGTACGCAAATCAACAGAGTTATCGCATTCACTAACTTGCTTGGATTGAATTCACAAACGTGACGTATAACATATTAGAATCACAGAGTATCAAAGTATAACATTTTACTGTTTTAATATGCTACAAGGATTACAGGATCATATTTATTCAATTAAAATCTTGAAGTTCCAAAAACCATGATACCGAACAGAGGACTCGCAATTGTGATTTGTGGGATCTCCATTCTCCGAAACTGTTCACAGGCCAAAATGCCTAAACTGGACAGTCAAATTTATTATTGGTATAAAATTATCCTCTGTAAATTAACTAGTAGTTACTGGAGTTCTATGTAACACATAGGATAACGTTGTTGGAACTTGGAACCCTTCTAACTCCAGCTGCAGCTATTGCACAGAGAAACAAGCTAATCTACCAAAGCTATTAGCATCACAAGCTCCAGCTACTCCAGAAGGCAATCATGAATCATCTATGTATTCCCAAACTCAAACCATGTCAAAGCTAACTTTATCGCTAACCGACTAAGTATTAGTTTGCACTAAATTTAGAGATTGATCTTTATGGTTTTTCCTCAACTTTTTTCATCTTTGAGTCAAATTCTTTTACCATAAGTTTTAAAAAAAACACTGAACAGTCAACACAAAAACAAGTCAAAATAAAGAATATATAAACTGTCTTTTCTGAGCTTTTTTCGAAATTGAGTCCATAGTTTTAACTTTTCTAATTCTTCTAGTCGATTGGAAAAACCCAGATGTTCCGACCAAAAAGATATAGGAAAAAGTTCACTGATGTGAAATATAAAAAACTTACCCCAAAAATAAAAAATATGTACTGCCTAAACTATTAGGATTTTTAACCAACTAGGAGAAGAGTCACTGGCCTAGGGTACACTACTAATTCCTCCCACACGGGCTGTTCTCCAATAAGATGTGATTTGTTGCGTTCGGTCATAATATTTGTAGATAGTCTCCTCCCAATTGAAGCAAAAAAGATTCTGGATGCTTATTGTGATGTTAACAGACAGCTAGGCATAACAGCCAATTAGCTTGCACCATACGCATCGATCCTAAAGATAACTTTTTACTCAAACATTTTGACGAAATTAAAAATGAAACCAGAGAAAAAATATTACGAATTTAAAAGTAATTAATATCATACCGATTTACTGATGCACATCTCCTTAGCCTGTTCTATAACCCTAGCAGCAATCTTCTTGAGATCCGATTCAATGTACGGCAGGGCTTGGCCACTACCTGCAATTTACTTCCCGAGATAATCAAATACTCTTCTAACAATCGCAATCAATAGTACTCCAATAGAGAGCTGATAAAGCAACCAAACCGCTCGACTACGAGCTCGTTCATTAAAAATTTGTTTGAGATCAGTTTGGGCATATAAAAAACCAAGCTTGAACAGTTTTTTTTTAAAACTCGTTAAGCCCTTCAAACCAAACAAAGCTCCGAATGCTCGGCTCGTTTGACTCATAGTGTAACAAATTAAAGTTACTCGAAATCGGTTCATGATTGACTTGATTAAAGCTCATCTCTGATCAGTTTATCTCACAAACATATTTCTAAAACTCGTTAATTCTTGAAACCTAGCTCGAACAATCAACTTTTGATGAGTCGTTCGGTTCGTTTTTTAGCTCATCAAAAACAAATAATCACAACAAGCATTACGATAGGAAATTGAAGATGTATATACGTACCGGGGCCAGCAATTCCGACGACGGAAATGGGAGAAGGTTTAGCGTGAACGACGACGAGGTCGAAGTGGAAATTGGGAGCGTAGGGAGCGAAGAAAAGATCGAGAGCCCAATTTAGGGCATATGTGCTTTCCTCACTGTCGTCTACTCCGATTATCATGACTGGTTTCTCTGATGTCGCCATTTTCGTGGTTGTGTAGAATAGAAGTTTCTTGAAATCAAGCGCGCAAGATGGAGAGAGAGAGAGAGAGAGAGTGAGTGAGAGAGAGAGAGAGATACAGGAGGAGAGATTAGAGATATACGAGTGGGAAATTTGCTTTTTATAGAGAGGGAGGAATGGAAAAAGTGGTTGGCGCCCACCGAAGTGTGTAGACAAACCCACCGCTTTCTTTCTTTCATCCTCTTCTACTTTTATTTTACTTTTTCCCAATGGATAATCTAATTAATCTCTCCTCCTTTGTTTTCGCACAATTTTAATGGATCACCACAACAATAATATCTTTTCACAAACGGTTACACGCAATTCTATGCATTTCCGCGACTAGAAGAAGTTTAGAATTGCACGAGAATAGAAGTATGTGTCCTGTTCGTTTTGGAATTTTGAATTTGAATTTATAGGTAATAAGTGTAGAAATAAACAGAATAATGATTGAAAATAAGTGTAATAATTGGAGAGAGATAGAGAGAAAAATGAGAGTAATGATTTGAGAGAAATAAGATAATGATTAGAATCCAAAATTCAAAACCCCAAAACGAACGAGGTCGTGATCGTGGTTTAAGCGCCCTGATTCAAGACTTGTTAATTATTTTTACTCTCGAATACTATGATGTAGTGGCTCAAAAATAAACAATCAAGATCCTCTAATATAACGACCCGAGTCATGCAGAATAACCATCACCGTAATTATTCATTGTGATGATCCATGTTGTTGATTTGACATGTGGTATGTATGATGGAGTATTTTAGAATAAAATTAGTTGATCAAATATCGATTTTTTTTGAACAAATAAAATTTCTTATAATAGTCATAGTTTAATGTTGCTCGAAGAATAATATGATCCAACCAAAACTTTATTAATGTCCGATCAATTTTATTTTATTTTATTTATGAATAATTTATACTTCGAGATTTATAAAATGAACAACTCAAATCTTTAAATAAAATCGTAATGAGAATATTTGCATTGTACAACGGACACGTGCGGAGTTGGAACATCAGTTCTCTAAAAAGGTTTAGCTATTCAAGTTTTGGCTCTAGCAAGAAATTGAAAGTTTTATTTTAACATACTAAATATCTTCTTTAAAAAGGAATTTAGGATAGTAATTTTCGCACTCTCTTTACATTTACATAGATTTTACAAATTTGATCTTTTTTCTACGTGAAAAATCAGTGAGAAACAAATAGATTTATTATAACTTAATACTAATATTTTTTCGTGAATAAGTAAAAAAACTTTAAAAAAAAATTGTATTAAAAAGTAAATCCATACGGTAACGGTAGATGATTAAAAGAAAAAGAAAATGGAGCCAACGTATGTGATTGGCGACTGTAATTTACCGTACGGCGCTTTACTTGAGGAAGCCCAACCCTAAAATCCTGGTTTGCGCTCATACATCTCTCCCGCCGAGAGAGAGAGAGAGAGAGAGAATGGAAGAAGGTATGGAGGTGGACATGGAAGAGTCAGAAGCTACTCCTAATTCAAAGCACTCCAAGCGATTCGGATTGAAGAACACGGTCCAAACAAACTTTGGTGAAGACTACGTCTTTCAAATCGTGCCCAAGTACGTCAGTCTCAATTTCTCCTCTTTCCCAATTAAGTATTTGGGTCTAAATTAAGCAGAATTTTAATGTTTGTGTTTCCTTATCTTCTGATTAATTATGGAATGTTAGGGATGATTTGACGTCGATGGCGGTGTCTCTGTCTACCAACGCCGTGAAGTTGTACTCGCCGGCGACTGGTCAATACTTTGGAGAGTTGAAAGGCCACTCTTCCACTATCAACCAAATCTCCTTCTCTGGTCCAACTACTCCCAACGTCCTCCACTCCTGCTCTTCTGATGGTACCATCAGAGCTTGGGACACTAGATCATTCCACCAGGTCTCTCTCTCTCTCTCTCTCTCTCTCTCTCTCTCTCTCTCTCTGTGTGACACACACACACAGAAAGAAATTTGGGGTGGCATTTTTTCCCCCCTTCCTTATTTGCAGTTTCTTTACGTAGTTTAAAGGGGTAGGTACGCTCACACCTTTGAGTGTACCCTTTATAATAGTAGGAAAAACATACGTACAAACATATGTAACTAGGTTGTGGAAACATCAAGTCATAAACTTTTGTGATTTGGTCGCAGAGACGCTGAGTAGATGTGATAGAATACGATTCTTGTCAATGGAGTTGCAACCTGGAGGGGAAGACCTAAACTGGCGTGGGATTTTCGCACAGTGGAGAGCCAGGATTTTGACCCGGGGAGCCGGATTAATAGACATATTTTTTATCAGAACTTGTACTTATTATATCATTTTTTATTTTATTTTTCAATACATTACATTTGTACACTGAAATAATTCTAGCCTAATACAGTTAAAATATACCAATCATTTTGTTTTTTTCTTTAAGCAACTTCAACAGATTGAGAAATGAGAATGTAAAACAACCGGTTTTTTATCAAATCAAACCAAAATTATTAAAATTATACGTATCTATACACCAATAATTATCAATAATATTCAAAATCAGGTATATACAAAATAAAATTTTAAAACTCAGGGGCTTGGAGGGGGGCCGGGGCCACCCCGGGCCCCAACATAGCTCCGCCACTGTTTTCGTGGGAATATTTTTGGGTCTATATGTGTTTACTTGTGTTGTGCAGGTGTCTTCAGTAAGTGCTGGCCCGTCACAAGATATATTCAGCTTTTCGTTTGGTGGGTCAGGTGATAATCTTCTTGCCGCTGGAAGTAAGTCTCAGGTGTGAAATCTTTTTGGCTTAGAATTTGACCAATCTTGTCAATTATACAAGGGTACACTTATAATAAATGTTTTTGTAGGTGATTGTTGTTTTGTTTTGTTTTATGTGCAATGTGAAATTATATAATGGAAAGAAGGTAAGAATGGTTTGCATCAATTAAACTTTGTAGCATTATAATCCACCAGGAATACAACTTGTTTGATTGGAGTATAGTGCTATAAAAGAAGTGATAAGTTAAAGGTGGGCTTGGGAAGAAGAATGCCTTCTGGATTTCTTTTTCGGTAAGTTTGGTAAAGGAGGAAAGGTGATGCAAAATTTGAAGATTTACTGATTAGGGAATACCATGTAGCCATGTAGATTATATGTGTAGGTTATCAAAAACTTGGATGTCAAAAGTTGTCTAATAAATTGGGGGAGAGGGATAAACACATTGTGATTGGTTTATGTGGTCTTTCTTTTTATTTTTTATTTTTTTGCATCTTGACAAATTCATGCAGATATTCTTCTGGGACTGGAGAACCAAGAAGCAGATTGCATGCTTGGAGGAATCTCATATGGATGATGTTACTCAGGTGCTTACTGAATCTTCTATGGGTTCTTGGTTCTCCTATGTATTGGCTATGATGATGCATAGTGATTCTGCAGTTCTCTATGGTGATTGTGGTTATTTGATAAAACATTTTGATTATGATGCCTGTTAGTGAGATGAGCTTTTTCTGAAAACTAAGAAATTGACATGACAATTTTTAATAGGTCCACTTTGTCCCCGACCATCAAAACAAGCTTCTTTCTGCTTCTGTAGATGGACTAATGTGTATCTTTGATACCCGTGGAACTATCAACGACGATGATCATCTGGAGTCAGTAATATCTTCTTCCCCTGTCCTCTTTATCTTCTTTTGACCATTCTGATGCTTTAACTTTTTGGTAAATTTCAACCAGCAGGACTACGGTAATTTTTTACTCGTCACTTAAGTGGAGGTTGAGCTCTGCGTTGAATTGCTCCCAATAGTTCTACAATGATTAAAGATTTTGTGCAAATTGATATTTGATTCATTTCTGTGTACTTATTTGTTAATGCTGGGGGCTGATGTAGAGTATAGACTATGTAGTAGATGTCCATTTGATCTCGGATTGCCATTAATTTGTTGCTGGAACTTTATTTTCAAAATGCGTGCTCTTCTGTTAGGAGCTTTCTGAATTTCTCACTGTACTGTACTATCCATTTAGGTGATTAATGTGGGAACTTCGATTGGAAAAGTTGGCTTTCTTGGAGGGGCAAGCCAAAAGCTCTGGTGTTTGACACACATTGAAACCTTAAGGTACTATTGTGAAGTTCTCTGCATAGTAGTTCCTTGTCACTATCCTTTTCAGGTCCTAACATAAGCATAGCACCTTGTTTTCCATTACTTTTGGCTTAATTTCAGTTGTCTACTTTGTTTTTTTGGTATGAAGTTCTCCTCTCGTATATCGAAGTTCTCCAAAATTGAATAGGTGGCAGTGGAATGAACTAATCCTCGCCCTAACCTATCGAGTTGTAAAAGACATACGTTTTTATGATAATGAATTAGAACTGTATTTTTGGGTTTGGACTTTGAGCCAGAGGACCACTTCCATGTCTCAATGAATTGATTGAGTATGCAGATCGTTTACCTCTGTATTTTATCTCTACTAGAGCCCTAACATTCTGCTATGACTTTGTTGGCTGGTTAGTGTTTGGAACTGGAAAGATGCAAAAATTGAAGTGAACATAGAGGACGCTCGTACTTTAGCTTCTGACAGCTGGGCATTGGATCATGTATGTCAGTCTTTTCCACTTGAGTTTTGCTAAATTGTGAAAGGTTCAAAACTTGATATTGAGCAACACAAACTTTCAAGAGCGAGCTACGAGCCTTATTTTCAAACAAGTTCATGTTTTTCTAGACCGAGCAACACAACAAATTTTCATGGGAAAATGACGGCCCAGGACGTGTTTTTTTGATAATTAATACCCGCCAAGGACATGCTGAGAACATTAACAAATGTTCTCAGCATGTCCTTGGCGGGTATTAATTATCAAAAAAACACGTCTGGGCTGTCATTTTCCCAATTTTTCATCGGTTATTCTAATTGAGCTCACCTGTGGCAGATTGACTATTTTGTTGATTGTCACTACTCGGGACAAGACGATCGGCTATGGGTGATTGGTGGGACCAGCGCTGGAACCTTGGGCTACTTCCCTGTGAACTACAAAGGAAAAGGAGCGATTGGGCCTCCAGAAGCCGTTCTCCACGGTGGCCACACGGGTATTGTTAGGAGTGTCTTGCCTTTGTCGGGCATGCGGGGTGCGCCCACCCATACCCAAGGAGGCATCTTTGGATGGACAGGTGGTGAGGATGGCCGTTTATGTTGTTGGATGCCGGATGAATCGTCGGATGCAAATCGTTCTTGGATTTCGAGTAAACTGGTCATGAAGTCACCAAAGCCCCGCAGGAAAAGCAGACATCATCCCTACTAGTAGTCTGTCAATCGGCATTTCATGTTGTACCCTGTTTTATAATGGTTTTCATTCATCTGGTCCTTTCGTTTGAACCGTTGGAATGCTTTTATAGTTCATAGTTCATGGTATTAACCAGTTTGACAGTGATCCGGTTGTTTGTAATCTATTGTAAAGGATGAAAAGCCACTATAGATTGAGCATTTACTCTCTCTTTCTTGAATGGCAAATCTTCATTAATAAATCCAAGAACGGATCAGAGATACAAGAAAAACAGGATTACAACGGCTTAAACAAAGCCCACCAAGTCTACTACACTTGCCAGCAAACACAGAGACAAATCCTAGCCGGAAAAACATCTCCGAACCCTAAGAATCACTAATGAAGACAGCAAGAAGAGGCCAACTCATCCGTGCACAGTTGAATTGCTAGCAAACGTGTAGGGACATTCGCCCTTGTAATAATGCACTGGGACATTTGCCTGAGAAAGAGCCGTCTCCGGGATCTCAAGAATCAGCACAAGGCTGGCTACGACAGAAATTTACTTTGATGGGTGTGTTTTACACGAGAGAGAGAGAGAGAGAGAGAGAGAGAGAGAGAGAGAGATGATTTGCATGTAGTATGACCAGACGGCTGAAGTTTAGATATGGGAATACTAAACAAAAATCCAGAATGCAACTCTAAACACTATTGTCCCATGCATGGTTAGAATAGACCCTGAATAACCAATGTGTGTAATTGGTCCTGCTTATAATGCGCAGCCGACAATGAGCGAAACGTTACACGACTTTTTTGCAGAATGCTGTCATAGAAAAATGTTGAATTATCATTAGCACAATCCTAGTTGGCAGAGAAATTTTAAGCTTTTGTAGTCACTCCACAAAATTCAGTAAGCAGAAAACCTGGGGAGATATTAGGAAGCTAATGTGTTCAGGAATAGATAGCACAAAAGGTAGAAATAAATCAATACCAAAAGGAAGTTTCCTCTTACAGTACTACTACCTATATCTTTCACTCTCAACAATCTTTTAGGTTTTTCCAATCTTCCGACCATTCATGCTGTCTTAACGTTCACTGTCTTAGATAAAGAATGGTCGGCATAATTCAGAACATTAGAAAGCAACTTTGTGACAATATAAAATGGACAACAGAGCAGAATGCCCACAAAACCAGTCAACCTCCTTTGGTCCTTCAACGCCTCAGCTTCGGATCATCGGCTGCCACGCGAGCTACCTGCCAGCAGTTCAAACACATGGCAAATGAGCTTACATGCTATAAGAACTAAATCACGAGAGCTTCAATTTATGCTTAGACTACTTGATTTTTCAATCCTTTTCTTGTCAGAATAGTAGAAAAGATGAAGACTCAAAGTGTGCTAAAAAAGTAGAGGTTTCTGTTTTCAAGAAAATAACAAATTCCCGAAAGTAGGATGCTTGGAATTGGTGACTCAAAGTGGCAACTTGTAATTGGTGACTCCAAAAGTAGGATGCTTGGAATGGACTACGTTGAACTTATCAGTAGAATATAAAATGCAATCCCTCTAAATAGAACACATTGCGGGGAAAGCTTATACCTCTGCTTCCACCAGTTCTTCCACCAGGACCACCCCTGCCTCGACCCCCACCCATCCCTTTAGCAGCTCCATCATCAAAGCCACGTCCTATGCCTTTGGCTGCCCGCCCACTTGTGCCATCCTCTCTACCTCTTCCTCTTCCACGCCCTACTCCAGGTGGCTTCCTATCTGATACATTGTCAATCCTTATTAAAAAACAACTTCAACTAAGAAAATTCACAATCAAGTGAATGCATAAAATACAACAGAACTCAACATCATAAAATTATTTATCAGCCACCTCATGAGCAAATAAAGAAACGAGGCAGAAATTAAAGCAGAATTAATAGACTATGGGGAACAAGACAACAAGAAGATGAAGATATTAAGCAGACTAAATTAACAAAACAACAAATCGGGTACTAAATCATTTTCCACACGTCTGATACATGCCAATTAACTGAACTTAGACAATAACCACCTCTGCACATACCACATTTATGCAATAATTACTGCCTTGTGTTGGAAAATTTATACAAATATTTTTTTTGATAATGTTCATACAAATATTTTACAAGCCAAAAAGGAAGTATTAAAATACAGCCTACAGGGAATCAAGAGACACCAGATGTTCAATCAAAATATAAAAGAACTGCGAAATAAGCAAAGCAAAGTGCAGTATATACCTGTACGGCTCTTACTCTCTTCCTGAACTTTATCTATCACCTGGGAAACAGAGGCATAACAACACTTAAGTGTGATAACAATTTAAAAAGGACAAAAGTAAAGATGACAATACGTGAGGTGCCAAAGAGATAATAAAAATGAATATCAAGCAAATGGCCACATTAGAGGACTAGTGAACCAAATTGAACAGGGATTCTCCAATCTTGGACCAAAAGAGTGGAGGTTAGGCTGCCGTTTGGCTGCCTGATAGTTAACTAGCACTCCCACATGCTACTGAAATAGAAGCCTAAAGCACTCAGCAAGACCTTATAATGATGGCGTACCAAAAAGTTTTGCATAGACATCCAATACAGTATTGGATGCATTAGTCACACCCACCACTTACACATAACCCACAATTTTTTCTCATGTCACTCTAAAACAATCATACCCACCGCACATGACTGGAGGAGGAAGAACAAAGGTAAGTCTGGTATCAGCAGACGTCAAAAAACAGTAGTAAAAACAGCCATCTCTTAAGCTTAGAGAAAAACAACGGTGAGCTCCTACTTGAAAAGCATCGTTCGTAAGTGGCATACAATCCAAACTAAAATACTGAACCCTTAGAATTCCTTAATTAGATACAAAAGTGGCCAAGAAGAAGAAGAACTAAAATGTGTCTCTTCTTTTGGCAGGGAGTGCAAGGGAGACATCAGTCTAAGGGTTTACATTGAATAAAACAGAAAAAAATAGTTACAAGAGTCAAGAGATGCTTGCAAAATTTAGATGGCTTTCTTGAAAATCAAAGATTATCCGAGCTTAATTAGCTGCTTTAGTTTTCCAAGGCAGCAGCCAAACAAGTTCAAAACAAAAACTCACGTACACCAAGTAGGCTAATATGAAAATTTTGGCTAATTTAAGATGTAATGACATGAGCCCCAAGATGCAGATGGACACGATATTTAAAAGATACATGACCTTCCTAAGAGGTTGGAAAGGATATGATAACACCAATAACAAAAGGCGTGATGAACAGATAGGGAATTGGGATGATTGAGTATGCTGGGTTAGAATGTGGAAACTCATCAAAGGAAAGCAACTGTGTTAACAAATCTCTCTCTCTCTCTCTCTCTCTCTCACACACACACACATTCGACAATACAACCACTAAGCATGCTGCAAGTTGTGTCAAAGGAAGTGCAAAGGATATGGGACAAGGCTTTGTTACCATTCAAAGTAAGTACAGCATGACGATAGTAGAAAACAATAGTACCTCGTCAGGAACTCGAAGATACTTAATCGTATTTCCCCGGATATAGCACTCAGGCATTCGCCAAAACCTATCTCCATCCTACATAGAGAATTCCAATGATATATATTATGAATTTGAAAAGGTTAGTAATCCTTACATCCAAACACGTGATTATGTGTTTATAAGTGTGCAACACCGACAAAGAAAAACACAAAGAAAAAGGAATGAAAGAATAGAAGACCTTAGAAGTACAAATGACTTCACGAAGATGTATGTTCATCCAAGTATCACAGTTTACCAAATGCCCATTGTAGGTCTCCCCATTTTTCAGTTCCACCAACTGTCACAAGGCATACAAACACTAAGTTAAGTTTGATATCCTCGATTAAGAAGATTGAATGTGACAAACTACTAAAAGTAGTTCCTATTTTCCGCCAAGGATATGTTTGTTACAAAAGAACCACATAGATAGTTTCAATGTATCTTATTTTAAAAAGAAAGCACATGGACAGCCATTAGAGAACTAGGCAAGAAAAGAAAAGAAATACTTAGATAGAAGAGCAAAGTAAAGAAAAGAAGAGAAGTTTAGTGGTATCTTTCTCACTTGCTTGGCTAATAGTAGAAGAGGTGGGAAAAAGTGCATTATTCTATGGTCCTAGTCGTGGAAACAAGTGGGGAGAAAATTCATACTTACAGCATGGGTGAAATCAGATTTATCTCCATCCCCTTCTTTCAGAATTAAGTTTATGTCCAAGAAAATAAAATCATATACGTGGATTTCTCTTTCAAGTTTTCGCATCCCATAAAACAAAATTCTAGTTCTGCCATTGCAGAAGGTCCCCAACCAAAAAAACGAGAATCATTATAGGCAGTGATGTATGCAGCCCTTCAGATAACTATCTTATCCGCACAACCATTCACTTCCAGCCAAATATGCATATAACAATGCAAGTCTCGAGCCAAAAACTCTCTAATCCGTACCATTATACTCTCTCTCTATCTTCTTAAACTATCCAAACAAGTGATTGGAAAGGAGAGTTCTTTTCCCTAAAATTCTCTCTCTTCTCTCAAATAGCTGAACCCTCAACTTTTTTGTTCCTAGATATAATTCACGGTAACTTGAAAACTGTAACAACAGAGGTAACAAAAGATGAGATCATACCATAGGGTGTCCTTGAGCAGTCTTGAGCAGCGAAAGCGGAAGCTGAACACCAAACAGTTTAGCAAGTTCAAACAAAGCTTAACAACAAATAGTAAAGAAAACCCTAAAAACAAACAGAGAATCGAGTGATAATATTACCATCTTCAGGCCACAGAAAAGCAAAACCTAGCTTGCAGACACAAAAGGCCCTGCACTAATACTCGGCGTCAATGGAAAAGCAAAAGCGGTACCAATAACTATGAAAAGGGAAAATTTTAAAATACCCCCCACCTTTGCTCTAAATTTCAATTAGACTCCCAACTTTTCAAAACAATCAATTTTGCTCCCAACGTTATCTTCCGTTAATCAAAACGCCCCCTTTTGTCCAAATGACTAACGGATTTCGTTAAAAGCCCCGTTAAATAGCGTCCCGAACGAATTTCGATTATCCGAGCCGCTCAATGTGATTAGAACGTGATTTTAAGGGTACCTACCAAAATCAGCAAAAAAAAGACCAGGAAGGGCTTCATCCGAGCAGTTTTTTATTGAACAGTTCATTAAAAAACTATTCGATGAAGCCCGATCATTTTTTTTGCTAATTTCTCGTGGGTATCCTTAAAATCATGTTCTGAACACATTGAACGGTTTGAATCATCAAAATTCGATCGGGAAAGGGGAGGTGCGGACCGATCCGGATTTTGTTCAAGTTAAGGCGTCTGGATTTTGCTTCCGTCCGCACCTCCCCTTTTCCGATGGAATTTTGATGATCCGAGCCGTTCAATGTGTTCAGAACATGATTTTAAGGGTACTCGCGAGAAATTAGCAAAAAAAATGACCGGAAAGGGCTTCATCCGAATAGTTTTTATTGAACTGTTCAATAAAAAAACTGCTCAAATCAAGCCCTTCCCGGTCTTTTTTTTTTTTTGATTTCTCGAGGGCACTATTAAAATCACGTTCTAATCACATTGAGCGGCTCGGATAATCGAAATTCGATCGGGACGCTATTTAACGGGGCTTTTAACGAAATCCGTTAGTTATTTGGACGGAAAGGGGCGTTTTGATTAACAGAAGATAACGTTGGGAGTAAAATTGATTTTTTTGAAAGGTTGGGAGTCTAATTGAAATTTAGAGCAAAGGTTGAGGGTATTTTGAATTTTTCCCCTATGAAAATTTCCAACTTTCGCGTTAGTAGGATGTAAACATAGTTGTTAAAAACCTAGATACACGGTACGTATCTTACGATTTGTATCGTCTCTTTCGAGGAACGATATGTATCCCATCATGTATCCTTTTGTATAAAAATCCTACGATACGATCGCGTATCCTACGGTTTATATGCATATCCTAATTCTGTACGTATCTTACGATTACTTATTCGAAAAAAATTGGACCTTATTTCAAGAAGCGGAATCCCAAATGTATTAATCTAAGCCGTTTGATCTAATTATGGCATCTTTCAAACCCTTTGATAGAAATTCAACCTCAATGTAGGTCTTGTATAAAAATAAGAACCATACTTTGATTGTATTTTGTCTTACTTTTCTTTTCCTAGCAAAGGAAACATAAAGCCTTAATGTAATAGACCCCAGTTGAGAGACTTGAAATTTTACATCTTAAATTTTTTTTACATGTAAGCATAATTTGTTGGTGTTATTAGGTGTATCTACTTCTTAATTATATTTTAATTATGATTAACGTTGTTGAAACATAAACTAAATTTAGTATTTTGACAAATCTCCAATTGACAAAACCCAAATATGATAGATATTATTGAAAAAGATATAAATATCTGGTTTTTAGAAACTCTAAAATATCTAGCTCTAGAACTCTAGAATATTCTTGTGAAATATCTAGAGTTTTTTTTTGAGAATTAGTCTCATGTGTAATTCTAGAATTATCTCAAAGTTTATCTTGTATGAAAATATCTTTGTACTATAGTCATCCATGGAGTAGTACAAATAGGGATGAATTCTAACCATTTTGTACCAAGTCAAAAAAAAGTTTGAGTTCAAGTGCAATACAAATGCTCTCATTCCCCACTCTTGTCTTTAGTATTCTCCATCTTCCAAAAATATTGTCTAAAAATATTGTCCAATTACACAATAAAAACTCCTACTCTCCCAGCAAATGTATTTCAAGATACACGATACGTATCTCGATATGAACTATATAAGTGAAAAATGATACACGATACGTATTCCGATTTGAAAACATTGGATGTAAACAAAAACACAAATCGTATCGATAGCATGTCCAAGTAATCGTGAAATCTAAAGCAGCTCTGGTATTTTCTCCAGGAAGTTCAGTGAAGCTGTGGGAGTCGTAGTAGATAGTACGTATGATAAAACCCTGAATTGAAGAAAGAAAAAGACATACCGGTTCACTCAGTTCCAATTCCACGTAAGCGCTCTCTCCCTAAAAAAGAATAATGCCGTATGCAAATGAAAATCCAAGCCGTCCGTCCATCTCAGCACGAACGGCTTGGATTAGATGTATACGCTCTATCATATAGTCTCATTCACTTTGTGTCTGACTATGAAACTAATGCTTTGAATTTTGAACGAGGAATGCTAATGACATATAAATCGTGTCGAGTCTCTAGGCTTGCTCTTTCTCATGTCTTTCGGTTTTGATTTTGGAGTTATGGTTCCATACTTCCATGGCATAACCTCCTTTCACTTCTTGTTTTGATTTTTTTGACATAATATCAATGTATTGGTAAAATATATGACAAGCGAGGTGCACTCAATAAGTGTGAAAAAATTTACACATTTAGGCCATCCAACATACGTATGCTATGTCACTTTCATGTCTATTGTCATCGCTGATATTTCAAGTTAATATTGTAATTGTAGGTTTCCAAGTTGAGTGCACGAAGTTTGACATTATTTTAGAGCCTTATCCGCAAGAAAAATGATGAAGGAAATTCAACCAAGTGTGTCGGGCACAGCTTAAATTGCACCTTAGGCGCATCACAGCAGTAGGACCCTATGCACCCGGGGTGCACATTAATTGCGCCAGACTATTTTACTTACAAGAGAAACGTCTTTTACTCGGCCATAAGTTTTCAAATTGAGTTGTGCTCCACTTGAGATGATTAATGCCAAAATTGTATAATCTCATCATATACTTGATGTCATATATTGTTGGACTTGTCTTCTTTAATTGATCAATAATTTTGTTGGACATTCATTTGCGTACGTAAACTTGGACAAGAAAAAAGGTTCTCCTACTCCTTAGACAAGTTTGCAAGGCGTATAATGGAATTTTTCTATAATGCCCTACACTGGCATTGGGGCATGGATGCTCCCATAAATATGAACCTTTAGATTAAAAAATGAATAAATTTCAGCCATTAGAACAAAACCACTCACAAAAGCAATCTGTTTTTTTTTTTCCCGCATGCCACACTTACTAGTACAATGTATGGCTATACTTATCACAATATATGATCACACTTACCACAATTTAGTATCATACTTATGGCCACAATCTATACTTCAATGGTTGAGGAAAAATGGGGCATGAATGCCCCAAAACCGGACTGGGGCATCGTAGCCAGTCCAATTGGCCAGTGCTCAACTCCCCCTTTATTTGCGTGTGGTCATCTCCAACTTCTATAGTTTGGGGCTTTCTGATTTTTACTGATGAAATTTCTTACTGGTTGGCAAAAGAAATAAATATCCATCCACTACCATGTTCTATGTCTCTGTTCTTTCTCGTTAAAATTCTAACGACTTCCCACTTTCTTTCATCCAAACCCTCCACGAATCTGACCAACTTGAATCTACAGCCCGTGTTCAAATATTCCTTCAGGGAAGTTCTTGATATGCTTATATCGCCGAATAGAAAGAAGGAACGAACATGAACAGGGATTAATAATACACGCACAAAAGGGTATACATTGTACATTATACAAGCAGCATAAAGTATGAATAACTTGACGAGGGTACAAAACACCATTCGCATATTCAGATTCAGTAGACCCAAAAACACAAAAGAGACAGAAATCTAAATGAAGAGCCAGTTTGCCCCATAAGATTGAATATTGGACTGAATATTGTTTCTTCCTTTCTCTTCTCAATGACGAAAATTCTCGTGTATCATGAGGTTAGAAAAAAAAAATACTTGAAAAAGAAAAAAACGAGTTTCAGAGAAGGGATACAGGCACAAGGATGCTTATTAAATTAATCGAATTGTATATACAGACAAACAAGGCCTTAAGTAGCAAAAGACTTGGTATAAAACAAGCCTAGAAATAAAAAAAAATATTTAAATGGATGAGGGAAAATATCCACGAGCTAAATATGATACACAAGGGGCCTGCAATAGGAAAGGGACTTTGGGTGGGTGAGGGAGCACTGTAATGAAACTTCCATCAATACAGGGCCCTTAGATTTACCTAGAGCTTTGGTTATGAAAAAAGGACATAAACTAAACAAGGCACTCTATACACCTAAAAGTACCTCCTCTACATGAAATAGCTGAGGGATTTCTTCTTCCTTGACCCGCCTTCTCCATATAGATCATTCCATTGGAGGAGTTCGCTCATATTTGCAGACTCCGATGACACACTTGCACATACCTGCATTCCAGAAAACATTGATTATTGACTCCTAATGCCCCTACGACACAACAATAGGTTCATGCTCAATACATTTTTTAAATAAGGCCATATTTCTTTCAAGCACTAATGGGCTCATGTCTCCTAAAAGTTTAAGATACTCAAACATACTTGAAAACAAACAAAACATGAACACAAATTTGTCGAAAAACAAAAGGAACAGTAACGGATTCTGGACCTATAGGCAAACAGACGGTTTCAGATGCATAAGCAGCCAACTAAATCAATGCATACTACTAAACACTTTTATATATGAAACACAAAACAAGCAAGACATGAAAACTGATCTCTTTTAGCAGAAACTGCAAGAAATACCTACGAGGTGAGCTACAACAAAAAGCTATATTTTGAAAACATTAGATTTGATCATAAAGTATTTATTTGTTCAACCACTAAAGACGCTTCTGCCTAAGATGTCAACCACAATCTCATGGATCCAAAATACCAGCTTATGGTGCCTTCCATATGGTACTACGAGTTGCAGAATAGGTACTACGAGTTGCAGAATATCAGTAATCAATTTACTATACCGCAAGAGCGCAGGGATCAAGAGAAGGGCATAATTCTCATCACAGGTACCAAAACAAAAGTGCTTTGAGACATCTCTTCATTGGTAGAGATGTTGAAAATTTTCTTTGGTCACCAAAATCATCGACTTTGGCCAGCAGAAAACCCAGTAAAATCAACACACAAGGAAAGAAATACTAGGACAATTGCAAATTTTCAGTTCCATCTATCATACCTGTTCATGTGCATATTTAAAATCCTCAGTGTTTAGAGAGCGAACATCAGTACTGGAATGCAGTGCAGGTAACGGTCTGTTGTCTGCCAATGCCAGAGCTTTCTCCTAAAATTGGAGAAAATATATTGTCATATTCATAGATTAAAGGAGACAAACATAAACCATAACTTCATAATCCAAAATCCTATCTGTTGCGTAAATTGCATTCAGTCCTATATACAAATACCAGCATAAGCGAGTTAAAATTCAGTTCAACTTGACTTATCATAAAAGAATAAAAGCGACCTGAAGAAATTGCTTATGAAAATTAGGGCACATATGGCAACATCATTAACATCCTATCTTATAACCTACGAGAAGAACTGATTTTCATGGGGAAGAGTAATAAGCACAATTGGCTTATTTGTAAGACTGGATTCATTTTACCGACTGTGAACCACAACATTAGCCATAAATGCTATTAATTGAACGGAACAGTCAGCAACAAAAAACAGTGGAGAAGAAGTGTAATGCTGCTCCACAAGGCATAAATTCAGTTCAAGAAAATAGGGATGTTTCTTAACTAGGCAAGAATTCAGCTCTCGGTAACAAGTTTTCCTATTATCCAAGTGATAACCAAATGACTTAGACCCAACACAAGTATTAATTTTAAGCAAGTTCAGAACATTTAAACTAAGAGATACGGGAGGAAGAAAAAACGACCACTGCATCAGCTCAAAACCCTCAAAAACAGTAGAGAAGACCAAAAATAAGCCAAGATCCAAGGGCAACGAACATCTATCCCCTTCTCTACCTCCCTCTACTCTTACCCACCCCCCCCCCCCCAAATGGATCGTGCTAACTAAAATCTCTCCCCTTCAGGTGTAAACTTGCTTCACCTGTTCAGCGTGGGCAATCAATGCCATTCCCTTCTATCTTATTTTTTGCCTTTATCTCTCCCTGTCCTCAACAGTGAGCCCAAGAAACCAAGTTCAAGCATAATTGCCCAAAATTCATGACTCAAAGATGCAAGCATTCATGAACAGGGGCCACTCCTCACAGATTCCTTGTAATCTACAGACTATCAATTCCATTGGGGAATTTGCACTTACACCCCTTGTTCTATCACCAATTTGCACATACACCCCCTGTACTCCAAATTTAGGCACTTACACCCCTTGTACAGTGCAACTGTTAAAAATTCAGTTAAAATGGATGGAAAAGCTATTGGCGGGAGATTTCCCTCCAAAATGAGGGGAAAAACGTCCAAACTAACCCTAATAGCCATTTATAAGCTCTGTCAAACTCTCATTCCCAAAAACAGAGCATCCAAACCCCTCTCTTCTCCTAACCCACTCTCTCTAGTCTATTATTATCAACAACAAAAAACAACATCCATGTCTAATCAATCTCAAAACATCTGCAAATGTAGCAACACAAACACCTAGCAGCACAGTAAAAAAAATGGACTTACACTATCCAAATCCACAACATAAATAGCCAGCAATGACCAAAAAAAAATAAAAAATACTTCAAATGCAGATATTCAATACCAAGTAGTTCAAACTGAGCTCTTTTCTTAAACAAAAGTCTCTATGTTACAAATTGACTTTGAAGTATGTTACAAAATGACTTTGAAGTAGTTCAAACTGAATATCTGCATTTGAAGTATGTTTTTTTTTTTTTATTGCTGGCCATTTATGCTGTGGATTTGGACAATGTAAGTCCATTTTTTTCTGTGCTGCTGGGTGTTTGTGTTGCTACATTTGCAGATGTTTTGAGACTGATTAGACATGAGATATAGTGCTAGATGATGTTGTTTTCTGTTGATAATAATAGACTAGAGAGAGTGGGTTAGGGGAAGAGAGGGGTTTGGATGCTCTGTTTTTGGGAATGAGAGTTTGACAGAGCCTATAAATGGCTATTAGGGTTAGTTTGGACATTTTTTCCCTCATTTTGGAGGGAAATCTCCCGCCAATAGCTTTTCCATCCATTTTAACGGAATTTTTAACAGTTGCACTTCAGTCCAAAGTACAAGGGGTGTAAGTGCCTAAATTTGGAGTACAGGGGGTGTATGTGCAAATCGGTGATAGTACAAGGGGTGTAAGTGCAAATTCCCCAATTCCATTTGACGAGCTATAGCTACATGATTTAAGCATTCTTTTGTATTACTATCAAATATATCTGAGTACTACTAATGTTCAATCAAGTAACGATGGAATGTGTCCAAATCAGACACAAGAATTTAAGAACATTTCATCTCCTAAAGTATCAACTGGCATACCCTTGTATGGAAATAACATGCACTTCAGAGAACAGAGTCAACAGACAACCTGTATGCAAATATAAATGTAACATGCAGTCGATTTTTGCTCCAACAGAAATAAATTAACTGATTCATCAAACATGCCAAACCTAAGTGGTTTATTGCAATGGAAACTTTAAGGAACTTTGAACAAGCTTGTTTGCAAGCAGAAACTCCCAAAAGCAAATATACTGAAAGGACATTGGCGTTCATAAGTTATTCATATATCCGACTAACCTTCTTTTCCATCTCCAAAATTTCTCGTATGGGACAATGGGCTGCTGTCACACAAAGATTCTGCAACCAAAAAGTTAATCAGAGGAACTACATAAAACCAAGTTTGAAAAGATTAAAAACACGGGGCAAAATATTGCAGATTACGACGAAATTAGTAAGCAACCTTCAAGTCACTTCCTGAATAACCATCAGTCATATTAGCAACTACTTCAAGATCAACATCAGGTGTCAATTCTTCTTTAGCCAATACAACTCTGAGAATTTTCTCTCTGTTCGGCGAATCTGGCAAGTTTACCATCAATCTGCACCAAATGTGTACTTAAAATCATTAACAAACAGACTTCTAATGAAAGACACAAACAAAAGAAAGCATGTATTTACCTCCGGGGCAGTCTCCTGATAACTGCCTCATCAAGGTCAAAAGGTCTATTGGTGGCAGCAAGTACCAGTACGCGTTCCTTATCCTTTGTACGCAGACCATCCCAGTTCACCATAAACTCATTCTTCATTTTGCGCATGGCTTCATGTTCTCCAGGATTTTCACGTCTTCCTAACATGCTGTCAACCTAAAACAGAGAATGGGCAAGAGGGAAGACTTCAGAAAGGGGATGGTAGGAGAGTTACACTGTACAATTACAAGAAATGAACTTTAATCATCACTGGAAGCCACACTAGTAGATAATGTAGTAGAAACTAATCCCCTATAATTACAGGAAAAGACACGAGAAAACAGATTGGAAACAAAGAAGTCCTAATTTAAAACACAAATGATAAAGAGCAACAGCAAGCAATCGAAATGACTGCTAAGTTATTTAACCAACCTCATCGACGAAAACAACACTGGGAGCAATTTTACTAGCTAGTGAGAACACTGCTTTTACATACTTCTCACCTTCTCCAAACCACTGTCATCAATAAACATGCCGATTATATTCTGTAGGAAGCACATGCAGAGAGAACAGCAACTTGTCCGTTAAACTCGAGAAGTACCTTGGAGGTAATGCTGGACATTGATATGTTGATAAAGTTTGCACCAGCCTCAGTTGCAACAGCTTTAGCAAGCATTGTTTTTCCAGTACCAGGTGGGCCAAAAAGGAGTATTCCCTTGCAAGGCTGATGACAGTATCTTATCAGAACTAGAAAAACTAAAATAAACTACCTCAAACCTAACACCAATTTGTAAATTGAAAGGGAAGCAATAAAATATATAAGTGATTTAACCTTTGTCAGCTGTCCTTTACAAAATAATTCCGGCCTCTGAAGGGGTAGCATGACCAATTCCTTCAACGTATCCTTCACATTCTCTAATGCCCCAATGTCATCAAAAGTAACCCCGATATCACTTGGTGGAATAACATCCGCAAGCAGCCTCTTCTCAAATTCATTCTCAGTAACCACATCCTGAAAGTCTTGTGGGTCATTCCAAGATGATAAATCTAACTCTAAAAGTAACTATAAAAAACAATAGAAAGAGATTTTAAAAAAAAATGAAACAAAAAGTAGGTATATACCGCAGGGACCATCAACTTTACCTTGAGCGTTTTTTTCGAACTCTTAGATTCATTTTGAATTCCTTGTAGAATGTTCAATCCATACCTAATACTGCAAAACTCAAGATGAAGAAAAATCTTAGCATTAAAGTACAGAGAAGAACACATGAGATCAACATTTTGTGTGTTTTAAAAACACGGCAAAGCAGTCGGAAAATATGCAGCAACCTTTCGCTGGAAATTGTGAGTTTGGCATCTTTAGCTGGCACTTCAGCACATTGCATGAAGTGATGGCTCAAAGCCCAGCCAATTATTTTGTCCACACCTATTTGAAATAGTAAAAGAACATAAGTACTTCAAAATGGAGTCCTCAATATCCAAATTGTGCAACTGAAAAACCAAAAATCAGGATAGTACTTTCACTTGTCAGGGCTTGATCCTTTACGTAAACTGTTTCAAGGTCAGGGCACTCCAGGCTATTCCGGCTCAAAACCTGAAATCAAGAATTCAGTTACATATACTGAGAGCATGAAGTTAACATCAGAGATCACTATCTACCCAAATACCAAATCATATTAACCCAACATTCAAATTTGTGAAAAAACATATCCTACATTCATCAAGCCATACCCTCCTTGGTGAAACTTGCAAACTCATATGATAACAAAAAAAAAAAACTATCATAACAAAACCAATTCAAAACGACACTTCAAACCGTTTACACTCTGTGCCAACCAACCACTCGTGCTCAAAGTTCATCCTACATACCTCCTAATCTTACTCTGTGGACAGAGTTAAGTTACCTTAAAGATGATACATGAAAGGTAAATGCAATTCAACCTCGACTCAAAATTCTGTATACCCCTTTCCACTAGAAACATGGGGCTACACAATAGGAAAAGAAACAGTTAGTACAAAATATATGCACCCAACATCTAAGTCGGATCAACCAGGCATCTCATGTTATACCACTCTTTAGTTGATTTCCACGCAACCAATGGGCAGGAACAGATACAAATAATAAAACATACCCAAACAACGCAGGCAAGCACATAATAAATGGCTATAGAAAGAAGATGTTTCAAATTGGGAAAAAATGGCCACCACGAAATATACTCACTGAGCGAATGCTAATAATGTTAGACTGCGACTTCAAAGTTTCAACGTCACGATCCAATTGTAGTTTCCAGTCCGAAAGTAGATTTTCATCCTGCCACAGTTCCAAAATAAAAGTACAAACCTCAAACACTTCACCTATTATGAGACAGGAAAAACCCTTGTAAACATGGCTCCAGCGGAGATAAAAGAAAACTGACAATAAAAGGATGTACTATCAATAGATTCAATACCTGAGGCATCTGAATGGTCACTTTGTTTGGGAAAAGACGAGTGAGTTGCTTCATGGTTTTAGGTGTGTCTTTGCTTCTATCATGAAGTCTACCAAAGTTATCCTGAACAGCAGCAAAGTTAAAACACATTATGCTTCAATAAAGCAATTCATGATATTTTACTAACCAGGAAAGAATTAGCAGCGTCCACATATCTATCGTTTATAACCCAAAGTTTGACAGCATTCACTTGTGTTAAAGATATGGTGATCATCAACATAACACGCTTCTAATCAGGTAATACAATTTCACAATTCCTCTGGAGTACTCCTTAACTACAATGATGAGAAAATTATCCCTCAATAGTTATAGTTGATATTAGAGTTGGAAATTTATATATACAAGTTCAAAACATAGTAAAATGGGTGGAAACTACCAGTAACTCCACTGAGGTATCCATCAAAATACATCTTCCTTTCGTAGTTTCCGATATTAATAATGGCCTGGAACTAAATGAGGAAGCTCAATTACCACTATTGCCTCTCTCTATTTTGCACAGAAAAACACGAGGTCAGCTCAAATGCACAGCCCCCACCACTCATCCTTGAGCATGTACCGCCAACTATGGGGTTTCACAGGGCGAGCCAAGTTGACTTTCCCCTCAACGATTTTCTTTTCAAACCATCACCGCAACCGACCCCTTGAGGTGGAAGACATTATCACCCGCTTTGGACCAGAAGAACGTTGAAATAGCAAGCCTTACATCAATTGAAGTCTAGTGGGTTTTGGCTATTTGTTCCCCTTTTCTTCATACTCAGCAGCAATCTGAGGGGAAGGAGAAGGTGATGGAATGGGAGGCAAGGGTCCTATCTTTTAACTACCAATTGTCCAAAAAGCTTAAACTATTAGGAATTGGGCCCAACAACGTACATTAAGCTATTCAACAACCCATACCTCAAGTGCAACACTGTCTTGCACGCGGAGATGAAAATATCTGTAATATAGATTGAATCAGAATATGAAGGGGAGAAGCAGAATGTAACGAGGATTATATGCAAACAAGGAGACTTGAATGCAAGACCTCTTCCAACCTGAGTTCTGATATCATGTTAAGTAACCAATTGTCCCAAGAGCTCAAGCTGTTAGGAAGTGGGCCAACAACGTTTATTAAGTTGTCCAACACTACTGGCATCGCCTATCACCACTTTTTGCCATTTTCCGGAAAAAATCTCCGAACACTACAACCACCAGCGACTAATATTCAACAGTCTGATCATGACCTCTGCACTGGTGGTAATACTTTGTCAGCAAAAAGGATGAGTTGACGGAGATCAGGGAGGAGAAGAGGGAAGAGTGGGAGGTGAAAGCGGGTAGTGCGAGTGAGATAGGGAAGAAAGAGACTCACACAAACCTCTAACAGAGAGGGGGTCTGCAGGACCAGAGAGAGAGAGATTGGGTAGAGAGAATGTGGGGGCAGAGCGATTGAAGGATTTGTAGTATGGGGAGATAGAGACAGACAGAGAGAGAGGAGCTTTAGACAGAGATCTCTATGACAAGAGAGAAGAGATATGGCCAAATGCTTTAAATACACAGTGGTCCAGAGAACAAACTAGAAGCCATGTGTATGCTAATTTCAATATAGGATTTAGTAGAAAAGTAGAGTTAGGAGGGTTCGATGCTTCATAGCCATCCCCCAACCAAAGCTCAACACAGTAGCTGGCAACACCGCCCGTAGTGTATATTGTTAAGTCAGGTCTACCACGCTTTTGCCAGCTCTAGCTCCAATTCATCACTTCTACCACTAAAACTTCACCATATCTCCAATCAACACACGCACGCACACTTACACACTTTTTCTCATTTATTGACCAAGAACCATCACGCGACTACCTCCCCCTCCAGCACCAATTGAAATGGCTTCAGGGGAATGTGGTTGATGCAGTCGGAATGTGGCCACAGCAAATATGCGAAATTGTACTGAAGAGTATGAGTTCTGATAGGGCTGAGAGAAATTGAAGCTAACTTTCGGAGAAATTAGGATTGTGGTGGCAGTGACTATTACTACTACTCCAACTTAAAAAAAAGAGGGGAAAAGAAGGAGATCGGATGGGGTGGAAGAAGGGGGTAGATAGGAGGGATGTTGGTGAATGAACAAGGATCAGAAGATACCTTATTTAGGGCTAATTTTGGTGCTTAAAATTAACATTTGCGACATCACGTTATCTTTTACTTGACCCAATGGTGGACCATCGGGTTGAATCGTAATGAGTTCAAACCTCAAGGAGCAGTCTATATTTGGCACCTTGTCAGGAGTCAAATATAATGTTCAGAAACCTCAAAGGAGAAATTTGTAATTTATCCTAACATGTTAATATCCCATTTCATCCTTAATCAAAAAATTATAGAACAAACCAATATAATTGTAAAACTGAAATAAAAATAGCAAGCCAACAGCTTGTGCAAAAGGGCATAGTTCCCAAATATGGAACAACTGAAGTTGTTAGACAGTTATGCCACTACGCATGAGTCCACATGACATTTGGACGTGCTAGCAACAAATACACACACAAAAAAAAAAAAAAAGAGCGCAAGAAGAAGAAGAAATGGAAACTACACAATCAGTATATAACATACCGGAAAGGCAAGGTCAAGTAGTGCTGTTTGGTTGCTTCCAAACTTAGTAAAGAGAAGACCCCCCGGGTGAGACTGGATAATATGGTATACCGTCAAATACAGAAATACGAAGACAAAACCAACACTCAACAACATCAACTTCTTACTTTCTCCTTGCGGTTATCCATTTGGGCATGGGAAGCAATGACAACTACATTTTCTGGTAAATTTTCCAGCTTGCTCCTTAAAGCTGCATATGCCTCTGGATTGCCAGCCATTGATTTCTCTATGTCCTTCAGCAATATAATTAACGGACTGTTTTTACACTCCTCGGAGGCAACCTATACAATGCAACACCT
Source organism: Rhododendron griersonianum (assembly GCA_018127125.1). NCBI lineage: Eukaryota > Viridiplantae > Streptophyta > Magnoliopsida > Ericales > Ericaceae > Rhododendron > Rhododendron griersonianum. Next base: position 58,506,282 of record CM030788.1, on the reverse strand, counting down.
GGGTCATCATACTGTAGATAGGAACAAGACACTTCCTGACTCAAGATAACACATGAACAAATCATTTTCAGTATCCTTTCACGCAAAAAACAGCAGGCAATATTTACCTCAAAGAGTTCGTTTAGTGCTAGTTTGTCAACATCATCAGTGACAGAACTATCTAGGCGAAGCAAGTCAGCTGCAATGAAAACAATCAAATTGCTATCACGCTGACAAATGGTGATTATAAACAAAGAATCCCAGGATCTTTACCAGCACAAAAGAATCCATGATCTTCTTCGCAAACACCCCCGAGATCATTGCCTTCTGGAATTGATCTATCAAATCTAACCCCCACTTTGGAAGAACCATTATCTTCAAATGCAAGAACAACTTTACCTCTAGAACCATATGTGGGCCCCCTGCAGTCAATTCCACACGGATATTACCCTTCACATAAACAAAATGACTGCATCATGCGACAATACAATTGCCTTCATCTTATCCAAGTAACTTTAAATGTCAACAGATTGATCAGCACAGGTATTACTACTCATTATAGCATCATTTTTTTTTTTGCTCGAGTAATTATAGCATCATTACTAGAGTCCTGCCAAGTTCCAAGTCAAGTCTTGTAATGTGTGCATGATGCACCCACATGCTCATATCTCACTAACTTCTATGCATGCTTACAATGTCTACAAAGGCATATCAAGTTTCACCGGGAATACAAGACTAACAACCTTGAGGGAGGTTGCAGAGGAGAATAATTGTATTTGTATTGGTACAACACATACCTTTGCAATGGCGAAAATCCAGACGGCAAGGAACCCACAAATTTTACTCTATCACCTGCCAGAATAACTACCGGTCATGCAACTATGTAGACAAGAAGCTTACTAGATAAATACCCAATTCAGAGAGACATAATTAAAATAAAATAGAAATGGGGGACAATGGTGAAGAGAACTACTCAGACCATAAGATTTCGTATATGACTGCATGTATTGAAAAAAAGACTCGTATAAACCTTTCTTGAAAGTGTAGCTCTTTGATGTAGCTGTAGATGCCTCCTGCTTAGGCTGCGCCTGAGAACTTATGGTAGACCCACCAGTTATATTTGCCTCAACACTTGAGGTTGGTTTCCTGAGATGTATTAAAGCTGCCTGTCCGGCCCGTTTAGCAAACACACTCGATCTTTCAGGCCTTGCACTCTCTTTCACATAATAATCAATATCCTTGGGAAGAGACCCCTGAAAACAATAAAATTGTGTTAGTACGACAAAGAAGCTTCATAAAAAAAATTCTATAGTTCCATCTAAAAATCACTAACACAAAGATGTAGAAGAAGCTTACACCGGGCAGTAGGAGAGAATCAACCATAAGAAGTCTAGCACCAAAATGTTTGGCCAGCGCCTTGGTCAGTATTTCCTGATATATCTCCGAACCTGGAAAGGAAAAATGACCAATATCAGAATCAGCCATACATTTGAAGTGTAACAAAATGCACCAACAGGAATAAGAAACTTTACCTGCAGGACCAGACAATAGTATTCTTGGGATCACGGTAGGAAGATCTGAGGTGTACTTTGCAAATTTATTGCACTTCAAATGTATATAGGTCGATGCAATCAAAACATTCTTAGTGGTCTCACTGTCACAATGAATAAAGATTGTGTAAGTCCGAATTTTACGGATTCCAGCCAGTCCGGAAAGGAGGAAATATGCAGAGTAAACACATCAACAGATGCATATATGCAAATGTCCTAGAAAACACTTAACACAAATTGACATGGACAGGGATTCAAATCATGGCAATCAGAAGAAACAGTTCACACAACAGTATCATATCTAACAACAATCCTCGTTATAGATAGTCCCTTGACAAATACATCATTCCAGAAAAAGTTCAGCAGAAAGATACAATCAATATATATCGACAAAAAGTTTGTGGTACATTCTAACTGATAATGAAGAGAATACATCACAGGTCTGAGGCACGCATCTAAGTCTTCTAAGAACAACGAAGGTACCATGCAGAAAGGACAGACAAACCGCCAAAGTTTCAAAAACAGTGTACAAATGGACATGAAGACAAAAATAACAAAACAGAAAACCGAAGTCATAACAACCTTAGATCCAAGCCTACTTGAACACTGTCATGGACAAAATTTACGAACTATAAGACAGCCCATTTGGTGTCTTGATGCAGAGGGTGTAAAGTATAGTATGTCAAAATTCTCTATGATAATCAATAATTGGTAAAACAATTGATAAATAGCTAAGGATCAATATGGCGAGGTCATGTTAATAAGTATCTCGTCCTCAGTGTCTATGCTTCTTAGCTTTCTTGGGTCTTGCTTTCCTAACAACTTAAGCTTTTGGGACTAGTGGTGCTCTAAACATGGTATCAGAGCTCACGTCAAGGGATGCCATGATTTCAAGTCTCTGTCTGCAATGATCTCTTATTGGCATGTGATTCTCTCCGTCTTTGAATAATGGAATCTACTTGCAAGTTATGCACAATAGAAGCTGCTAGAGATCGAGATATCTATAGTATGTGATATGCATTGTTTCATCCCTATAATCCTTAGCTATTTATCAATTGTTTTACCAATTATTGATTATCATAGAGAATTTTGACATACTATACTTTACACCCTCTGCATCAAGACACCAAATGGGCTACCAGACCTTATCTGGCTTGAAACAGAAGTATAAAATACAGCTATGCTTAGATCTGAAATAGCATAAAAGTGGGAATAAAATAGGGTATTGCAAAACCTTAAACTATTACAATACCATAAAACAGAAAAGAGAAACGCATTAAGCAAAATTCCCTAGTTTTGTCTCTATGACCGAGGATGATATCACCTGAATCACAAGAGTAAAAATGCGAGAGATCTGTTCTATCATCTTAACATTACATCATATACCTACACAAAACAGCCATATATTTTCGAGCAAGTGTGCTAAGAGGCACTCAAAATATCATTGGCACTTCTATTACGGAATCTCAAATAGCAGTCCATGCCCTAGAGTCATTACTTGATTTTTCAGTTTTACTGGAAGGAAAATCACTTCATCGTAGGTAGAAAATAACCTATCAAGATTTATTATCATCACATGCCTAGAAAGATAAATACTTAGCATAAACCGGAGTGCCATGTCCTGAAATCAAACTAGTCAGCATGCTTCAGCAATAAAAGGTACAACAAAACCAATAACGCCAGCATGAGATAGTTAAGATATATCCACCTATACAACCGATTTGAAACCACAGAGACAGTTGCATGAGACTAGAAAGCACAACAAAATCGCAACAAAGCAATCAGGATAAATATAACAAGAAATGCAAGATTTGCTGACACCTAACACAGTGAGCCCAGTTTTGCACCTTAAATAATATGGGAAGTCTTCAAATGAAACTTCAATGTTGCTGGCGCTGAGGATTCCTTGTTGTAACCCATCTTTAAATTCTTGCCGCCTAGTCGCTGCCAAAATTGGAGTATCAAACCCCTTGAGAAGTTCTCTGATTCCCCTTTGCTCATCGAGTACTTTAGCAATACTTCCAGCAGGTGAACGTGCAAGCATCCGCATGAGTGGTCTTAATTCATGAGTTCCTCCAGGGACCTTCCCAATATCTGCATCCCCCGAAAAATCCAGTATGTTATCAAGATTCATGTTTTCAATAGCAGCGTCAGAAGATGGAACATCTTTAACACTCCCAGCCCCATCATCATGATCAGAAGTATCCTTCATTTCAGCATCCAGAGTACAATTATCAGGCGCTTCACAAGCAGAAGGTAATGTAGGCATTTCAGAACCTTGTTGCACATCCTCCTCGTTACGTGGATGGACAGACAACTCTTTTCGGAGATTCGACAAAGATGCTAAAATTGATGCTCCTGCTACAGCTGAAGCATCTCCAGATCTTGTTTCAAAGTGCAATCCCTTCATTGGAGCACCATGGGATTCTAATATGCTCAATGAAGGTGGCACACCAGCAGCAGCTAAATCATCATTCACAAGTTGCTGGAAAATCTAATGAATGTGTTTAAGGGAAACTTGATATGTCCTCCAAAGGAATAATGATGTGCAAACATTCAGTAAGCCCACATGAAGCAATTTGAAAGGAATAGTAAGACAGCCTTTGGCCTAAATTTTTGGGTCTTCTTGACCGAGTCTTTTTGGTTGTTTTCTCTTATTTACTAGATTCGGGTCAAATTTTTTGGATTACTGTTCATCTCGGAGAGAGGAGTCAGAAAAGTATACGAATGTAGACAAAAGTTGAAAAAAGTTCACTGAAGAAAAAAGTTCGAAAAAGAAAGTTTTTCGCAACATGAACCTTTTCAACTTTAGTCTAAATTTATTCTTTTCTCATTCCCCTCATCGAGACGAACAATGTGTTGTAAAAATTAGGACAAAAGCTAAAAAAAAGTAACTAAAAGTTAAATAATACCGACTTTCTTTACCAAAAATAAATTTAGACCGAAGGCAACCTAACATCAATAAACAACCGATCATGTTTCTTAAAACAAAGAATTTAACCGAAACCAACGTCTGCTAACTGTTCATTGGAAGTGACCGTGTGGGTCCCAGATAGTGCACTTGGTTCCCATCACATCTGTCGGCTTTGACCATTTTCCATGAACCAAAAAACCATACAGCTGCTGCGTTAAAAAAATATATCTGAAAAAAGGATACATAAGCATGTCTACCAGATGAGCTAAAAACCACCTCATCGCCTCCATTCAGAGGAATAGAAGAACTTTTCGGGCAAATTTTGCCATTTACTTGGACAGCGCCTTTTCCGCCAATAATTTCCAGTAAGGTACCAGGAGAACCTCCCCGCTGATCATAATAAAAGAGAAATGTTATGTTTTGTGACCAATCTGCTGAAACGAATAACCGTATGGGATGTTTGACAAAGCTATAGATTTATTTCCTAACCTAGTAAATTTTTCCAAAAAAGAAAGAACAAATTTATACCTGCTGTTCCGTGGGCCTCAGATTGCACAAAGATTTACTAATGGATGGATCTCTGATCCACAAGTTGCATTGACGACCTTGACCAACCGTAAAAATAGGACCACTCATGACCACATGGGGATTCTGCAGAAAAATGAAACAGCATCAGAAACGCACACATAATAGGTGATGAAGAAGCCTTCAATAAAAAAGTTTCTATGCTGCTTATGATAGCTTACCAATGAACAAACTGCTCAGTAAAAATATTATAAACAAACTAGAGAATTGCTAACTTAGGCAACAGTCGCAATGCACAATATAAAATCGGATCCAAAAGTTAACAAACATCAGGATACAATTACTTCATGCGAGGTTCATCACGTCTAGCACCTCAACCTGGCCGAGCTTCTACAACAGCCACCAATGCGGCAGTGACAATTCAAAGCTGCGAATAAATTTGGGCAAGCTGAGCTCAATTCAATTTTAGCGCCCAAACTGGTTTCAAGCAGACAATGCAGCAAAAATCAGCTCGGCCACAGGCCCACAAGCCCACCTGACACAACACTTTAATACCCAATATTTTCTTCGCAGTTTCAATGTTCCAAAATCATATAATGCTGTTCTGCAATACAAATAGGGGTGTGCATGTGCGGCTTTTCTCCATTTCTTCCGATGTAACTGACTAAGCTTAACAATTGCAGAATGGCTCGCCAAGCTTGTCTTTAGATTAATTCATTTCTCACACTGAGCACAAGCAAGCAAGTACAAGCCTCAATTGGCTTAGTTTTCCTTTTCTTACTTCTTCTCCTCCCCTTTATCAGATTGGTTTCAAAGAATCTTGGGACAATGGTGGAGAAAACAAAGCCCAACATTGCTCTCCCACTATAGCCGTTGTCCAGCCATGGGTTGTCTAAGAAACTCTTACAAAATCGTAGCCTACCACCTGGCTCAAATACTGAACAATTCCACGTAAAGTGCTAGTTTGTAACAATTACAATTCATATCCCTACAGAGAGAATAAATCATATTGCTACAGCATAAAAAGTAGTAACAATTTTGACATGGACCCACAACATAAAACTAGAAGATGCGATACAAAATATCTACAACTTCACATCTAAGCCACATTTGACGGCGATCTTGGTGACTTCCAAAACCCATACCCAAACAAAGATCCCAACTTTCAAAAGGAAGAACAAAAAAACCCACAAAAAATCTTGGGCTAACCACCTTAATGCCCTGTTTGAGTACAGAAACGTTACTTCTGGCCAATGGAATTACAGTCGAATCCCAATTGCAAGTCCTTCTCTTCGTACATCTAACAAATTGGTCCCAAGTAACAAGAGAGAGCAACAAACGGCCGGAAACTGAAGGCATACCTGAGAGAACTGAGAAAGAAGCTTTCCCCATGCGACCTTCACATGTGGTTTCAGTTGCCGTTTCTTCGCCCTATTAAGTGCCGAAGGAACTGACTTTGACTTCTCCGCATCAGCATTTGAATCACCTATATGAGTGAGAAAAACAAGATATCGATGAAAATACTAAATGGCAGAGAATGTATAGTACTCTGTTAGGACTGTTTTGTGGTTTTGTTTCGCGTGGTGCAGCTTCTATGTAAACGTTTCAGCTGTGTTTCTGAGATATGGTGTGTGTTTGTATGGGGTTTAAGGTCATCCCCTTGCCTTCTTTATTTTGGTTTGAATTATAAGAGAAATTACTAACCCAATTAAAAAGACAGTGATGAAAATAGTAAAAGAATCATACACCAAGAAAAGTCAAAAGCACATGCAAGAAAGGTAAAATCTTTCTTCTACCTAGAAACGCCGGAGACGCCAGAGGCTCGGCTTCTTCTACTTCGACATCAGGAGATTTCTCAAGAACAAGAGGCGGATCAGAAGATCGAGCCTCCTCCTGGCCTTGATCCTCGCATCCCGATTCCTTAACAACGGTTTCGGTCGGCGGCGGCGGCGCACAGGGTTTTTCGGTGGTCGACGACGAGTCCTCCGCCGCCTACAGAGCAACCAACCAACCACGTCAGACTCGCAGAATTACCACAAATCTAACGAATATCAGACAGGGATACAAGATTCGAAGACGTAAAAGGCAAAATCATAGGGAATTAAGGGGAAAGAACGGACCTTGGATCGTTTGCCGTTGGGGAGGGGAGAAGAGAGCGGACGTTTCGATGAAGATGAGCTTCGCCTGGTTTCAACCATTTCGTCTGTCTTTCTCTTTGATCTGAAAGTTTGTTGTGGAGAGAGAGAGAGAGAGAGAGACGAGGGTGGGTGATTGCGGGAGATCAGTTTATCGAGCGTCCAGTTTATTTTTCAGGATTTTATTTTATAAGTATATGTTCCAGAGAGAGAGAGAGAGAGAGAAATGGAATGAAGCGGCGGGGAGTAGGAAGGAACGGTTCGGGTGAGTAATACGGATCCGGGGATCCTGCAGGGAGAGAGCCCTGCAGGTCGTGCAGCTCTTTACCAAAACGGCGCCGTTTTGAGGCGCAAAGGGGGGAGTCAGATTAAAGTCCAAAACGACGGTCGTTTTGGCCCTTCAAAACTCAAAACCCTTCTTCTCATGGAAAACACGATGGAGCTTTCAGTGAAGAGAAGCGATTAACACGATGAAGCTTTCACGCGATGGACTCCTCTCACCACCCTCCACGTCGGCGACCTGTGGCTCAGGCGAAAAGCCCACCGACGCCACCATCCACGCTTGCCGACCTACCAAGGTTCTCTCTGTCTCTGTGTGTCTTCTGGACTTGAGAATTTGTGGGATTTGGTGGTTCGAGCCCTAAATTTGTGGGATTTGGTGGTTCGAGCCCTAAAAAATTAGAGCCTCAACGCGATTCGTGCGGATTTGGTAGTTTACTATTGTTTACACTGTTTAACATGTTGTTGTTATGTGAACCAGCAGTGGGTAATGTTTCGTAAAGCTTCCTGTAACTTCTTTGCCCAAGATCATTGTTGAAATCCCAAATACATAGTATTATGTCAATGTTCTCGCATAACAATTAAAAAACTCAGAAAAATTTCTCCAAAACCCCATCTTTAGGGGTTGGAGCTTCTTATTGATACTGTTAATTCAGTTTCCATCTTCCATTTAGTTAATCCTCGAGATTATTCATGCCATATTGTCTATTTTGTAAACAAAAGAATTATTCCTGCCAGATTGTGAAAGTGTTGGAGTTCATTGGAAAGAAAGAAGGGCTACAACTTCCATCTGGATTTGCTGCCCGTATAGCAGAAAAGTCAAATCGGAGTTTAAGAAGGGCTATTTTGGCATTTGAGACTTGCCACGTACAACAGTTAAGCTCCATTATAACTCTGATTTATGTCTAGCTATTTCAAGCAGATTATGGTCCTCTCTCTTCTCCTTTATTTGGAGCAATTTATTTCATATGCATTATTCTTGATAGCTATAGCTATGTTATTGGTTACATTTTTTGACATGTATACAAGTATCCTTTCACGAGTAACCAAGCCATACCTCCAATGGATTGGGAGGAATATGTTTCTGAGATCGCATCAGACATAGTGAAGGAGCAAAGCCCAAAAAGGTGTGTTTGTTAACTTCTGCATTTTCGTGCAAATGTTAAATTTTACTTAACAGTCTGTGTTTAACTTTTATAGAACTCAAGTTATAAACTTTCCTTCCTGTTATGCCCATTGAATATTTGTTTAAAGCATTTCCTGCATTTTGGTTCAAAGCCAGTGTGTTTTAGTTGATTTGGATAGTTTTTTCCATATTGCTTCTTAACCTTGTGGTGAACACTCATTATCATAATGCAGGCTCTTTCAGGTTCGTGGGAAGATATATGAGCTACTCATTAATTGCATTCCTCCTAAGATTGTATTGAAGGTCCAGATAGGCCCTCTCCCCCCCCCGTTTTTTTACCTTCGGTAAATTGTACCTGAGCTTGATGTTTCTCATGGTCTTTGATTTGCAGAGGCTGCTCTTTGAACTACTGAAGTCTTCATTGAAGTCTCCATGGAAAGCTTCACCAAAACTTGGAAGGAAAAAATGTCTTAAAACTGATTAGAACGGAAGTCAAGGAAGGTGATGCCTGCATCTTTGAGCTTGTCAAGAGAACTGAGATGCAGGTCCATGTTCTTCGAGCTGGAAAAAGGCTGAGCCTGCTATCAGAAATGTGAACCAGAAGCTATGTGCAGAGTCAACATGTGATGGTGCTTATCCTCAGTCTTAAGTTGTTTTGCCTTCCAAAGAAATGGTGTTGATGAAGCATTAGACCGAATGCAAGTTTGAAGAAGGGCTTGAACACGCCATTGGGCGATCAGTGCTATGGTTCAAGAAGCATTTTACTGTTTTCATTTTGTATCTCTTTTGTCAATGTCAAGAAAGTGAAAAAACAAAAATCAAGTACCAAGATGATTATGTAGAAGATAACCCTATTGTAAAGACAATTTGGTAATATATGAATTATGCTACTTTTTTGGTTTGGCTATTGATTGTGAATGGATTACCCTACGTGGGCTTATATGACTATTGTTGCGTTTTTGTTTTTGCTATTGTCTGTTGAGACGCTTGACGTCGGGCTAAGATGAAAAAACGGGGAGGTGCTGTCCAAAATTTTTCCAAAAGTTACAGTGTGTCTACAAGGTTCCCAAGGACACAGACACAAAAAAAGAGAGGACACATAGACACGGACACAACATAGCAAGAATCCTTAGGCCGTGTGCCATATCCTCACCAAATTGCAACGACAAAAAAAATGCAGAGTCGCAGAGACAACTCGCCAAGTCATTCAAAACATCACTGGAGCCCATGAACAAATAATTTCATATTCAAATTAAAAACCATAATACCAAAGTCTCAATCCACCAAAACGACATAACCATCATCCGTAACATCTAACACAATAAGTGTCTCCCAAAAAAGAAAGTCATTGCTAATTTAAATTTAACCGCTCATTTGTCCTAACATTACTTCAAATTTTTTTGTGGGCACCCCGAATAACTGAACATTTCCCAAAAAGCTTCATTGTCCATGAAGTTGTTGCCTCCCCATGAAGAGTGACTTGTGGGATCAAATGACATCTCCTGAAAAAAGAATAGAAAGAATAAGTTCAACTTTAAATAAGCATGCCTAAACAAAAAAACTTTCTCTTGAATATTCAAATGCAGACTCCACATTATAAACTAAAAAAAAAGGCATCCAAATGGAACTGGTCGGTTTCTGGCATGATTAGAATAGAATATAGTGTTGGGGAAATAAGAGCCCAAATGCACAAACAAATATCACCAAAAAAACAGCCACAAACTGAGTAAAATAGCAGCAGAAACGCAGCAGTTGCAGATCAAGCTTTCAGCACACTATCAAGCTACAAACATGCAGTTTTTCGGCACAAAACAGAGCAGACAAATACAGCAATGAACAAACTTATCTAGGCACCGAAAAATTCTGATTTTCCTTCACTTGATTCAAGCTTTACAAAGCCTTCTTTCATAACCACACTAGAGTACACACAAGGCCACTTTTTTCTCTTCTCTGTTTCTCACTCTCTGTCCCCGTTTTTCTTCTTTTTTTTCTTACTTACAAAAGAACAAAGACACATTTAAGCTATTAACACAATTTAAACATACCTTAAGAGTTTGTGGATTATGTGATGCTTGGGAAGACGAAGCTATTGATTGGGAACCATCCTCGTAACTCACCATTTGTGGTATATAAACATCCTATCATCGAAAATATATTCACAAGTAAATCCAACAAATCATACAATACAAAAGTATACTTAAGCACAAATAAAAACAACTAACCGGTGGTTGCTTCAAAGATGAACCGTGCACAATTGTAGTAGTGGCAGCATGATCAATATGCTATGGAAAATCAAAATAGTTAGAACTACAATACAAAAGTAAAGCTGTCTACAAAAGTAAAGCTGTGTACATACAAAAGTAAAGGTTGCATAGTAGTTTTTTTTACCTCACTAAGGCGTGTAGTAGATTGTGAAGCAACTTTCTTCCTCTTTCTTCCTCTTTCATGCCAAGGTTTTAATCTTCTCGTACCCTTAATATTTAACCCGTTTTTCTTCTTCAAACCTTTGACTCGTGCGAATTGAGGATCAACCTTCTCCAATTCTTCACTTTCCGCATCAGTGCATCCTTCATCTTCCGCTCCAAGAAGTATATTGGCCACTTTTGCACACATGTATTCCAGCGTCTCTTCCACAAATTCATATGCTTCTTGAACTTCACATGACCGAGTTGCTAGCTTTACCATCTTTGGACAAATAATGCTAAAACGAGCCGCTTTTTGTAATTTAGGATCATTCTCATCCACTCTAGTTTTTTCCTTCTCCAATTCACAATCCTTTGCATCTAATCGCCAACGCCCTAATAGATACCTTTCGGGAATTTCGAAAACACCCATTCGATGAAGGCCCGAAAGTGCATGGCAACATAAAATTCCAAAACTTTCAAATTTGCGACAACTACAACATATATCTCGGCAAATAGTCTCCCCAAACTCGTCTGTTTCAACACTACCTTTCACCACATACTTCACTTTCTCTCTGTACTTACTAATAAAAAAATTGAATTGTCCTCCAAACTCAAGACACGGCTTGACCCCACAACGAAGTGAGGCGTCAACCTCATTATGGAACAAGTCAAACAGAGGAGGGGAGTACACTTGCGAAACCTGGATTAATATAGGACTCTCCTTCAACTTCGTTCTCTGGAACTTTTCCCTAGAATTGAATATGGCTTTACTTTCCTCGTACCGCTTCTCCAAAACTATTGTGTCCCACTGAGTAAAGAATTGAACAATGTTGAGATCAGATTTTAAACACTTCTTTAGTTTTGCATTTAGGCTCTCACTAAGTTGGGTGCTCCGCATTCCCGTGGTGAATGACCATTTCATGTATACATGCGCCCATTTCTCTTTAATTTCCCAAGTTTTTGCCATCCAAGTGTTATCTTTTAAATTGTATTTCTGAACCAAAGTCTCCCAAGCTTTCTTTAACTCATCGGGTTCCTCATACCCAAAAATACAAGCATTCAACTCCTTACCAAAGTCTGATTCTGCATTGAACAAGTGACCCAAATGCTTCAAAGCATTTTGATTGAGGTGAAAAGTACACAATCCATGAGAAACATCGGGCAGGACACTCTTAATTGCCTTGGCCATTGCAGCATCTTGGTCTGTGAAAATGGTAATCGGCTTTTTTCCAGACATAGCATGCAAGAAGGTCTTAATTAGCCACTCAAAGGATTCCGCAGTTTCATCATATAATAGCGCCGCACCAAAAATGCAAGTCATTCTAAAATGGTTAAAGCCAGCAAAAAGAGCAAATGGCCGGTACTCTTTGTTTGTGCGGAATGTTGTGTCAAAGGATATAGCATCTCCAAAAAGGGCATAATCTGTAATCATCTCATGGTCAGCCCAAAAAATGTTGGTAATCATATCTTCTTTATCCAATTGAACCGCATAGTAGAAATACGGATTTTGAGCAGCTTGATTACGAAAATATCCCAACAAAGCCCCTGATTCACCAAACTTCAAGCTCCTTTGTCTTTTTGTTCGCAAATAATTTTTTTGGTCCTCCCGCGTGAACCCTAAGCATTCCTTTCCCCCTGCTTGGGCACTTAAGAGATCGTGCGATGCCTTAAGCGATAAACCAATATCAGCAGCAATATCGATATTTATAGCTTGAGCCTCACTTACCATTCTATGGGATTTCAGCAAATGAGAATGTTCAGGAAGGTGTAAAACATGGTTGTGGTTTTCTTCAAAATTTTTCACAACCCATTTCGACTTGTTTCGATTCAATGATACATACATGGATGCAAGGCAATTACTTCTCGTCTCTTTATGAGGTTGTTCTACGACTAGGCTCCGTTTATCTTTTTCCTTTTGTCCTTCCTTATTACATACAAACATTCGAGCAATCAAAATACCATCTATCTTGCTTAACGTACGCCAATGTCTTCTAACACAAAAACCACTAATCCTTGCATATTCATTGTAAAAATCAAATGCCTCTTGCTCTGATTCAAACTCCATTTTAACACATGGAAGATACCTCTTGTACAAATCCTCATTTTCTTTGACATCCTCCTCACGCCCATCATCCTCTATTCTAACATCCAAAATATATAATATTCATCAAAAATAGCACTCGAATTAGAAGTAAAGACAACTAGTAGATAAATCTAATGCTTATATTCAAAAAAGAACATTGAACATTGAACCCAAGGAATAAAATACGAACACTTTTCATTAGTGTTTTTGGAATGAACAAATGAAGAACCCAAGGAATAAAATACAGGAAGTTTTTTTACGAACTTTTCTACAATGGTCCCTTGAATGGGAACCATAGTAAGGTATTTTACAATTACATGGAACATTTCCTTCTATTTCCCCAAGGCTAAAACCATCATAGTTTAACATGAATGTGGAACCAACTTTACTTTCGATTTCAGGGTTTACTTTAACCCACAAACAGAAGAAAAGGAGTACTTTTTTTCAAAAGAGGTGGGTGATACTTTGTGACATCCAAATATTTTTCGGCTAGATCAAAATATTTGTAGGATTGGATACCATTCCAAGACAAAACCTTACCCTCTTTTCTCTAAAATCAAAGTTTTCTCCTGTAACAAACAGTGTTCTGCAATACCTGGTGGGTGATGATTCCGGCAAGTTCTCCGTCGAATCCTCCGGCAATTCCGAAGGTGGTTGATCCTGCCAAAGAGGAATTGCAGTCGCACCTTGTTGAGAGGAGTCCATCGCCATGTTCACTGCCTAATCCTCTCCTTCACACAAAATTTGAGCGCGAAAAGGGAAAAGAGGGAAAAATTGGACTTCAAGGGCCAAAACGGCGTCGTTTTGGGCTTTAATTGGTTTCCCCCCTTGCGCCCCAAAACGGCGCCGTTTTGGGTCAGAACTGCACGACCTGCAGGGCTCTCTCCCTGCAGGATCCCCGGATCCGAGTAATACAGTACTCCGTAGAGGGGAAGGAAACGAACAAATATTGAATGATGGTTTGGTAAAGGTCTCAGGGGTACTAGTGGATCTACTAATCTCTCTCTCTGCCCTTTCTGATAAAATGTTGTCCATCTCTTTAGATTTTTATTTTATTTTTATATGGGAACACTTTTTCTATTCCAAAATCGAAATATGGACCGAACTTATGATTTGTTTGGAATTTGAGGAAAAGAAAGAGAACAAGAAGTTAGAGACAAGATCATCGATTGTTTGGTTTGAGAAGAAAGCGAGGAGAAAATAACCAAAAAGACTAATAATTGCAACAACATGTTCTTTCAACTTTGTTCGCACTTTTCTTTTTATTTATTTTCCCTCCTTTTTTCTTGTCTTTCCGCAAATGTTGAAATATTTACTTTACTTGGTGTCATTCTACAATTTTTGTAACTAGAAAAAATATGTCAATCTAATTCTACATGAGATGAATAATTATAGTTTCCTACCGATAATTGCGCCACTTCCTATATCATAAGCATTACAACACGTTCCCCATAGTTTATGGATATTGCATAGAAGACTAGAGTGTTGATGCGATTAACTAACTAAGGCTAACTCAGTTGATTAATACTCTTGCATCTCGCGAGAATTTCAGGAATTCAAATCTCTTCAACAGAGAGGTAAATGATCTCTCTTCTATCTCAATTTAAAAAAAGAGTGTGTTTCTATGGTTTGGAAAGAAAGTCAAACTTTCGAAGCTTGGTTGATTGGGAAAGGAGAGTGTCACCTCACCACATTAATGAGAGACTTCTTCTTCTTTTTTTTCTTCCCTTTTTGATCACCAATGAGAGGCTTTTAAAAATCATTATTAATTTTTACTATTTTCGGTGCGTAAATAAATTAGAATCATTCTAGGGAAAATGACGGCCCAGAACGTGTTTTGATAATTAATATCCGTCAAAGACATTTTCAGCATTAACAAATGTTCTCAGTATATTCTCAGCGGATGGAGTATTAATTATCAAAACACGTCATTGACCGTCATTTTCCCATCATTCTAATTAGTTAAAACTCGTGATTCCATTGCGTCATTATTATTAAAAAAAAATATACTACTCTACTACAACTTTTGAACAACTACCCTTTAAAGGGAAAGTTATTTTCAGCTTTTTAAATACCGACAAATTATTCTGAAAGAAAAAGGGAAATTGGTCGGACAAAATAAACCTTGGGCCCAAACCCAGGACGGAAGTATCCTGCGTGCCCCCGACTCGGATCAAAGCCCATTGTTTGGTGGGCTAAACCACAGTTAACTTGAATCCTCCGGCTATTTTTTGGGCCGGGTTAAGAGGTTGGTTATCTGGCCGTTATGCGGATTAGACATTTTCAGCATTAACAAATGTTCGGATCTGGACCGTCCAAAACATATAGGGATGACTCGGATGCGCGTTGGGTACCGCTACGTGGTACCCAATTTGCACCAAAAAACTTCTCATATCCCATACGAAGAGTTTGATGTGAGTTGGAAAAGGTTGAATCCAACAAAAGATAGTTAAAGGTCATAGTATTTAATTGGAGAGTGATCCCTAACAAAATCCAAAAGAGAAAAAACGGGGATTGGAGCGTCTAGACCGCTTGGGGTAAAATGACAAGATTTATGGCCATAAACAAAAAATGGCACAAGACATGGCGTAGAAACTCAACTCC
Source organism: Rhododendron griersonianum (assembly GCA_018127125.1). Taxonomy (NCBI): domain Eukaryota; kingdom Viridiplantae; phylum Streptophyta; class Magnoliopsida; order Ericales; family Ericaceae; genus Rhododendron; species Rhododendron griersonianum. The sequence continues at coordinate 58,490,682 of CM030788.1, read as the reverse complement.
CTTTCAAATTTGGCAAATGCCATATTTTTTATGACAATAATTTTGGCGAAATGCCATTTGAGAGAGAGAGAAGAGAGGAGAAAAAACCATTGGGGACACAAAAAAATATAACATTTGAACTCCCCTCATATCCAATTGAGCTAATGTTTTTACGAAAATCCTAAGAAGATATTTTCACAAATAATTAACGGCTCAGATTATTTTGGTAGGATCACTTCGGGCAAAAATGGCAAAACATAAGTGCCACGACCCTTGTAGTTTTTTTTTTTTTTTTTTTTTTTATCAGATTGACCATTGGCAATGATCACAGCTTGGGCCTATCCGCCTAGGCTATTCTGGCCATTACCAAATACCAAGCGATATGGGATTCATCTCCAATGTTCGGAAACAAAAAGGTAAGAGTAAAACGTAGAATCTTGCAAGGAACCCGTTAGATCTGAAGACTCATTTTCCTCCATGTAATTATGAGCTTCCTTTACTCGTTTAGTTGTTGTTGGGAACATGTGAGAAATCAATTCGGAAAAAATATATATAGCGAGGTGAAATAAAATATATTTTTTCCGCATGTGTTGTTCTTTTGACAAAGAATCTTGAGAGAAACTTAAACTGAACAATGCCTTTGAGTTGTCGTGTGAGAGAGTTGTTGGGATAGACACAAGACACTATTCAACAATTGCTCTTGCATGATAGGGCTCTAGCTAGGTTAAATACTTCCGCCTTGTAACAGCGAATGCATTATTATGCCAAATTCCATATGCCTAAGCTAAAATTATAAAGAATGGCAAAACTTTTTTTACCCAATGCCATTTTGACAATTTATTCGAATTCGTAACTCCAAATTTGGATGGCTCAATCACCAAACTTGTCACGTCATTCACGCCATTTGCATAAAAAAAATTAAGATATTTAGTTTTAATAATTTAATAAGCCGTTTATTGAAAGAGTGTGCACGTTATTGGACACACACATCGACCTGCATCCAAATATATTTGTAGTAAAAACCTGCTTCTTTTTTGTTTTTATTATCAAACCCTTGTTTCCTTTATCTCAGACTATCTTATTAAAACAAATAAAAAGAAGTAAAATGGAGTACAGTTAGTGCCTCTTTTATATTCTCATGCAATGGACAAGATTTGATTTCCATAAACACCCATCGTTCTCTCCAGATTTTCTAGGATAGAGTAGATTAGATTTATTGAATGATCACACACACACAAAAAAAACACACTTTATTTTTCACGTTCTCTCTATCATCGTTACAACAGATCGATTTCATCAATCTACATAACACAACTTATACAAGCAGTAACAACACAACGGCTAGAACCCCACAATTATCCCACTTCACTTCACCAGATCAAAAGCTTAAGATTCAAACAAATCACAAACACAGCCCATATCATGGAAGCCGCCACCAGATACCCCGCAATCGGATTCACCTCCTTGAAGATCATATGACACGCAGTTAAAGCCCCCAGCATCGCCCAGCTCACGACCAACCCGACCCAAGGCGCGCCCAACCCGAAAACAATCGGGTCCCACGCCAGGCTCAAAGCAAGGTAGCTCAGGAAGAACGCCAACGCCGTGGGCCGACGGTGAAATCCACCGTCGACCCAGAACAGCCAGGCGCAGAAGCCCATGAGGGCGGGCAGGCTCACGAAGACGGTCTCCAAAGCCAAGGACCGGAACCACGTGGGGTGCTTGGCTGAGGCCAAGTGGAGAAACGCGACCGCGGCGAGGTGGAGGGACAGAGGGAGCGCCACGGCTATGGCCAACGAGCGGAGGCCGCGTCTCGCAGTCGCTGTCCTCCTCGGCCTCCTCCCTTTGGTCTTGCTTTGATCCTCGGAGGTCTTGGTGCTGTTTTCGTAGTTTTCATTTGTTTTCGGTTCGTCCGCGGTGGGCTCGCCCTTTGTTCCTCGTTGTCGGATGTTTTCTGTTTCTGGCTCCATCACAAGCAGATGTTACTTCAAACACAGAGGAAGAGAGAGAGAGAGAGAGAGAGAGAGAATGAGAGAGTGAGGAATTTCAGGTGGGTGTTATATAGAGGGGAACGAGGTTATCGGGGGAGTGAAACGTGGACGAAAGAGGAGGGGAGGAGTGGAGGGGCGGTGGGACACGTGGATGGAAGGCTAGTGCCAACGGTGCTCCTGAGGATTTGGTCGGAAGAGGGAAGGATGGGTCTGGGGTTTTTTTTAGTAGTTGTTTGTGATGATGATGCGAGGAGAGAGAGAGATTGTGCATGTGGATTCCGGAAACAGCTACACGTTTAATGTGGGGACAAATCTGTGAGGAAAATCTGAAGTACTTATCAAGGACCTTCCTTCATTTTTTTTTATAGGCAAGCTTGTACACATCTCAAACTAATTTTTTTACGGTTCCTCTCATAATCCTTTGAACTTTTATGTCGTGGGATGAGGTGGTCTCAAAAGGTACGAAATCTTATCAATGAGCAAACTCATAAGTTCTCGGGTCAATACCACTAGGCCAACACGGGTTGGCAGCTTTCTTTTTAACTTAAAAGTTGATATTTCTTAAAATATTTGAGTAAAAGTAAAAAAAAAAAAAGGGTTTTCCGATTCAACACACCGAGACGAATCAATAATCCATAAAAGTTTGGCGTAAAACTAACAAACGAGAAAAAAAATTGAATAATGACAAAACTCACTATTTGTACTTTTTGCTTAATAGAACTCAACCTGATTAGTGGGCCTGAGGGTGTATACTTTAGCTAGTGACTAACTTATGTAGAATAATTTTGTGGTTATCTTTTATTCAATTTTTTTTGCATTTGTTAGTTTTATGACAAACTTTTATGTGATAATGAGTGAGTAAATATGAGAGAAACCGGAAAAGTAAAAATCATGACTTTTACACAAGTATTTTGGAAAACATCCAAATAAAAGCTCAAAAAGTTAGTTTTTGGACATTTTCTTGGATATTTTTCAAAATATTTGTGTAAAAATCATAATTTTTTACTTTTTCGGTTCCTCTCATTCTTATTCACCCATATCACATAAAAATTTATCGTAAAACTAAGAAACGCAAAAAAAAAAAAAAAATTTAAAATAAAGACAAAACCAAAAAATTATAGTGCATAAGTTAATTATTAACGTGAATATGTGCATGACGTACTCTAATAGATTCACAAAGATATTAAAAATCTATATAGTGGAGTTGTTTTTTTTTGGGTAAAATATAGTGGAGTTGTTGTTAGAAGAGGACCCTACATACTTCTATGAGCTACTATTAATGAGGATACATTCGTCATGTTTCAGAGACATTTGTCTCCTCAGCTTCAGAAATCGGTGTTATAAGATGAATCCATCTGGAAAAACATACGCGTAGTACCCTTAATTATTGTTATCGCTTTGCTCGCATTACTGTCTCATCACCATTCATAGGAATATGTCCTCTCTCTCTCTCTCTCTCTCTCATCAAGGAATTCTATTCTCTCTCCCAATCCAGATTTTTTTGTGAGATCTTTTCGCGCGTACTTTGATCAAGATTGTTTTACTCTTTAAAGGTTGTCGGTAATGTTAACTGTATCTCTCTCAACGAGATAAGTAAGTCTCAGGTCAATGTGTCAAGGCAGTAAGGAATAAGAATTGTGTTGTAGGAGTATGTCGGTGAATCTATCATCCAATCTACAACACAATTTTCCAAAAAAAAAATATTTGAACCTAGCAAAAATTAAGAAAAGACGAACAAAATTATTAAAACAAAAAAGTACCCAAAAAAATCACGTCCCCAAACCCTAAGAAGGTGCTCTGTACTCTCTACCTCTACTATTTTTGGGGATTTGGGGAGTTATACCTTTGTAAGGTTTTGGTTATACACATCACTGGTTTTGGTTATACCATTAATGATCAGTTATGCCATTTTTTACGGTGTCCCCAAACGGCGGGTGGATACCATAGCATTTCCCTAAGATCTTTCCATTGCAAGAGAGACGGACTTTTGCATTAGAGTGTCCATCGGCCCAACGCTATGGGTAACTACTAGCTTGTATTTTCTCACTCAATGCTTGGATTCAAGTCTTGGTAGTCGCTTGGTGGGAACTAAAGATATTTTTTTAGCGCTCATACCAAAAGGTGAGATCTTAATTTCGGCCTTGATCGACATTAGGTACACTAGAGTTCCATGCACATATATGATGCCAATTAAGTAGTCTAATCGATACTTTGATTCCCCTTTTTCTGATGACAAAACACCCATTGCCACCTGTGATCCTTCATTACAGCTATAGAGAGACAGCAACTTGAGATTGCACGAAATTAGGATCCAAAGTGCCTCTCTGTTTCAAACAGACATATAGCATCTTTAGCCTGGGAAATCATACCTTGTTCATTTTGGATTTTGAGAGAGATTTTTAAGAATGATGAGTGAAGAGCGATAGATAGAGAAAAAACCTCAATGTCTGAAATGAGGGGCCGTGTTGTGCCCTCCAAGGGACAACAAGGTGATGTCCCGGCCTTGCGGGGCCCGTTCAGGTCTCGCTCCGATGATCGCAAACGTTTACTTCGAAGAGCTTGTCGAGTAGAAAACCATGCGAATAATCAGCTCAGTCGGATATCATTAAGTACATGATCGGAACACATACAACTTGCCAATAATGGAATCCAATGGATTTGATCCAGTGTTTTTCGGATCCATTCTTTTCAAAATAAAAATGTTTCGATCAGACACTTAATGATATCCGATCGAATTGATTTTTCTCATGGTGGGTCTAACTTGACGAACTCTACAAAATGAATGTTTTCGATCATCGGAGTGAGACCGAAGTGTTGTCACAATTGCAAATCTATAAAAGGACAATCGTTGAATCAATTCAACTCATTACATTGCTGGCTTATTTGCTGCAAGTAGAAGAGAAATACATGGAAAACCCCAAGGACTTCAAAGAAAAAAAACCCAACAAAACATTTTGAACAAAAAAGAGGGCGTTAAACAGTTGACTTTTAATAATAATAACCGTAGTCGGAGCGGCATTGGGTAATGGCATTGCAACTACGGGAGTAGGGGTTAGCATCAGCGCCCTCGTCGCAGTTATAATAGGACTGACCCCTTTGCGAGCACGGCACGAAGTCGCTCTGCAGCGCTTCGTAACAGATGAAGTACCCCGAATACAACTTGCGCCTCTTGATCTCCGAATCCATATCGAACTCGCCCTCCCCCGTGACGCACTCCGACCCTTGGCATCCGCCGGGTTTCACCGCGGCCCAGCTCCCCTGTTCGCGGTGGCCTCCGCTTGCTCCGGCGGTGGACAACGAGATCATGACCACCACCAGAGAAACAACTAGTAGTAAGAAGTGGAAGGAAGAAGAAGAACTCGTCATTTTCTTTCGCTATCGTTTTTTCCTTCTCCTTTCTTCTCTGACCTCTCTTCTAGTTTATGTTATGCCCGTGGCTTTCCTACGATGGTGCAGCCCGGCACGGCGGCATTTATGCTATTCAAATACCATAAGTCCTGCAAAGGATTCGAGGAAAAATATATTTGTATCTGGCCAGTGCCCCCCAAAAAAAATTATATAAAAAAAAAAGTACGATATTTTTTTATTGGATACTGATTTTGGCGCTCCACTTTGTACATGAAGTTACGTTCCACTTTTAACGTGAAGTTACTAACTTAATGTATAAAGTGGAGTGTCTACGTACGAAAGTGGAGCGCGGAAATCAATTTTCTTTTTTATTTAGGAAAGATGCAAAATATCAAAGCAAGAGCAGCACATTCGTGGGAAATTGTATTGGAATTTCCGAAAAGCCTCTCTCAGGCATCTACTAACGTAGTGGCTTTTATAATCTTGATGACAGCTTTGTATCCATTTTCAAGCTGATTTCTCGGACAGGAGAGAGATGCACGTCGTGACATGTAGCTGGAACAGAAGAGATTTCTGACATATTGGTCGAGCGGCATCCGGCCGTTCATCTCGGCACAGACGGTTCGGATTGAATCTGAGAGCATATAGATCTGAAACATCCATTGCTTGTTCAAAATTCGAATTATTGATTGTCGAGATGAACGGCCGGATCGGCAGCTCGGCACCCGCTTGGTAGGAGTGCTTGACAGCATCCCCGGTCCATATAGGAATAAAACCTTATACTCTGATCAAATAATAAAAAAACAGAGACTGTATCATGTTAATGGAACAAGGCAGGTGCCTAATTGAATTATTTTCGTTTTGGAGGGGAAAAAAAAAAAAGACGGTGAGGATGCGGACTCTTGGTTATTGATAACCAAACAGATCATATGACCGTAAATTTCCCATAAATCATAGTTTGAAATTTTGAATGATTGACGATATTTGATCAATTTGATTTGATTTATTTATTTATTTATAGACGAGGCTTGTAAAACCCTTGGCTTGGATCCTCAAATGAAAGAATGACAGTTCTTATTTTACACAACTCAAAAGACCAGATGAACAATCACCGCATAAAAGTATCCGGCTTGCTATCTCTCATCTAAAAAGAAAATGAACTCATTTGAGGCAGTCCATATAGAGCGTTTGCTCCACTTCGAGTGGATAAATTATAGTAGGAAAGTCGGTGGCTATGGAGGTTCAACTGATGATGCTATTATCTAATCGTCCCTACCCTCGTTTCCAGAATAGATACTCCGTATTAATTTCGGGAGCAATTCCCGAATCCCGTAAACCTACAGATTTCGAAACAATCGAATTGCTTATTTTTAACCGTACATAACTGGACATCAATCTAATTCTTAAATCCATTTGGATTTCTCTACCCTAGTTTCCTTGTTTGGGGTTTCAATGAAAAGTACTGTTACCGGGGGAAAAAAAATCGGTACTCATTAGCTTCCCCAGAAGATGTTCAAAAAAAAAAAGGAGCTTCCCCAGAAGATACCAAGGTCCTAATAGAAAATTTAGATAGATAAACCAAGGAGGTCTATCCTTTAGCCTCGGTTGGAGATCTAACTAAATGCATGGATTCTAAAATTAATGGAGTAGATCACCCGGTGCATTTCATTTCCAATCCTTACCGTTGCAAATATGCAGACACAGAACCTAACATGACGGTTCAATACATCCATACCCGTCCCATGTACATAATTCTTGTACATCAAACGGCTCCAGACACATCTATCAACCATTCAGCGTTTTTTACACTGAAAATATAAAAATTGATGAACTCAAGACACACAATAAGCAAACAATTTACAGTTCAAATCAGGCATAAGAACAGATATGGTCCAAGAAAAAGAAAACAATAGAGGGGACAGTAGGCAGGAAAAAAGAAAATGTCATCTTTCGAGCTTGCTTAGTAATGCTTCCATGGGTGGCAGCTCCTTCAAAATTTGTTCCCAGTCAGGCATGCCCTGCAGCAGAGAGGGTGAGAATGTTAGAATTAAAAAAACACCATATTTGACCAAAACCAATTACTCCTACATTGTCTAGAATATATACTCCAATCTTTTTTTCTTTTCTTTCAGGCAACTGCATTGTCTAGAGTTGAATGAATGAACTTAATTACTTAATACTCGCAACCTTAAGGCCAAATGCATGTTCGGTCATGATGACAAGACATAGGAGAAACTGAGAAAGCGATGAGCTCTAATAACCAGTCAACCTATGAAGGACGATCATTAGAATAGTCCAAAGTTTCCCGCTCCATGTTGCATATATTTATATAAAATATCATGCCCATTGAGAGGGAAAATAGGTAGGGGAGGAATTATGCATTTTGAGCACTGACCTTCCCTGATCTTCGAACACGACCATCTAGACGTAGTATTATGTAGACGTCTTCACCAGGTGTAACCCCTTCAGATTTCTGTTGATCCTCTATCCACCTGAATCAAGTTCAGGGAAAGTCAGAAGCTAGCAAATTATAACTGGAAAGAACCTTTTTAAGACTTTAGAACGTGAAAGTTTTTTTTTTTCCTCTGCTAAAGTTAGTATTGTTAGTTGTAGTTAGTGAGATTTGAACCCCATCCAATGCATGGGAGTATATGGTGTCTACCACTCCACTTGCTGGAACTTGAAAGTTTAGCTTATTCTTGGGGAAATTCTGTAAGCAAATCTATATCCCACTTTCTTGGCATAAACTAGAAAGGAGGCAAAAGGGATATATGATGTACGAATCTCTTTCATAAGAGACCACACAATGAGAACGGAAAATTGTCACCCATCAAGAAACAAGAACGAAAAAACTTGAAACCAAATTTACAAGTAGCTGCTGACCTTTCCCACTCTGCAGGTGATACCACCTCAGCCTTGAATCGAACTTCAGTTTTCAATTTCGATTTTGCAGTTATTGACAGAGCTCGTTTGTCAAAATCTTCCTAGCAGGATGCCATACACAGCGTTAGAGGATTTTTTAAAGGCTAAATGTTGATCGAATACACACGACACAGTTCACAACAAAATTTGTTGCAACGGTGCAGAATAATCAAGACTCGTGCACCACAAACAAGTGCACCACATGACACATAAAACTTATTACTCAAATTTACAAACCAAATTCAGTAACTTATCATTTCATCACAATTGTTTGAAGAAACCAAGATAACCAATAAGGGATACGGGAAAAACATGTCGGCTCCCAGGAAAAAGGCAGGGCCAAGCAAGAATGTTATGGGATTTTCTCAACCTTACCCCTATAGAAGGTAGGGACGGAGCAGCCTTTGAACGATTGCCGAAACCTTTCTTCGTAATTTGTGGTGCTTTAGCTTGTCCCCAAATTACAGGAACCAAAAGAACACCTCGTCGGAGGAGCTCAGTGCGGAACCTCTCAGCCTTTTGGATGGCCAAAGAAACAGTCTCCTTTTTCCCAGCCAAAATAACCTGAATCAATCACCAGTGATAACATTAACACACCAAGAAACTGAAGATTTAGACAACACAAATATCCATACACATCTGGGAGAAACTTAAAACAGACAGACATATTCATTGACCTAGCCAACGGAAGACGCGATATAACCAACAGAAGACGCGATGCAGCTTTCTCTCCCCTGGGATGCATTTTCCACTTTCCTCCCCTTTCAATATTTCATCCTTGTACCAAAAATTACCCTAACCTCCAAAATCTACGACTCATAATTTATATGATTATGATTTCATTGAAAGCCATTTAGACATGAAGAATCTGATTAAGGAAAAAGTATAGATACTAACAGGCCTGACAGTGTCTCGTAATTGAACAAGCTCAACAACCCGTTTAGTTGAGAGCCGCAAAGGCAACCTTGATAGAGTTTCATTTCGGGATATCTGAGCAAGCTGTTCCTCTTCTTTCTTGTTATCCCAGAAAAACAGTGCCACGAAAATTATAATACCTGCAGGATTGCTGATTCAAAAGCTTAGTCATTTTCAGCAGTTGCCCGTAACAAAATTAATGCAAATAATCAGCAAATCTAGTAACAGATATGCAAGGTGTCTCAATATCATAATTGGAAGCAAAAGAGCGTTTTCATTTACCGCCAACATTGATGGCAGCATTTTCAGCAGTTGCCAATAAATCAGGAGCATCATCGCCACCCTGGATCGCACGTATTAGCCTAGGTACAGTTAAAAACAATGATATCCCTGCAGCTGCAGAAAAAGCAACGTAGAAAAATCTCCTAACTCCCCGAAATGGTGCTTGGACTTCACTAATTAGTTTAAGATCTCTTCGGAAGCTGTAGCCAATATCTTCCCCACCAAGCCTAGCCTGTGCATAAAAAAAGAGGCCGCACGTGATGTCTTAAAACTCAAGTGTTCAACAATTGAGCTACACTTTCAAGTTCCAACTGACAACATTTATTCCAACGTGCAACACACAACCTAACAGAAAATGATAAGTGAACTTGGCAATTATCAAATGACATAACCTTGACAGGCTTTAATGAAATGAGCACATGCACAACAGAAAGAGATAGACACAGTGAAGATCAAATCAAGCAACAACCTCTTCTTGCAGTTCCTTGAATTCAGGCAAAGCTCTAAAGGATGCCAAGTCTGGATCATTAAGAATTGTACCAAATTTGAGGTTATATTCTCTCAAAGCAGTGCGCAGACATTCAGCAGCTTTCTTTCCTTCCCCTCTTTCTCAAAATGAAAAGAAAGACAAAAGAAAGAAGAAATCAAAAAATTTAAGATTGATCAGCTTGGGGCCAAGAGAAGGGTATGACAACTTTTCATTCAGAACTCAAAGACATAACACAGTAGAAAGAAAGGAGTGAGAGATCATGCTCCGATGACGTCTACTTGCTCTGGTGAGATCATGTATGCAGAAATACAAGCCAACTTTGACAGATCCAAAACTCATGCCGGAACCTAACCCAAAGGATATCAGCACCCCATCCTTCCAGTGGGTTGATTCAAAGTTACTAGAAAATGCTAAAGCCCATCTGATTTATACAGTAAGAACTGTAGAACACGAATTCCAGAACATGGTACACACTCATTCCAACAAACCAAATTTAGAAAACTGAATTTTTTCCCGCACCCATAGGTTTGTACCTTTTAGGAAAAAATTTATTAGTAATTATGAAATATGGATATAGGCATCCTGGTAGTATATGAGAGCTTCTAAGGTGAAGACTGATGAAAGGGCCATCATACAAGTTTTACGTGTAAATGGAATTCTTGTGACATTATTGCATATTTACATCATTACCTTCCATAACGAACCCGTTTACGAGTACAAAATCACCTCGTGTATAAATACTTCAACGGACCCGATTTACCAAAGGAACACAGCAAAAGCAATGAAAAACACAATGGGAAGGAAAGCGGAGAATGGCCACCTGTAGGCATGACAACAGGCTTTGTTGTAGAGAGCAGCTTGAGCTTCCACGGGATTAGGATCCAAAGTAAGAGCTGTCTCAAACTGAGCTAGAGCATCTTTGACCTGGAAAACCAATTGTCATGGACAGGACTCAGGAGTCGCGGGACAGTGAAACTTTCAACCCATTTGTCTTTATGATTCACAAAACTGCAAGCCTAGAAGAGCAATGCAAATGTCCAGATAATCTGATACTACCATCTACCAAGTGATGGAATTCTAAAAACTCGTAGAAGTTTGTGATTTACAAAGCATTAAAAATCGATTTGTAATCCCAACTATAGAGCTTTACGGAAACAATCAACTGCAACAGGTTCAATGACAGCCCAGCATCCTTACATGGAATATTGTTAAACACAACTCCTCAAATCATATCTTATGATCTTATCGTGTTAAATTAATTTGCTTCCTGACTCTAAGGAAAATATGAACATAAAAAATTTGACTCCTTAACTGAACAACACCAGGAGGTAGTTCGAAAACAGGCGTTAATGAATTCGAGATGAAGAAATTAGTGAGGTATTTAGAAGTGCACTTGTGCAGCCAATACTATCTCAAACAACAATATTAATTACTTGAATTCGAAAGACTTATGGAGGTAGAATATTGTGCTTATACTGTTTTCGTATGAAGTCGTTAATATTCTTATTTATCTATCCAACTTGAGAATTGTGTTATGCACATGACCACTCCTCACTATCCACCATTTCATACTCGTGCAATAAGAACATAAATTTCCACAAAACTATGACTACCCATTTTACAAAATTGCAACTTGGAAAAGATATTGACGTAAAGAATTTAAGGGTACCCGTCCTTTGGAATGGATAAACTTATGGAGGAAGACAATTGTGCTTATACTATTTTTATATGAACTCGTTAATATTTATCCATTCCCATTTGTGAATTATCTTACTCATGAAATAAGAACATCAATTGGTACAAAACTAGGACTGCCCAGTTTCGAAAATTGCAACTTGGAAAGGATTAATAGTAAAGAATTAGAAATAAATTGAAGAGTACCCGTCCTTTGGAGAAGAGAGAGAGACCCAAGTTGACACAGGACTCCGCTGTAGGTGTATCAAGTTCCGTCGAAGACGACGGCGGTGGCGGCGACGAGGAGCAACGGATGAGAGAAAGATGGGGGGGCTTCTTTTGGGATGGGAAGAGGGTTTTCCTATTGGGAAGCCACGTTGTTGTTCTTGAGTTTGATAAGCCGAACAAGAAGTGCTGGTTCAGGGCAAGGGTTGCTTCAGCCATTGAAGAGATTTCACATACTACAAGTATTCATCGGTTCAATTATCCATAGCCAATAGTGTGTTTTGACACTTGAACTGGCTTTTGCTATTGATACTCGAATCACAATCCTCTGTGATATCGTTGCGACTGGGGCTCGTTCCGACCATCCAATTTTGTTTTCATCTTCTTACCTTTTTCCAATTTTAATTATTTATTTGCAGCAGTGACAATATATTATCGAAATACTCCTACTACTATAATGAACAAAGGTCTTTTTATTTTGTTTTTGTTTTTTGTTCTAAGGTCTTGTAGTTTAATAACTCAATTTTTATTATTTATAATTAAATATATTTAAGGGAAAAATTCAAAAAAACCCCTGAACTTTGAACTCAATGTCAAATAGGCACCTGAACTTAAATAAACTTCAATTGAACACCTGAACTTTCACTCCGTTATCAATTTACCCCCTGCCGTCTCGGATCGTTAACGGCACAGTTAAAAAAAAAAAAACTTACCACCAGTTTGCAATCCTATGAAGCAGAAACGTAATTATGAGAGCCTTAGAGACAAAATTTGATTATGTCTCTTTAGAATAATATGATCAGAATAATAAAATCTTCACACCCGTTCAAACGGATTAAAAATTGGAGCACTTAATTTTTTAATCATATTTTTTAATATATAAACGGTCCTAAAAAATTAAGTGCTCAAATTTTCACTCCGTTTTGAATCAGTACAAAGATATTTAAGTGCTCATAAAAAATTAAGTGCTCAGAAAATTAAGTGCTCATAATCACATTTTTGCTCCATAGGGTCCTAAATAAAGAACACATACTTAATATGAGAGCCTTAGAGATAAAAATGAATTACGACCCTTTAGAATAATATGATAAGAATAAAAAGATCTTTGCATCGATTCGAACGGAGTGAAAATTTGAGCACTTAATTTTTTGGGACCGTTTATATATTAAAAAATATGGTTAAAAAATTAAGTGCTCCAATTTTTAATCCGTTTGAACGGGTGTGAAGATTTTATTATTCTGATCATATTATTCTAAAGAGACATAATCAAATTTTGTCTCTAAGGCTCTCATAATCACGTTTCTGCTTCATAGGATTGCAAACTGGTGGTAAGTTTTTTTTTCTTAACTGTGCCGTTAACGATCCGAGACGGCAGGGGGTAAATTGATAACGGAGTGAAAGTTCAGGTGTTCAATTGAAGTTTATTTAAGTTCAGGTGCCTATTTGACATTGAGTTCAAAGTTCAGGGGTTTTTTTGAATTTTTCCCTATATTTAACAATAATTACTTAAGCATATTTAATACTGTATTGTATTGTTTTGTTTTGTAACTTCAATATTTAAAAGCTTTTGATAATATAAGCTAAAAGTTTTGTAAAAAATAAACGGCCTAGTATGTAATTTATCTGTAATCATAGGAGAATACACCACGATTGCATCGCTATCACCACCGCTACTACTGCCCGCACTACTCCACCATCGCTACAATCACCACCCCACTGCTACTACCATTATCACTAAGCCAACAGCCACTACTCCACCCATTGTACCACGACGACTACGCCACCTCCCTACCGCCACCACCGTCATCCATCCACCACCTTTTTCACTGCTACGCATCATTCACTTCTTCACCACCATGACTATACTATCATTCTCCACCGTCATCACTGTAATCTATCTACACCATACCATTGCGATCTTCCACTATCACCCCTCTCAAATGCCACCTTTGTAATGTATTCACCTTATAATTAATATATGTTTTTCCTTAAAAAAATGCCATCGCCATTATTCTAAGACTGTCGCTCTTAGCTCCCCAATTGACCACCAGATGCCACTACAACCACCATCACTGGTGTCCTTACATTGCCACAATAACATTACCACCACAAACACATAGTAATCAGCTTAGAAATTTCAGCATTCAGCTTAAAAATTCAAGTTTTAACTCTCAATTGTATCAATCAAACACCTAAACAAGTTTTATCACAACCATTTTAGGCAACACGTGCATGATAACTTTCGGAACAATTTCAACTCGCATTTCACAACATTATATACATCTTAACAATTTTATTTGCTCCTAACATTTTACTAAATTTTTCGCATGCATCATGCATGCCGAAACTACACACCACCGAATATTGATTTAGGGGTTTACACTTCTTTTAGCTTGATGAAAATCATCTCCAAGACATATGTTGATTGCAATGGGGTTGTGCTTATATTATTTAATTTTAATGGATTAAACTCGGAAAATGCTAAATTTTAGATGCGTGAATGACAATTTAGTAACACTCATGTGTGCCGACAACCGAGTTGATGGCCTGCTTCGGCAAGGGTGTCAAGAGTAGTGGTGTCCTTTTTGGGATGTGGTCGCGTCTAGTTTGTGTTAGTTTTGGTTCAATCCTGTATTTTGTGATGTAATCTGTATCGCATTCGGGCTTCTCCATTGTGTAATGAATTGATGTTTTCAAAAATAAAAGGAAAAATGACGGTCGAGGACATGTTTTAAGAATTAATATCCGCCAATGACATTTTCAGCATTAACAAATGTTTTCAGCATATTCTTGGCGGATATTAATTATCAAAACACGTCCTAGGCGGATATTAATTATGAGAACATTTGTTAATGCTGAAAATGTTTTTGGCGGATATTAATTCTCAAAACACGTCTTCGACCTTCATTTTCCCAAAAAAAAAAGAAAAAAAGAATGTGTGCATGGATCAAGGCAGAGGATTGATGTGAGAAATACAAGCCTTAAATGGCCCAACCCACTTTTTAGGCCCAAACCAAACAAAGAAAGAGGCAAAGAGCCCTGCCGCGTAAATAACAAAACCCTGCGTAAACAACAGAACCCTAAAACGAATCTATTGTTCGGACGATAGGAATCGCAGCAGCAGCAGCAGCTCTTTGTCCAGGTCTCTCTCTCTCTCTCTTTCTCCTCCTCCTTCTTCTTAGTTCTTCATCCTCCTCATCTAGCTAACGTGTCCGGAATTTTATGGGAGGATCCGGTGCAGATCCCGCACCCGTGTCTTGTCGTGTCGATGTGGGGGATCCGTGTAACACATATACGTGGAGAGATGGCATGATCTCTTAGGAATAATCCACTTGCGATTGGCCTGTAGAACATTGCATCTATGCGGTAGTATAAGACCACTTATTGACCTTTTTCCTTGGATGGGCACCTCTTCATGACTCGGTGTTTAATTTCATTTGGCATTGGGAAGGAGGGTTTTGTAGCGAAGGGGTGGTTTGGGACGTGGTGTTTAATAATTTATACTCTCAGTTGAAGATTGATTGATGGTTGTGCAGTTCTTTAAGGCTTTATGCGGATTTCGACTCTCCTTTTTCGGCCACGCTTGGGGAGTGGGAAACGAGACTAGTTAGGATCTATCTAGTTTGGGAGGTCTGGCTTGAATCTCTTTGGTTTAGGTAGTTGTACTTTGGGTGGTTATTGGACTTCTTTGATCTGGAATGTATTTTTGGTCTTCAAAATATCGTTCTTATGTGGGTTGTTGGCTGGGTGGAATCTTGTACTCCACTGCTTCTCAAGCCAAGAAGCGTTTATGTTAATTGGTACCATAAAATTAAAATGTACGCAAGGAGGATAGAAAATTGGTCGATCTGCATGTAGTAGATTATGTTGTAGAAATGGGTGTGCGTAGTAGGCGGCTGTCCATTATTATTGTGGTGTGGTATCCCTGGTATTGTTTGGATCCACCAAACTGGATGAAATGTGTACCTCTTTAGCATAATATTCCTTTAGGTGATTCCATATTTAGATATTTATTTTCAAATCTGAAACTTGCTGAGTCATGCACTGATTTAGCTTTTGTTAATTAAGTTGGATCTTCTATAGGGCTTTTAATCTCGTAGCAAAGATGCAGAATGATGAGGGGCAAAACATGGACCTTTACATCCCCAGGAAATGGTATGTGATGAAGTATAGTTTTTTGGGTTTCAGTTTTTTTTTTCTTTCTCTGGGGCCATTACTATTGGAAATGGTGATCGTAATTGGTATTTTGCTTCCAATTACAGTTCTGCCACAAATAGGCTAATTACAGCGAAGGACCACGCGTCTGTGCAGATTAATGTTGGACATTTGGATGTGAATGGTATCTACACTGGCCAATTTACCACTCTAGCGCTCTGTGGTTACATCCGCGCTCAGGTTATTCTTCTTGCTACATTTTTCCTGGTCTTGGCATGAGCATCACATGTTAAAAGGATGAGACATTACGAACTTTTTGTATAAATATGGTCTTGTAACTATCCCACGAGTAGGAGATAACGTTTCTCTTTAAACAGGGTATATAGGTATGTGGGAAAGAAGCCAGTTTTCGCTGTTAATTTTGTTCCGTTAGACAACTGATAATTCCTCATAATTGCATGCCAAAGCTTTATCACGCCTACTACGCTGACACTTTTGGCTATTTCTATTGCAGGGAGATGCCGACAGTGCACTTGATCGTATCTGGCAGAAGAAGAAAGCTGAACTTCGTCAGTAGAGAAGCTGGGAGATGAGGGGCCCTATAGTTGGCGCTTTGCTGATTGAGAGAATTTTCTTGCTTTATTAGTAGTTGCTTGGGTCTGATGTAATCGCTTGTGTGCCTTTCCTTTATCTGTTTTAGTGACATTTTACACCTATTATGCACCTCTGTAAGACATTACACTTTGCTCATGTTTGATTATAAACTTCTTCATCAGACAATGCAATGAACGGTGCCAAAATTGAACTAATTAGTGTCACAATAAATTTAGTTGTTTAAACGCTGTTATAATAACATTTATTGCTTGAGTTTTGTTTGGAAATCATATTGATCTTTCTGCCATAAGGTCCTTTTTGTGCACCACAGTTATGTGCACCTTAAATAGGGAATCTCCCGGCTCCCGTCTTCCTTTTTATTTATTGTACATACATATCTGCCCTGAAGTGTTGCACAAGATTCAAGTTGTCTCTGAAAATGGTTTAATTTGACAGTGTCGTGAAAGGAGTATAAGAGTGCATATGCTATAACCATTCCCCTGGGGACTGAAACAGCGTGTGGTGGGTTAACAATCCTCCGACTTGATCCTATAGCTCGACCTTCTCTATCTAGGCGGAGTAGTGTTTATATTGGCAATAGTCAAATTGGCTTTTGTCTAATGTATTTGAAATGCCTCTAGAATATGAACATTCTATTTTTAATTTGCTTGTTTTTTTTGACGAACAAGCTCAATGCATATTTTTAATTTGCTTTAAATGAACGGATTGTATTCTACTGGAGGTCAACATAGAGTATTCTTTGTGATACTCATACGACCCTGTTATACAACCATAGTATACTGTTGAAGACGTGAAATTTTGTATTATTAGAGTTTTCTTCTAAAACATGCCACAGATTTTGTATTTTACATTTGTTTTTGTTCTAAACTTATAACTACGCTGGTTAGCGAGAAAAATGATGCACAATAGTGCATCCAGTTTTGACAACATTGGGCACGACTACTACTTTGAGAGAGGCAGGCGGTTTGACGTCTTGCAAAAAGAGAAGGGACGAAAATCAAGTAAGGAAAGCATACATACCTGGTAGGCAGAGGTCCCAGAGCCGAAAACAAAATCAGGTGGGAAGTCATGTCTGCTGAAATCCTCAGTGCAGAAGACTAAAACTGCCCCGGGGGCTGCTAAAGTATATGATCAAAAGAGATGCTACAGGGAAAGAGGAGAGAGACACCATATTGTCCTATTTGGTTCAATTTCAGATACTTTAATTAACATTGCGGAATTGAACTAATTGGTGTGATTCAATTATACTGCGATGACCATGAGGTAAGTTACCCGTCTTACTAATCGTCACTATATATGATTGATGGTGTGACGTATGCACTTTTTGATGCACTATATCAATATGGAGAACGTGCAAACCCACAAAAAGAGACACTGTATTCCTTCTCATAGGTACAACACAATGCTAACCGATAACCCAAACCACAAAAAATGACCAGAAACTGCGGAGCCTCCCGAGTCATGACTACTTACAAAGTTTCATAACAAAAAGCTGCAACGTTCAAATGTTACCACAAAGCCTCCTAATTCAAAACATGCAGTCCCATGACAGAGACTTTTGATATAGTATGCCAGTCCGTAATAACAATGCGATGAATCTTAACTAACACCACGAAGCCTCATTATATTGCTTTGGTACAAGGCATTGCCCCATTGACATTTCTTTTTCAAAATCTGTGTTATTGTTAGGAACTTAAAGAAGGTCTGAACAATTATCTCAAAATTACAACACCAAACAAGCATAATCATCATTGATCAAAAAGGAAAAAAACGTGCACAATCACTTAACATTAGAGAAGCGACTTCAACAAATTTGTAATTTCAAAACAAGCAACATCCAATTAAAAGCTTTGACATTGTTGGTTCACTGCTTTATTACTCGCTTGGCACCCTCCAATGTATTCTTGAGTAGCATAGCTACAGTCATCGGGCCAACACCACCAGGAACCGGAGTTATCCATCCAGCAACCTTACATGCTTCCTTGTAATCCACATCTCCCACAAGTCTATACCCTGCCTTTTTACTTGGATCATCTACAGCATTCGTTCCCACGTCAATAACTGCAGCACCAGGTTTGATCCAGCTGCCTTTAATCTGATATTAGATAAAGAATTAAGTTAATGATCTAAAATATCTTGAATGAAATCAAAAGTCAGAACAATGACAAGCGAAGAAGGTAGTAACCATTTTGTTTTGCCTGGGGATATGCATGCCACACTCAGTTTACATCTTGATACTTGTAATGCAGTAGTGGCTTTTACTCTTTACTAAACCAATAGTCAACTTATGTTATCTATTTAATGCTTAAAGAAAAATTCCAGAACTCCATCAGGGAAAAATGGAAAATGAAAAGCCAAGTTGTAAATAACCAGGATATCGATGATCTTAGCCCCGGAATATAAATATGAAATGCCACTACTAACCATCATTGCTTGTCCTGCTGCAGCGATAATAATGTCTGCTTCACGGATGATGCTCTCTGGATCATGAGTATGTGAGTGGACAACAGTAACCGTGGCATCTGCCTTCAAAAGTAATAGTGAAACGGGCAGTCCAACTATGTTACTTCTACCCACCACAACTGCCTTCTTTCCCTTTATGCTAATACCACTCCGTGATAGAAGCTCAAGACATCCCTGTTGACAAAACAATTCTCATTAGACTTGAGAGTGTTCATAGAGATCCTCTATCTCACACCCACATCAACATAATTCTGGAACAACAAGAATAGCTGTACATAAATTAAACGATTTTAGAATAACCCTCCAACTTTAAGACTAGATATGTTGCCTTGGGGGTGCAAGGAAGGAACAGAGGTTCTCTGCCTTTCATGGCGAGCTTGCCAATGTTCAGAGGATGAAAGCCATCAACATCCTTCTCAATGGTGATTTCACTTAAAACTCTCTCTTCATTTATGTGTTTCGGCAAAGGAAGTTGAACTAATATACCTGCATAAAGCAAATCCATTGGATGATTACTTCAAATACCAACAAATATGATATGCTGGTTGAAGAACCAGTAAACTTGCTTGCTATCTATTTAAGCATTAACGAAAATTTCACGGCATTGACTGTCTTTATTTTGAAATTATGGACCGATTCTGATATTAGAAATGTTATTTTCTGGGATGCCAGAAGAAACTAAGAGGAATAGTTGATATCAAACATTTGCATCAGATCTCAACAAAAGACTTACCAACTCCAGTTAATGTGAACTTAGGATTCCATTTTGTGTACAGTCAAACTGGATGTACAAACATGTGTGTTTATTTCATAGCATCTGTAATTGGTTTCATTCATTGCAGGTGCTAGATTGACAAACAACAATCGATAAGCACATAAATGACTATTACATGAATACAGGAAACGAACACACAAGAAACTCGGAAATAATTCATAGAAGCGCCTTGATCTTGATAATAGTGGCAAAACAAATTCATGAACTATTTATCTTTCACTTCTCTGATAACGAGAAACTGACCATGTACATCAGGATCTGCATTCAACTCGTGGACCTTGCTAATCAATTCAGCCTCTGGTACTTGCTCCGGAAGGTCCACATCAAACGACTTAATCCCTACTTCAGCGCAAGCTTTCCTCTTCATGCTCACATAGCTTTGAGAGTCTTTCCTTGTGCCTACAATGACTACAGCCAGTCCTGGGACCTGAGATTCGACCAAATTCACAGCTATTCCTCAATTCAGTTTTCCAAAATATAACAACTTTATTCAGTTCTAGACAAAGGTTCGTAACGACAAACACTTATTAAGTATGTCTTGTGACGTTCACGAGAGAGAGGGAGAGGTGACCTTGCCGTATTTGTCGGAGAGATGGCGAACTTCGGAAGCGATTTCAGATCGGATTGTCTGTGCGATTGCTTTGCCGTCGATTATGGTGGCCTCCTTTTTCTGATCGGACTGCGATTCCATTGTCACAACACTCCAAATTCACACACACACACACGAACGCAGAGAGAGAGAATTCAGTGGTCTCTGTTTCTGTTTCTGGGGACTCAATTCAATTCACCACGTTCAAAGCCCAGAAGGCCCAAATCAACACGCATAAGCCCATTACTTGTTACTAACATGGGCCTTATTCATCACAATTAGGGGTGTGCACGGGGCGGCGGGGCGGGTTTGGCTTGTACCCGCCATCCGACCAGACCATATCGGGTTGGAAATTTCCTGAACCGACACCGACCCGTGTTACTGGAATATCCGTCCGAAAACCGATTCTTTTCGTCGGGTCGGGTCGGGTCCGTCGGGTTGGACCAGTAAAGGCAGAAGTGCAGAATAAAAATGCAGATCGGAGGAGTAAAGCCAAGAAAATGCAGAAAATTTACCGATTGCGAGGAGGAGGAGTGGACGCTTGCGAGGTGGAGTTGTGAATGCCTACGCTAGACGGTGTTCGTCCGTGAGAGAGAGAGAGAGAGACGGAGGAGAGGGAGACGGTGGAGTTGGTGGACTGGACGGCTTGCGAGTCACGGCGGAGGTTCACGGTGGCGACATCAGTGGAGGAGCGTGGGGGCGGGCAAGATCAGATCTGGTTTTGGCTTTTTGGGAAAGTGGGAGACTTCAGCCATTTTGGGGGTTATTATGTACAGGCCTCTATATATATCTGTCGGGTCGGGTCGGACCCACCGGGTTACCCAAACACTACCCGCACCCCGAACCGAAAACTGAAATTTCTGGACATTACAACCCGTAACCGACCGAACCAGTTCTTCGAGCCCGCCCGAAACCCTTCGGGTCGGGTCGGACCCGCTCACCCGCGGGTATTTTGCACAGGCCTATCAGAATCACAATCTAGAATACCATCAGAAGTCTGGGATTCGAGTTTATGGAGACACGTTAAACTCTCTAGAGTTGTTAATCAACTAATTTTCCTTTTATTCCGTGTAAACGAATTTGGCAAAAAAAAAAGGTGCGTAAAAGCAAACTAGAATTGAGCCACATGCGAAATTTCCCGTGTCTCACTTCAAGAGAGAGTTAACGATGCGCGTTGTGAAATTTCTTGTGTCCCTCTTTGCCATTGAATTAAGTACAGAAAAGTCTGTAAGAGAGAGTTACAGAGAGGGAGAGATCTACTAGTTGATAAACAAGAAGGATAAAATGTCGATTTGACACTATTGCTCATAACAGAGAAGTCCACAAGCTTTTTCACATGTACAAAGTGAAGGAGGAAATCCTTATTCCATTGTTATCAACATACCCTTACAAGTTATAATACATGTATGGCTATTACGAGACAGATGATCATATACAAAGTTACAATTTTTTCCATCGTTAACCTCATCCGACTGATAAATATTTGTTACAATGATCGCTATCGAGCGTCGATTCATTTTCCAAATTCGATCCACCATGAAAATGGATCATAAAGTTCAAAGCTAGGTGTGGCTCCATGATCCCAGGAACATCATAGTTCTAATAGGATCTTCCACCCCATAGCCCATATTTCCATTCCGTCTCTCTATTTCTTTGGAATTAGAAATCGGACGACTACTTCCATTTCCTCTTCCATCCACGGCGACCATAGCCGCCTTAATAATCTGTCGGAAATTTTCTCCGACCGTTCTCTTCGATTCCTGAATCAAAGAGCTCTCGCCGGAGATATTCTGAGGCTTCATCCTCAATATGTTTGGTTTTGTTAGGCCAAGATAATGAAGTTAACATTAAGAGTTTTGGTCCACATTTATAGAAGAACCTAAACCCCACTATCAACAAAAGAATATTTGAATAGGGTGAAAATGGGAAAACGATCACGTGGGTCGGAGGGTCCACTAGTTCTACTTGGATGGCATAGATTCGTCGTGTTGGTGGGAAAATTTATTCCATACCCCGTGGCACGGCCACGTGATGCCCCAGAGCCTTTTTCATCACACATTGTTGTGAGGTCTAATAACAATGTGTGGTGAAGAAGGCCCTGGGGCACCATATGGTAGTGCCCCTGGGGCAGAGAATAATTATTATGTTGGTGGAGGACAGATCAGCTTAATAATTGAATTTAATGGACCCAACTTTTATAAAATTAAGTCCATCTTTGTTTCAACTTTCAAGTGCGTGACTCTGTACGCATTCGTGTAGTTTAACTATTTTAAAGATGGCGGTGCTTTGTATTTGCAAATAATAAATAAATAAAATATTAGCAATAATGATCCTCCGAATTGGTTACTCCATTAACTTTCAAGAGTGAGAATGCGTTAAAACCTCAGGGAGTTGGCCTAGTCATTAAGGACCGAGACTTGAAAATTTGCTCTCTTTTAAGATCTCAGGTTCAAAACCTCTCAGTGCTATCAACTTCTTTTGATCCAGTTCACGCAGAGTCTTGAATTATCAAAAGAAAAGAGTGATATCACCGACAACATGGGAATAGGAATCACTCAACTCACATAGAATAAATTCTATGGCATTTTGGGTGTAAAGGAAGATGCTGCAATAGGAATGTGTATGTAGTCCCAATTGTGTTACAGTAGGTTGAAAATTCTTCCATTTGGTGTTTGTTGCTTTCATTACTGCCTCCATCACTCCTCTCTTCTGGACAATTCTCCAACGAATAAAATAATACTTTTTTAGGAAACTTTTTACACAACAATGTTACGTACTCCCTCCGTCTCATAATATTTGTCCGGTCCGCAAAACGAGGACTAAAAAATAATGCATTTCTTTCAATAAAAAATTCAAACTTTTTTCATAAATTACAAGAACTCATCGATATCTAATGAATTGTTGAAAAAAATTTGAATTTTTCTTGCAAAAAACATATTATTTTTACGTCCTTGTTTTGCGGACCGGACAAATATTATGGGACGGAGGGAGTATATTTCTACCGACTACTCTCCAACCACCCCTCTCTTACGTATGTGTGGTCCGTGTGGATCCCACGCATTTAATTATGAGATGGGTCCCACACATATGTGACAAAAGTGTGGTTGGAGAGTGGTTGATAGGAGTGTTTTTAAACTTATTGCTTTTTATGGCATCAAGATTGATTTATTAGCCTCCAAAACTGAAGTTTTGTAAGAACTTAGGTGCCAAATAGTACTTTCAAATCCATTTTAAAGCTTCTTGCAGTGCAAAAAGTCAGGAAATAATAATAAAATTGGACCAGTTTAGTTCTATTTGGTACAACCTCAAATGCAAATTATCGGACTTAACTACTCTCATTTTTCTCGATGCATATCAAGTGACTTGGATGATACGACAAGTTTGACAATCGAAACTTTTAAAGCCAAATTGCAAAGAATGACATTCACCTTGTTTGGATGAACATTTTGAGAGTAACTTTTACTTTCGGCACAGTTTTCAATAAATTTCTCTCTCTATCTCTCTCCACTCATTACCACTCAACTCTCAAAAATAACTTTCTAAAAGTTCATCCAAACAAGGTGATTAACAAAAAATTGGCATTATATTTGAAACAAGGATGGAGAGAATTATTGTCATTTTTAGTGCAAAAATTATAACTTTATCGTGAAAAATTTGGCGACGAAGGTGGACTTGCTATGAAGTTGAATAGGAAAAGGAGCAATAGTAGAAGGAAAAAGAGCTTATCAGCGTCGGGCCGTGATGAGCAAATTGTAGGGGAAAATGACGGCCAATGACGTGTTTTGATATGAAGTTGAATAGGAAATGGAGTATCCGCCAATGATATTTTCAGCATTAACAAATGTTTTTAGCATGTCCTTGACAAATATTAATTATCAAAACACGTATTGAGCCGTCATTTTCCCAAATTGGTAGTTGTTCGGGCCGGGCCCATACTCCGAACCTTTTACCTTCGAAAATCCGTCTACTGATCCGAGGCCCAAATCTAAGTCCACAAATCCCTTTCTGTGATTTCATCCAATTTTTCATCCCATTCTGTGAATATTTCTATAGACTTTTAAAAAAAAATTTCCAAATCCAAGACATTTTTTAATCACATACTTTCATCGAAGATCCGAACAAAAATAAACAACATATTCTGAGGAATTAAATAAAAGTTCAAATTCCAGTTGGGGTATATGTTAGGTGGTACGGAAGAACTTTAAAGAATCTATCGTTTGAACCCACCAGATATATTAATCATTCTTTGTGGTACTTGGTTTAATTTTACTTTTTTTTTTTTCTCTTAAGTACAGAGTTGCAAAGTGCATTTATCAAATGTACATAGATGACTGACGAGTACAATTGAAGTACAAAATACGATGTAATATAAGGCAATTACAGAGACAGAGAATCTATTTGGTTTGGATTTTGAGGAGATTTTTTTAGAGCAATGAGTGGAGACGGGAGAGAGATAGATAGCAAAAATTTATTAGAGACCATGCTTAAGGGGTTTTGAGACCCAAAACGAACAAGTTGTATTTATCCTCGGAACAAGACGACAATTGCTTCCGATTTTCATAATATGCTTAGTAAAACTTAAACAGAGTTACTCGCGGGATATTTTTCCACGTGCAACAAACAGATCAAATGAAAAAGCAAGATGGACCGGAAAAGAAGATGAAGAGAAAATTTCTTCAAAAGACAGAGAAAGGAAGACCTAAAGAATAAAGAAAGAAAGAATGGGAATGCGCTTTGGAGGTACTGCGGACCCGTTCGTTTTGGGATTTTGAATTTGAATTTGTAGGTATTGAGTGTAGATAGAAGTAGAGTAATAATTGGAAATATGGATAATGATTGAAGAAAGATAGAAAAAAAAGAGAGTAATGATTGGAGAGAAATATGGTAATAATTACAGTAGAATCCAACATCCAAAACTCTTAAACGAACCGGCCCGTTCCCCTAAGAAAAATCAATACAGTACTTATCTAGTCGTGTGCCTGCCAAGTATAATGGCTTAGTTTATATTCAGTATGTTTTATTTTCTTGATCCTGATTGTAAACTCGTGTGCTATTCCACTGAATCCACTCCCAAATAATTGAACTAATAGTTCCCCCTTACATTTGGTTTGTTTCAATGTCTCTTGTATATAGTTGATAAATTTGGTGAGATCCATCAATTTGATTTGACAAATGGAGGAAAATTGTACTAGTATCTATTGTGACGCATGAGTTACCCCCACAAACTCAACTGTTTGTTTATGTGTAATCTTACCCTGGAACAGAAAATTTACGCCACGTCTTTAACCAATTGTTTCTTTCCACTGTGGTAGTGTTCCATTGTTGTACTTACTACTGTGGAGTATCATTTTCAGCCTTCACCACTTCGATCTTCACCGATTAATTAACCTGAGACTAATCTACCTAATAAAACACAAGGGTGTGGGACCACACAAACACAAATTGAAAAAATGGTTGAAATTTATTTGATCCAAGGGCTGATGTGTGCTCTCCAACTCTCTTAAGAAAACACCCACACTCTTACAAATATATTACAAAAATGTCATCGGTTCTTTTTACCCACTGCTCAGCTTCTGGCGTTAGCATAAAAAAATAAAAATATATTACAAAAATGTTCGTGCCTACGGCACTACCGGGGTGCGTAGTGCCGTAGGCACGGGTAAGCACTAGTACACTTATACTTCTTGTTGAATGTCTAGGGAATTTCCAAGGGGTAAAAGTCTATCATTTTTTTTATTGGTAATGCAAGATGTCTCGGGCTAATTTGCATGCACGTTAGAGTACTTATTCCCATAGCAGTACTCTCAGAATCTTATAAGGAAGCAAACTCTTAAGTTATAGACCAAGAACACCAGACCAATCCCTAAGTCTGTCGTATATGTAAGATACACAAAAAGGCATGACAAAAATCATATGACGTTTCGAAATTCTATGTGAAGGGACACGTGTGTTGATATGGCACTCACATTTGTTGAAGAGACCTTAATTATTAGTAACTTTTGTTATCAGACTCAGAGACTTAAATTATTGTGATTGTTTCATTTCAAACTAGTAGAATATATATGCTAGAGATGTGATTTTGACACTCTACTTTAAGCCAATGATACTTCACTTTGGCTTTGTAATCTCACATGATCAACATACAAAATGGAGTGTCAAAATCAATTTCCTACATGCTATTCTATTTGTTTTCTTCAATGCCACAGTTGTTTTCGGAATCCTTTTAGTTTTCTAAATAATTACTGATTCAAAATCTTATGCATTTCTCAATCCTCCCAAATCCGGTCAAATCCAATAAATCTCTCTCTATCTGGACCATTATCCAGCATATGCCTCGGATTGAGATTCTTTTTGCTACTCTCATTTTCCCCATCTATGTTGTGAACACACCATTGGATATCGTCCCAATTCATCGAATATGGAGAAATAGTACATATTAAAAAACTTCCTGCTTTTCTATAAAGTTCAAACCCTAGTATCCATACAAGGCAAGGGATTGCAGTTGGGCGGCTTGCATGGGCCCTTGTGAACAAATTGGGGACTGATCAGGCAATTTCCTGGAAAGAATATTACTTTATTTTCGTATATATAAAAGCTGGAAAAATTCTGTGAAATAAAAGTAGCAGTACTTTTCTAGATTCCATAGATCGAACCCAGATATTCCATTCAAAATCCTATTTTGTTTGAATGAAAAGGAAAATGAGGTAAACAACATAGATATTTATGAGCGACTGAAAGACCCAAAAAAAAAAAAAAAAGGACAAAAAAAAAACTTTTTTAGAAAGTACTATCTATTAAATTCGGTTTAGTTTGATAACTTAGTCAAAATATGAGTGTTATGGTTTGATGAGCCATAGAGTAGGCAAGTGGAGTGGTCGTACCCCAATGGTAAGCGTCATGTACTCTTATGCATTTAACGGGTTCAAACGTCATTAACTATAACAAACGTTACTAACTTTCGCTGAGGAAAAAGAGAGAGAGAGAGAGAGAGAGTCATAGAGTAGTTAATTAAGAAGAGGTGATAAGATATCTCTTGACTTCTGCTCTAGATAAGCAAAATGGGCAAAAACCATTTTGCCAAAACTTGGGAAAAAAGAGAGGAGCCAAACACTTAAAATTGAAAAATCCGAAAATGAGAAAGAGCTTGGAAAATGTGTTCTCCAAAACACATTTGCAAAATGAGGAACCAAACAATCAAAATGTGAAAAATGTAATAATGAAAATGTGAAAATGAGCTAATCAAACACCCCCTCAATGATGTAGCATGTGGGACAGGATAACCCATTGCTCTTTGTATGGTATGGAGGATGATATCTGCTCTTTGAATATTCCAAAATGTGCGGAAGGTGCAGGAGAGGTTGGGAGGTCGATCAGTTTTGCTTCAAAACAAATGGCTTTGTATCATATGGTTTTGCTACTGCCATTCCCTTCTTCCTTCTTTTTATAACTTGATATCGGTTAACTGATCTGAAGATCAATCCAACCGTTCACTGACAAGAAAGTCCGATTAAAGTCCGGACAAAGCCCATATGAACCGACTCAGCACAAAAATTGCCAGAAGTGAGAGTGAAACTACAGTCCAAAGTCCGCCAATCCCTGGTTGCCATTCCATTCTTTCTTTCGTTTGATTTTGCACACATGAATGAATAGGGAGGGTTTGGCAAGTAATTTGACTGTGTAGGGGTGGGGTCGGGGTCGTAGTTAGATCCCAACAACCACATTCAACTTTTTCCAATATCTCAACTAAAGCAACTGTCAAAAAGAAAATACTTGCATGCATTTGGGCCATAGGGGTGCCCATTATTTGTTCATTGAGAGATTTCACAACAAACAAAAGCAACAACTAAACTAGCTTTCAGCTCAAAATGGTTGCCTGCCTAGTAATACCATCACTATCTAAAGCAAAAGGCACACACAAAATAAGTGTTCTTTGTTCAACCAAACAATGAGCTTTCTTTTCGAAAAGACACAACCAATTCCTAAAAAAGAAGTCATTTAGAACTTTCTGGAGAGAGAGAGAGAGAGAGAGAGAGAGAGAGAGAGAGAGAGAGAGAGAGAGAGAGAGAGAGAGAGAGAGAGAGAGAGAGAGAGAGAGAGAGAGAGAGAGAGAGAGAGAATTCAGCAAACAAAATAGTAATAAAGAAAGGAAATTTAGAGGTCTTACAAAACATACAGGCACTAAGCTTTTATTAATGAGCTCAAGCAAACCCAAAGCAGTGCAAATCTAGCTAACATAAAAACAAACCATCAATTACTCCCTCAATAAACTACCATAACATATACTTTATCATATTGTCTACGTATACCTTATACCCCACTCGTATCCTGGTTACGAGTTACATGATAGAGCATCCAGTCTCATCATCATCATAATCATCATCAGCACCATCATTACCATTGGCGAATGCATGGATTGGATGTAGAGGTGGTGGGTAAACTACCTGTGACTGCATGTACGCATTTGCCGGCGGGTCATAGTGCAAAGTGCTAGTACTAGGATACGCCGTATTGTAGCTCAACCCATAAGATGGAAGGGGATAATAGGCAGGTGGATATGGATACATCTGCTCAGATGGAGGGCCAAGATTCATGGACCCGAAAAGCGGGTCCAAGCCCTCAGATAGCATAGGGTATCCAGTGCCGCTGGCTAGTGCATCACCGCCGTTCTCATTTCCATTTTTGCTCTTCTTCTTTTTCTTCTTCTTCTTTTTACCTCCGCTGCTGCCACCAGTGGCCGGAGCCTCAATTTCTCCACCTTTTTCTTCCTCCGCCGGAGACTGGTCATCGCTATTGTCAGCAGGGTTTTCAGTTTCCACTTCTAAATCCTTCTGTTTATCATCATCATCATCACTTACTTTCCCATTACTCTCCGGGTTTTCTTGTTTCTGGTTATTCTTTTTTTTGCCGGACTTTTTCTTCTTTTTTTCAAAGTTTTCCGGCCAAAGCTCTGCATGTTTCCCGGTTTTCACCAGCTTCTTGATCAACGTGTCTGCGTTCACGTTTCCAGTCACAGTAACCTTTTGTTGCTGAGAATCAATCACAGTGGTATAAACACCTGATTATGAGACAGAAATACTCAGCAGTCAGCAAAATTATTGTAACAAAGGATCAATATCCAAAGACAAACAGTCATCGAAAGACATTTAATTTATCCAAAGAGAAATTGCTGAACCACATTAATTTAAACAAAATATAACTCCTAAACTGTAGGCATGCATGACGTGTAGCTAGGCATAAACAGAACATTCCTATACACACTTGGGGGGTATTGGGTGTTCTGTACTACCCTCTATGTTCTGAAGGATTTTCTTTACTTTCTTCTTGCAGCCTTCGCAGTGGATGGAGACTTTCAAGTTCCATGTCTGTGGATAAAAACAAGGGCAAGGGATGGTAAGAAGACCAGAGAAGTAATGACTGAGATGAAAAGAAGCAGAGAAGTGGGTGAAGAAAAACAGAAAGGGTCGAATACCCTACCTGGTATTTCAGTGGTTCTGACGCATCATCAGCAGGTTTTGTTGCCATCTTACACGGAGAGAGAGAGAGAGAGAGAGAGAGAGAGAGAGAGAGAGAGAGAGAGAGGTGCAGAGCAGGGGAAGGAGAGGTTTGGATGGGCAGAGGTTTTAAGAGCTGGGAGTGGACTACTGGAGTAAGAAGGGGAGGAAACAATCGCTTAAAAAGTTGGGCAAACAAAGATAGAGCACTCTGGTGTGGAAGCCACATCAGCTCCACATAATTTGGCCCCTAAGGCCCAAACCAATTGGGAGCCACCAAAGGAGCATTCCAGCATTTTCTACATAAAATGGATCCTAAAGATCATCAAAAAATAATCCTTGTGCAGTCCTAATCTGAAGTTCCTTTAACAACGTCATGGGCAACTTTCACCTTTTAAGATCTCAAATTTCGGCCAATGAATACGACAAGTCTTATATTCCCTTGAAATATCCAGCAATGGGCCACCAAAGTTGATAATATTGATTGATGATTATAGAGCTAGTAATGACTAAAGTAATTGAAAAAGTTATCCGTAGTGAAAAAAATCCCAATTTCCATACCATCATTGACAAGAGTACTCCAACAAAAACCCATTTCTGATTTCTCCTACCAAGCTAAGTTTCCAACTTGCATTGAGATACTATCAACTAGCCATCTTTTTTGCATTTTGCAAAGGATTATGGTCCCCCTCCGTATCCTGCCACTTAAATCCCTATATTCCAGTTTTTTTTTTTTTTTATAACTAAAGCATCTGGACTAATCCTATTGTTCACTTGCGGGGGTCCTAACTAAAGTCAAAGCAAAGTTCTATATAAATTGGCTCCAATGGAGTTAATAGCACCTAATTAAGCGGTTTCGAACTTGAGAGGCTTAGACCTTAAGAGGTTACTTAAAGGCAGAAGGCAGGTGAAATAATTCCTTCAGAAATCTAAAGGGTGCTAGTTGGCCCACAAGACCAGTTGTTGATCTACACATTTGAATATGAAGAAAGAAATATATCTACTTGTATAATTAAACCATGCATGGGACTAATCGTAATTAACAAAGCATGGGACCAATCATCATTACCAACAAACCGTAATTGAAAATCAGATGAGTGGAACCATGTAATAACCAGCCAATCCTTAATAATGTTCAACAAGTAAATGCATGGCATAAAAAACTCTTTCTTGATCTCCATCACCAACTAGTACTACTGTCCAACTCAATCTAGGATGATAAGGGCAAAAGCACAATATACAAAAGACGACAGTGGCTAAGGAAGCATGTGGCAAGGAACCTAAATATACTAAATGATGATCAATAAACAATTGCGGCACCTTTCATTTTATCATTATAATATGAACACTGAAGGCGGATTTCTGAAACACGACAAATACGCTAAAAGGGGCTTTTCCCGATGATATAAAGATAGCGCATAATACAATAAAACAGTGCTACAAGATAAACCGGAGGAAGAACCCATGAAAATCCATAAACAATTGAAACACTTCACATTTTCCTATAGTTTAAGCACTCGAGATAGAAATCTGAAAGGGGACAAATAGTCTAAAGGGATTCTTTTTCCACATTATTATGTAAAGACAGCACGCAACACAATAAACCAGGACAAAATGCCTTGGAGGAAACTACACTTTCTATCCCTAATCTCCAACTTTCTATAAGCCAATGGTTTCACTAAACTTTTTAAGTCTCCCAAATGACTCGTGACAATATTTTGCACTCGAAACAGTTCACTTTTATCGAGTCAGTGGGGAAAATCGCCTAAATTGATTTATGCCAAAGCCACCCATCACCAAAATTATTACAATGAAGTGGTACATGACCTAAGTGACATTGACTTCTGCGAGTACAGACCGAACCATGCCTGGAAAGTTCCTCAGAATCATGATTTCTCCAACATTACACACTGGGCAAAAAAATGCCACAATTATTCAAACTCCTCCACGGCATTAATTAGCACTAATCCTGCGGGAATGTTAAAAATTAGGGAAAATTGCTGATCAGTGGAAGGAGGGGCAAATATTGCCCACCTCATGGACTACTTTTTAGGAATTCTTAAGTGATGAGAAGGAGAAAAATAATTCCCCATACATGGGAATCAAAACATTTATGGACAAAATTACCCCTTTGTTCCAAGCCGACGTCGTTCATGTCTCCCAGGGAGTGTTCCCGCTTCCCCAGTCCCCTCCCCACTGAAGCAAACCCTTCTGCTCCACAGGAACGTAAACACCATCACCTCCACCCTAGGGTTTGCTCCCCCTTCATCTCGTCTGTGCTCTCCATCATCTCGTCCGTGCTCTCCATCGTCTGTGCTCTCCACCATCTCCTCTGTGCTCTCCATCATCTCCTCTGTGCTCGTCTGGTCCGAAATAACCCCGGCGATACAGCCGCATCTGCTCCTCACTCCAACGCTCGCTCCCTTCCACCAGGTTCCCCCCATCTCTCTCTCTCTCTCTCTCATAAATTTTAATTTTTTGTTGATTATTGGGCAATATTTGTATAAGATAATGGCTGGTTCCTCTCATATGTGTTTATTCTACAGTATTTCACCATTGTTTTTCATCATCTTATTATTATTGTTTGTCCGATATTCAGAATTTTTTTCTGTATTAATTGATGGGGATCTCAATTGTCTCTGTGTGTGGGTTGATCTTGTTGAAGGGAAATGGTTGATCTTTATGCTCAGATCTTTTACGTGTTACTAGATTTCTGTAAGAAACCTGATTTTGAAATGGTTGAAATTAGATACTCCACATCCTTTGTTATTCTTTGGCCTTTTGTAAAGGTCGGTGCTATTATTTTGGTAAAAAAAAACAAACCACTTCCATGTCTATTTTTTTGTATTTTTTGGCACACATCAAGAACCTAGTGAATCAACCTTTAAATTGATACGAGAACAATTGGAAAAAATCAGAATAGCAATGCTTCTGAATTGAATATTGAATTCGCGTAAACATTCCCTGCAAAGCCTCTCCACTCTTTTACTCAAACGCTCATCAAATTATTTTTATACTGAATACTTCTTTACTGATTTTGCAGTCCAGTCGAGATGGACAACTGTTTATTTTCCCCTTATCTCGTTCCTAATGTTGAAGTCTATTTCATGGGTTTCAATTTTACGACTGCCCTTTACTGAAACTTGTGCTTAAATCTAAATTTATCCATTCCTAATCCTTTTGCTCAAATGTAAGGAAAAGTTTGAATAGTGGCTGTATATGGGCTATGAAATCCAGATAACTTAATACGTCAGTATTACAGGGGTAAAATCTTCTATGAACATCATGGGGTCTGAAGATTCTGGATTTAGGAACTGGGTTTTTATTGCACTGGACAAGCATCACAGAACTGCAACAATTGTTAGGGGTACTAGTCTACATCGTTAAGTAAGGGAAAGGTTTCTAATTAGCATAACATGTCACTTAAGCTGCATTTGGATCTAATTGGATTGAAGGATTTTTTAGCGGGAAACGAAAAGGTGAAGGATTTTTCTGTTTCATTTTCTTTTGCATCGTTTTATCCCTCCTCAAATGCTTGATCCAAATACATCCTAACGTTCAAAGCATAGGATGCTAACAATGCAAAGTAGTCCAGGTCCCAGGATGATAACCGTGAATACAAAACATATAGTGACTAGTGAACAATGGGCCATTATCACCTTTTCACGAGAAGCACATGTATGAAAATGATGGACACATATTTTCCTGATCACTAAAATATACTGATTGTTTCCCTGACAAGTGACAAGGCTTGAACACTCTGCCCGTCAGGCAGTATTAAGCAATACAACTCAGAATAGAACTACATGGGTCAAATTCAATGTTCCATTGAATGTATGCTCTACACTTTTTTTTTTAGATTTGTAAAAACAAAGACACATTATGTTTGGCTTGATATTGATGATCCAATGGAGAGTTGTGTAACTTGTGTTCCATTTAAGAAATTTCATTCCGCTTGTCCTTTTCTTTCTTTCATTGTTCCATTGCTCTTGATAATTTGAGAAGGATTCAGCTTTTGTGTTTTTACAGCGCAAGTTATTGTGATGTCGACAAAAATGGAGTACGACACGTGGTGTTGTGCCGTGTCATATTGGGGAAAGTGGAACTTGTTCGTCATGGATCTGAACAATGTCATCCCAGTAGTGAAAACTTTGATAGTGGAGTTGATGATCTGGAAAATCCTAATCATTATATTGTTCGGAACATGAATGTGGGTATACATATCTATCCAGAATATGTTCTCAGTTTCAAGATATCCCACAGTGCTGAAGGTGCGACTTGATTCCCTAATGCTGCTATTTTGATGGTTAATTGTTCTTTTTATGATCCGAGGAATTGAAAACTTTTGGTCCACCTTTTGATATTCGGACATGAGACTTCTCTTAGGACCACCAGTTATGTTCGCTTGAGGTAGCACAAGTGGTTTATTTGATAGTTAGTTGGAAGATTCAGATTTCTCCTCATGAAAAGATCTTCTACATCTTCTTTTGTCCGTATAGTGTTGGCACATTGACAATTAATGCATTTTTTTGGATAACTCCAACTTAGCTCTTGTAATTTGTTGTACTGTGTTGACTATTGAGTCAGTGAACACTCATGTAAAGGAGGTGTGTGAAATGTGAATCTAGCATTGTTATTCATGAATCTAGTACGGAGTAATTTTTTCAAGATATCTATAACTATTGGAGAGTATAACTTTCTCAATGTTGTTACAGGTGCTATCATTGGGAAAGAAAGCAGGTTTGATATTCCTGGGGTTACTTCTTGTCAGGAACATCATCACCTTCAACTCCAGTTAGATTCAGCTTCAGTTGTTTCACTAAGTGTTCTTAAGCTTTAGGAGTCTCATAAATTGTATTTCTTTCCTAATTTTATGTACTGGGCAGCCAGGTTTCTGTGGGTATGTGATTTGATAATTTTCATGGTTTTACAGAAAGAGAAATAGGATACACCAAAAGAAAAAGGTTCCAAACCTATCTTGTGGAGGCGGGAGTATGGAGATCGTCGAGAGGTAAAATGAGGAATACTAAGATACCCATTAAGGTCAGAGTTGTGATCTTTTGTTAGAATACAATCTGCCTATCT
The DNA here is from genome assembly GCA_018127125.1 of Rhododendron griersonianum. Lineage (NCBI taxonomy): Eukaryota > Viridiplantae > Streptophyta > Magnoliopsida > Ericales > Ericaceae > Rhododendron > Rhododendron griersonianum. The sequence continues at coordinate 58,455,683 of CM030788.1, read as the reverse complement.
ATTTATATTTACATATTTGATTTGTTATGAAGCAAAGAACTTTACGTAGCAGCCTCCGTTTGAAAACACTTGTTGATAGGCTGAATTCGGTTCAGGTTGGTGAGGTTATTGGTGATTTGGGAGTTGAGGATCCTGAGCTTGCTATCGAATTGTTTTATTTGCTTAAGAATGAGCATGGGTTGAGGAAGTGCTCACAACTGGTCCGTATACCTAGCTATCACTACAAGAAAAATGGGTATTATTCTACTGTCTTTAGGTCACTTTCTAGTGAAATGTCCTTATGAATTTTGTTTGTTGTTATTGTATGACATTTGTTTATTTGCTCTGAGTTATGTGCAATAGTAATATTTAAGGATAGAGCTTTGGTTTTTGTAGAATTGTGTGAATTTGGGAATAGAACTCCCTATGCAAGTGAAAAATATCGAGCTATGTGAAAAAGGGAATACCCGGCAGTTTGTTTCCAGTGTTTTTGCAAAACCCCACTAAAGTGACTGTAATGGAGCAGATCTCTACCCTGAAATTACACTATCAATGAACTCATTCTTTATAAGTTAGTTCTTAGACTTTCTTTTACTTTTTTTGCTCGGCAAAAGGAAAATTTTTATTTAGTTCACTCGTGTGTTTTACCTCTCCTTTTATGCTCTAACTTTTGCCTAGTGCCGCCTTCTCAGGTTTCCGGCCTAGCGAGCTTTCGACTTTTTGCCTATTTATTTTTGCCTAGACCGCCTCCTTAGGTTTTCGGTCTAGCAGGCTGCTCTAACTTTTGCTTGGCACCGCCCACCCTTGTGGTTTTCGGCCCAACGAGCTTCTCTCAGGGAAAAGTGGCTCTTGAATTGATCCAGGTTGACTAGAGTGTTGAATCCGCTGCTGTCGAGATCGATGATCTTTGGCTGCAGCCCCAGATAAGATGGCTTTTGATAATGCAGGGTCCTGACTGCTTCAGTTGAAAATGCCTCGCTCCAGGCCACTTTTGCGCCTTTTTAATGTGTGCTTGATGGAATGCTGTTAACGCTGTCTTGGACACAGTGCAAGGCCTGGAGCCTTCTGAGTTTCTGCTTTCTGGCTTGACATCCGTTAGCAGGGGTTTTGAAGTTTCTTTATTTCACGATCAACGCCAAGCGTGTCTTTGTGAGACCATGCCAAAACGTTGATGAATTCTTTGACCCTGTCTGATCGGGCACGATGCTCCTTTGGGGGACAGCGTTGAGCCAATTTTGAACCATCCGGGGCACAATGCTCCCTTGGGGGACAGCATTGAGCCAATTTAAGTCATCCGGGGGTCTATCTTATCTTTCAAGTTTATTGAAACTACTTCTTCTTTTAATAGGCCGAGCATGCCTTTCGTCTTCCCTTTCGGCTTCCCTTTCGGCGAGGGAACACATTTCCTTGGGGATGACCCCATCGAAATCTATCCCTTCGTCGTCAGGGTCGACACAGTTTATTCAAAAACCAGCAAAGTACTTAGAAGCAAGATAGTGCATATCATAAAGAAAGCCCCACGGGGTTGCCAAGTATAGCAAAAGACTCGAATTTGAGAATAGAAGCTACGACGTGGAGGGCCAAGAGGCACGAACTCCGACTCAGAGTTAGACTAAGACGACTTGACAGATACTGTGTCAGACTCAGACTCAAAAGTGTGCAATGCAAGCTAGACGCGATTTGAAAATGCAACTTTTATTGTTACCCTTGGCTTCCTCACAGAGAGGTGAGATCTAGAGGATGTCAGGCCCAAGCAACAGCACTTCGGCTTCCTCAGCTTCTTTGACTAAACCCACTTGGGAGAACAGCAACTCCAAATGCCCTTGAGTGAAGGACCTCAGACTGTCAGTCTGTTCCCTTGCTTGATCGATCCGGTCCTCGACCAGTGCTTTCCCGCTTTCAGCCCCGTCTTCTATTCCACAACCTACGGCCTCGGATTCAGAAGGGCTAAACACAGCTGGTTTCGGTTGAGTTTCTGGGACAGTGCAGAGGGTTGGGTTGAGTATGGTGGAGCTCGGGTTGATTTGAGTGGAGGTGGGGTTGATTTGAGTGGAGGTGATAGATATCTGACCAACCAGAGGGTCAGAATTGAGTTGGAGCAAGGAGCTGGGACTGTCGTCAGGTTTTGATGGGAGTGGGGGTGGAATAGTGCCATTATCGATGAGATCTTGAACGGCATGTCTGAGGCGATAACATGCATTGGTGGAATGGCCAGGCATTTGATGGTAGGTGCAGAAGTGATTGGGGTTGTGGCTAGCAGGGAGAACCTTGGGCAGTGGAGTTGGGGTTAGAGGCCTGATGGAACCGGCATCGAGAAGCTTCTCGTAAACTGAGGCCAGAGGTGCAGATAAGCATGAGAAGGTCCTTGGCTGGCTCCGACGACGAGATTGAGGGCTCAAGGTGGAGCCTTTGCTTGCTTTGTACAACACTGCGCCTTCGACAGGGTGCATTCTTCTGCCTTTGGGGGCGACTTTGAACAGAGATTCAGCATCCTCTTTTGGGTGAACTCTAACCTCATGGAACTCGGCCAGACTTTTGAACATGTCTCTTGAGCACGGCTTGGTTCCGATCGCGGGAGGGTGACAGGCCTGAAGAGGTTCTTTGACTAGCCCCGGATCCGGCTTTGATATGATGGAGGTGAAAAGGTCAAACAGCCCTGGACCATAACCATTTGTCTGTCCATTTTGAGACCCAGTTCCTCTACGGCTTTCTTCAACTCAGCCAGCTCTGCTTGTGTTGCCATTTTGGATTGATGATCGAGGAAGGCGATATGGCGGTGAAATAGCCCCGGAGACGTTCCCAAGCAAGTTTGGCTCTTCTTTTTGGTACTTTCTTTGACGGTGCAGCGCCCAAAGCTTGACAGGTAAAGCAATCGAAGGCTCGGGAAGTGTTCTGCAATAGTTTTATTTGAAAGGATGCAATGTACATGTTGTCGTTGGTGTCATCCTAGACTCTAGAACTAGCAGACAAAACCGTTTTATGACGGACGCTGCCAAGATCCTCGGATTTCTTTTCGACAGTGTACCTTGAAGGGATCGACTAATACTAAGAGATGTCGAAACAGCCTAAGCCTTTGACTATCCCGCTTTCGAAGTTTCAATGTTTGAAATGGAACAACTCGGTGTTGACGACATGATACTGTAACCAAGAGGGCGTAAGCAGCACTGTGCCGGAGCCTTGAATGGTGTAAGTGTTTAGCACCTTTAACCTGGGTGGTATGAGCATCATGTCATGTCTCCCGTCGTTCCTAGTTTTCTGCTTGAAACCTCGAATGGGTTTTAGACAATGACTTAGAAAGTCTCGATTTCCCAAAGTCTCGTTGACCCAAGGAATTGGAAAGCTAATAACGTGCACCATCACGATGCACGACTCGTCATCGGTCCAGGCAGCGCCCTAGCAGGCATAAAACGGGTTTGAAAGAGAGACAACCCTAAAAGCCGCCCTAGCATGCCCCTACGCAGAACGGTATGGATGTATGTACAGGCATGCGATATGGAAAGCAGTAACACATAGACAGTTTATGGGGGTTAGATGCAAGTAATCCTACCCTGTGGGTTTCTGTCTTAGTTTGAAAGGTTCTATTGCTTTGTACGCATGGCGAGGCTGGTTTTGGCTTAGAGGGGTTCCTCAGACTAGAGATGTTTTATACCTCCCATCGCAATGCGTGCAGCAGAGCAATGGTCAAACGGTAATACGTCTCATCATCGTCCAAGGTTGTTGGGCATTCGAGGACCCCGGGCTCCAGTAAACTGTGCCGGTTACCCAAAACACCTCAACGGGGCTGATAGAACACCGATGCAAATGAACGCGCGTCGAAAGAATGATCGAGAGAGGGAAACGGAACGCTTTTTAAAAATGCCTTTTGAAGCTTGGCTCACTTCATTAATCGACACTTGGAGGAAACTACATAAGCGAACAATAATAAAAGCCCAAGTGCGGAGTGGTCGGATGTAGAATCCTGTTACGTTACCATTCCGTTCTTCAGCAGCGTGAAGTTTTGCCAGACTTTTGAGAAATTGTTCATTCATGTATTAATTTCCAAATGTTGATTAATGTAATTTCCCCAGCAGAGTCGCCACTGTGGGCACACGCCCCAAAAATCCCGTGTTTTAGTGCATGAAATTCTGGGTGCGCCCTTATCTTGCAAGCGCGGCGAAGTGCTTCGCAGATCAGAGAGTCGCCACTCGGGTTTTGCGGTTAGTACCCAAGAAACCGTTCTTTTGAAAATGTTTGGACCACGTCCGTTTGGTTTTGAAAAAGGCTTTTGTAGACTGGGCCGTCGTCACCTTCGATCTTGAGGTTCGGGAGCCAGATTACGAGAGGGGAAGGGTTTTATGGCACCCCCCTCGCCCAGTCCGGAGACCGGTCTCTACTCAGGCGTTTTGTAAAACATTCGCATTTCTCTCTTTATTTGATCATTCTTTTAACCAGTTAGGGCGGGGGAACAGTTAATAGGGATTAAAACTGTAAACAAGTTGCATTTATATACAAAAGATGTAACAAAATGTTTATGGATGATGATGTTTGATCTAAGCAAATATAATAGATTGAGAACAAGCTTTTGTGGACGTTTTAGACAAACTAGCACACACTGACTGTGCAATGGCACACACAGGAACAAGCCTGCATGCACTGGACGAACCACTGCATGCAGTCAACTCCTGCGTGCGCCACTCAAAACTGGCGTGCGCCGGTTAACCCAATACCACAGCTTCTGTTCTCAACCCTCTGGGCTCTGGAAAGGACCAGTGCACACCCAGGACAAACCACGTAGTTTATAGAGGTTACTAAACTATTACAGACAGATAAACGGGCTTGAAAGCCACTATATAGACAGAAAACCCCTTAAACAGTGAGGAGGAGGATGATCAGAGGCCCGGATGGAAGATCCATGCAAGGGCCAAGCCACTGGGACAAAGATAACTAGCGCACGCCACTGAGGAAGGGCCGTACGCCAGTTCTTTCTTGGTTCCAATGCTTTGGCTTTGCACATTCTGGGCTCTGGAATAGGACCAGAGGGACCCAGATGGCCAATATAAGCAATAAATATAGATAGGAAAGAAAGCAGTTCTAAATACAGAAAGCAGTAAACTGGTTTTAGCATGCAATAGGGTGATCAAAGCTTAAATAATGCAAGAAAACAATGATCCATGATCCCCACGCCAGTTTTGCACATACAACCATGACTGTCGTTCGGTACATCACTACTGGCGTGCGCCACTGATCATTGTATACGGTTCTTGAAACCTTGCCAGCATTAGGGCCAGGACTGGTATAGATTACCCTGCCAGCCCCCCTCAGGGGTCAGAACAGAAAGCAGGAGCAAGAGGTATTATACCTTTGCTTGTGAGTTTTGAAAGAGAGCTTGAGCTTTGAGCTTGAAGATGATGATGGATGTGGATGTAGTGAAGGTTATGGACTGTGGAGAGTATGTTCCCTTACTTGCTCTTTCTATGGAAGAGAAAAGAAGCAAAGGAGAATGAAAAAGAGGACAAAGGGGCTTGAACTCTTTAATGGTGCTAACCAACCCTTTGAACTTGGTAACCCTTTGCAAGAGTGAGAGAGGGGAGTATATATAGAGGAGAGGGGCTGAGATCAGCCTGCCCTTAGGGGCTGTTTGGGGTGGCCAAACCTTGGAGGAAGCTCCCATGCATTTAATGCATGGGACTAGTTGATGGAGGGTGTAGGAGAGAGAGGGGGACAGTTTCTGGCCGAAGCAATGATCAGGAGGCTGTCAGCTGACGTCAGGCGGCTACAAAAACTCCCGCCCAACTCGCTGAAAAAGGTTGATTTGATTGGTATTTACTGGCGTGCGCTATTGGTTGAGTGGCGTGCGCCAGAGATCGGTAATGACTGACACGTGGCAGTGGTTCCTGCGCACGCTAGTCCACCAGCGTACTCCAGCAGGTTTTGTTGAGGCCATTTGGCTCTGGCTTGAGGGTTCGACAAGGGTTTGAAATGGGATTGGACAAGGTTCGGGACGCTCAAAGCTCAAACTCATCAACCAACTTGGTATGTTCTTGACCTTAATCATCATTGGGGAATCAAAGACCATAAATAAACTATTCGGAAAGTCCAAAATATGGTGTCTACAGTAGCCCCCTTTGACGGCACTTGGAGCACCATTGTTTTGGTACAAGTAACGTCCAAAGGCTTTCTAGACACCCTCTCAAGGCTATCCAGAAGAAATAGAAAATGCGGACATGTATTTAAATGTACCGTCCATTGAGAGATCGAAGATGGGCGGACCATCTGAAGATCGTTGGAAAAGAGTTTGAACTCTGTTGGAAGATAGGGATGGGTGGACCATCATTGAATGTTGAGGCGGACTCTCCTGGGAATAATCAGTTGCGGATAGATTAATGCCGCTAGGGGCCGAACCTTCTTCGGCATAAGTAACTCCAACAATCACGGGTAGGTCGCGTCGGGTAAGTTAAATTCCATCTGTTGGGAATCAGAGCCAATCTCCTTATCATGGACCATCCGAGACAGAGCAATAAGACTGCTGGAAGATGCGCTAACGGTTGAGTCGGACGGACAGACCGTCATTGATTCGAGATTGGACAGACAGGCCGTCGTTGAATTTGAGATTGGATTGGACGGACAGACCGTCGTTGAATTGAATTTGGGTTAGACGGACGGACCGTTGTTGAATTGAATTTGCTTGGGGAAATGGTTTAATTGCGGAGCGATGAACGTTGCTGGGGACCAAACCTCATTCGGCACACAAGAAGTTCCAACAAATCACGGGCAGGTCGCGTCAGGTAGGTTAAATTCCATCTGCTGGGAATCAGAGCCAATCTCCTTATCATGGACCATCCGAGTCAGAGCAATAAGACTGCTGGAAGATGCGTTAATAGTTGAATTGGACGGACAGGCCGTCGTTGATTTGAAATTGGACGGGAGGACCGTCGTTGATTTTGGACGGTGGGTCATCATTGGGGATGACTCGGGAACCATCGTTGAGTTTGGGACGGTGGGTCATCATTGAGGATGACTCGGGAACCATCGTTGAGTTTGGGACGGTGGGTCATCATTGAGGATGACTCGGGAACCATCGTTGAGTTTGGACGGTGGGTCATCATTGAGGATGACTCGGGAACCATCGTTGAGTTGGGACGGTGGGTCATCATTGAGGATGACTCGGGAACCATCGTTGATTTGGGACGGTGGGTCATCATTGAAGATGACTCGTTAACCATCATTGAGTCGGGACGGTGGGTCATCATTGAGGATGACTCGTTAACCATCGTTGATTTGGGACGGTGGGTCATCATTGAGGATGACTCGTTAACCATCGTTGAGTCGGGACGGTGGGTCATCATTGAGGATGACTCGTTAACCATCGTTGATTTGGGACGGTGGGTCATCATTGAGGATGACTCGTTAACCATCGTTGAGTCGGGACGGTGGGTCATCATTGAGGACGACTCGTTAACCATCGTTGATTTGGGACGGTGGGTCATCATTGAGGATGACTCGTTAACCATCGTTGAGTTAGGACGGTGGGTCATCATTGAGGATGACTCGTTAACCATCGTTGAGTCGGGACGGTGGGTCATCATTGAGGATGACTCGTTAACCATCGTTGAGTGAGTGAACTGACAATATTCTAATCGTCGTTGAAAGATTGAAGAGGATGACATGGCTGATCGTCGTTGATGGATTGAAAGGACGACATGGCTGATCGTCGTTGATGGATTGAAAGGACGACATGGCTGATCGTCGTTGATGGATTGAAAGGACGACATGGCTGATCGTCGTTGATGACATGGCTGATCGTCGTTGAATGATTGAAAGGACGACATGGCTGATCGTCGGTGATGACATGGCTGGACGTCGTTGATGGATTGAAAGGACGACATGGCTGATCGTCGGTGATGACATGGCTGATCATCGTTAAAATTGGACAGGACTGGCTTTCGTTGAGGATAAAGCTAACCATGGCACGGATAGTTCCGAGGCAGAGCAATAAGACTGTTGGACGATGCGCTACTTGTTGAATGGGACGGGCAGATCGTCGTTGATTTGAAATTGGACGGACAGACCATCGTTGAGTTGGGATTGGATTGGACGGACAGACCGTCGTTGAATTTGAGATTGGACGGGTAGACCGTCGTTGATTCGAAGATTGGACGGACAGACCGTCGTTGATTTGAAGTGGGATGGACAGACTGTCGTTGATTTGGAAATGGACGGGGTCTGCTTGGGGAAGTAGCAAACCAGGATGGAAACATGGATCAGGGCAACATGGGCTGCCTGTTGGGAATGGGCCTCAACGCTGATTTGATTTGGTTTGCCAATGCCGCAACACTGATGATAGAAACGCCTCAATGCTGGTTTGATTTGATTTGATTTGAAAGCCTCCACGTGCTTTGGATTGATTTTGATTTGATGCACTTTCCTACTTTTGACATTTGATATACAATATGCAACGACAATATATACTAAACATATATGTACAAATTGAAAATGCAAAGGCAGACTAGGGCGGCTTCTAGAGGACGGGACGACACAAACGATGACCAGGGCAATTTTGACGATTGAGGGCTACCACTGAGCCACACTTTTGCTTTACCTCTTTGTTTTGAGTTGCGGGCCTGCAGGTCCAGGTAGATAGCTTTCGAATGGGTCAGAGGTTTGCTGCTTTGATTGGAGGTGCGGGCCTGTCTGCCCAAGTAGATAACTTTCGAGAGGGTTAGATCACCCTGTGACTTGCTTGATTTGCTTTTGCGTTGGGCCAATGTATCCCTCTGTTCTTGATGACTTGTTACTTGCTTGGACCATGGATGCCGTAGTGGGACTGTAAAAGTTGCATTATTCTCGGTTCATTGGAGACAGAGTATAAACCAATCACTAATATCCAACTTGCATTGGCGAGCAAATCGAGTTGACACACAGACATACGCACACTTGTAGACTGCCTAGCTCGGAAGAATGGGGAAGAAGAGTCCTAGGATACAATGCAGACTCTCTGATACATGGGCAATAATGAAATTTTGGGTATTAACAGGCCAAAATCCAAAATATCCCTAGATAGGTGGAATTGACACTCATACACAGTCAAATATGTACAAAGGCCTGTGTGAATAAATGAAACAGAAAAGAAAGCCTCGGAATGGGCAGTAGACCGAAAAATAGAAAAACGTCGCAAAGATGGACAAAATACAAAAAGGATGACTCATATAGGCCCGGACTGAAACCGACACCCCCGCACAGTCACATTAGGTACACATGACTTGCACGGCATAGAAAACTTGGCAAGTGCCCTAAAAACCAATTTCGAGGCACCGAAACCCTGGTTTTAACTTGAAATTCCCACCGGGGGTTCAAAATCGTTATTAGGCGTGATGGCTGCCAACCGCTGTATGCTACAGGAATTAAAGAAGTGCACACAGGTTTGATACCAACGCGCGTCACTCTGAGCAAGCGCGCGTGAGCCTCAAACTAGCGCACGCTACTGAAAAGCTGCCGCCGCTGCTTAAACTGGACTTTGCTGAACTTAGAATAAATTGTGAGCCCGTTGGGGCCTCGTAAGCATTTCGTTCTGTTTTTTATGCTTCTCTTTTTCTTTTCTTTTTTTCTTTTTTTAAAGGCTTTTGCTCAGCTTTGAAATTGAAGTAGTAGTTTGAAATAAGATTGAAAGACAAAGGGTTCCCCCTTCTGTTTCTGATGAAGCTTGTTCTGTTCTTGACCCTTCTTGACCCTTGATGTGTACCAAAACTTCAACTATGGATCCAATTGATAGAATATGACCGAGTCTTGAAGAGAGACTGCCTACGTATCCCACATTTGGGGAAACAGGTCAAAACGTAGTTCCGGCCAAGGTTCACTCGTGTGTTTTACCTCTCCTTTTATGCTCTAACTTTTGCCTAGTGCCGCCTTCTCAGGTTTCCGGCCTAGCGAGCTTTCGACTTTTTGCCTATTTATTTTTGCCTAGACCGCCTCCTTAGGTTTTCGGTCTAGCAGGCTGCTCTAACTTTTGCTTGGCACCGCCCACCCTTGTGGTTTTTGGCCCAACGAGCTTCTCTCAGGGAAAAGTGGCTCTTGAATTGATCCAGGTTGACTAGAGTGTTGAATTTGTTGTCGTCGAGATCGATGATCTTTGGCTGCAGCCCCAGATAAGATGGCTTTTGATAATGCAGGGTCCTGACTGCTTCAGTTGAAAATGCCTCGCTCCAGGCCACTTTTGCGCCTTTTTAATGTGTGCTTGATGGAATGCTGTTAACGCTGTCTTGGACACAGTGCAAGGCCTGGAGCCTTCTGAGTTTCTGCTTTCTGGCTTGACATCCGTTAGCAGGGGTTTTGAAGTTTCTTTATTTCACGATCAACGCCAAGCGTGTCTTTGTGAGACCATGCCAAAACGTTGATGAATTCTTTGACCCTGTCTGATCGGGCACGATGCTCCTTTGGGGGACAGCGTTGAGCCAATTTTGAACCATCCGGGGCACAATGCTCCCTTGGGGGACAGCATTGAGCCAATTTTAAGTCATCCGGGGGTCTATCTTATCTTTCAAGTTTATTGAAACTACTTCTTCTTTTAATAGGCCGAGCATGCCTTTCGTCTTCCCTTTCGGCTTCCCTTTCGGCGAGGGAACACATTTCCTTGGGGATGACCCCATCGAAATCTATCCCTTCGTCGTCAGGGTCGACACAGTTTATTCAAAAACCAGCAAAGTACTTAGAAGCAAGATAGTGCATATCATAAAGAAAGCCCCACGGGGTTGCCAAGTATAGCAAAAGACTCGAATTTGAGAATAGAAGCTACGACGTGGAGGGCCAAGAGGCACGAACTCCGACTCAGAGTTAGACTAAGACGACTTGACAGATACTGTGTCAGACTCAGACTCAAAAGTGTGCAATGCAAGCTAGACGCGATTTGAAAATGCAACTTTTATTGTTACCCTTGGCTTCCTCACAGAGAGGTGAGATCTAGAGGATGTCAGGCCCAAGCAACAGCACTTCGGCTTCCTCAGCTTCTTTGACTAAACCCACTTGGGAGAACAGCAACTCCAAATGCCCTTGAGTGAAGGACCTCAGACTGTCAGTCCGCTCATTTGCTTGATCGATCCGGTCCTCAACCAGTGCTTTCCAGTTTTTAGCCCCGTCTTCTATTCCACAACCTACGGCCTCGGATTCAGAAGGGATAAACACAGTTGGTTTGGGTTGAGTTTCTGGGACAATGCAGAGGGTTGGGTTGAGTATGGTGGAGCTTGGGTTGATTTGAGTGGAGTTGGGGTTGATTTGAGTGGAGGTGATAGATATCGGACCAACCAGAGGGTCAGAATTGAGTTGGAAGCAAGGAGCTGGGAATGCTGTCAGGTTTTGATGGGAGTGGGGGTGGAATAGTGCCATTATCGATGAGATCTTGAACGGCATGTCTGAGGCGATAACATGCATTGGTGGAATGGCCAGGCATTTGATGGTAGGTGCAGAAGTGATTGGGGTTGTGGCTAGCAGGGAGAACCTTGGGCAATAGAGTTGGGGTTAGAGGCCTGATGGAACCGGCATCGAGAAGCTTCTCGTAAACCGAGGCCAGAGGTGTAGATAAGCATGAGAAGGTCCTTGGCTGGCTCCGACGACGAGATTGAGGGCTCAAGGTGGAGCCTTTGCTTGCTTTGTACAACACTGCGCCTTCGACAGGGTGCATTCTTCTGCCTTTGGGGGCGACTTTGAACAGAGATTCAGCATCCTCTTTTGGGTGAACTCTAACCTCATGGAACTCGGCCAGACTTTTGAACATGTCTCTTGAGCACGGCTTGGTTCCGATCGCGGGAGGGTGACAGGCCTGAAGAGGTTCTTTGACTAGCCCCGGATCCGGCTTTGATATGATGGAGGTGAAAAGGTCAAACAGCCCCTGGACCATAACCATTTGTCTGTCCATTTTGAGACCCAGTTCCTCTACAGCTTTCTTCAACTCAGCCAGCTCTGTTTGTGCTGCCATTTTGGATTGATTATCGAGGAAGGCGATATGGCGGTGAAATAGCCCCGGTAGATGCTCCCAAGCAGGTTTGGCTCTTCTTTTTGGTACTTTCTTTGACGGTGCAGCGCCCAAAGCTTGAAATTAAAGCAATCGAAGGCTCAGGAAGTGTTCCTGCAATAGTTTTATTTGAAAGGATGCAATGTACATGTTGTCGTTGGTGTCATCCTAGACTCTAGAACTAGCAGGCAAAACCGTTTTATGACAGCCGGACGCTGCCAAGATCCTCGGATTTCTTTTCGACAGTGTACCTTGAAGGGATCGACTAATACTAAGAGATGTCGAAACAGCCTAAGCCTTTGACTATCCCGCTTTCGAAGTTTCAATGTTTGAAATGGAACAACTCGGTGTTGACGACATGATACTGTAACCAAGAGGGCGTAAGCAGCACTGTGCCGGAGCCTTGAATGGTGTAAGTGTTTAGCACTTTAACTGGGTGGTATGAGCATCATGTCATGTCTCCCGTCGTTCCTAGTTTTCTGCTTGAAACCTCGAATGGGTTTTAGACAATGACTTAGAAAGTCTCGATTTCCCAAAGTCTCGTTGACCCAAGGAATTGGAAAGCTGATAACGTGCACCATCACGATGCACGACTCGTCATCGGTCCAGGCAGCGCCTCAGCAGGCATAAAACGGGTTTGAAAGAGAGAAAACCCTAAAAGCCGCCCTAGCATGCCCCTACGCAGAACGGTATGGATGTATGTACGGCATGCGATATGGAAAGCAGTAACACATAGACTGTTTATGGGTGTTAGATGCAAGTAATCCTACCCTGTGGGTTCCTGTCTTAGTTTGAAAGGTTCTATTGCTTTGTACGCATGGCGAGGCTGGTTTTGGCTTAGAGGGGTTCCTCAGACTAGAGATGTTTTATACCTCCCATCGCAATGCGTGCAGCAGAGCAATGGTCAAACGGTAATACGTCTCATCATCGTCCAAGGTTGTTGGGCATTCGAGGACCCCGGGCTCCAGTAAACTGTGCCGGTTACCCAAAACACCTCAACGGGGCTGATAGAACACCGATGCAAATGAACGCGCGTCGAAAGAATGATCGAGAGAGGGAAACGCGATGCTTTTTTTTTTAAAAAATGCCTTTTGAAGCTTGGCTCACTTCATTAATCGACACTTGGAGGAAACTACATAAGCGAACAATAATAAAAGCCCCAGTGCGGAGTGGTCGGATGTAGAATCCTGTTACGTTACCATTCCGTTCTTCAGCAGCGCGGAGCGTACTGTTTTGCCAGACTTTTGAGAAATTGTTCATTCATGTATTAATTTCCAAATGTTGATTAATGTAATTTCCCCAGCAGAGTCGCCACTGTGGGCACACGCCCCAAAAATCCCGTGTTTTAGTGCATGAAATTCTGGGTGCGCCCTTATCTTGCGGAAAGCGCGGCGAAGTGCTTCGCAGATCAGAGAGTCGCCACTCGGGTTTTGCGGTTAGTACCCAAGAAACCGTTCTTTTGAAAATGTTTGGACCACGTCCGTTTGGTTTTGAAAAAGGCTTTTGTAGACTGGGCCGTCGTCACCTTCGATCTTGAGGTTCGGGAGCCAGATTACGAGAGGGAAAGGGATGGCACCCCCCTCGCCCAGTCCGGAGACCGGTCTCTACTCGGGCGTTTTGTAAAACATTCGCATTTCTCTCTTTATTTGATCATTCTCTTAACCAGTTAGGGCGGGGGAACAGATAAGAGGGATTAAACCTGTAAACAAGTTGCATTTAGATACAAAAGATGTAACAAAATGTTTATGGATGATGATGTTTGATCTAAGCAAATATAATAGATTGAGAACAAGCTTTTGTGGACGTTTTAGACAAACTAGCACACACTGATTGTGCAATGGCACACACAGGAACAAGCCTGCATGCACTGGACGAACCACTGCATGCAGTCAACTCCTGCGTGCGCCACTCAAAATTGGCGTGCGCCGGTTAACCCAATACCACAGCTTCTGTTCTCAACCCTCTGGGCTCTGGAAAGGACCAGTGCACACCCAGGACAAACCACGCAGTTTATAGAGGTTACTAAACTATTACAGACAGATAAATGGGCTTGAAAGCCACTATATAGACAGAAAACCCCTTAAACAGTGTGAGAGGAGGATGATCAGAGGCCCGGATGGAAGATCCATGCAAGGGCCAAGCCACTGGGACAAAGATAACTAGCGCACGCCACTGAGGAAGGGCCGTACGCCAGTTCTTTCTTGGTTCCAATGCTTTGGCTTTGCACATTCTGGGCTCTGGAATAGGACCAGAGGGACCCAGATGGCCAATATAAGCAATAAATATAGATAGGAAAGAAAGCAGTTCTAAATACAGAAAGCAGTAAACTGGTTTTAGCATGCAATAGGGTGATCAAAGCTTAAATAATGCAAGAAAACAATGATCCATGATCCCCACGCCAGTGTTGCACATACTACCATGACTGGCGTACGGTACATCACTACTGGCGTGCGCCACTGATCATTGTATAGGACTGGTATAGATTACCAGCCTTGACCCTGCCAGCCCCCCTCAGGGGTCAGAACAGAAAGCAGGAGCAAGATGTATTATACCTTTGCTTGTGAGTTTTGAAAGAGAGCTTGAGCTTTGAGCTTGAAGATGATGATGGATGTGGATGTAGTGAAGGTTATGGACTGTGGAGAGTATGTTCCCTTACTTGCTCTTTCTATGGAAGAGAAAAGAAGCAAAGGAGAATGAAAAAGAGGACAAAGGGGCTTGAACTCTTTAATGGTGCTAACCAACCCTTTGAACTTGGTAACCCTTTGCAAGAGTGAGAGAGGGGAGTATATATAGAGGAGAGGGGCTGAGATCAGCCTGCCCTTAGGGGCTGTTTGGGGTGGCCAAACCTTGGAGGAAGCTCCCATGCATTTAATGCATGGGACTAGTTGATGGAGGGTGTAGGAGAGAGAGGGGGACAGTTTCTGGCCGAAGCAATGATCAGGAGGCTGTCAGCTGACGTCAGGCGGCTACAAAAACTCCCGCCCAGCTGAGGTTGATTTGATTGGTATTTACTGGCGTGCGCTACTGGTTGAGTGGCGTGCGCCAGATAGCGGTAATGACTGACACGTGGCAGTGGTTCCTGCGCACGCTAGTCTTCCACCAGCGTACTCCAGCAGGGTTTTGTTGAGGCCATTTGGCTCTGGCTTGAGGGTTCGACAAGGGTTTGAAATGGGTTTGGACAAGGTTCGGGACGCTCAAAGCTCAAACTCATCAACCAACTTGGTATGTTCTTGACCTTAATCATCATTGGGGAATCAAAGACCATAAATAAACTATTCTGGAAAGTCCAAAATAGGGTGTCTACACCAAGTCAAAATTTCATGAAGACTACACTTAATATATGTGAAGACCAATAGAAGGTTTCATGAAGAGTAAGTCTTCTACGGATTCTGGAATGTTGGGAAGCCATCTACCATTCAACTACAACCAACCTTCTCTGAGGTATAAAAGACCAAGTCAAAAATTTATATTGGAACTACACTTAATATAAATGAAAACCAATATAAATTTGCATAAAAACCAGTCTACTTCAGATTGTGGAATGTTGGGGAGGCATCTAAATTCAACCTCAACCTTCTTTGAGGTATAAAAGACCAAGTCAAAACTATCAGAATTGATTTGAAATAATTACTCTGACCCGAATAGATGGCTTTGGTGTTACTTAAATCCATATAGCACTATATTTCCCAAAATTGAATTGAATAGCCAAGAAAAACAAAGTTTTTTTGTATAACCAACATTACCGACCAAACGGAAGGCTCAACGGGATATCCTTCAGAATCCACTACAAAACCACCTGATTAACACATACAACCAAAGCTACGAAAACCAATGAGTAGAACAAACAAAGAGTCGGCACCTAACTACCATGGTTTGAACATATGACCATTACACCCATAAAGCAATACTTAACAGAGAGAGAGGCTAATTATCGTACAAAAAAAAAACAGGAAAAAGTTCAATTTTAAAGGGTCTGGTACAAGCAAGCAAGTGGAAATTAAAACGAAACAATTCATCTAACCTTGTTGAATTGTAAAAGGCCGGGATAAGGTCATTAATTTGTCCTGTCTTTTCTACAAACAAGTCGACATCATCTTTGTTTGAGTGGAACAACGTTGCAACACCATTTTCGTCATTCAATGTTACATACTTTGTCTTGTCCCTCTTTGTGTTATAGAAATACAATTTACCTTCCAAATTAATGTCAAGTGTCATGACCCTAGCCCGTCCCTGGAGGAATTAGCCATGACAAAGCGCCAGTGATTTAATCACTAAGGCCATTTCAAAGTTAAACATCTAATTAGCAAATGACTAAAGGGACTCAATTAACGACAAGCGGAAGCAAATTCCATTTTATTACATACGCCAAGACTAGAAGTCTTTACAAGGATCTCTTGTCACACCCTACGTCTAGAAACACCCAAAACGAAGTGTAACAAAGAACAAACTACACATGCTCTATAATATTCCCAAATTCACAAATCAAACTAGTGGAAATAAGACAAATAAAGCAACCCACGACTTTATATAATAGGAAAACTATCATTTGTACAATCTGTTCCGTGATCCAAAACACCTTACAAGCCACACCTGGCTGTACAATATGTTACATAAAAACTTAAAAAAAAAGAAAGGCAGGACCCACACACTCGCAACCCACACGAAGCTAAACTGTACACAGTGGACCATCCCTTCTATCTCGTACCTTCAAGGCCTGAAAACCAAAATCTGTGTGGGGGTGAGCTAAAATCAACGTGCTCACAGACACAAGCAACATATTACTATCACATGTTAACCAAAAACACTTTATCAGCAGAGTTATATCCAAATGAGATTCCACAAACCAAACAGTTTATATCAGTTCAAATTCACCATCTGCATTAATCAAAACTGTCGATATAATCTAAATAGCCACCGATTTGGTCAACTCCAGACCACGTGTCCCACAGTACTGTAACCCTGCACCTACCCTAACACGATTATCTGGTTGGTCATCAAGGCCATCAATCACTGCTCATTAAGAGTTATAAATCACACTTTCGTGTCACAACACCACCATGACACAACTACCGTGTCAGGTATTACCAACGACAGGCCACATAAGCCTTGGCTATAGAATTATATCAAAATCCATCTATGGTAACATGGCAAAAAGTTTCCATCAATAAAACTTTACTTTCAAGCTCATAAAAGAAGCATTAAATTGGCATAAGACTTGCACATGTAATAAAATATGAGCCAAGTGTCAAGAAAACCCCATCTCTAACTTCTACACAAAAGATTCACCGACACATCGCTCACGACCTACGTATCTCGGACGAGCTCGGAACCTCGTTAACACCTAGTACATAATTGATATCACCAAATCACCTTTACGAAAAGAAAATCAAGTTTACTTGCACAAAGCAACATATGAATGCATGAAATGCATGTCCCTCCCAAATACAAGACTCAAAGTTGTATTTTTAAACACTAATCCGTGTAGAGTTAAGAACCACGAATTTTTTGGATCAAATTAGACATATAGAACAGCAACTACTCCAAAAATTAGAACAATATGACCTCTTTAGATCGCTCAATCAATTCCACAAACTCAGACCACATGCTGCGGTCAAACTATTTCCAGCAGTGTCGCACCAACTTGTAAAATCTGCCAAGATTAAAATATACACCCAAATGACCTGGGATTTGGTATAACTCATAAGAACACATCAAAGTTCATCCTTGATTTTTCCCGGAATTTTACAAGTAAGAGAACCAAGTCAAATTCACTCTCCGAAGTTCTACTACACAAACAGACCAAGCGAGAGAGAAAGACCTTGGCGGTGTGGGTTTGGCGTCTGTGGTCGCGAAGGGGTGCGCTTGGGGAGGCGATTTCGGCAAAGGGGTCCATTGGTGGTCGCTGAAATCGAGACAGAGAGGGAAGGAATGAGAGAAAAGTGAAAAAAAAAATACCAGTATTAAGCTATTAGCACATCACAACAACAAATATAAGTTGAATAACCATTCACTTGTGAAAGTATAATCAATGAACTGCAATAAATTTGGAGGATACGTAATCTGACCAAGCACTTTCCCTAACTCCAAAAACTTCTAATCCAAGAGACAAAAGGAAAAAGAAAAACAATCCAATGAACATGACTAATCTAAGAGAATAGTCTAAGCTTAGAAACAAATAACCCCAAATCTAAGTTTCTGACGCAACTAAGAGAACAAAAGTGCACTTATGTAGTCAATACCCAGATTATAGTGTTGAACTAGATTGAGAATAGAGGAAGAAATATTGGACCAGTTTTGTTATCACAATATAAAAAATAGGGGTGGTCAAACCCATTGAGACCACCAAAACGAATTGTATCAGTCCTAAAACCATAAAGCAACCCAATAACTGTAAACTATTGATGAAACGTGAACCCCCATTTCCAAGACACAGTCAAATAAACCCTAGATTCCAGAATCGTCAAGGTAAAGATGATATCTCTCACCTGAATGCGAAGAGGATGGAGGCGGAGGGCGGCGTCCAATAAGATTTGGTGGATGAAAGTCGATTTCGAGGAAGGCCTCTTGTTTCAAGTGATGAAAAGCAAGTAAGCAAATGGAATCGAAAATTTTGGGGGCAAATTGAGCGCCCATTTTTCCACCTAGGCAAATTTATAACGATGAATTGTGAAATAGAGAAGAAGAAACCAACCTGCTATTCCCGTTTAAAACCCTAGAATACCCGAAGATCGAGCCATTAGCTGCAATGCAACACCAGTTCGCACAACTAGAGAAACCTAACACCAGTTCACCGAAAACGATGGGGAGATCTGGTATCGGTACTGAACTCATTTGAAATTTTTAGTAAGGGGTGTGCGATTTAGGGCGCGGAGAATTGGCTGCCCCTCAAATTTTGGGAGAACGTTGTTATAGAGTTAATGAAACGCTATCATACCACATGCGCGAGTGTTTCCTTCTTCTTTTTTTACTACTGAACGCTATAATAGTATCCCTACAATAGCATTTCCCAAAAAACGCTATCAACTAATGTTGTGGAAGCCCATATTTGTTGTAGTCTCAATCGAAACTATATTCATGAAAGTAAAAGGAATTGGAAGAAGACAATAGGAAGTTTACCTAATTGAAAAGCCGAAGCAAAATCTATGAAGTCGTCTGTCTCCAAAAACGTTATCTCCAAAACCAAAATCCTAACTTACAACCCTAAATACATTTGCAAAAAAGAAGTTGTTCTTAAAAAGAAATAGTTGTTACCTTTGCAAAATCATATTTTAAATTATAGTGAACAAAACTGATGACGCCGAGTAGCCAAACAGTAGCTCTTCAGACGATCGAGGAACTACTCGTGTGTAAAGGCTAAGCAATGTCTAAAAAAAAATTACCTAAGCAATGTCTAAATCATTTTAATCTTCTCGCTTCCACCAAAAAGAATACAAATGTTCCTCAAAGTTTGAAGCGCACAAAATAAAAATTGATTTCAATACTACAGTTTCCAATACTCATTTTCTATCAACCAAAACATAGAATTCCATTTCAAGGCGACAAGTCATAAAAAAAAAGAAAAGAAACTGGCATTACATATAATGTATGCCCCAGAATTCCATTTCTGGGGCATACTTTCTTACATAGAGAGCAACAAAAGTTCATACAAGGAGTTACATTAGGTGACTTAAAAGAGCAACTTTTATATTTTCAGAAAAAAAACAACCCTTAACAGTCTAGAGCATACTTTCTTACATAGAGAGTAACAAAAGTTCAAACAAGGAGTAACATTAGGTGACTTAAAGAGCAACTTTTATATTTTCAGAAAAAAAACAACCCTTAACAGTCTAGGGCATACTTTCTTACATAGAGAGCAACAAAAGTTCATACAAGGAGTAACATTAGGTGACTTAAAGAGCAACTTTTATATTTTCAGAAAAAAAAAACAAGTTACATGACTTGGAGGAGAACCACATTTCATACACACCAACACACAAGGGTAAAGGGACAACCATTGAGTGAGTTAAAATATGGGTGACTGCCCTTAACAGTCTAGGGCATACTTTCTTACATATAGAGCAACAAAAGTTCATACAAGGAGTAACATTAGGTGATTTAAAGAGCAACTTTTATATTTTAAGAAAAAAACAACCCTTAACAGTCTAGGGCATACTTTCTTACATAGAGAGCAACAAAAGTTTCACAAAGGAGTAATATTAGGTGACTCAAAGAGCAACTATTATATTTTTAGAGGTAGCAGATAACATTAGGTGACTTAAAGAGCAAATAACTTTGCACTGATATAGGACATGTGCATGCTCAAGGTGTTGCATATCATGCTTCGATTTAAATTGTATATGCAATTAGCAATTGTTGCATGGTCTGGCACAACTTTGGTAAGATATAGGTTCCCATGTTACATTAAGTATTTCTAGTGTCTAATCAAGTATTAGAAAGAACATGAAGTGTATTTTGTATTGGTTTCATCTTTCATCTTTCTCGGAATAATCGGAAAAAAACATGTTACATAACTTGAACAAGAACCACATTTCATACAAACCAACACACCTTTGTAAATAGACAACCATTTAGTAAGTTAAAATATACGTCACTGCCCTTAACAGTCTAGGGCATACATTCTTACATAGAGAGCAACAAAAGTTCTTACAAAGAGTAACATTAGGTAACTTAAAGAGCAACTATTTTATTTTCAGGAAAAACAACTTCCATTGCAATGAGGGTTCACAATGGTGGATCAAATGTTGGTATTAACAGAGTACCTTCTTCTCCTAGGGGAACTAATGGGAAAGTCTCAATATTGCCCCTTGTATTCCTCATCTTCTATGGGGTATCGGGGGGACCATTTGGGGTTGAGGATACAGTACACGCAGCTGGCCCCCTTTTAGCCTTAATGGGTTCTCTCTCATATCCAATTCCCAATTCTCAATCACCCACTCCCGCCGAAACACTAATCCCTCGATCTCAAGTTGGTTCTTTTCCTCCATGCCTCGTGAGCACTCAACTCGACCAACAATCATTAACTCTTGCAACGGCTTACTGTTAATTAGATATCCTCCGACTATGCATTTCTTGGTTTTTAATCCGACTATACAGAAATATATATTTATCCCTTATCCTGCTGTATATTCATATGGGCCTAATCCTTGAGGTTATGTTCTCCATTATTCACCATGGTCATTCTCCACAGTAGAGGAATTTCGAGTTCCACCTAGGGCTTTGCAAGTTTTGAGCCCTCGATCCCCAAACCACAAGGAAATCCAAAAATTTATCTTCTCCCTCACCATATTTCCAATTCCTCTAATTTCCCCTACCTTTTTTCATACACTAATCATTCAAAACCATTTCCCCCTGTGCCTATACCCCAAGTTCGAAAATTAATTAGAACTCTAGCCTAAATTTCTGATCCTTCGAAATTGCCCACTACAAAGTTGTATTGCTGAGTTATGGTTATTATTATCACAATTTTAATGTTGGGTTTAACCATTGTAGGATGGGTTGCTATTCTGTTGGTTGGGGGTTCCCTCATACAATGTTATCCTCACTCATACTATGAAAAAAAACCGAATTGCTTACAAACACAGACACATGGACGAAATAAGAGAAGAGAAAAGAGAGAAAACTGCAAAAAAAATTGAAACACCCAAAACATATACGTACCAGATGCATACGATGTCCCTTGGTCAAGGAGAAAAGACTGCTTCTTCTTCGGTGGAATGGAGAGAGTACTATTGCTACAGAGAGATGAAGTGAGAGAGGAAGAAGGGGTGAGAGAGAAAGCTTGAAGGGGAACGATAGTAGAAGCAGAAGAAGAACCCTCCCCTGCTGTTTTGTTCCTCTTCAGCAGCAGCGTACGAAGGAAGGAGAAGGGAACGGTGGCTGAGTTAAGATTTAGAGTTTATTTCATCAGGGTTGTAATAGTCATTTCAGGTGCCCTCTCCATGTATTGGGAATTAATTTTTTCCTTGTCATGTTTGGATGAATTCTGGAAAAACTACTCCATCACCTGGGCAATATTTGCCCCTCTCTCCACTGATATGCAATTCTCCCAAAAAATTAATATTGATGGTGCGTACGTATGAAGCGGTTACAGGCAAAGGAGGAATTTGTTTTTGTGGTTAGAGATGAAAGAGGGAAGGTCCAGATCGAGCATGGAAGCCATTCCCATTCGTTGCACTCAATCTGCATTTTCTGGTGGAAGCTTTGGGATTTAGAGGAGCATGCAGCTGGATCGATCAAAGACAGAGTGGTTGCACAGGGAATGATCAAGATGCTACAGGGGTCGACTCAGATCAAAAGCCAATCTGGATGTCATTCATTATCTCTAGTTAGAGGTTTAAACTTTAAATTCTTGTTCTTTTCATCCCATTTTGTGTAGTTGTAATAGGGTGGTTCACATTATAACCAAGTTTACCCAATGGACTCTCCGAGGGCCTGGGAGGGGGGCACCGAACGCTATACCGGTCAGTAACTGAACTGATCCCTAAAAAATCGCTACGAACCTGTCGAAACGGTTTGTCGCAGCCAGTTTTTTTAAAACTCTCGGTGGTGGATTCCCGTTGGTTGGGTAGTGGTGGCGGTGGGTTTGGTTCTTGGGTAAGTTGGGGCTGGTGAGGAGAGAGAATGATTCATATCTTTCAATAAAGAGATAACTTTTTTTGGCGGCGAAGTTGTGAATAGTTATTTTGGACGGTCTAATCGCAATCGTCCAAAAATGTTCTAGATAGTCCGGATTTTTATGAAACTTTTTCGGACCGTTTAGAACACTTTTGGATGCCGTGAATAGTTGATTTGGACGGTCTAATCGCGACTGTCTAAAAGTATTCTGGACAGTTCAATTTTTTATGCGATTGATTGCTACGGTAAAGAAGCTGAGCCATGAATAAATTTCTCTCTCTAATAAAAACAAAAACTATTACAGTATATGATTGCAAGAGGGTAAATATGTCATTAGACATAAATATTCCCCCTCTGAAAATGAAATTGATTTCTACAATCCCCTTTTTACCACATACACTCTTTTTTTTTTTTTGTCTTTATTTGGTGTAAATTTACTCTATTACCCCTTAATGTGTAAAAAAAATGAACTTATAAAGGGTAAAAAGGTAAATTCACATGAATAAGGACACAAAAGGGAGTGTATGTGGTAAAAAGGGGAGTGTAAAAGTCAATTCCCCTCTAAAAAAGTCAAAAGACATAAATACATCATCAGAAGCCAAAATGAGTGTTTAGATACATATGCATCTGTACTTTCTCCCTCTCTTATGGCCCATTTGGATGGAGGATTTATTTTGGGTGGATATAGAATGAAGACGAATTTGAGTGTGGATATGTAATAAGAGATGATATGTTAAGATGGGTGACCCCATCTCTTAATAAGAGTGGATTTGTAATAAGGTGTTTGAATGATTTTTTGAGAAGGGAAATTTGGAGGGTTAATATGATGAGATAAAATGTCAAAAGACTAAATTGCCTCCACTTTATTTTTTAATGCTCAAAATTGATTTATTCATATTAATTAGAATAAATTGATATTTACCATTAATTTTGGAAAAAAAATACCTTCAATTTATCTTACAAATGTTTAAACAATATGTGCCACACCAAAATAATTGGACCGTCGGATCACTGAAAATTCTAGAATAGCATTTGGACCGTTTAGATTACTGAAGCTCCTAGAATAACATACACATGTGCGGATGTGCTACACTAAAATAATTGGACCGTCGGATCACTGAAAATTCTAGAATAGCATTTGGACCGTTTAGATTACTGAAGCTCCTAGAATAACATACACATGAGCGGATGTGCTACACTTCTTCATAAAAAGCTGAAACCCAAAATCAAAACTCAAATCCGCATGGATTCATCACAGCCTAATTCATCCAAATCCTCCTCTCTCTCCAAACACGTAACAAACGAGAAAAGACCAGGGTAGAGAGTTCATTCAACCACCACGCGGAACCCCGCTTGAGCAACGACACAACTGCCCCTCGTCGTTCACAAATCTGCCTCCCGAAAAATGTGCTTGACCTTACTTCCGAGTTTTTGAAAGAGCAACCCGCAGTCAGAGATTATATTGCCAAGAATATGGTTCTCAAGATTATCCATTTGGAGCAATTGCGTGAGGACGAGAGAATCCGTCTCCACCAATGTTCTGAAAGTCGCTAGGCGCAAGTCGGGAGGTCAGAAGGTCACCTTTGATTAATCAGCACATAGTAATTATTAATTAGTAATCGGCGATTAATCGTTAGTCGGACATATTCAGATAAGTCCCGCCGATTATTCCTTGTTTTAGAACACTAGTATCCACCCAAATTCCTTTGAGATCTCTGTCAAGAGCAATGTGCAATGTTTAGGCCATCCCTGAGGGCCCAAACTTCTGCCATGGTGCTTGAGTGTGCCGAGTGGAGATTCATGTGAAAACCCACGACCCACTGGCCTTGGTCATCCAAGGCCACCAGTCATACCTGTCTGATTGTTAAAATTGAAACTATATATCGTCGGTGTTGAGTTTGAATTTACCGGTTGGTGGCAGCATCCAACCCACCAAAGAGCAACTCTTCACACGACTGTGGCCCTCTAAGGAGGGATAGTATCCGGTCCAATTTTGCGTCCAATTTTTGGTCCATTGATTGCATCTCGGCTGTCCAAAAGTGTTATGGACAGTTCAAATTTGTTCGGAGGAATTTTTATTTTAGAATACCCAAAATTCCTTCGAACAATATGGGCCATCCAATAGACTTTTGGACGGCCGAGATGCGAACATTGCATTGTATTATAGGGTAAAAAACGACGGGATATCCTGGCCTCTAAGCTAGGCTAGACGCTAGTGGCTTTTAATCCTAGGTCTAGCCTCTAGGGCGTGTTTGATAACAGATTTCGTTTTTGGGGGATTTATAATGAGGTGGGATTGTTAAGGAGGAGATGAAACATTCATTCATGTTTGTTTTGCACAGGATTAGATTGTAGGATTGTTAATAACATGTTTGTTTTGCCTAGGATAGGATAGGATTGGATTAATTACTTGTTCCCAATTTTACCCTTACAATGAGAATACCATTTTCATTATTTTCCCTTTCGTTTTTGTGATACAGTGTGTTGTTGGAAATAAAATTACTTGTTTCCAATTAATTTACTTTCCTTTGTGATACAATTATTTTCCGATTGGGAATTATTTTTTCTCACGATTGGGAATTATTTTTTCTCTTTACTCAAAAAATTCGCATTCATTAGTTTTGCGTTAAATATTTGGATTATTGGTTCGTCCCGACTAGAGGAATCTAAAAAGCAAAAAAATATGTTCAAAATTAAAAATTTTTTGAATAAAGAAAGAAAAAGTGATTACCAGAAAAGTGATTACCCAAAACTAACAAATTGTAATGACCTGGTATTTTTAATAAATAATAATAATTACAAAAAAAGATTATTATTTTGCTCGTTAGTTTATTTAATCTGAATTTTTTTTATGCCATCACACCAATTTTGTTTTTGTAATCGATTGTGCGCGCACATATCCGGTGAGTAATTTTTCTAGTGTGTGCATGTGTTGCACCGGATCTTTTTTCCAACCCAAACCCATTTCTTCTCCCTTTTTCCATTTCATACTTTCGGATGGCAAAAAATAGAAGTAAAGAAAAAAATAAAAATAAAAATTCCTCATTCTCCTCCAATCAAAATTCGACAACACATGATTAACCACAGGCTATTGTCCTCCGTGCAAAAATCCAAAATCTCCCTTCCCTTTTCTTGTTCCCAGCCAATTTCTCAACCTTTCGGCAGAGAGAGAGAGAGAGAGATTAGTTCACACCTCCTTCTCCATTTCTTCCACAATCATTTCCCCCTACTGTCACAACTGAACTCACCCAATCCAAGTTCTAAAAATCAGCCCGTTACAGCCTCGTTCCACCTTCTTTTAAGCACCAAAACAGCTCGTGAAATACCAGTTCTGAACAGCTCCTTTCAGCCCCCAAAATCAGCTGCATTCCAGTCCAAAATCTGCTGCATTTCAGCTCCAAAAGCCGCCATGTTCTGGTCCTAACAGCTCGGTAAACCAGCTCCTTTCCAGTTCCGAATCAGCTCCAGAACCCGTGCAAACCAGCACCGAACCGGGTCTCGATCCGGCTCCAAAACAGCTCCGATCGCAGCCTTGAAAATCAGTCCGGAGCCACCACCACCGGGTCACCACCAGGCGAGCTCCACGCCACTCCGACTGCCACCGATATCTTTCCGAAACCCTGTTTCGCCGGACGAGAGGTAGTTCGGAACTCACCTCCCTACGTATATATCGTGTTTATATATTGATTTTACGTTTTGGTGTGATAATAATCGAACCCGACGTCGCCGGTCGAGTCCGGCCGAAACCCATGGTTTTTCCGTTGAAAACAGCCACTGGAAAGTTTTGAAATGGTTTTAGCCCTCGTGATGTAAGAGCTTATAAATTTGACTCTTGAGTAGTAAAAATTGATATTAAGTCCCGAGGTTAATTAGTTTTCGATTCGGTTCTAATTCCGTTAACATACCCTGCGACGATTAAGAGTAAACGTAGACTTTATTAGTTTTGAAAAAGAAAAGAGAAAATAATAAGGATCACTTAATTTATTTTAATCGCATGATTAATTCTATGGCATGACAAATTTTATCGCATGATTTGTTTTTATCGCGTGATTAAATGTTGTTAACATGTTTTGTTGAAATGTCCTAATGATGTGGAGATCTAAACCTGTTAAATACATGTATTAGTTTAAGAGACGATTGTTGTTAGGTCGATTACTCTGTTCAAGTAATAGTTGGTAATGAAAGGTTAATGTGGTTATTAGTCATCGTGAAGCATAATTTATTTTGCCCCTTACTTTATTCCTGTTAACTGTGGACATGCATGATTTCAAAAACCTAGAACGGACTTTAGATCCCAGGGTGGTATGCGATTAGAGGATCACGTAGACGCTGATAAGTAAATGATAAATCAGAAAGTGATTGAGTTATGATTTTAAGATGGGTGCTAACAGGGGCCCAGTCTTATGTTAATGTTAAAGATGGGTGCTAACAGGGGCCTAGTCTTGTGTTAATGGGTGCTAACAGGGACCCAGGTTGTTTGAGAAACGTAACCCTAGGTAAGGCACAGTGGTGATTGGTTGCGAGAACAGGTTTGGTTCCTTCCTTGCGTGGTTGCGTCGACTGTAGATCCGAGTAAATAATTTGGTAGCTATCAGCGGGACACAACAAGGAGCAGTCTGAATCACACTGTGGTTGCCTTACGCTGGAGGTTGAGGGTAGAACGGATCTCGAGGTGGAGATTTTAGACTTTCATATAAGTTGAAGGATAGTAACGAAATCAAGTGCCGTCATTTGCATTGCACTCTTTATCTTGTTGTGTGTAAGTTATGGGTTTCGGGTGAGTTTTGGCTGCTGAGCGTCATTGTTCACGGTACTATGTTGCCCTGGTAACTCGAACAGTCGAACGCCAGGTACTGAAGACAGAGCAGAAGGGTCGTATGAAAAAGTGAAGTGATGAGGACCGATGAAGTATTTGCCAAACCCTGGATGCTGTATCCTTAGTTGCTCCGTATTGTAAATTAAGTATTTTGATAATGTACAACAAAGTATTTTTATAAAGTACATTTACAATTGATATGTTGTATTGTGATTTGAATTGGTGAGGCTTTTGAAATTTTAATCCCTCGAAAAAGAAAACTATTCTTGGAAATCTCTTTTTAATGTTTAAATAATGTCTCCGAATATCCGGGGCGTTACACAAATACTATCTGAAAGGCAACTTACCAACAAAAAAAAAAAAACTCTCGAATTGCAAGAAAGATTACCAGTGTTTGTCTAGTCAACCCCGTGGGATAAATGCCCTGTTGGACAGCTAATCCTCCCCGCAAATGCCAAACCAAACAAGGTATTAGGGCTCATAGAATTATTAGTCCAATCCCCCCTTCCAAACCTTTTATCAAACATGCCCCTAGGGTTACTCTGGACGAGAGAGATACAGATCGCCACTTCAGAGGTACCCCTCCCCTTCTCTCTCTCTCTCGTTGTAACCAGAGATTGTGTTATTTGTTAGGGTTTCAAGTATGAAGTCAATCCTCCAAATGCTTTCCAAGGTATAGGAAGTGTCTTTTTCGTATTATGACAGTAATCTTTGTGTGTGTTGGACTGAAAGCCTGTACGGCTTTCTTTTTTCGTAATAGTTTTAGTGTTTTACCATCATATGGGTTAACATCTTAAAATTATTTAATAATATAATTCCTACAAACCCTGCCATCTACATTCTGTAATAGTTGGAGTTACTCGAAATGAAAGCTATCCAACTCAGAACTTGCTAAACTGACTATTCAAGTACATGAACTACAGTGGCCCTTATATATCGCCATTGTTTGGATCATGCTCATGTTTTTAAAATCTCTACCTTTCATCAGCCTTGCAAGAGAATACTCCTTTTTGGCCCACCTGGTACCGGGGAAACAATGCTTGCTAAAGCTGTTGCAACTGAGGCTGGTGCAAACTTTATCAACATATCAATGTCCAGCATTACCTCCAAGGTACTTCTCGTTTTTAACGGACAACTTGCAATTCTCTCTGCATATGCTTCCATCAGAATAATAGAATATAATCGGCATGTTTATTGATGACAGTGGTTTGGAGAAGGCGAGAAGTATGTAAAAGCAGTCTTCTCACATGCTAGTAAAATTATTAATGCTTTGCTAAAACATCTATACGTTCTTCTCCTATGTTATAAGATAGGATGTTAATGATGTTGCCTTATGTGCCCTAATTTTCATAAGCAATTTCTTCAGGTCGCTTTTATTCTTTTGTGATAAGTTAAGTTGGAACTGAATTTTAACTTGCTTATGCTGGTATTTGTGTATAGGACTGAACGCAATTTACGCATCAGATAGGATTTTGAAGTTGTGGTTTTGGGTACAACATATATTTATGTTTGTCTCCTTTAATCTATGAATATGACAATATATTTTCGCCGATTTTAGGAGAAAACTCTTGCATTGGCAGACAACAGGCCGTTACTTGCACTGCATTCCAGTACTGATGTTCGCCCTCTAAACAATGAGGATTTTAAATATACGCATGAACAAGTATGATAGATGGAACTGAAAATTTGCAAGTGTCCTAGTATTTCTTTCCTTTCTTATGTGTTGATTTTACTGGGTTTTCTGCCAGCCAAAGTCGGCGATTTTGGTGACCAAAGAAAATTTTCAACATCTCTACCAATGAAGAGATGTCTCGAAGCACTTTTGTTTTGCTACCTGTGACGAGACTTATGCCCTTCTCTGGATCGCTGCGTTCTTGCGGTATAGTAAATTAATTACTGATATTCTGCAACTCGTAGTATCATAGGGAAGGCACCATAAGCTGGTATTTTGGATCCATGAGCTTGTGGTTGACATCTTAGTCAGAAGTGTCTTTAGTTCTTGATCTATAAATACTTTATGATCAATTCTAATGTTTTCAAAATATAGCTTTTTGTTGTAGCTCACCTTGTAGGTATTTCTTGCAGTTTATGCTGAAAGAGATCAGTTTTCATGTCTTGCTTGTTTTGTGTTTCATATATAAAAGTGTTTATTCGTATGCATTGATTTAGTTGGCTGCATATGCACAGCTGAAACTGTCTGTTTGCCTATAGTTCCACCCCATTACTTTACCTGCAGAAGATTCTGCTACTGTTCCTTTTGTTTTCCGACAAATTTGTGTGCATGTTTTGTTTGTTTTCAAGTATGTTGAGTATCTTAAACTTTTAGGAGACATGAGCCCACTAGTGCTTGAAGTCTTTCCCCTCGCCCATTCTCTGTTTTAGGTTGACAGCATGTTAGGAAGACGTGAAAATCCTGGAGAACATGAAGCCATGTGCAAAATGAAGAATGAGTTCATGGTGTACTGGGTTGGTCTGCGTACAAAGGATAAGGAACGCGTACCGGTACTTGCTGCCACCAGTAGACCTTTTGACCTTGATGAGGCAGTTATCAGGAGACTGCCCTGGAGGTAAATATATGCTTGCTTTAGTTTGTGTCTTTAATTACAAGTCTGTTTGTTGATGATTTTAAGTACACATTTGGTGCAGATTGATGGTAAACTTGCCAGATTCGCCAAACAGAGAGAAAATTCTCAGAGTTGTATTGGCTAAAGAAGAATTGATACCTGATGTTGATCTTGAAGTAGTTGCTAATATGACTGATGGTTATTCAGGAAGTGACTTGAAGGTTGCTTACTAATTTCGTTGTAATCTGCAATTTTTTGCTCCGTGTTTTTAATCTTTTCAGCCTTGGTTTTATGTAGTTCCTCTGATTAACTTTTTGGTTGCAGAATCTTTGTGTGACAGCAGCCCATTGTCCCCTACGAGAAATTTTGGAGAAAGAAAAGAAGGTTAGTCAGATATATGAATAACTTACGAATGCCAATGTCCTTTCGGTGTATTTGCTTTTGGGAGTTTCTGCTTGCAAACAAGCTTTTGACATTAATGATGCTGCCTTATGTGCCCTAATTTTCACAAGCATTTTCTGCAGGTCGCTTTTGTTCGCTTTTGTTCTTATATGATAAGTTAAGTTAAACTGAATTTTAACTAGCTTATGCTGGTATTTGTGTATAGGACTGCACGCAATTTACACGTAAGATAGGATTTTGAATGACGAAGTTATGGTTTTGGGTACAACATATATTTATCTTTGTCTCCTTTGATCTATGAATATGACAATATATGTTTGCCAATTCTAGGAGAGAGATCTGGTATTGGCAGACAACAGACCGTTACCTGCACTGCATTCCAGTACTGATGTTTGCCCCTTAGTAGCACGAAGCGGGTGCGGGGGAGCGGAGGCACCTAGAAGCTCCTAAGGTTGGGAGCGCCTAAAGAGCGTATATAGATTACATATAAATACGTATATAAAGTATCTTTAAATACTTAACCATTGAAGGAAAAATGATTTACTTTTGAGAATTTTCACCATCCAAAAGGGTACTTATAGGAACTTAGATATTTTCAATTTGCAAAACTTCTTGACTAATATGATTTTATATTTTTATTTTCACAATGGCATAACTCCCTTAAAAGTAAGAGAGTAGCTGCCTTAACCGCCCAATAAGCTCCCATCTTAGTTGGGAGCGAGCTCCCGTCAAGCTCCTATCTTGGGAGCGCCCCGTCTTGGGAGCACAACCATTTTAGAATGATCTTGCTACTAAGGTTCGCCCTCTAAACACTGAGGATTTTAAATATGGGCATGAACTGGTATAATAGATGGAACTGAAAATTTTCAAGTGTCCTAGTGTTTCTTTCCTTTCTTAGGAGTTGATTTTGCTAGATTTTTTGATGGCCGAAGTCGACGATTTTGGTGGCCAAAGAAAATTTACCAATGAAAGGGATGTCTCAAAGCACTTTTGTTTTGGTATCTGTGACGAGAATTATTCCCTTCTCTGGATTGCTGTGTTCTTGCGGTTTAGTAAATTACTAAATTGATTACTGATAATCTGCAACTCTTGGTACCATGGGGAAGGCACCATAAGCTGGTATTTTGGATCCATGAGCTTGTGGTTGACATCTTAGGCAGAAGTTCTTAGTGCTTGAACAATAAATACTTAATGATCAAATCTAATGTTTTCAAAACATTTCAGGTGGTTACTAAGAATGAATTTGAGAAGAAGCAACCTCCTCTGCTTCCTACTGGACCTCCACCACCTCAAGATGAAGACATGCCGCCTTTGCCTCCTCCGGAGGGGGAAGATGTACCTCCTCCGTTGCCAACATTTATTTTCATTTTCCTCAGCAGTTCACCACCCCCACCTGAAGATCCCCTCCCGCTTTAGCGGCGGAGGTGGGAGTCTGAGGATGAGATTAGGGCCTTGGTTATTCAAACAATCTCGGTTTTATTTTTAATTTGGCTATCTAGCCGAAGGAAGGAGGACCCGGCGAAAGGGGGGAAGGAGTACCCAAGGGAAGAATTGAGGAGGAGCTAACCCTCATTAGGGAGACAATCCAAGGCCTTCTTGAGGAGCTCAAGATTATAGAATTTGGCGTGACCATAGGTGGTGGAAGCGCTTTGTTTGGTGGAAGAAGGAAGGAACGAGGGAGGACAAAGAGGTAGGAACAAGGGAGGAGGAGGAGGGAGGAACCGGAGAAGATGAGCAATGAAGTTGTTACACTGTGCAAGTTGCTCTCTGCCATTGTTCTTTTTCAGCTGGTTGCAAGTAAGTATTGTATCATCTATTAGCTGTCTTGATCTCTTCTTTTTACAAAGTAAGTATTGTATCATCTATTGGCTGTCTTGATCTCTTCTTTTTACAAAAAAAGTCGGAATATACTTCTTTGGTTTTGGATTAGCATATGCTTAGGGGAGAGTTGGGAGATTTGTATATTCATGAGTTTTAAATGGTTTTATTCTTTTAATATGTTGAACAATGCATCAAATGCTCGTGTAAATTATCTCATGGTTGTCCAAACTCTTTTAACATGTTGGTCGAGTGGGATGTTTATCAGTATGGCATAGTATGGCATACTTGCTGATTTTTCAATTTCGTCTAATTTTAGATTGTATGTGATCATACTTGTAGTTGGAGCAATTCAACTACATGTAGGGCTAATAATGATCGCATACAAGTATGATAGTAGATATAAGTAGCATGTTCAAAGATAGGCTGCATAAGTATGCTGAAGCGAGAAATATCCCATGGCCTCATTTTTCTATTGAACAAGGCCCTCCACATTGTCCTTTGTTTAAGTGTACAGTCACATTTCAGGGGAGACCTATTTGAGTACTGAAGTTTGCCGGAAACGAAAAGATGCTCAAAATGACGCTGCAAAAGTTGCCTTGGCTGCCCTTGAAGTTCAGGAGTTTCATCTTTGAACAATCTTGTGAATTTTCTTTGTTTTTCGAGATTGTTCAAAGATGAAACTCCTGAACTTCAAGGGCTGCCAAGACAACTTTTGCAGCGTCATTTTGAGCATCTTTTCGTTTCCGGCAAACTTTAGTACTCAAATAGGTCTCCCCATGAAATGTGATTGTACACTTAAACAAAGGACAATGTGGAGGGCCTTGTTCAATAGAAAAATGAGGCCATGGGATATTTCTCGCTTCAGCATACTTATGCAGCCGATCTTTGAACATGCTACGTATATCAACGATCATACTTGTATGCGATCATTCTTACCCCTACATGTAGTTGAATTGCTTCAACTACATGTATAATTGCATACAATCTAAAATTGAAAAATCAGCAAGTATGGCATACTGATAGACATCCCACTCGACCAACATGTTAAAAAGAGTTTGGACAACCATGAAATAATTTACACGAGCATTTTGATGCATTGTTCAACATAAAGAATAGAACCATTTAAAACTCATGAATATACAACTCTCCTCTAAGCATATGCTAATCCACAACCACAGAAATATATTCCGACTTTTTCTGTAAAAAGAAGAGATCAAGACAGCCAATAGATGATACGATACATACTTGCGGCCAACTGAAGAAGAACAATGGCAGAGAGTAACTTGCACAGTATAACAACTTCATTGCTCATCTTCTCCGGTTCCTCCCTCCTCCTCCTCCCTTGTTCCTACCTCTTTGTCCTCTCTCGTTCCTTCCTTCTTCCACCAAACAAAGCGCTTCCACCACCTATGGTCACGCCAAAGTCTATAATCTTGAGCTCCTCAAGAAGGCCTTGGAATGTCTTCCTAATGAGGGTTAGCTCCTCCTCAATTCTTCCCTTGGGTACTCCCTCCCCCTTTCGCCGGGTCCTCCTTCCTTTGGCTAGATAGCCAAATTAAAAATAAAGCCGAGATTGTTTGAATAACCAAGGCCCTAATCTCATCCTCAGACTCCCACCTCCGCCGCTAAAGCGGGAGGGGATCTTCAGGTGGGGGTGGTGAACTGCTGAGGAAAATGAAAATAAATGTTGGCAACGGAGGAGGTACATCTTCCCCCTCCGGAGGAGGCAGAGGCGGCATGTCTTCATCTTGAGGTGGTGGAGGTCCAGTAGGAAGCAGAGGAGGCTGCTTCTTCTCAAATTCATTCTTAGTAACCACCTGAAATATTTTGAAAACATTAGATTTGATCATTAAGTATTTATTGTTCAAGCACTAAGAACTTCTGCCTAAGATGTCAACCACAAGCTCATGGATCCAAAATACCAGCTTATGGTGCCTTCCCCATGGTACCAAGAGTTGCAGATTATCAGTAATCAATTTAGTAATTTACTAAACCGCAAGAACACAGCAATCCAGAGAAGGGACCATGGCACCCCTGTTGATTAACTTCGTATGTATATTTGGACCATGGGTATGTATATTTGGACCATGGCACCCCTGTTGATTAACTTTGTGTGCTGATTTCGGCCGGCGATCGTTTCAGAGGTGCAGCCCGGACGAGGGGTCGACTTGGCGGTGATGTTTTCAACTTTTGTTCTCGATCGTGATCTGGGGGTACGTGGAGAGGCAGCGTTAGGCGGCAATTCTTGCTCTCCCACTGCCCTCACTTGGTTGTCGCTCTGTTGTCGCAGGCTGTCCGCATTACCTTGGTGGGTATGTTGGTTTCCTTCTTGCCGCCGGTCATCTACATCTGGGAGTGATCGGATATGCTTAACGGCGAGGCGGTTGGGTGGTGGTGCTAGTATGGGCGGTGCTGCTTACAGTGTTTTGTGCGGTGGCGGTTAGATTGCGGGTTAGGGTTTTGTGGCTTTGGGTCTGCCGGGCGGGTCCTTTTGGGCCCGTTTGTTATTTTTGGGCTTTATTGTTTATCTGGGTACGTATCGAGTGTGCTTGATTGCTGTATTTTTAGGCTCCCGGTTTAGACCTTAGGGGCTGGGCTTCGGCCCTTGTGGTGTTCTGTCCAACTTTTTGTTAGATTTTCCTTTTCCCTCTCCCCGTTTTTAATAAATTTTTTGCCTATCAAAAAAAAAAAGTTTGAAGAAAATATTGTGTATTTGTGTGGTTGGGCTGCAGCTTTAATTTCAAAGTATCCCGTGAAATGCAAACAACAAAACTAAACCTGGAAGCATCCCAAATTAGCCTAATATATCATCCTAATTTCTACTACTCCATCTATAGAAGTGGAATTTAAATTTGTTCACCCTGCTTAAAAGAGTGTGATCACTATCCTTCCTATTGGGTAATTCAGCCTTTCACCATTGGTAATTGACATTTCGCAATTTGGCCTTTCACTATTGGAATTAACAAAAATATTTTCACTTTCTAAGCATTCCAAAGAAGAAAATAAAAAACGTATAATGGGACTTATAAAAAATGTATAAGCATTCCAACTGATTTTTCTCGGGCTCACTCAATTTTTTTAAAATTATTGAACGACTCATCATCCGTGCGGGACCTGGAGTGGGCCCTGCGTGCTCGGGTGTGCACCGTCCATCGGTGGCCATAGTCGGGTTCGGTGTTAAATGAGGGCACCAGCTTTTAAGGGTGTCCTTCTAATGCTCTTTTTTCTCTTTTCGGCTGTTGTAAAGGACCTGCAGGGCCGGCTTATGGCCAAGACCGGGGAAGCCGGTGCTTCCAGCCCCCTAAAAAAAGTTAAAAATGAGAGCCCTCAAAATTTTATAATCCCTATAAATATATATGTATGATCCAAAAAAAAATTGCACTAGCCTCCTTTACACAAAATGTCTCAATTGAAATTTAGGAGCCACAAAATAGGCCCAAATTATGGAATTACTCATTAGTAACACTAAGGCGTTAAAAGAAAAAGAAAAAGAAACGGTTGGAGCCTGGAAGATATTTTCAGTTCGGTGATTGCAAAGTACTCAATCAAGTCCTATCTCCTACGCTACCATCTATATATGTTGGATTATCAAATTTTTTTTATAGTTAGAGGGAATTAGAGAGAAAAAGAACTCCTAAAAGAAAAGCTGCACAGCCGATCAAAAAAAGAAGAAGAAAGAAACGTAGACGCTTGAGGAGTCGAAGGAGAGGGAAGATATAGGGAGGTCTCATTCAAGAGATTCGCTTATGGCCTCTAAAACTTATGAGCCGGCCCTGAGGACCTGTATTCCTTCATTAAAACATTTTTGCTTTTGTCATGGTCTTTTTTCTCACCCATGTTTGATCGGCCGAGTATGAGATCGGTTTTGATTGTAAGGGCTTGTCCCCAAGTTCACAGGTTAGAGCCGTTAGACTCCCCTCGCCACCAACTCCTAGGGTTCCCATGTGTAAGTGTATGAAACGAATTTGGGAGGGGTTGTTGGAATTAATCTGAGGTGCTCGCAAGCTAGCCCAAATTACCCCTTATGCTTTACATGTAGTTGAAGTTACCACAAAATATTTTAATGCCATCCCTTAAACATCATCATTAGTCTTTAATCGTATGTATTGTAACTAGAAAGGTTTAGGAAAGGAAAAGAAAATAAAGAAGACTACCACATCTCTACCCGAGGTAAAACTTTCTTGACAGTCTGATTTTGTATAAGATGCCGCTAGTGTACGTGCCTTGATCAATAGTGTACTGCTAGGCCTAGCGATGAGTTCTCAGTGTCATTTCAGCTGTTTGATAGTGTGTAAAGCAGCTTGGAACTTGCTGAAGTAATGGACAGTGTGCAAGAGTTGTACTGTGGTTTTACGTTGTAGTTTTTATTCCATATGCATGAGCTGTCTCGTGTAGCCACAAACCTCAATCACACAAGAAGTCCTGCATGCTAAACCCAGTTTACCAGCGTCTTGGCTTCATATACCATGTCTGCTGCAATATTAAACCTGAGAAAGAAGAATAAACATCAGTAATTATATTAGAATGATCCAAATTTACAAACCAACAAAATTAGTGAAGACAAGGTCCCATCTCAGGATAAAATGAAGAAAAATTTATCAAGTCCCGGCGAAGCCCTCCTTCTCCGAAGCCTACTCCCGCAACTAGCACATACAGTCTACCCAAGATACTTGAAGGCAACCACACATTGTGCAATAGAAACAATGTATGTATGTGTATGTGCATGCACGTAAATGACCAAAGTATACTCAGAATATTTGCAGAAGCAATGGTAACAACTCACAACTGACTGACGTCGTATGCAAGATGTCGAAAAGAACCATAATGCCATCGTTTCACGTAAAAGTAATTAAATGTCCTATTCTTAATCTTCGGGATACACCATCTCTAATCTATGCAGCATGACGGGTTGAATAATGAATTCAAGTTATCATTTTGGAGTTGGCTAAGAGCATCTCCAACCTTGGCTTCTAATTTGGAGGTGTCAATTGTTTTTGAAGGCTTAAGTGGCAAATTGGCACCTCGAAATTGAAATCAACAAAGTCTTCCCTCTCCAACCTTAGCTTCAAATTTACAGTTTCAAATTCTTTTTTTGGAGTTGGTGTAGACTTCAAAAGTGGTGGTTGTTTCACCACGTAAGTCTCCCGTTGGAGATGCTCTAAGCCCTTTTCCTATTCAAGGGCTATGCCTAATTGAGTGAGCTTTGCCTGTGCATGGCTCTAATTGTGTTTTCGTTTTGTTTCTTTGGTGTTAAACGAAAATGCTAT
The DNA here is from genome assembly GCA_018127125.1 of Rhododendron griersonianum. Lineage (NCBI taxonomy): Eukaryota > Viridiplantae > Streptophyta > Magnoliopsida > Ericales > Ericaceae > Rhododendron > Rhododendron griersonianum. The sequence continues at coordinate 58,418,240 of CM030788.1, read as the reverse complement.
GGGAACCGACCAAAGGTGCACCGACCGTCATGTAGGCCCCACTTCGGGTCCTGCACGGATGATCCGAGCCGTGCAATAGTTTAAAAAAAAACGAGTGGATCTGTATTCATGAAAAATTGGATCGAGCACCTACACATCCAATTAAGCTGATTTTTCTCGGGCTCACTCAATTTTTTTAAAATTATTGAACGACTCATCATCCGTGCGGGACCCGGAGTGGGCCCCGCGTGCCCGGGTGTGCACCGTCCATCGGTGGCCATAGTCGGGTTCGGTGTTAAATGAGGGCACCAGCTTTTATGGGTGTCCTTCTAATGCTCTTTTTGCTCTTTCCGGCTGTTGTAAAGGACCTGTATTCCTTCATTAAAACATTTTTGCTTTTGTCATGGTCTTTTTTCCACCCATGTTTGATGTTTTCATTTTGGAAATTGATATTCGCGCTCCACTTTTTATTGATGGGGCTCCACTTTGTTCATGAAGTTACTAGTACCTTCATGTTAAAATTGGAGCGCCATTAGTAAAAAGTGGAGTGCGAAAATCAGTTTCCTTTTCACTTTCTGAAAAAAGATCAATGGCCAGAATGGCACATATGGCCAAAAAAAAGAGAATGATGTTTTCACTTCCATCAAAAAGACCATTGGCCAGAATGGCACATCTGGCAAAAAAAAAAGAGAATGGCACATCTGGCAAAAAGAGAGAGAATGGCAATGGCAAAAAAAGAGAGAATGGCAGCATATGGAAGTTAGAGCTGCACTCTTTTCCCACTAAACTTGCTTCTGGAAACTTGCATTAAGTTATCTTGGTTCTGTTTGTTTAGTAGTATAATGTTACGACACTATTGCATCGAGTTATCTTTGTTCTGTTTGTTTGGTTTAATGTTAAGACACTATTGCATCGAGTTGTCATGGTTCTGTATGTTTAGTAATGTCAAGACACTATACTATGATGTATGGCTTGCATTCAATAATCATGGTTCTGTATGTTTGGTTATGTTAAGAGAAACTATACTTTGGCATCGAGTTGTCATGGTTTCTGTTTGTTATGACACTATACTGTACTACGGTTTTATTGCCGGTTCAATGGGGAGAAAGAAAGAAAAGACACTATATATACTGTGGCTCACAGCAGAAGGAAAGACCTATTTTGCTGGTAAACTTGTTTTAAGCAATCAATTGACTATGAAAACCTGCAAAAACCCCAACCCCACTGGAGTACAGTGTTGAAATGTAAACTCTTATCTCATATCCTAGTTCGGATAAAATAAAAAATAAAAAAAACCTCATATCCTAGTTGCTAAAATACTTATCGAAACAATGAGATAGGGACTAACAGAGGACAATGTTTGACGCCTAAATTTATGTATCACTAGCTTCAGTTTAGATATATCATTTTTCTTCTTGTCTCCATTTCCTTGAATTTGAAAATGAATGTGGTGCCTTTTTTGTATTGCAAATATGGCTCATCCCAAGTACTTTCACATTCATGTCAAGTTCCGCTAGCGTTGTGCCCGCTCGATACACAAAAACGAAAAAGAAAAAAAAACGGTAATGTTAACTTTTTCCCATGTCATGTGCATCGAACGAATACCATGCTAATTTAATTAATGAGGGGTAATGAGACCTAGCTTCGTAAACTAAAAATGAATAAGTAAACCCTGAGCGCGCAATTGGACTGGTTTTATGCTCGTGGTTGCTTAAACATAAGGTAGTTTCATTATGACCAAGCAATGTAACGTAGTTTGAAAAAAAAATACTATTGTGTATATGTAACACCCGTCCTGAGCAAGCACATGCATCGCATTTGACGCTTAATTTTATATTCCATTGGACATGCTATTTGATACACGTGTTTTGTTATCATTCGCAGATCGTTAATTGTCTAGCGATATATTATTAAATTTGAGAGTCTAATTAAGTTAAAGAAAAGAATTGGTGTTAATAGGTGGAGATGTAGTGAAATACCTTGTTGTCTAGTGAGGACTTAACCACATGGGATAATTTTCCCTAAGTAAATTCTAGTATGTTCTTTTCCATCGTTATCTCCACCACTTTCCTCTTGTCGACACACACACACACACAGAGAGTCTCCACCGCTTCCCTCTTGTCGATCGAGAGAGAGAGAGAGAGAGAGAGAGTGACGAAGAAGAAGAAGAAACTCTAGCCAATTTGTGTATTCTAGTTCAAAGATTGAGAGAAACCTAACTAGTTTCTTGAGGGCTTTGCACTAGAGAAGAGAGATAAGCTATACTTGAAGATTTTCAGAGGTAAACGTTCTCTTCACATCTGATTTTTATGAGTTTGTTGGTTGTATGATGATTAGAGGGTGAAACAATGGCATCTCCATATAGGAATTCTATGAATTGGGCATATAAGGGTTTTGATTGCACCAAATCAGTTACATAGCTTGTATAATTTGCATGAATTCTGTACCTAAAACCTTTCTCGCATGTTGCTTAAGTTGAAGAACAGATGCGGGTGTTATTAGGTTGGTCTAATTCATGTTTTAGGTAATTTTTGTTATTCTCGCGTAGAATCTGACAGCACATCCAGACTTTGGTAAAACGGTCATATCTCCTTGCTCGAGACTCGAAAACACGCACCGTTTGTTTTGTTAGAAACTAGACACATAGAGCTTTCCAACGATGCAACCTGTGCGCTCTAGTTATGCCTGAGCAATAACAGATTTGCTGTTAAAGTTGACCCAAAATCTGTCTCTGCACCAGTTTTAATATTACGTTAAGTTATAATCGCGAGGCCATAGTAAGGTTACCCGAACTCCGTTTTTGATGAATGACCTGTCGATTCGAATAGGAAGAAGTTTACTTTTCGACGGTTTAAGTGGCATTCTTCAATTCACGATTATGTATTGGATATGGTCAGAACAGTACACGTTGGTCATGGACCAAGTCTCCATTCTTGGAAATCCTTGTGTCTAATCTCATTGAGTCATCTTTGGAGCATTGAAACACATCGTCCATCATTTTTATTGCATTGGTTGCATTTGGTTCTATATTAGGGATGAAGATTAAGACTTAGAAGTGGACGTTAGGTTGTTCATACATTTCCATTGCATTACAGCATAAATTCAGCATGAGCAATACTAAGTATAGTGTCATTCATATTTAAGGTTCGGGGGACGTGTCTCTACCTCAAGTTTGAGAAGGAGGCTTTTCGCTTGTCTTTTGGATCTCTAAGGTGAGTGTGCTGTTTCATTGAAGTGGCTAGCTAATATTAAACTTATATTTTATTTCTGCAAATGTTGAGATACTTTGACGATTGTGGATATGGATCAAGTCGCTTGAAATGTGTTTTTATTTCAAGAGTATGCCATAGCTTTGATGTTGGTTGGATTCGTTTTCTTCTTGATGTACACAAGAAGGGTATATAAATTGTCTGTTTGCTGTACACAAACAGGGTATATAAATTGTTGGAAGTACCCTGTTCACAGGGTCACGGTACCGTCATAACTCCTGGTTGCGAGGAAAGCAACCCTATGGCTTCTTGAAAAATTGTTGCTTACTTGTGGTTTTGTGAAAAGATGTATGTTTCTTGTTATCTACGATTGGAAGCATCACTTGATCCATGTTTGCTTTTGTAAACTGTTCATATGCTTTCCGCTTGAATGAAGCAGTAACACTCACTAACCATTTCAGGTGAATGACGTAGAGTTTTTGGTCCACTACTGGTCTGGCAGGCTTTAGGAGTTGAGATGGGAGTTGACTTGGAGTCCTTATAGGTCTTGTGCATATGTGATATATTTATTAAGGAAAAGCTTGTAACATTTGGATTTATGGACATATAACACATCTTGTATAGCTCTACATTGTATATTTTGCTATAGAAGCTGGTTGAATTATACTTTGTTGATCTTGTTTTGTATTAGTGGAGAAAACTTCAATTTATCAGGTAGTTTTTGGACTAGCTAACCTAATCCTCCTGGAGCGGGTCGTTACAGTATATGTGTGGTAGGGCTGCAGCTTAAATTTCGAAGCATCCCGTGAAATGAAAGCAACAAAACTAGACTTGGAAGCATATCCCAAATTAGCCTAATATATCATCCTAATTTCTACTACTCCATCTATAGAAGTGAGACTTTTCTACACATAATACAATTCAGCCTTTCACCTTTGGTAATTAACATTTTGCAATTTGTCATTGGAATTAACAAAAAAAATATTCACTTTCTAAGCATTCCAAAGAAGAAAATAAAAAACGTATAATGCGTGATAAAGGACATCTCCGTAGACCCATCAAATGTTTAGAGTTAGGGATTGATAGTTTGACGCAGTAGGTTGAACTTGGGATGCTGAACTTGGGATGTAACGGCCAAAAAATTCTGTGATGAACATTTTAGATGCAATATCAATTTCTGTTCTGTGCACAATATTCTCAAAAGAACTGAGTATGCGATCAAAAGGAAAGCCGAAGAAAGAGTTAGAACTGGAAACAACAGGACTGGAGAGGAAGATCAAAACAGGAAAATTATTGAGAAGGGAAACCGAACCAGTAGAGAAGGACATTTGGGCGGCGAATGCGATTATTATGTTTTTCATATAAAAGTCTTATGGGGATGAACCTAGCTAAGTAATAGTACTAAAAAGAGAGTTATTTGAGACAAGAAAATGCTGGGTGGTGGTCTCTGGTGGACGCCCGTAGCCACCTCTATCGCACCGTTCTGTTTTGAGTGAGAGTAAGACCTAATGAATGGGCTAATCACAACTGAAAATATGGACGTAGAAACGTAAAAAACGTGAACTTTATTACTCCGGGGTAATAAAGTTTGATTACAAGAAAAGTAAAAGATCCAATTATCCAAACTACTTGATGAAGTGAGTTTGAATGGGGTTTGAACACGTGTTACTCGATATACTACTTTGCTGAAATTAGGAAAATCTTTGTAAGCGTTGAGCTTTGATTGGTGTTGGACTCTTTTTTCATCTTGTTTTCTGCTATTTATAGGAGAGATCCCAGTCTGCAAATTAAGCCACGGAAATCAACCGCTCCTCTGTAATTGGCCAAGTGTCCCACGTTGGCCATGCATGGCGCCATGGCGGTTTGAAGCAGTTTGAGATCATGGGCTAATGTTTCCCCATGAGCAACCATGTGTCCCGAACGTTCCATGAAGTCAGGCCATTCTCCAGCATCTTTCGATCACGTGCCGCAAAAATAAACAAACAAATGGGAAACTGGCTTATGGATTCTGATAATGGGCATAATGGGTTGCCCATTTTTACTTAAAAAATTAACTAAATCCATTCATAACTGCCTCCACGTGTCATCGTTTGAAGCGGGCCCCAACTTTCTTTGAATAAACTGATCTCCCTCGGACAATTATTCGGTTCATTTTGCTTCACTTGGGCTTTAATTTATCGGGCTTGCTCCAAATCACAAAAATGTGGTCCATTAATTTTTGGGAACTGATTTTTGCGCTCCAAAATTTACTGCAGGAGCTCCACCTTTTTGTTTTTATAATGTGATGTTGCTGGCAACATCACAGTATATTTTGTTTTTACACTGTGATGTTGCCAACAACATCATAGTGTAAAAACAAAAAAGTGGAGCGCGAATTTCAATTCCCTAATTTTTTTGATCCGCCAAAAGTAATGAAATTCAGTTGGCTTTTTTACTTCATATCTTCTTATTTTTCCTTTCCAATATTCTCCTTCCTTTTCACAAATCCATGTTTTAAATACAAAATAATACAATAATCAAAATGAAATATAAAAATATAAATCGTGGATTGTACTATATGCTTGTTTAATTTGCTTCTATTCTTCTCAAACAGGATGTTTGTTATACTCCAGTAATGAAAATGAACGGAGGCCAAAGGACTTGGTGAGTAGATTTAACTCGTACAAACATATATTCAGGTAATCCAAATTTTGTGGGAAAATTAATGTTATTAGCATTAACTAATACTCCTACCATTTTATTTGAATATATTATTATTTCGGCACCAGGGCTTTGGAAAAATGCAAGAACAGAAACTAAAGTCGTACGTAATCAAAGACCACAGCCTCCTGCTCCTTTGATCTTTGTGAAACCCAACAAAAGAATAAAAAGAGGGAATGAACTACGTAAGGAGATCGATTGAGCAGGGTATGTCCTTGTACTTGTTTATTTACTAGGAGTATTTGTCTTTGTTTAGTGCTGTAAACTAGGCAGATTAGTTTGATTTGTCAAATAATCGAGCCGACAAACAAGTACTTTTAATCTAGCCAAATTGGGTGGGTTAAATTGTTCTTGAATGAGTTCCCTTTTTGAGACTACGCGGACGCGAGTTGAGAGTTTGATTAGTGTTGCACTCTTATCTATGTTCCTTCAATTACTTATTATCAGTTCCCAATTTTAGGATATCCTTTGTGCATGCATGTCTGAAGATGTTTTTTTTTAATTAGATGTCTGAAAGATGTTTGAATTATGGACTTGTAAAATATTTATTTAAAGCTAACGGGCTTGTAGCCCAATGATAACACCTAGTCCTCTCTTGTGAGACCAGAATTCGAACCCTATCGTGGACGTTGATGAGTTCAGGACTATAGACTCCCCCTAACCTCCATTGAAGTACAAAATGTGGCAAAAAAAGAAGATTTATTTAAAAAGTGGAAATTATAGAGAAACTAAAGGAAGCAATTAAGGATTTATCCTCCCAAAATCCATGATCGTGTGGGTGTCGACCGGGCATTTATATTCACTAAAGGTCGGGCACACGCGATGTGATTATAGATTAATTCAAAGGCAAAGTACAGATTACCTCCCTGAGGTTTGACCGTTTGGTAGATGAACTCTTTGAGATTTATTAATGACCAATTCACCTCATTGTTTGGGACTAAAGTGCTTCTGTTACTTTTTTCATCCAAACTAGTAATAGTTTTTGTGTTGCACGCGCCTTTATCTCGTGTTTGCTAGAGAAAACAAATTTTTTCTTCAAAAATTGCGTGGTGAAAGACAGCAGTGCCCTCATTGTTCATCTTCTTCCCCCAAACCCACCAAAACCCCAAACCCTAGATTACACCAGATTACAGTGGGGGGAAATTGGCCCTCTCTCTCACCTTTTCTGCACGTACATCAATTCCGACAGCCCCATCTCTCTCTCTCTCTCTCTCAAAATTTGGGGAACTATGTAAAAATTCTTGCGTCTCTCTCTCAAGTTGGGGAACCACCCAACATACGATCACATCTGCCACTGTTGAATTGAAGAAGTTTGAAAATTCGATTGGACCGACACCCCACATTGTAATAAGCAAAGTTACAAGTCTTTTTGCAAATAATCAAATTTCACCCATTCCATAACCAAATTTAACAATTTTTACCAATAACCAAAACTCAATAACTCAAAAACATCACACATTGGAATCCGTCTCATCGAGACGAATAATTTGGTGTGGTCGGGTGCGTGATTGAAACTTGTTTGCAATTGGACAAATGTGCATTTTATATTGTGGGGGGGGGGGGGGGTTTGGTTAGAGATGCAAAAATAATCAATGTGAAGGTAAATATTGTTAAGTTTGATTTTAGACTAAATAAATAATCAAATGCTACCGTGACACATTTTGATTATTACCATTGCGGATGCTCTAAGGTTAGAAGTCACCTTCCGGGAGCCTCATTAAATGGGTGTGACCCTTATTAAATGGGTACCGAGTCACTGACACTTGTGCCATAAAGTGCGAGGTTAGACCGTATCAATAGAAAATAGAGGTTGCGAAATAGTATTAGTGTCAAGTAAGAGGGTGCAGTATTGTGATTGGAGTACCTTTTACGTCTGGGGGTACGTATATAAAGAAGATACAGCGGCCGGGGCACGGTTTGTTCTTGGGGGACACGAAAGAAATAGAGAGAGGAGAAGAGACTGCGAATCCGAGTAATCATCATCGTCCGGGTTGGTTGGGTAAATTGCAACCTTCCCCTTTATCTCTCTCCGTTGTCCTTCGTTTAGATCTTCTGATTGCGTTTTGCGGAATATTTTTCTTATTTCCAGTTTTACTACTCCATCATTTATCAACATCTGCACCATGATGAACAAACCTTCGATGCTACAATCGCTTTGGATTTATGGTATTCGCTGCAGCGATTCGCAATAAATTGTTCATTCCATTTGTCGATGAAAATGTTTTTGCTAATTGAAATTTGTCTTCTTGTAGTTAATGAACCGTTGTCGCTGCGGCGACTCGCTTGCTTATATGCTGCTAACGAAGCTGGCTGTTGGCTTGGCCACAAGTAAGTACTATTATATTAGCTATTGGCTGTCGCAGTGAGAGAAGATCCTTTTTGTAATCGTCATCCCTTTTTACAGTAGCAATCCACATATAGTCCAGATAAAAGACGGTAAGGTGTTTTCTGGGGAAAATTTTTAGCTGAGCAACCGAGAGTGCGGCCAAAAGATGTAGATACAGTGATAATCCCTAGATATTTTTGCCTTTTTTTCCCCTGAATTTTATTTTTTGGCAGAGATAATTTGCGCGGCTGACCGTAGGCGTAGATGGGTTCAATAGGATCGGAGAGGAAGATCAAAACAGAAAAAGTATTGAGGAGGGAAACTGAACCAGAAGAGGAGCATTTGGGTGGCGATTATTGGATTTTTAGTAGAAATCTCAGGGGATGAACCTTACTGATAGTACTAAAAAGAGAGTGTTTTGAGACAAGAAAATATTTGATATATAATACTACTAGAAAAGAGGACTTTTGTTTTGTGGACGCCCCTAGACACCTCCCTATCGGCTATCGCTCCATTCTGTTTTGAGTGAGAGTAGGACCTCATGAATGGGCTAATTACAGCTAAAAATATGGATTTATAAGTTTTTGTCTGATCATTTTCATTGTTGGGAGCTGAAATCCTTAAACGTAAATGAGAAGCTATCAAAAAGCTATTATTGATTGTCCCATTTTGTGAAGAACTATTTTATCTTAGGAAGACCCTTGCTTAGAAACTCAATAAGGGGGCGATGGTAACCTTGCAAGGCTTTTTCCAGATATTTCGTTGGTTTTGGACTAGCATATGCTTGGGCAGAGTCAGGAGACTTCTTGATTCATGAGTTTTAAATGGTTCTAAATTTTTTTTTTTTTAATATGTTGAACAACACATTGAATGCTCGTGTAAATTATCTCATGTTGTCCAAATTCTTTTAACAGGGCGGTGGAGTGGGAGCAGAAATGGTATGGCGTACTTACTGACTTTTATATTTCGTCAAATTTTATATCCTATGAATCATACCTGTAGTTCAAGCAACAATTATTTGTAGTTTGAAGCTCATCTTCACATTGCACTACTTAGCCGTACTTCGTGTTTTTAACTATGATGACAATGCAGCTATGATACATGGATCTTTCATTTTGGCTTAAGTACTCGTGTCGATGTGTCCGACACCCGTATCCTTTTGGACACTCGGATCCCCTAATTGTTAAGATACTTACAGAAAAGGAATATTAAATTAGCTAGAAAATCGATATTTTGAGTATTTCACATAGACAGGAAATAGAGAAATAGCAAAAACATAATTTTCTTAACCCTTTCTTGTTTAAATACATTTGTAAACATAGTTTACGGTACATAATCTCAGAAAATTATACAATATATAATACAAATAAGAGTTCAGGATGTGTTCCCGTACCCGTACCCAAGTTGGGGACACATATCCATGTATCCTAAGATTTTAGTTTAGGAAGGTCCAACGCTTGGACTTGCACCCGCACCTGATACTCGAACCCGAGTTCATGTAACATAAGACTAAGGCACAAGAATGTATTGTTTCTTAAAGTTGCCACCAAATTTTTAAGGCCTGAGACTAAATGAGGCAGGATTCATATATAGGAGATCGGTTTTGATTGTAAGGGCTTGTCCCCAAGTTCGCAGGTTAGAGCCGTTAGACTCCCTTCGCCAACAACTCTTGGGGTTCCCATGTGTAAGCGTATGAAATGACTTTGTGAGGGTCTGTTGGAATTAGTGCGAGGTGCGCGCAAGTTGGCCCAGATTATCCCTGAAGCTTTACATGTAGTTAAAGTTATCACGGAATATTTTAATGCCATCCCTTAAACATGGGGCTGTAAATGAACCGAGCAGCTCGCAAGCTCGTTTCAGCTCGGCCCGGCTTGTTTCCTAAACGAGCCAAGCTTGAGCTCGAGTTTTTGGCTCGTTTACTAAATCGTTCGACAAAAGCTCGGCTCGTTAAGGGGGGCTCGTTTAGTAAATGACTGAGCTCGGCTCGTTAAAGCTGAGCTCATCAAAGCTCGGCTCGGCTTGTTTACACCCCTATTGATCATCATTAATTAATCTTTAGCTGGGCTTGAGCTCGAGTTTTTGGCTCGTTTACTAAATCGATTGACAGAAGTTCGGCTTGGCTCGTTTACACCCCTATTGATCATCATTAATTAATCTTTAATCATATGTATCCTAACTCGAAAGGTTTTGGAAAGGTAAAACTTTCTTGACAGTCTAATTGAGTGAGTTTGGCCTCTTACTTAGCACGTGCTTTCCTTCTGTAGTACTGTGTGATTTGATCAATAGTACTGCTAGGCCCACAATGAGTTCTCAGTGTCATTTCAGCTGTTTGATAGTGTGTGAAAGTGGCTTGGAACTTGCTGAGCTGAATTAATGGACACATCTCTAGCTAGGCTTACAACGGGGAGGGTGGTTGAGGGAAAAAGCTACTTAGTCTTGCTTGCATGGGATCGAAAAGCTTTGGGGTACTTTCAGAGTAGAAAATGTTGAGCATTCTGTTGGATGTGCATCGTGCAAACACCCATGACTAACCTCAACCAAAGAAGGAATAGGAGGGAAGGAACATATTGAAGTTCAAATTAAAGATGTACAAATGCATGCGGCAAATATCCTGTACGCAAGAGTTATACCGTAGTTTTGCATTGTACGAGTTTTTATTCCATAAGAGCTGTCGTGAAGCCACAGACCTCAACCACACAAGAAGTTCTGCAAAACCCAGTTTACCTGCGTCTTTGGCTTCATATACCCGGTTTGCTGCAATATTAAACCTGAGAAGAAGAATAAACATCAGAAATTATATTAGAATGATCCAAATTCACAAACCAACAAAATTAGTGAAGACACGGTCTCATCTCATGATAAAATAGAGAAAAATTTATTAAGTCCCAGTGAAGCTCTCCTTTCCTGAAGCCTACTACCGCATTTGAAAGAACTAGCACATACAATCTACCCAAGATACTTGAACTCTTCAAGGCAACCACACATTGTGCAATAGAGACCAAAGTATACTCAGAATATTTGCAGAAGCAACGGTCACATCTCACAACTGATTGACGTCGAATGCAAGATGTCGAAAAGAACCATGATGGCATGGTTTCACGTGAAAGTAATTAAATGTCCTATTCTTGATCTTCGGGATACATCATCTCTAATCTATGCAGCATGACATTAGTTACTACTTACCTAGGTTGGTGGAATAATGAATTCAAGTTTTCATTTTGGAGTTGGCTAAGAGCATCTCCAACCTTTGATCCTAATTTGGAGGTGTCAGTTGTTTATGAAGGCTTAAGTGGCAAATTGGCACCTCGAAATTGAATCAACAAAGTCTTCGCAACCATAGCTTCAAATTTACAGTTTCAGTGTTTTTTTTTTTTGGAGTTGAAGTTTCCCGTTTAAGCCCTTTTCCTATTCAAGGGGCTGTGCCTAATTGAGTGAGCTTTGCCTAAGCATGGCTCTAATTGTGTTTTCGTTTTGTTTCTTTGGTGTTAAATGAAAATGCTATGGGAACCGACCAAATTTGCACCGACAGTCCGCCCCGCGGGGCTCACTCCGGGTTCTTCATTTATATTCATAGCTGAGTCTACTAAAAGAGGGACCTGCCTCATTGTGGTGATTAGAGGACACCTCTGATTGTTCTTTTTCTGGCTGTTGTAAAGGACCTGTATTCCTTCATTAAAACATTTTTGCTTTCATCATGGTCTTGTTTCTTACCCATGTTTGATGTTTTCACTTTCAAGAAAAAGGCCTTTGGCCAGAATGGCACATATGGCCAAAAAAAAGAGAATGATGTTTTCACTTCCAGCAAAAAGACCAATGGCCAGAATGGCACATCTGGCAAAAAAAGGGAGAATGGCACATCTGGCAGAAAAAGGAAGAATGGCAATGGCACAACTAGCAAAAAAAGAGAGAATGGCACAATTGGCGTAGCATATGGAAGTTAAAGCTGCACTCTTTTCCCAATAAACTTGCTTCTAGAAACTTGCATCTGAGTTATCTTGGTTCTGTTTGTTTAGTAGTATAATGTTAAAGACGCTATAACTTGCATCGAGTTGTCGTGGTTCTGTATGTTTAGTAATGTTAAGACACTATACTATGATGTATAACTTGCATTGAGTCGTAATGGTTTCCGTTTGTTTAGTATTATATTGTTATGACACTATACTATACTATTGCCGTTTAAATGGAGGAAGAGAAAGAAAAGACACTATATATACTGTGGCTCACAGCAGAAGGAAAGACCTCTATTTTGCTCGTAAACTACTCCGGTGTTAATGGAAAACTCTAGCATATCAATCATAGTTGCTACTCGTAAAAGACTTTTCGAACAATGAGATTGGAACTAACAGATGACAACGCTTGACGCCTAAATTTACCCATCACTAGCTTCAATTTAGTTACTATTTCATTTTTCTTCTTGTCCTTTTCCTCTAATTTGAAAATGAATGTGCACCCTTTTTTGTATTGCTAATATGGCTAATCCCAAGGACTTTCACATTTATGTCAAGATCTACTAGTGTTGTGCCTGCTCGATACATGAAAACGAAAAAAGAAAAGAAAAAAAGAGACACTAATTAAGTTTTTCCTAAGTTCCGTGCATTGAACGAACATAACGCAAATTTAATTAATGAGGGGTAATGAGACCTAGGAGGGAGGTCAGGATTTCGAGTTTCCCCACCTGCGTATGAGTGTTTTTCCCTTGGAGAGGTTTCTTTCTTTGTTTCTACCCTATAATGGACTTATTTCATGTATTGGTTGAGTTGTTGGGCTTGGTTATCTCGTGGACTCTTACAATTGATGTAGTGTTTTGGGTTTGTACTATGTAGTACTACTTCATATCTAATAATGTAAAAATAATCTCTTCTATCGATTGACAAAATAAAAATAAAAATGAGACCTAGCTTCGTAAACTAAAAATGAATAAGTAATGTTCTAAACCATAAACATTAAGCCCTGAGCAATTGGACTGGTTTTATGCTCGTAGTTGCTTAAATGCCACCCATTGCTGAAAGCAAATCCTAGCTAGCTAGAGAACAAAATGTATACAATTTTATCCGAGGGAATGCGACCTTCACGATGTGGGAGAGAATATTCAAACATAAAGTAGTTAGTTTCATTATGGCTAAGCAAGCAATGTAACGAAGTTTGAAGAAAATATTGTGTATTTGTGTGGTAGGGCTGCAGCTTTAATTTCAAAGCATCCCGTGAAATGAAACAACAAAACTAAGCCTGGAAGCATCCCAAATTAGCCTAATATATCATCCTAATTTCTACTACTCCATCTATACAAGTGAGACTTTTCTACACATAATACAATTCAGCCTTTCACCTTTGGTAATTACTAACATTTTGAAATTTGGCCTTTCACTATTGGAATTAACAAAAAAAAAATTCACTTTCTAAGCATTCCAAAGAAGAAAATAAAAAATGTATAATGCGCGATAAAGGACGTCTCCGTAGACCCATCAAATGTTTAGAGTTAGGGATTGATAGTTCGACGCAGTAGGCTGAACTTGGGATGTAACCAAAAAATTCTGTGATGAACATTTTAAATGCAATATCAATTTCTGTTTTGTGCACAATATTCTCAAAAGAACTGAGTATGCGATCAAAAGGAAAGCCGAAGAAAGAGTTAGAACTAGAAACAACAGGACTAGAGAGGAAGATCAAAACAGGAAAATTATTGAGAAGGGAAACCGAACCAGTAGAGAAGGACATTTGGGCGGCGAATGCGATTATTATGTTTTTCATATAAAAGTCTTACGGGTCTCTGGTGGACTCCCGTAGCCACCTCTATCGCACCGTTCTGTTTTGAATGAGAGTAAGACCTAATGAGTGGGCTAATCACAGCTGAAAATATGGGTTTGTAAGTTTTTTCCCATTCTTTTTCATTGTTGGAAGGAACTATTCTACCTTAGGAAGACCTTCACTTAGCAACACAATAAGGGGCCGATGGTGACCTTGGAAGGCTTCTTCCAATCAGGATACTTCTTTGGGATAGGATTTTCATATGCTTGGGGGAGAGTCGGGCCGGGAGACTTTTTGATTAATGAATTTTAAATGGTTATATTTTTTTAATATGTGAACAACGCATTAAATGCTCTTGTAAATTATCTCGAACTGTCCAAATTCGTTTAATAGGTTGATTCAGTGGGAAAAGAACAGGTATGGCATACTATTTTATTTTTCCATTTCATCTAATTTTAGATCGTATGCATTCAATTATACTTGCAGTACTTGAAGCAATAGTTATTCTTAGTTTGAAGCTCTCCTTCACATTGCATTACTCTGCCCTACTTTGTTCTTTTAACTATGAGAGACAAAGGCTGGCACTCAAATGTATTGTTTCTTAAAATTGACACCAAATCTTTCGGGCCGAGTAGGAGATTCGCCATATGTAAACTCTTGGGGTTACCCCGCACATATGAAATCACTTTGAGAGGAGCTGTAATTCTGTAGGGATTAGTCTTAGGTGCATGCAAGCCCGGATTACCCCTAATACTTTACATGTAATTGAAGTTACTCCTAAATATTTTACTGCCATCCCTCAAACATCATTACTCTTCCAACTGTATGTATAGTTACTATGCTTCCACATCTTGCATGTTCTCTTTTTTTGAGTTATCAAAATTTTGCGTCTTCTTTTTCTTTTTTAAATATATCTGAACAAATCTCAAAAAAAAAAAAAAAATCATCCGGCTGTTGTAATGGACCCGTATTCCTTCATTAAAACATTTCTCTTTATTTTCATGGTCTTATTTCGATCGTAACCATGTTTAATGTGTACACTTTCAGGCAAAAGACAAAGGCCAATAATGGCAAATCTGGCAGAGCAAATGCAAGTTAGAGCTGCACTCTTTTCCGTAACAACTAGCGTTGATAGCGAGCTATCATGGTTCTGTTTGTTTAGTTGATGTTAGACACTGTAACCATGGCTGACTTATTTTGCAGAAGGAAAGACCTATTTTGCTTGTAAATTTGATGTAAGCAATCAATAGACTATTTTAAGCTTGCAATACCTCCAACCCCACGGGAGTACGGTGTTGATGGAAGGCTTTAGCAATCCTAATCACATTTTATTGTCTGCTGAGTAAATCTCTCTGAACGTTGCCGTCGGGTGAATTTGTGTTGAAATTGCTGCATTGACTGTACATATCCCTAGTTGCTGAAATACTACTAGTAACTTTGTCGAAACAATGAGATAGGGACTAACAGAAGACAACCTTCGACACCTAAATTTACCCATCACTAGCTTCAATTAGCTACTGAATTTTAAATTTTGCTTCTCTGAATGACTGGTTCTTGTTGCATTGGATATAATCTACGTTCCTTCAAAAGCCAACCCCTTGATTTTTATAAGTGATGAGAACCCTCTGTTCACAATTTTGCTACAAAAGAAATATGAGAACAAACCGTGAATTTTCTTTTGAAAGACGGAAAAAAAAAGTTAAGTTTTCGTTCCTCTGTACATTTACAAATTCAATAACCAAGCACAGCGTTTCTGTTTCAATCAAATCTACTAGCCCAAGAAGACGGCACAAGAACTCATAAAATGCCAACATTCTTGAAATTTTGAACAAACAAAAATAGAAATAAAGAACCAGAAAACTAGCCAGACCAACAATCCGCAATCAAAACCAGCATCACAGGCACCAGCTTCAGTTACCCAAATTCTCTCCTAACACCATCGCACCAATGAGGGCACCCACCAACCCTGCACTCTGCGCATAATGGTTTCTCCTTGGTGGGTGTTGCTGCTGTTGCACTGGGGGATACCCGTACCCCGGTTCCATAGGTGGATATCCAGCGCCTGGTGGTGGAGGCAGCGGGTACCCAGGATACCCATATTGTCCCATTGCTGGAGGAGGGTATCCTGCCGGTAGCTGAGGTGGCTGGAATGGCAATGCAGGAGGGTACCCTGCTGGGAGGGCTGATGGAGTGTTCGGATCCAGCACATTCACTGGTGAAGGATGAATCGAGCTAGTTCCTGCATGCATATAGACAGGGCGTCCATTACTAGAAAGTGACTTACAAATAGGGGCTTCAAAATAATCTTCCTTTCCTTCCCACATGACGAGATGACTTGTTTATAAAACTATTGTCTTCTGGAATTCTAGCAAAGGAGTCCCTAACGAGAATGCAACTAGTTCAAAAAAGAAAAAAGAAACGTCTAACATTTTCATTAATTTTATTCAAAAGGAATCTGATGTGCAGTACTACATCATTTGTATTGGAGATGCAGCCGTAGAAACTAAATAACAAAAAGCAACTATACCGGTAACTTGGCTTCTAAATTTAGGAAAGGGATGCTCTCTAGTCCATTGACCATTTAGTTTGCCCATTTTAGGTCTTTGCCAAATCAGTTACTCCTACTTTTAAAACTCATCGAGAACATTGACCATGCCAAGTATCACGTTGGATAGATCTGTTATGATTTTGAAACACATTCACCTTGAGATAAATGGGGTTCCAATGCGGTGTTGTAATATTTTTCTCGCAAGATAAATGCTTTCTGAGACCACATAATCGGTATATGATCAACATGATTTTTGATGTGATTGATGTTCTCAACAAGCTCTAAAAGGTTAACGGTTTTCTGGGCCAGGGAAGGACTCACAAATAAGAAAACTAGATCGTGTAGTTCATTTTCATGGACTTGAGATGATCCGTTTCCATGAAATTAATCTTGAACATAATTTCTTTTGTTGACTATCTATGGAGAATAATGAAATTGTAATAGTTTTGGAATTATGAATCACGAGTGTTTTAGTGCGCGGAAAAATTCCATGTTGTATGGTATTACCTGTGCCAGTTCTATATACGGGTCCGAATTTGAAGGAAAACTTCAGTGTACCTTCGTCCTTGCCAGAGGGATTTCTCACCGGATACTCAGCGAGGACGGCAGGCTTTTCGTCTCCGGCAGCATTGCCAAGGAGCTCTTTGACGGGCACGTGGACTTCCCCGATATCTTTGTCTGCAAGGAGAGTTCGCTCGTGCCGAAGCTGAAAGACAAGGTTCAGACAGTTCGCCTGAATCGCCGTTTCATCAACGGTGAATTTCATGGTGAAATCCCAAGATGGATGGGACCCACCATCCTTGTCAACCGGTGTTTTCTGGGTCCGCGGATCGCCGGAGATCGTGGTGATCACGTAGACGTCCATTTTGGATAAGTGGCCAATATCTTTGAGACCTTTGGCTGAGATTATGGTTACCTCCAATGGTCTGTACTCCATTTTACGTCTTTTTTTCTACTTAGAGTGAGTGATTCTTCATTCATCACACTGTTGTTGGTTTTATAAGTGAACAATGAGGGGTTGACTCTGAGAGAGTTGACTTTTGAGGCACATGGGGCATGGGGGACAGAGTTTTGAACGGCAGCTTTCACGTCTATAGACAGGAGCAATTATTCAGTTCCAAGGGTGTTAATGACCCAAACAATCTGGATCATTCAGAGAAGTTATTTTAATATTATGAAGTCCAAGCGATTTCTGTGGTTTGTCCCCTTGGTCCATATCACACACTAGCCATTTCTGTAAATAATTAAAGCTATTTCTGTGAATAATTACTATTCCCACAATCATAGAAACTGCCCAATCAGTCAATGACCCAAATTCTGAACCACCGCAGCCAAACTTCTATGGTCAGCTTCTAAACAACACAAATCATTTAACTCATCCCTTAAGCCAGTTGAAACATTGTTCATGTGGAAGGAAAACTGAGATTGACCAAACAAAACTATTCATGAGTGATGGGGGATGTACACAAAGATCATGCTTAAGACAGAACATATCTTCCTCAAACGTACCTTTCTAGATGTGAAGCCAAATTGATCAATTTAAAATCTGAGAGAAATACGCCGACAGAATGATAACCTCGTCTTTTCCCAAGACTTCATTCCTGTAGAGAACATTACCAGCAGACATGATACTATGTACTAGTGGTTCAACAGGTCACAGGGGCCATAACTTGCTTACTAAATACACAACCCCTTTTTAAACAATTCGTTAACATGAGAATCTGGTTTATGTCTGATAAAGATCTTTGAAGATTAAAGCCAGACAAAAGATATAAATACAACCGTACCATGGAGAGTGAATACATATCAAGTTCCCAACTTCAAGTTCAACATCTTCGCATACTCTTGAGCTAAAGATGATGGTTAAAGTCCTCCTTTGACCTCCCTTTGCCATTTGGAGGCTCTCTGTCGACTGGAAACCCTAAGAAGCAAAACATGAAAACTTATCGTCCTTCTAGCACCATCATAGACAGAAGTGCAAAGAATTTGTGAATATCGCACAATTGCATCAATTTCACCACAAATTAACAACAGTAGCTATCTCTCCATCTATTTCATATTCTTCATGATTCATATGAGAGAGTTTTGCACACTTAGAAGTGGATTGCAGCCTGCAGGTTAATTTCGCAGCAGACAGGTTACAATGTGGTATACAAAGTTGCAGTCACTTAACTTTAGGGACTAGGGAGTACATCATGATTCTGCTCACTTACTTATCGGAGAGACTGGAATTGTCCTTTGCATATTATGATTCATGTGAAAGTATATTCTATTAAGCTCCAAAGTCAACATCATTATTTCATAAGTACATTGGTTCCGACGTCATGGGACTATTGCAATCAATAACTAAAACATCTCCAAAAGAGCAAACTGTAACTTCACAAGCATGTCAAAAGTCAAATCTAGAGTTGATTTTAATTTCATAAGACAGTTTAGAAATTTGTCTCCAACTTTTTTAGTTTACACAGTTGCACCCAATTTGCAGGAGGACCTTATGCAGCATCTTCATTGAACGTGTATTAAATGTAAGTGCATATAAACCTCGTTGTCTCGCCTGAGTGAGCAGCAACAAACAGTAAGCTTTGCTTCCAGACACCTTGATAGGATTTCCACATCAAAGCAGCTAGCTTCATCTGAAAAAAATAATTTAATACTTAAAAAGACAAGTAATGCAAACGTGTATACTCCAAGTAGTTTATGAAAAGTTATGTGTTGTTTCCTTGTACAGACTACTCTATGTATGATATACATATTTGTCTTTAAACGTGCATGGTTTCTACGTATCCATTAACAAAACAAGGGTTATGACAATGACGGAAGAACTCTTTGAACAATGGGAAAATATTAATAATGATTGCGGTAAGGCAATTACCTTTCAAATTAGCCCCAATCTCTAACTTTTTCATAAAATCCACCTCTGTTTTCTTTTCCCTCTGCATTACACGCTGCAACTTTCCAAATAGTCCAATGCTGCAGATTTCCACAGCATTAAGGTAAAAAAGGGTTTTGTATATTCTCACTTGGAATTTGCAACTCTGATAACTAGAGCATGAAAGTAGCTGGCAGCATCTAGTCTCTCATTACTCACCCATGCAATGGCAAATGGAGCCCCTCTTCATTTGCAGAAGCAGCACCAAAAGCTTCTTGAAATTTATCACTCATTGCCTTCTGTACAGAGTTGGGGATGATAAGCGCCAAATTTTGTGCATTATCCTGGTGTAAGCATTCAATAGCAGAGTAAGTGAAACCATTATGGTGTTACCTTGTGAAAATGTAATTTTCAATGAGGAAAAAAAACTCACAACAAATCATGACAACCTGAGGAGATACTCCGTCATCACTTGATGATTCAGTGTCTAAGTCCTCAGGAGGGATGTTGTTGTCCATATCTATCTTGCCCGACAGAGATACACTTCTCTCATCAACCAGCTGCACCCTTTGTGCTTCCATACTCTTGTACTGGAGAATAATAAAAAGTCAACTTGTGATTTGGGAATTGTGAAAATGGATGGGGTGGAAGAGGAAGAGAACTAACCATTTTAGAATTTGTCTTTTCCTGATAGCTATCCAGAAGCTCGGCCATTGAATTAGCTGTTGTGCTTTTGTCAACAGCTTCTAATCCTTGTAGCAACGGGAGAAACTTGGATGACATGCTAACCTCAGGATTGCTACTAACTGGCAAAGGCATATCTTCCTTGTGAGACTGGAAATGAAACAAAAACTTGGATTTGGATTTGCCTCGGCCACCTGCAGCAGTTTTATTTTCAGGCTGAGGAACACTACAAATTTCTAGAAGACAAACCATGGAGTTGCAGCTAAAGAGGTGACTTTATAGAGATGCAATGAAGCTTTTGTTTGGCTACCAACACAGCATAACAGCCTCCCAAACAGTCACGCAACTAATAGAACCTACCCAGCTATATCAAACCAATATGAGAATCCAACTTTCGTGTACTAAATATGTTGGAACTTTGGGTTATCTGCATGATATGGACTTCTGCCTTCCGCAAAATCTGAATTTTCATGAACTTAAAAAGAATGATATTTGGAATTACAAGCCCCAGAGCATGAATTCAACACCAGCTATACTTCAATGTTTCAAGAAAGACATGCATTCAAATTTATCTTCCTTTCTGCTGATATTTGTTATAACTGCTGCTTCTTTTTTGCTATACATGGCAGACATTGACTCAAAAAAGGTGCAAGTTAGTCACATTGAGGACTTTGAAGTATCTTCAAGTGAGGGATAATACCTTTAACATGTTTGTTCTCCTTTGAAGCGATTGCACGCAACGAAGAACACCTAGCATTCTCAGTTAAATGAGCAAGCGCCTCAGCTTCTTTAGCTACTACAGACCAGGGGCATGATCCCTTTTCCGTTTCCGGAAAACGAAGACCGGCTTCCTGTGGATTCTGTGATGGATAAAGTGGAATGTAAGTTATTTTCCTTAACAAAAACACCAAAGTCATTCTCATTTTTACCTTTTTACAAGGATAGAAAATTATCTTAAAGGAATTAAGAAGTAGGCAATCCATAGTTCAAGAAGATAAATCTATCTGCAGCCAGCCATAACTCAATATTTTCTCTGTACCTCATTATCAGAGAGAATTTCTTCCTCTGAGTTACATAGTGATGCCAACCTTGGAGAATTGATGAAGCCACCATCATCATGGAAGACAGGAAATTCAACCTCTTCGTCACTAAAGAAACCTGTTTGCCTCTGATCATGATAACGTCGTAAACTTGTCGTCAGAAGGTAACATGCTACTACAATAAGGTAGTTCTAACTTCTTATATAAATAAATGCCACCATCGCATGGTATTTGACGCCTTCTAACTCAAGTTCATCACATAATAAATTGCAGCTGCGTCACAAAACTCAGATTTAAAAACGAAATCCATTGGACACCATTATAATCCATAAAACTCAATTTCCACAGGTTTCTAAATAAGAGGTACATTTTACAGTTGCAAAATGGATCATAACTCTATTTACACACATGCCTTGTTAGACACAGTAGATGTCTCTGTTCCATGATCACGTTCATGAGTATCTGCACGAGAGGCATGTCCATATTATGAACAAGGAACAAGGAGTGTTGAGACAATAAGAGATCAGTAGATTCAGTACTAACTGCACCTTTATTGTGATATACAACTATACGAGCAGCATATGCTTTTTGAGGGTTCATGGATATTTGAATTAGAAGTCCGCAAATAATAAAGTAGTAGTTGCGAAGAGGCCGCCTAACAACATCAGTAGTGCACTTAGGTGACAAGAGAAAGTAGTTGAACTCCTCTTCCAAGGTGCTAATCTAACTATTCTAACAATACCTACTTTCCCTGATCAAAAAAATAATAACAATAATAAAGTAGTAGACTCTATCAAAATATTACCTCTGAGTACCTCAAGCTGTGACTGAATTTGTATTTGTTCCTACAAGAAAGCACAAAGGAAAACAAAGATGAATCCAAATTCCTTACAAACGAAGCAAAAAATTTGCAAGGCAATCCACGCCATGAAGTTGATATGGAAATCGTCACGCTAACGGCAAGGTAAAGGCCACGTGCTTAAATAAAAAAAAAACAGGAAAATAAGAGCATTACAAAACTCACAAGTGCTTTCCCCCTAATTTATCACACAAACAAGACCATCTAAGTATTAAGGAAAAAGCTCAAGGTGCCATCATCAAGCAACTTGATATACTGAATTTTTGTAGTGATATTAATTGATCAGTAAATCCGTACAAAACTACACACTTTGAGCTTTGATTGCAGTTCTTACTCCTTATCTACGGTCAAGTTCAAAATCTAAGACAAGCAAGAAACAAATACCTTTCCAGATAAATAAAATTAGTTGAAGAAACCATTCACTTAAAAACAGGAATCATATTCTGCTTGTTATAGTGCCCTATCACTATAAGTGCTGACCTTCCTTTCTTCAGTTCCGCACAACGCAATACAGTTTTCTGGCCAATCAGAAGCCAAATCTTCCTCTTCTGAAACATTAGACATATACAACTGAAATCAACGACTAATTTTGAAAATTAGCACCATGATACAGGAGGTTCGAAAAATAAAATGCCTGGATCAAAGTATGAGGTTTATGAACTTCAAAGAGACCAGAGGACTGAAGCGATAGTAAAGAAATTTAAAGAATAACAATCACCGGAAATACTCTGGTCGGAATCGTAATTTCCCTGCAAACAAGAGTGAAATTTAAATTCAACAAACGGCACTAAGGTATAGAAGAAGTTTCAGCATTTGGAAATCAAATTCTCCAAAATTTACTCACCGCGAAAGTGGTTTTCCGCCACATTTTGGTTTTCCGATAATCGGCGGCTACAGAACCTTTGCCCAAAGCCCTCG
This sequence comes from Rhododendron griersonianum, assembly GCA_018127125.1. Taxonomy (NCBI): domain Eukaryota; kingdom Viridiplantae; phylum Streptophyta; class Magnoliopsida; order Ericales; family Ericaceae; genus Rhododendron; species Rhododendron griersonianum. Next base: position 58,395,363 of record CM030788.1, on the reverse strand, counting down.
TCGAAGGAGGCGGTACCAATTACTCCACTAAATGTGGTTTGGTTATGGGCTGGGCCTGGGCCCGGTAGAAAGCAAAAATGATACTCACGCAACAATCAACAACTTACACATCTTCTCACATATATTTGGGCTCCACACACACTACTATGTGTGAGTCCCACATGTATATGTGAAATTGTGTAAGTTATTGTGTTTGAATTGTTGTGTGAGTAGTATTGTTGGGTAGAAAGTGAAAGGAAATCTCTTTCTTTCATCCTGATGGGCCCCACGTTTGGGCTCACTCTTTTTTTTTGAGCAACTTCCTGGCCGGTCCTCTCTGGGTGAAGAATAGCCCATTAGGTCCTGCCCAAATAGCCCATAGTCCAGTAGGTCCTCTTCATTATTTTGTTGACAAAAATACCCCTCACAAAAAAGGCAATTTGAGAGAGACGATCCAGCCACCACCACCACCACAACGCCGCCGCCGCCACCACTCCACCACCACCACTACCGCCACCACCACAACGCCGCCGCCGCCACCACAACGCCACCACCACCACTATGTCACCACTACCACCACCATGCCACCGCCACCACCTCCACCGCCTCCACCGCCACCACAACGCCGTCACCACCACCAAGCTACCATCGCCGCCGCCATCACCACCACGTCGCCGCCACCACCACTCCACCATCACAATTAACAGTGTTAATTTTCGTCTAAATTCATATCTCAATTAACAGTGTTAATTTTCGTCTAAATTCACATCCCAATTAACACTGTTAATTGTGGTGATGGTGACGGCGGCAGCATGGTGGTGGCAGTGGTGGTGGTGATGATGATGATGGAGTGGTGGTGGTGGTCATTGTGGTGGTAGTGATGGTGGTGGCGGCGACGTGACGACGGCGGTGGTGGTGGCGTTGGTTATGGTGGTGGAGTGATGGTGGTAGTAGTGGTTTTCGTCTAAATTCACACCCCAATTAACAGTGTTAATCCGTCACAATTAGCAGTGTTAATTTTTGTCTAAATTCACATCCCAATTAACAGTGTTAATACCCGGATTAACATTGTTAATTGTGGTGGTGGCGGCGGCGATGGTGGCGGTGATGTTGATGGTGGAGTGGTGTTTGCGATGATGGTGGTGACGACGACGTGACGACGGTGGTGGTGGTGGCGCTGGTTGTGATGGTGGTGGTGGTGGAGTGGTGGTGGTGGAGTGGCGGTGGTGGTGGTGGTAGTGGTGGTGTAGGATGTTGTATGGGTTCATTTGTTTTTAAACGGGGGTAAAAATGTAAAATACACTTCACAGGATTTATTAGGAATTGCACTCTATAGAAAAAGGATCTAGTGGGCTATGAAATTGAAAAATAGGACTGGTCCAGAATTAGCTCTCTTTTTTTTTAACAGCATTGGGCTCAAAAATTAAGGTGTGTTTGGTCAAAATAGATTTTTTCGACATCTTTTTTAAAGGGTAGCTGGTGAACAGTAGCTGTACCATCTTCGACAGAAGTAGCTAACCACTGTTCAAGAATGGAAAATACCTACCTTTTTCCCGAAGCTGCTGCAGTTGGTCTTTTTTGGTTTTTCTTAGCTAAAATAACTAAAAATGCATTATAAATTATCTAGTGTACATGCTCTAAGAGATGGGAACGCCTGGCCCGCCAAAGGAACTTTAGCAACAAAGTCGTATGTACAAGCCTTGGTAACCCTTAGCATCAATCTTAATTCGAAATTGTAGTGTTTACTATGAACAAAGTAAAACGGTAAGATTTATTAATTTCTAAGGTAAACCTTGGGATTTTATATGTAATTAATCACAATTTTCTTATGGTATATTATAAATTATAAAGTGATGTTATTTGCCACAACTCACAAATGTCTCAAATCATGCATGCATGTCTCAAATGTGTTCCCTGTTTAAATTTTAGTGCAATAGCATGTTCCAGTGTGTCAATGTCTCATGGCATGATGGGTTAGCCCATAATGCCACCTGCATAACTTCACAATAAGATATCTCTAGTATACTTCATACTCCGTAATAAAATGTTCAAAAGCCCATTGAACCAATTATCCTCTTTAAGTTGTGTATCTGCACATGTAACACACCTGTCGAATACTATAGCATTATATTCTAATCACACAGTCCGTGAACTCAAGATACTTATCCTACAAAGGAGGGAGTACTCTTGGCATATGCATAATAGTTCACCATTAGTTTGAAAGGACCATCCATAGAAACTTGATAACCATCCACATTTTAAATCCAAAGGTAAGGATCAAGAATATACATTTCACACGAGTACCATCAAGATAAACCTAAAAACTCCACCAGCATCCTGTTAAATCTCCCCATATCCTGTTAATCTCCCCATAACCTGCAAGTAGCATGAGAGAACGAAAGGTTAACAAACAATACATATATATAGAACTTGTATGCAGCATTGCAATCAATACATACGCAAAGCTAGGGTGCATTTGTCCTCAGACAAAAGCCAGCAACCATGAAAAGGGGTAACTTAATTGAGTAGACTGGTGCACGGAACAATAGATGTCGTAACTCGTAATAGCCATGTAAAGGAAGAGCAATTAGGAAACTAGTTTAGTCACTTTTAGAGAATGAACCATCCTTTTGGAACTATAACGAATAAAAGTAGTTTTCTCAATAGTCTGCAAAAGCAATGTGTTAATGATGGGTAATATGAAATTGAATGAGGTGGGAGAAAATGGTTGAGCGCATATAGGGTACCCAACATGACCTTGTGAAATACCGATGCCTAATAAAAACCTTTATGGATATGTTATGTTTCATGCTTGGTAGATGCCTCCCAGGGTTTCAGATCATTGCCCACACTACAAGAAAAATCGCATTTTACAGCGTTTTAAAAACGCTATTAAATGATATAGATAGTGGTTTTCCGAACGCTGTATTAGCCAATGTTAAAAGTCTTGGACTTTAGACAGCGTTTTTAAAACGTTATAGAATGGTAGACTTTTTACAACGTTTTTAGAACGCTATAGAATGGTAGACTTTTTACAGCGTTTTTAGAACACTGTAGAATGTAAAGTTTCTCCAGCATTTTAAGAACGCTATAGATGTTAAAATTTCCATAGCATTTTAAGAACGCTATAGATTGAAAAGTTTCCACAACGTTCGAGAAACGCTATAAATTCATAGTTTTCTATTTTTCATCATAAATTTTCGACCCGCTGTCCATTGTAATTTTTTTACAGCATTTTTAGCCTGCTATTCCAATTGATTTTTAGCAGGTTTCTTAACTGTATACAACCTGCAATCCAACCTGAATAGCATTCCACATAACAAGTTCATACAATGCTTAAACAAAAAAAGATGGCGGCTCCAATGACTTCCTTGGCAATATATTTCACAATATTGCATACAAAACCAACAACGTGTCTCCAAACATCAAAGCGATTACCTTTCAATATACTAAATGTCCTTCCAACATTTCTATCTAGTACAAGCCTTGTCACCATTTATCAACAAAAATGCCTTCCAAAACATCTACGTATCCCAAAAGTGGAGTACAAGTCTTGTCACCAAATATCAACAAAAAGGCCTTCCAAAACATCTATGTATCCCAAAAGTGGAGTTGAAACCTTGACACCAAAATATTAACACAAAGGCTTCAACCAAAAGAGTCCTTCCAAAATCTATCCATCCCATAAGTATCAACAAAAAGGCTTCAACCAACCAAGCGATCATGACAACCATCACACTAGCAAGATTATACCTATATCTTCAGCAAAACGTCACAACAGCACTTCTTTATCAACCCATAAACCTACATATGGTAGAAGCAAACATTTCAATTTGATAAGAGTCATAACAATTTCTACTAAACATTTCAATTAGAAAGAGCATCTTCTTTCAGATTATTCGAAGGTGAGCTTGGTGTATCATATCATCCTAAAAATTGCATAATAAAAAACCATTGTAAATGACCAATGAGACTGTGAACATATATAACAAGAAGAATAGACAAATAACGAATGAGTATGAATTTAATGCTCAAGTTGCCTCTAAAGCATGGATACTCTATTTTGGCCTCCGTATCACGTATCGGTATTCGATACTCTTGGATACTCTCCGTACGTATCCGGCCGTATCGTGTCTAAAGAGTTTTTAGAAACTAATCAATCTATTCCACAATCACACAATAGCAGCGATTACATCAGTTATATATATCTCGCACTACTCACTGATCTTGATTACAATCCACTTAACAAGATCCCTAACTAACTTGGCACTGTTCTGTTATGGACTGAGAATCTGTTACACGAGGTGGAGGAATCCACTGCTTATAAGTCGAGGTGTTACACGATACACTAGTCCACTTATCAGTGTCTGTGTCCTGTATCCATATCCATGCTTCTTATCTTGGACTAACAAGAGAGGTGGTGGTGGGTATAACAAAATCAAAGCATTTGGCATATGGGGACATCCCAACTGATAGTTCTTGGACTCCAAGGAAGATTCTAAGTGTTAGACATTTAGGCCAACCTTGTTGGGGGGAATAAGGGACCCCAAAAAACAAACACAAATATCACCCAAAATAGTCTTAAACTGAGCAAAAACCATAGCAGAAATGCAGCAGAACAGAGCAGATTTCCTGCACACAAGTGAGCTACAAATGTGCAGTTCAAATGACCCCTTCTTTTGATTTCTAAACAGAGAGAAAAAGAGCAGCCAAGGCTACACTAGGGTTGGAGATCAATCCCGTGGACACTAATGTAGCATTGCAGTTGGAGATCAATCCCATGGCCCCTAACGTTGCATTGCACAAATTCTTGAATCTACCGGGTGTGAGACACAGTGAGATCAAATGAAAGAAATTAGCAATCATTTTTTTCAAGTATTATTGAACAAGTGCTGAAATCGTCTTTCCTTTCCCCAATAAAAAGTCATATTAAGCAATTCTTTCTTGTAAATTTAACAAACAAATGAAATCGACAAGAATACGAAAATGGTAACATGATTTTGAATCGACGCACACTCAAGTACGTAGAAAATTTGTTACCTCTTAGGAACTCTATGGCTTCATCCAAGACAAGATTCAATAACTGATCATATCCTTTCAAGGTTCCTGTCACTGTAACAGTAAAGATCATCTTATAATCTATTGATAATGGACAAAAATTAGTTACATAGTCATAGAGAATCATTGGTTTCAAGAAGACGCATTTCTTTTCAGCATAAACCCCACAATGAAAAGAAGCTCATGAAGGGAAAATATCCGGGCCTTGCAAAAGTATCCCTTATAAGAAAATTTCACCTAGTTCCAGACCTATAAAGAGAGGGACAGAGAGAGAGCATCTAAAGAAAAACTAGAGAATGTCTAAAGAAAAACTAGAGAATGACTGCTAAATGTTTTATGGTCATTGTTCTATTCTATGCCACGTTTTTAGAGGTTCACAAGATAGCATCACAAAGTCCACAAGAGAAATAATATAACCCAAGAACCTCTCTCATGGTCATTGTTCAATTCTATACCAGTAATACCACAGTTTTAGAGGTTCACAAGGTAGCATCATGAAGTCCCTAAGCTATTAACTGTTTTCTCATGGTCATTGTTCAATTCTATACCAGTATTAACTGTTCTCTCTCATAGCTTTAAAGTTCTCGCTTTTCACCTAAAGTCAAGAATAAACCAAAATCAAGTCCTAAATGCAGCAGAGAAAGGGTAGTAGCAACTCCTAAATAAAGGAGAGAAAAAGCAGTAGAATGGAGGCCCAATGACTGTGTTCCTCCCTGTGAGAGCAGCAACAAATCCCAAATGTGTGTGAGAGCTATAGAACTGGTCTAAAGAGCATAGACAAGAATCATTCTTTCCAGTAATTATCAAAATCATTGCACATTGCAACCAAACTGTAAAGAGTATCGCCGATAAGAAAAAAAATCTATAAAGAGAGTATCTTTTAACCCTTGTAAAAAAATCCTGCAGGCTGGGTTTTTGATATCGAACCTTAACCCCTATAACTGCTCAAACCACCCTCAGTCATGGACACCTAGTATAGTTGTAGGTTGTCCTGTGAACTGGTCACATGAAGAACGGAGTAAGGATCGAATTTGCTATATTAACCAAATAGTGTCAGGGAAGCAGCTTCTTGTGCAATTAATCTTCTGCAGATTTAACATTCTCAATCTTAAAAAGGAGTCTCAGATTCTAAAAGTAACAAAAAGGAAACAGAGGTAATAATTTACCATGTTTTCCCATAGAGCCCACAAACAAGGGCTTGAGTATTCTTTATTTGAAGGATGTAACGACAAAATGACAAATAAGACAGTCTACCAACAAGCATGAAAAAACTACCCATTTGTTAGGACTTTGACTAGAATCAGATTGTGACCTGTTTCTGAACAGTTCTGCTACTGTTCTGTTATGTTTTATGGCTGCACACTTCTGTTTTCCTCAGATGCTGATGCCGTTCTGTTGTGTGCAGCAGTTGTAATGTTTTGTTTTCTGCACACTGTTGTTCTGCTTTCCTACGGCAGTCCACCAGTGTTATAGTTTTGTTGCTGCTGTTTTCTGCTGCTCAGTCCAGAAGCTGAACAGTTCTGTTACTGCTATTGTGTGCTACAATAAGTATCTGGTGATCCCTCTTGACAACTATGTGTTGCTGCTATTGTGTGATCCACTGCTATTGTGTGATACACTGCTATTCTGCTAATTCCTCTCAGCAGCTAAGTTCTTCCAAGTGTAGTTCAATGTGTATGCTAGTTCTAGCTTTCTGTAAATGAACTGAATCCGTGGCATAATTGCTGATGGTTCAGATTAGATATCCTTATTTAGTTAACTTCTGGTCTATAACAAAGACCTTATAACAAGACCAATTATGCAGCCCTTTGTAACAAAATCAACAACCAATCAATTAATTAACTTCAGACAAACACACACTACATAAACTCCAATGGACTTCTGAAGTTGCACTATTGTAGAAAACACACACTCCAACCTATCCACTCTTGGGCATTATGTCAAGATAATGTAGGCAACTAAGGCATGTACGAAAAATCAAATACTCAGCCAATCCTGGCAAAAATCAAATCACACCTGTTGAGCACTCTTTGAACTGGCTGTTTACTTCTACCAGTGCAGTATGTATTCTTCTATGACTGCAGAATCAAGAAGCTTTAGAACGATGAAGGTCAGGATATTAATAAGGAAACAGAGGTAAATCCATGCACTGACAATAATACACCAATATTTATGCATCGGCATCAATAAGTATGTTATATTCACTCAAATAATTTAGGGACACTAGAACCCAGACATTAAAACACAAGTAGTGGACCACTTCAAAGATTTTCTTTATAGTTGTTTCACAAAAGGTAGGGTAGGACAACTTCTATAGCAGAAAACCTAAAGCTCCAAGGTATGAAAGAACAACTTCTATAGCAGAAAATCTAAAGCTCCAAGGTACAGCCCCCCATGGTTTCCTGGAGCTGCACCGCACGGACTGCACACAAACAGCAGTAGACTATACACCATAGGAAAAAGTAGCAAGATACACCATCTTGACATGAAAAACAGTTGCCATAACAGAAAATTAGCAGCAAAACAGCGACAGCAGCAGCCGTAGAAAAACAGCAGCAGCAACAACAAAATAGCAGCAGCAATTACACTGCTCTATGATGCCTTCACATCCAAATCTGGATGCTCTATGATATGGCAGACACAGCAGTAGCAGAAACACAGCAGCATATATACAAAACAATGCAGCTTACAGATTCTTCACAGCAGCGAACAGTATGGTTTAGCAGCAGAAAAAAAACATGACTCTTGTTGAAAATACAATCAAGACTGAAGTGGTTTGTAGTAGGAACTAACCCACTCCAAGCCACACCCTTAGGACACGCCCATAAGAAAATGCAGCATACCAAAACAACAAGATACATCTTCATGAACAAATGAATGCCGAATAACCAAATCTACAGCAGCGACCTGCAGTATGTTTATGAGGTGAGAGAGCCAAGAAGCAAGGGACAACCCCCTCAAGGAGGTCCAAAACAATACAATGTACCTTACACAATAATTGATGAAACACAGTAAACCATACTGTTTTCAGATCCTATTTCTGTATGGAGGTGCTAAATGGATTATCTAAGCTGCTACAAAAACCAATTGATGCTACATTTTTGGGATTGGCTACTAAGTTTTGGGGGGTTTAACCAACAGTTATGATGTATGTGAGATCAGCTGAAATCGGACAAGCAATTAAGAATAACAATGCAATATGTGAGATCAGCTTCCACCGGTGTCCTATCTGGGCTAATCCTTTATGACCCGAACAACTAAACCACTAGGTGTCTCAATGGTTTTGAGAAAACACCTGCAGGTTTGTACATCAATCAGCAACACTTCTTCTATGCAAGAAAGAGCTAACTAGAATTTGTTACGAAGTTTTCTAGACATTTTGCCTTATACTCCCACCTGTTTGTTTGGTAATAATTGCCCACATGCTAGTTATACATTACATCCCCCAAGGTAGTCATGTTAGACCATTTATCAGCACCAGACACGTAGATACAGGAACAATCAAAAGAAAAGGTAAGTGGCCCTGACCCACAGAGTGCATTTTCTAAGGTTGGTGATTTTCTCTGTGGGTACAAAAGCTAAAAGCTTGACCAATCCCCAGCTAAGGCCCCTAAATGACTGCTCAACATGTGTAGGAAAATCCACAAGCAATCATTTACCTGAGACAGGCCCTTGAGAAGTGATCCAATATTGGGAATTGCAAACCAGTACAAATTTGGATCAATAAGTTGCCGAGTCTGAAAAGTAGATTGGAGCATTAGAATGGAAGGTAACAGAGAGGGAACCATCAAGATCCACTATGCATAAGGAAAATACAAAACAAAATCAGACATGTAGAAACTAAAGACTCTTGTGGAAGCATTCATGTACTCCTAGGGCTCTTGTATGCAGATGGAGAGTTACGAACATAGGTTAGGAGTAATGCAGGCGTTGTATGTGTATATGGGTAGGTCCAACTACACCCTGTGCAATCCAGTCATTTGTACATAGTGAGGAGTAAAGTGGATATAGAGTAAAGCGAGATGAAATATGATATGTATGAGTCAAGTGAGCCAATTTTTATCATAAGTGTCTATAGAAATTACAAATAGTGACTTGTCGCGATCCTCATTTCTCTCCCTACGTGTGTAAGTGTATTTGGCCTGCCACAAATTTACAACATTATCAATAAAAGAGGCTTCCATAGAACTTCAAGGCCCTTTAGAAGATTCGCTTTAATTCTAAGGGCTTGCCTCTTCAACGAGTCCACTCTTTTCATCATAAAAGAATATTAAGTCCAGTCCTAAACCAATAAAATATGGAAAGAAAAACATCATCACTATAAGATGAATCTGTTATATTCATAATCTAAGATCAGACAACACAGCATCTTCTAGCATCTATTGATGCCCAAGAGAATGTCTATCAAAAACAAAATGCCCATTGTGCTCTACAGGCCCAAAAGAAAATATATGCCGCAAAGTGGGAGTTCTTCTTTAGTGCTGACCCCTGCTATCTCCGGACTCTATCACCCAACTAGCTATACCACTATTAAAGTAAATGCCCATTTTGCAAAGGTGTGTTGGCCCTAGTGTGCAGGGTCTAGAAGTTTTTGAGAAGAAAAAAAAGAGTAAATGATACTACAGATTATGAAGAAAAAAAGAGTAAACAGATAGTATGAAAACTCTATTGTCCAAGCCATAGCCACTAAGTGTTCCACAAAAGAAGCTTCACTAACATCACTAACAAAGTAATAACTGATACACCTTTCCATCCAGCTCATGTATCCTCTCAAAGGCAAAGGGGCAAACTTTTCCTTTGTCAAGCGTAACAAATTGAATTAAGATATGAAATGGGATAAATTTCCACTTGTGTTAGCCAAACTAAGGTATGCTAGATCTCTTGGAGAAGTAACAAAATTACTAACAAGACTATAAACATAAAAGAAAGAAAACAGTAACAACTAGGTAGTAGAGCTTCCTTCACTTAGTAGAAGACTGGTTTTTACATACTCAATCATTAAAGGATGTGCACTAAGTCATAGTATCACAAAGAAATTAGAAAGAAAAAAAAAACCTAATGTCCACTGCTGTCATGATTAAGATAGATAGTAAAAAAAATTAGCTAGACTAACAAAGATATTCCGATCATATGATGTGGTGACCACGTAGGCTGCCATGATTATACAATCGCATGGGCTCCTGGCTATCACCTCAATAACTAGAAATGGTTCAATGAATGTGGTGGCTCGCATGCCTGAACAGTAAGAAACAAAAGAAAATGTATCAATTATGCATAAGGAAAATTAGTTTCACAACATCTTCAATTGACTGAATCAAAACTAAATGGACAAAACAAATTCCTGTCCAATACTTAGTCAAAACCTCATCTCTATAGGTTTTATACTCTGTTAGAAACCGCACCACAGGCGCAAACCATCTCCAAGAGGTTCTGAACTCTTGTGGGTATTGAAACCAAGACAATGCAAAAACGCTACAACATCAAATAAAGACTACTTAAAATTTGAATCTACAGAGATCAACCTTGGGCTGCAAGCTCTTAAGTCCTTGTAGGCCATTCTCAACAATTGCATAGTGAATCTAATCCAACGTATAATAAAGCAATCTCATCGAATATGGTTTGATAAGTAAATAATTTCTCCCGTCATATATTAGTTGTTTGGCTGATAGATTTGAGAAACAAATTTCATTCAAGCATATAATCAAACAGTTGGTGGGGGAAGGTTATTTACAAAGGCAAGTCAATTTCAATAACAACAGAACTAAACTAGAAATTGTAGAACACTCAGCAAGCATCAACAAGCAGAGGAAGAATAATAAGCAGTTCAAACGGGACAGCAACAGCGAAAGCAAAACAATAAACCCCCTTATCAATTTCAAAACTGTCCCAGCCACCAAAACAGTAAACGAAACAGCCGAAATTGCCAAATAGAGGTTTGAAACTGGTACCTCAAGCCCACAGGTTGGAGGTGGTTGCCGGCGACCCAAACCCACGGGATGCAGAGACGACAGCGATAATCGAAAATCCACCACGGATCAGGAAAGAGACGGGCCATCTGCGACGATGATGAGCGGTAGGAGGCGGCGATTAGTGACGAAAAGGAGAAGAGATCTGGATTTGAAGCCGAAACGTCACCATGGATGGATGATCAGCGACGGCGAAAGGCGTCGCGGTGAATGGGTTTGGAAGCCTGCAGAAACTTGCGTTCAGTGATCGGAAAGCAGACTCGAGGGGAAAACGGGTGGGGGAAAAGGTTGGGGGAAGGGAAGGCAGCCGGTGATGGCCACCGGAGGAGGCGAGGGTCGGGGGCTAGGGTTTCAGCATTTCAAAGTTTTTCGAAGTAGGCACTTTTCCGCATGCTGCTTTGGTTTGTTCAATTGAGGCTGCTGCTTTGGTTTCGCCAGGAGAAGCTTGATCGAAACCCAATTTCTAGGGTTTCAGCCGACGAAGAAGAAGATCTATTTACCCCTCTGATTTGGAGGAAAGATTGAAATTTTCAGAAGGGGGGTGCGATTTAAGGCGCCAAGTAAAAAAAAATTTGGAACGCTATTGTATCCTTTAATGAACGCTATAGTATTTTAGGCGCCAGATTTTTCTCGGCTTCTCATCACTGAATGCTATAATTGGCTCCCTTTTATAGCATTCCTAAAAAAACGCTATAACATAATGCTATAAAAGATCATATTTGTTGTAGTGCCAGCAGTTGTAAGTTGTAACAAGATTGGAAGGATATGCATTTAAGGAAAAAGTTTTATATGCTCTCCAACTTAGGGATATCATGTATCATAATACATCTAAAAAATTTGGAAACTCGGGGACAACTTGAAAAGCGCCTTCGAAGATAATGAGACACTCCAGTTAGCAATGCACATCTAACCTCAAGGGTTGGTAAATATGGAAAGTCAGTTTTGTCACTCAAAATGTTCCTTCTGTTAGAACAATAATAACTAACACTTACAATTACTGCAAATAGTTGCAATATGTTGGCCCCTTGCAACCCAAAATCCTCATGCACCTACCCCTCTCTACATGTAGCACAGCCAATCCTAAAGTCCTTTCATCAAGAATAAAATGATGTGACATAATACCACATGTCTAAAGCTCTTAGATTTGCGCACACAAATGGTTGCAAAAAGTACAAGTACAAAGAAAACGAACCCCTGGACAATGATCAACCAACCGTGAAAGCATCTTCCGTGACATCTTCGTACCATTTCCTTAAAATCAGTACACAACATTTTTTTGTTTTCCACATAAGTTTCATTAGCAACCAAGGAATTATGACCCCAAAACTAGTAAGAAGACACAAGTGAACAGATTCGTAAACTGAAAAGAAAACCCAATTGATCCAATTCATAAACTTTTCTTGAATAACAATTAACAACTCATCAATGAAGAGATGCGAAAAGATTAGACAGGGCAAAAGGCAACTATGTTAAAACAGTGATCTTTTCAATACAGCATTAAGCCCTTGAACGTAAATTTTGTTGTATGGTACCTGGGAAAAAGTAATCTAGGGTTTATTCAACTTGCAATAAGGCAGCGGAGTACATTCAAGCGCATAACAACAAGACCACATATAGACCCATCAATAACTTTGCAAGGATGAAAAGGAAAGGGGAAGTCATATATTAGAAAACCATGGGATCCATCCAAATTAACCATGAGGAGTGCACTGAGTATAAAAATAAAAATTGAAGGTAGTGTAGTACATAAAGCCATCAGCAAAGCAACAACACAAACACAAACAAATAATTTGCGAAAAAATATTACCCTCCAAGTAGTTGGAATTATGTAACACGCTTGCAAAGCTTGACATCTCCCTGATCATACTGATTAGTACGCACGACAGCTTGGAAGTTCTTAGGGCGAAAACCAGGCATATGCTTGCTCTGAAAGGTAACATACCATAACCGACAACTATAAGTAGTGACGTTCGCCTTGAGAAACTTCCCAAACTCGAACTTGGTTTTCTACAATACAAGTTAAGAAAGAAGTCAAACATAACACAAATAAAGATGAGTAAACAAGAGGGGAGGGGGGTCTTAATGAAACCAAAGCGCACGTACGTTATCCTTGTTGTACTTGTCAAGAGCTAACTTGGAATACTTTTCAACCTTTTTCAATCTGATATCTGCATCCGGCCTGCCCAAGACTTTATATGGCGCAATTGGTGTCAGCCGAGGATCAACATTATCGGGAACATCCCCGACATCAAAGCCAGTATGTATATGCAGCTCTAATATCAGAATTAAACTACATGTAAATACATAAATACACAACAAAGCGGAGAGGAGAGAAGATGGAGTAATTAATACTATATTCATTCAGATACTAAAAGTTGAGCACGTACATAACGATAGATCAAATAGAGTTGATAAGTACCATACAATCATACATACATACCCCGCTCTCTTTGAGCCTCCTTTTGTAAGCCCACCTCTCTTGGTACATAAATCGGGGTCTTTCTTCCGGCGTCTTCCTCTTCTTCGGGTTTCCTTCCTCTTGTTGTTGATCAACATCACTGGACGACTTTGCTTCTAAGCGCCGTTGGTGTGCCGAGAGTTGCCAACTCTTAATCAATTCTCGTCCTTCATTCATTACCTCCTCCCTCCTTCTTTGAACAGATAGCTTATCCTCTCCTTTTTCAACAGATAGGTCCTTCTTCATCTTCTTCTGTTTTTTTTCCCTTTGGTTGCTGTTGTTGGTTATTATTAGCATCGCTGGACGACTCTTCTAACTTCCGATTGAATGCCGAACGAGTGATCATGCGTCCTGATATCTTAGGTATCGCTTCTTCTCGATGTTCCTCCTCGACTTCCTCTTTCTTCACGGACGCCATTCTCTCTTTCTTCACCGGCGCCATGCTCTCCTCAACTTCTTCTTTCTTCACCGATGTCATTCTCTATCCAACTATCCCTGTCTGTCGGTACCCAAAAATTTCTCCTCTTGTTGCTCGATCGTTCGAGGTAAATAAATAGTAATATAATTTGACACGAGATAAACACAAATTTTATAAAAATCAAATAAACAAGTTAATCCAATACCCATTGAGGAGGAGGTACGGGGCTAGGGATTTCGCGAGGGGAAATGATACACCCACCGAACCGTCCAAAAATTCTATAAAAAAAACCCGAGTGGACTTACGCGAAAATCAACGGCATCCGACGTGTGTAGGTGCTCTAACCAATCTTACATTTTTTAACAGCTCGGATCATCTGATTTTTGGAAGTTCGGATCGAGCACCTACACATGTTGGATGCCGTTGATTCTCGCGTTGGCCCACTCGGTTTTTTTTTATAGAATTTTTGAACGGTTCGGATCGATCGTCCGGTGGCCGGAGTGGACCCGGCCGGCGTGCGGTGGGTTCCCCTTCGGTGGGTGTATCATTTCCCTTTGGGGAGAGCGTAACTTTTGTATTTTTCAGCACCAAAGGAAAGATGCTAGGGGTTTGTCATCTCAAATTGAGGAAGAGGTACAGACTTGTTTTGTGTCGTTTCAAGGAGTAAACTGTAAAGAAGACTATTGTTAATAGTAGGATTGTGCAAAAGTGGAGGTCCCTGTTCGAATTTTTGCTTTGTGTAGTTAGGATGTAATTGATTTTGTACTGGCTTAGGCCTCGGTTTCGTTTGTTTGCGCTTAATGGAATTACACGTACAAAAAAAATAAAAAAAAGCCAATACCCATTTATTCTCACGTGCCTTTTAGGTCTTTAAGGCCTAATTTGGCATTATAAGTTAAATGACTTATTTTTTGTTATTATTAATTTTTTTTTTGCATTTCTTCATTTTTCGTCGATTTTTTGAGGATTATTGTTTCCTTATGACGGGAGGAATCTAAAAAGTAAAAAATTACGATCGAAATTTTAATTTTTTTGAATAAAGATGAAAAAATTGGCTTATTTTTGTCTTTATTTAAAAAAAATTGAATTTCGATTGTAATTTTTTACTTTTTTTTAATGACAAAAAAAAAGTTCATTAAAGACAAAAAAAAAAATCAAACAGCTATTTTTTGGAGCTTAAGTGTCGTCTTGTTTGCATTTTTTTAACATCGATCCATATCTACCTAATAAAACACAAAGGTGTGGGGACCACACAAACACAAGGGAAAAGAAGGGCTGAGATTCATTTAATCCAATGGCTGATGTGTGTTCCAACTCTCTTAAGAAAACACCTACACTCTTACAAAATATATTACAAAAATGCCATCGGTTCTTTTTACCCACTGCTCGGCTTCTGGCGTAGTACCGTAGGTATGGACAAACACTAGTTTTTATACATTTCGGAATCGTCTCGTTGAGAAAAACGATTAACCCCTAAAATTACGTCAAAAACTTAAACCAAAAGTTAAAAAAAATAAAAAATACCGAAATATGTTCCAGACTAATAAGTTTAAAAGAAGGCAGCGTTGGCCCCGTTCTACTTTCTCAAATAAGTACTTAAAAAATAAGGACATATTTCCAAACTTAAAACTAGAGGTGGCAAACGGGCGGGTCTGGGCGGGTTTGGGCTAGTTGAAACAGGTCGCGGGTCAAAATATGGGCGGGTCGAATATGGGTAAAACATAAACGGGTTGGAACGGGTCGGGTCAGATATGGGTCAAGCCAAAAGCCAAACCCGCCCAACCCGTCCCGTTTCCCCTCTCTCTCTCTCTTTTTCATTTTTAATAAAAAACTAATTCTCCTATATTGAAACTCAGATTTGCTAAACAAAAATACCACATCTACGAACCTTTCAGAATCAAAAAGAAAAAAAAACCCCCAAGTCATGCCTTAAAAAAAAACATGAAATGGTCTCTGGTTTTACTATTAAAATCAATGATGCTTGTACAAGAATATGGGTACAGAATATGGTTAGTTTATGTATGCAGAGAGAGACTTACGAAGAGCCGAAGCAACCGCTTAGGTTTGGATTAAAAAGTCAAGTGACTTTTTTTTGTGTCTCTATTCAATTTTTTTTTTGTATTTGCTTGTTTTGCGACAAACATTTTACCCCTATTAGTTCATCTCGACGAGAGAATTGAAAAAGTAATTGGGGTAAAAGTCATAATTTTTTACTTTTCCAATTGGAGCGAATCAAAAATCGTAAAATACTTGTCGCAAAACAACAAACACGGAAAAAGTTGAATAAGAACAAAACGAAAAAAAAGCCCAAGAGAGAGAGAGAGAGAGAGAGAGAGAGAGAGAGAGAATTTGTGTCAATGAATTTGACGGCCTGAATGTGCCGAACGGGTACCACGTGAGATATATCGACCCGGCACCAAAAAATTCCTTGTACGAAGCTGGGAATAAAAATTAAATTAGACGAAAGTGTTTTTTCCCTTATTACAGAAGGAGAGAATAAAAATGAAATGCCACCTATATGTTGTTTTGGCTATGTACGCCACCTATATGTTTAGTAAAGAGCAATTTAAAAGAATCAGTCGGCTCGATTTTGTTCGAGCTAGAACCGATCAAAATTGAGAGTTATTTGGTTTGATTTTGACTATCCATTTTCGTAGGGAGACCGTTTTTAGCATGAGAGAGAGAAATTGAGCCAGAAGAGAGAGGGAAAGAGAGTGTGATTTATGGGCGGGCACTCGTAGAATTATTAGATTTGTGTGCAATGTATGGGCTGGAGTGTGTGGAGTGGGTTTTTAACTCTAACCCATATTTAACCCACTTTCAACCCATCTAATCCCAAGTAAACATGGGTTGATATGGGTTCAACCCATTATACAATATAAACGGATTGAATTGGGTTATAAGTGGACGGATTTGGGAAGGGTTAGAAAATATGAGTTGAGATTGCCACCTCTACTTAAAACTAATAAACTTACAACAAATTTTTTTTTTTTTGGTAGGATTTGATAGGTCTCTTCGAAATCTATTAAACAAGATCCATATTATATATTTTTTAATTTTAATAAACCTATTATTTTTAAACTTGAAAATAACTAATAAATAGTAATTATTTTTTAAGGATCAAAAGCGAAACAAGGCAAGACTTTTAGAAAAAGTCTAGTTTTGTCTTTATTTGAATTTTTTTGAGTTTGTTTGTTCTGTGTCAATTTTTTTTTGAATTTTTGATTCGTCTCAATGAGACAAATCAGTAGAGTAATTTTTTTTAACTTTTACTCAAATATTTTGAAAAGTACAAAAAATTGAATTTTTTTAATACTTAAAATTGATCTTTATTCAAAAAAATTTAACACAAAATTAACGAACAGAAAAAAAATTTTGTCAGTGGAACAGGTTCGGGGTAGTCACCTGTGCGGCTGTGCGTGCCACTATGGTACTCCACCCGTACCCAATAGTTTCTCCAGAATTTCACCCTGCTCTTCCTTATCGCCTAGAGGCTATCGTAGATTGTACAAACCAGACCTAATACCCATCCCCTCTCCTCTCGAGTCGAAAGATCAATCCGGTGGCATCCGATGACCGCCAAGAGAACCGACGACCGGCCCACACAACCAAGGTACGACCTTCCCGTTTTCTTTTCAATTTTAGTATTAATGCTATGTTTTGGCTTTTTCCAAGGGTTTGGTCCTTCAGATCTGTTAACAATAGTTGCAATTTTTTTGTGTGCGCGATACGCATATATAGATTTGCTACATGTAAACGCTCCTCCCTCTGTCCCTGTCTTCCTATTAATAGTTTGAGTTTTAGTTCCACTTCTAGTAGTATTACTATTACCTCTAGATATACGAGATTATTTGAATTTCCTCTAGATCTACGAGAATGGGTTCTCGGAGGAAGGAGAAGCCATCTGCTGAAAAAGGAAAGGAGGAGGAGCCATATGTTGAAAAAGGAGAGGATGAGCTATCTGTTCAAAAAAGGAGGGAGGAGGTAATGAATAAAGGACGAGAATTGATTAAGAGTTGGCAACTCTCGGCACGCCAACGGCGCTTAGAAGCAAAGTCGTCCAGTGATGTTGATCAACAACAAGAGGAAGGAAACCCGAAGAAGAGGAAGACGCCAGAAGAAAGACCCCGATTTACGTACCAAGAGAGGTGGGCTTACAAAAGGAGGCTCAACGAGAGCGGGGTATGTATGTATGATTGTATGGTACTTATCAACTCTATTTGATCTACCCTTCTGTATTCAACTTTTAGTAGTATCTAAATGAATTACTCCATCTTCTTTCCTCTCTGCTGTCTTGTATATTTATGTATGTACATGTAGTTTAATGCTGATAGTAGAGCTGCATATGCATACAGGGCTTTGATGTGGGGGATGTTCCCGATAATGTTGATCCTCGGCTGACACCTATCAAGCCGTATAAAGTCTTGGGCAGGCCGAATGCAGATCTCAGATTGAAAAAGGTCGAAAAGTATTCCAAGTTAGCTCTTGACAAGTACAACAAGGATAACGTATGTGCGCTTAGGTTTCATTAAGACCCCAGCCCCTCCCCTCTTGTTTACTCATCTTTATTTGTGTTGTGTTTGACTTCTTTCTTAACTTGTATCGTAGAAAACCAAGTTCGAGTTTGGGAAGTTTCTCAAGGCAAACGTCACTACTTATAGTTGTCGGCTCTGGTATGTTACCTTTCAGAGCAAGCATATGCCTGGTTTTCGCCCTAAGAACTTCCAAGCTGTCGTGCATACTAATCAGTATGATGAGGGAGATGTCAAGCTTTGCAAGAGTGTTACATAATTCAAACTACTCGGAGGGTAAAATTTTTCCCAAATTATTTGTTTCTGTTTGTGGTGTTGTTTTGCTGATGGCTTTATGTACTACTCTACCTTCTATTTTTATTTTTATACTCAGCCTGGTTTGGATGGATGGATCCCATGGTTTTGTAATATATGACTTCCCCTTTCCTTTTCATCCTTGCAAAGTTATTGTTGGGTAACTTGGGTCTATATGAGGTCTTGTTGTTATGCGCTTCAATGTACCCGCTGCCTTATTGCAAGTTGACTAAACCCTAGATTACTTTTTCCCAGGTACGTGATTTAAGTTAACAGTTCCTTATCCTAAACCGTCTTTCTTCATACAACAAAATTTACGTTCAAGGGCTTATTTTTATTATGAAAAATTCACCGTTTTAACATCATTCCTTTTTTGCCTCGTCTAATCTTTTTCACGTCTCTTCATATATGGGTTGTTAATTGTTATTCAAGAAAAGTTAATGAATTGGATCAATTGGATTTTCTTTTCGGTTTATGAATCTGTTCACTTGGGTCTTCGTACTAGTTTTGGGGTCATAATCCCTTGGTTGCAGTGAAAGTTATGTGCTTCTAAGGAAAACAGAAAAATATAGTGTACTGATTGTAAGGAAATAGTTGAAGATGCTTTCACTATTGTCCAAGGGTTTGTTTTCTTTGCACTTTGACTTTTTGCGACCAATTGTGTGTGCAATTCTAAGAGCTTTAGTTGCATCATTCTATTCTTGGTGAAAGGACTTTAGGATTGATTATGCTACAGGTAGGCGCATGAGGATTTTGGGTTGTAAGGGGCCAACCTATTGCAACTATTTGCTTATTGTCAATGTCAGTTATTATTGTTCCAACACGGGGGGTTGTGTGTTTCCACATTTACCAGCCCTTTGAGGTTAGTTGTGCATTGCTAACTGGAGTGCCTCATTATCTTTGAAGGCGCTTTTCAAGTTATCCTCAAGTTTCCAAATTTTTTAGATGTATGATAGATACATGATATCACTAAGTTGGAGAGCATGCAAACTTTTTCCTTTAATGCATATCCTTCCAACTTCCAACTGCTGAGCAATGATCTGAAAACCATCAGAGGCATCTACCAAGCATGGGTACTTCATGAAACATAACATATCCATAGAGGTTTATATTAGGCTCCGGTATTTCACAAGGTCATGCTGGGTAGCCTCTATGCACTCAACCATTTTCTCCCACCTCATTCAATTTCATATTACCCATCATTAACACATTGCCTTTGCAGACTATTGAAAAAACTACTTTTATTCGTTATAGTCCCAAAAGGATGGTTTATATTCTCTAAAAGTGACACTGTTTTCGTAATTGTAATTGATCTTCGTTTACATGGCTATTACAACATCTATTGTTCCGTGCACCAACTCTACTCAATTAAGTTACCCCTTTTCATGGTTGCTGGCTGTTGTCTGAGGACAAATGCACCCTAGCTTTGCGTATGTATTGATTGCAATGTTGCATACAAGTTCTATAAGTATTGTTTGTTAACCTTTCGTTCTCTCGTGCTACTTTTTTTTTTGATAGGCGTTCTCTTGTGCTACTTGCAGGTTATGGGGAGATTAACAGTGGCTCCCAGTCGATCCGTTCACTCCTCACCACCACCGGTGTTGCCCACCGTCGATTCGTTCCCTCCGGTGTCTTCCATCTCCACGGCACCGATTCATCCCCACCGGCATCTCCAATAAATATGAACTTGTTAGAAACATTGAAGAGCAGATTTGTGAAGTTTTGGAAAAAAAAAGCAATTGGCTGAGCTAGAAGAGAGATTGAGAGGCTTCAGGTTGGATAATGCTAGAGAACACAAGCTGATACGGTCTGCATATATGAGTTGGGAATCAGAATACTGTGCACATGGTACAATCTGGATATATGAGCTGGGAGAATTTGGAATATGCAGAAAACCAGAACTTGTTTGACATTTGGATGGGTCTGTCCAACCAAAGTAGAATTTTTTTGTGGCTTGCAGTTCAAAACAGAATTGCAACAAAATCGGTGCGAAAGTTTGTTTTCCTGTTGCTGTAAGGTCGTG
Source organism: Rhododendron griersonianum (assembly GCA_018127125.1). NCBI lineage: Eukaryota > Viridiplantae > Streptophyta > Magnoliopsida > Ericales > Ericaceae > Rhododendron > Rhododendron griersonianum. Next base: position 58,374,635 of record CM030788.1, on the reverse strand, counting down.
TGTGACCTTGTAGGATATTGCTAAAACAAGGATGGCTGTGTGGATCCAACAGACAGAAATACAACATCAGAGATTATGTAATGGAGGATTTCAAGTGGAATTTGGAAGGGATTAGAAGGCTGCTCTTGAATGTTTGATGCCCTTGAGGGCATTGCATCACCAGGCAGCTCCTTCCATTCATTGAGCTGTAGAGTTGAAATTGAGAATAGTGTGTCAAGCTGTTTTGAATATGACATATGGACCTATCAAGCAGTTTCAGATGAATGCAGTGACCTGCTAACAAAACAGATTGGTAGAATCACGACCATAATCCCCTTAATGGGCAAAGCAAGGGATAAAAGTTCCATAAGTGCACTTCACAATATAAACTGACCACATGAGCAGATCCAAAGAAAAAAGCCCACTCTCAACTTATAGATTGCAACTATGAACACCATTTTTTTTTTTGAACAGCAAAAAGCGATCAATATTATTAATAAACCAAAACAGATAGTTACAGAGCTACATACAACAATAAGAGGCTAGTGCATATGACATCACAACAAAAAATTAGCATCCCAACAAGTAAAGAAAAAAAAAAGAAATAAAAGTACATAAAGGACTGTGGATCAACTCACATAAGGACTACGGCGTAAACCCACAGAAGTGTTTCAAGAACTATGCCAAAAAGAAATCTGCAGTAAGCTTCATTTGATCAAACTGATTGGTCTTCCTGGCCTGCCTCCCCAAAAAGATGTCCATATAAGCACCAGTCCCAAATCTGCAGTATGCTTGTCCGGATGAAACTTCCATCAATTGAACTAATTAATCCCATTTGCAACAAAGATACAGCATCAGCCTACTTGTCTTCTAAACCTGCATTCCCAAAATGAAATCCAGGAAAGATCCATTATGCCAAAGAAAGATCCATTCAATCCATAGTTAACAAGTTTCATCTATCAAATTACAAAAAGATAAAAACAACCAAGTCAAAAGTATATTATACTTCAATTTCGTGGAAAATATTGTGGATCAGTCAACAAAGTAAAAACGACATCATCCGCCAAGAATGACTGGGCTGCCGTCGCCTGAAAAACAAAAAGATAAATATGAAGTTAACTCAAAGCCCATAAATAAAAATCAATTCCCACCCCATTTATCCTTATGTAGTGTGGGTTTTTTTTATTATTATTAACAAAGAAAATTTTTATTAATCAACGAACCGAAGTTACAAGGATTAAAGAAAAACGGGAAAAACCGGCATCACAACCTATGACCTACATCTCAACTATGTTGGCACCTAAGACGAGGACAATCATATGCCTCCCGCAACCCGAGGAAAGGGATATTGGCGAGAAGCCAACCACACAAACAAGAAACGAAACCACAGAACAAGCATGTTAAACCCACCGAAACAAACGGGGAGTCACTAAACTAGCAGACTTGTAAATAAAAACATTGAAGCCTAGATCCAATCTTGATTCGATCCACTCGAACATCAGCGTACTCAAAAGCCGTGAACCTCAGCAAACCAATCTCAACAACATTTCAGAATTCACTTGAGATTTGGCAGGCAGCACAAAGAAGTGTTGCAAAGCATCCAAAAGCCTTGATTTATATCCACTAAAACTGTAGAAACCAACTAGTAATAGACAGCTGCATCGCTAATGATAGGGCGCCAAAACGGACAATACACACAGCAACCGGCCTAAGTGAGGTAACTTGACCCATTGATTTCCAAATTAGCTCATTAATTTGATCAAGGTTTTATACAGGTATGAAGCAACTCCACTTAATTTTTTTTTTCTTTTCGCGCGAGAGTTTGGGTATTGTGTGTGTGTGTTTAATGGATTCATTATGCCTCTGCCTAGTCAGCAATTGCCTAGGTGAATTGGTATGTGAAATTACCTTCTTGCCCTCATTTCAAAACAACCAAGTCTCACACACCCGTTGTGGTTTTGGTGCTTAATTGACCTTTGGTGCAGGCCCCTTGGGCCCTCTGTCGAGGTGCCACTCTTAAGTGGCGAGGCTCTTGGACCTGCGTCAATTGGGCTGACTCTCACATTGGGAGTTTGGGTACTGTGCGTGTGTGTGTGTTTAAAGGGTACGTACATTATGCTTCTCCCTAGTCATTTGCCTAGGTTAGTTGGTATGTGGAATTACCCTCTTGCCCTCATTTCAAAAAAGCAAATATAGCACCCTTTAGACCGTGCTTACTACAGTACTACTAGATGATCCCACAACGTTCCATTTTCTAGTATCAACAATATTAAAAGTTTGAGATACAACGTTATTTTTTCTGCGAAGACATTGAACCCACAAAAATTATTTTGATGGGGACCATAAGGGAAATTCGAATAACGACGTAGCCAGCTGCTACTGAAGGAGATTAGGAAAACTAACATACTCCGTATGATTCTACTCGATCAGGTCTTCACATAATTATCAGGGGCGACTAACGATGGAGAAAATTAAGAACACATGGAATACTGGCCGGCAAGCTTCGTGAGTGAAAACGAGTATGACAAATCTGATGGACACAGACGCTAATCGGAGCTACGAATTAACCTTATTAGTCGAAAAAACACAGTGACAATTTTTGAACGAAATTAGAAGCCCTTATCTAATCATCGAAATGATACTAGTAATGATTGTAGGAACTAATCTACTATTTCCACCACTTAAACAAGTCGGGGCTTCATAGTTGTCCTATCAATGGACCATCCAGCAATGATCGTTAGCCCATAATGCCACCTGCATATATAAATCGACCTCACAATAAGATATTTCTCAAATACTTCACAATAAATAAAATGTTCAAACCCCCGGCCACTGAACCTGTTATACCACTTGAGTTGTGTATCTACTTGCCGCATTCACCGAAGATTGAGGAACAAGAAGACATGCAACAAGCTAGGCCCGTCTAATAACCCATTGAAACTCACTGTAGCATTACATTCTATTCACTCCATGAACTCAAGATACTACTAATCCTACAAAGGAGCACTCTTGTTATAAGCATACTCACAATTGTTTTGAAAGGGCCAAGAACATTAATTTCACACAATTAAGTACCATCAAGATAAACCTAAAAACTCCGCCACCATACTCCTGGCCTACTCTTGTTAGAACTCTCCATAGCCTGCCTGCAAGTAGCATGAGAGAATGGAAAGTTAACAAACAACATTAAGAGAAAGAAACACATTAAAAATATCTCACAATTCCAATGTTTGCCATAGAAGACTGCAAAAGTTACAATATTCTACACAATTTTGTTGTATGTATGTAATATTTTCTAGGGGAAGTATGGAGTGTGGTTAACAATTTGGGAAGTTCGAAAATCACTCCCCTTTTTTAACCACTCAATTTCCAAGTAAAAATTCTATCCAGTGCATTTTTCCTCGTGCAAAAGCCAGCAACCATGAAAAGAGGGCTGCTTAATTGAGTAGATCGAATTGGTTTATGGAACAATAGATGTCTTAATAGATAGCCCAAGTACACAAATGGCAATTAGGAAACTAGCTTCATAGAATAAACCATCCCTTTGGGAACGATGAACAATGAAGTCAGAAAAAAGAATGTCCAAAAGTATTCGATCGATCTCCATGGTCCACAAAGACAACAAGATACGATGGATAATATAAAATTGAATGAGTTGGGAGAATATGGTTCACATGGGATGAACATACTTTTTAATCTTCTATGCAGATGATTACCAGGACAATGCAAGTACTCAAGGCCCTTTCCGTTCAATTTGTTCGAAAACAACAAATTGAACGGACAAAGAACCGTGACAGTTACTATCTTGGGTTTTTAATCTTTGTCTGCAGCTATTCAAAATAGAGGATCTTCGTACAGGATCCTCTCTGGAAATAGCAAACTCCCAAAGATTAGCATATTCTGTTTTACAAGGGAGTGGGAGATATTAATACCAAAGAAGATAGAATGATGGATCTTTGGTGCTTAGCAAAAGATGAGTTCATGCCTCCTTATGAAGCATGTGTATGGGTACTGGTATGCATTGGTACGCCAATTGGACAAAATCTAGGGCAAAAAGCTGGGTATGGTTACACACGGGATATATCTATAAAGAGGACTCTATTTTACAATTCAGAGTACGTACGCTTTACATGTCGTACCAACTACAATACCAGATGCAAAACTTGGTTAAATGGTTTTTAGTTGGTTAGGAAATAGAACCTACAAAACCACACTTTAAAGTCAAAGCCCCCTGAAATAATGGAACACCGGCCAAGTAAAGACCCATGAACAGAAGTTAATTTTGAAACCACACCAAATAATGAATCCCCATCAAGCTAGCTAGTACTGTATAGGAGGTATTATTATTATAGTATTATTCCAGTTGATCGAATGGCTAAATGTAGAGAGGATATGTATGTAGCTAGAAGAAGTACCGTTTGAAGTACCAGAACCCCATATATAATAGACCTGTAAGGATACATATTATGTTTCATGAAGAACCCATGCCTCACAATGTTTCAGATTCCTGCCCAGCAGTTGCAACAATATCGTCACAGGGAATTGACGTCTCAGATATTCCATATTTTGACCATGAATTAGTGCAACGACAAGCCGCATAATTCAGGGATCAAAAACTATGATGGTCGAGGAGAATTGACATCTCAGTTGAAGGGAACATGAGCCAATAAACAAATTGGATCGGATTCAAGATGTTTCAGAGTACAGACTACCAGCAAGAGGGAAAGGGAAGGAATAGGCCGAAAAGTATTTAGACATCAATTCTGCAAAAGAAGACCTTCTAAGTTCTAATCACTAATGCAAAAGTCAATGACTAAAGGTCTTTCTCTTGGTGAACTGAAATTTCATGAGAAGGTAAACAGCCACAAAATGAGGAAGAAATACTGTCCATGACCAACTAAAACCTCATTTTTTTCACTTCGAATAATACTTCCCCTGCTGGATAAAAACTGACAATGAGCAAATAGTTGCTATAGGTAGCCCGTTGAAAACCCAAAATCTTCAGTCACCAACTCCTCTCTACCTCTGTAATAGTCATGCCTAAAGTCCTTTCACTAGAATGGAATAATGAAACATACTAGCAAAAGCGTAAAGTTCATAGAACTGCAAACACAAATGGTTTAAAAATTTCCAAGTAATGAAGAAAGCAAACCACCGAACAATGTCGTAAGACTCGTAACCAAGTTTAGTTATAGGAACAATACTCAAAGCATCTTCCATTTTATCTTCATAACAGTTACTGACAAACCATTTTTATGTTTTTTTTTTCCCAAAAACAAGTCATGTGATACATTACGCGAAAAGTGTACCACATGAGCTGATTCAAATGTTACGGTAATGTAAGACCAAATATAGACCCACCAATACCTTTGAAAGGAAGAAAAGGAAAGGGAAAGGGAAACTAATATGTTCCAAAATCCATGGGATTATCCAAAACTAGAGAAGAAACAAAATTCATAAAACCATCAGCAATACAGTAACAGATATAAACAAATAATTTCAGGAAATATTACCATCGAGTTGTTAGAACTATGTTACAGGGCTACATTCCAAGACCCAGTCAATTCAGCCTGCCGTTGTAAGCCCGCCTCTCTTGGTATGTAAATGGACGGTACTTAGGAAACTGCTTGCGATCATCATTGATACTCAGTATTTAATTTCGATTTCTTCTTCTTATGATCATCCTTGCCCGATATGAGGTTGTTTCATTTGGACTTTAGAGTTTAGACTAATATGCTGCATCCTTTTTCAACGACTTCATCTTCTTCTGTTTTTTCCCCTTCGGTTGCTGTTGCTGTTGTTGGTTATTATTAACATCGCTGGACGGCCCTTCTAACTCCGTTTGAATGCTGAACGAGTGATCATGCGTCCCGATATCTTGGGTTTCTCTTCTTCTCAATGTTCCTCCTCAACTTCCTCTTTCTTCACCGGTGCCATTCTCTCTTTCTTCACCGGCGCCAGCCATTCTCTCCTCAACTTCCTCGTTCTTCACCGGCGCCATTCTCTATGCATCACGGAGTATTTACAAATGATTTGTTATGCATCACGTGCTAAACGGAAACCCTGCAACTAGTGGAACTAATCTGAAAGTTTGAAGTCCCAAAAAAGCATTTAGAAAACGAGAGGGCCATACCTTGGTGGCAGAGAGACTCGACATCTTCACACTGCAGAGAGAAGTGAAGTCCGAAGAATGAGAGTTGCGTTGCGTGTGTCCAACTTACGTTTTATGTACGGTAGCATATTTGGATTCCTTTGACCGACGCTTATCCACTTTTTGGTCCCTATAAATATGCTCAGGTTTCAATTTAGTCCTCAATAAAAAAAAATTCCCCGAACTTAGAAGGCCCCGGCCTTCTTTATTCCCTCCCCTTCTCTATCAGTTGACTGATCCACCTTATTCCCTCCAACCTGAGAACCTTTCTTCCCCGAATTGGAAACCTAAATTCCCAATATATGAGTGTGAGATAGCTAAAGTAAAATCTTTTTTCATAGAAATTGCAGTCTTGAAAGGGAAATTATGGACATTTATTACATAGAACACTGTCTAGATAGCGGGCTGGGTAATCGGGCAAACTTGCGGGCCAGGCTACAATCCCCAAGCCCCAGCCTACAAGCTTTTATATGCAAGTTTTTTGTTCTTCTTATGATCAAAACCGATTTGGGGAAGAAAGGTTCTCAGGTTGGAGGGGAAAATGAGGTGGATCAGTCAAGTGACGGAGAGGGAGGGGAAATATTGAGCCGCCTTCTAAGTTCACAATTTTTTTTTTGTTGAGGACTAAATTGAAACCAGAGCATATATATTTCTAGGGACCAAACAGTTTTTTTTTTTTTTTTTATAAGCATATTTCTAGGGAGCAAACAGTCGACCAAAGGAATCCAAATACTATAAGGCGTAAGTTATGTCGAGGCTTCTGTGGATTAGAGCTAGCTAGTACCTAGTACCTACTATCTGCTACAGGATCACGCTTGCTGTTGCACTGATCCTGTTTTGAAGTCTTTTGGCATTCTGCTGTTACTGCTGCAGTTTACTATTGGACTGCGGCTTGCTGCTGCCTTGGCTACTTCGGTGTGGTTGCCTATTGTCATCTGGATGCTATGCTGTTTGGAAGGATAGTTTCTGCATCCATACTGTGCTGTGTTGCCACATTTTGTTGCTGTGTGGTAATTGAATGCCATCCATGTGTAGAGAACGTGCACTGCAGGAGTTTATACCCACCAACTCTATGATGTTTTCCTTATCTCTTGTAAGATGGATTGCAAACTTCGTGCCTCATCTAGCTTCGTGTAGCCATTTGGTGTAGTCAATATTTTGTTATTTAATTTTGTTTTTTCTTTTCTTTTCCTCCTGGGGTATACCTCTTATATGCTGTATATTCGGTTAGTCTTTTTTCAATTTCAAGTTGATTTACCCAAAAAAAAAAGTCACGTCGAGGCTCTCTGCCACAAGGCAGGGCCGGCCCATGCAAGATCTAATAAAAAATGTGCGTCCTTAAAGACACAGAGAACAACAAGCTGATTAATAAAAATCCCATTTCATTTTCCCCTTCCATTTACATCGATTATCGAGAGAGAGAGAGAACACTGAACAACGCGAGGTTCTTACTAGTCGGAAAACTCCAAATCTGTCGAAAAACCCAATCAGAAAATCGATTGTAGAAGATGAAAACCCAAAAACCCAATCAGAAAATCGATTGTAGAAGATGAAAACCCAGTAAGCTGCTACGGTGCTACCTCTCAAAGCAGACGAGAGCACCTTTTTATTTTAGCTGCCTTTTTATTTTATTATGGGTCTTATATTGGGCCTTTAGGCCTAATGAATGTTGTGTAATTTATTTTGGGCATTTAGTTGTCTAGGCCTTTTTTAAAAGGGAAAATGATGGTTCATGACCTGTTTTGATAATTAATACCCGCCAATAACATTTTCAATATTAACAAATATTCTCAGCATATTCTTGGCAGGTATTAATTATTAAAAACACATCCTGGGCCTTTTTTTTTTCTATTGGGCTAAAAAGACCCCAACTCAAGCCTAATAATAAAAAGCGAAAATGACAGCCAATGACGTGTTTTGATAATTAATACCCGCCAAGGATATGCTGAGAACATTTGTTAATGCTGAAAGTGTCCTTGACAGGTATTAATTATCAATACACGTCTTGGGCCGTCATTTTCCCTAATAAAAATAATAGTAGGAGTGTCCTTAAGTTTTTGGATGCCCAAGGCTTGGGCTGGGCCTTGGGGTTAGGCCAGCCCTGACCAAGGTATGGCCTTCTCGTTTTCTTTCTTTATGCTCCAGGAGAAGTTTTTTAGTGCCGAGCGGGTATGGCCGACGTGGCACCCGCTCGGCGCATCTTAGCTGTCCGATTCACTTTTGGACGACTCGGATTGAAATCCTCTCTCTCTTCTCACCCCAACACTTTCTCTTTCTTTTTTTTCTCTCTAAATCTGAGCTGTTCAAACAAGAAATGGACAGCTCGGATCGCCGAACGGACACCACGTGATACCCGCTCGGCACTGAAAAAATTTCCATGCTCCGGGGCTTCTTTTTTTCTTTAGGGACTTTACAGCGTTTTTATTTTGCGCGTGATACGTAAGAGATCGTTTGTAAGTATTCCGTGATACTCCATAGAGAATGGCGTCGGTGAAGAAAGATGAAGTTGAGGAGGAACATCGAGAAGAAGCAGAAACTAGGAGATCAGCACGCTTGATCACTCCCTCGGCAGTCAAACGAGAGTTAGAAGAGTCGTCTGGCGATTTTAAAACCGAACCACAGCAACACCAACCAGAGGGGGAAAAACAGAAGAAGATGAAGTCGTTGGAGGACGATGATGTTGATAAGAAGAATCCGACATCGATCAAGGACGAAAAGCAACCGAATTATGATGATGATGATGGTGATTATGAATTCCGTAAATTTACAAGCCAAGAGAAGTCGGATTACAACAGGAGGGTTGAACAGAGTGAGGTAGCATACAATGCTGTAGTTCTATTTATTCTCTCAATGTACAATTTCCTTCCCTTTAATTGGACTGTATTATTATTATGTATATTTTGGAACTTATGGCAAAGGAAAGGAGAAGAAAAGAAAATTAAAAAAAATTTCCTTTCATTGTTTGGTTGAAAGAGAAAAGGAGAAGAAAATAAAAACTTTAAGTTCAGTGAATAGAAAATTTTCCGTCCTATTTTCCTCTCATTTTCCTCCCTTTTTCTTTTCCTTTCCTTTCCTTTCTTTTCTATTGGTTCCAAACAGAGTAAGTCTTATGGTATAGGTTTACTTACTTACATACGTGCAGGGGTTTGATGTTGGGGATGTTCCCGATGATATTGATATTTGGGATATGCCTATTAGGCCATTCGACATACTGTCGGATAGTGAGACTTTGAAGGAGCTCGAAAATTATGCGAAGTTAGCTCTTGACATGTACAACAAAGATAACGTATGTTTGTGCCCTTTTTGTTCGTTATATCGTTCCTTTATTTACTCCTCTTTCTTGGTGTTGTGTTTAACCTCCTCCTTAACTGTATTGTAGAAAACAAGTTTCCAGTTTGCGAAAATCGTCAAGGCGAACTATCACGGCAGTTGCTGTGGTTGGTCTGGGCATTACATTACCTTGCAGGCCAAACAAATGCCTGGTTCTCACCCTATGAACTTTCAAGCTCTCGTGAAAACTTGGATGGATGAAGTAAAGCTCGAATTTTGCAGGGTGTGATCCAAATTTCTAACTACTCAAAGGTACTTTTGTTCTTACTCAGATACTCTTAGGTGTTTGTTTATACTTGTTATTAGTGTTGGATGGTTGATGATTTAAGAACTACATGACAGTTGGTCTCTTTCTCGTTTTGATGCTCGTGCACTTCTGCTGGTTTCAGATGAATCCCATGGTTTTTGAATTTTTGTTCGTCACTTCACATGTTCTTTTCTTCCTTTTGAGTATGTTGGTGGTTGAATGTATATAAATATTTCATAGGAGATAAGGTTTTAGTGTCATTTCATAAAAATGTCACGCTTTTCGTATAATGTATCTTGTAACTTTTTTCTAAAAAAAAAAGCTTGAAAATGTCATGTTATGGTTTTTCTTTTTCCATTTACAAGGTTTGCATACCACTACTATGTTGTTTCTTCTTGCAATATCTAGCATCGCTTTCTTACAAAGATGCGGGGGAGCTTATCGGTACGTTGATTGTTGTGCTTCTTACAAGATGCCAGCAAAGTTTCTGTTAGATCGAGAACGCATAGCAATTTCCGATGGGTTAGTACGAACGGGTTTCTGACATATAGTCTCTATTTTCAGTCACGTATGTATTGCATTCGCGACACTATCGTACAATTACATAAGGTGTCCTCGAAGAATTAGTTTTAGTGCCTACAAATCACTTGACTGGGACCTGGAGTTCCCGCAAGATTGTTTTGGCCTCTTACTTGGGAAGCAGGATCATTATACCTAAGGAAAGTGGTCAAGGCAGTAATTATTTTGTTATTAAGTCGTTCTCTCGCTTATCGTTCATGAAAGCGCGCATGTCTATGCGAAATCGATTATAAGTGAGGCACGTTATTTAGAAAGTAGTTGACCCATACGTGATAGTAGCTCCCAGGAAATTAGGCTTTGGGGAATTGCTTGGCGTGCATACCAAGTACATATGTGCTATCTTAGATGGACTTTGGTAAAACATGGAAAAGAAGAGCAGCACATAAGTATTTTATCTGTTTCTTCAGTTGATGGATATAACTTCTCTTGGCAAATAGAAGATTAGGGATTTTGCTTTTATTTTCACCTAAGAAGCTGTGGCGAGATGTTAGGTTTTTCTATAGTTATTTCGTGGTATTGTTGAGTCGCATCAATGCTTCTTTTTGAGTTCTTGTGGTATGGTTGCAGCACTGGAGTGCATTAGTTTCGTGCTCGCATGGAGGGAGAATCTCCCACCAGTGCAACTCAGTGCAATTAAAATCTCATTAATACATTTTTGAATTATTGTGTTTACAATGAAACAGACGGGTGTCGATCAATACGCTTTTGTTAGCCTTCTGACATTTCCAAGAGTATGAAGTGGTGTGTGCGTCCCTCTTCCTTAATTTAGTTGGTTGGTGTGATATCGAAAGAGGAAATGCCAAAACAAGTCTCTTTTTATTGATGTATTGGACAGGGAAGTATGCTGAGAAATTAAAAAAAAATATGTGTGTTCTCCCATATCACTAGACCATAGCCTATAGGTATGAAATTTCATTGGAGTGTGTGAGAGATCTCAGGGGATAAAATTGAGTGATTTTCTTTGTCTCCCACTATACTTTCACTCGTCGAATACATCAATCAAAAGACATCACTTATTTATTCTACCATTTCATTTTCTGATATCACATCAAGGTAAGGGAGAGAAGACTGAGGTTGAGGTTCTATTCCGTATGCTCACACATATTTGTTAGAAGCCTGACAAAGGTATGCTTGTCAACTCACGTTAGTTTAATCTTTTGGAACTCTAATGTTGATTAATTCTTGGACACTGCCTTACACCAGCAACATGTCAGTTTTAGTGTTACACCAACAACAAACTCTCCCTAAATGCGAGCATGGAATTAATATACTCTAGTGGTGCTACTGCTATCATACCACAAGAATTTAAATTGATGGTGAATGCACATTGACACTAAAAAAAAGGCATTTTATTGGGCTTCTTTGCGGAAAAAAATGGAAATAAAAACATGTGATCCTCTACTTGCCAAGTGAAGTTGTTCATCAATTGAATAAACAAAATCATATATGTTCCTATCCGAGTGTAGCTGAAATGATACTGTGGTTAGAATTTGTGAGATCGAATAAGAAACAAAAAAACCTTCATGGAATGCTAGGGTAGCACTAACACAAGATAAGAGGAGATGAAATAGATTAAGGTGGGTTGGGCATGTCTTTTGTAAATCAGCCTATGTGTTAGGTTAGGAGTAGTGATATGTTAAGGTAGGGGGTAGTAAGGGGGACCAAACTTGACTTTAGATGCCGTAGTGTTAAAAGATTTAGGTTTTTTGACTATCACAAGACATGATGCCCTTGACAGCGTTCGATGGAGAAAACGGATTCATGTAACTGGCCAATTGATCGGGACTTAAGGCTCAGTTTTGTTTTAGTAAAAAGTGCAGCTTCGAGCACAAACTTGGAAACCGAAACAGAAAAAGCAAAAGCGGGGTGAATGCAATAGCATAGCCCATCTTAAGCTTTTTCTCGGACAAAGCCTACTAAGCCGAACTCAATAAACACCATTGAAAAGGCTAAAAGGCAATGCTACTTAAATGAAGACACTATAGAAGTGTTTGTTTTAAAAAATTCTTTATGCACTAATATCCAATAATTCCTCAACCTCCATAACAACCTACTAGAAGTAGAAACAACTTTCTTTCCAGTTTATTGAGGAAAATAAAAGTTAGCGAAAGTCGCTACTTTCACTCGGGATAACTGGAAGCCATACATTGAACAACAATTTTGAGAACAATCGACTGGTCTTACCTTCTTTTGCACTATATAAGTAATGAAAGGAGATGAGGATAAGTGGATGTCGATATACTTGCAATCTAAGCATGAAATGGACATAGGTGAAGTGAAATGATTTAGTTCTCCATCCCGAAGTCTCCATTAGGCATAAAGTACGACAACGGCTTTGCTATTTTGATTTTCCCCAATTATTAGTTTTCCCTTTCTGTTGATGCAAGTAAATACATCTGCACTATGTTTGTGGCAACATTATGGAGTACGATGTGCTTTGATATATTAGGAAAGAAAATCGGATACTCTTAGAGCTTGTTAGAGTTGAAGAGTCACTGCTATTGATTTTGGTGGGAAATAATTTATGGAAGCTTACCCCATGCATCTAGCTGTTCTGTACCATTATCATTATTTACTTACTGTTTCTGCAACTCAATTGGTACTCAAATGTATCGTGGCTTTAGGTGACTGAGTACTTAAATTTACGGTGTGTTTTGCTCTCAAATTATGAAGCAAAATGTATTGCTAGGAGCGTAGGAGCATGCAGCCTGTGAAAATCAGTGCTATGGAAATCTCTCCCACTTTTTAGTGCAAACCGAAGTTTCAAATTGGGATCATGGTATTACACCAATTTAGTTAGCCAGCACTGCTATTTGGTGTATACATGTTTCAACTTTTCTTCGACTTGCACCGCTTAACGTCTTCATGTTCTTTTTCTTTGTTGATGTTTCTTCAGCCGTCATTGAAAAGAAAGGGGAAAAAAACTTGAAAGCTTGATAAAAACTTAATTGCAGCAGTTTTGGGACTTAGACAACTTTTCCTGTATCCTGCTGATTAGAAAAGCAAGATGGGCTCCCTCAAATGCTGGAAAGAGATGCTCTGTGCATTCATATGTAATAAGGTCTCATTTGGGGCCGAAATTCGATGTCCTCACCAAAATGTACCATTTTGTGAAAAAATCGGTGGATAAATTACGGGCTAGTCCAAAAACTGCCCCTTAATTCCCATTAAAATTTTTGTCCGAAAAAGTCATTTTTGCTGTAGTCTTGGTACTTGGACTTGTTTTGTAAAGTAATTGACGTGGATGTAAATGGTAATTATGGTCATTGATGCTTTTTGTCCAATATGTTCACAGTATTATGTTGCGGCTGGTGATGAACAAGAGTTAGGAGACCATGCGGAATTGAAGAAAGAGAGTGACATTTTCTTCTTCTTTGCAATGTGGATTTGAATTCCTAGGTAATTTTGCCATAGTGTCCGGGCATAATCTTAGTTAGTTGCGGTCATTGTGATTAAATAAGTTGAATATTTTGGTTATGGTAGTGCTAAAAAGTCGATTTTTGGGATTCATTTCTTATTGGTCTCTCTAGTTCGAATTATTCTTTTTGTAGCTTCTAATGTTTGGTAGGTTAAAATTTTTAGCAGTTAAAATTTCTTATTGCCATCGTGCCACCACACTCGTCGCTAGTATAAATGGAAGGAAAATGCTTATAACAGAAAATAATAAGACAGAAAAATGACAGTTTTATGTGTTAAATTGCGTTTAATAGCGTTAAAAGTATATCGCAAACCATGTTTTTTTATGTTTCGTTTTGCCTTATTAACAATTAAGTGGGCAGTCAATAGCATATCTGTAAATAAAATGCTTAGGAAAGAATATCCAAGAGCGAATTAACAAATTTTGTTTGGAAATTAGTGTTACGACGTTGATGTTAGTATCTTACTGTTGAATTTTTTCTCATGAGCCAAAGGAGTAATTTCATTCTCTATTTCTTAATCATGTTGTCAAATATCATAAATTCTTAACTAGTGTAGCTACTCGGAGAAATTTTTCAGTGCCGAGTGGGTACATGTGGTGCCTACTTGGCGCATCCGGGCCGTCGGTTTTGGACGGCTCGGATTTGGAGAGAGAAAAAGAAGAGAGAAAGAGGAGAGATGGAGTTTCAATTTGGGCCGTTCACCACACTTTTGAACAACCCGGATGGGTTGATCGGGCACCACATGGGCGTGGCCCCCAAATCAATGATTTTTGTTTTTGGGATTTTATTGATATCTGTTTGCATTTCACGCGTAGCCAATCAATTATTGTACAAGACCTAATTATGTTAGTCATTCTCAGTAACCGATCGTTGTGCAGCTTATCTCAGGTGCTATTTGTACAATGATGGGTTGAGGCCCGAGGGGGCTTAAGCCATCTTTGTAACAAATTAAAAAAATTAAGGTAGGGGGGATGCTTGAGGTTTTAGCCAGGATTTAAGATGTGTTTTCATCTGGCATAATCCTATTTGCTGAGCTTGTATAGTGTACTTGGATGGGTATTTTGCTGAAACCAACAAATGGGCAAGGCCCAAGCTATATGTATAGTTTGATAATGTCTTTATGGTGGTTCGTGGGTCTAGCCCCAGCTGAGATTAGCCACTTCAGGATACTAAGCTGATATTGGTCTTGAAAGTAGCATATTATTAGGTGATAATATGCTAAATTCTTGTAAAATCAAGTTATAATTTCAAGCCAAAGATAGAAGACAGAACTAGATCAAACAGCCTTCAAGTCTTACACGACAACACCAAGTGCTTCGAATGTGATTTCAAGCCTTACATTAAGAAAAGGCTCCGTGCGTGCACATAGTAATAAAATTAGTTGTCAAAATAAATTTAGAAGAGGATCAAAGCATACAATCTAAGTTACCCTTGGCTCTAAATTTGTTTTCGCCCTTTTACCGTTGAACCAACCAAAGATTTCATCCAGCACAAGAAAAGGATCTAAGGATGAGGAGAAATTCACTTTCCCATGCATATTTTGAGGGTATTACAAATTCCTTATCAACGTTCCACTCCACTTGTTTTGAGTCTTTTGACGGCTTGGTCCGAAAACAATTTTGTGATCCTGACATCCCACAAAAAGTTGCAACCCATTGGTCAAGAAAACTTTTCACACTTGCTTTTATGTCAAAGAAAAACAAAACATGATAGGAGGAAGGAGTCAGAGAGAGTTCTATAGAGGGAGAGAGTTTTGGTGACATAGCAATACATCTTCGTCTACTACATCCTTTGCCTTTTCCTCCTCGGCTCTTGTCCTGCATGTATATCCCGTCGTTTTCTGGATACAAAAATGCATGAAAATGGGAATTTTTCACCTTGTAAAAATTTACACCATTTTCATCCATCCCGTAACCTACCAGTCCTTCTCTTTAAAGTCGAAGTCCATATGCTGGCCCCCTTGGTTTAAGACGATTTATAACTGTATAACTTGCAATTTTTGTGTTGCATACCTCCAAAAGAAAATATTATGAATTGACTTGACTTTAAAGCTCACTTGTGTTAGGGTTAGTTAACACCCTATACACTTTTCCTTCTTTATCTCACGATAGATACTTTTTGGATACTCTAGGTAACATATCCATATCTTTTATGAAATTAAGATTGTGGCATTTCTTGCAGTGGTGTAGCCAAGAATATACATAACTGGGGGCACTATAAAAACAGAAATTCCGGTGATAGCCAACCCCTAACAACATCCCATTGACCTGCGACTTGATGGTTGTTGGCGATGTGACAGTGGTTTGCTTGTTGGTTGTTTCATCATGGGAAATGACCTAAACACATTAAAGGGAAGAAAAAAGGGCAGGGAAGTTCAAACCTTTGTTGTATTCATAGTTTAAGGATGAAATGATGAAGTTAATCCAGCAACAAACCATTTGAATCCCATCTCAAATACGCAAACCAAAGATTAAACAAGTCAGAAGAAAAACTTTTATCTACCAGTAATCCCCACAAGAACACGTTCCTTCTCTGAAATGGTGAAAACAATTCGAATCCCTTAAAATAATATGCCGGCGAAAAACTTTTGAAATAAACTTCATTGCAGCATGACAATCACCACAGACTCGAAGGTTCTTAAATATCCGAATAGGCGCCCCCTGTGGCACAAAGAGAAGCCCAAAAGCAACAGCCAACTTCTCGCAATGATAAGCAAGACCAAGTTCCTTACCCTCTTCATCCACATCATGAAGTGCAAAATTCATATCAGGTACATATCCAGCCTCCTTAATCAACATCATAATCTCATCAATCTTGGAATAAATCTGGTCTGTTTTCGGATGGCTTCTATCTTCAGACATAAATTTATGCACCTTGCTATTCATCTCCATCCAACTACACCCAGGTTCCTTGTTGATCCCTCTAAGTTTCATAAGTCTTCTTATTTTGGCAGTATTTTCCCAAAAACCAGCTGCAGAATAGATGTTTGATAACATAACATAAGGCATGGCATTCTGGGGTTCAAGTTCAAAGAGGGCATTCGCTGCCCTTTCAGCCAGTTCTATATCTTTATGTACTCTACATGCACTAAGCAATGCTTTCCACACAGTAGAATCAGGTTCCACACTCATTTGGTTGAGTAACTCCTTGGCTTCATTCATTTTCCCTGAGCGCCCTAGAAGATCGATCATACACGCATAATGATCAGGACCCGCCTTTATCCCATAGACTTTTTCCATGGATTGAAAGTATTGCTGCCCCTGTTCTACAAAGCCTGCATGGCTACACGCAAAAAGTAACCCAATAAACGTAATAAAGTCGGGTTTTATCCCACTGGCTATCATATCATCATATAATGCGAGAGAGTACTTTCCCTTACCATTCTTAGCATACCCAATGATAAGAGCAGTCCATGTAATGACATCCCGGATTTTCATCAAGTTAAAAACTTTTTTAGCATCTTTTATGCACCCACATTTTGCATACATGCTAAGAAGGGAATTATCCACCGATAAGGTTGACCCGAAGCCGAATTTCACAAAATTCGTGTGAACTTGTTGCCCAAATTCCAGAACTGTCAATTCTGCGCAGGCACTCAAGACACTGGCAATGACGATTTGGTCAGGATCAACACCTGCACTTCTTAATTGACAAAACAACTTGAGAGCTTCTTCGTAGGACCCGTTATATGCATAGCCAGTGACCAAAGATGTCCATGACACTACATCTCTGTATATCATACTGTTGAAAACTTGAAAAGCTGAACCTAATTCTCTCCCTTTTGCATACGCGTCAACAAGAGCATTGCTTACAAGCTTGTAAGCCTCATACCCAGTTTTGACAATCAAACAATGGACTGATTTTGCACTTTCCATAACCTTCATGGAAGCACAAGAATTCAGAACAGAAGGGTACGTGAAATCATCGATATCCATATCTTTTGCATGCATTTTCTTGAACAATAACAACGCTTCCTCTTCAAGCCCCTGCCGCACGCACCCAACCACCATGGAGTTCCAAGAAACCACATCGTTACCTTCCACACTCTCTAACGCTCTCCTAGCATTATACAAGTCTCCACATTTCGCATACATATCAACCAAAGCACTTCCAACGTACACATTAGCCTCAAAACCAAGCCGAACTATGCAACCATGCACCTGCCCACCGAACCCACGCGCTGAAACCGTAGCACAAGCTGTCAGCAGACAAGGAAAAGTATACTGGTTGGGTTCCACCCCTTCAGCACGCATATCCCGGAAACACCTGATTGCTCTAATCCCATCATTGTTGTGCGAGTACCCTGTAATCATAGCAGTCCACAAAACATGGCTTTTCCTTTCGGGCATCTCATCAAAAATCATTTCGGCTTCAACAATACTATCACACTTAGCGTACATATCCACAAGACCGGTATTAACAAACGCATTCGAGTCAAAACGTGTCTTTATAACAAGAGCATGAAGCTGTTCCCCCCTTGATAGCAATGCCTTCGAAGAACACACCCTGAGAATACTGCCCAACGCAAACTGGCTCAGCTCGTGTCCCTCGTACTGCATTTGCCAAAACAAATGGAAACCTTCCGATTCGCACCCGTATCGACAGAACCCAGAAATGAGCGACGACCAAGTGATCGAACACTTCTTTGGAGCCTCATCAAAGAGCTGTTTAGCTTCGGCAAGTCTTCCTGAATGCGCGTACGCAGCGACCATTGTGTTCCAAGTGAACTCGTCTCGATCAGACATTCCGTCGAACACTCGGCGGGCTTCATCAATTTGACCCGATTTCCATAAACCATTGAGATGCCTATTCAACTTGTAAATCCGAGGCGAATTGCCAAGTGAATTGTGGCTGCTGTGGAAGTATTGGCACTGCTTAATGTGCAAGAAACGCAAAAGGTTCAGTTCTTGAAATCTTAGGAGTTTGTACATAACCACCCGAACCGACTGGATACCCGAACCAAACTCGTTTTTTTTATCAAAAAAAAAGGTAATGACTTTAATTTTCAAGAGACAAGAGTATGGGCAGATCTGAAAAGATTTGTTCGATTCAAGTTTTTGGGGTGGATTCTGATCGATGGGTGAGAAAGAGAGAGAGAGTGCTACCACCGGATTGTTCTAATAGATTAGTATACGGACTGAGAGAAGAAAAGGGGAGTAACAGAGAGAGAGGAGTACCTGTGATTGGGAGAGAGAGAGAGAGAGAGAGAGAGAGAGAGAGAGAGAGAGAGGCGACGACGACGACAGTACCGTGAAGGGTGAGACCAGAGGAGAGGAGGGAGTGGGTTTGACTCGTTTGAGGTATGACGGCGTGAAAAGTTCAAGTGAGTGCCAGCTGCTGTTATAAATAAGGGTTATCACACTCCAGGTCCTTAGACCTTAACACATGCAAAAATTTGGTCCCTAAATTTTGGGATGCATGCACTTCGACCTCTAGTCTCTTTTAACTCCTATATATGTGTGTGTGTGAAGGGGTAATTTCGTAATTGTATGGTTTCAGTTCAGTTCGGTTCGGTTTGGAGATCGACTAAACCATATCCGAACCAATACCCGTTCGGTTATCCAAGGCCTCAACCATACTCATACCCATGGGAAATTTTTCGGTTATGATTTGGAAAAAAATTTCGGTTACGGTTCGGGTACCCATGATTCGGTTCACTTTGCCATCTCTGAATCACTTTCCACCCATTGTGTGAAAAACCCGGCAATTTTTGAACTTCTATTGGTTTTCCCCCCAAACCCCAAAAGTTCATACACACGGAGAGAGAGAGAGAGAGAGAGAGAGAGAGAGAGAGAGAGAGAGAGAGAGAGAGAGCTGATGAAGAAGAAAACCCCAAGGAGCAGCAAGGGGAGAGTGAAGAAGAGAATGAAGGGGTCACTGACAAGAGTTCAGCAGCTAGGGCAACTCTCTTTCATCCTTCTGCAGCCCCAATCGTCCCGATTCAAGACTCCCCTTGAATCACAAGCTCAACCTAGAGAAAAATCGCAGATTCCTTTGCTATCGCCCCTCCATATCGACGCTGATGCTGTTGCGGACGACATAGACTGCATTCTCAGCGAGGATTTCTTTTGGTAACTTCAAGTTCCTCATCAATCGAGTTTTGTTTTACGTACGTCCGAAAATTAGAAAAATAGGTTTTGGGGTATTTGTTTCCTTATTACCTTATTTTATATGGATTTGTTGGGGGATTGACCATGGGAAAAGAAAATGGTAGAGAAATCTGCTCACTTTGTTACAGTTTTATCTTTTCCTTTCATTTTCTCTTGTGCTTTGGGTTATAAATCGATTTGCACAGTAATGATCCAAACAGAACGTAAAGCTTTGTTTGAGGGAGCATCTTCAATCTTGGCTTAAGAAATGGGAATGTCAAATTTGACATTTTCAGATGCACACTGCAACCATTATGTCAAAACTTATGTATGTTTTTAATTGTTTTGTAATTTATGAAGTTTTGGCCAAGATTGAGGGTCTCACTCAACAAAGTACTCAAAGAACACACATTTGACATCAGTTGCCAAATTAAACATGAGAGAGCGATGCTAAATGACATAGCATTTGAAACTTTCGTGGAGTTTCTTCACATGCCAATTCTTTCACTCGGCATGCCATGTCAAATTTGACTTCTTTGGTTGGAGAAGGAAGATGAAGGAGAAAAAGATGAGTTCTTTGTATTTGTTTGCTTGGACTAAGCAAATGAATAGGATATCTCTCAACAAAAGTTTTTTGGGGTGACCTATTAAGCTGTGAACAAATACACTAATTTTTCATGAAATGTGTTAGGAAGGGTTGGTCGACCCAATATGAACTGAAGGCTGAACCTTAACATACCTCAGAACAATACCTTTATGTTACCAAGAGATATATTGGCAGCCGTGGATCATTTAATTTTTTTCATTTCATCAAAATCAAATCCAGTTTCCTTGGACTGCATTCGATTTTGGATTTTTTCAAGTAGTCTAAATTTTAATGAGTTCCAATGCCGTGAATGCATAAGAAATAAAAATAAATGCAACTTGGATACGGGTTTCCTCTTTCAACATTTTGTAATTGTTACTTTTGCTTCTACTGCAGCACTCCTGACTATATCACTCCTGATGGTCAATATATGTCAACCAGTTTGGATTGCAACAAGGTAATCTTGCCACACTGCTATTTGAATGCTAGATTTTGCTACGGATTTACTAAAGTTTTTTTTTCAGGAAAATATTCCCTGTCCCAAGTCACCAGAGAAAATAAAAACTGTCAAGAGCAAAAGGCAAAAGCAGGGTAAGGTTAACATTTATGGTGATTGGTGAGCATTATTGTCTATTATGAAGTACTATTTTAGTTTCATATGAGAACTTGAGACCACATAAGTTGCTTCAATTGGTAGTATCAGTATGTCACTCTATCTATGAGTTGAAATCAAATTTGGACTTGGATATGAGTAACACTTTATCCTACAACTTGCAATTTGTTATGTCACCCTTATCTTATGATGGATGCAATGAGGCAGATTGCATTCACTTCTCTTAGAATACTTGTGCCCATATCAAGTGAAGGCTGTGAAGCAAAACTGATCTAATTTTCTTTCTGAGTTCGTCTTTAATTTAGGTCCAACTAGGGACCTTTTTTTTCCCTATCATATTTTGGTCATGCTTTCAACCTGAATCTCTCTCTTTATTTGATACAGTAAATGGGTCAATCATTCATAACAGTCTCTTGTATTGGCCTAAGTAGGTGCAAATGCGAGCCTTAATATACCTTTCTGTTATTTTTTTAATTGTAAAGCCATAAATTTGTTTTGACAACCTAGCCTCCTTGATTCCTCTATGCTTATTTTATGATTCATTGACCAGCGAGCATTCTTAATCATGTTACTAAAAGTTTGTCCTCAAAATAGACTCTTCATTTTGGTGTTATTTTAGTATCAAAAGCCATTTAGAGGAACTTATCTGCTTACTTTACTAACTTAGACACGGGGAGATAGATATCGTGATGGCATTGGTGACAAGCATTTACAGCTGTTTCTGTTTTTAGTGCTAGACTTTGTCATATTCTTTTCTTAATCTTGTTCTAGGCTTCTAGCTATCCATCTGTATAATATTTTGAATTTTGCTTTTTGATTTTTTGGTGTCTTCTGTTGAATGTCCTGATTTCTGAGTGCTTGTTTGTTGCTTTAATGTTCAGATGGTATCTCCAGTAATTCTTTCACTTCTAATCTCTATGGCCATGAGAAAGTTGAAGAACAGACGAAATCGAGACAGAGAAAACAATAGAAGCTGAACCTCAAAAGAGTCATAGCTTTGTTTCACATTCTGCAATTGCTTTGCGATGCCGTGTTATGCCTCCTCCATGCATAAAGAACCCATACGTAAAGGATACTTCAGAAACTGATGTAGATCCTTTCGACTATCAAAGATCAAAGTGTGCAGGTATCTTTTTTGTGCATATAAAAGTATTCGTTGGGGTATAGCATATCCCTTTTTATTGAGTTCATAACTTCATGTTAATGTTGTGGATGTAGTGGTGTAAGTTGTGTAAAAATTCTGCATCTTTCATATAATAAAAATCTGATGCTAATTTAAATTCGGGAAGTCATGATGTAAAAAGGAGGCTAGACATACCACCTCACATTATACAACCTCTAGGTTGATAGAACCAGTAAATATCGCAATCACAATGACATGTACGGATCTACCATTTCTTTTCCTTAAACTTTCCTTGTACATAATTTTGTGGGTTTTTTTCCTGTCTTCCATGGACTTCATATTTGGAATCTCACAAAGCTTCACTCTGTAGGTATTTTTACAGCCAGCTTTGGTGGAGATGGGCTTTCACGGTACAGGACAGATTTCCATGAACTTGAGGTATATTTAGCAGCAATTTCTTGAACTTCCAGAAGCAACAGATTAATGTATAACCTGCATTTTCTGGATTCTGGTGCTTGTATGAATTTTTGGGTTTTCTGTTTGTTTTCAGCAAATTGGTAATGGGTACTTCAGCTGTGTTTTCAAAGCTTTGAAGAGAATTGATGGTTGCTTTTATGCAGTGAAACAAAGCACAAGGTTGTTGCGTCAGGATACAGAAAGGTAGCTTCTTCGTGCTTCCACATATCAATACTCTCTGTTTGTGCGGCTTGCTCATGCAATAACTTGTGCAGGAGAAAAGCTTTGATGGAGGTTCAAGCTTTTGCTGCTTTAGGTTTGTTCATGTTTCTTGGGTTAATTCTGCCTAATATATTTTCTGCATACATGGTTTCAACGGTCTTCTTTTACCCAAAATTGTGATTTCGTCTTTGCAGGATCCCATGAAAACATTGTTGGATACTACTCATCTTGGTTTGAAAATGAGCGTCTCTTTATCCAGATGGAGCTCTGTGATCACAGCCTATCCATCACTAAATCTTCTAAATCATCCACAGAGTGGGAGGCATTAGAGATTATGCATCAGGTTGTTATTTCTCAATAATGGGTGGGATCTGGACCGGTGAACATTGAAGACGGTTGATCAAATAATGGAAAAATAATTGTTTCTCTGTTTGATCTCTGCTGCAAATTTGTTGTGCCAGGAATCAGTCCACGAGAAAAATTGTGGTCCTCCAAGACTACTGTTTTACAAATTCAACTAGTAATGTAGTGCAAATTTCATTCTTCCATTCGACTGACCCTAGACTATTATAAGCATTCCATATGCGCTTAAATACACCACTCATAATTAAGTATTTGTACCTTGAAATGCTGCTGGGAATAAAATGAATTAAGGAGAGATTTTTTATTTCAGCAGAATGCTAAATGTTGTCCTTCAGTAGGTGTCTTTAGATTTTTCCAAACATTCTGAGTTTCAGGACTATTTTGGGTGAAATTTGTTTTTCCAAATATTCTTGCCATTGCATGCCATTTCCAATCTAATAGCTACTTTGTTGGGTAAAATTTGCTTCAGATAGCCAAAGCACTGCAGTTCATACATGAGAGGGGGATAGCTCACTTAGATGTAAAGCCTGATAATATTTATGTGAAGAATGGTGTATATAAGCTCGGTGATTTCGGCTGTGCAACTCTCCTTGATAGGAGCCTGCCAATTGTAGAAGGTGATGCTCGCAGGTCACTGTACTACTTCGCTTGACCCCTTTGAACCACGGTAATTTCGGCCCACTACAGAATCCGACATCGATCAAGGACGAAAAGCAACCGAATTATGATGATGATGATGGTGATTATGAATTCCGTAAATTTACATGCCAAGTCGGATTACAACAGGAGGGTTGAACAGAGTGAGGTACGTTGTATGTATACCTAGGGATTTCATTTAGCATACAATGCTGTAGTTCTATTTATTCTCTCAATTTACAATTTCCTTCCCTTTAATTGTATTATTATTATTATGTATATGCATAATGTATTTTAAGTCTTATGGTATAGGTTTACTTACTTACATACGTGCAGGGGTTTGATGTTGGGGATGTTCCCGATGATATTGATATTTGGGATATGCCTATTAGGCCATTGGACATACTGTCGGATAGTGAGACTTTGAAGGAGCTCGAAAATTATGCGAAGTTAGCTCTTGACAAGTACAACAAAGATAACGTATGTTTGTGCCCTTGTTGTTCGTTATATCGTTCCTTTATTTACTCCTCTTTCTTGGTGTTGTGTTTAACCTCCTCCTTAACTGTATTGTAGAAAACAAGTTTCCAGTTTGCGAAAATCGTCAAGGCGAACTATCGCGGCAGTTGCTGTGGTTGGTCTGGGCATTACATTACCTTGCAGGCCAAACCAATGCCTGGTTCTCACCCTATGAACTTTCAAGCTCTCGTGAAAACTTGGATGGATGAAGTAAAGCTCGAATTTTGCAGGGCGTGATCCAAATTTCTAACTACTCAAAGGTACTTTTGTTCTTACTCAGATACTCTTAGGTGTTTGTTTATACTTGTTATTAGTGTTGGATGGTTGATGATTTAAGAACTATATGACAGTTGGTCTCTTTCTCGTTTTGATGCTCGTGCACTTCTGCTGGTTTCAGATGAATCCCATGGTTTTTGAATGTTTGTTCGTCATTTCACATGTTCTTTTCTTCCTTTTGAGTATGTTGGTGGTTGAATGTATATAAATATTTCATAGGAGATAAGGTTTTAGTGTCATTTCATAAAAATGTCACGCTTTTTGTATAATGTACTATCTCGTAACTTTTTTCTAAAAAAAAAAAGCTAAAAAATGTCGTGTTATGGTTTTTCTTTTGTCCATTTACAAGGTTTGCATACCACTACTATGTTGTTTCTTCTTGCAATATCTAGCATCGCTCTCTTACAAAAATGCGGGGGACCTTATCGGTACGTTGATTGTTGTGCTACTTACAAGATGCCGGCAAAGTGTCTGTTAGATCGAGAACGCATAGCAATTTCCGATGGGTTAGTACGAACGGGTTTCTGACATATAGTCTCTATTTTCAGTCACGTATGTATTGCATTCGAGGATGAGGGAGGTCGCGACACTATCGTACAATTACATAAGGTGTCCTCGAAGAATTAGTTTTAGTGCCTACAAATCACTTGACTGGGACCTGGATTTCCCGCAAGATTGTTTTGGCCTCTTACTTGGGAAGCAGGATCATTATACCTAAGGAAAGTGGTCAAGGCATTAATTATTTTGTTATTAAGTCATTCTCTCGCTTATCGTTCATGAAAGCGTGCATGTCTATGCGAAATCGATTATAAGTGAGGCACGTTATTTAGAATGTAGTTGACCCATACGTGATAGTAGCTCCCAGGAAATTAGGCTTTGGGGAATTGCTTGGCATGCATACCAAGTACATATGTGCTATCTTAGATGGACTTTGGTAAAACATGGAAAAGAAGAGCAGCACATAAGTATTTTGTCTGTTTCTTCAGTTGATGGATAACTTCTCTTGGCAAATAGAAGATTAGGGATTTTGCTTTTATTTTCACCTAAGAAGCTTTGGCGAGATGTTAGGTTTTTCTATAGTTATTTCGTGGTATTGTTGAGTCGCATCAATGCTTCTTTCCGAGTTCTTGTGGTATGGTTGCAGCACTGGAGTGTATTAGTTTTGTGCTCGCATGGAAGGGAGAATCTCCCACCAGTGCAACTCAGTGCAACTAAAATTCCATTAATACATTTTTGAGTTATTGTGTTTACAATGAAACAGACGGGTGTCGATCAATATGCTTTTGTTAGCCTTCTGACATTTCCAAGAGTATGAAGTGGTGTGTGCGTCCCTCTTCCTTAATTTAGTTGGTTGGTGTGATATAGAAAGAGCAAATGCCAAAACAATTCTCTTTTGATTGATGTATTGGACAGGGAAGTATGCTGAGAAATTAAAAAAAAAATGTGTGTTATCCCATATCACTAGACCATAACCTATAGGTATGAAATTTCATTGGAGTGTGTGTGAGATCTCAGGAGATAAAATTGAATGATTTTCTTTGTCTCCCACTATACTTTCACTCATCGAATACATCAATCAAAAGACATCACTTATTTATTCTACCATTTCATTTTCTGATATCACACCAAGGTAAGGGAGAGAAGACTGAGGTTCTATCCCGTATGCTCACACATATTTGTAAGAAGCCTGACAAAGGTATGCTTGTCAACGCACATTAATTTAATCTTTTGGAACTCTAATGTTGATTAATTCTTGGACACTGCCTTACATCGACAACATGTCAGTTTTTGTGTTACACCAACAACAAACTCTCCCTAAATGCGAGCATGGAACTAATATACTCTAGTGGTGCTACTGCTATCATACCACAAGAATTTAAATTGATGGTGAGTACACTTTGACACTAAAAAAAAGGCATTTTATTGGGCTTCTTTGCGAAAAAAATGGAAATAAAAACACGTGATCCTCTACTTGCCAAGTGAAGTTGTTCATCAATTGAATAAACAAAATCATATATGTTCCTATCCGAGTGTAGCTGAAATGATACTGTGGTTAGAATTTGTGAGATCGAATAAGAAACAAAAACCTTCGTGGAATGCTAGGGTAGCACTGACAAAAGATAAGAGGAGATGAAATAGATTAAGGTGGGTTGGGCATGTCTATTGTAAATCAGCCTATGTGTTAGGTTAGGAGTAGTGATATGTTAAGGCAAGGGGTAGTAGGGGGGACCAAACTTGACTTTAGATGCCGTAGTGTTAAAAGATTTAGGTTTTTTGACTATCACAAGACATGATGCCCTTGACAAAGTTCGATGGAGAAAACAGATTTATGTAACTGGCCAATTGATTAGGACTTAAGGCTCAGTTTTTGTTTTAGTAAAAAGTGCAGCTTCGAGCACAAACTTGGAAACCGAAACAGAAAAAGCAAAAGCGGGGTGAATGCAATAGCATAGCCCATCTTAAGCTTTTTCTCGGACAAAGCCTACTAAGCCGAACTCAATAAACACCATTGAAAAGGCTAAAAGGCAATGCTACTTAAATGAAGACTCTATAGAAGTGTTTGTTTTAAAAAATTCTTTATGCACTAATATCCAATAATTCCTCAACCTCCATAACAACCTACTAGAAGTAGAAAACAACTTTCTTTCCAGTTTATTGAGGAAAATAAAAGTTAGCGAAAGTCGCTACTTTCACTTGGGATAACTGGAAGCCATACATTGAACAACAATTTTGAGAACAATCGACTGGTCTTACCTTCTTTTGCACTATATAAGTAATGAAAGGAGACGAGGATAAGTGGATGTCGATATACTTGCAATCTAAGCATGAAATGGACATAGGTGAAGTGAAATGATTTAGTTCTCCATCCCGAAGTCTCCATAAGGCATAAAGTACGACAACGGCTTTGCTATTTTGATTTTCCCCAATTATTAGTTTTCCCTTTCTGTTGATGCAAGTAAATACATCTGCACTATGTTTGTGGCAACATTATGGAGTACGATGTGCTTTGATATATTAGGAAAGAAAATCGGATACTCTTAGAGCTTGTTAGAGTTGAAGAGTCACTGCTATTGATTTTGGTGGGAAATAATTTATGGAAGCTTACCACATGCATCTAGCTGTTCTGTACCATTATCATTATTTACTTACTGTTTCTGCAACTCAATTGGTACTCAAATGTATAGTGGCTTTAGGTGACTGAGTACTTAAATTTACGGAGTGTTTTGCTCTCAAATTATGAAGCAAAATGTATTGCTAGGAGCGTAGGAGCATGCAGCCTGTGAAAATCAGTGCTATGGAAATCTCTCCCACTTTTTAGTGCAAAACCGAAGTTTCAAATTGGGATCATGGTATTACACCAATTTAGTTAACCAGCACTGCTATTTGGTGTATACATGTTTCAACTTTTCTTCGACTTGCACCACTTCACGTCTTCGTGTTCTTTTTCTTTGTTGATGTTTCTTCAGCCATCATTGAAAAGAAAGGGGAAAAAAACTTGAAAGCTTGATAAAACTTAATTGCAGCAGTTTTGGGACTTAAGACAACTTTTCCTGTATCCTGTTGATTAGAAAAACAACTCAAATGCTGGAAAGAGATGCTCTGTGCATTCGTATGTAATAAGGTCTCATTTGGGGCCGAAATTTGATTTCCTCACCAAAATGTACCATTTTGTGAAAAAATCGGTGGATAAATTACGGGCTAGTCCAAAAACTGCCCCGTAATTCCCATTAAATTTTTTGTCCGAAATTTTTTTTTTTGCCTTTCAAAAAAAATAATTTTCTTGTCCGAAAAAGTCATTTTTGCTGTAGTCTTGGTACTTGGACTTGTTTTGTAAGGTAATTGACGTGGATGTAAATGGTAATTATGGTCATTGATGCTTTTTGTCCAATATGTTCACAGTATTATGTTGCGGCTGGTGATGAACAAGAGTTAGGAGACTATGCGGAATTGAAGAAAGAGAGTGACATTTTTTTCTTCTTTGCAATGTGGATTTGAATTCCTAGGTAATTTTGCCATAGTGTCCAGGCATAATCTTAGTTAGTTGCGGTCATTGTGATTAAATAAGTTGAATATTTTGGTTATGGTAGTGCTAAAAAGTCGATTTTTGGGATTCATTTCTTGTTGGTCTCTCTAGTTCGAATTATTCTTTTTGTAGCTTCTAATGTTTGGTAGGTTAAAATTTTTAGCAGTTATTTGGACGGATGTTTTAGCAGTTAAAATTTCTTATTGCCATCATGCGACCACACTCGTTGCTAGTATAAATGGAAGGAAAATGCTTATAACAGAAAATAATAAGACAGAAAAATGATAGTTTTATGTGTTAAATTGCCTTCAAAAGCGTTAAAAGTATATCGCAAACCATGTTTTTTTATGTTTCGTTTTGCCTTATTAACAATTAAGTGGGCTGCCAATAGCATATCCGTAAATGAAATGCTCGAGAAAGAATATTCAAGAGCGAATTAACAAATTTTGTTTGGAAATTAGTGTTACAACGTTGATGTTAGTATCTTACTGTTGAATTTTTTCTCATGAGCTAAAGGAGTAATTTCATTCTCTATTTCTTAATCATGTTGTCAAATATCATAAATTCTTTACTAGTGTAGCTACTGGGAGAAATTTTTCTGTGCCGGGTGGTACACGTGGTGCCTGCTTGGCGCATTCAGGTCGTCGGTTTTGGATGGCTCGAATTTGGAGAGAGAGAAAGAAGAGAGAAAGAGGAGAGAAAGAGGAGAGAGAGGGTTTCAATCTTGGCTGTCCACCACACTTTTGGACAACCTGGATGGGCTGCTCGGGCACCACGTGGGCACGGCCCCCAGATCAATGATTTTTGTTTTTGGGATTTTATTGATATCTGTTTGCATTTCACGTGTAGCCAATCAATTATTGTACAAGACCTAATTATGTTAGTCATTCTCAGTAACCGATCGTTGTGCAGCTTATCTCAAGTGCTATTTGTACAATGATGGGTTGAGGCCTGAGGGGGCTTAAGCCATCTTTTGTACTAACAAATAAAAAAATTAAGGTAGGGGGGGATGCTTGAGGTTTTAGCCAGGATTTAAGATGTGTTTTCATCTGGCATAATCCCATTTGCTGAGCTTGTATAGTGTACTTGGATGGGTATTTTGCTGAAACCAACAAATGGGCAAGGCCCAAGCCATATGTATAGTTTGATAATGGCTTTATGGTGGTTCGTGGGTCTAGCCCCAGCTAAGATTAGCCACTTCATGATATTAAGCTGATATTGGTCTTGAAAGTAGCATATTATTAGGTGATATTCTGTTGTCTACGATGCTTATTAAATTCTTGTAAAATCAAGTTATAATTTCAAGCCAAAGATAGAAGACAGAACTAGATCAAACAGCCTTCAAGTCTTTCACGACTACACCAGGTGCTTCGAATGTGATTTCAAGCCTTACAGTAAGAAAAGACTTCGTGCGTGCACAGAGTAATAAAATTAGTTATCAAAATAAATTTAGAAGAGGATCAAAGCATACAATCTAAGTTACCCTTGGCTCTAAATTTGTTTTCACCCTTTTACAGTCGAACCAACCAAAGATTTCATCCAGCACAAGAAAAGGATGAGGAGAAGTTCACTTTCCCATGCATATTTTGAGGGTATTACAAATTCCTTGCCAACGTTCTACTTCACTTGTTTTGAGACTTTTGACGGGTTGGTCCGAAAACAATTTTGTGATCCTGACACCACACAAAAAGTTGTCATTCCATTGGTCAATAAAACTTTTTCACAAAACATGATAGGAGGAGGGAGTCAGAGAGAGTTCTATAGAGGGAGAGAGTTTTGGTGACATAGCAATACATCTTCGTCTACTACATCCTTTGCCTTTTCCTCCTCGGCTCTTGTCTTGTATGTATACCCCGTCCTTTTCTGGATACAAAAATGCATGAAATAAATCTTCTACCACCAAACAGTACCCCGTCTTTTTCCTAGCTTCTGCCATAGGAATTTTTCGCCTTGTAAAAATTTACGCCATTTTCATCCATCCCGTAACCTATCGGTCTTCTCTTTAAAGTCGCAGTCCATATGCTGGCCCCTTGGTTTAAGACCGTTTATAACTATATAACTTGCAATTTTTGTGTTTCATACATTCAAAAGAAAATATTATGAATTGACTTGACTTGAAAATTAATATGGCTAATTTACCGGTCATAATCACAATAATTTTACCGGTCATCGATAGCTTTATAATCTCAATAGCACTAATGATGAGACCAATTACATCGACAACTTGACTTTAAAATTAATAGCACTAATTCATCTATCTTTTTTCTATCGCTGGGATCACTTGAATTTGATTTTCTTTTTCTCATGTACAAATATAGTTCTACATTGTAATGTATTGTTTCTCTCAGTCGATTGTGCTTTGAAAAAATAACAATAATATTTTAACAAATATACATTTACCATAACTATACGGAAAAATTCTGATTTTGTAATAGAAAAGATAAAAACAAATGCAATTAATTAACCTTGCACATATATTCCATCCATTTTTGCATAAGGAAAAGCCGTGCAAAAGATCTTTCGAAACCATCCCGAATCCTTTTTTCCCCCAACGTGGGCCTTTCGAGTGTTTGATGATGTAAAATTCCTCTCCATCCACTGAAATACCGTATCCGACGATTAAAACCGCATGATAATATTCCTTTTGTCCTTTCAATTCTGCATCAAGGGGTTTACCAATATTCCCTGGTTGATTACATAAAAATGTGTTAAGAAATTTATTAATTGTTACAAACAAAGGTTACACTGATTAAACAAAACTTACCCCATCTTTCTTGTAATTGTCAAATGCATCATACCAGGACATCTCACTGCATATCGGATGCTCCCGTTTGTGCTATGTGGACAATTATAAGTTCTCTAATGTTTCTCTCGGTCGATTGTGCTTTGAAAAAAGAACAAGAATATTTTAACAAATACACATTTACCATAACTACTCTACGGAAAAATTCTCATTTTGTAATAGAAAAAATAACCTTAGCATACTATACTTGTACAATAGTTTATACAAGTGCACACATTCTTTCTTTTTATAGTCATTCACCTCTTTAATGAACGGTTAGGATTATTTTAATCTAAGAGCCCACATTCTTCTTTTGGAATTCTCCTAAAAAAAATATTTTCTTATTCACATCTCTAAAAATATTTAAGAACTCTCTACACAAGTCTAACATATAATAGAGTCTTATACAATCTTGTAGAACATTTCAAAAGAAAAATATACAGTGGTCCATTCTCATTTTTTATAAGTATTTTATCGAATACCATGGCCTTCCAACAAAAAGTTAGATAGTTTGATAAAGCACTTAAGAATGTTTAATTGAAATACTATATTTTTAATAAATGATTAAAAGGTTAAAATGTTAAAAAATGGCTTTGACTATTGAAGTGGGACCGAGTGTGAATTCTAAATAAAATAGTAGATAATGTTCACCCCATATGAATTTATTGACAAAATCCCTTGATATGCATGTAATTGAGTTAGTTAGTTAGCTCAGCTGCATAAACGTAATATTGTTTGATTAAAGTAAAACTTAAACTACCAATCAAAAAAACCAAAACAAAAAAACAAAAAAAAGAAGGGAAAATGATGGTCAAGGATGTGTTTTGATAATTAATACACCCATCAAGAACATTTTCAACATTAATAAATGTTCTTAGCTTATTCTTGGTGGGTATTAATTATTAAAACACGTCCTGAGCCGTCATTTTTCCAAAAAAATTACAGTGGGGGCCGTGCCCCCGGTGGACTGGGGACACTCTCTGGCCCAAACCCAGCCCAATGCACTCTTGGGCCTTGCTACGCCCACTAGGACAATACCTCGAAAACACCAGCAAGCAGGAAAGCGTGCCTAGCACACCACAAACCGTACGGTATATCGCTTTCCAGCGGACGGTTCAGATTGTTCCATTATTCGTCACAGTATCACTTGATCAAAATCCAGTTTCCACTTTCCACCCATTGTGTAAAAAACCCGGCAATTTTTGAACTTTTATTGGTTTTCCCCCCAAACCCCAACTCCCCAAAAGTCCATACACAAAGGAGAGAGAGAGAGAGAGAGAGAGAGAGAGAGAGAGAGCGCTGATGAAGAAGAAAACCCCAAGGAGCAGCGAGGGGAGAGTGAAGAAGAGAATGAAGGGGTCACTGACAAGAGTTCAGCAGCTAGGGCAACTCTCTTTCATGCCTCTGCAGCCCCAATCGTCCCGATTCAAGACTCCCCTTGAATCACAAGCTCAGCCTAGAGAAAAATCGCAGATTCCTTTGCTATCGCCCCTCCATATCGACGCCGATGCTGTTGCGGAAGACAGAGACTGCATTCTCAGCCAGGATTTCTTTTGGTAACTTCAAATTCCTCATCAATCGAGTTTTGTTTTACGTACGTCCGAAAATTAGAAAAATAGGTTTTGGGGTATTTGTTTCCTTATTACCTTATTTTATATGGATTTGTTGGGGGATTGACCATGGGAAAAGAAAATGGTAGAGAAATCTGCTCACTTTGTTACAGTTTTATCTTTTTCCTTTCATTTTCTCATGTGCTTTGGGTTATAAATCGATTTGCACGGTAATGATCCAAACAGAACCTAAAGCTTTGTTTGAGGGAGCATCTTCAATCTTGACTTAAGAAATGGGAATGTCAAATTTGTCTGAAGGATTATGTGACAATTTGGCATACAGAAATTTGACATTTTCAGATGCACACTGCAACCATTATGTCAAAACTTATGTATGTTTTTAATTGTTTTGTAATTTATGAAGTTTTGGCCAAGATTGAGGGGCTCACTCAATAAAGTACTCAAAGAACACACATTTGACATCAGTTGCCAAATTAAACATGAGAGAGCGATGCTAAATGACACTTAGCATTTGAAACTTTCGTGAAGTTTCTTCACATGCCAATTCTTTCACTTGGCATGCCATGTCAAATTTGACTTCTTTGGTTGGAGAAGGAAGATGGAGAAAAGATAAGTTATTTTTTTTTGTTTGCTTGGACTAAGCAAATGAATAGGATATCTCTCAACAAAAGTTTTGTTGGGGTGATCTATCAAGCTGTGAACAAATACACTAATTTTTCATGAAATGTGTTAGGAAGGGTTGGTCGACCCAATATGAACCGCAGGCTGAACCTTAACATTCCTCAGAACAATACCTTTATGTTACCAAGAGATATATTGGCAGCCGTGGATCATTTAATTTTTTTCATTTCATCAAAATCAAATCCAGTTTCCTTGGACTGCATTCGATTTTGGATTTTTTCAAGTAGTCTAAATTATAATGAGTTCCAATGCCGTGAATGCATAAGAAATAAAAATAAATGCAACTTGTAGATACGGGTCTCCTCTTTCAACATTTTGTAATTGTTACTTTTGCTTCTACTGCAGCACTCCTGACTATATCACTCCTGATGGTCAATATATGTCAACCAGTTTGGATTGCAACAAGGTAATCTTGCCACACTGCTATTTGAATGCTAGATTTTGCTACGGATTTACTAAAGTTTTTTTTTCAGGAAAATATTCCATGTCCCAAGTCACCAGAGAAAATAAAAACTGTCAAGAGCAAAAGGCAAAAGCAGGGTAAGGTTAACATTTACGGTGAGCATTATTGTCTATTATGAAGTACTATTTTAGTTTCATATGGGAACTTGAGACCACATAAGTTGCTTCAATTGGCAGTATCAGTATGTCACTCTATCTATGAGTTGAAATCAAATTTGGACTTGGATATGAGTAATAACACTTTATCCTACAACTTGCAATTTGTTATGTCACCCTTATCTTATGATGGATGCGATGAGGCAGGATTGCATTCACTTCTCTTAGAATACTTGTGCCCATATCAAGTGAAGACTGTGAAGCAAAACTGATCTAATTTTCTTTCTGAGTTCGTCTTCAATTTAGGTCCAACTAGGGACCTTTTTTTTCCCTATCATATTTTGGTCATGCTTTCAACCTGAATCTCTCTCTTTATTTGATACAGTAAATGGGTCAATCATTCATAACAGTCTCTTCTCTTGTATTGGCCTAAGTAGGTGCAAATGCGAGCCTTAATATACCTTTCTGTTGTTTTTTTTAATTGTAAAGCCATAAATTTGTTTTGACAACCTAGCCTCCTTGATTCCTCTATGCTTATTTTATGATTCATTGACCAGCGAGCATTCTTAATTATGTTATGTAAAAGTTTGTCCTCAAAATAGACTCTTCATTTTGGTGTTATTTTAGTTTCAAAAGCCATTTAGAGGAACTTATCTGCTTCCTTTACTAACTTAGACACGGGGAGATAGATATCGTGATGGCATTGGTGACAAGCATTTACAGCTGTTTCAGTTTTTAGTGCTAGACTTTGTCATATTCTTTTCTTAATCTTGTTCTAGGCTTCTAGCTATCCATCTGTATAATATTTTGATTTTTGCTTTTTTATTTTTTGGTGTCTTCTGTTGAATGTCCTGATTTCTGAGTGCTTGTTTGTTGCTTTAATGTTCAGATGGTATCTCCAGTAATTCTTTCACTTCTAATCTCTATGGCCATGAGAAAGTTGAAGAACTTGCCCAAAAGACTTTTTTTGGAACAGACGAAATCGAGACAGAGAAAACAATAGAAGCTGAACCTCAAAAGAGTCATAACTTTGTTTCACATTCTGCAATTGCTTTGCGATGCCGTGTTATGCCTCCTCCATGCATAAAGAACCCATACTTAAAGGATACTTCAGAAACCGATGTAGATCCTTTCGACTATCAAAGATCAAAGTGTGCAGGTATCTTTTTTGTGCATATAAAAGTATTCGTTGGGGTATAGCATATCCCTTTTTATTGAGTTCATAACTTCATGTTAATGTTGTGGTGTAAGTTGCGTAAAAATTCTGCATCTGTCATAATAAAAATCTGATGCTAATTTAAATTCGGGAAGTCATGATGTAAAAAGGACGCTAGACATACCACCTCACATTACACAACCTCTAGGTTGATATAACCAGTAAATATCGCAATCACAATGACATATTGACATGTATGGATCTACCATTTCTTTTCCTTAAACTTTCCTTGTACATAATTTTGTGGGTTTTTTTCCTGTCTTCCATGGACTTCATATTTGGAATCTCACAATGCTTCACTCTGTAGGTATTTTTACAGCCAGCTTTGGTGGAGATGGGCTTCCACGGTACAGGACAGATTTCCATGAACTTGAGGTATATTTAGCAGCAATTTCTTGAACTTCCAGAAGCAACAGATTAATGTATAACCTGCATTTTCTGGATTCTGGTGCTTGTATGAATTTTTGGGTTTTCTGTTTGTTTTCAGCAAATTGGTAATGGGTACTTCAGCTGTGTTTTCAAAGCTTTGAAGAGAATTGATGGTTGCTTTTATGCAGTGAAACAAAGCACAAGGTTGTTGCGTCAGGATACAGAAAGGTAGCTTCTTCGTGCTTCCACATATCAATACTCTCTGTTTGTGCAGCTTGCTCATGCAATAACTTGTGCAGGAGAAAAGCTTTGATGGAGGTTCAAGCTTTTGCTGCTTTAGGTTTGTTCACGTTTCATAGGTTAATTCTGCCTAATATATTTTCTGCATACATGGTTTCAACGGTCTTCTTTTACCCAAAATTGTGATTTCGTCTTTGCAGGATCCCATGAAAACATTGTTGGATACTACTCATCTTGGTTTGAAAATGAGCGTCTCTTTATCCAGATGGAGCTCTGTGATCACAGCCTATCCATCAGTAAATCTTCTAAATCATCCACAGAGTGGGAGGCATTAGAGATTATGCATCAGGTTGTTATTTCTCAATAATGGGTGGGATCTGGACCGGTGAACATTGAAGACGGTCGATCAAATAATGGAAAAATAATTGTTTCTCTGTTTGATCCCTGCTGCAAATTTGTTGTGCCAGGAATCAGTCCAGGAGAAAAATTGTGGTCCTCCAAGACTACTGTTTTATTCTTCCATTCGACTGACCCTAGACTATTATAAGCCTTCCATTTGTCGCTTAAATACACCACTCATAATTAAGTATCTGTACCTTGAAATGCTGCTGGGAATAAAATGAATTAAGGAGAGCTTTTTTATTTCTGCAGAATGCTAAATGTTGTCCTTCAGTAGGTGTCTTTAGATTTTTCCAAACATTCTGAGTCTCAGGACTATTTTGGGTGAAATTTGTTTTTCCAAATATTCTTTCCATTGCATGCCATTTCTGATCTAATATCTACTTTGTTGGGTAAAATTTGCTTCAGATAGCCAAAGCACTGCAGTTCATACATGAGAGGGGAATAGCTCACTTAGATGTAAAGCCTGATAATATTTATGTGAAGGATGGTGTATATAAGCTCGGTGATTTTGGCTGTGCAACTCTCCTTGATAGGAGCCTGCCAATTGAAGAAGGTGATGCGCGTTACATGCCTCAAGAGATACTGAATGACAAATATGATCATCTTGATAAGGTTGATGTCTTCTCCCTGGGAGCTGCTATTTATGAGCTTATTAGAGGCTCATCATTGCCGGAATCAGGCCCTCTTTTTTTGAATCTGAGGGATGGAAAATTGCCTCTTCTTCCCGGTCATTCCGTGCAATTTCAGAACTTACTCAAGGTACAATATATTGTGTGCTTCAGCACTTCTCAAACATAACTCAAGGTTTTACTTCTGCCTCAGGCATTCTTCCTCGGTTGCTTCCAAACTTTTTTCCTGGAACAAAATTGACCTTATAGTATGTATGGTTGTAAAATTGCCCGGCCTTAAATTGGCCTAGGCTCACTCGACCCTATGGGTTGGCCCTGGGGCATCGGTTATGAATACTGGCAGCCTACCAATCCAGTCTTTGAGCCAACAGAAGCTTACGGTTCAAAGTCTGGATATTTTCTAGACATAATTTGCTCCATACATAAAAGATAGATCCCATGCTCGGTTTTGGGGCCCAAATTCCCATGGGCACTGGTGTTGGCTCTTGGAAAATGGGCCTGCCTAAGCCAACCTGATTTGGCTGAAGCACTCTATGCAAGGTCTAAGCTTTACATACTTCTTTGACATATCATCCAAGAGCCTGATCCTTAAAGTAAACCAAACCAAGTCTGGGTGCCAACGACTTGGGCCGTGCTTGTCAAAGTCCAATGAAGAATTGGCCTGGGGCAGGCTTTCCTTTGTCATCCAGGGACCAGCATGTGCTGATTAATGTTTGGAAATAGGGTAAGAGTGATTAGTTTTTGATGTGGTTGCATGAGTGTAACTGATTATTTCTGTTGATTTTGCAATTTAATCAGGCCATGATTGACCCAGATCCAGTTCGTCGACCTTCTGCCAAAGAACTAGTAGAAGATCCAATTTTTGACAGGGCCAAGAAAACTGGAAAGAACCAGTAAAAGCCACTGTTCCTGCACTTAGAATTTGTAGCTGGGGCTGGATGCTGCGTAGGGTCAATTCAGCAGCTTTTTGTTCATTTCTCGGGGACTAAAATTCTCATTCGCACGAGTCATCATGGGCTGTTTTGTTTATCTGAGTGGCAAGTGCAAGCCCTGTTTTGTAACATTACTGACCGGCAAGAGCAAGATTATGCAAGCCCTGTTTTGTAACATTACCCCTCCGATATTGGCGCCAGTGTCCCCCTTGGGTGCCATTGCTTTTTGTATAAAAGATGGCAAACCGGAGAACTGTTGTATTTTCCGGTGAATTTGGTAATGCAATTCACGCTGGGAAGTCCCATTTATTTGGTAGTTTAACTTGGTTCCAATTTGAAAAACACTTTAAGTCGGGTAAAAATAAACGTCTTATACTATTAGTTGGTTCCTTGTGAAATTTACCAATTTCAAATGTTCAAAATGAACAATAACCTATCATAAGAGAGGTTCCTACTGGGGAATCTTCACAAGACTGGAGCATGTTCCTACTGATTGTGTAGCGCTGACTCAACTAAATGCTGACTGGATGCCCGTTGTTGCTTATTGGACAGCCTAGTGGCGCTAAACGAAATTGATGCTGCTGCACACTCGCGAATGAAGACCACTCGTCGTGTACCCTTTGCTGTCTTGTGGACGTACTCGAGGGGGTGTCATATGTACGCGTGTTTAGGAGTCCAACTTAACCCGTGGTCAAAAACAGTTTTCCACCCCTCTTGAAATTCGGCCGAATATGATAGAGACTTAAAACGTCGGATTTGGTGACCCTCGTTCACACATGAGTTCTGATACCATTTGTTGGGGATTAGAGATCACATATATCACACAAACCAAACACAAATTGTATGTGGGTTGGCCAAAATGCCCGATTCATATAGAAAACTTCAGACGCTATTTCTATTTCACTAAGACTATAAATAATGGAGGTTTATAAACTCTCAAAAGCTCACTCTCTCACCCTCCGGTCTCTCTCTAGTACTAGTATTTGTTTGTTCGACACTCAGCTCTCTCCCTATACAAGAAGAAGTATAATTGTTCAAAGATAAGAGCATTCGAAAGAAAGTAGTTGTGTGAAATATATAGTGAAGAGAACAATGATTCAACGAACTTAATTAGGGGACATGTACACTGTAGCCAGATTCAATTAACTCTTTCATGTGTGGGTGTGTGATGTTGATTGATGAATTCCGTTATTGTCATTGGAACATTGTATCAAACACATGGCAGGCAAATCACGTGGAAGCACTCTGGTATAAATTTGCATGAGGGATACGTTACCCTCATCAGCAAGAAGTAACAAATACTTCAAGCAAAGGAGAAAACAAAAACGGAGGCCATTCGAGGCCCAACCTCCAAACAGCTGAGGGGAAATCAGACCTCAAAAGTCTCAACATATTTAACATAAAAATCTAAACGGAAATACAAAATCTAAATTTGATTTGTCTTGCTGTACGTATAATGACATTATGAATCACTTCTTTTGTGATCTACACCTAACCATGAGCTGATGAGCTACAACATAACATATTCTTTCGCAACGCGTAGTTGTAATAAGAGGAAAACTCGTGTTCTCCATGTGGATGCATGTTCGAATCTCACGGTTGTTAATTACCTTCAGGGCTTAGGCAAGTGGCCATTAGAGGGTTTACCCGGTTAATTAGCTGCACCCAAGCAGGCCAAACATCCAGAGCCGGTTCATATATTTTGGAGGCCTGAAGCGAATTCCTTATATTAAGCCCCTTACATATCCATGAATTTCTTAAGAAAATGAAAAAAAGTATAAAGATAACAAAAAAATCAAGCTAAAATGATACGATTATGACAATATAAATGTAAAAAGATATGGTTGCAAGAGTTTTTGAAAAAATAAGATACAATTGTATTTTTATTTGAAAACATTCTAATATTACTCCGTAATATATAAGTTACATTATAGTGGGGCATTAATTTTGAACCAAAATTCAGGGGCCGGAAGCGGTCGCTGCTTTTCTCGCCTATTCTATAAGCCGGCCTTGATAACCTCCAATTCACTCGTTCCCCTAAGGTTAAGTACTTATTTTTCGCTTTACGAGACGTGTTTCTCACATTACATTACTTTGAATTCAAAAAATAAGTACTTATTTTTGTTAGCGGAATGGGGCCATCGCCCGTCACTAATTGCTACGAAAACTTTTTTTTATCATCAAAAAAAATTTCATTCATCACAAGAATACAAAAATAAAATCACTACAATAAAAAAGAAAAGCATTGAGAGCATTAATTGGAGACTGCACAATACCCTCCTACAATTGCTGCTAATTGACAAATTCTCAAACCTCTCTGCCTCGCAAAGTTACGAAAACTCCTTGGTCAATTACACCGAAATTGTACAAATCATACTAGCACCAAACCCGTGCTATGCACGGGAATCGTAAAAGATAGAAATTAAAATTCCAATACATACTTTTGACGATAAAAAAGTTTTTTTTTTTATTTATTTTAAATTAAAACTATGGAGAAATTGTAGAAATTCTAAATTCTCTTGCTCCACGACATTAATTCCCATGGCCTACAAATACTTTCCCTAATCCAAGGAAAACACAAACAATAGGCTCGATCTGCTGCTAGATAGTCAAGTCCTTGATTTTTAAATAGAGCAAGTGATGGAGGACTCAACACCTGTAGTGTCAAAGCACATGAGGAGGAACAAAACAAAACCGTGGATTTTCATTTGAAAATCATGGATTATTTGAACCGGACCGTGAAATATTTAAGAAATACAGTAAAAAATAATAATATATATGTAACATTAACTGTAGTAAATAATTACTAAATAATTTTACACCTATTTCTATATATATTATACATACTATCATGCATACAATAGCTTATTTTAGTTAAATTTGGTTGTGGTCTCTCCGACCCCCAAGCTGCCAAGCTCGCAACTCCTATTGAATCTCCATTACGTATTGGATAGTGGATGTGCATGTATTTACTGTTATTTATGCTCTAGTACATGATGTATTGTGTTTGAGAACTTGGAATACTTGCTAAGTGCTTACTGTAATCATCTTTTACATTTTTGGAGTATAGAATCATATTACTTGGAAGATGTAATCCGTGGACAAAACCAAGATCGAACCGTGAGACTTTTGGTCTAGACACGGATTTCATTTTTAAAAAATCGTAACTCACAGATTAGGATTGGATTCATAAAAATCCGATCCGATCCGATCCGGACCGTGCGCAGGGTGAGAAAAGTGAGGTCCTCAACATAATTCGATACGTAAATTTATCCAGAACTTGCTAGAGAAGATACTGTATATAAAAACGGGAGAAGATTTGGAAATGAAAAAAAACCGGGAGAAGATTTATAAACTTGGAATTTATATATATCGCGTCTTATTAGCAACCAACAAATCCGGACAAATTTTTTGATCGGCACATATCTGGACATTGATTGAATAATTGGTTCTTTTTGTTCTTTCCCTCTTCTAAGCCGAACAATGAAAATTAGAATCATATTACGATATACTTAGAGCATCTGCAATGGTAATAATCAAAATGTGTCACGTCAGCATTTGTTTATTCATTTAGTCCATAATTAAACTTAACAACCTCTACTTCCACATTGGTTATTTTTGCATTCCAAACCAAAAAAACCCCCACAATACACATGCACATTTGTTCAATCGCAAATGAATTTCAATCACGCACCCGACCATACAAAATTATTCGTCTCGATGAGACGATTCCAATGTGGGGTGTTTTTGAGTTATTGAGTTTTGAGTTCAGTTATTGAGTTTTGGTTATTGGTAGAAGTTGTTAAGTTTAGTTATGAAATGAGTGGAATTTGATTATTTGCTAAAAGACTAGTAACTTTGCTTAGTACAATGTGAGGTGCTTTTTAAACATTATTATTAAATTCGGTTATCCACACCCATTTACTTATTACAATGGGGATGCTCTTATATATGCCATAACTACCTTTCCTTCATCCCACAAATCCTGATCGATTTATAGGATCCTTTTACATGTTTTAATTTCACGCTTGAACAAATTATCCCACAAATTAAGGATTTGTGTTAACCTAAAAGATTTCTTTCAAACATTCAAAAATTATTGTACTCCACTAAATAATTGTGCTTGCCAATCAATTGTGGCCACTTTCGCGATGATAGCCCTCCTCACTAATGACTACTTTGCTTTAATATATACTCCATCCGTCCCATATTTTTGGTCTTGTTTACTATTTGGAACCTCTAAAAAAATTGTCTATATCTTTAATTTATTATGTTTTTTTTATATCAAATATGGATCTTATTAATTTGATAGATCTCAAATAATTTTATTAAACAAAGTTTTAATTCAAAATAATATTGTATTGTGAGATATAAACAATTGTTTGAGTGATACAAAAAGTGAAACACGATCAAGAATATGGGAACGGAGGGAGTAGTATATATAGTATAGATTTCTAGTGAAGTACTACTATACACATGTTTACATTAATATAGGGATAAAGTAGTACTTAATTGCAACACATAGATTAAAAAAACCCTTACCTATTCAAATTGATTAGGTATATCTAGAGCTCATACCTGGTTTTAGTTTTTCAAATTGAAAGAAGCAAAAGTTTATGCAGGTAATTAAGGTCCTATATATAGCCCATAAACTGGTCTGAGTGAGGGAAAGAGTTACTCTAGATATATAGCACTGCTTTGGTCTTTGCTAAACTTTTCGAACTTTAGGGTCACTGGAGATTTTTCCGATCATTAACTTCAGGGCCTCGAAATTAGTCAAAGTGCGTCGACAAACTAGTCCGAACACCCGGTAATAAAAAAAAAAATGTAAAACAAAACCATGATATTAAAGAAAGCACTAGAACCCTTGATATTCTGGTCTGTGTCCATCTTTTTATAAGAATCTATATATGCATGTACAAAAAAATTTGATCGATGCAAACCAAGAGATTTGATTCATCCTGAGTCGTGGGAAGTCGATCCACTTCATGTTTGAATATACATAATGTCAGCATGATAGAGACCCTGGAAGGTTTTTTC
This sequence comes from Rhododendron griersonianum, assembly GCA_018127125.1. Taxonomy (NCBI): domain Eukaryota; kingdom Viridiplantae; phylum Streptophyta; class Magnoliopsida; order Ericales; family Ericaceae; genus Rhododendron; species Rhododendron griersonianum. The sequence goes on along the minus strand of CM030788.1, from coordinate 58,331,606 downwards.
CAAGACAAAACAACAATTAATGGATCATTTCTAGGAGCAACTAGTACTGTACTACGTACTGTGGTCCCTGATAGAAAGCTAGCTAGCTAGCTAGGGTTTCCAAAGAAAATTAACCTAATTAGTACTTATTACTCTAAGCATATATATGTATATGTATTTGGGCTTTTGCAAAATTTGAACTACTGATAGATAAGGGCTCTTCTCTTTAGTTAATAGACCTAATAATTACTTCTATATATGTCTATATACATATGAAATTAGGATGGAAAAAGATTAATTTTGAAGGGTCTAAAGTAAAATTATCAAGATTTTGAAGGGCTAAAATATTGAATTTTATTGTGAATAATAATACGAGAACGTATGTAAAAAAAGATGACATTGCTCACAAGGTCGGGGATGCTTGGGCGCCGCTCACAGTACCCCTTCCATCAGGCATGCTTTGGCGTCGCCCACGATACCCCTTCCATCAGACATGCTTTGGCGCCGCTCACAGTACCCTTCCCATCAACCACTGTAGTCTCAATATTGTTGAGTCGCAGCTTGGGATCTTACTCCCAAAAATTAATAGTAGGTTAAAGAACGGGAGGTTATATATAATTGTAATTAACGATGATTTGACCTCATAATCGGAACATATGATGAACTGGATCGGAAATAAGAACCAAAAATTAATTACCTTAAAAGATATCAGATCTAAGCTGTAAGCTTCGAGTCATAAAGATGAACCAGATAGATGTTATAAATTTTGAATTATTCTATATCCTCAATCAAACGATGAAAGCCCAATCGAAAAAATGAGTTTTTTTTTTTATTGGCGAAGTATATAAGAAATATTTTCAGATAAATTGAAATATTACAGAAGGGAGAACAACCAATAGAAAAACATCATCAACCGAGACCGTAGTTGATTAGCTACGTATCAAATATCCTAACAAGTTGCTGGATCGAAGTAGGACATTCTCCATCCGCCCGCCTGCAGCAGAGGGGGTTCGATTCCCGTTATACGCGATGTGGCGAAAAAGACCGATTCAACGAGATATGCCTTGCCTGCATTAAGATACTACAGTTTTTTTTTTTTTAATACCCAAGATCAAGCTCTAATTAAAAAGCAAATTATCGATTATCAAGAAATTATAATTCCTTTCTTGGGTAATTAAGAAACAGAAGCAAAAAAATAAACTCGATGAAACCCTAAATTCAACATTTTTATTGCCAAACACAGATGAAGGTACATTCGTTCGCGGTTTTTAGCATACAAAAACTACCTCAAATTTTACAAACCTTAACGATTTATTAGACGATACAATACAATTTACAAGCATCAGCTTAATTTGAAGTTTAATTGACAAAAATTCCCAGAAGCTATTAAAAACAGTCGATCAAAGAACGAAAACCCCAAGTATTCTCAACACCATACAAGCCCTAAAGAAACATCATTCTCCCAGAAACCCTAAAATCTCCTTGGGGGGAAAGTATTCCCATTTTCCTCCATAAAACTGAACTTGAATGGAGTCCTCGCAGTACTATTTCTGACAGTCTCACCCCTATAATTTGGTTCTTCATCCTTCTGGTGACCTTCTTCTTCATGGTTACTACTACCCTTATTTTGAAGATTATTAGCAGATGATCTCTCCCCATCTAACTCCCTAAACCTAATCAAGTACCTTTTCAACGGCTTGGCATAATCATCGAACCCCAGGCTCCCCAGGGCCCAGCAGATGTCGTCGCCGTTCACCGTCTTCCGCTTCTCCTTGTGACACCTGTCGGACGCTTCCCCGGTGACGAAGCTGATGAACTCCGACACGCATTCCTGCATGGTCTCTTTGGCTTCTTTCGACACCTTGGCGTTCGCCGGGAGGATTTGCTTCATGATCCTCCCGACGTTCGCTATCGGCAGCAGCCGGTCTTGCTCTTTGATCACTCCTCGATCTTGATTATAGTCTTCTTCCGAGGCGAAAGTTTTCTTGATCAGGTACTCTCTTCTGTCTGAGTAATTGGAGGGTTTGTTATCAACCATTTTTTTTTTTTTTTTCCCTAGAAAGAGAAACTAATTGGTGGTGATTTCGACCCTGTCAAACACAGACACGTTGCTGGTCCCTTGGTGTTGAACTTCAGATATATAGAGATTGGCAAAATAATTCAATACTCCGGAACTCTCTCTCTCTCCCCTACATTGGGATTATTTTATTGTCTGAATTCCAGTAAAAGTGGAGGTTAAATAATTAAAAGAATCAAAATGAAGCTTTTAGATTATTACTGCCCCGTCCTACAATTAGACTCCGTTTGGTTTGATGTAAAATGTTTTATAATGTAAAATATTTTTTCAGAAAATAAATTTCAAAATTTTATTTTTCAGTATTTGGTTGGTACTTGAAAATAATTGTAAAAATCAACAAAATAGTGTAGAGAGAGAAGGGAGGGCTTAAACTGTGGAGAGAACTGAGAATATTGAAATTGAAAGTGAGTCAGGACTGACGATCGAGGAAACTGAGCAGTGAGAATTGCAGTAGAATATAACGGGTTCATTTCGGAAAATAACTTGCGGAAGATTTATGGGTAAGTCATTTTCATCTAATTGATGAAAAATGTTTTACATGTAAAATATTTTCCTAATTTTTTACACAACCAAACACCGAAAAATAGATAGTAAAACATTTTACCAAAAAATATTTTACGTCCAAACAAACGGAGTCTTAGTATAATTCTTCTTTGCCAATTTAGCTATTTACGGGGACTTTCACATTACAATTTGAAAGAAAAAATTGTCAATTAAAATTGCCCTTTATTATTTTTAAAAAAATGAATTTGCAAATTGAAGTGCCCTCACTGCTTGTTTTATATAACGTTGAAATCCATATTGCTTTCGGAGCATTAATTAACAAGCAACAAAAAAGATAGTACTCCAGTATTCATTCAATCCTCGACCGGTGGGAGTATTCTACCTAATAAAACACAAGGGCGTGGGGACCATACAAACACAAGTTAAAAGAAGATCGAACTGAGATTCATTTGATCCAAGGGCTGATATGTGTTCTCCAACTCTCTTAAAAAAAACACCCACACTCTTACAAATATATTACAAAAATGTCATCGGTTTTTTTACCCATTGCTCGGCTTCTGGCGTTGGCAAAAAAAATAAAAATATATTACAAAGAAATGTCCGTGCCTACGGCACTACCGGAGTGCGTAGTGCCGTAGGCATGGACAAACACTAGTGAACAAATATAAGAGAATGGTGATTCCATCCCTAGCTAGGAGCAGTAGTTCCCGATTACCAACGCGTTACTTTAATTTCCATAGTTAGGCAAAATGAAATCTGAGGTCCAACGTTTTTATGTTTCCAAGTATGTGAGTCATGATAGTAAATGTCAAGGTTTACGATGAGGTGGCCGCCGTCTCAGTTAACCTCTGTAGTTATTTATTTATTTATTTATTTCAAAGACCAAATTAAGGTTGGTATCGTTAACCTGGGACTCTAACTGTGTACCTATTGAAGAATGAGCTGGTGACTTATATATGGACAGCATCTCAGTTTAAAGAATTTAACGAATCAAACGTTTCCTTATTAGGTTGGATTAATTAGAAATGCAGTTTTCCTTCTCAAAATTTTCCGATTGAGGATTCTCTACCCTCAATATTTCTTCCCTGCCACAAGTAAACTATATTGTACGGAGTAACGAATTGACAAAAAAAAAAAAATTGAAATGCAATCTATTCTAACATATAAAGGGAGAGCCCTTTTGGTGTGGTTAAAAAAATAAAGCTAGCTCGCATTTTTCATTTTCCTAATCAGACATATATAGAAAGGGCAAAAACTCACATTCTGTTATATTAATAGGGGTGTGCAAATAACCCGTGGACCCGACCCGACCCGAAGGGTCTTAGGCGGGGTCGAACATGTGGTTCGGATGGGTGCGGGTTTACTTTCTGTTAAAAATCATATTTTGGTTCCGGTTGGTGCGTTCCTTACCCGTGGGGTCAGACCCGATCCGATCCGAAGGTTAAATTCAGGTTTTTTAGTCGGACCCGACCCGACCCGAAGTAAAGAATCATGCTCGCGGACAGTTCTTACCACTTGTTCGATTCGGTTTGCGGGCCTAAATATTCTTACCCGACCATGGTCGGATCGGGTTTAGGGTCGAAACCGACCCGCACGACCCATGCACACCCCTAATTATATATCCATATGCTCTCAATAACTGTGAGGACCAAAATGTAAACACACGACACGATTCATGTAACCACCCACCCTATTGTAGTTTCCTAACTGATCTTAGGAATTAAAAAAAAATGCAATTTCTAGGTAGACGCATTGCGTGTGCACCCGCCTGTATCCTTAACGCTAAGTCCATCCTAATTCTTATATATCTATTATGGGAATAAGAATGCAAAACGTGGCATATGTAGTGACAATGCCAACTTCCGGTCAGCGTCATTAGTTAGGGGACAAAATGGCAGGCAATTTTCCATTGATGGTAAGAGTTAGGTGCTGCTTTTCTTACTACTGTATTTAAAAGGAAGGAGAGAGAGAGAGAGAGAGAGAGAGAGAGAGAGAGAGAGAGAGAGAGAGAGAGAGAGAGAGAGAGAGAGAGAGAGAGAGAGAGATGGTACTTGAGAACTCATGAAGGGTTTTTTTTGGGAGGAATACAAATTAACCCTGTAGAGAAAAGGGATAAGAAAATGACTTGCATTCAATTATAGACCATGCATAATTAATGGTCCCCTCATTTGGTCATTAGTGTTTGATGCTCTCACTAAGTTTGGGTTAAGTATGCCTTAATTATACGCTTGAATTTATGGACCACGCGAATACACGTGTGCCTCCAGGAAGGTATACAAGGGAAAAAAAAAAAAAAACCTAGTATAAGGTTTTAACATGGGATTAGGTGATCACTTGACTCACTGGCAAACAGACAAACAAAATGCTATCGATTAAATTTTCGTACGGTCATGGCTTAATTTGGAAACTCTGGTCTAGCTTATAAATAAAGAAAATGCTATCTCTATTATAAAACAGAAGGGTGTGGGGACAAGTTGTTGGAACGGCTTAGATTCATTTGATCCAAAGGTTGTAGTGCATCCTCCCACTTTCCGGTTAAGTGCCCATGGTTTTCACCTAAATCACACAACTGTCATCCCCTTCCAACCGGGATGCGTAGTGCCGTAGGCACGGGCTAGCACTAGTAAACTTATAATACATGAAGTGTTTCCGTGAAAGCATAGAAACTCTTCATGTATCCTACCAATCCTCATACGAATAATTTTCTCAAACTTGGGCGACAGAAACCTATTATCTCAAACGTTGAACTTGTAACTATTGACAGAATGTCATGACAAAACCTAGGGGTGAGCAAAAAATCCGTAAAACCGTGAATTCAGTCCAAACCAATCCAAACCGAAATATTTGGTTCGGTTTTTTAGTAGTATGGTTTGGTCATGGTTTAAAAAAATTAGAAACTGCATTATATGGTTTGGTTTATGGATTCACATTTATGGTTATGGTTCCAAACCGATTCAAACCGCACAATATATACATACATATATATATATTTATAGTTATATATATAATTTAATTATGGGAGCTTCACTCAACTACTTTTCTAATTTATTGATCCTATTAATCTACCGCAATATTTAGTTTTCCCTCCTTGCCAAGATGTTTAGTAATTGGTATTCTTAGTTGGTTTACTTTAGTGAATTACCACTATTTCATTTTCTGAGTTTAAGACTTGAAACAATTGTTGGTATTCTACTCTTAATAAGTTGGTTGATATTAGTGTGTTTTGGTAATTTGAATGGAATTGGTTTTAATATATACAAGTTTTCTTTTAATTTATCTTCGTAATTTTATGTATTTTAAATTTTTTTTAAGATGATAACTTAGTTCAAAGCAAACCGTGGTTTAAAACCGAAACCAAACCGTATTTTAATGGTTTGGATTGGTTTGGTTCTATGGAATTTGTGGGTTGGTTTTGTTCTCCAAATTCATAATCCGTAGGTATTGGTTTGGTTCTTGGTTTACTATAAAATCGAACCAAACCAAACCATGTTCACCCCTAACAAAACCTATACGACCAAACCTATATTTATATTATCTCACGTTTGTGTATAACACATGTTGAACTAGTCACCACGTGCATAAGTAATGTCATGGATACGATAGCCCTTGTCGAACTAGAATTCAAATTGAGTAGCTTGATCAGGTGATTCAGGTCAATACTTACGATCCAAGATCAGATGTACTGGGAAAGGTTCAAGCGCGGCGTGTGGACGCATACCCAGATAGAAGGAGGATTTTTACATAGGCCTAATATTTTTTTTGGGTAACGCGTGTTGAGCTAGCCTGCGCGCACCTGATCAAAGTGTAAGGGGGCGAGTCTGACGACTGACCTAGCAATGGGCCCGGCTCCACGGATATCCTAATTCACTGGGGGCCTAGGGCTTGCCTAGGTCAGACGCACATGGATGTACACTCGGCCCAATCATCCCTGAAGCAAGCCCAACGTGCGAGCCCACTGACTGGACGAAGAGATCGATTTATGACCGAAGATGACTCAGGGGCCAGCTGTATTCCACGTGGCGTCTTGGTGTCACCTTAAGTCTTTGTAACATGTTCACATGTGGAAATTTGGCAATGGTATATATGTAACAACGGCCAACTCATTAGTTGCGGAGCTATGCTAATAATTGGTGCACATTAGATTCATTACAGGTTCACAGTACTGCAAATGAATAGTCTTGCAAGGACTAGTCTTGGTTGTGCTTCACAAACCCTACCGGCACTCAACGTATAAATTGAATACGGCTCGTTTAGGTTACTCTATATGTGATGAAATCCTGATATATTAAAGCATCTGCATAAAGCTGTAATTTATCAAATTCTGAATAGCCATGCTTAAGTAATTAGCCAACCAAACCATGCACAATCATGTGTTTATGTGGGGTGGTCCTCTACGGATACTGGTGTTGTGTGACGGAATAGTCTCCGACGGAGGCGACGGGTTCCATACCTGCACTTCTATTTCTTGAACCAAAAAGAAAATAAAACCCGTGTCATTAGGGTTATTAGTAACTGATATTGGATAAGTACAAACAAATAACTTGGGTCATTACTAGAGTACATTTTGGCACATGGTATATCTTGGTTTGGTGTTTGGACTAAGTACTACAAATACATTGATCATCGGGCTTTAATTTGAAAGTAATTATTCAGCGGTCAAGCGATATGGTCCGGCCGGTGCCACCCCAAGACCCATAACCGCCGCCGCTACACATTCTTACAAAGTTCATACACTCACTCTCAGACCCCCTACAAAATTGCGCGGTACAAAGAGGTCTGGACAACACGTGGCCAGTTCATACGCTAACTCGGCCCCCCTACAAAATTGCGCAGTAGAAAGAGATCCGGACACCACGTGGCCATTTCCCTGGGAGCCGGGAACACCTAATAACTCTACGTGATTTGGACATGTTTGTAGATTCCACGAGGCACATCACAGCTAATGTATTAAAGGAATCGTACGTAAATAAGCAAGTGGATGCAGGTACTAAATTCTGAAGGACATTCGAGAAAACCCTAGAGGACTCAGTTCCCAAAAAGCTTTTGAGGACATTGATAAGAAAATCGTTCCTTTTTTATTTGTTCTCTTCTTTAGATGCCACACCTTCCCAGCTTTGTTGAGATTCCCCACACTGCCATCTTTCCTTTAGTGGGCATCACATCTCATCTCTTGTTTGGCTCTGACCAATGCTTACAGGTTTACATGTAGGAATATATTTATATTAATCCAGATATTTCTAATCTCTTGTTTGTTTATTATTTTCCCTAGCTTGTTTTAGTATGGGCCTTTGAGTAATTTTCCTCCTTTGGAATACGTCTTTCTGTTGGGATTTTTATTTGTTTATAAAATAATGCCCACTTGAGTACTAACCGTTAGAGATTTTCAGCTCTTTTCATGGTAAAGTTTTTAAGCCTGTAGAGAGCTTTTTGTTTTTTTGGGTGCTAAAATGAAAACAAACAAAAGACTAAACACACTCGTAGGCCACGCCTAAGACTGCAAATGAACCGAGCAGCTCGCGAGCTCAAACTTGTTAACGTTCAACTCGGCTCGTTTAGTAACTAAATTGTCCACAACTTTGTTCCCTTCTCGAAGCGTATGCCTCATGCAACGAACATGATTAAAGAGGGGTTTATAGTGCACCAACCACACTTTTACCACTAAACTATACCTGCTACAATGTGATTATTTTATAATAGGCAAATGTTAATTGATGCCCCTGGGGCATAAGTTAGAGTGTATTAAATGAGCTTAAAAAGTTGGACAACACCATCTTAACTTATGCAGGTAATTAATTACATTGGTAAATGAGGAGTTCTCCAACTACATGAATTAATTGAAGCAGTACCAAATAATTATACGGTCAAATCTACCCTTTTTGAAAGGGTTCATTTCCTTTTTTTTTTCCCGCTTTTCTTATCTAATTCGGCTTTAAAATTTAAATTCAAGGTAAAGTTCAGGTATGGTTTTTTTTTTTTTTTTACTCTTTACTACTTATGTAATGTCCGGTGTGCAAATCTAGACCTTTAAAAAGATGCATTTTTTTCATAAAAAGAATCAAATTTTTTTCACTAATCAATAAATACCAATGAGTTCTTGTAAGTTGTGGAAAAAATTTCAATTTTTTAATGAAAGTTGCATCTTTTTAAAGGCCTAGATTTGCGTGCTAGACATTTATTTAGGGACAAATGGAGTAGTTTGGCTTTAAAATTTAAATTCAAGGTAATGTTAAGGTTTATGGTTACGTCTTCGGATAAATTAATACAATAAGTTGACGTAATTTTTCAGGATAAATGACTTCTGGGTAATATAGGGGGCAACTGTTTATAAAATGAATTAATTTTTAATAAAGTTTTTCTATTGACCTCATTTTTTGTCAGTGAGGTTGAGGAGGATGCATGATATGTGGTAGTGGTCATCCCATTGTTTGATTACACTTTTATTCTTCTTTTCTATTTTTATGTAGTTTATCTTCTTTTACAAAGAAATAAATTTTACTTGCGGATTGGGATACTATTGGAAAGTAAAAGAACTCCAATCAATGATGCATTTAATGTTGTTTATTTATCCTAAACAAATGGTTATTGTGGATTACAAAACAATTAATGTAGAGTATAGTAAATATAATATACTGTATTTATTATGACTAAACTATTGCCCCAGGGCACTTATTAGCGGGACCGTTTATAATAATGGATCTTTTGTCAAAAAGAAAATTGGGCATAATCAAGATAGGATCTCAAAAGAATCACGAAAATTCGAGTGTTACGTTACTCTTAACAAGGAGAGGGTAGGCCATTTGGTAATGAAGTGTGGCTGCATATGTGGTAGAGATTTGGGAGGCACCACCAATTTGAACCTGAACTTTTAATGCTGTAAGCAGATGTGGATCTGCCAATGGCATATTGAAGTTGGGGTAGAAGGTGAGGACAACTGTTCCAGCGTTCTAACCCCTCGTCTCCCTCTCTCTCTCTCTCTAACCCTAAAGGTTTTCGTCTTCTGCCGCCGCCTGGGGGGGAGGCGATCTCCCTCCCTCCTCCCCCCGGGCCTTGTTTTCCTTGCTAAATCCCTTCTCCTTTCTCCTTCGGCCCTCCCCTTTCCTCTCTGCCGTTTCTGTCCTCTTTTCCGGTGCCGATTGTGCCTGGCTTTCCGTTTTCCCCGTCGGTCTCTTCCTTGGTCGATTCCGATTTGGTGCTTGACGGCTAGGCGATTGCGGATGCAGGTAGCGATCGTCGGTCCGGCGCCTAGTTTCTCCGGCTGGTTCCTTTCCTGGAGGAGCCCGTTTATGCTTAACGGCGTGGAGTTTCTTCGCGGCTCTTGGTGTACGACTTTCCTCTCTTGCCGGACCGGATTCATCTTCGTTCTTTGGCCTACTGGTTGTTTGGAGGTTGGGCGCGAGCGTGCATCGCCGATCTTCGGCTTTGGTGGCTGCTGTTGGTGCGGGGTTGTGGTTGTTTGGGCTGTTGATCGGTGGATGGGTTTGTGTTGATGGTTGGGGTTTAGTTTGGTCTGTTTCCAAGGTTTTGAGGGGCGGCGGCGTGGCTGGGGTGTGGCTGTAGTAGTTCTGGTTTTGGGTTTTATTTTTCCTCTTCGTTTTGTTGTTTCAGGTTTGTGGAGCTGTCGGTCCGGAGTCGTTTGGAAGGCTTCTCTGTGGTGGTCTGTGGGGGGTGGTTTGGTGGCAGTTGGGAGGAGGCTGCAGATTAGTCGTTGGTGGCAGCGGCGGTGGTCGGAGGTGTTGCTGGCGAGCTAGGGTTTGGGCTTGGTTTTGGGCTTTAGGTTTGGGCTTTGCCCATTTTGTGGCAGGTGATTAGGGTGGTTTTTGGGCTTCAGAGGTTGGGCTTTGCCCATTTTGGTGATGGTGTTCGGTTGGGTTTCAGGTTTGGGCCCGGTGGCCCACCAGGGTCCTGCTAGGTTTAGATCTCGCCAGACGAAGGTGCTAATGCATTTCTATTCCTGCTGGTCAATAGTTGGGTTTAGGGTTAGGTTTGTGCTGAATTGTATTGATTTGGGCTTTTAGGCCTCTTAGGTGTGGGTTTGTCCCAATGGGTGTTTTCTTACTGGTTTAGGCTCAGCCTGTTGGGCCTATTTCAGTTCCTCCGTGTGGTTTGGAGAAGAGGGTCTTGAATGGTCAGGCCGGTGTATCCAAGATCCTATTATCTCTGTAAATTTCGTGTTTATGAGTGTGGGTGGAGAGCGGGTTCTGTGAGGTCGCTTACGTGTACAAAAAGTGAGCTGGAGAGGTTCGATTGGTCGATAATCAGTACCAAGGGGAAAAGAGGAATAATCTCGTGGGGTGAGGGCTAGAGCAAGAGGTACGGAAAAGACAAAGGCAACGTGTCTCCTTTGTTCTCCGCGGGGGGTGAATGACGTCTGCCCTTTCCGGAATCAGATGAGTGAGGTCACCTTCTCTCCGGGGAAGAATGTTCTCCTTCCTCAGAATCAGTGCTCTCTCTCTCTTTTTCCAGAAAAGTCAGCCTCTGGCAATCATTGGGAATGTCAGGGGTATTTATAGGGCACATGGGCCTAGGTCAGGCCCAGGACGACGCTCCTATAAGACCCCAACACGTGTCCCTCCCGTACCTCCAGGTCGCGGAAGACTCGTCCTCCCGCGGAGGACTTCCGCGGGGGAACTCGCGCTTCCGCGACGCTAACTCCATTCCAAGCCTACCAAGCCACAAGAGCTTCCCCAATTCCCGCAAGAGCAAGGTCGCGACCCGCGGCGATCGTTTGCCTCCCGCGGGGTCCCTTCTGGGCCTGCCTTTTGGGCCAGAATAGGATCCCGGGGTCTCCTTACAGTTTCTGTGTCAATTCCGACATGTCTTTCAGTTCTTCCAGGCGGGGCCCGCGGGGGTGTCCCGCGGGATCTTCACTTCCGCGGATCGGTTCCGCGGGGTCTTCAGTTCCGCGGGTTGGTTCCGCGGGCGTCTATCTTAATGTGCTACGTGTTCCCTTTCCGTTGGTCAGTCAAACGTCTTTTTGGAATAATGTTTTGACTAAGATCGACTTTCCGCGTGGACCAGGTCGCCACATGTCCACGGCCGATAGGCTGGTCAAAAGGTCTTCCCTGATGACATGTAAATAATTTTGACCGCGCCTACAATGAGTTAATGAAATTTTATTTTGCTGATAAAAAAAAAAAAAAAACTGTTCCAGCGTTGAGGTTGGCTGGCTTGTCCATGGTAACAAGTAGTTCTTGTACTTCAATAGTTGAAAATCCCCCCATTGTTGAACAAGCGGAACCTGAAGTTCCTTTTCAAACACCAACCTTTAACCCCTGCCGAGCACCCTCAGCTGGATCATCGCATCCATCAACGCTCGGCACTCCATTGCTAAGCTACTAAAAGGGGCGTTAGGGGATGTCAATTGTTTTCTACGATGCTTATCAAATTCCACATGGGCATATGTTTGCACCGTTTTCCTATTTTGGGTCGGAAAATCAACCAAACTTGGAATGGGCTCGACATGTTTATAACGTTGAAACTTTGGGCCATAAATTCGACGATCCCGACAAGCCGTCCTTACTAAAGCGGGTTTCGTCCCAGTTCATTCTGGAAATCCTACATTATTGTTCCATTTTTATATTTTTTGTTATTTCATTCAAATTTTTTTGGTCAATCGACAGGAGGACATAGGGAAAAGGGTTTTGCAATTCGCAGCAATAAGACTTGAACCCAAGCATTTTACCTGGTAAGGGAGTGCTGACATGATCTAATCTAAAGAAGGCCCGGCCCAGAAGCCCAAAATGCAGTCTGAATCCATGATCCATCATGACCCAAACACAGCTTTGAAGCTCTCTGTGCGAACGGGCCTCGTTCTAATGGGCCTCTTTCTACGGTGTCGTGGATTCGGTTCACAGCAGATTGCAATTACTGACGGCAACAAGGGGCATTATAGTAACTGCAATTGCAAGGAGCCACTTCAGTGCAGCCCTAATTCCAATGGTCTGTGTATATATTTTCTCTCTCTGCCTGTGAAGCGGCATCCCCTCCCTCTCTCTCTCTCTCTCTCTCTTATATCTGTGTGTGTGTGTGTGCGTGTTTTCGTATCGTTTGAAGAGGCGCTGATGATGAGAACTACCTATTTTCTGAAGGGATTTTTTTCCCCGTGATTATAAATCACCAATGGATCCTTCTGAGCCTCTCTTTATATTTTTGCTTCTATTTTCTTATCCTGATTGATATTTCTCGTGAAGATCTGCAAGGTGTTTTTTATTTTTTTTCCAAAAACTTTCTGGAAAAAGGTTGTGACATTTTTGGGGGATTATTAGCCATTGATGTGAGGATTGTTTGATTCGGAAAATATTATGTCGATTAGAACAAATTTTTCCAGACTACAATTATCTGATCAATGGTTTATGATTCTTTCACTCCCATCTCTTTCGTTGCACCTTTTTTTTTTTTCCGCTGCTTTCGCTTTTCATTATGGGAATTGATTTCTACACTACCACCATGATTTCTTTTTGGTCTTGGTCAGCATGCTTCTTTCTGAGTCACTCGACTTAGTATTGGCTGGCTCTGCCTTCAACTGGCCATGTCGAGTGATAAAGATCATGTTGTGGTTGTGTGGTTGTGAAAGAAGCATGCTTGTCAAGACCGAAAAAAAATCATGGGTACTGGCTGCGCAGATAATGAAGTTGCTGAGAACCATTTGCCCGAACCCAATGGCTAGTTGAAGGCAGAGCCGGCCAATACTAGGTTTTATGATCATGTTGTGGTTGTGAAAAGAAGAGTATTCGTACGAACCCATGAAAACTAGGTTTTGTGAACGAACAAAATCTGTTGCAGTTCGAATCTTATTACTATTTCTTTAAATTATTTACTATTTTACACATGCTATAAATTATTGTCCACTCTCCATCCTTTACATAATTTATTACTATTAATTTAGATAAACAATTGGCTGGCTCTGCCTTCAATGTCGAGTGATGAAGATCATGTTGTGAGATGAACTGGTCTACTAAAAAATCCGGATTTGCAGAAAGAGTACGATCGAACAACTAGTGGATCGCTAGGGGGTACTGCTCTGCACTTGGAGATCAAAGTGAGAACCGATATCCGAGCTTGTATTAGCTCCCAGAGAGGAGTTACAAAGTCAAGTCCTAACATGGCTGATGATGGCTCTCTGCTAGTCTTTGGCAGCATGTTGTCTCGATTTGTGCTGTTTTTTTTTTCAAGCTTTGCTTGATGTTTCTTTGTTTGGCTTTGGGGTATGCCCTTGACTTGTGTAATTAGATTTTCTAATACAATTTTACCTTACCCAAAAAACAAAAACTAGTGGATCACAAATTCCCAATCTCTGGAAGGAAAAAATCCAAAACTGCACAGTTTGATCCGGATAAGCGCCCTCATCATGTCATCTATTTTCACTTTTGCAGAGTTTTTTTGGCTTCAATTCTAACTTCTTGCTTCTCTCAACTTAAGCCACAGGTTAAGTTTTAAGTAAAAAGACAAAAAAAAACCTTGAACAGCATCAGAAGCTGTTCAAGTTAAGCCACAGGTTAAGTAGGGTTATAAGGTCCATTTGCTAACTTAAGCCACAGGTTAAGTAGGGATACATGAAAGTATTTATGAACCCGTTACGTTACATGTACATGAACCAACGCGAAGCCAATGCCCATGGTTCTGTATCACAGGATCACAGCATGCATGTAAAAATTCCCACGTCCCTTAAACATGGGGACTTTGCCTGTTATACCTTCTAATTAACGTTTAGTGACTTAAAACTAGAATACTCTGGGATCGTATGTCCAAGTCGCAGTAGAATAAAGACTTGAACAGCATCAGAAGCTGCCTTCAGAATCTCTCTCTCTGCTTCTTCTGCTACCTTTATTGCATCTCTGCAGAGTGAATACGGTGATCAAGTTAACATAATTAAGTACTTGACAAGTGCAAACTATAAACACCTGAAATGCGGAGTCTTACCGAATTGACATGTCTGGAGGCATCGAGACCTCTATTTGAAGTAAAATCTTGTCTCCAAGCAAGTGATGTGTTGTGCGCTGAAGAACCAATTTCTAAAACCAGTAAAAGTATTTAGAATGCTAATATAACACGAGCTGACTTGAGAATCCATTTCATGGAAGGGGGAAAATCCTGAAATCACAAAGGTACCTCTGAGAACTTCGATGATAATATATTCGACACAATGTCTTCAATATCCTTCAGGTCTGAGGAGAGATTCCTACTCTGCCAATTTGTTTCCGTAGTGTTAACTTGTTGGTCTGTTATGCTTTCCGAGACAAGCGAAATTGCAGGATCTACGAATAAAACTTGTCAACAGGTAATCTTATACTTGAACATCTCCATCAAAGCAAAAACTCCAAAATAGCCTAACTCAGATAGCTCCTAATCTGAGACTAATATACACTCTAATTGGCAATATGACGATGTATAGTAAAACCAAGTCGACTACCTATGTGTATGAAGACTTCCGCCACTTCATGGTGTAATTTCTGAATATGATGACGAACACTTTCACCAACATCATGAGCGGCACTAACACTAGAAAAGGGATCTACCTGCAAGGAAAAGTAACTGCTTTACCCATTTGAGGATTTGAAAGGACCATCTCAGATACAAGTATACAACCTTACATGTGTACGATAATCTTTTGAATCAAAAGAAAGGCCGTACTACATAGAGCACAGAAAAGAAAACTACTCAGATAATCTACCTCAATATTTACATCAAGATGAAGAGAGGAACCTGCTCTTCTTCCCCTGAGATGATTGCATCCCTGTACAGATAACAAAACATGTCAAAGAAAGTATATTTCATAAAAACAGGACAGCAAGAGTAGGCCCATGGCACAGTAGGGTTCACATGGTACAAAGTCCCCAAGTCACAGACTAGCCAAGCAAATGACACTTCATAGCATAATGTACAAAAGGCATTTCCTTTTTAAAGACATCTAAAGCCACCTAGGGACAAGTAGGCCTTGTGAAAGGTAACCAAGTACAAGCCACAAAAAGGTCAAAGGAAAAACAATTGTTATGAAAAAACCATTATTACTTATTAGCACTTACAGTACCTTATTTTAGCCAATCAATATGGTTGTTTATTTTAGCACTGTATAATAATCAACGGATCATGACAAGAAGGATCACTTTGTCCGAAACAGGATTAACAAGCCAAAATGTAGACAAGGAATATAATAAAGAAGCTACTGGGCCTCGTGTTCTTCTGCGCTTATGCATGACAATTGTGTGTGTGTGTGAGTGTGGTGGGGGGGCAGGTGTGTTGGTTTACCTTCACGCCTTCAACTTGTAGAATTGTTTGTTTATAGAGATCCAACTGTTGTGAAGGGACTGCTGCATCCACGAGTTCCAATATACTAGAACACCAAAAAGAGCATGCCAAACATGGAGAAATTGTCAAACTTGAAGTTCTGCCTACTCTTTTTCAAAAATACATTGTCTCGTAAGAAAGCAAAGCTTCATGTAAACCACTTGATGCATCATATTATCAGAAAGATAAGTACAATGTATGGCTTGCTAACCATTTACACCAGTTTTATGATCGGCTCATTTCCAATAACCATTGAGATATATTATAAGGTGTGATCCACCAGTGTAGCATACAATGCCACTTAATTATGACCATAGGCCAACCCTCTACAAAACATTTTTGACACAAAGCTTAAACAAGCATCTTTTGGGGGGAGGATACATCTCCAATTACTGCAAATTTGCTTATAATTTTTGACCATGTGTCTCAATCACACTATATTGTTAAAGCAACATCGCCAAACACGTTAGCGTGTCTAAATCACGCTGTATTGTAAAAGCTACATTGCAAACTAGACATGTTTGCTACATCATCTTCTCAAGAGGTCTAGGGCCAACTTGCCTTCCATGGATATGACTGAATTGAGGCTACAAGATGTGGGCACCTCAACCGTCCAAGATTATTTCATATAAACCTGATACTTGGAATACGCAGTCCAAAAAATGCAACCAATAGTGGGATAAACATGAATTTAGAGACCCTGAATACATGTTCCAGTTTAGTTTACTAAGTGAAAACTGAAATATCATATATGCTCAGCACTAAATCAGAAGGTGAATTGAAGCGGAACCTCTGGTAGCCTGTTTCAAGTCCAGCTTTCAGGATCATGCCCGAGACAATTATCCCAGCAAGGGGATCTAGAAACTTCACACCGAGAATAGATCCTCCTACCATCAGGATGAGTAATCCATGGTCAGTGAGGGATAATAAATATGGCATTAAGTAGTTCAAGTAGAGAAAATTTTTGAACTAAAAAATAACTGAAAAGGCTAGAAAAAAAAAACTCTATCTCCACATAGACATGTAAACTGCTGCTGGCCTGCCTTACACTTTCTCAAGACAAGTGAACTCAGTCATGGTTTACACTTCATAGAATAACTGTTACAATTATATAGTTTTCTTATGCAAGTAATTAATTTAACTGAGCTACCATTCAGAAAACATCTCTTGAATTTGATCAACTTTACAACCATTAGTTTTGACTTTGAACTGGAAAAGGACCAAGACTGATACAACTCAACCAAAACCACAAGCACAGACCCTACTTAGTGGTAGAATATAACAGCATGCTACACATCACCTAAAATCACCAAAGAGAGGAAAAAGATGCATTTGACAAAATCATATGCAAATTTTAGCTGCATATGCTGTCACCATAGTAAAAGAACAGAATTCTCTATGTCAAACTACAGCATTGGGGAACAGTCGAAGTAAACTCACAGTACGATTTCAATAGCATCTCAAATTGCACAATGCAGTGGTCAATACCAGTGAGATTTACTGCCAATCTCCTTTGTAATGAGTTCTCTAGCCCCATTGAAAGATAAATACCAGTACAATATTCAACGATTCTCACCAACCCCAATAAGAGTAACAAATGAGGAAACAGCATCAGCACGATGATGCCAAGCATTTGCTTTCATCAGCCCACTGCCTTCCCTTTCCCCCGCTCTCTTTGTTATCCAGAACAGCCTATGAGTGAAACCAAACATACAGATGTCCAGGGGATGAAGCAATCAAGAGAAACCGTTTTATTCAAATAAATGATTTAAGCATCAACGAGTACCCTTCTTTAACGGATATGGCTATTATGGTCATACTCAAAGCTAGGATGGGGTGATCCATGTCAATTCCATGGTGATGCCCACCATGATGATGACTATGCATGTGCTCATGACCCAGCGACTGACTTACTACTTCAGGAGGTGCAGACAACAATCCCTGCAGATAACACACAAAGAAATTTTAGGGATTTAGTTGAAATATGGTGGAAGAACTAGACCAGTATTCAGAAGCTACTTTAACATGAATAAACTATACCTGATACATTGCAATAACAGTAAAAAAATGGAATCAATGAATCGTATATAACTATAGGATCATCATATTGCTTCATGATAGGGAGAAATAAGACGGATCCTACCACCAAAATATCTAAAGCGTGCCACGCAATACCTCCAGCTGTTCCCAAAAGCATTACAGAAATCCCAAGTGCTCCTAAAGTCTCAAATTTACCATGCCCTGGAAATGACAAACAAAAACTAAATGTAAATTGTAGAAGTGAAGAGCAATATATAGTCGCCAGAAGAAACATGTAGAAGTGTGTATTCACTAAAAGAGTGAAGGCAGCATTTGGAATCAACATCTATATAGGCAATTACAGACACACAGTCCTTTTTTCTTTTCCAAATATTACGTTAGAAATCATAATGACAAAACTTGAGGTCATTACAAATAGGTATATGTATCCAAGGAGCAATTTCCCACATTAGATATCAGTACCGAATGTTTTGATGCACAATTAAGATCAAGACGTCAAACAAAGGCCACGTCATTCCAAGGATGAAACTCCGGGAAAGATACAATAATTACATGTTATTCTGCTCGTGCAAGAACATGAATTACTCCTAAGAACTAAGGCATAACATTTGGCAAGTTCACGAAAAGAAAGAATACAAACATATCGGATCAAGTGGTGAAGTAAATCAAAGTACAAAGTGACTACAAAGATATCCTATATAAATGAAGAGCACAAATGTCTTAAGACTCTGAGGGAAACAAGCTCTAGCCCCCTATGGTCGGGTGAGGAGGAGATCAGCACACACAAACCATGAGATTTTTAATCTAGCTGCTCATTGCAAGATACCTTCTACTGGATGATAAAATCAGCCAAACAAAAAGAGGCATTCTAGAGAAAGGAACTATTAACTACAGATCTACTGCAATGGTAATTAATATGAAATCACATTCTTGTACTGCATAAGCACCGGAGTAAATGTATCAGCTAGCAATAAAGGCTCTTACTGTTTTTATTTTTAACTTGGCATCTTACGAGAAATTTTGATGATGGAACTATTGCCATAAAAGAGGATGATAACCATGTTATGCCGGGAAATAACAGGATTTTGTATCTTTCCTTGTGCCTCCTGTATCTTGTATTGGGAATTCAATTGAATTAAGTATTTGAACATGCGGGGTACAATTAAGAGTAAATACAAATAAAAACTCTTTTTCTTTGTGGTCAATAATTTAATAGCTACTTCCCAATAAATTATGAAGCTAACTTTATTTTTCAGGACACCTACTTTTGTCCCCGTTAATGGGATTTGTGATGAATAGATTGGGCACAAGGTGGTTGACCACAACCTCAGGTCCAACCTCAACATTAATAGGCTGAGTTGTCAATGCTGAACGAGTGACCCGTGTTTCATTCACCAATTATAGTAACAAATATCCCCACAATCAGATTTGAAACTGATTAAACTCCTCATTCTCACAAATCAGAAATTCAGCAGACGGAAAAAACATTAAAGTTTAAACCATCTTTCACCAAGGCAAAATGCATAATAGAAACTCAACAAACACCAAGTTAAGACACGTGGAAAAAAAGAATTAAGACTAATGGAGTAGCGTGTAGGTACAAATCAATAGTGACCATATGGGTGTTCTTTGTCCTTGGGAACCCTTGCAACTTTAAATGACAACAAAGCAACGCCGCTAAGAACCTGTAGGGAAAAAACAATAACAACAATATGTAGAGTTGTCAAAGTTAAGATTATGAAGAATTTCTGTCATTTTTAAATGAACTCCACATTGAGGGAAGAAAAGATCCATGCAAAGAATTACATGTGAACTGGACAAGTTAACAAAAACTATGACTATGAAATAAAAAGAGATCACATACACGTTTTCTGAATTCTAAAAATGGAAGACCCAATACCGTAGTAGACAGAAAGGTACCGACCCATATTGGTTCGCCACCCATGACAGAATTTGACACTTGGATCCTATAATCTTTGTGATAGTTAAAGAAAAAGAACCACACATTTTACCTCGTGTGCATTTTACCCGGGTACAACTTACATAATTTATAACAACCTACACTGATGAATATTATGTGATGTACAGCAATATCCCAATATTCGTGTATTCTAGTTGAGAAGGTCTGATGAATATTATGTGACATGGATGGATCCGCATCCTAATAGGAGTGGGGATTGAAGTATCTTTGTAGCTGTATTGTACAGGAGTATGCATTAACTGATGGTACCTTGATTAGTGAGAAGTAGAAGTTGGTTAGGAGGTTGTTAGTGGGGGAAATGTTGTATAAAGTAGGGGTGGTGAATTGCAGTCATTTTCCTTACTTGTATTCCATTTACTTTGGTGGGATTCCACCCTCATTGGTAACATTTCCTTTCCTTGTTCAAGAGTTTTCACATCTGCACATGATTAGGGGTGATAAAGAAGCCACACGGAGCGAGCGGGTAGTTTTTTTTTGCAATTGGTAGGAGAGATCATTACATCATGTATGAAGTACAAAGTATAAACCACGGGACACTACATCCATTGTGTGATAGTCTACGAGATAGCCAAGCCCAACAACTAAACCAACAGAAAAAATAAGTCCATCAAAGGACAACAATCACTATAAGCCCAATTCAACTACAAGCCCCATTAAGGGGAGAAATAACCCCGACAAATACAAAGGAAAGAATACCCACACGCAGGTAGGAAGACTTGAACTCCTGACCTCCTAATGAGATGCAAGAGTCTTGGCCAACTGAGCCAGTTGATCAAGCTTGGTTTGAAAACTTAACGACCTTTAAATATATGTTCAAGCTTACCGTGTTCACAAGACGCAAGACGAGAGCCGATCTAGAGTACTTTACTTTGACAACTCTACTTATTGTAGGGCGGGAAAATAAATAAATAAATAAATCCCTGCGAACAGTGTTGAATGATGGCAGCAAATTTTGAAGAATTTGAGAAAGATACGTCTACATGATGGCAACAAGCAACATCCAGATTCAACAACTATCGAGGATATGTCCAGGAAACACAATAAAATGGAAAAAGCATAAATTGAACGAAGAAAAGTGAACCATAAACACAATAACGAAGACGAAAAAGAAGAAGAATATGAGAATAGATTAATCTATCTATGATTCTATAGCTCTTAAGCATAACAAGGGAAATTACGCGGCAAGCGTTATGTTACCACATCGGAGGCAGAATGAGCGGCGTCGGCTATAATCGCAGTGCTGCCGGAAAGATAACCGGTCAAAGCCTTCCCGGCCGCCAAGCCGAAGTCGGCGGCGAGTCCCAGCCGGAAAATGTTCTCGGCCTCCTTGCTGGATTCGTCGCGGCGGCGGTGGTGAGAGTGACCGACATGCCACCTCTTCGGAATCTTGTAGTTAGGGCTGTGTGTGGGGTCGAAGGGGTAGTGATCGTAGAATTGGGAAGAACCGAGGGCCTGAATGATGCGGTTGTGAGGGTGGAGATGGAAGTTCTTGTTGCTGCCTTGGGTGTGGAATCTGGAGAGGAGGGTTTTGTAAATGGGATTTAGATTTTGGAATTTGAAGAAATTCATTCTTTCGTTTAGAGGATTGAGATCGCTGCAAAACTCTGATCGTGTCCGTTTAGCTCTTGCGAATTTCTGTATCGCCTTCTACAGGGCTTGGTAGTGTGCATAATTTCTTTCAAGGGAGGAGGAAAATCTTCTGCGTAGCGGTCCTCCGAACGCCCTGTTTGGACTGGACGATCTAGATTTTAAACAAATTTTTTCGGGAATGAGTTTAACTCTTCCTCGGAAAAGTTATTTTAAAATCCGGAACATTGATTATCGAAACGGACCGATGAAATCGTGCGACTCCGTAAATAACCTAATATATAGTATTTTATAGCGGCTCGGTGAACAAGACTCTCTTCAAAGGAAAATAACGAAGAAGGAAAGTGCGCAAAAAAATTTAGGGAAATTATTTTGTCACTCCCTTTTTTGTTAACGTCACTCCCCTGCAGGTGTATTTTTCACCAAAAATACACTTGCAGGGGAGTGGCGTTAACAAAAAGGGAGTGGCAGAATCAGCAGCCAAAAATTAACAAGAAACGTACATTTTTTGTTATATAGATTTTCCTTTCTTTTCTTTTTGTTTGCATAAGTTTTACTAGTAAACAGACTTGAAAATTTTCAATGAGTTTAGAGCCACCAGGAAAACTCTTCAACCACAAAAACATTTTAGACAACACAAATGCACAAACACTTCAAATGTGTTTGTGGTACTTAGCATCTTTGTTAGCCAAAATTAGGGGTGCGTGTGGTTGCGATTGGTGCGGTTCTCTTAAAATACAGTAACCATACCATTTTTAACGATTCTAAAAAATGGAGAACCATATCCTAAAATGTACTGTATATAGAACTTGACCAAAATCAAACCGCAAGACTGGACTGTTTTTTTGTTCGATTCCGATTCTACCCTATTTTGCATCTAACACATGAACTCACAAAATAATCAATTATTTAGAGCATAAAAATACCTCCCAATGTGATCCCAAAAAATTTGGCAATCAAGCGTCACCAAAGTAACTCTTAAAATTAACAAAAAGTCAAAAAATCCATAAAGTAGCTACTAATACTTTATTGAGTTCGTCTAATCGTATGAATACTAGTTGCCTTTTTTTTTGCTAGCACTTTATCCCCTTTTTTATATTGTTAGGAAAATATGTGTTGCCTGGAATGGGAAAATGACATGATAGCCTTGTATTCTTCTCATTTTGCATCAGTTAGATAATTAGTTTGATTTTATCAAAAATATTTATAATGAATTTCATTATGTAAGCATCTCGTTGAACTTGTATCAGTACATCTTTACTTATATATTTTTTTATCAGCAAAGAATAAGTTTCCATCACGAACATAAAAAAAGAATAATGAAAATGGGACGGAGGGTGTATAAAATAATACTACTAACATGAGCTTAAAAGTGAAAACAATTAGTACAACTCTAATACAGTTTTTGCAAATATCAATTTAATTTGGAAGCATTTTTTAATTTTTTAATTGTTGGTTGTCAAAAGCGACCGGAGATGGTAGCGATGATGAGTGATGACGTGGCCGAAACAACCTAATAAGCAAGAAAGTCAGATTTGTCACACAATAATACAAATACTTTCTCATAATTAAAGATCCCCTTTAGCTTATAGAATTGTTAAAATTGGGACCTCCTCAATAAAATTACTCCTTTGCTGATGTTATAGCGAATAAAAAGTCTCCACCCAAGTAGAAATTCTTCAGTGCCGAGCGGGCACCGGACAGGCGGTGCCGAGCACCATCTTGGCCGTCCAAACGTGTTTTGAACGGTCCATATCTGTTTGGATAATTTTTAAGTGTAAAATTACCGAAAGACCCCCTCAAGCCTAAACAAATCTGAGCCGTTCAAAACACGTTTGGACGGCCGAGATGCGTGTTCGGCACCACCTGTCTGGTGCCCGCTCAGCACTGAAGAATTTCTCCCACCGAAGACCAATTGAAGAGCAGCTTGAAAAAAGTGAAATTATACAATAGTCCGGGAGTACCGTCACGTGGTACTCCGAACCACTTTATAGTCACACATATTTGTGAGAATTATCACTAAATATATGAACTTTACATGAACGTGTAGTTGTAAAGAAGTCCGGAGTCCATATTGGTACAATTCATGACATCATATTTACATGAATTGTCCAGATTCACCAGATGTCATGGATCCTATTTTTTTTTTGTCAAAAAGAAAAAAAGAAAAAAGAGGACCAATAGAAGAATTTCCAAATATTTCTTGGAGTACAGATTTTAGTCACGTCAGCAGAAAGGAAAAGAAAACAACCAACACCTCGTGTTATTAAAACCAAAAATCAGATAAATTTTTCCTGATTTCTGTTGAAGTGAAACCATAAAATTCATTCCCCGCCACTCCCGTCTCTCCGGGTTTAGGGCTTCGATGCAGCCCTATCGATCTCAGCTCTTCCGCATGCTTTCACCAACCACGGATTGATCATCGACTTCAATCGGATTCTTCCGAATCCGTTTCATTTCAACGCGCCGGTAATCGTATAATCTCAAGATTGATTCATATGGTTTAACCACTGTTTCAGGTTTTTCTCCCGTAGTCAATCTAAATAATTTATTCTCGTAGTTTAGACCCCAATCGTACTGCTCGATATTGTCTTCCATGTCGTCAGAGATATCTCTATGCTGATATTTCGAAATTGTTTTCTGATATTGTTTGTAGTTATCCTTTTCAGTCGCATGCGGATTAAATTTTGGTTCATGGCTCATTCTCATGCGTTCTAGGGCTTCGGTGTTAGATTTCGTTATGCGCTTATATATATATATTTTTCATTTATGGTAATTGATATTTTGGTTGATGGTTGTTCAATTGGACTGGTATAGCTTTAGACTCGTGCGGGGGTATGTATGAAAGTTTTTATACGTGTTTGCCAGTGCAGTAAGTTATTAAACCTGAAAATATGTTGAAATGAGAATTCTGTTTGGGACGGTGTGAGTTTGGGTTTGACAATAGTAGAGATGTTTGCGTTGTAAATATGGCGAAAGAAGCTTTACTAGAGCAAGTCCACCAGTGGTACCAAAATGGCATTGCTAAATTCATTTTTTGGCTTGCTATAGTGTCAAAAAGTAAAAAAAAAGAAGGCAGAGTTTCAGCACAATCTCAAGTCAAGATCATTAAATTAAATTCACTGCTAATCAATTGGCTTGCATTAAGTGGGAGAAATGACAATGCCGTCTATGGTGCCAAATGTGGCACCAAATTTGCCATATCTTGGCATCAACAAATGGCAATGAGTGGACTTGGATTTTGCCAAAAAAATATGTCAAATTATGGCAATAGCAAGACAAATAGCTCTGGGTGCACTTGCTCTTAATCGTTTTATATTGGTCATTGGTGGCAGTTGTATTTGTGCTTGCAATATGCGGTTGGGAGTGGACATAGTTTGGTGAAGAACTAGATAAACATCGATGTGCTCTTTACCACATTTTCCGCCTTCCACAAGATGAAATAAGGGACAACGGAATATATAAATGTGTTGTTGTTTGGGCATATTACGGAGGACCTCTTACCATGTTTTTCATATAGATATTCAGCATAGTTTGATGGGATTGTGATGTATCCATTTATTTTATTTGACAGATTGCTTGAGTAATTGGTGCTAATATGACGATGAACCAACGCAAGATTATTGAGTTGGAGGAAGGTTGGGATTTCATGCAAAATGGCATCACAAAGTTGAAGAGAATTTTAGAAGGGCTACCTGAGCCACAGTTCAGCTCTGAAGAGTACATGATGCTCTACACGTATCCCTTATCAGCAATTTAATGTTTTGACCTTACATTTTTTCTTACCAAGGAAAAGGAAAAGGAAATGAAAAATAATGAAAGGACTACCAAGAAAGAATTAGAGTGCAAGGGAAATGAATTATCTATTTATTGTCTGTGTTGGGTTATTTCTCCTTAACTTTTATTGCAGTACTATTTACAACATGTGCACCCAAAAGCCACCTAATGATTACTCTCAACAGCTATACGAGAAGTATAAAGAGGCTTTTGAAGAATACATCAGTTCATCGGTGAGGAAATGTTTTGCTCATTCAGGTTACTTGTGGAAATTGTTAAGCGTTTGTTTCCAGGATGGATGTTAAAGCGTATGTGTCTGACACATTTAGTGCTAGAATAAGTTCTCTTCACTCGATGATGCAACACTCCGATGCAGCCCTGTAGTGGTGTGTTTAGGGTGCTCCTGTCTGTTACTGTTCGGCAAATCTCAAAATTTTAGACTACTGCTGGAGTTCCTTTGCTCTTTCCTTTATGGAGCCACTATTCTGTAAAAGGACATCTGTATGCTGTTGCATTTAGGAGGTTAAAGGTTAACTCTGCTTGTTTACTTGTCCGGCCTCCGGATATCCCCCTTCTGAAAACAACCCTGTACACTATTTTTTCCTATTAGGATTTCTGCACCTTTCAGCTGTTTACACCCCCCCCCCCCCCCTCTTTCTATACAGGTCTATAGATTAGTGCTGAATTCTTTTTCTTTGCAGTATTACTTGACTTCCATCCCACCCTGGCAAAAATGAAAAAGTTTGCGGAGGAAGTCATGCCTCATATCTACTTGATTCTCTGCAGTTCTTTGTCCTTTATTTTTTTTGTTGTGTATTTCATTTGTTATTCAAACTTGTCTGTACTTTATTTCCTTTGTTAGGTGTTACCGTCCTTGAGGGAGAAGCATGATGAGTTTATGTTGAGGGAGCTCGTGAAAAGATGGCCAAATCATAAAGTCATGGTCAGGTGGCTTTCACGTTTTTTCCATTATCTCGATCGCTACTTTATTGCGAGGAGGTCACTTCCTGCACTCAATGAAGTTGGGCTCACTTGCTTCCGCGACCAGGTTTGTTATGAGTTGATATTTATGTTATAGTTTCTTATGTTGTTGTGAATTGTAAATCTGTAACTGCAGTGGCTACATTCAGTTGAAGCTGTTGTTATTGCCTTAGTGCTGCTTTCCTGGTGATACACTAGATTCATTCTCGGCTTAAATGGCAATTTTATGAATTTCAGGTTTACCAAGAGTTGAAGGGTAAAGTCCGAGATGCTGTCATTGCACTTGTAAGTTTATTCCTTCAAGCAAGCAAGCATAGTTCTTTCCCTTGCAAGACATTGAGGTATTTAAATGCTTCTGGACCAGATTGACCAAGAACGTGAAGGGGAACAAATTGACCGAGCTTTATTGAAGAATGTTCTGGATTTATTTGTTGAAATTGGAATGGGACAAATGGTGGATTATGAAAACGACTTTGAGGATGACATGCTTAAGGATTCTGCCTCGTATTATTCTCGGAAAGCGTCAAATTGGATTGTTGAAGATTCTTGTCCTGATTATATGTTGAAGGTAAAAAAGATCTTTCTAGTGCAATAGTTCAGTATGCAATTTTATGATCAACTCGGATGGAATCTGATACCCTATGGAAACAATAGGCGGAACAATGCTTGAAAAAGGAGAGGGATAGAGTGTCCCATTATCTGCACTCAAGCAGCGAGCAAAAGCTAGTGGAGGTTAGATTTCTAAATTTGCATTAATTGCTACATGGTAGATGTTCATGCCACGGTGATCATTCACTTCCTTTATGTGAGCATGGATATTGTTCAGACAATATGTGTAATTTGGCGCTGATAAGAGAAGATATAAATAATATTGGTACTTTGGTACATTTGATTGTGGTTTTAGCTTGCATAGTATTGTTCATTGCTCCATAAACTATTAAACTCCATATTGAGTGTGTCTCCTTTCTTCTTATGTTGAACGTCCATCAAAATTGCTTCTACTTGATTTTGAATTTTAACTGCATCAATAAATATGTTGAATCAGACTTTTTGATTCAGAAAGAGCAAGGGTCCATGGCTGTTAATTGATATAAACATAATACCCTTTAGCTTTCAAAGGAAAACTTAAACTGTTGCAATATTCTGTTTGGGGAATTATTTGTAATGGATATCTTAGTCAATACTTCCACCCATGCCCTCATCTCTTTCTTTCTTTGAGTTCGTGTTGTCGATATTTCGGATCATTTGTTAATGGTTGATTGAAGATCTTCCTCTTTGCAGAAAGTGCAAAATGAATTGTTGGTGGTATACAGCACCCAACTGCTTGAGAAGGAGCATTCTGGATGCCGTGTTTTGCTTAGAGATGACAAGGTATTATTTTGAGTAGCATTATTTCGTTTTTTAGCAAAGTTAAGCAAAACTGCTTCAAATAAAGCTAAATGAGGCTAGTGACATCTCCAGGTGGAGGACCTCTCTCGGATGTATAGGCTATTCCATAAAATTCCTAAAGGCTTGGAACCAATTGCTAATATATTTAAGCAGGTATGCCTTTAATTTTTTCATTCTCTCTTTAATTTCATTTTTAGCATTATTTGTGGAGCAAAAGGAACCCCAGGCCGTTATCTTCATCTTTTTTCCTGACACTGGGTGTGGGATTCCTGATGCAGCATATCACTGCTGAAGGTACAGCCTTGGTCCAACAGGCTGAAGATGTGGCAGGTAACAAGGTCAGTATCCGGTATTCCGAGAGTAAGATGTCATTTTTTAAAGTGTGTCGTATAAAGCAAATGTTTCTGTTAGATACAAGTTGGTAAACATCCTTTGGACTTGGTCCTCTTATAGTGGTTGACAGAAGTCACAGAACTATTATGTTCACCTTGCGTTGATAGTAAGATTGAGGACCAACTCCCAAAGAACTAGCAAGCTTTAAGAGGAGTTGATGATTTGATTGAGGTTATGAACTCATGATACCCTTCAGAGTTTCATAAATAGGAGTAATTTTTGTAAGTTAGTTAAATTGAAAGGAACCTTGTATTTGAGCTGGCTTCTAGTGACCAACATGTCACCTAAGTGCCGACGTGCCGTTATTTTGACTCCATGTAAGGCCAAAATATGATGAAGAAGTAGAGTTACACAATCCTTGTGGTACAATCAGGACTGAGGACGGGCACAGTTGAGTGTGGTGCCACTGCTTTCAGATTTTGGTCGATTTCTTTTCTCCTATTTCCTTACCTCTCAGGGCTTCATTTTGAGCCCCATAGCTCATGAAATTCAGGCCTTGCTTTGTAAGAATTGCATAAATTAGAATGAGAATATGAATTTTCGTCTAGCTTTAGCCTTGATCCAGGTGTTACTAGGAACCACTTTCTTTGTGGTTGTTAACTTTTAATCTATGATATCAGCCTTCTCTCCATTACTTTGGCCTCCATTTCCATTCTCACGTTTCTCTCTTGCTTTTTTCTCATCTATCTTATTGCTTATTGGTCTTGCACATTTGCAGTGTGTTATCCCCCATGTGGTGGATTTAAGTGCTACTTTAGCTTTTGCTGTACTTCTCAATTCATTTTCATCAACCTTATGTTTTATGGCTTGGTGGTTTAATTGTATTTGTGTGGACCATTTGAGTTAACGGGATGAAATCTTACCTGCCCCTCCCACCCAACCCCCAAAACAAAAAGAACGTAGAGAAAGGTAAAACAAAAGAAAGGCAGATGTAATAAGTAGCTAGTGAATAATGCCTTGTATTCTTAAGGGCTGCTCCTATGGGTTGTATGTTCAAGTGCTAACGAGTATTGCTCCACAGGCAGAGAGTGCAGTTGGCTCGCTGGAGCAGGTAATTCTTGAACAGGATGCACATTTAGTATCTAAGGGAATTGCCATTAGGAAACATAGAAACTGATTTGATTCTCTCTTATTCAGGTGTTTGTCAGAAAAGTTATTGAGCTACATGACAAGTACATGGCATATGTGAATGACTGTTTCGCAAACCACTCTCTCTTTCACAAGGTTTGTGTTGGAGATACTTTTTTTTGGTCTTTTTCTCTTTTCCCTCCTAAAGTCCATCTTTTGGTTCTTCCCTAGGCCCTTAAAGAGGCTTTTGAGGTATTCTGCAACAAAAATGTTTCTGGATGCTCAAGTGCAGAGCTGCTGGCTTCATTTTGTGATAATATCCTTAAGAAGGGTGGGGTTGAAAAATTGAGCGACGAAGCTATTGAGGACACATTGGATAAGGTAGCTTCCTTAATTTTTTTTTTATCACGCTATATTTCACTTTGTTGAATCTATTCACTTAACATGGTATTCTTTAACCTGAGCCTTCTATTTCTGCAGGTGGTGAAGTTGCTTGCTTACATCAGTGATAAAGACCTTTTTGCTGAATTCTACAGGTAGGCTGTTTGCTTGCTTTGTACGTTTCAACTTCGTCAAGATTAGGGATTTTATTCTCTTTCCCTTCCCTTCTTCCTTTGCCGAGGAGATGGTTTAGTACCTAATTCATCTTTAACTGGTGACAGGAAAAAGCTTTCTCGACGTCTTCTTTTTGACAAGAGTGCTAATGACGATCATGAGAGACTTATCTTGACAAAGCTGAAGCAGCAATGTGGTGGGCAGTTCACGTCAAAGATGGAGGGAATGGTGAGCTGATTAGGATTGTTGGGCTACAATGTCATTCTTTTGGCCCTTTCTAATCTTTCTACGCAACAAATAGAGCATTAGTTAACATTTCATGGTTTTGTCTTCCAGGTCACTGATTTGACATTGGCGAAAGAAAATCAGAACCATTTTGAGGAGTATCTTGGCAAAAACCCTAATGCGAATCCAGGGATTGATTTGACTGTTACTGTCCTTACTACCGGATTCTGGCCAAGTTATAAATCCTCTGATCTAAGTCTCCCTGTAGAGATGGTAGGATTTACTGGTGTTTTTCATGAAGCCAGATTTTTTTTGATCACACAAGTGTCACTCTTTTTTCGCTGATAGTTTTGTTTTCCTGCTAGGAAAGATATGTTTATCTAACCCCTAACTTCCCTCCTCCAGGTTAAGTGTGTTGAGGTTTTCAAGGAATTTTATCAAACAAAAACAAAACATAGAAGGCTTTCCTGGATTTACTCATTAGGTACCTGCAACATAAACGGCAAGTTTGAGCAAAAAACTATAGAGCTGATTGTGGGAACTTATCAGGTAATTCCTATTTTGAGACTGTGCTCCAACTTGTATAATGCCGGGATTTGATTTTTCCTTTGCACTCTACATGGTTTTCAGGCAGCGGCTCTTCTTCTGTTCAATGCTTCAGATAGATTGAGTTATTCCGATATCAAGACCCAATTAAATTTGGCGGATGATGATTTAGTGAGATTGCTCCAGTCTCTGTCATGTGCCAAGTACAAAATTCTTACCAAGGAACCAAACTCTAGAACGGTCACTCCTAGTGATTTTTTTGAGTTCAATCCTAAGTTCACTGACAGAATGCGGAGGATCAGGGTTAGAGATGCTCTCTCTCTCTCTCTCTCTCATTTGTACTGTTAGTGGAGTTATTTTAGAGGATTCTAACCGTTCTATTGTCCATCAGATTCCTCTCCCACCTGTGGATGAAAGGAAGAGGGTTGTTGAAGATGTTGACAAGGATAGACGTTATGCTATTGATGCCTCAATTGTGCGCATAATGAAGAGTCGCAAAGTCTTGGGTCATCAACAACTAGTCATGGAATGCGTGGAGCAGTTAAGCCGCATGTTCAAGGTAAAGTAGCATCTATAAAAATGTGAAGTATTATTAGCCACTTAGCGAGCTTCTAAATGGGAAGGATGGGAAATTCTTTAAACACGAAATATGGGATATGATGAGTTGCTAATCATCACGTTATTTTCTATATAATTCTGGTCTAAGATATTCACGTTATGGGCAAAATATTGTGCTTGTGCAGCCTGATTTTAAAGCAATCAAGAAGCGGATTGAAGATCTGATTACACGGGACTACTTGGAAAGAGACAAAGATAACCCAAATTTATTCCGTTACTTGGCCTAGTTCCACGAATTGGTCGACAACCGTGCTATAACCGGGCTGCTGTCAGAAAGCGAGTGATTGAATATATAGTGAACTTGTATTACAAATTGCCATTCCCATTAGCTGCTTCCATTGGTTATAATCTGCAGTTAAGAAAAAGGGTAATTCCTTTTTTCCTCTCTCCTTTTGCTTGGTGTCCTCTTCAATATTGTTAGTTCTGTGCAGTTCATGTGTGACCGCTTTTTTCTTGGTATTAGGAGGAATTGTATTACTCATTCTCTGCTTTCTGGGAAAAGAAATACATTGCCTTTTGCTTCGCAAAGAGAGAAACAACAAAGGATTCCAGGAGTTAGAAATTTGGCAGTTTCTTAAGCATTCCGTTTTTTCGTATATCGAGCTTGCTTCATTTGACACTGGAAAATGAATCATCTTATTTTAGCATCTGCCATGTAAAGCGACTGCGGTGAACTCAGAACATCTTATTTGGTTCAGTGTTTCGGACACCCAAGAGCAAAACCAATCATTTTTTGGAACTGAACCAAATATACCCGACTATACGCTGGTTGGATCAGGGGTTCCACTTATGACTATTCCAATCATTCTTTGGAACTGAACCAGATATACCCGACTATACGCGGGTTGGATCAGGGGTTCCACTTATTACGTATTAAGTATTAACACCTGTGTACATGATTTTTGGGGAATCTAAAATTTCAAACAAACAACAGCAATTCGGCGTCTGGAAATTTTCAAAATGAAATTCGGGTTTAAGAGGATGTAGAGGATTATTTTGAACAGCACTTTGGATATCTCTCTCTTGCAGTCTCAAAGGGATAAGGTAATGGCCGAAGGCAAAACCCAACAAATTACGCAGACAAAACTGATGTCTAAACAAAACACGAATGCGCCGATGAATTCCAAATGCTACAGATCTGGCTCGCTCAATCAAGAGTTGTCCCTGTCCCATGGCATCACATCGTGGTACAACATTTTTTTCACCGACATGATTGTGGAGCAACACTACTTGAAGGAGTCCTCCGAGACGTATATTCTCTTCTTCTTTTTTTTCGGTTATCCACACTCCTTTTTTTTTTTTATTTTTTATAGTGTGAAAGTGTATTTAATTATTTTGCTAAAAGACAAAAGGGAAGTGTGGATAACATAAAAAAAGAGTGTGAATATCAATTCCCTTTCTTGTAATCTATAATGTTTTAGGTGGTTTTCTAAATTTTATTTAATAAGATTAATTGAGATCTATCACACAAAATTCATATTGTATGTACAAAAGTATTAGCACATGAAAAATATCCAATTTTCTATGCGGTTAGGATAAAACGAGGGACTTGACAAAAAATGGGGACGGAGGGAGTAGTTAAAAATATTATGGGCGTGTTTGCGAAAGCTGAGGAAGTAAATTTCAAATTCTAACTTCAGATTCTGCTGCAAATTCTCGATTTTAGAAGTGGGCCCAATAGAAAGTCATACTAGGAGAGGAATTGATTTCCCTTTTTGTTTAAGAGGAGAATCTCGGCAACAATATAAAGGATTGGGGGCCGCTGCTATTCTTTTAAAATCTGAACCATTGATTGCTGAGACGGACGATGAGATTAAGCGCCGCTGAATGCTGATGTCCTCACCGTCCAAAAGTGTTTTTGACGGTTTGAAAGAGTTCTTTTTGACGCAGCGGAATTCACAAGAGAC
Organism: Rhododendron griersonianum; assembly: GCA_018127125.1. Taxonomy (NCBI): domain Eukaryota; kingdom Viridiplantae; phylum Streptophyta; class Magnoliopsida; order Ericales; family Ericaceae; genus Rhododendron; species Rhododendron griersonianum. The sequence continues at coordinate 58,298,695 of CM030788.1, read as the reverse complement.
TAGTTAGCGTACTAGTCCAAACGAGATAAATAACCCGTCGCAACGAGCAAATCTTGCGCACAAGAAAGAAAGACAAAAGTCTGAATATTATTGATGAAAAAATTGAATAGGTTACAGCCCTTTTTATAAGACCATAACCCTAGAAATCCTACTACAAAAGAAATCTTAAAGCATGCCAAAATAAGCGGCATTAAAGTAAAGATATTTCCTAATTAATTAAAATAAAATCATAATTCTTGTAGACCAAGAATCCTAATAAAGGTAGAAATCAAAATCAAACCGAATACGGAAAGTTAATAATTCTAACCTAAACAAAAATATTCCTAGTCAAAATCTTATTCTAAAACAATAAAAATAAAATACAAAAACTCTCCATTTTTGTCCTACATCACTTTTAAAATCCGAACCATTGATTGCCGAACTCAATCTTAAGTTCTTTTAAAATCTGAACCATTGATTGTTGAAGCGGACGATGAGATTAAGTGCAGCTGAATGGTAATGTCCTTAGGAGACCGCGCCTCCCAAGTCGCAATATAAAATGGGTAGAGCTGCGTTCAAACGAGGGAGACTTTTTTGAAACGAGGGAGACTTTGATCACGCATAACAGAGGGCAATTGAGACGACAGTAGAAGAAGAAAAAAGCAAGCTTGCGGTTTAATCTTTTATTCTTTGCAAGCTTTGTTTTAGTCAATGGAGTTTACTATTGCATGATTATTTGTTTTAATTCCACGAGCGGCTAAATTATTTAACTCTATATGAACTCCAAGTAGTATAATTGTATAGACTTCTAGGGTTCTTTATTGCGTGACTCGGATGATTCATAATTTTTATGAATTTTTATTTTCCAATCTTCATATCATAGTTATATTCGCAATATTAAATACTCGCATACAAGGTATAGGCTGAGACGATTCGTGTTATGTTGAGATAGCCAATACGGAGTAAGATCCGTTTTATGTCCGTTTCCAAAACCTTTAAATTGCTTTCTACTTTAATCATAGTTTATTAATCAAATAAAATCCGAACTTTCATTCTTTTCCAGAAATAAATTAGAACTAAATTGGGAGAACTATTAGCAAGAATCCATTAATTGTTTCCTAGTTGAGTTAGAGTTTAAGGGGTGAAGAGAATCTTTCAATCAATAAAAATCTTGAGTTTTTCTCTATTTCTTTGTTTCAAGGTGTGCTCGCGGATTCGAGTGCTTTTTTTATCTCGTCTACTAGAACACCATCTAGTCTTTGTGTTTTTTCCGCTGCGTGAGTGATGATCTATTTATTTTGTTTGACAGATAGCTTGAGTAATCGGTGCTAATACGACGATGAACCAACGCAAGATTAATGAGTGGGAAGAAGGATGGGATTTCTTGCAAAAGGGCATCACAAAGGTGAAGAGAATTATAGAAGGGCTGCCCGAGCCACAGTTGAGCTCGGAAGAGCGTATCTTGCTCTACACGTATCCCTTATGATCATCAAGTTACTGTTTTTTGCGCTTGCATTATTATTTTTACCAAATAAAGAAAAGGATAAGAAAAATTCCGAAAGAAAGAACGAAAGGATGAACACAATCGAAGGAATTGTATCTATATATTCATTGCTTGCAGTGGTTGTTTCTCCTTGACTTTTATCGCAGTACTGTATACAACATGAGCTCTCCCCCTGATGGCCACTCTGCAAGGCTCTACAACAAATACAAAGAGGTTCTTGAAGAATACATCAGTTCATCGGTGAGGAAACTTGTACATTGTTGCATGTTTTTTTTTTCCTCATGTGAAGGTTCCTTGATGGTAACTGTTAAGCATTCATTTCCAGGGTGGGGACGCGATGCAGTCGTATAGTTGTGTGTTTAGGGTGTTCCTGTCTGTTCAAGTTTGTTTTTTTTTTTGATCAGCCCTGTCTGTTCGAGTTGTTCGACAAATCTCAAAATTTTAGATTATGGCTGAAGGAAGTCATGCCTTGTATCTGCTTAATTCCCTGCAGTTCTTCGCATTTTTTTTCTTCGTATATTTCATTTGTTATTCAAAACTCATATGCACTTTATATTCTTTATTAGGTGCTACCATCCTTGCGGGAGAAGCACGATGAGTTTATGTTGAGGGAGCTCATGAAAAGATGGGCAAATTATAAAGATTTGGTCATGTTGCTTTCCAAAATTTTCCATTACCTTGATCGCTACTTTGTTCTGAGGAGGGTTCTTCCTGATCTCAATGCAGTCGGGCTCACTTGCTTCCATGACCTGGTTTGTCATGAGTTGATATTATGCTAGCTATAGGTTCTTATGTTGGTGTGATTTGTAAATCTGCGACTATAGTGGCTACAGTTAACAGACATTCTTGGCATAAATGGCAATTTTCTGAATTTCAGGTTTACCGAGAGTTGAAGGGTGAAGTTCGAGATGCTGTCATCACGCTGGTAAGTTCATTGCTTCAAGCAAAGCATAGTTCTTTCCATTGTAAGCAATTGAGGTTTCAAAATGCTTCTGGACCAGATTTACCAAGAACGTGAGGGGGAACAAATTGACCAAGCTTTATTGAAGAATGTTCTGAATTTTTTCGTTGAGATCGGAATGGGACAAATGGTGGATTATGAAAACGACTTTGAAGACAACATGCTTAAGGATTCTGCCTCTTATTATTCTCGGGAAGCGTCAAATTGGATTGTTGAAGATTCTTGTCCTGATTACATGTTGAAGGTAAAAAAGACCTTTCTAGTGCAATACTCAGTACGCAATTTCATGATCATGAATTAATGCGCGCGGATGGAATCTGATAACTGGCCCTATGGAAACAATAGGTTGAGCAGTGCTTGGAAAAAGAGAGGGATAGAGTGTCCCATTATCTGCACTCAAGCAGCGAGCAAAAGCTAGTCGAGGTTAGATTTTTTAAACTTGCATTAATTGATACTGTGTTGAAGATGATGTTCATGCCATAGTGATCATTCAAAGCCTTCATGTGGGCGTGGATTTTGTTCAAACTACATATGTAGTTTGCACTGTTTAGAGAAGAAGATACACACATAAATATAGGTACTTTCGTTCATTTGATTGTGGTTAAGCTTGCATATGGTGACCTTTTTCATTTTAATCGGCATTGCATATGGTGATGTTTTGCTATAAATTCCTACTATTGTTCATCGCTCCATAAACTCCATATATTGAGCATGTCGCCTTTCGTACATATTAAGCATCCATAGAAGTTGCTTGTACTTCGTTTTGAATTGACTGCATCAAGCCATCAATAAATAGTGTCAATCAGAAATTTTGATTCAGAAAAAGAGCTAAGATCCATGGTTGTTAAACTCAGTAGTCAGTATTAACTTATTTTTCCTTTTAACTTTCGAAGGAAAACTTGAACTGTTGAATCTCTTGGTCAACACTTCCACCCCTGCCCTCGTCTCTTTCTTCCTTCGAGTTTGTGCTTTCGATGTTTGGATTATCTGTTAATGGTTAATTGAAGATGTTCCTCTTTGCAGAAAGTGCAAAATGAACTGCTGGTGGTATACAGCACCCAGTTGCTTGAGAAGGAGCACTCTGGATGCCGCGCTTTGCTTAGAGATGGCAAGGTATCATTTTGAGTAGCATTATTTCGTCGTTTAGAAAAGTGAAAAAGGAAATGCTTTGAATGAAGCCATACAAGACAGTGACATTTCCAGTTCGTTTCATCTTCTTAGGTGGAGGACCTCTCTAGGATGTATCGGCTATTCCATGAAATTCCTAATGGATTGGAACCGATTGCTAATATATTTAAGCAGGTACGCGTTTTAATTTTTCCCTCTCTATCCTTTTAATTCCTTTTTAGCAGTATTTGTGGAGAAAAGGAGCCTCTGGACATTATCGTCATCTTTTTCCTGACACTTTGTGTGGGATTCCTGATGCAGCATGTCACTGCCGAAGTTACAGCATTGGTCCAACAGGCCGAAGATGAGGCCGATAACAAGGTCAGTATCATGCATTCCGACCAGTAAGAATGTGTCCTTTTTTAGAGTCTCTTGTCATATGAAGCAAATATTTCTGTTAGATACAAATTTGTTCCTCTTGCTGGATTGCAGAACTGTTAGTATTCGCATTGTGTTGGAAATAAAATTATGAGTTACTTATCCTGTAATAGTGAGAAGAGGATCTACAAATTTTTGAAGTGACAAGTTGTTCTCATACCTCATGGTACAATCTAGATTGAGGACCAACTCGAAGAGGAGTCAAATAAGCTGGATATTTTGAGATGATTAATAGATGTTATTTTGTTTGAGTGAGGTCATGAACTCACGATGGCCTCTAGGAGTCCCGTAACTAGGCATGATTTTTGAAAGTGAGTTAAATTGAAAGGAATCTTATGATCTTTGAGCTGGTTCTAGTGACCAACATGTTATCTAGGTGCCGTTATTGTGACTCCATGTTAGGCTAGAATAGGACGAAGAAGAAGACTTGCCCAATCCTTACGGTACAATCAAGACTGAGGACTGGCACGGTTGAGTGTGGTGCCGCTACCTTCAGATTAATTTGGTCTATTTCTCTTCTCCTATTTCCCTACCTTTCAGGCCTTCATTCTGATTCCCATCGCTCATGGAATTCAGGTCTTTGCTTTGTGGGAAACTGAATAAGCTAGACTTAAGAGTCTGAATTTTCGTCTAGCTTCCGCCTTGATCCAGGTGTTAGTAGGATTGACGTTCTTTTTGCCTGCCCCCTTCCCTTGATCCCACCCAAAACAAAAACAAGGTTGAGAAAGGCATAACAAAAGAAGGGTACATGTAATAAGTAGCTAGTGAATAGTGTCTTATATTCTTAATGGCTTCTCCATCATTACGGGTTGTATGTTCAAGCGCTAACGAGTTTGCTCCACAGGCAAAGAGTGCAGTTGGCTTCTTGAACAGGATGCACATTTGTATCTAATGGAATTGCCATTAGGAAACTGATGTGAGTTCTCTCTTATTCAGGTGTTGGTCAGATTCAGGAAAGTTAACGAGCTACTCGACAAGTGCATGGCGTATGTGAATGAATGTTTCGCGAACCACTCTCTCTTTAGCAAGGTTTGCGTTCGAGAGTCGTTTTTTTTCCCTGGTCCTTTTTTTTTTTTTCCTTCCTGTTTTTCCCCTCTCCTAAAGTCCACCTTTTGGCTCTTCCCTAGGCTGTGGAGGAGGCTTTGGAAGATGGAGAGCTGCTGGCTTCATTGTTTGATCATATGCTCAAGAAGGGTGTGGTCGAAAAATCGAGCGACGAAGCGATTGAGGGCACATTGGACAAGTCACTTGACACAGCTGACCCCATGGAGAGAGGAGTTACTATTGCAACAGATGTAGAATTTCCTGATTGGTTGATACTTGACACCATTCAGAAAACGTATGGCCCTAATTCACGAGGCAACACCACCATACCATTTTTCCACAGGAACGCATTTCACTGAACTTCGGATCTGCTCCTTCGTGTCATCTCTCTCTCTCTCTCTCTCTACTATGGCAACAAGTAATTTTAAACAGTTACAGTATTGTTTTAGGATTGCATTTGGTAAGAATCAAGTGTAAATGATTCTAATTTGTTGAAAGGAATATTCTTTTAAGGATTTTTTTTTTTTTGACTCGGATTCTTTTAAGGATTGCATTCACTAAAAATGAGGTTTATGGGGTCCAATTTGTGAAATAGTACATAATTTGGAAACTATATGCTAGTACTATTTAAATAGGCAAAAAGGATAACCTTATGAGCTGGGTCATTACTTCATTCTAATAGTTGACCAGGTGGTAAGACTGAGAAACAAGTGAAATTTGTGTCCGCAAACGACCCCATCAATACAAATTCATGGGGTCGCCACTGGACAAGTGATTGTGAGCGGAATAATCTTCTTTCAAAGTCTCGGGACAAGTCACGAAGGAATAAAATAAAGTATCAATTTTTGTTTCTAAATTAAGAATTAGTTTAGGCGGGTGGTATGTAGACTCTCTCTTTTTTCTTTTTTCTTTTTTTCTCTTTTCAATCTTACAGTACTTTAACGTCTGCAATTCTTTTACTTTTAATAACTTGAAATAGTATGGATCAAACTATATCCCCTCTATTATTAGGGCTCAGGTGGAATAATTAATTAATTTTATTTTTTTTTATAGGCGGTTGAATAATTACTTGTTACATGTAGAAAATGAAGACTAATATAGTACCACTTACAGAGTCTAAAAATGTTAGTTTTCTTTTGGCTTTTTGAAACAATAAAGGGGATTTAAAAAGTTAAGTTAGAGCAGAAAACTCAACTTCTTTTTTTGAAAAATATGCATCACATTTTTTTAAGTTCGTGGAGATTATATACAATAGTTCTTAGTCCATATGAGACTTTGTTCCAACTTTAATTGGACTTCCTACTAGTGAATAGGGAAATTGGGTCCCCAAAGATTAGTCGATGTGCATGTAAGCTAGCATGGACACCCTGAGTTATCGAAAGAGATCCATAACCAACCAAAACAAAGTCAAGTCAAATTACTTGCTACTCCACTTTTTTTTTTTTTTTCCCTTGCATAATCAACCAAAATAACAAGTTTCGGCAATTATATATGCATTTTCTTCTTGGCTTCGTAACCTAAAAGAACAATAATAACATCAATTTATTCCTCCAATAAACTGAACACATCATTATTGCACTGCCAACAAATGGGAACGGAGGGAGTAGTATACAATAGCTGTGGTATTCAAAGTAACAATACAAGGGCGTAAATGCGATACTTGGCCGTCCAAATGATTGCACTTCACCGTCCAACTTGTAGGCTGGATTCGGACCCGACTCTTCCTCCCCTCAGGTTTTTTTCCCCCCTTTTTGAAGATATTCCTCCGTTCAGGTTAGCAAATACAGTATGTCATTCTTCTAATCTCTAAAAACAAAGAAAAGAAAAGAAAAGAAAAAAACTACGATTACCACTAAACAATCAGCAAGCCTGGTAACACAGAGAATTCCCACACAGATCCACACAAACGATCCGTGCCATTCATTAAATGTAAAATATTTTTCCAAGGGTCCTCGCGAAAAATTAGATTAATCCGATACCTATAGATGCTCAATTCAATCATCTAACTTTTCAGTATCCTGAAATCCGAATGAAAAGTTAAATGATTAAATCGAGCATTTATAAGGATTGGATTGAGCCAATTTTTCGCGGGGGCCCTTGAAAAAATATTTTACTAATGAACGGCTCAAATTATTTGTGTAAGATCCGTAGTGGGCCCCACAACAAATCTGTACACAAAATATGTGCATTTTTGCTGTATGTGTAGCATTACTGCTAAACAATATAGGATAGTTAGTGTAATCATAAGATTCATAACACCCATTACGAAATATGCCGCATCCAGTCAACTGTCATGGTTCATGGAATACGCCCCCCTGAGGAAGAAGAAGAGAATATGCTCAGAGTGGGGAGACAGAATTTGACAATTTGGTAACAGTACAGAAATGACACTTAAATCCGAAATTATGAAGTACAAGCTTTTCTTTTACTTCAATGAAATGAATTGCTGGAAGTACATAAATGAGAAAGGCGCATTTGTCATTTAAACCAATATACCAAGGGTTGAATAGAGCCGTATAGGGAGGTTCTAAATGCACACCATTGTGATCTTACTACTCACCCATCTACCCCGCATGCATCCGTGGACGTGCTCACAATTTGGAGTGTGTTGATTTTTTCCGAAGTGGTATGCATTCAGAAGATCCCACGCCTTGTATGACTCCCTAGGGATTAAAGCCGCGGGAAAAGGTAATACACACTAAGTAAAACATATTTACTTAGTATTGTACTGATTTCATTATATATCCTCGTCATGAATGAAATTATTTTTGCCGATAAAAAAAAAGAAAGTAGAACATACCCCTTAGTTGAATGCCGCCATTGTATCATTTTAGGTTTAATGGATTGAAACATGTGATGTCAAAGAAGTTCAGCAGTGTCCTCTCAGAATTACATAAACAAGCAGGACCGATTGAATCTAGCGTGAGCCTCCTTCAAATTGATCTCGCAACGAATTGTACTTCTTAAGCTCTGCTAGAGAAAGTGAAGGAGACAGCTCTCCTAAAACCTGCAAAGTTGACATATAGAAATCAGGCACCAACATGCCAGACCCCGAAATCCGATTTCAAGACACATTTTCTCACTTTGGAAAATAAGTAACACCGCCAAAGTCCTAACCCCCTTTTTTTTCTAGCCATGGTTCTAGTCAAGGAGGGTGGGTGGAAAGAAAAGGGTTAGGGGAAGAGGGTATGATGATGATGATGGCCTGCGGGTAGGCAGTGCTCTTGCGCTAGTTTGGCGTGTTGTGCTCTAGAAGAGGGTACTTGGGGAAAAAAATTACTACAAATCAATGGGCGCATCTATTTCAATTATAAAGAGATGGAAAATAACTACAAAGAAGTGAAATACACCCCTAGAATTGTCAGGAAACCCCCTCCTCTTTGGCTGACTATGTTCTAGAGCACATGTGGTGCCTAACTATCCGCTAGAGCCCTATCATATCCATGGGCCTCCACCATCGTCCTACCCTCTCCACTCTCCCCAACCTCTCCCCCACCAACCCAAATTAGAAGAATAGTTAGAAAAAAAGGCAGAACTAATAGCTAGTTGTGTATATGGAGATTTCAGGCACGATAACAAAAACTAGGAAAAGTATGATCAAGTGGCCTGTGGCCCTCTCAGGAAATTGGTTAGGCAAGTCAGTATTTCATCACAAATTAGGTTGAGACGAGGACCTTCATTTTGTAAAACTCTTTCCCCAAGCAATCTTCTTCAAGGTGGCAGTCAAATATGGTAAAACGTCTGATAAGTATATTCCAGCTGAACTCTTTACTTCACATTTCTTTTGATAAGTAATCCCACAGAATTCAATATGGAAAAGAAGAAAAAACATCATACCTTCACAAAATCATCATATTCAACAATAACAGAGTCTGTTTGATAATCTGCACCAGCTGAATCTAAACAGGGATCTAGAACCTGCAAGATCATTAGTAAACCATCCTCAGCAAATAAAAGACAGAACAAATCCCACAGTCACAACGCAAAAGTTGCAGTGGGCCCATGCTTCTGCAGAAGAATCACATGCCCTTCATTATTTCACAGAGAGGGATCCCAAAGAGCCAATGTAACACGTGTGACAACCTTGCAGATATAATTCAACAATAGCACTTACAGGACTTACCTTGCGCTTTGCAGCATGAAACCATGCATCTGCACACAGGGCATACATATCTGCACCTGTAAAGTTTGGGGGGCATTTCTTTGCTATAGAGTAAAGGGATACATCTTCACGCAATTGAAACTTCCTGGTCAGCGATTTAAGGACTCTGGAAAATAGGAAAGAGTGATGATCAGAAATTAAGTATTTAACATCAAGAATTGTCTCATGGAAGGTCCAGGGAAATAAAACCAACCGCTCCCGGTCTGAAGGATCAGAATTAACTCCAACGTAAAGGAGCTTATCAAATCGGCCAGGCCGTAGAAGTGCTGGATCAATAAGATCTGGTCTGTTGCTCGCTCCAATTATAAACAAGTCCTATTAACAAGAAAGAGTAGCAGTGTTGTTTATAAGTAAAAAGGAGAGGAAATACTATCTTCCAAATAGAAATAAATATACCGAAGTAGTATGAGAAACCTGTGTTGAGTCATTCAGGCCATCGATCTCTGCAAGCATCTATGAACAAAGGAAATTTAGCACAATAAGCAAAATGAATTAACTACAAGGGAATTTGGCACATCAAGCAACCACATTAATCCAAATAATGAATAACTATAAGGAAATTAGGCACAGCATGCAAACATAAGGATTCAACAAACAAATGAAACCTATCTTTGCCGATGTTATAGCAGAACTATCCTCACCTGGGAAACAACACGGTCCATAACGCCCCCAGAATCTCCAGAAGCACCTCTAGCTGGAGCAAGAGAATCAAGTTCATCAAAGAAGATAACACATGGACGTGCTGATCTGGCCTGCAAATGGATTATAATGTCATTTTCGACATTATGAGTTGAAGCATCATCTGATATTGAAGCTAAATAAAATAACTCATCTTTGCATAGTCTGTTCCTTTTATCTTGCAATGGAATGTCAAAAAGAAAATAGGAAAAAAACAAAATTTTACCTTCTGAAAAATGTCGCGAACATTTTTCTCTGATTCTCCGATGTACATATTGATCAGCTCAGGCCCTTTTACACTGAGGAAATTCAGAGAGCACTCTGTTGCAACAGCTTTTGCCAATAAAGTCTGGGATTTGCAATTAAAAATAGCAGGAAAGGTCATGAAGCACAGTCCCTCCTGAAATCTAGATAGGAATTGAGCTGCTAAGGAATGATAACTGAGAACTTACTTTCCCTGTACCAGGCGGGCCATAAAGAAGAACACCAGAGCGTTTGCGCAATCCAGATGAAAATAGATCCTTGTGCAGAAGAGGTAGCTACATAGACAACGGACAATTATGATAAAGATATTGAGAGAATATATCACATCCAAGCTTCTCCAATTAATTCTGGAGGACCTATGCAGCCAGACGAATGAACATCTTGAGCACTATTCATAGTTTACAACTTTACACGTCTAAAATACCCATCATGCAGAAATAGTATTGCGTAGAGTTCATGCACAGATGCTCCAGAAAACACGTCATTTCTATGGACCATATATAGAGATAACACGCCTCAACCTTCAGTAAGCATATCTGCACCATTTGTTCGATGTGTAATATGGTGAAGGTTGCAATTAAATGGACCATGTGTAATTGTAAAAGAGCTAAGGAGCTATACAAGCCATTAACTTTCCACAAAATGACCAAAAGGAGCAATAGGTAAGTCATAAGCAAATCTAGAGTGGTGGAACATTCAAACTTAGAAAAAAGAAAAGAAAAACAGGTACAATCTCAAGAACTCATTAAAACAGTAGAGTTCGGGAATATTAACACCTTGAGTAGAGATACAAGCCTCACCTGAACAGTATCCAGAATTGATTTCTTAACTTCCTCAAGGCCACCAACATCCTCCCATTTTACATTAGGAACCTATAGCAGAATAATTTACAATCACTAATCTGTTAAACAAGCAGCCATGTATATTCTCAAGAAAGAAACCTCAAGATCTTCTCATTAGCGCTTAGAACTTTTACAGAATAAACCACAAAGATCCAACACTATTTGAGTTATGGTTGCTTGCTTAGTTTACCTTCGGAGTTCCCAACGCTGATGCGTTCCTCTTCTTTGACCGCTCCAAAGCTTTGGCCAAGTCTTCTTTACACAGAACCCCAGATGGATTATCACATGGCTTATCATCCCGCTCGGGTTTGAGCACCAAAGATTTCCTCTCACCCAATGTACTGGGCTCATCTTGTTCAGATTGAATGTTATGCCTCGGAATTAAACTTGCACCAACATCAGCGATTAGAGCACACATATCCCTAGGCATAAACCCAGATGTTTGTCCGGCTATGTCCTTAATTAGATCCTCCGAAGAAGCCTGCAAGAAGCAATAACCTGATCCATCAAAGTCAACAGCCATGACCATAGTACACAAGCTATAACCAACATCAAAATCAAAACTGCTAGTAGGATGTAAAGATCATTCCCTCTGAGACTATAATCACTTCTGGTTACGCACTTAAGTTTACTACAATGATTCTCCAAGGGTGACCTTAAGAGTTAGCCAAAAAGTAAGACAGCCCTCTCCCAACCTAAAATTTACTCTTTTAACAAGATTGTTAACACAATAATAATAACACTAGAAAACCAATTGTTCAAGCTGCTTAGCTTCTAGTGTGACAAAGCCAGCAATAGTTATTATCTTCGACACCTCAGAAAAGATAATGCATCAAGTATATCATCAACGGATAAAAGATAATGCATGATCACCTACATTTGGAAGCAACCCAGAAACATGATGAAGCGACTGAGCTAGCATTGCAACCCTTTGTTCTTCAGTCAAAGGTCCCATAGCAATCTCATGGGTGAAGCATCGCCTAATAGTTGGTGGCAGGCCTTCAGAACTGTCAGCAGTTGCAACTAACAGTAGAGGATGCCTGCTTACTGTTTCAGTTCCCTTCACTTGCTGCATCAGCAAAGTAAGCATCATTATGAATCATGATATGGACAATATGTAGCAACTACCAAGAAAATTGGATTCTTCATCCAGAAGATCTGGTCATCACAGACGAACTGCTTTTCAGGTTATATATTTAGCTGAGCTGCCACTCACGATCAATATAGTTCTCAGTGATTATATCTAGCCGAGGTGGCCAACAGTACGAGGCCACAAGGGAGGGAGGAAACTGGGAAAAGAAATGTGCCATTAAGTTTAATCCGTCATGTAGAACCCAGAGGGTACCACTAGGATCTAGGTGAAGAGCAGCGCTTCTCTAGAAATAGGGCATGCCTAAACACTCGTCATGGGTCTCATGATCACAGGACACAAAATCAACCTCGCATGGTGCTGCTGCTGCTTCTGTTAAATGTTCTTTTCTTGATTAAGTATTTGGTGCATGCTCTTTTCTTCTTTCATATTTAGCCTCCTTAAATTGTAACAAGGTTCTTTGCCATTAATATACAAATTACGTTTAAAATGAAAGTGTTTAAAGTCCCCGATCATATGTGGTGTAAAATCCCTATTAAGGGTTTCATGTGTGCGAAGAATTTTACAGCACTAAAATGAAAAGGGCCGCCCGTGTACATGGGGTATAAATCTTACAGAATCACTTTCTGAATTCTGTTCAAAATAAGTATCTTCATCTTCCATAACTGGCTCCGTAAATTCCCTAATGACAGATGCAACTTCAGTATTTGTACCAGCTTGTTCACTGGGTGAACCCATTTGAGAAACCAGATCCCGGAAGACATTAAAATGGCGGAGAAGAAGAATTGCTGGAGAGTATCTGTCACAAGAAAACAAGATTAAGATGTGAGGAAACAAGAAGAAGAAACAACCGAAATCCAATTGACAATATAACAAACAATTTTATGAGTGCTATAAATTAGAAAATCTAAAGCTTTACAACAGTGTCATCATGAAACACTAGGGAAGCAAAATTTATCATCAGACGTCTCATATTGTCCAGCACAAATGATCTTCCCTCAATTTGACTTTTCTGACCCTCAGTGGAGTATTGCAGATTTAAGCATTCAATCTTAAATTACATAATGATGGTCAATATCAAATAAAATAGATTCAGACGAAACTTATTTGGAGAACCTTTGAATAGTTTGGCCAAAAAATAGTTAGCACCAGTGCTTGACTATTAGGCCAACGTTAGAGAACAAAAGCAGAATAGGAGAGATTGTAATGTGATGTCAACAATAAGATATAATTTAGCAGAGTAGAAGCATTGGAATTTAACAACAGACGATCTGTGAAATAGAATGCAACACAGTTCATAGTTTCATCTATCCTCTGCTTCTTCTTACAACACAAAGACTTCAACATAGGTGGGCCTACAAAGGAGAAAGAATTCTCCAAATATTGCATTTTGAAGGAGAAAAGGGGTGAGGTCGTTGTCAACATTTTTAGCAGAAAAAATTACACAACGATAAAGGTTCAAGCACGTAGGTCTTCTGCATCTCCTACCTTTGGGATGTGAAGAAAGGGGAAGGAGTGATGCCATTTAAATTATTTAGAAAGAATCCACAATCACTTCTTTTAAAGAGGCAAACTTGCATAGATCACACTCAACAGCTTATTTTGGAAAAATACCTGCGAGCTGTTCTGAAAGCTTCTGCTAATGCGGGAGATTTCTTTCTTTCGGAGGATGCCATTAGAGTATGGCAACTATATTCCACTACATGAAGGCCCAATCTGCTAGCAACATATTTAACCACTGTCCTTTTGCCACACCCTGCAACAATTGATGGATCAGCACCCACCAACGAATAGATGCACACATACTTGAATAAATCACATGTTCATGCATCTACAATTACAATAAAGGATACACCCATTAAAATAAGACCAGACCAGAGGTCCAGAAGAATTACACAATTCCACTTTTGAATTGTAGGTTGTTGATACGACTGTTTAAACCGTTTGAAAAAATCAATTCAAAAATTTAATGGATATAAATATGTTTAACTATGAATGATGTAGGGAAAAAAGACAGTCCTACAGGCCACTCATTGGCTTTTACAAAACCATATCACACTGCCTTGTGATTGACAATGGATAAAGTGACGTCGAATCCCGACCAATGATATTTTTTGGTAAGCTCTTGAAAGAGTAAATTCTGAACACTTATTGTGATCACAGACCACAAAGAAAACACACCAGGCAAACCATGCAACAGGACAGAAACTCTGAACTTCGATGAGAGTGCGGATGGACATAGAGGTGGCGTGAGGATGGAGGCCAAATTCTTGATGATATCCCCCTGTAAAGGTACAGAACCTTTTGATCTAGAAATTAACAGATCCGGAGGAACAGCAGAAGGAACACTCCCTCCAAGAACAAGTGCTGTTTTGGTCCGATTGACTCTAAGAATCAGTTTGTCAGATGGCTCCATAGCCATGACCTGAGGAAATGAACCACTACTTGATAAGAATCTGTCATTTGAGATATTCTTGTTAGCATGCTACACAATGAGCAGTAAAATTGTGGTATTCACCTTGAAGTAGATTATGTCATCACAGCCTATTTGCATCTTTCGGCTGCAAGAAATACACATAGCGGACTTGCAACTCCAATTGATGTAGAGACAGAAAACATCACCTCTGGTTAGATATCTATCCTTTTCAAAGTACTTGTGCAATGCCATATCAATCATCTCTTGACGATCTTCAGCCACAATAGATGAAGTTCCTCTAAGAGATTCAAGGGTACCACATTCGGGTATCTTCACAAAGGAAATCCTCAAATGAGAAGCATATCTTGGCAATTCACCATAAGGTTTGAGTCTTAAACTGATGGCAGACGTCTCACTTCCCTTCCCATTTGTTTCTTCATCCACTTTAACTTCAAAAAGAGATGCCAAAGTCTCTTTACCTCGGTGAACGAGAGACTTGAAGCATGATACATGCAAGCCAAGGTTAAATGCCAGTAGAGGAGATACATAGGCAGCTTCTCTGTCCAATGGAACAAGGTGGGATGGGGGATAGTTATATGAAGGAAAGACAAGCATTGCTTGAGGAGATCGGGATATGGGCAATTTGTTCTCACAAAAATGTTCTTGGTTTAATGGAGGATCTAGAACGAAAGCTTGGCCGATTCTCTGTATGTCTGTATCAACATTCTTCACAACTACCTTGAAGCGTTACAAAGAAGGGAAACAAAAAAGTGCAGTCAGTAATTTCATTTATATGGACATAAACGCAAGAAACCTTGCCTAGGGAAAAATCAATCAAAACTGTATGAGATAAAAACCTCGTTCAATACCCGTTCAGAAAAAGAGAGGTGAAAAAATCTCTATTTACGTCAGTATTTTAAATAATTCACACACTTGGAGCTAATATGCATTGCAGACTGTATGCACTTCTGGCGTGGCATATCATTATAGATTTTCTTTTGGTCTTCCTCGGACCCCAGTACACTTAAAATTCATTGCTTTCATTTGTATTCTTGCAGTGTCATGTTTGCTATCCGGTAAATTGGAGCTAAAGGAGACCAAAGTACAATTGTATATTTGTATGCAATCAAATAGAGCTCAATAGAATTCCTCTTAGCTGAATAAATCATCAACAACCGGAAAATACCAAACTTTCAGTATCTTTGTACTTTTCTCTATTTCAAACTAGTCATTGTATTAGACACGCTCCAACAATGCTAGCTAGTAGCTACTCTCTTCATTCTTTTCAAATTAAAATGAAGAGAGGGAACCTTAGTTTAAAAGAGAAAAACAATATTTGATATGATTGCCTAGTGACTGAACACATTTACTGAGTTACTCTTGCAATGTTAAAAAAGCGAATCTTTTGTTGAGGCTGTTGGAGGTTCATTTTGAGTTTTGGCCTGTCGAAATAACTAAGAAAGCCCATTTAGCTAGGTTGCTGTACATGCTCGCAAAAATTAACACCATAGTGAAAGCCTTTTCTATTAATTGCGAGTTCTTCATTCTCTTCGCTCAGGTTTCCAGCAACCAAACAAAGTCGAATTACAGCTAAACTCAACGCTCGTAAAAGAATGAGAGAAACAATACCAGTGAGCCTGAAGTAATGGATAGTTTCTTGAGCACAGATGTCGGAAGTCCAACCAACGCAGAGTCATCAAGAGAATCTACTTTGGACTCCCCAGTTTCCTTTCCGTCTTTCGACAATCGGAGAATTCCCGCCTGTAACAGTACGCTAGGCGAGCTTTCATCGCCTGATCTCCGATCAATTTCATGGATTTCTTGTGGTCTTGACGAACTCAGTACCGAATTGATGAGAGCCTTGGTTGAGGATAACACCAGTGGCTTCCTTCTCTCAACCATCACTCACTCCAAGCTCGAAACCAAACCAAACCAAAACCCTAACTCTGTGACTGTGTTAGAGCATATGTGTACCAGTACATGAATTAACAGACATCTGAGAGAGAGAGAGAGAAAATTGGATTGCGCAAATCGAGAAGGGGACTTCTTAAAACTCGTGTTGACGCCAAAACAATAACCGCTCCAACGTAATCAACCGTGAAGAGACGTTGGGCTTCTGGCCCGACGTTCCGATGGTTTGTTTTTTTTGGATCGGTTTCGATGGTTTGTTTGTTTTTTTAGCTAATATTGTATACATAAGTAAGGTTAGCGAAAAATTAGTAAGTTTACAAAAGATCCAGAGACTGTTCATAGCCCTAAACTTCAACCAACCGTTTCTCATAAAGCTCAAACCCAAGGCTCCACCAAAGAAGGCCGTAGATGATGCCAATTCAGTTAAGAGCTCATTGCCTTGATGGTTTGTTGAAGATTGCAATTTAGATTAACCCAAATAATGAACCGTTAAAAGGAGTAGCTAAGAGCATCCATCCGCAACGTAATAATCAAAACTTGTCACATCAGCTTTTGATTATTCATTTAGAAGATTGCTAAAGTTAGCAATGTGAAATCCCATATTGTTACTTTTGATTATTCAAATGTCCAGATTTGATTATTGGTAAGGAGGTTGCTAACTTTAATTATTACAATGTGAGAACTTTTTAAGTACACATCATTAACTTTAGCAATATTTTAATTTTGATTATTACATTGTGGATGCTCTAATAGAGTCAAAAGCAGTAGATATGAAGAGAAAGCAGATCTCCGCACCTTTATGTGTATAGATCCATATAGAAATGTAATCGAAATTATCGAATAGAATGAACGTGGACACTGTAAAATAATGAGGGGCTACGTTCATCAGCTGAGCCAATAAGTGTGTCTAGATCTGTACACATACAGAAGTCTATGTAGGTATCATTGCTCAATAAAATGAAAGCAGGAGAAAATGGGGCAAAAATTATTGTCTCAATATGCCACAATTCTCCATTGGACATTACATGGAAATTCTACATGGGACAAGTCTTTCTGAAGCCAAAAGTCGCTTTCTATTGAAACCAATATTTGCTTTTTGCAAGAACAAGAGAAACAAGAAAAAAATAATATATATATTTACTCTTTCTAACGCGCTCTCTATTAAAATATTTATGGGGCATTACATAGAAATTCAAGTTTGATATACAAGGCAATACTCGCATACTTAAATACTTAAATAAGTATTTTTAATCATATCTTCTCATGCAAAACAAGATGAAAAAAAGATCGAATTATACTAATTATACTTAACAGGCTTCAATTACGCACTTCCGAGTTTTTAGATGGCTTCTTTTTATCTTTTTTTCAAATTTGCTAGTAAACGTTGCTAAGATTACTTGACACGGTGACCGTTGTTGGTAACTCGTTTGACATGACACATCATTTTGCTACAAACACGTAAGGATATCAAAGTGTGTTAAATTTTGGTGATTGGAAAAATGCAAGTGTGTCCCCAACATGTCCCAATACCTTCTTTCATAAATATTCCATTCAAAAAGTGTGATCTTCAGTTTTACTAGGGAAAAGACTAGGTCTGAACAAATCTGTTGTGAATTGATATTTCAATTGTCACTGAACAATTAACTAACCCCCTCGGAGAATCTTCAACAATTTGACAAAGATAACAGAAGCTCAACTGAAAGCATCTGGATTCAAGGTCCGTGGGTAGTGCTGCAAAATGAACCAAATCATTTGCAACAAGCTCGAAGCTCGAGGCTCGGCTCACTTCATTTAGTAAACAAGTTGAGGTCGAACAATATTTTTTGGCTTTCGTATATTTGATAACCGAGCTCGAGCGTGAATATTTCAGCTTGATTCAAGCTGGAACTCACTACATTTTAACTGAGCCGAGCTCAAACATCCTAAAACTCAGCTCGGCCTCTTCCTCCTCCCGCAAACTTGTATATGCGCGGCTCGCGCTTGTAAGAGTAGTTTAATTTGCACATATATTTGCACACACATCCGATAGAAACTAAGCTGACATTTGAAGCATTACTGGTATGCAAATAGTTGTACCAGTTATCCCTGACCGGTAGTATACCATGGCCACCATTCCAGATTGCAGCAGCTACATACAAATTCAGGCGAAAGGCTCGCCGCAAGCATTTGGAAAGCAAGTTTTTCCTTCAACCCAATTCATTTTGTGCTTTTGCATTTCCCTACCATTGAAATCGAACATTTTTATTCTCAATTATCGGAACCCAAATCGAAGATATATATGTGCATACCTTCTCATTCAATCCCCAGAAACCAATCTCGTTGTGATAGGAAAGCGAGAGCTACACTGTTAATGAACAAATAAGAATCCAGGCTTCCCATCCCACATCGGCTAGCAGAGAAACTTTTCATCATAATATAAACTTCAGCCAGTTAACTTACAATCGCCGGGCTTGGTAACGCGAGCCTGTGACTCAAGTGAGGGCATCAGTGTGGTTGGAGATTGGCTTGGCCCAGGAGGTAGGCCCTGTGGGGTTATCATCTGGCCTGCCCATTCCAAGTCTGGAGTTGGTTCACTGGCTCAGGGCGAAGGCCTTGGGTTCTTGTTCCTTAGAGTGGGGGAAACCGCGTCAGGCTGGTTTCACAGAGCAGCGTCCACCTCCCGCTCCAGTCGGTGGAAGGATAACGGGCCGGTACTTCGCAGGGCCATTGACGCCTCATGGGCCGCTCTCAATTCAACAACCACTTTTTTGTTTTAAGTCTTTCTTAAACTTCCTTTTTTGGCCCACTACTTTGTATGTGCACTTGAATTAAAATATTCATTCTGTCCCCTCATAAAAACCAAAGGGAAAATCTGCCTTTATTAAATTTTGTTATTGATGATTTTTCTTTGTTACTCGGGTGTTCGGATCATGCTTACGTGCATTTCCACTAATTTTGAAAAATTAATTTAATTGTGTAGTACAGAACAGAAGGGTGTGGACCTCACATAAGTTGTTGGAATGACTCAAATTAATTCCATTAGAACAATGGCTGAAATCTTCTCTTCAATCCTACTCTTAAGAAAGTTCTTGAATCCACAAGAAGAAAAACAAAGTCTGAAATATTATTGACGAAAAAGTTGCATCAAAGCATTAGGTTACAACCCTTTTATATGGTGTAACCCCGAAATCCTAATAATTACAGCTGAAAATAAAGTCCCATAATTTGGGGAAACTCCTAAAATTGAAAATGGAAAAGAAAAATAGGACTTTCCAAAAAAAAAAACCCAACTAATAAGGAATTACGGTCTAAGAGTAATTAACGAATTACAAGGTTCCTAAAACGACAAAAATATCAAATTGAATGACCAAACGAATGAATCAGGCCGAAATCCACCATGCATCACGACCTTAGGGTGGTG
Organism: Rhododendron griersonianum; assembly: GCA_018127125.1. Lineage (NCBI taxonomy): Eukaryota > Viridiplantae > Streptophyta > Magnoliopsida > Ericales > Ericaceae > Rhododendron > Rhododendron griersonianum. The sequence goes on along the minus strand of CM030788.1, from coordinate 58,278,899 downwards.
AGTATTGATCGGAGCGCGAAAATAAGTCAGCTTTGGGCCTATTCCGAGCTCGTCCGAATTTTGCAAAATCGGGTAATCTGAAATTAAATATCGTTTGGACTTCCGAGGCTTCATCAGGTCCAACTGACAACTGATCATGGAATTGGGTCTCCACGTGTTCTACACCAAAGATCCACCGTACAAGATTGAAAAAGGTAATTCCCTTTCAATTAGGGTGGGTAGTGCCGTAGGCACGGACAATTCACTAATGAAGCAAATATCAACCCAAAAAAAGAAAAAAGACAGAAGAGGGTGGGGCGGAGGAAAAAATTGGGCCGGACACCGACCGGCCATCAGGCCCAAATGAATTGCAGAAGCAGGCCTCTCAAGGACTTAATTACTGGAATTTATGTACGAGGTCACGTGGGTTCCCTAGCATAATGGGCTATAAATCTCATTGATAAGGCTTTTCACAGGCAGCCAACCGAGAACCCGCTCGGGCCTACGTGACCTTTTGTGGTTTTTCTTTTTCTTTGTTTTTTTATGAGAAAAGCCGACCTTTTGTGGTTTGAGTCGGGCCTTAGCTTCACGCAACAGATTCTCCCCGTCTGTGCCCCCGACGGTGTGTAGTATGTGGCTCGGATTACGGGCTTGCACCACCAAACCTGGGCAGTAGTAGATTGTTACGTTCACGCTTTGTAAACAGCTTAAATAGTTTTAATTTGTCCGATGTGGGAACAATTAACTTCTCCCTTTCTCTCTCTCAATTTCACGAAGAAAATTGAAAACTGAAAATACGAAGAACACAAGATCTCAGAATGCAATAGATAGGGCAATGCTAGTTATTGATAATACTGGAATGATCAAACGTTCTAATTTTCGCAACGCACTATTATTGATAAGAGTAATGCTAGGTACAAAGAAAACTTACCTAGAAAGTGTTCTGAAAAAAATAATTAGTTGTTGAGATTCACTTTGATGATTGGGTCTCATACATTAAAGTGAATCTCAACCACTAAGTTGCTCTTTTCGGGACACTTTCAGGATAAGTTTTCTTTGCCTCTAGCATTTTCGGATTAAAAAACAAAAAAGGAGCAAAATAACATAAATCTACATCAAAGAGAAAAATAAAAAAACTAGAACAAACTCTTTGAGAAATGTGTTAGTGGAGATGTTTTCCAAGCTAAATTATGAAAACTTGAAAAGCTGAACCCACGAAGCTGTTCGTCAGACACATCTGCAATTCCCACTACCAATTTGTACACGACAATCAATATGAATTGGAAAACAGGTCTATTTTGAATTTTGTAGTTCAATTCTTGGGGATGGGCTCGTCCTTGGTGTGCTACGATCCAATTTGGTCATTATGGCCCTTTTCGAGACCAATTCAATGATCGAAACTATTCACTTAGTAAGCATTGTAAAGATCAAGTAAGTGCAAAATCGGACATAGGTAGCATCACGAAATAGAAACAGAATGCTAAATAAATTTAATACTTAAACCACTAGTTACTTTTAAAATAATGATGTTTTGATGTTCTACGTACAAAATATCTATTCGCTCTGCTGCCTTGCATAAATGATCTCCAACGCATGCCTGTGAGTTGAATAGTTCCGATTATCAACACGAGTTCGAAACGGGCCCATGACGGCCGGAACTAGATCGTACCGATAGCGAGCACACCAAGGAAGAGTCCATTCCCAGTTATCCCACATCGGCTATTGACAAAACATCTGCTCCATTTATAACCCACAGTTCAACCCACACAATTTGCTGGGCTCGGTAGCGCGAGCCTGTGACCAAAGCTTGGGGCAATAAGGTTGTCGGAAGGACCCAAGAGAGAGTGGGACCCAACAGTGGTTAAACCCTGCGTGAGTCGGGCGCTACTGGCTCGCCAGGTCTGGGTGCGTTCCATTGCCGAGGGAGGCGGGGGGCCAGCGAGCTTGGCAAATATGGTGCGTCCGTGTGTCGGAGCTGCTGGTTAGATCAGTGGGCCTGAAGTTCCACTGGTCGTTTGGGTTTATCCCATCTCTCCTCTTCCGCTCCTTGGGGCGGGGTGGGGTTGATGATGGATGTTGTTGGCTGGCTTGACAGAGCAGCTATTCTGCCTCCCGGTTTAGATGGAATTAGAAGGATGGATTGAGCCGGTACCCGTAGGGATTCCCACTGTAAAAACCCACTTCTCTCCCCCGACGACATCCTTTTTCTTTTAAACAGTCACAATTAGAAATGGATCCTCCACTGTAGTACTTTGATTTGGGATTATGGGGAAGGGAAGAAAGAGAATTAGTTTGCTTCCTCTCTTTATTTGCAAATCGGTTTTGTTTAGCAAAGAAATGTGTTCTGTTCCCTTCTTTTCTTTATTTGTAGGTTTGTCGTTGGAAAATAAAAACTATGCCAAATTCGTCAAATCTGGCCTAATGACATTAGGTTTACACTTAGATGTCAGTAGAAAGGAGATCATTGGTTAAACTCCTCTTGCAAGGTGTTGAGCTTTTTTTTTGTTTCGATCGAAAGGTGTTACTAACTTTCGCCCATCAAAAATAAAAATGTACAAAAATGTCCATTTGAAAAAACTAAGAAGTGCATGCAAAAATGGACATCGGTAGCATCACGAAATACAAAAAGAATGCTAAATATAATTCAATACTTAAACTGCTAGTTACTTTTGAAATAATTATGTTTTGATGATCTACGCACAAAATATCCATTTGTTCTGCTACCTTTGCATAAATGATCTCCAACGCAAGCCTGTGAGTTGTATAGTTCCGATCATCAAAATGAGTTCAAAATGGGCCCGTGACGACTGAAACTCGGTAGTACCGATAGCGAGCACACCAAAGGAAGAGTCCATTCCCAGTTATCCCACATCGGCTATTGACAGAACATCTGCTCCATTTATATTCCACAGTCCAACACAAACAAACCGCTGGGCTCGGTAGCGCGAGCCTGTGACCAAAGCTTGGGGCAATAAGGTTGTCGAAGGGGACCCAAGAGAGTAGGACCCAACAGTGGGGTAACCCTGCGTGAGTCGGGCGCTATGGGCTCGCCGTGTCTTGGTGCGTTCCATTGCTAAGGAGAGGCAGGGGGCCAGCGGGCTTGGCTAAGAAGGTGCGTCCGTGAGTCGGAGCTGCTGGTCAGATCAGTGGAGAGTCCACTGGTCGGTCGGGGTTATCTCTATCTTCTCCTCCTCCGCTCGTCGGGGCGGGGTGGGCCGTTGATAGATGCCTATCTTCTCCTCCTCCCCCGCTTGTAGAGGCGGGGTGGAATGATGGATGTTGTGGCTGGCTTGACAGAGCAGCCATCTGCCTCCCAGTTTAGATCGATGGGATTAGAAGGATGGATTGAGCTGGTACCCGTAGGGAACCCTCACTGTAAAAACCCACCTCTCTCCCCTGACGACAACCTTTTTCTTCAATTTCCTTTTCAACAGTCACAATTTAGACTTGAATCCTTCTTTTCCTCCTCTGTATGTAGTAGGAACGTGGGGATTCCGGGGAAGGGAAGAAGAAAGAGCAATACTTTGCAGCTTTGCTTCCTCTCTATCTTTGCAAACTGGATTTGTTTAGCAAAAATATGTGTTTGGTTTCCTTCTTTTCTTTATTTGTAGGTTTATCGTGACTGAGGAAATTTAAAAAAAAAACAAAAAAAACTGCAGACTACCAAACCTGGGCAATAGTAGGTTGTTGTTACATTCACGCTTTGTAAACAGCCTAAATATTTTTAATTTGTCCGATGTGGGAACAATTAACTTCTCCCTTTCTCTCTCTCAATTTCACGAAGAAAACTGAAAATACGAAGAACACAAGATCTCAGAATGCAATAGATAGGGCAATGCTAGTTATTGATAATACTGGAATGATCAAACATTCTAATTTTCGCAACGCACTATTATTGATAAGAGTAATGCTAGGTACAAAGAAAATTTATCCGGAAATTGTTCCGAAAAAAAAATCAGTTGTTGAGATTCACTTTGACGATTGGGTCTCCCACATTAAAGTGAATCTCAACCACTAGTTGCTCTTTTCAGGACATTTTCGAGATAAATTTTCTTTGTCCCTAGCGTTTTCGGATAAAAAAACAAAAAGGGAGCAAAATAACATAAATCTACATCAAAGAGAAGAAAAAAAAAACCAGAACAAACTCTTTGAGAAATGTGTAGGTGGAGATGTTTTCCAAGCTAAATTATGAAACTTGAAAAGCTGAACCCCACGAAGCTGTTCGTCAGACACATCTGCAATTCCCACTACCAATTTGTACACGACAATCAATATGAATTGGAAAACAGGTCTATTTTGAATTTCTTAGTTCAATTCTTGGGGATGGGCTCGTCCTTGGTGTGCTACGATCCAATTTGGTCATTGTGGCCCTTTTCGAGACCAATTTAATGATCGAAACTGTTCACTTACTAAGCATCGTGAAGATCAAGCAAGTGCAAAATCGGACATCGGTAGCATCGCGAAATAGAAACAGAATGCTAAATATAATTCAATACTTAAACCGCTAGTTAGTTCTAAACTAATGATGTTTCGATGTTCTACGTACAGAATATCTATTCGCTCTGCTGCCTTGCATAAATGATCTCCAACGCAAGCCTGTGAGTTGAATAGTTCCGATCATCAACATGAGTTCGAAATGGGCCCATGACGGCTAGAACTAGATCGTACCGATAGCGAGCACACCAAGGAAGAGTCCATTCCCAGTTATCCCACATCGGCTATTGACAAAACATCTGCTCCATTTATATTCCACGGTCCAACACAAACAAACTGCCGGGCTCGGTAGCGCGAGCCTGTGACCAAAGCTTGGGGCAACAAGGTTGTCGAAGGGGACCCAAGAGAGTAGGACCCAACAGTGTGGGTTAACCCTGCGTGCGTCGGGCGCTACGGGCTCACCGTGTCTGGGTGCGTTCCATTGCTCAGGCGAGGCAGGGGGCCAGCGGGCTTGGCTAAGAAAGGTGCGTCCGTGAGTCGGAGCTGCTGGTCAGATCAGTGGAGAGTCCACTGGTCGGTTCGGGGTTATCCCTATCTTCTCCTCCTCCGCTCGTCGGGGCGGGGTGGGCCGTTGATAGATGCCTATCTTCTCCTCCTCCGCTTGTATAGAGGCGGGATGGGATGATGATGGATGTTGTGGCTGGCTTGACAGAGCAGCTATCTGCCTCCCAGTTTAGATGGGATTAGAAGGATGGATTGAGCCTGTACCCGTAGGGAATTCTCACTGTAAAAACCCACTTCTCTTCCCCGACGACAACCTTTTTCTTCAATTTCCTTTCCAAACAGTCACAATTTCCTCCTCTGTATGTAGTAGGAACGTGGGGATTCCGAGGAAGGGAAGAAGAAAGAGCTTTGCAGCTTTGCTTCCTCTCTATCTTTGAAAACTGGATTTGTTTAGCAAAAATATGTGTTTGGTTTCCTTCTTTTCTTTATTTGTAGGTTTATCGTGACTAAGGAAAATTTTCAAAAAAAAAAAAAAACTGCAAAGTCGTTAAATCTGGCCTAACGACATCAGGTGCACACTTAGATGCTAAGGGAAAGGAGAATATTAGTTCAACTCCTCTTGCAACGTGTTATTCTTTTTGTTGATCAGAATGCGTTATTCTAACCCTACTAACTTTCGCCGATCAAAAAATAAAAATGTACCAAAAAGTCATCCTCTCTCATCCTTCAAAGAAAAAGAACAATAATTGTACCAATGTCACGAAAAATTATCAAGTGCACCTGGGGCACCACATTTGTATCAACTCTACACATTTTGTGATGGAAATCACACAAATTTGAGGTAGAAATTTTTTTTGGAGCATCACGTGTCGGTGCTCCAGAGGCATTTAATAATTTAATGCAATGACATTTACATATTTTTTTTGACTTTTTAACATTAGGCTCTGTTTGTTTGGGAGTAAAATGTTTTTCGGTAAAATATTTTATCTATTTTCCGGTGTTTGGTTGTGTAAAAAATGATGAAAATATTTTACATGTAAAACATTTTTTATTAATTGGATGAAAATGACTTACCTTTAAATCTTTCGTAAGTTATTTTTCGAAATGAACCCGCTGCCTTTTACTGCAATTTTCACTACTCAATTTCTTCGATCGTCAGTCTTGACTCATGTTCAATTCCAATATTCTCAGATCTCTCTTCCGTTTAAGCCCATTCTTCTCTCTATACTATTTTTTCGATTTCTGAAAATATTTTTCAAGTGCCAACCAAACACCAAAAAATAAAAATTTGAAATTTATTTTCTGAAAAAATATTTCACATGAAAAACATTTTACATCGAAACAAACGGAGCCTATAACAAATAAAAGATAAATTTAATGAAATTACTTTGATACCAACTGGGGTTATTGATGTTGCCCTGTTCTGATAAAGTTCTTATTTTTTTAGTACTTATTTTTTGTTTTACGAGACAAGTCATTCTTCTACAATACATTATTTTTAATCTTTAATTCATAAAATAAATACTTATTCGCAAATAAGTCTTTCAGGGGTTATTTCTGTTCTTGCAAAGCCAAACTGTCCATTATATTAACGGGGCTTCCCCAAATCGGAAAACAGTAGTAATCATCCCGGCGGAATGGCGGTATCCTTTACGAGGCTCGGCAATTCGTTACCCTTCTCCAGGCTCTTCAGGTACTCCTCCTAATACACGCTTTCGAAACCATTTTTGTTTGCCTTTCATTCACTCTTAGGGTTTGTGATTGAATTTTCTCTCTCAAGAGTGTTTATATCATGCACTTCTACCCATATAATAAGTCTTTGAAAACTTCGTTTATTGATATGCTCTTGTAAGTCTTAGGAAACGATCTCTGCCTGAGGAGAAATTATTCTGTTTTGGGTGTTGTTATAGACATACTTAGGGGGCTTGGAATTTGTATACTGTTGGGAAGAATCTCTCCATTTATCACCCTTTCTCATGTTATCTATCTGGGAACAAACGCAAATTGGCTGTTCCGTCACGCATCGTACTGTCACCCGGACCGCTATGTATTGAGAATAATAGTTTTCATGGGGGTGCCGTGTAGCTGTAATACCAATATCAGATTTTTTTTGCGTTGATGTTTTTAAGTCTTTTGCCCGTTGAAGTGTTTGAAATTTTATGTGTTAGGTACTTGCATAGTACTGACGACATTTTGGACAGGTATGGCGTAAATGTACGTCTTGTAGTTCTTGACCATGTTCAAGTATAGCTTGAAGGAGTTGTTCACCTTGGTCTCTCATATGTAAAGGTTTTCAAGTCTCAGCTGATGTAATTTGATTTTTACGACCTTTGAGTATATATTTCTGCAGAGTACATAACAAATGTTGCTATTTGTTGATTTCTTCTTGGTATATACTTTGAGATTGGGTAATTACTTAAACAAATTAAGTTGGCTTTTCGCTATTAAGAGATCAGGAATAACAGGGGGGCCCGAATTAGGGTCCCATATGTGAAGAGAGGGAATACCTATGTTGAACTGTACTGTGTGTTTTTAGATCAAGCCAATCTCATAACAGATTGGTCATAAGCCTAAAATCAACATCCACAAGTCCACACCAGTCTGTTCGTTTCGGGTTGTGGGGAGGGGGAGTCGTGAATTAACTTTGCACTGTTCTTTTTAGCTCGGTTAAGACAATTTGCCGCCATAATAGGTAACTTCTCTATTTGATTGCAAAGCAAGGGCCATGCGTAGAACTACTGTGTTGCGGGTACTCCATGTGTTTACTTTCTGTAAAACAGGCTCGTGAATAAACTAAATTATTTTCATCTTGAAAATGATGTTGCTGCACTCTTGGTCCACAGTTTGAGACATAAGAAGCAAACACCTCTCACATATGGTGCTACAACATTCCGAGTTCCAAATTTTTGGCCTGAATGAGACCATCCTAATTCCTCATCCGTGTTCTCTAGGGACTTAACATCATGCCATTCTACCTTCCTGAATCGCACTTGTTTGCTTCCCCATTATAGGAACCTTGACTCATATATAATCATAACTTGGTCTCAAGTGATGGGTACTTAGAATCAGCTTAACATATGAATCCTTACCTGTAGTCTGCTCTGAACAATGGTGTACCTTTTTTTGTTAGTCATGATTTGCCATCGTTTTATGAAAATTCCATATCTGATCTTAACACGGCATATCTCGCCTTAGTTTTAGTTGGTTGGGGACTAGGGTCAGATATCTGATCCTTGGTTTCTTGGACTTTGTTACATCAGTTCATTTCTGTACATGGATTTTCATAATAAGTGCATAAAATGTTTTCCTTTTGGCAAAACTTTTGTTGTTTGTTTCACAGGCAGCTAGAACAGGAGATGGAAACAGTGATTGCCGTACTACAGCCTGGACCTTTGGGAATTGTGGAGCACAAGTTCTCTTCTGAAGAGATGCGTGAGGCAAATGCCACCGTTAAGAGAGCAGTAGAGAATTGGCGAAGGAATGCGAACTTAGAAGCTAGAGTAGAGTAGCCATGTATTCAAGTATCAAACAATGCTTTCTGCTTAATTTTGTAAAATAATTTGAAGATAATAATCCTGTCCACGATACTAGTTCTTAGTGCTTCTGTCATATAGTTGTCCCCAACATTATGTGAACAAGAGATGGTGATTCTGTTCGCTGGTCTTCTTTAATATGGATGCTATGTATCAATGATGCCGCAAATGCCAGTATTTCATGGCATGAAGCGTCCCCTTTCTCACAGTGAATGCGGGGGACTACCAGTGTTATGAGGTATGGTGCTTTATGCAGTGAAATAATTTGGTGTCCCGAAACTTTTATTTTTTAGTCCTTTTGCATGTTTCTGTTGTCCTGAAGACACACACGCACATACACACACAATCCCCTTCAGCTTTATCATGATTATGATGTTTCTTCAATTTCTTGTTAAGTTGCCAGTAAGTAAAGGCAACTTTGTGGAAGAGATCATATAATGCTGCTAGTTGAACTAAAATTTGTGGCTGCTCTAAAGTGTTTGTGCAGTCAGTCATTGGTGAAGAAGGCAACATGTCGAAAGACAGAGACTGGTCCTCTCGGCAGGGGAGAGGACTTGAAGGCACCAAGGGTATTTAGGTAACAATGTATCTGTTTTAGTTCTGATTTCCCGACTGTTGAGATATGTGGAAACCTTATCTTGTTAGGAAGCAAACGGCAACATAAGAGTTGCATTATACATGCAGATATGTAACAGAGAAGGTACAACGAAGATGTAGGTTCTTGTTACATGGGTTGTGTGCTAGTGTTCTGATAGATTGCAAGAAGGAACTAACTCATTTCTCAAAGTGCTCTCGTCCTTATGTTATGGGGCTTTTGAATGTTGGTAGGCGGTCCCGGTTTGAACCGAGAAAATCGTGGGAAAGTGGAGTACTGCACCGTTTGTGGAACCATTCCTCTGTTTCTTTTTTAAACTGGGCATACTATTTTCGTAATTGGGTGTTCTATTTTCTGTTTTGAAAAATTCCCGTAATACTGATATATGAGAAGTGTTGGGACACTCACCCTTTACAAAGAATTATACTATGTTCAACACATGCCATGATGCCCGATCTTCGTCAAATGTAAAAGAGACAGTAAATACTACACCATCATATTATTTAGTGCAACAATAGGAAAAGTATGCCATAGATAACACAAGTTCTCATAAACAACAACTCCTTTGGTATGTAAGCCTATATTCCCAGTCGCTACGATCGAAATGCAAACATCTACTATAGTTCCTGGGACTGTGTTTTTTTTTTTTGGGTAAATACTGGGACAGTGTTATTATTGGAGCTTCGGATTTTTTTTTTTCCCTTGTTATTCTACACAAATATGAGGGGGATAATGCTTTTTTACCATTGTCACTAGCTCCCCCTTGACTTGGAGGCTCATGATCTCATTTGAACCACCAACCAACTTACCCCCTATGAACACTGCCGGTACACTCGGCTGCCGCCCCAATGCCGCCAGCTCCCTCTCCAGTTGCTGCCCATTAAGAAGCTCATCTAGCTCGTGAATCACAGAACTTGCACCGTAACCATAGAACAGGTTCTCAATGGTGTAGCAAATGCAACAATTGCTTTTGCTGAAGATCATCAGGGGCCTTTGACCAGCCAAATCCATCACCGCCATTGTCGTTGGTTGAAGAAGGGTAAATACTAGTGAGAGAGAGTGTGAAGATGGGAGTTGAGATTTTGCGGTGAGGAAGTTGAGGCCTGATGGAAGTTATATAGAGAGAGGTGACTAAGGTGGTGTGGATAAGTCCTCTCAGGTTCAAGTTTTGAACTGGATGGAACAATTAAAATCTGGACCATATATTGAGACAATCGTACCGGTAAGAGTCTCTAAGAAAATTTGAACAATTAATTGTGGCAATGGACTACTCAAATTTGGACTGTCCGGTCCAAATTAAGGATTGGAGAGGATCCAATTCCTAACTAATTATCTTTCTCAATTTGAGTTCAATTCAAATCTCCAATTGCTCATGCATTATTCTTTTCGTTCTCCAATAGTTTCATGATTCCCATGATGGGTAACCTTATAACATGTGTACAATTCGCATACGTACAGAAAATTGATGTGGTACAAGCGTCATGCCATTATGTTTTTTTTTTTTTATTACCATCACGGGAATACAACAGAAAACAAACTAGTGCGCCATTAAATTTATGATTTATAAATTACAAGATTAATTTTTTTTAATATTATCATTTTTCAATCCGTGAAATACACAGATAGAAATGCAGAATCAATTAAACGAGACGACAATAACTTTAAGTAGGATATTATTTAGAAGGCAGAAAAGGAAAAGAAAAATACATCTCAGAGAACCAAATTACCACTCCCTTAACAAAAAGGCTCATATGGCCATATTCTCTTTAATTACTGCTAAAAGCAAAAACAGCTACTATATATAGTTGTTGCAATAATAATAATATATATGGGGATTATTCATTATTGATTGAAGCTTGGAATTAATTTATCTTCCCTCCTTTCATTAATTCCAGAGATGAATAGCCTTGGCCCTCAAGAGTTCGCTCTTCAGCTCCCCCTTGACTTGGAGGCTCATGATCTCATTTGAACCTCCAACCAACTGACCCCCTATGAACACGGTCGGTACGCTCGGCTGCCGCCCCAATGCCACCAGCTCCCTCTCCACTTGCTTCCCGTTTTGAAGCTGGTCAAGCTCGTAAATTGCAGGATTTGCGCCGAAACCGTAGAACAGTTGCGTAATGGAGTAACAGATGCAACAATTGCTTTTGCTGAAGATCACCAGGGGCCTTTGACCAACCAAATCCATCACCGCCATTGTCGTCGGTTGAAGAAGGGTAAATACTAGTGAGAGAGAGAGAGAGAGAGAGAGAGAGAGAGAGAGAGAGAGAGAGAGAGAGAGAGAGAGAGAGAGAGAGAGAGAGAGAAGATGGGAGTTGAGATTTTGCAGTGAGGAAGTTGAGGACTGATGGAAGTTATATATAGGGAGGAGAGGTGATTGACTAAGGTGGTGGATAAGTCCTTGATTTAACGATGCTTCATTTGATTGGATAACCGATGGAAAAGCAACCGGAAAAATATTCCAAAGTAGTATGAAATTATCTTCGTACGTGTATATATGTCTCTCTCAACGTTTACTGTACTACTCCACATATATATATATATATATATGTTGGTAATGGGAGGATTGATCCTTAATTGGATGTGCAAACGTGATTACCATATATGTACGTGGTTCTATATTCTCAAATTGATAGCATTGACCCTGACGTAGCCTTTACCGCGTAGGGGTGCCTGCATATTACTTACTGCTGTTTTTTGCCGCAACATGCATGATTAAGTAAGCACTAATTACCATGTTTCTCATTAAGGTTGCGTTTGGATTTTCAATTTTTTTGGGTAATGGAAGGCTCTTTAAAGGAACTCTTCGCCACGGAATCAACCTCTGTTCTAGGATCCTAGAACGTGCAAAAATACCAAAAGTACCTTTAAAAGCGGACCCGGGATGCTGCCAAGCAGATCCAGCCGTCGATTGCCGGAATCATGGTAAAAGAAAGAAGCTTACTAGTTACTATCCAATACAAGGTGTAGGAGGATGAAAAGGAGAAGCTACCATATATGCACATATTTTCCCTTTCTTCACGTTGCACTAATTGGAATAAAACGCCACTAATAAGACATAATTCTCCGAATAAATTCAATTCAATGGATTAAAGAACAAAACACTGTGAGCAATCCTGTTAAATGTTCTTCACCATCTTATTAGAATGTGATTATTCTTTGCGAAAAGGGCATTTTTAGGCATCCAAATGGTCAGTTGCTCCGATTTGATTTTTTCCCTGTTCAATATCAATATCTAATCGTTGGTTTGGGATCTTATAGCCTACTTTTCTAGCCAATTCTGGTGAAAAACAATTTTGTCCACCCAACCAAAACCGGGGGAACGTCATTGCCGGATTTGTGTGGAACTCACACCGAATCTTACTTGAATGATCAGATTCGTTGGTTTTGTAGTTACCAAAAAAAAAAAAAAAAGTTCAATTGAAATTCAGCAAGTGTTTGATCCAAGCATTCAATTCTTAGTCTAACGTTTAAAATTAAAATTAAAAATATAAACCAACACAAGTGTCAACGATCAAATACTTTTTTTTAATAGACAACAAGTTTTTTTTAGAACTCGACAAATGGTACATCGAGAGAAGACCAATTACGGACCACAGAAGATGAGGTACCATAAGAGGCCTACAAAAGAAAGAAAAGAAGAAGAAAAAATTACATTCAATGGATATTGAATGAGCCCAGTAACAAAATGGCCCAACGATCAAATACTTACCGCTACACAATTGAGTTTTTTTTTTCTTTTTATGCAAGATTGGCTGAAAATTATGCTCCATATAATGAGCAAATCTGAGAAATGAGGCTTGGCATGCATAGGCGGTAGGCCCTACTCAAAATGGGTAATGTTATTAATTACACTCATAAAAAATGCCATTTTCCTTTTTTCTTTTGGTAGACCATTAGCTCATAATTACAATTGAGAATGAAAAATAAAGTGCACATATTAAATTAAATCTGTTGTAAGTGAAGTTGTTTGAGATATAGTAATTAAGAAGGTGGTGGGTGAGTTGGGCAAAAGAACGGTGCTACTGGTACAGCTATAAAATCTGTTATCTGTACCAGTATGCACAAACCTCTTTTTTGTCCCGTTTTGAGTCTCAAAAAAATGATCGGAACCGCTTATTTTGTTTAAAAGACTTTGTTTCCGGCTTCTATGAAAAATAAGCTCAATCCGATATTGGTTAAGGCATCTACAAAATGCTCAACTTTGTCTCAGAATTCAAGCCTGAATTCTAGAGCAAAGTTTAGATGTTTCGTAAACGCTTTTACCAATACCGGATTGAGCTTATTTTTTGCAAGGACCATAAGCAAAGTATTTTAAACAAAATGAGCAGCTCCGATCATTTTTTTTAGACCCAAAATGGGCCTAAAAATAGATTTGTACCCACTGGTACAGATTTTAAATCTGTACCATTAGACTTTCTGGAGTTGAAATGCTTAAGTAGATTGAAGATAGAAAAGTAACCCAAGAAATATATTCCAGGATCGTACGGATTAGCCTTGGTGTATCATTTTTTGAAAAAGACACACACACACACACACTCTCTCTCTCTCTCTCTCGTATCATTTTTTGAAAAAGACACACACTCTCTCTCTCTCTCTCTATAGTAACAAGTTGGACATTGGAGGATCTTTAACACGCAAAAACGTGTGATTACTATGGGGTGGTTCTATATTCTCAACTTGACATCGGTTTCCCCACGTAGACTAAATGCAGTAAGAAGCTGGGCATAAGCAGCGGTGGAGATTTGTGTGAAGAAAGCAGGGGCCCAAATCACTTTTATCTTCATATTAATAATAAAAAAATATTTTATAAGTATATATTGCTACTTGCAAAGTCTGAAGAATAGATGATATTTAATTTGTGTGTGCACAATCAGCGTTTAATTTTATGTATGCAATCTAAAAAATAATAAATTGATAACTTGAAATTTTGGGAATTTTCACCCCCAACATATATGAATTTAAGAATTTTTTTTTTCACTAAAGGACTTGTAGGGGCTAGCTAATCCCATATAAATTTTTCTAATTAATCTAAAAATTAGTATAATATGTGAGAGTATTTGAAGTTGTGCATAGACCTGGGTCCCCCTTGCAGCCCTGCAGATAATTTTAACGCAAGAAAGTGCATGAATTTGGCTGTGGTTCGTTAAATATCTTATTGATTGTCGATAATGCATGTGATAGTACTTTTATATGGCTGCTGATTTTGCCACTCCCTTTTTTGTTAACGCCACTCCTCTGTAAGTGTACAAGGGAGTGACGTTAACAAAAAATGGAGTGTCAAAATCATTTCCCTTTCATATACTCTAATCTTTACTCTCATGTGGGGCAAAGGAATACTCTCATGTGGGGCAAAGGAATGTAATATCATGTGTCTTTCTACACGAGTGATTATTCATTCCTCCAACTCGAGCATGTGCGGTGCTCCCAGGCTTTTACCATCACACATTCACATGGAATTCATCAACTTATAGTCCTTTGCTCCACGTGAATGTATATTAGTAGAGGTCCCTGAAGTACCACGTAACGGAGATTTATATGCAAGTAATGATTTTCCCTCTCTACATTGGACATGTTTCCCCCCACTGTACGTTTTGTTGAGATGCACACAAATATACGGGCCTTGAGGGTATACCTTGAGGGTATACCTTAAGGGCTCGTTTGGATGCGGGATAAGGATTGGAGGTATTATTTATGAAGAGGGGGATAAAATAGTAGGGGGTATTGGTTAATAAGGGATGACTCTTGATGTGATGTTTATAGAGGGGAGATTAAATAGTAGTTAGTTTGGATGAGGTATTAAAAATGAGGGGATAAAATAGTACTTTGTTTGGATGAGGGATAAAATAGGAGATAATGTTGTTTTGTAGTTGAAATGGAGAAGGAGGAGGTATTATTTCGGCCTTATCTGGAGGTATTAACTAATAACACCCCAAAATCCACCCATAAATAATACTCTCGCAGGGGCTATTGGCGGGTCTTACACAAGAGAGGGATAAACTAAAACCCTACCCATTTTGGCATCCCAAACCAAGTATAAAGCCTGGTCCCACAGCCTTAGAGCGTTAACTTATCCCCCTTCACAAGGAGCCATCCAAACGGGCCCTAACCTTATCCAATAGGGTAGCCTTTATTCTGTCCCGGTGGGGAGATTCGCGTACCGTACAACTCTTTGAACCCCGAAAGCTGAAGGAATGACGACAGAGAGATAAAACCTGGGAAGAAAAAAGTGATACTAAAAAAAATAAGCCTAGTGATTTTGTTACACCCTTATTTGTTAATGCCACACCTTGCAAGTGTATTTTTTGGTGAAAAAAATACACTTGCAGGGTGTGGCATTAACAAAAAAGGGTGTGGCAAAATCATTTCCCAAAAATAATCAACATTTGAGTTAATTGTCATGTTTTTTTTTTCCTTCTTTTAAGTTGGTGTCTTAAATTAAGTATCTGAAATTGTTTTGAGATAGGATCAAATTGGCAATTAAAAAAAGTTACTTTCAAAGTTATGCTGATTTGCCACTTCAAGTCTTTCATGGCCATATGTTCATGATTTGCCTTTCTAGCTAGCCAGTAAAAACTTCTTATGATAAGAAGATGATCTTAAACTTCATATGATGCTACAAGTTGTATGAGATCAATAGACATTCACGTACAAATTGGTTTCTGATATCGATGCATATTTTTTTACGCATTATTCATCGCCTAGTGACAGTGTTAAGAATTTTCTTTTGTTCTTTTTGTTTTTTAGACTCAGCTCGTTATCAAGACGAGAATGAAGAATCCAAGAATCATGGTTACACAAATCTAACGGAAACAAATATCGGACGACGCTACATGAAGACACTCAAACTCTAACTAATACACTGTAAGCTAGTTAGATCAAACACACCCTCCTAATTAATTAATTTATTTATATCAAACCCTTCCTCAGTACGTACTCCTGCAGCTTGCTATTCCACTTGTTTCTTTAGATTGCGATAAAATCTTCATCGAGAATAACCAAGATTTTGGAAGGGGAAGATGAGTACTGCCAAAAAGATAGTTCGTAAGGAACAAAAATCTAATAGAGACCGCGTACGTGTGTGATGCCAGGACCCGACCTCGCATTAATTCTACTTTATTTTGATTCCCCAATTGCGCTGAAATTGACCAAGCTTCCTCCACCACCCTCTCTCTCTCTCTCTCTCTCATCCATCAAAGAATGCATGTGCTTATCTCATATATATGACTTATAATAACCACACACGGTGTTACTTTTTCGGGTTCTTTTGGATGAGGGGGAAAAGGAAGAGTTCAAATCCTCTGTACCCAAATTCCTCGGTACGCCTTTGTTGATGTATTTTTGATGGTCGGATTAAATGAGAATTTTTTTTTATCTTTTTAAATTCTCAGCCAAAAATAATTTTTTTTAATCGGTAAAAAGATATTTTATTAGAACCTTGATAAGGGTACATCAAGAACCACCAAAAATACATTAGTACATGGGTACATGAAAAAAATTGCATATAAAATTGCAACACTTCTGTTCTAAATTCTCAAAAATTTCTGTAGTAATGTAAGATATTAATCGAGATCTTTAGATTGGTACAAAGAAATTCAGAAAATATACACAAAACTAAGATCTTTATCCAAGTACATTTCAATATAACTTCGTCATCTATTTAATGAAATTCTTCGAGAAATTTTTTTGTTTCCAAAGAACAAGGACTTGAAAAATTTAAAGAATGATGTAATTAATATTTCAATCATTAATGGTGTCTAGATAAGGTCCATGCATGAGACTCAATCGTGGAGACCTTTCACTTTTCTCGAGTACACCTTTATAAATTCACACCAGATGCAAAATTTTGTATGTACAAATGGTTTGAAAAGGAAATGTGCAAAATTATGGTTTTCATGATAAAATGACAACAATGAAAAAATAGATAAACTCTCTCACGAGTCGTGGTAGTTCTTCATGAATATTATTCTACTGACACACGCTTTATATTTTGTATTTTTACCCGTATGTGTCTATTTAATTCTATAAAAGTTTTACATGCATATGTTAATTAATTACATCATTCTTGAATTTACAATTTTTTTTTCTATATTCGCAAACATTTGCTCATAAATTCATAATATCAACCTTTAATATAAAATCATATTCGTATCATCGTATGTTATAAACGAACTTGCTTGGAGAATTTCCATTTTGGACAATGTTTAACATCTACTATAAGTTTTTTTTTTTTCTCGGCAAACGGAACTTTTTATTAAATTTGACGGGGTACATCGATAAAAAACAACAACTATTACAGGAAACTACAGAGCTATATCCAACCAAGATTGGATAAAAACACCTCACCTACTATCCTCACTGTCTACCTCACCCTACAGTTTTACTTTTCGAATCCCATCCAAATACCCTTTGAAGTCCTCCACCGTGTAAAGCTTGATGTCAAACTTGGCCTTCATCCACATGGCTACCTTGGTTTTAATTAGGTCCGCCACCTCTAGAGCATCGGTTGTTGCTCCGTTGAAGATACACCCATTTCTCGTTAACCAAATTGACCATAACGTTGCAAAAAAACACACTTTCCAAATATCTTTCTCCAAGTTTTGGAATCTATTCCCAAACCACCAACTCGCTAACTCTGCTAATGAGGCCAGACAAACCCACTGGATGTGCCACCAATTCAGAATTTTAGACCATACCACTCACAAGAATCGACAATGTAATAGCAAGTGTTGAGGAGTTTCCACATGAAGGGCACACAAGGGGCATGCAGCCATGTGAACCTCGGGAATTAGATTCCTATCAAGAAGAATCGACCGTGTTGCAACTCTATCTTGAATGGCCATCCATGAGAAAATTTCCACTTTAGGAGGGCTCAAATTTCTCCACACCGATCCCAGAATAGTATGCCGTAACTGCGACTGGCTTTCCCACTTCTGATAGACCGACTTAACAGAAAAAACTTTGTTTGCTGTCCAGTTCCACTACATCAAGTCAGATCTTGAAGGATCTAATGACACCCCATTCAATCTTTGCTTCAACTCCTCAAATTTGTGATACTCCCATACACGCAATGATCCCCTAAACAACAAATTTCAGTCACCACTACTCCCTCCACCACAAATATTACTTAATACCTCATTTTGTTGGGTAGAACGTCTATATAGTCTTGGGAATTCATCTTTAATCGCAGTATTGCCCAGCCACGTATGCTCCCAGAATAGTGTATCGCAGCCAGAGTTTACTTGCACCTTGAACCCCTCCCGAATAGAAAACCCAAGGACCGAGTCATTTTCACCAACTGAGCATATGTCCTTCCATTCATTAGAAACCGATCCAGAGGGTTGAGTATATGGAAACCAGCTCCTTCGATCCAGATTATATTTCCCACGAACAACCTTTACCCACAAGGAATTTTTATCGTTACTAAATCACCACCACCACTTAGCAAGAAGAGCTAAGTTCTGTTGAAGCAATCTCTTAATCCCTAGTCCCCCATTTTCCTTCTTTAGGGTGATCCTCTCCCAATGGACCATGTGCATTTTCTTTTTATCCGGTGTATCTCCCCAAAAAAATTGCCTCTGTAACTTCTCCAGCACTTTTGCAACTGCCACTGGCATTTTGAAGAGGGACATGAAATAAATTGGCAAAGTGCTAGAGTTATGGTTGATAAGTGTAAGCCTGCCCCCGGTAGAGATGGTTCTCGTTCTCCAAATGCTTAGCTGCTTTTGAGTTCGTTCTATAACAGGCTCCCACGTTTTGATCCTCCTCGGATTAGCACCCAGCGGTAGCCCAAGGTATTTAATAGGCAAAGATTCCACTCTACACCCCATCACTTGTGCAAGTGCTTCCACATCCTCCCGCTGAATCCTTACACCACAAACGGAGCTCTTAGAATAGTTGATCTTCAAACCGGACATTAGCTGAAAGCACCTAAGAATTCTCTTAACGTTCCCCATCTCTTCCAGATCATTGTTGCAAAAAAGGACTGTGTACTATAAGTTTGTCCCCTGCAATAAGTGGATACGAACAGAAACTCCATTTTGGGCACAGAAACTCTATTTTGGAGAATTCATGCCATCCAACCCATCTCCATTTGAGATCTCCATTTTGGAGACTCAATTCTCATTCTCCATATTTGGAGGATCACCTCTCAAATGGAGACCCATATCCATTTCTCTCCTTCACTAATATTCTATTTACTTTTTTGCTTGAATTTCATCAATTACATTAGCTTTTACATTACGCATCCTTTTTTCTACAAAATTGGTATTATTGGAAAGACAATAATAATACCTTCAAAATGAGTCTAATTAATATTAAGTATATGTAAATGCATTTTGAAATAACATCAAATGTAAATTCAAACCATTTGAACTCATAATATTATTTTTTTCTCATTTACACTATCCTATCATTGTATTGGTTTGAAAAATGAGTTGAAATGAGAAAAAAAATGCATCTAATGAAAGAAGGGAAAAAAAAAATATCGAACAATAAATGGAGGAAGAATTAGGGGTGTTTTGGAGGTGAAAAATGGAGAATTGGGTTGGAGGAAGAATTAGGGGTGTTTTTTGAGTTGTTGATTCTCCAAAATTAATTTTTGAATAGAATATATTTTTTTGAATCTCAAAAATGGAAAAAGAGTGAGATATGTATTGGAGATGCTCTTAGGTCTGAAGTTGGACACGTGATCCAATCAATAAATCTTTATTTATCCAAACTTTTTTTTTTATTTCCTTTTACTTCTTTTTTTTGAGAATTATCAACCACATGCATGATCACATGGTTTAATGGACCCAAAAACCTATGGCCGGGACCGGAGTTGGACGTAGAAACAAAAACAGATGGGGCTCCCATGAAAGGAGGACAAGCTAGAACAAATCAAAGTGGTAGGATCGACCATTTCACCTTTCCAATTAAACGAGTTTGTCTTCACACATGAAGGTCTTGTTTTCTCTTATAAACTAAAAATAAACAATTTTGTGCACGCACATATACACATCACACATCACACATATATAAATATCTCGTATGTATATATATACCTGATCCTCAGTGTACGTGCTCTGTACCTTCCCGTTTTGAACAATGTTTAGCAATTTGCAGGGTAGACTTAGGGTGGACTCAAAGGAGTCCAATGAACAATGTTTAGCAATTTGCAGGGTAGCTTAGGGTGGACTCAAAGGAGTCCAAAGATCCGAATCACGAGGCCACCGCCTCAGATTGATCAATGGGGCGTCAATAGCATGCCTTGAACCCATAACCTCTGACCTCACCAAATAAGCTGGACCACCTGGTCCACCACGTACCCCAGGTGGTGACAATAATTGAGCTTTAGTCTCTTAATACAACTATTTACTTTAATTCAGATGTGAGAATTAGTATATCACTACGTACAGTTAATAATATAGCACGGAATTTAATATGGTCATGATTTGCAACTTTTTTACCGTACTCTCTAAAACCGACAATTTGATGCGTAAAGACGGCCCTTTCTCGTAGAATAAACAGGTGATCGATGCTTTATATACTAATATATAATAAGAAGGAGAATAACGAAAATGTAATTAATAGGATTGTTCGCAATTTTTTTTTAACGAAAGAACAATCCTACAGCTAAGCTACTATATGGATCCGATTGCGCAATCCAAATCTTCGGGAGAGCTAGCGCGGACACACCAACCACGGCCCCCTACTTACTGCAGGGTACTCACCCATTAAGAAATCCAACACCAGATTTTGAGGAATATCCCCAAAGCCTGAGCATCCGCCTGAATCAATAGGCTAGGGCAACCCTAGGTGTGTAGTTGGCAGTTTTTTGTGCTTTAAAGACGATTCATTACGCGGACGGATTTTGTACTCCCTCCATTCCTTTTTAAGTGACCTACTTCGTAACTCCAACTTATTAAAAAGACATCATCATTATACTTTTCACATAAACTTTTTCCTCTACTTTTCTTACTTACCCATCATCATTACTCTTTTACTCACTAACTTTTCAAAATGGAATATATATACTTTTAGAGACAAAATAATCAATGCACCAACTTTTACCCACTAACTTTACAAAATGGATACTTATTAAGGAAGAGTCCAAAATAAAATACTGGACTCTAAATAAGTGACAGATGGAGTACATCTTTTGGTTTTCGATTTGCCGTGTTATTACGCACATTTTCTTGGATTGGAAATTGGAGGCGAATCTTTCCATGTGAGAGGGACCAATTGGGATAAACTCAAAAACTTTTTCCACCTCATCAGATGCTCCAACATGGCTTTATATCAGAAAGTTTGTCCACACAGACATTACATGCACAAATTGTGTACAGATTTTTTTGTGGGGCCCACCACGGGTCCCACATAAACGATCCAAGCCGTTTATTAAATGTAAAACACTTTTTCAAGGGTTCCCGTGAAAAATCATCTTAATACGATACTTATAGGTATTCGATCCAATTATTTAACTTTTCATTTTCTTGAAATCTCAATGAAACATTAGATGATTGGGTCGAGAACTTATATGTATCGGATTGAGCTGATTTTTCATAGGGACCCTTGAAAAAGTGTTTTACATTTAATGAACGGTGCGGATCATTTGTATGGGACCCGTGGTGGGCCCCGCAAAAAAATCCGTGTACAGTCTGTGCACTTTTGTCTATGTGGGTAGACTGGTTCGCTCTATATAGCTTCAACTCTCTTTGTATGTATACGTACAGATATATGCATGCACAGAAACACCTCGAGGGTGTTCGGCAAAAGTTTTGCGAGAGATTTTTTGGATAACAAGTGGAGAAAGAGAATAATACTCCGTCCATCCCATAAAATTTGTCCGGTCTGGATAATGAGGATTTTAAAATAACACATTCTTTTTAAGGAAAAATCATTTTTTTTCCAAAAATTTACTATATGTCAATGAGTTCTTCTAATTTTTGAGAAAAGTTTTGAATTTTTTTCTTGGAAAGAATGTGTTATTTTTAAGTCCTCGTTATGCGGATCTGACAAATTTCATGGGACGGAGGGAGCATGTGACGAGAAAATTTATTGAAAATCGTGCTGAAAGATGAGGGTGGTTCTGGAAAACAATGTGTTTGAGTCATGAAAACTATAGGTCTCACAAAATATCCCAGAGCTGTTTTGTAGCTCAGAATTGAATAGCACATCTTTAACTTTCGTGCGTAGAAAACAGCACGAGTAGAAACATAAATACTCCATTGAAATGTTACGGACTAGAAAGACATCAAAACATATATAGCGCAATATGATGTGCCCCTACGTGCGTGGTAAAGGGTGCGTCAGGGTCAATGCTGTCAATTTGGGAATATAAAATTGTACCTCCCCATGGTAATCACATTTAAGGATCCTCCAATATACTATGTCCAACTTGCTATTGAGAGAGAGAGAGAGAGAGAGAGAGAGAGAGAGAGAGAGAGAGAGAGAGAGAGAGAGAGAGAGAGAGAGAGAGAGAGAGAGAGAGAGAGAGAGAGATGAGGTCTCTCTCAAACAATGATGATAAAAACAAGGCTAATTTGTACTACGTACGATCTCTTGGAATATTTTTTCTCAATTTGCAATGTAGTACTTAAGCTAGCATCTCTACTCGCAACCCACCCCACCACCTCGATCAGTAAACCCTATATATAGCCTCCATCACCCCCTCCATTTCCTCACAACAAAATCTCATACATCCTCCTCTCCAAAAGAAAACAACCCTTCACATTCTCCCTCCTCTTTCGATCTCTCACTCGTATATACATCAATCTATGGCCAGGAACACGAACACGGTGATGAATTTGGGGGCCCAAGGTCCCCTGGTGATATTCAGCAAGAGCGATTGTTGCATGAGCGACAGCATGAAGATACTTTTCTATGGTTTCGGTGCAAATCCTACGATTTACGAGCTTGACCAGCTTCAAAATGGGAAGCAACTGGAGAGGGAGCTGGTGGCATTGGGCCGTGGGCCAAGTGTACCGATGGTGTTCATAGGCTGCGAGCTGGTCGGTGGGCCTAATGAGGTCACGAGCCTCCATGTCAGGGGGGAGCTGGTGAGGAAACTCCTGAGGGCCAGGGCTATTCATATCTGGAATGATGAAAGGAGGGGATAAACTAATCCCAATATTTATGCTTCAATCGAATAATGAATAATCCCCATATTATTATTATTGTTGCAACGTCTATAGTACGTAGCTGTTTCTGCTTTTAGCTGTTTCTGTTTTCTTCTTCTTCTTTCTTTTCCCTTCTCTGTTTTTTCTTCTAATAAATTGTGCCTCGCTGCGGAGCAAAAAAATCAAAACAAAAATTTGTGTTTCACTTTGATGAGACACGCTTTGCCTCGCGCTTAGGCTCCAGGAGACCTTTGCGCCTCGGTGTGCCTATCTCCATTTAAACAACTGATAAGGGTTACTTTATACAGGCAGATATGTAACAGAGCAGTTACAATGAAGATGCAGTAGGTTCTTGTTACATGGGTGGTGTGCTGGTTTTCTGTCAACGATATCCATAGCTATTTTCTTTTTTAAACTGGATTTACTATTTTCGTAATTGAGTGTTCTATTTTCTGTTTAGAAAAATTCCCGTAGTACTACTGATATTCAAATAGTTATGCAAAGAAATGTTGGGATAACACAAGTTCTCATCAACTCCTCCTCCTTTAGTATATAAGCCTATATTCCCAGTGGCTACGAAATGAAAACATCATTTTTTTTGGTATATAAGCCTATAGTTCTTGGGACAATGTTATTATTGGAGCTTCAGATTTTTTCCCCTTATTCTTTCGAAAAAAAAAATGATGTTATTAGCTTTGGGCATTTCACTAGCTTTCCCTTGACTTGGAGGTTCTTGATCTCATGTGAACCACCAACCAACTTACCCCCTATGAATACGGCTGGTACACTCGGCTGCCGCCCCAATGCCACCAGCTCCCCCTCCAGTTGCTGCCCATTAGGAAGCACTGCAGGGACGAAACCAGGATTTCCTACACGCAGGGGCCAAACTATAAACAACAAGATTCTAAAATTTCAAGGTTCGGGAATTTAATTGTTTGTTTGATTTGGGTTTTGAGAGAAGTTTTCTGGGTAACGAGTGAGAGGGATAAAAAGAGAAATGATACTAATAATTGAAGGGATAACTTATGAGAAATCGTGCGCAGAGAGAAAGGTTGGTTTTTGTGACAAAAATGGACACATTTTGATTCTAAAGTATTTAAATGTCTAAATAACACCCGATACAAAACATAATTGAAGGGATAGCTTATGAGAAATCGTGCGCAGAGAAAAAGGTTGGATTTTGTGAACAAAAATGGACACATTCTGATTCTAAAGCATTTAAATGTCTAAATAACACCTGATACAAAACACAATATTTATGTGTTCAAGCAAAATACAACTAATATTGATATCGAAATTTGGAAGAAAAAAAAAAACCGAAACTACGCGGGGGCCAAGGCCCCCGTATGCCGAACTCTAGATCGGTCTGGAAGCTCATCTAGCTCGTCAATCGCAGGACTTGCAGCGTAACCATAGAACATGCAGTCTCTTAATGGTGTAGCAAATGCAACAATTGCTTTTGCTGAAGATCACCAGGGGCCTTTGACCAGCCAAATCCATCACCGCCATTGTCGTCGGTTGAAGAAGGGTAAACACTAGTGAGAGTGAAGATGGGAGTTGAGATTTTGCAGCGAGGAAGTTGAGGCCTGATGGAAGTTATATAGAGAGAGGTCATGACTAAGGTGGTGGATAAGTCTTTTAATGGAAAAAAGACGATGGGTTAATTATTTGGGTTCGGATCCTCTTATGCTGGTTCAAGTTTTGAACTGGATGGAACAATTCAAATCTGGACTATATATTGAGACAATCAATGGTTCTTTTTATCTTAGAGACTATGAGAAAATTCGAACAATTAATTGTAGCAACGGATTACTCAAATTTGGACTGTTCAGTCTAAATTAAGGACCGGAGAGGATCCAATTCCTAATTATTATTATTTTCCTTAGTTTGAGTTCAATTCAAATCTCCAATTGCTCATGCATTATGCTTTTCATTCTCCAATAGTTTCATGATTCCCATGATGGGTAATCTTATAACATGCGCACAATTCTCGTACGTATAGCACATTGATGTGGTACAAGTGTCACGCCGTTTTAAGTTTTTTTATTTATTACCATAACGGGAATACAAGAGAAAACAAACTAGGACGCCATTAAGTTTATGTTTTATAAATTACAAGATTATTATTTTTAATATACTATCATTTTTCAATCCGTAAAATATGCAGATAGAAATGCAAACAATGGTGTATCATTCAATTAAAAGAGACGACGGTAACTTTAAGTAGGATATTATTTAGAAGGCAGAAAAGGAAAATATAAATACATCTAAGAGAACACATGAAATTATTCATTATTAACACTCCCATAACAAAAAGGCTCATATGGCCATATTCTCATTAATCACTGCTAAGCAAAAACAGCTACTATATATAGTTCTTGCAATAATAAATGGGAATTATTCATTATTGATTGAAGCTTGGAATTAATTTAGGAAACTGATTTTCGCGCTCTATTTTTTTACTGATGGTGCTCCACTTTTAACGTGAAGTTACTAGTAACTTCATGAACAAAGTGGAGCGCCATCAGTAAAAAATGGAGCGCGAAAATCAAAATCCTTAATTTTATCTTCCCTCCTTTCTTTAATTCCAGAGATGAATAGCACTGGCCCTCAGGAGTTCGCTCTTCAGCTCACCCCTGACTTGGAGGCTCATGATCTCATTCGAACCACCAACCAACTTACCCCCTATGAACACGGCCGGTACGCTCGGCTGCCGCCCCAATGCCACCAGCTCCCTCTCCAGTTGCTTCCCGTTTTGAAGCTGGTCAAGCTCGTAAATTGCAGGATTTGCGCCGAAACCGTAGAACAGTTGCGTAATGGAGTAGCAGATGCAACAATTGCTTTTGCTGAAGATCACCAGGGGCCTTTGACCAACCAAATCCATCACCGCCATTGTCGTCGGTTGAAGAAGGGTAAATACTAGTGAGAGAGAGAGAGAGAGAGAGAGAGAGAGAGAGAGAGAGAGAGAGAGAGAGAGAGAGAGAGAGAGAGAGAGAGTGTGAAGATGGGAGTTGAGATTTTGCAGTGAGGAAGTTGAGGCGTGATGGAAGTTATATATAGAGAGGTGACTAAAATGGTGGATAAGTACTCCTTTAATGGAAAAAAAAAGACATGTGTATTTACCGATGCTTCATTTGATTTGATTAGATAACTGATGGAAAAGCAACCGAAAAATATTCCAAAGTACGAAATTATCCTTGTATGTCTCTCTCAACGTGTACTGTACTTAGCATGTTGCTAATGGGAGGATTGATCCTTGATATTGAAACGTGATTACCATGTGGTTCTATATTCTCAAAATTGACAGCATTGACCCTGACGTAGCCTTTACCACGTAGGGTGCCTGCATATTACTTTCTGCTGTTTTTTGAAGCAACATGATTAAGCATTTACCATGTTTGTCATTAAGGTTGTGTTTGGTTTTCAATTTTTTGAAGAATTGGTACTAGATTCGTAATGGAAGCTAGGCTCTTTAAAGGAACTCTTCGCTTCGAAATCAACCTCTGTTCTATGATCCTAGAACGTGCAAGAAAACCAAAAGTACCTTTAAAACAGACCCGAGATGCTGCCATGCAAGCACCCCTGCCAAGTGGCATCCGGCCATTATCTGAGCACATATAGATCTGAACCGTCCATTGTTTTTTTTTTTTGATAGGCAACAAAATTTTATTAAAACTCGATAAAGGGTATGATAAGCACCCGAGAATGTAATAAAGGGTGCGCTAGTGTCTAGTCTTAGTTACTTTTGTCATTTAATTAGTTGTTTTTAGTTACTTTTGCTCGTAAGGCGTTTTGGTTTTGTTTTGTAGAGAAACCATTTAATTCAGGTAATTTAAAGACCAAAGCGTGCCAAGGTTATTCAAAGCCCAAAAGATGACCCGTTGGCCACACAAGCGCGGCCCGTTGCCAAGTCTGCCCGGGCAGAAGCAGCCAAAAGCAATGATAAAGCATAAGCCAAGAAGATGGCCAAGGCAAGGCCAAGGTGGCCCGAGCAAGATGGCCAAGCCAAGCCAAGAAGCAAAGTCAACGCCAGGAGGCAAGCAGTCAAGGCCAGGAGATAAGGCCTCGCCATCGATGGCTGACATCCTGGACATCGGTACCGAAGCCTTACAGTCAACAGAAGATAGGAGCTCGGCATCGATGGCTGATATATGGGACATCGGTACCGAGCGCTTAAATGTGTTTTAAGGCCATTGCCATCGGTACCGAGGCCTTAAGGGGGAATCTTTGGGGAATATTCCGTGCGCGTCCTTGGAGCCTATAAATACCCCGTGATGTCACCATTACACGATTTGGACAGAAATGTACCCATTTTTAGATCTAGATCTAGATTTCAAATTTCTTTACTTGTTCTTGAGTGTTCTTAATTTCCAGCTCTTAATTTCTGCATTTTCAACTCTTGTAAGTTAATTTTTGCTACTCTCTCCTTAATTAAAGTTGTTTAGTTTCTTCCGATCTATCTTTCTATCTAATTTTCTCTTAGGCTTGTGTTTACACTTATGCTAAGTAGATTTTTGCTTGCTCTTATCTTTTTAGATATGTGTGAGTAGTTTCATAAGGTTGGGTCATGGGGTGACTAGCACCCCATGGCTTGAGTAAAAATTGCCTTTTTCACCAAAAAATTTACAACTTTGTTTTGGAAATTGATGTGGGGCTTGGATTTGTTTGTCAAATTACCGAGGTGTTAACCTTTTTGATCATGTGTAGGTAAGAGCTTCGCCTACTTACCACACATGATGCTTGGAGCTCTGTCGCTCGAGGTGTTTGCTAAATAAATTCTATAGCTAGCTTGATTTTCGAACGATCTTATCTTCCGGGTAAAACCGTGTATTGGGTGAAAAATGTGGTTTTGCTTGAGTCGTGGGCGCTAGTGATTCCTAGACCTAACCTTCTTTTTATCTAGTTTATTCTCGTTTAATTTAGCCTTTTTACTTTCCACCGTATACGAAAAATCAAGTTGGCTGACTAAAAGTCGGAAACCATATTTGCATCTACAATCCATCAAGCCGTATTAGTTATCCCTGTGGGTACGATCCCGGACTTCCGGATTTATTATGCTTCAATTGGACGCTTATACCCTACGCTTGGGGTGATCTCTATTGGATATATCGAGAATTGCGAAGCAGGGTACATCGAGGGAAGACCAATTACGGACTACAGAGAATGAGGTACCATAATAGACCTCCAGGAGAAAGAAAAAAAAGATTACATTCAACAGTAATTGAACAAGCCTAGTAGCAAAGTGGTCCACAATCAGCTCATGAAGCCTTATGAGAAGGCGAAACCAGCATCAAAATTCTAGCTTTGGGTAATATCAGTCGATTAAGACATTCAGCTTCACCACATCTTCAATACACTACAGTTGAAGTCACCAAAAGCATGAGCAAAGCAGCCAGAAGAGCATCCATTGAATTCGAGATAACCAGCACAGCTATTCCGTAATATCAAACTATCACAGCAGGTTATAACTCAAACCTCAGTATAAGGTCCAAAGCATCAATATCATCAGAAAATCCCCTTGGTTCATGAGAAGCCCAGCAGATATCAGTATGAAGAATAATCGATCAGCTCAATCATGTAGAAGTTAGTAAAGACAATTCATCAGCTTTCGAGATAAAGCTCTTAGCCCGCCTAGGAATTGGGAGTTGGGAAGAGACAATGGTGTACGCCAAAAGTCGTTAAGCATGAGAGACTTGAGGCCACCTAACATTGAAGTAGTCATCCAACTATATCCACAGCAGTCAAGATCCGAGCTGTTGATTGCCGATATCATGAAGTAAAAGAAAGAAGGTAAACTACACTTAACTAGTTAATTACTATCCAATACAAGGTGTAGGAGGATATATAAAAAGGAGAACCTACCATGCACATATTTTTCCTTTCTTCACTTTGCACTAATTGGAATAAAACGCCACTAATAAGACATAATTCTCCGAATAAATTCAATTCAATGGATTAAAGAACAAAACACTGTGAGCAGTCCTGTTAAATGTTCTTCACCATCTTATTAGCATGTGATTATATATTCTTTGCGAAAAGGGCCTTTATAGGCATCAAAATGGCCGGTTGCTCCGATTTGATTTGGGATCTTGTAGCCTAGTTTTCTAGCCAATTCTGGTGAAAAGATTTTGTTCACCCAACCAAAACCGGGGGAACGTCATTGCCTGATTTAATTGTGTGGAACTCACACCGAATTGATTTCTCATTTCTCATTTCCTTAATTGGGGTAGTACGTAATTAATTTCTCATTTCTTTAATTGGGATACTACCATGCATATGATCTCATCTAAATGGAATCAGATCCTCTCCAGTCCCCTGGACCTGTCTAGTTTAAGGGTTTCGGGCCCTTTCTGGACTCACTTTGTTGATCCAACTCGCTCATAATTTAGATCTCATCGAGAATATTGACCTCGCAAAAAATTACGTTGGTTAGATGTTGTTATATAAATATGGTTTCAGATAGTATTAATTTATCGGTTAAATGGGTTACGATTTGGTGTTGTAATTTTTTTTTTAAAGACATATGCTATCCGAAACCATATCTAACGGTATATATTTGATCAATGTACGTAATTTTTGGTGAGATCAATGCACTCAATGAGATCTAAAATATGACCAATTGGGATCAATATAGTCGCTCCAAAAAAGTATCGAAAAGCCCTTAAACTGGACGGTCCAGTCCATAAGGGAACTGGAGAGGATCTGTTCCCCATCTAAATATGTAAAACGTATTAACGAGGGGTTGGTTCAGTGATGAAAACTCAAGACTTGGTTAGACAAGGCCTAAGTTCAAGTTCCCATAGCCCCTTATTAATTGAGGCTAAGCATACACCTATATAACACCTCTCAACTTGTGGTGTGACTTTAGATTCGATCCTAATATAGATGCAGTAAAGTTCTCTACAAATAGTGGTATCTGCACTTCCAATATTTAACCGAACGAAAATGTAAAACTTACCAATTCTATGCTAGCTAGGGTTATACCTATCAGATAGACGAAGTTATTTTTTACTATGTTCAGTATGTTGAATAACACATGAGGAATTATAATGAATTAATGCATTTGTAGGATGCATGCATGGATTCAACATTTGGGTCTTCTAAAAAACAAGAGATCGATCTCCTTCTATTATTATTGGTTTACCATAATTAGAAACTCTCTCTCTCTGTTCTAATGCATTCCTAACAAAATAAACGTGCTTTTTTCTGTCAAGTGGTGTCTAGGCCAGCTTACATGCATTTCAACTTATCTCCTCCCCTATCCGGTCAATTTTTTTGTGGATTATTACTTCTTCATGAAATTAAAAAAGTAAAAAATTACAATTGAAATTCAAACTTGTTTGAATCTTCCAATTAACCAACTGTACTAACCATTTGGGGCTAAATAATGGTTGCTTTGAGAGATGAAAAATAGAAAGAGTGACAATAGTGGAGAGACAGTACTTCTGAAGTCCGATATTGTTTAGTTAGTACAACAAGAAGAAAATGCACCTTAGGGCGTAGAGAACACAAGTTCCAATTATAACCTCTCTGATCATAAACAGAGAGTCGTTATATATATATATATATATTCTCATCATTCACTGCAAAATGCAAAAACAGGTACTCCCTCCGTCCCTTTTTTAGAGTCCGGTATTCCATTTTGGGCTGTCCCTTAATAAGTGTCCATTTTGTAAAGTTAGTAGGTAAAAGTTGGTAAATTTTCCATTTTGCCCCTAAAAGTAGATTTCATTTTGAAAAGTTAGTGAGTAAAAGTGTAATAATGATGGGTAAATAGGAAAAAGTTGATGTAAAAGGTATAATGATGATATCTTTTTAATAAGTTGAAATTACGAAGCAGGACACTTAAAAAGGGACGGAGAGAGTACTATAATTCTTGCTAGTAGGGTATACAATTTCGGCATTTATTATTAATTGGACATCCACTTGGGACTTGTTAATTATTTTCCTTGTACGTACTAGGAAGAGTATTTGGTTTCTGGAGGCGTATAACTTGATGCTTCAAGAGCATTTTCTTAAGGTCCCCCTTGACCTGGAGGCTCATGACCTCATTCGAACCACCAACCAGTCTGCCACCTATGAACACCGCCGGCACGCTCGGCCGACGCCCCGACGCCACGAGTTCCCTCTCCAGTTGCTGCCCGTTTTGAAGCTCGTCCTCGTAAATTGCAGGGTTTGCACCGAAACCATAGAAGAGTATCCTAATGGCCTCGCTCATGCAACAACTGGTTTTGCTGAATATCACCAGGGGCCGGCTTTGGGCCACTAAATCCGCCACCGTGGTCGTGCCCATGAATGCTAGATATATAGTGAGAGAGAAGAATGAGGGGAGAGATCGAGAATGAGAATGTGTTTGTGATCAAGAGGCTGTATATATATATATCGATCGGGAGTTGAGATTTTTGGTGTGAGAAAGTTGAGTTGGGATGCAAGCTATATATAGAGTTTTTGTTCAGTAAGGTGGGAGTTGAAATGCTTAAAGTAGATTGAAAGATAGAAAAGTAACCTAAAAAATATATTCCAGGTTCGTACGTATTAGCCTTGGTGTATCACTGTTTGAAAAAGAACCTCTCTCTCTCTCTCTCTCTAGATGTTCCTAGTAACCATGGGCAGTGGTACGTTCTATATTCTCAAATCGACATCAGTTTCACCACCTAGGCTCAATGCAATAAGAAGCTGGGCATTCAGTGTTATTTATGGATCGAGCAATCCTACGACATAATGCAGAAACAACTTAAGCAGTGGCAGACATAAGATTTGTGTCAAGCAACACTTCTTCATATTAATAATAATAAAATATTTTGAAGGTATATATATTGTTACTTGCGAAATCCGAAGAAAATACGATATTATGTATATGTGCAAAACCAATGTTTAATTTTATCCATGCAACCTAAAAAATGATTAATTGATAACTTGAAATTTTGAAAAATCCCACAGCATTTTTTCTTAATTAACCTGAAAATTAGTATAACACATTAACACGTACGTAAGAGTATTTGAAGTTGTATAGGGGCCTGGGTCCCCCTTAAACCCCGGCATATAAGCCGTTCCACAACTCCCGAATGCAACGGGATACTCATATCTCATCGCACTAGTATAATTTAGTTCATTACGAGAAAGTTCTATTAGGAAACTTAAATGATAAATAAAGATTTTCAAAAATTTTTGCCCCCTAAAATATTGGTACTGACTACTAATGGGGTGTTTGGGAGCCTACTTTTTGGCTTTTTGGTTTTTTGGCTTTTTGGTTTTTTGGTGTTTTGGTCAGAATGTAGTTTGAATCTGGTAGAGTGTTTGGATAATGTGTGCACAATGAATTTTGCAACTTGATAGTGTTTGAGAGATATGTGGTGAAAATGAATTATGACCTGTTTTTTACCATGTTGCCCTTGTTTATTTATTATGGGATATACTGTGTATAAATAATGGTTTAATCAAATTTTTAAATTTTTTTCGTTTTTAATTGTATCAGCACACACAAATTTTTTTACACATTTCTCCTAAAAAAAACACTTTTTACACCCTTTATATATTAAAAATTTCATTGCTCAAATTCTCAATCCGTTTTAACCGATGTGAAGATTTTACTTTTCTAATCATTTTATCCTAGATGGTCATAATAAAATTTTGGCTCTAAAGCCTTTCAATGAGCATTCTAAGAGAGTCCTAAAACCAAATATAGAGGATAATTTGATCTTTTCTCCTCTTAGCTCATCAGAGGTGGAAAAGGACCTCCAGCCTTCTTTCTGACTTTTGCTCTGGATCTTCACAATTAGAAAAATTATTTTGCCAAAATTCATTTTCTTCCCCACCAACCAAACACCCAAAACTAAAAAAGGAGAAGTCGAAAAGGTGAAAAATAAGCGCCCAAATAGACACTAAACTTATCTATTTTGATTTTGTCTTAAAGTACTTATAGTTTCACGGTCAAATATCTTTCTCATGCTAGAACTTCCAAAATTTGACACACCTAGGCTAAAGACCGAAATCCTAACTCCACCCCTGAACACCTATATCTTGAACTAATTCAATTAGTATATTTTAGGTTTTGTTTGGAACCTATGAAAAAGAAAGGAAAATGATTTTTCCTTGTTCGGTTAGAGAGGAAACAAAAAGGAAAATAATAAAACAAGAAAGAATTTTTGTTTGTCCCTACTTTCCTCCTCACTTGCCTTTCCTTTCTTTTTTTCCTCTAAGTTCCAAACAGGCCCTTAGTCTTTCTAGTCCTTCGTTAAATATCTTATTGATTGTCGATAATGCATGTGATAGTACTTTTAAATACCCTAATCTTTACTCTCATGTGGGGCAAAGGAATACTCTCATATGGGGCAAAGGAATGTAATATCATGTGTCTTTCTACGTGAGTGATTATACATCCCTCCAACCAGAGCATGTGCGGTGCTCCCGAACCTTTACCATCACACATTCACATGGAATTCATCAACTTATAATACTTGTTCCACATGAATGTAAGTACCACGTAACGGAGATCTTTGTGCAAGTAATAATTTTCCCTCTCTACATTGGACATGTTTACCCCCTGTATGTTTTTTTTGAACACGTTAGAAATTCATTAATATCAATAAGGATTACAACATACCGTGTGCCTCTAATACAACTAGAGAAAAACCTATTGCACACATGTTAACAAAATACACAACCAAATAAAATGAAGGAATCAAGTCCGGCGATAAATTGATCAGACTGGTACAAGCCATAGCCGCGCATGCAATGTCGATATCCAGCTGTCACGGTAGTTCTACAATTGACGATGTTTTCCACCGAGACCGATCGATGCCAACCTAGTTCCATTGTACGTTTTGTTGAGATGCACAAAAATATATGGGCCGCCTGGGGGTATACCTTAACCTTATCCAATAAGGTAGCCTTTATTCTGTCCTAGTGGGGAGATTCGTGTACCGTACAACTCTTTGAAACCCGAAAGCTGAAGGAATGATGACGGAGAGGAAAAAACCTGGGAAGAAAAATGTGATAAAAAAAAAAAAATCAACATTTGAGTTAATTGTCATGTTTTTTTCTTCTTTTAAGTTGGTGTCTTGCCAACCATAGTCACACAGTTCTTCCGTAGACCCTCTGCTCACGCGTGCTGTCATTTTTTGCTCTGCGCTTTCATAAAGTTTACTAGTTTGGAATGTTTTTTGAAAAACGCTTTCGATCATGCTCGTGCAAGCCTACGAGCGTTGCACATTATGTGACTTAGTTGTCAAGTACTGTGCTTGATTTTCTACATGTTTTCCATTTGGGTGCCAAAAAAATAATGTAAAAGTAAAATCCAAACAAATATTCCCTCCCCATAAGGAGCCACAATATTGCAATGAAAACGGAATGAAATGCCACTAAGATCTCATGATTATCCGCATAAAATCATACTAGAATGAAAGCACGAACAATTCAGCAATCCTGTTGATTATTCTATGTAAAATATATAAAGCCCTAATGCTAAAGACACCGACAGTGGCCTTACCGACGGGCATGCGAGGCCCACTTCTGGTTCCGCACGGATGATTTGAGCAGTTCAATAATTTTATTTTTTAAAAAAACTGAGTGGACTTGTGAAAAATTAGCTCAATCCGATATGTGTAGGTGCTCGATTTAATCTTCCATTTTTCATTAAATGAAGCATAAATCATGAGTTCACTCTAAAATTAGGCACTAAAAGGTGAGAAATTAAAATAATTGTATCTGAAATTGTTTTGAGATAGGATCAAATTGGCATACTTCAAGTCTTTCACGGCCAAATGTTCATGATTTGCCTTTCTAGCTAGCCAGTAAAAACTTCTAACGATAAGATTGGTTAATGATATTGATGCATTTTTTACGCATTATTCACCGCCCAGTGGCCGTGTTAAGAATTTTCGTTTGTTCTTTTCGTTTTTTAGACTCAGCTCATTATCAAGACGAATGACGAATACAAGAATCATGGTTTCACGAATCTAACGAAAACAAATATCGGATGACAGTAAAGACACTCAAACTCTGACTAATACAGTATAAGTTAGATCAAACACACCCGCCTAATTAATTTCTTTATATCAAACCCTTCCTCAGTGCTCCAGCTTGCTATCCCACTTGTTTCTTTAGATTGCGATAAAATCTTCATCGAGAATAACCAAGATTTTTGAAGGGGAAGATGAGTACTGCTAAAAGGATAGTACGTACGTAAGAAATATTGCCATCCTTTACTAATTTGTCTTGGATTGGAAAGTGAGAGAAGGGGGGGGGGGGGGCAGAAAAGAAAGTAGTGGAATTGTGCCAAGCGAGCATGAGAAAGCTATTAAGTATATGTCTTTTATAAGATCGCATGTTCGAATCACACGAAGACCAAATTTTTCTAGCCTTGGAGCCGCTGAAGGGTTTGCTGGGTCTCATCTTTAGGATTCCGAAATCAATCGAGATGTGTGGAATCGCAAAACAAACTGCAGAAAGCTTCTAGGTAAGGAACAAAAATCTAATAGAAGCCGCGTACGTGTGTGATGCCAGGACCCGACCTCGCATTAATTCTGCTTTATTTTGATTCCCCAATTGCGCTGAAATTGACCTCTTCCTCCACCACTCTCCCTCCCTCCCTCCCTCCCTCTCTCTCCATCAAAGAATGCATGTGCTTATCTCATATATATGAACTTATACCACACACGGTATTACTTTTTAGGGTTCTTCTGGATGAGGGGGAAAGAGAAGAGTTCAAATCCTCTGTACCCAAATTTCTCAGTACACCTTTGTTGATGTATTTTTGATCGTCGGATTAAATGAGAATTTTTTTTTTATCTTTTTGAATTCTCAGCCAAAAATACATTTGTACATGGGTACATGAAAAAATACATCATGTTAGGAGAAAGCATCAAAATGCGGAGCTAAATCTGAGTTTTGGAGGTTGTCTCGTTTGACGGAATCAATGTGGAGACAAAAAGCCAGGGCAAATTGGTTGAAGTTGGGTGATAAAAATACTAGATTTTTCCAAGTTGTGGCTAACAATAGGTACAGAAGAAACATGATGGGTTCAATTGCTGTCAATGGAAGAACTGTGGAAGACCCTTGCGAAATGAAAGAGGTGGCAGTAGAGCACTTTAGCAGTAACTTCAAAGAGGAGAGATCATCTAGACCTATGTTGGGGGGTGTATTTCTCAGAAAACTGACACCAGAAGCATCTCTACTCCTTGAAAGACAGTTTAATGAGGGGGAGATATGTCAAGCAATAAAGGAATGCAGTTCTATCAAGTCTCCAGGTCCAGATGGATTTAACTTTTCTTTTGTAAAGAGAGGTTGGGAGTTCATGAAGGGTGTGGTCCTTCAATTTTTCTCGGAGTTCCATGCCAATGGAAAGCTCACCAAAGGTATCAATTTTACTTTCGTTTCTTTAATTCCTAAGGTGGACTGCCCTTTGTCTTTTAAAGATTATAGACCTATTAGCATGGTGGGATGGATTTATAAGGTGTTAGCTAAAGTGTTGTCTAGTAGAATCAAAATTCAGTTACCTTCAATTATTGGTGAATCTCAAGCTGCTTTTATTGGAGGTAAACAAATTTTGGATGGGGTTCTCATAGCTAATGAGGTCATTCATAGTTGGAAGAATAGTAATCATGGCGGTTTACTTCTGAAAATTGATTTTGAAATAGCTTATGATTGTGTTAATTGGGGATTTCTACTTGATTTACTTGCAAAAATGGGTTTTGGGGAGAAATGGTGTAGCTGGATTAAGGAATGTTGCTCATCTGTTACCATGTCAGTTTTGATCAATGGCTCTGCGTCTAATGAATTTAGAATACAGAAAGGCCTCAGACAAGGGGATCCTCTATCCCCTTTTCTTTTCAATATAGTTGTGGAAGCCCTTAATATTTTGTTGGAAAGAGCAAAGGAGTTAAATATAATAAGAGGGATGAAGATTGGATCCTCTGGGGTATCGGTGTCCCATCTTCAATTTGCGGATGATACTTTAATATTTTGCAACAATGATAGAGAGGAGATGGCTAATATCAAAAGAATTTTGAGATGTTTTCAGCTCATGTCTGGACTGAAAATTAATTTTTCCAAGAGCTCGTTATGTGGCATCAATATCCAACAACAGGACGTGGAATCCCTTGCTCGGGTAATGGGATGCAGAATTGAATCCTTACCAATCAAATACTTGGGTCTGCCTCTTGGTGCCAATCCTAACAGATTCAAGACTTGGGAACCTGTTTTGGACAGGATGGAGAAAAGGCTAAGTGTGTGGAGGAGGAGGAACAATTCCTCCGGTGGCAAACTTACTCTTATCAATTCTTCTCTCTCTAATCTGCCAACATACTACATGTCTATCTTCAAACTGCCATTGACTATTGCAAAGGCGATGGAGAAATTACAGAGACAATTTTTTTGGGGTGATACAGTGGAAAAGAAAAAGCTACATTTGGTGAAATGGGATTCAATTGCGAAAAAGAAGGAGCTTGGTGGACTTGGAGTGAGAAGATTGAAACAACAAAACCTGGCACTTCTTGCTAAGTGGTGGTGGAGATTCAATAAGGATAAAGATTCGCTTTGGGTCAAGGTTATCAGAGCTAAGTACAAGATGGAACAGGCAGCATGGCTACCTCATTTGCCGTCGTCAGGACGTGTTACTAATATTTGGAGGGATATTTGCTCGTTAGGAGACTCCTCTTGTTTTAATTCGATAATCGCAGATGGATTCAGAATTCAGGTTAACTCTGGGTAGGAAACTTCTTTCTGGAACGATTTGTGGCTTGGAGACAACACTCTCAAAGAGTCTTACCATGGACTATATCTTCTTTCTACTCAAAAAGAGGAGGTGATTAGTTCAGTGAAGAATGGTCCGGGAAGTGAGAGGTGGAATCTACAATTTCGAAGGGTGTTACGCGATTGAGAGAAACCAATTGAGGAGGAGTTGAAGCAAAGATTGCAAGCTGTGACATTGGATCAATCCAAGAGTGATAATTTACAATGGAAATGGGCTTCGGACAACTGTTTCACAGTCAAATCATTATACTACCAATGGGAGCAGCAAAGTCATGCTCGGAATCAAGTCTTGGGATCAGTTTGGAAGAACCTCAGTCCCCCAAAGGTAGAAATCTTTGCATGGATGGCAATTCAGAGCAGGGTAGCTACAAGATCAGAACTTTTTAGTAGGAATCTGATTCTTGAGGATCACCAACAACTTTGCCCGCTGTGTTCGGTGTACCCGGAAACTCCCAATCATCTGTTTTTACACTGTCAATTCTCGTGGGACTTATGGTCTCTCATTCTGGACTGGTGGCATGTAATGTGGGTATGCCCTCATTCTTTGGCAGATTTGGCACTATGGTGGTTTGATAGCAGGTTTAGGAATTTGGAGAAACATTTGTGGGAAGCTACCTTTTATGCAACTCTTTGGTCCTTGTGGTTAGCAAGAAATGACTACGTTTTTAACAACGCTATGACATGTATTGGGGAGGTGGGCGAGCTTGTGAAGACTAGAGTGGCTATGTGGATGAAGTCCAAGTTTGAGATAAGACTATATACGGTCGAGGAGTTTAAGGGTTATCTAGATGGAATTCGAAAGCTAAGGATTTAATTGTGACTCTGGTGGTGTAATGTCCAACTTTCTGTTGGACGGTTTTCTCTTTCTTTTTTAGTGTTCTTGTTATCTCGATGTACCATCTTCGAGTTAATAAAAAGTTTCATTTGCCGAGCAAAAAAAAACAAATAGTCTCCCCGTCCTATATAGTTTACTTCATTATGAAAAGTAATGTCGTTTATCGGATAAAATAGCAACACTTTTGTTAGTAAATTCTCCAAATTTTCTGTACTCATGTAAGAAATTAATCGAGATCTTTAGATTGGTACAAAGAAATTCAGAAAAATATACACAAAAGTAATTTACCATTGTATCCAAGAACTTTTAATTTAATATATTTGTTTAATGAAATTCTTCGGGAAATTCTTTTGTTTCTCAAGAACAAAGACTTGAAAATTTTAAAGAATTAATGATGTAATTCAATCTTTTTTTTATCGGCAACAAAATTTTATTTAAACACGACAAAAGGTACACTGAGAGGAAGACCAAATACTAGCCACAAAGATGTAATTCAATCAAAGGTTCATGCTTGAGACTCAATCGTGGAGACCTTTACTTTTCTCGAGTACGCCTTTATAAATTCGCAC
Source organism: Rhododendron griersonianum (assembly GCA_018127125.1). Taxonomy (NCBI): domain Eukaryota; kingdom Viridiplantae; phylum Streptophyta; class Magnoliopsida; order Ericales; family Ericaceae; genus Rhododendron; species Rhododendron griersonianum. The sequence goes on along the minus strand of CM030788.1, from coordinate 58,239,597 downwards.
CAGATGCAAAATTTTGTACGTACGAATGGTCTGAAAGGGAAATGTGGAAATTATGGTTTTCATGATAAAATGACAACAATGAAGAAACAAATAAACTCTTTCACGAGTTGTGGTGGTTCTTCATGAATATTAATTATTCTACGACACGCTTTATATTTATATTTTTACTGTATGTGTCTATTTAATTCTATAAAAGTTTTACATGCATACGTTAATTAATTACATCATTCTTGAATTTACAATTTTTTTGTATATTGGCAAACATTTGCTCATAAATTCATAATATCAACCTTTAATACATGATCATATTCGTATCATGGTATGTTATAAACCTTTAATTCTATTGAAGGCATTGTGCTCTGTACCTTCCCGTTTTGAACAATGTTTAACATCTACTGTAAGTTTGTCCCCTGCAATAACTTCTACAAAGTGCTAATTAAAGGATCTTAATCACATAACCAATACGACAATAATTGTATCATTTATTTTGCTAATCAAAAGAGTGCACGTCCAACCGTGAGGATCGGAGTTGTCCCTAGTCGTGACCATAGGGTATACAAACCCATAGCGGGAACTCAAAGGTGTGTGGTGCGCCATGCTTGGGGGCCAAAGCAATTTGCAGGGTAGACTTAGGGTGGACTCAAAGGGGTCCAAAGACCTGAATCGCGAGGCCACCACCTCAGGTTGATAAGGGGGCGTCAATAGCATGCCTTGAACCCGTAACCTTTGACCTCACCAAATAAGCTGGACCACGTGGTTCACCACGTACCCCAGGTGGTGACAATAATTGAATTAGATAATTGAGCTTTAGTATCTTAATACAACTATTTACTTTAATTCAGATGTGAGAATTAGTATATCACTACGTACAGTTAATAATATAGCACGGAATATAATATGGTGATGATTTGCAACTTTTTTACCGTACTTTCTAAAACCGACAATTTGATGCGTAAAAATGGCCCTTTCTCGAAGAAATTTACAAAAATGTAATTAATAGGATTGTTCCCAGTTTTTTTTTAACGGAAGAACAGCCTTATAGTTAAGCTACTATATTGATCCGATTGTGCAATCCAAACCTTCGGAAGAGCTAGTGCGAACTCACCAACCACGGTCCCCTACTTACTGTAGGGTACTCACCCGGTGGGAAATCCAATCCCAGATTTTGAAGAGTACCCTTAAAGCTTAAACATTCGCCCAAACCTATGGGGCAACCCTAGGTGTGTAGTTGGCAGTTTTTTGCGCTTTAAAGACGATACGGATTTTGTACATCTTTTGGTTTTCGATTTGCCGTGTTATTAAAGGCTGATCATACTGAAAAAGATGTCTAGAGAGAGAGTAAGAGAGAGTGAGCCAAGCAGAGGACATCTCGGAGGGGATGACGGTGGGTGGATTCCGGTGATCAGAAATCATAGGGGTCAGAAGATGAACAGGGAAAGAAGTCAGGCAACATTCACTCTGTTTATTGACAATATCCCTGAACATAAGGACCTGTTCTGGTTAAAGAGAGCATTCAATAAGTTTGGGGAAGTTAAGGATGCCTTTATACTGCGGAAGAGAAGCAAACATACGGGGAATAAATTTGGTTTTGTCAGGTTTGAGTGCTATGCGGCAGCTAGTATGGCAATATCAAAAATGAATGGAATCTGGGTGGAGAATGTTAGATTATTTGTTAAAGAAGCCAGCTTCGGGATTAATCCAGAGAAGGCTAGGGGGAAGCAGATCCAACACCCCTCATTGAAGGTGACTGGGCACTTTCAAGGGGCGATTCCAGTCAAGAGTAAAGAGGTCTGCTTGGAGAATAATAGGACAGTGTTCCACGGTAGATCAGTTGGGAATACCAAATCTTTTGCCCAAGCTCTAAAAGGTGAATCTTCAAGAGCAGGGGATGATCAAATTAGCGTGCTAAATATCAACCCGTGCGGCAACGGGTGGCTTCATCGGAGTGCCATAGCTGTGATGCATAGGCCTGTTTCTCTGCTGACTCTGAAAGTAAGCTTCAGTTTGGAAACTGATCGAGTGGCTCAGTTCCGATCCTTAGGCGATAGGGCTGTGCTCATTACATTCCAGAACCAAGAAGTGAGGGACGAGATGATTAAGAGGCAGTGGATGAAGATATGGTTTGCTAGTGTCAAACCATGGAGGGGTGAACCGGCTTGCCTAGAGCGATTCGTGTGGCTAAGTTGTAAAGGCGTCCCGCTAAGTGTATGGAATGCAGAAACGTTCAAAGTGATAGCTGAGATGTGGGGTGCTTTCATTTTGTTAGACGTGGCAACTCTTAAGGACCTCTCGTTTGCGGAAGGGAAAGTATTGGTAGCCACAGAGAAGATTAATGCCATTGATAAATGGATTCAAATTGTGGTTCAAGGAGTGAGTTATGATGTGAAGATCTCTAAAACCTCTACTTTTTTCAATCCGGATGATGTAGAAGCTCTATACCCTCGGGCCGAGATACAAGGTGGCAGGGATGGTGAGTTGGTGGGGGAAAAAAGAAAATCTGGTTTTAGCAGAGAGAAGGGTGAAGATGATGACGTGGCAATCAAAGCTATGCCCAATAAAACTAAAGTGGTTGCTGATGGATGGGACCCGACGTCTGGGAAAGTTGATGGAGGAGGTGGGGGCTCGAAGCATGGAGCTGCAGGAGAGCATTTAATGCTTGATGGAGCATGCAGTCCAGACAGCTCAGAGGCATTTGAATCTAGAGTAGAGGACACGTTGGAGACCATGGAAATTGCTGAGTCTGATTTGGGCCTTAGGGCCCATAGTAATATCTTATCCAAAGAGGTTTACTTGGCCCAAGAAGGGGCAGTGGATTTGGACTGTGGTGATGGGCCTCTTGTTAATCTTATTTCGGAGAAAGCTATGGGTGCCCCTTTATTTGGTGGGCCGGAGTCCACTTCTGCTGGTGGCCATGATCTGGGTGGGAATTTTAATGCTAATGGGAGTAAGGAATTAGGGAATATGCCACTGCAAGAGATCCCTGTCGATGCTGAAGGGTCATTGGGGAGAAATGGGTCTGAAATTCCAACTGAGTTGGTGAGAATCTCTCAATTTCCTTCTATCCAATTGATGGTGGATCTTAATGATGCTGGGTGTAGACGGAGAAGACGAAGACAACTTTCAAACCTGATGAGCATCAGTGAAGAGGATGTTCCAAGTTCCGAGCAGCAGGAGTCAGGTTCTCCGGTCTCCGCTGGGGCTCCTAATCAAGGCGAGTCAGCTGTCCTTAGGGAGATCAGAGCTACCATGGAGATTGGTGGACAGTTAGGTATGTTATTCCGACCTAATGATCATTTAATTCTTGGTAAAATGATTGAAATCGAGGCCCAGGAGTACTCAGCGTTGCTGGAGAGAGAAGCAGGAGCTTAGCCTGGCCTCCTCTTGGTGTTGTTGTTTTGGGTTTTAGTTTAATGCTGTTATTGTCTTGGAATATTAGGGGTTTGGGGAGTTTAGTCAAAAAGAGATTTGTTTCTAAGTTAATTAAAAGAAGGAAGCCTGGCATGATTTTTATTCAGGAAACTAAATTGGAAAGCATTGATAGATTTGCTGTTCAGAAATTGTGGGGTAGTGGAGATTTTGAGTTTGCCGTTTCTAATGCTATTGGGTCTTCGGGGGGACTATTGTCAGTTTGGAGTAAAACTTTTTTCAAAGTAGATAACATCATTTCACATAGATCTTATATTGCCTTGCAAGGTGTGATCAATAATACTTTTCCCTGCTATATGGTGAATGTGTATGCCCCGAATGAGGTGGTAAATAGGAGGGTTTTGTGGGATGAGTTACTTAGCCTAAAGTGGAACTCCCCTTTTCCTTGGTGCATGGGGGGTGATTTTAACGAGATCAAAACCATAAATGAAAGGAAAGGGTGCCACCGAATGGAGAGAGGAATGAGGGATTTTGGGGATTTTTGTAACTCTATGGAGCTAATTGACATTCCAAGGATCGGAAGGAAGTACACTTGGACCAACTACCAAGACCAGGCCATTCTTAGTCGACTGGACAGATTCTTACTCTCTCAACAGTGGCTGGACAGTTTCAAGGTTCTTCAATGGGGGCTTCACAGGCCTATATCGGACCATTGTCCTATTATGCTGATAGATGATGGGAGAGATTGGGGTCCCAGACATTTTTAATTCATGGACATATGGCTTTCAAACCCGAGGTGCATGGCTATTGCTAAGGAAACATGGGAGAATATGCAAGTGAATGGATGGGTGGGATTTCGTATTATGCAGAAATTGAGAGCCATTAAGGACAAGCTTAAGGTGTGGAACAAAGAGGAATTTGGGGACATAAACTCAGCTCTCCAAGATAAGGAAGCGGAACTACACCAATTTGATCTTTTAGTGGAGGAGAGCACACTCAATGTAGAGGAGACAGCTATGAGATGCAAGGCAAAAACAGAATTTTGGAGACTTTCTCGACTAGCCGAAACTATGTGGAGACAAAAATCGCGATTGAACTGGATGAAATTGGGAGATAAAAACACTCGGTACTTCCAAGCCATTGCCAATAATAGGTTTCGGAGGAATATGGTGGGCTCAGTTAAAAGGAATGGCAGAGTGTTAGAAGACCCCTTGGAAATTAAAGATGCAGCTGCTGATCATTTCAGCAACAATTTTAAAGAGGAGAGAAGGACTCGACCAGTGTTGGGGGGTGATCTTCCTAGAACTCTACCATCACCCGACGCAACTCATCTAGTTAAAGTGTTTGAGGAAGGGGAGATTTTTACAGCCTTGAAGGATTGTAGCAGCATTAAGGCTCCGGGACCGGATGGATTCAATTTTTCATTTGTCAAAAAGGGTGGGTCTTCATGAAAGAATTGGTTCTGCAATTTTTCTCGGAATTCTATGCCAATAGCAGACTCTCGCGAGGTATTAACTCAACTTTTGTGACATTGATTCCGAAGGTTGATTGTCCTAGATCTTTTAAAGAATTTCGACCTATTAGTATGATGGGATGGGTGTATAAGGTGTTATCAAAAGTGTTAGCTAATAGACTCAAAAGCCATTTACCTTCAATTATTGGTGAATCTCAAGCAGCATTTATCGAAGGTAAACAGATATTGGATGGTGTTCTTATAGCAAATGAAGTTATTCATTGGTGGAAGAATAGTACTCGAGGGGGCTTGATCCTGAAAATTGACTTTGAAAGAGCTTATGACTGTGTCAATTGGGGATTTTTACTAGATTTACTTGCAAAAATGGGATTCGGTGAGAAATGGTGTGCTTGGATTAAGGAGTGCTTGTCTTCAGTGTACATGTCAGTGTTGATAAACGGATCTGCATCAAAAGAATTCAAAATTCATAAGGGCCTCAGACAGGGGGATCCTCTATCTCCGTTCCTTTTCAATATAGTGGTTGAAGGGCTTAATATTTTGCTAGAAAGAGCAAGGGAGCAGAATATCATCGTAGGTGCAAGAATTGGGTCAAATGGGGTTGTTGTCTCACATCTTCAATTTGCAGACGATACGATTATTTTTTGCCGCAATGATAGGGAGGAGCTGGCCAATATCAAGAGAATTCTTCGTTGTTTTCAACTCATGTCAGAGTTGAAGATAAATTTTTCTAAAAGCTCTCTGTGTGGGGTTAAAGTGAATCATCAAGAGGTATCATCCTTGGCTATGGTTATGGGTTGTAAAGTCGATCACTTGCCAATCAAGTACCTGGGACTGCCGTTGGGTGCTAATCCGAATAGAATCAGAACATGGGATCCAGTGGTGGAGAGAATGAAAAAGAGACTAAGTGTGTGGCGTGGGAGATTCAACACTTCAGGGGGAAGACTCACGTTAATGAATTCTTCCCTTAACAATCTGCCCATATACTTTATGTCCATCTTTAAAATGCCGGTGGCTGTTGCTAAGGTTTTGGAAAAGATTCAAAGACAATTTTTCTGGGGTGATTCAACGGAGAAGAGAAAGATTCATTTGGTTAAATGGGAGATGATTACCAAAAAGAAAGAGTTTGGAGGGCTTGGGGTGAAGAATTTACTGATCCAAAACCTTGCTCTGTTGGCCAAGTGGTGGTGGAGGTTTAATACAGATAGTGATTCACTTTGGGTGAAGGTGATTAAGAGTAAATACAAGTTGGAGGAAAATTGTTGGCTACCTCGATTGCCGTCTTCTGGTAAGATCTCAAGTATTTGGAAAGACATTTGCTCGGTAGGGGATTCTTCATCTAGTATTGGTTCCATTATTCAGGAGGGCTTTAGACTGGTAGTTTATTCTGGGCAGGATATCTCCTTCTGGAATCACGTCTGGCTAGGGGACTCGACCCTTAGAGAGGAATTCCCTCGTCTATACCTAATATCGACCCAAAAAGAGATGGTGATCAAGGATCTCAAAGACGCAAATGGTGATGGGAGATGGAACTTGTTGTTCCAGAGAGGGTTGAGGGATTGGGAAGCCCAACAATTTGATGGTTTACTATTGCGATTACAATCTGTCATTTTGGATCCAACCAGGCGTGATGTGTTGTGCTGGAGATGGGCATCGGATAATTGTTTTTCAGTTAAATCAGCTTATAACAAATGGGAACAAGAGGGCTTCCCAAGCAATTGGGTGCTGGGTTCAATCTGGAAGAGTATTAGTCCCCCAAAAGTGGAAATTTTTTTGTGGCTAGCACTGCAGGATCGAGTAGCAACAAGGTCGGTACTCCTCTCTCGAAACTTGATCTCTGAGGGCCAATTGGTGTTGTGCCCCCGCTGTTCTTTTCTCTTAGAAACGCCAGAGCACCTTTTCCTTCACTGTCAATTTTCTTGGCTTGTGTGGTCTTTGATTTTGGATTGGTGGCATGTTAGTTGGGTGTGCCCTGCTTCCCTGTTTGACTTGTTTTCATGGTGGCTTGGGTATGGTTTCAAAAATTTGGAGAAGTTTTTGTGGGAAACAACTTTCCAAGCTACAATTTGGTCATTATGGTTGGTTAGAAATGATCTTGTGTTCAACAATGCTACTTGGCATGTGGAGGATCTTGGGGAGTTAATTAAAACTAGAGTAGCTATGTGGGTTAAGGTGAAATTCAATATAAAGGTGCACTCGGTGGAGGACTTTAAGGGCTATCTTGACGGTATGAGGAAGGTGAAAGTTTGATTGCCTGTGAGAGGAGTGCTTGACGATTTCCTAGTCCTAAAATTATAGGTTGCCCTAAGCGTAGGGCGGAGACCGACGTAGCACAATATCCGGTAAGACCGGAGTCGAATCCACTAAGGACGGTGAAGTGTGTGCTGTGGAATCTCGGGTTGTAGAATTTGAAACGGCTCTTAGGTAGCCACCCCTTGTTGGTTTGATTGAGAGATAAACTAAAACGAAGAAATTGATTGCACTATTCAGATAATTAAAAGGAGGTACGGTCGTAGGGTTCATAGCACTCGTAACCAGTCCGGATTAGCCTGCTCCATTCGATGTTCTTAAAAACTTTTAACTTTAGTTTAGAAAAGTTACCCCGAAAGATGCGAACCTTTATGGTCGCCGTATACCCATGCGCAGCGAAGAATGAGTTTTGGACCCCCATTCCCCCGTTCACATGGGCTCCGGCGATGCCCCAGGTTCGTCTAACGAATGTTCTTATTAACCTAAAATTACTTTTTCATTATTTAAAAGCAGGAGCAGTACCCGAACTGATCACGACGTGCTAATCACCCCGCGACCCTACCTATAAAACTACTCACTCATTATTGAAAGAAAAATCAAAGAGATTTTAACTTGCATCATGCTTCTATTATTTGGAATGAACAAGAAACAAGAAAAAGCAATAACTTGAATATCAACGAGCAACTTTAATGAAGAACAAATATTAAAACGAGTTACCGGAATGCGAAGATCTGAACAAAACTTGAAAGCTTGAAAGGAAAATAACTCTGGAAAGAAAGAACGGAAAAAGAAAGCTGCTACGTAAAAGTGCGAACCCTAAAAACGGAGTTTGGGGGTATTTATACAAGTCCCCGAATAAAAAAGGAATAAAGAATAAAGAAAGAATAAAATAAACGACAAAAACGAAAATTCTCCGCTGTTGCCTTCGGTATCGATACAGCCCAGGGGGTATCGATACCCATTTCTCTGTTTCGTCCATGGGAACTTCCGCCGCTGTAGCTCTCGGTCTATGCGTGTAAAAAGATGATCCTCCACTTGAAGCCCTCTATATAGTGAACCACAACCGTGTACCTCATGGGCCCACTAGTAAAGACTGCCAATTCAATTTCTTCTTGCACGTTTTGCTCCAAGCCCGGCCAATTAAGTCATAACCCAATTAAATTAATTGCAAACCCAATTAGATTTGTCTTTGCTTAATTGCCTCATCAAATCTCGCACTCTTCAATTCCGGACTCTGCTTTGACACCCCGGCAACGTACGAACCGGCCCCGAGGCCACATTTTCCAACCTTGGCGCTAAAACCGCCTTATTACCTACAAGACTAACAAAAACACAAAAACAAGACAAAGCACGGTATCAAGTAGAAAATGAGATAATACGCGGCTCTAACGCGCTATTTCGCCCTACTTAGGCGCTCATATCTATGATATCACGCGCCTATCAAGGAGTGGGTGGTCCAATTATCTGTTGGATTCCCTTTCGTCTTCTGTTTTTCCTTGTGGTCTTGTTTTCCTTTGCTCGTAAGCGCCTGTGCTTTGTGAGCTTCATCTCGATGTACCCTGTTCGAGCTAATAAAATTCTTCGTTTTGCCGAGAAAAAAAAAAAAAAGGCTGATCATACTGTATATTACGCACATTTTCTTGGATTGGAAATCTGGAGGCGAATCTTTCCATTGTGAGAGGGACCAATTGGGATGAACCCAAAAACTTTTTCTACCTCATCAGATGCTCCAACATGGGTCTATGTAGCTTCAACTCTCCAACATGGGTGTTTGGTAAAAGTTTTGAGAGTGATTTTTTTGGATAACAAGTGGAGTGAGAATACTACTCCGTCCGTCCCATAAAATTTGTCCGGTCTGCATAATGAGGACTTTAAAATAACACAATCTTTTCGAGAAAAATTCATTTTTTTCCCAAAAATTTACTACATGTTAATGAGTTCTTCTAATTTTTGAGAAAAGTTTTGAATTTTTTCTTGGAAATAATGTGTTATTTTTAAGTCCTCGCTATGCGGATCTGACAAATTTCATGGGATGGAGGAAGCATGTGAAGAGAAAACTTATTGAAAATCATGCGGAGAGATAAGGGTGGTTCTGAAAAACGGTGTGTTTGAGTCATGAAAACTATGAGTCTCACAAAATATCCCAGAGCTGTTTTGTAGCTCAGAATAGCGCATCTTTAACTTTAGTGCGTAAAAAAGAACATAAGTAAATACTCCATTGAAATGTTATTACCGACTAAAAAGACATCAAAACATATATAGCGCAATATGATGTGCCGATACGTGCGTGGTAAAGGGTGCGTCAGGGTCAATGCTGTCAATTTGGGAATATAAAATTGTACCTCCCCATGGTAATCACATTTAAGGATCCTCCAATATATGTCCAACTTGCTATTAGTATAAATCTAGAGAGAGAGAGAGAGAGAGAGAGAGAGAGAGATGAGGTCTCTCTCAAACAATGATGATAAAACAAGGCTAATTTGAACTACGATCTTTTGGAATATTTTTTTCTCAATTTGCAATGTAGTACTTAAGCATCTCTACTCGCAACCCACCCCACCACCTCGATCAGTAAACCCTATATATAGCCTCCATCACCCCCTCCATTTCCTCACAACAAAATCTCATACATCCTCCTCTTCAAAAGAAAACAACCCTTCACATTCTCCCTCCTCTTTCGATCTCTCACTCGTATATACATCGATCTATGGCCAAAAACACGAACAATGTTATGCAAAGAAACGTTGGGATAACACAAGTTCTCATCAACTCCTCCTCCTTTGGTATATAAGCCTATATTCCCAGAGGTTACAAAATGAAAACATCTACTATAGTTCTTGGGACAATGTTATTATTGGAGCTTCAGATTTTTTCTCCTTGGTCTTTTCACAAAAAAATGATGTTATTAGCTTTGAGCATTTCACTAGCTTTCCCTTGACTTGGAGGCTCATGATCTCATGTGAACCACCAACCATCTTACCCCCTATGAATTAATTGTAGCAATGGATTACTCAAATTTGGACTGTCCGGTTCAATTATTATTATTTTCCTTAGTTTGAGTTCAATTCAAATCTCCAATTGCTCATGCATTATGCTTTTCGTTCTCCAATAGTTTCATGATTCCCATGATGGGTAATCTTATGACATGCGCACAATTCTTGTACGTACAGAATATTGATGTGGTACAAGCGTCACACCGTTAAGTTTTTTTATTTATTACCATCACGGGAATACAAGAGAAAACAAACTAGGACGCCATTAAGTTTATCTACCTAATAAAACACAAGGGTGTGGGGACCACATAAACATAAGTTGAAAGAAGGGCTAAGATTTATTTGATCCAAGGGCTGATGTGTGCTCCAACTCTCTTAAGAAAACACCTACACTTTTACAAATATATTACAAAAATGTCATTGGTTCTTTTTATCCACTGCTCGGCTTCTGGCGTAGTGCCGTAGGCATGGGCAACCACTAGTGTTTTGTAAAACTAGAGTTGCAATGTGGGTAAAAGCAAAATTCGACATAAAGGTGTATTCTGTGGAGGATTTTAGGATTTTTTTGGATGGAATTCGGGTGTTGAAGCTGTAAGTTGGTTTGGGTGGTAAGGGGCTTTGCCATCCAACTTTTTGTTGGAGGGCTTCTTGTAATTGTTCCTTTCTTCTTCTTTTTGCTCGAGCATGTGTGTATCTCCGTGCTCGAGCCCCTTGATGTAACCGTTTCGAGGTTTTATAAAAGTTTCGTTTTGCCGAGCAAAAAAAAAAAATACTATCATTTTTCAATCAGCGAAATATGCAGATAGAAATGCAAACAATGGTGTATCATTCAATTAAAAGAGATGACGGTAACTTAAAGTAGGATATTATTTGGAAGGCAGAAAAGGAAAATATAAATACACCTAAGAGAACACACGTACTCTCATCAAATTAACACTCCCATAACAAAAAGGCTCATATTCTCTTTTATCACTACAAAGAGCAAAAACAGCTACTCCCTCCTTCCCAATATGTTTGTCCAATACTAGAAATCTAACTTATTTAGGGAGCATAATGTTTATATCTAGAAGTAGTTTACTTTACAATATTTACCCTTCACCGGATAAACAAATTGAGACAAAGTAAAGTCAAAAAGTGAATAAACAAATCGGGACGAAAGGAGTACTATATATAGTTGTTGCAATAATAATAATAATAATAATAATATATATGGGGATTATTCATTATTGATTGAATTTTGGAATTAATTTATTTTCCCTCCTTTCATTAATTCCAGAGATGAATAGCCTTGGCCCTCAAGAGTTCGCTCTTCAGCTCCCCCCTGACTTGGAGGCTCATGATCTCATTTGAACCACCAACCAACTGACCCCCTATGAACACGGCCGGTACGCTCGGCTGCCGCCCCAATGCCACCAGCTCCCTCTCCAGTTGCTTCCCGTTTTGAAGCTGGTCAAGCTCGTATATCGCAGGATTTGCGCCGAAACCGTAGAACAGTTGCGTAATGGAGTAGCAGATGCAACAATTGCTTTTGCTGAAGATCACCAGGGGCCTTTGACCAACCAAATCCATCACCGCCATTGTCGTCGGTTGAAGAAGGGTAAATACTATAGAGAGAGAGAGAGAGAGAGAGAGAGAGAGTGAAGATGGGAGTTGAGATTTTGCAGAGAGTGAGTGAGTGAAGATGGGAGTTGAGATTTTGCAGTGAGGAAGTTGAGGCCTGATGGAAGTTATATATAGAGAGGAGAGGTGATTGACTAAGGTGGTGGATAAGTCCTTAATTTAACGATGCTTCATTTGATTGGATAACTGATGGAAAAGCAACCGAAAAAATATTCCAAAGTAGTACGAAATTATCTTCGTACGTGTATATATGTCTCTCTCAACGTTTACTGTACTACTCCATATATATACATATATAGCATATATATATATATATGTTGGTAATGGGAGGATTTTTTTTTTTTTATCGGCAAAAGATGAATTTTATTATAAACGGAGAAAAATGGAGGGGATTCAACAAAGAGTTGGAAGATACATCACAAGGGCAAAGTCCACCCAAAGATCTACAAGGGTCACAACCAAATAAAACAATACAGTTCAACCCATTACCCATTACCCAAATAAAGCAAAATAAAACCCAAAACACCCTAATCCGGTCCACCCAAGGACTGGCCCACCCAATCCAGCCCTCAAAACCCTAATCCCTTCAATCACCACTGCCGCACAAGCCACTGGAACAAACCAACCTCACCGTTAAGCAGAGCCGGCCTCTCCCAGATGTAGAGACCGGCGGCGGAAACCAATGACAATCAAAGTAACTAAGGCAGAGGGTAACAAAATCACCACCAAACCCAGCAGAGCCCCAACAAACCCCAGCGGCAATCTATCTCCACCAGAGAAAGCAGCAAACCAGAGACCATGAAAACCAACCCCGCGCTCGAAAGAGAAACTCGAAATGACCGCCAGCCGGATTTCGGCACACAAAGACGACCTGAGCAACCCATCCATGGGGGCCACATCCAACTCACCACCACCGGACTGAAGCCACCTCCGATCAAGACCGCATCTTCACCGATCTTTTTTGAATAAACCTGCAAAAAAACGTTAGAAAACAGACTACAGTACACCATGTCAATTTGAATAATGGGAGGATTGATCCTTAATTGGATGTGCAAACGTGATTACCATGTACGTGGTTCTACATTCTCAAATTGACAGCATTGACCCTGACGTAGCCTTTACCACGTAGGGTTGCCTGCATATTACTTACTGCTGTTTTTTTTTGCCGTAATTACCATGTTTCTCATTAAGGTTGCGTTTGGATTTTCAAATTTTTTTGGTAATGGAAGGCTCTTTAAAGGAACTCTTCGCCATGAAATCAACCTCTGTTCTAGGATCCTAGAACGTGCAAGAAAACCAAAAGTACCTTTAAAAGCGGACCTGGGATGCTGCCAAGCACCCCTTGCCAAGCGGGTGCGGCATCCGGCCGTTATTTGAGCGCATACAGATTTGAACCGTTCATTGCTCGGTCAAGATCCAGCCGTCGATCGCCGGGATCATGGTAAAAGAAAGAAGCTTACTAGTTACTATCCAATACAAGGTGTAGGAGGATGAAAAGGAGAAGCTACCATATATGCACATATTTTCCCTTTCTTCACGTTGCACTAATTGGAATAAAACGCCACTAATAAGACATAATTCTCCGAATAAATTCAATTCAATGGATTAAAGAACAAAACACTGTGAGCAATCCTGTTAAATGTTCTTCACCATCTTATTAGCATGTGATTATTCTTTGCGAAAAGGGCTTTTTTAGGCATCCAAATGGTCAGTTGCTCCGATTTGATTTTTTCCCTGTTCAATATCAATATCTAATCGTTGGTTTGGGATCTTGGGGGTGTTTGGGAGCTTACTTTTTGGCTTTTCATTTTCAACTTTTTGGTTTTTTGGCTTTTTGAATTATGATCAGAATGTATTTTGAATTTGGTAGAGTGTTTGGATGATATGTGCAGAATGCATTTTGTAACAGGAGTAGTGTTTGGGAGATATGAGATGAAAATGAATTATGATTGGTTTTTTACCATGTTGCCCCTAGTTATTTATAATGTGTATGAATAATGTTCTAATCAATTTTTTAAAGTTTTATTGTAGAATTAAAGCAGCATATAACTACCCCACATAACAAAAACCTTATCTATCGATTCTATCCTCTTTCTGTATCTATCGATTCTATCCTCTTCGACAGGAAGAATGAAGAATGGCCACCAACACTCTCTTCACGCATGCAGCACCCAATCCCTTCACCGAATATGTATGACCCAGTTGTACGGCGACCGAAAAGAGGCCATCTCCAGCACAGCAATTTGCGCCACTCAAGTCCAATTTTCCGGCGTCAGCTCCTCAATGAAGGATTTGTGGAAGATGAGTATCAGACTGTGGAGAGAGAGAACGTTCACATGTGAGGGGGTTTGGGGAATTATTGACAACCAGAGAGGGTATAGGGGTCTTTTGGTGTGGCTGCTCTCCGAGAATGGAAAAAGGAGAATGGGAAAAACTCCTCTTCCCCTCTTTCTCACTTCTCTTCTCCTTTCTTCAAATCTGAAAATCCAATCTCGGAGAATGAGTTCTCTGGTTCTTAGCCAAACAGCCAAAATGGAAAAAAGAGAAACAGAAAATGTGAAAATGTGGCTACCAAACACCCTTATAGCCTACTTTTCTAGCCAATTCTGGTGAAAAACAATTTTGTCCACCCAACCAAAACCGGAGGAACATCATTGCCGGATTTGTGTGGAACTCACACCGAATCTTACTTGAATGATCAGATTCGTTGATTTTGTAGTTACCAAAAACAAATAATTCAATTGAAATTCAGCAAGTGTTTGATCCAAGCATTCAATTCTTAGTCTAACGTTTAAAATTAAAATTAAAAATATAAACCAACACAAGTGTCAACGATCAAATACTTTTTTTTGATAGGTGATCCGCACCCAAGATTGTATAATCTTGGGGGCTTTTATCATAGTGTTTGTAGCGTTTCGTCCCTATTTATTCCGTTTTATCGCATTTTGCTCGTGAGGGTTCGTTTTGTTGTTTTCAGGTAAAACAGGGCAATTCCGTGCTTCTAACATTAAGAATTTGTCAAGGAAGTATTCCACCGACCAAGGCCACGTGGCATTGCCAAGCATCGGGTCGCTGTCGGGTGGTTTTGCCTGAGAAATTGAAGCATCGGGCCGTCGTCGGGCCGTTTTGCCAAGCGAAGCAGAAGAGAACCAAGTCTGCCGTGCATGAACCGGTACGAAGGAATTACCAACCGGTTCATGCTCGTCAGAAATTGAAGTTTGGACTTTTATCGAGACCATGAACCGGTACGAAGGAATTACCAACCGGTTCATGCCCTGGAATCCGAAATCTGCTTTTTGCTTTTGGGATATTTTGTTGTCTCACCTTTTGAGATATTTTGGGATTTTTGTAGAGAGAGAAGGGGACCCCTTTAAGTCTTTCTCCCTCTCTCTCTCCCTCATAACTCACTTTGTCTTCTCTCTCTTCATTTCTAAGTTTTTTTGTTCTTCCTCCATTAAAGGCTAGTTCAAGCTTTCTCCTTCCAAGTTCACTAGTAAGTAATTAGTTTCGTTTAAATTCTCGTTTATTAAAGTTGTTCGTACGGTTGTGATTATCGTTAATCTCAAGTTTATTTTTGAATCCGTCGGTTAAATTTTATGTCTCGTTTTCATGCTATGTTTTATGCTTTAGCTATGTGTGAGTAGTCGTTAGGCTAAGTCTCGGGATAATCTTTCCCGAGGATTTAGGTTGTTACTTGGTTCTCGAGCCATCGGGCTTTTAAAGCATGATTTTCCGGTTAGGACTTAATTTGCATTTTAGGTCTAAACTAGGGGTGTTAACCCCTTGGTAACGAGTTTGTCAAGCGGTCTTGGCTAATGACTTACCGAGGCCTAGTGGCCTCCTTTGTATTCGATGAATATTACAAACAAGTTGGTTCGCCTCCG
This sequence comes from Rhododendron griersonianum, assembly GCA_018127125.1. Taxonomy (NCBI): domain Eukaryota; kingdom Viridiplantae; phylum Streptophyta; class Magnoliopsida; order Ericales; family Ericaceae; genus Rhododendron; species Rhododendron griersonianum. The sequence goes on along the minus strand of CM030788.1, from coordinate 58,224,013 downwards.
GGAAATCATATCTTTTATTAAACGTAGTCTTTTAAAAGTAAAATCATCCGGGCTTGAGCACGCGGTCGTGACTCTCGCCTGAGTTATAATCGAGAACCGGTAATGGCCTTTGTCAAGGGTTAGAAGACCCCGAGACTTGCCTTGTTAAGTTTATCAAGCTTTATTCTAAGTTTTCGTTCAAGTCTTTCCATTTCAAAACAAAATCGAGTTAGCCGTCTTTAAGGCCGAAATTCTACCTTAAACCTACAATCCATCTCAAGCTAGAATCGAATTCTCTGTGGGAACGATCCCGGATTTCCGGATACTATGCTACCGATGACCTAGCCCTACGCTTCGGGTATCTATCAACCTCTTATTGGAAAGCAAGGTCGGGAAGTAAGCATTTTTGGCGCCGTTGCCGGGGATCTTCTTATTTTAGCTTATTTGGAGGTTACGACAAACCGCTGTAAGTATCCCAATTAATTTCTCTTTTGTGCACCGTATACTCAAGTTAGCGGATACCTCTAACCGATCTTCATATCAAACTTGAGGTTTAACGAAGCTAGTTTGCGTATCCTTGCCCTTTCTTTTCTTCTTTTTGTTAATTGCTTCGCTATTGGGAACTCTTTGCATGTTGTGAACTCAAGTTAGCGGATACCTCTAACCGAGCCACCAATTCGACCCGAGGTTTAACGAAGCTAAATTGAGCGTCACTTTCTTTTTGTTTTGATTCTCATCGTCTTTATTCTCTAGCCGTGGAGGTGGCATAACCCCACGAGACTGTTTGTGAACGAGGTGGCGGCATAGCCCCTCTAGTCTGGTATTTTAGTTTTGTGCAGGTTATATGCGTACCATATACTGTAGCCCTTACTCCAATCGGCTGCACCGTTCTGCTTCTCCACCAAGGGTTCGTCAAGCATATTCTCCACCGCGTCAATTATCTCCACCATTAAGGCACATGGCAGAACAACCAGTAGGCCGAACGCTGAGAGATTATTTGACTCCGGAAAGGGGACCGCATGTTTCGCCAATTGCTATTCCAAATTGCACCGCCGCCAATGCTTTTGCTTTCAAGCCGGAATATCATTGGGTTATACCGGAATTTCGGGGGCGTGAACTTGAGGATCCGTATTGTCATATCCGGGAATTCGAGACTATCGTGAGCACTTTTGAGACAACTCCGGGGCAATTGGATCAAGCAAGGTTGAAGTTGTTTCCGTTTTCGCTCAAGGATAAGGCCAAACAGTGGTTCCATTCGTTGAAGCCACAGTCGTTGCGTACTTGGAGGGAAGTCCAGGACGTGTTTACCCAGAAGTATTTTCCGGTTAGCCGAACCAAACTCCTTATGGATCAAATCGCGAATTTCAAACAAAAGGACGGGGAAATCTTTTACAAGTATTGGGAACGTTATAAGGATTTGCTAGCTGCCGTACCACACCATAACTATCCAATGTATTTGGTGATCAACTACTTCTATGTCGGATGCAATCAACAAGCCAAGCAGCTCCTTGATACCATGGGAAGCGGTGACTTTCTAGGGAAAGATCCAGAGGCCGCATGGGAATTTTTGGATGCTTTGGCCGAACGAGCTCAAACGTGGGAATTCATCGACCCAGGTGATCAAGCTATGAGAAATCAAGGACCCGGAGGTTCCGGCAAGTTTTCAGTGAGTGAGCATACGATGTTTGAATCTAAGTTGGAGGAATTGTCAAGTAAGTTGGATAAAATGAAATTGGACGCAATTCAAGTAAAACCGGTAAAGGAAGTGAAGGAGGTTCGTCAAGTTGAAGAAGTATGTGTTATTTGTGAAACCGTGGGTCATTCGACGGATAATTGTCCTACCATTCCCGCCCTTCGGCTCCATTATAGTCAACTACCTCAGGAAGAAGTATGTGCACTTAACCAACGGTGGGATCCATACTCGAACACCTATAATCCGGGGTTGAGGTCTAATCCAGCTTTCCGCTGGAATAATCAGAATGAAGCAGGGTCTTCTACAGCTACACAAGCTCCACCCCCAGCTCCGAATCAGAATTGGCGACAATCTCAGTTTCAGGGTCCACCTCGTTTTCCATCAAGCCAAGGACCGCCAGGGTTTATTCCATCGGGCCAATTCCAAGGTCAGGGTCAGAATCAGTTTCAACCGCAAGCACCACCACCTCGGCGATCATTGGAAGATACCATGAATACCTTTTGTCAGATGCAGATTACGACTAATGAGCAAACCACTCAGGCCATGAATGACATGAGGGTTCAGATGGGGAAATTGACAACAGCTATTGGTCTATTGCAACAAGAGAGAGGGAAACTTCCCACTCAACCTTTGCCGAATCCACAAGGACAACAGTTGTCTGGTAGCTCTTCGGTGACTTTCCCCGAGCATGCCAAAGCCATTATCTCTCTGCGAAGTGGGAAGACGGTGGATAACGCTCAAGTCGAACCACCGGTGATACCACTATTAGTTCCCGCTCCAATACCATCAAATCCGGTACCGTCAAGTGAGGAATCGCCTAAGCAAGTTTCTAACGATAAGGAGAAAGGAAAGGACAAGGAAAAGGAAAGTGATATTCCGCCAACCTTTACCATTCCGGCCCCTTTTCCCAATCGGTTGAGAGCGCCGACTAAGCCTAACCTAAAGTCGGATATCTATGAAGTACTCAAGCAAGTAACGGTCAATCTTCCTTTGCTCGATGCCATTAAGCAGATTCCGTCCTATGCTAAGTTCTTGAAAGATCTTTGTACTCACAAGCGCAAATTAAAAGTTCAAAAGAAGGTTTTCCTAACCGAGCAAGTTAGTTCACTCTTTCAATCGGTCCTTCCACCCAAGTACAACGATCCAGGGTGTCCCACAATAGCCATTACCATTGGAGGGAAAGTTGTTGAGAAGGCACTTCTTGATTTGGGTGCAAGTGTTAACCTTTTACCTTATTCCATTTACGCAATTGGGTTTGGGTGAAATGAAGCCTACTAGGGTGACTTTGCAATTGGCGGATCGGAGTATCCGTGTTCCAAAAGGGATGGTTGAAGACGTTCTGTCCAAGTTGATCAATTCGTTTATCCCGTTGATTTCGTGGTCCTTGATACATGTCCAGTGCCAATTATTCTCGGGCGGCCTTTCTCGGGCGACCCTTCTTGGCGACATCAGATGCTGTGATTCATTGCCGGGATGGCCGGCTCAATATGAGTTTTGGGAATATGCAGATGCAGGTCAACATGTTCAGTATTGGTACTCAGATGGGAGACGACGACGATGTGTGCGGGGTTAGTATGATCGATTCACTTGTGCAAGACCATGTTGATGAGTTTCTTTGCAAGGATGAGTTGGAGTTAGCACTCACGTCCGCCGAAGCCGATTTTCTTGACGCTCCCGAGGTTGCCTATTTATGTTCGTTGTTAGATGAGGAGGATATGTGTGGTATCAACCCATGGGTCCCTAAGTTCGAGGAGTTGCCACCTATTGAAAAGCGAGCTGTCCCGTCGTGTGACAAGCCACCAACACTTGAGCTCAAGCCGCTACCGGATAAACTTAAGCATGCTTACCTTGGAGAAGATCAAACTTACCCGGTGGTGATTTCTTCCTCTTTAAGTGATTCACAAGAATTGGAATTGCTAGCTTTACTACGAGAGCATTCGAAGGCCATCGGGTGGTCCATCGCCGACATCAAAGGTATCGACCCTTCCCTTTGTTCTCACCGTATTTATATGGAAGATGATTTCAAACCATCCCGCCAACCACAAAGGCGTTTGAACCCAATAATGAAGGATGTAGTCCGAGCGGAAGTTCTAAAGTTGTTGGATGTAGGAATTATCTACCCGATAGCGGATTCCAAATGGGTGAGCCCGATTCAAGTGGTACCTAAGAAATCCGGGGTTACGGTGGTTCGGAACGATAAGGATGAGCTTATCCCGACAAGAGTGCATACCGGTTGGAGGGTGTGTATCGATTATCGGAAGTTAAATGCGAGCACTAGGAAGGATCATTTTCCACTCCCTTTTATCGATCAAATTTTGGAAAGGGTCGCCGGTCATGAGTTCTATTGTTTCCTCGACGGGTATTCCGGGTACAACCAAATTGAAGTTGCGTTGGAGGATCAGGAGAAGACCACGTTCACGTGCCCATTTGGAACCTTTGCGTATCGTCGTATGCCGTTCGGGCTTTGCAACGCCCCCGGTACTTTCTCGAGGTGCATTATGGGGTTATTTAGCGACATGGTGGAAAAGATTATGGAAGTATTTATGGATGATTTTTCAGTTTTTGGGGATTCGTTTGGGGCATGTTTGACCAATTTGGGGCTTGTGCTAGCTCGTTGTGAAGAGAAGAATCTCGTATTGAATTGGGAAAAGTGTCATTTCATGGTGACCGAAGGCATTGTTCTTGGTCATATCGTTTCTTCGAAAGGGATTGAAGTTGATCGGGCGAAGATTGATTTGATTGGCAATCTCCCGACGCCAAAGTGTTTGAAAGATGTGCGGTCTTTTCTAGGGCATGCCGGTTTCTATAGGCGTTTCATTAAAGATTTCAGTTCAATTGCCCGGCCGTTGTGTCACTTGCTCGCGAAAGATGTTCCATTTGAGTGGTCTTCGGCTTGTGAAGCTGCTTTTGTCAAGCTCAAGGCCAGCCTCACCTCTCCACCCATAGTTCGGACGCCAAATTGGGATTTGCCTTTTGAGCTTATGTGCGACGCCAGCGACTACGCCGTCGGGGCCGTTTTGGGTCAACGCCAGGGCAAGGAGCCGTATGTGATTTATTATGCGAGTAAGACGTTGAACGAAGCTCAGATGAATTATTCAACGACCGAGAAGGAATTGTTGGCGGTAGTTTTTGCTCTCGACAAATTTCGATCTTACTTGGTGGGCGCTCCAATCACGGTTTATACCGATCATTCGGCGCTTAAGTACCTTTTTACCAAGCAAGATGCCAAGGCAAGATTGATTCGTTGGATTTTACTATTACAGGAGTTTGATCTTACCATAAAGGACAAGAAGGGGGTTGAAAATGTAGTAGCCGATCACTTGTCTCGTTTGGAATTCGACGATCAAACGGCTCATATTCCGATTCGGGATTCCTTTCCCGATGAACAGTTGTTTGGGATCTCTACGGCTCCATGGTATGCGGATATTGTCAACTATTTGGTCACCGGGATGATGCCAGGCCACTGGAATGTTCAAGAGCGCCGCCGGTTTTTAGCGGAAGCGAAGCGGTTCACCTTCGACGACCCGTATCTCTTCAAGTATTGTGCCGATCAATTGGTTCGACGATGTGTGCCTGAGTCCGAACAACAGAATGTCATTAAGTTTTGTCATACTGAAGCTTGTGGAGGTCACTTTTCATTTCGGAAGACCGCAGCGAAGATTTTGCAGTGTGGGTTTTACTGGCCAAAGTTGTATAAGGATACGTTTGCCTTTTGCCGGGCTTGTGATCGATGTCAATTGTTGGGATGTGTAACGCGGAGGAATGAGATGCCGCTTTCGCCGATACTGATTATTGAGGTGTTTGACTGTTGGGGAATCGATTTCATGGGGCCTTTCCCTTCGTCTTTCGGCTACCTTTACATTTTGTTGGCGGTCGATTACGTGAGTAAGTGGGTTGAGGCTATTCCTACTCGTACCAATGATGCTGCGGTTGTAGTTGAATTTTTACGGAAGTATATTTTGGCACGCTTTGGGATGCCAAGGGCTATTATTAGTGATCAAGGCTCTCACTTTTGCAACCGATCATTTGCTGCCTTGATGAAGAAGTATTCCATTGTGCACAAAGTTTCTACGGCGTACCACCCTCAAACCAATGGTCAAGCGGAGCTGGCCAATCGAGAAATTAAGAATATCTTGGAGAAGACGGTTAACCCTACCCGCAAGGATTGGTCAACTCGTTTGGTCGATGCTCTGTGGGCTTACCGTACTGCGTACAAGACTATTCTGGGAATGTCTCCATATCGACTTGTTTATGGAAAAGCTTGCCATTTGCCGGTGGAACTCGAGCATAAAGCGTATTGGGCGATCAAGAAGCTCAATTTCAACATGGCCAAGGCCGAGGCTCGCCGCAAGTTGCAATTGACGGAGGTAGAGGAATTGAGGTACAATGCTTACGATTATTCTAGTTCTTATAGATCCAAAGTCAAAGCTAAACATGATAAGAACATTGTGATTAAGAACTTTGTGCCCGGTCAACGGGTGTTGTTGTATAATTCGCGTTTGCATCTCCATCCTGGTAAACTGCGGTCCCGTTGGGCCGGTCCTTACGTAATACGAACTGTTTTCCCTCATGGGGCAGTTGAAATTGAAAGTCTGCAAAATGGAACCACATTTAAGGTTAACGGTCAGAGGCTTAAGCTTTTTCTTGGTAATTTTGAAGTTGGAGAACCCGATGAGGATTTGGCCGATCCTGCTTACGCGGATGGCCCGTCAGTTTAGAGTTGTTTCGATTGAATTTGCACGGGGAGCGAAAGCGTAACCGCTGAACTTAACTGTTTGTCGGACCCGGCCCCATGACTTAATTGTATGGGGTACCCTCCATTGACTTGGGTATATGTAGCTCCGCACGCCGCTACTAAAGTAAGAATCGTGTGCCCAGCTCCGGTTCGAAGGGCAATTCTTTTTAATATCAGTGACATAGGGCTTTCATTAGCTCTTCTGATAGGAGTAATTCACCGTGCACCACTCACGTCTACCAGATTAGCCCCATCGGGGGCGGTATAGATCTTAGGTTAGGCCTTGGTAATCCCGTGCTCCATAACCGCACTTGGCTCTATCTTGTGCCTGCCTAGTTACGATCTAAGGGGACGCTGGACTTAATTGTTTGGCGGAGTCCAGCGGTGACTTGGACGCTCCGAGCTCTGATATTAACTCTATGCATGTTTGTATATATTGTTCATATTGTATATATTGTTTATAGTTCTTTTCTTGTTTTCTTTGTTTTCTTTGTTTCGGGATTTTATCACTAAGAGATTGCAACAATGCATCATTGTATCGGGCTTTTATTAGCCCTTCCTTGTGGTAGTTTGCCGTTAATGATCCGTGCTCTCCGCGATCGTCCCTATCGGTGGCAACTTAGGTCTGTGGGTGAGTTTTGCTTTTGACCTTTTGTCTCACTTTGTTTCGACCAAGGGAACGCTGGGCTTCATTGCTTGGCGAGGTCAGGCGGTAAATTTTATTGCGGGCGTGATGTAACAAACCTTGACGGTCTAGTATAGCCACCCGAGTTTTATCTCTTCGGTGAGACTCGGGAAGAAAAGTATGACTCGTAAGATTGCGTGAAGATCGGGTGGTGTTCTTTGTTGCTTTTCTGTATATATTTTTGTTGTTGGAGCCCGGATAACACGAGCCGGGCAGTTCTAATGTCATTTGCCTGCTGGTAGGTCCTTCGTACAATTCCGCTTCTGCAGGGTTAACACGCTACCACACCAGCCTTGGTGGTTTGGGTCTACCGTTGGAGTGATTGAGGCATTCAGGAGCCCTAAGCATGGGTGCGATTATGTGTCGCGGTTGTTAGTCCGAAAAGCTTTGACTATGGCCCTGTGTGACTAGCTGGTGGTTCCGGCCGAAGGAGTGAAGCCCTGGAAGCACCTAACTCCGGATCGAAGTGGGCAATGGCAAAAATCCTCCAACTTGGTCGAGGTATAAGGGGGTTGACATTCCCCCGTGGGTAATCTCTTCCCTTTCCCTCTCAATACTGTTGTTCTTCATGCTATGAGGGCATAGCATATCTTAAGTTGGGGGGAGGGGATATATCTGTGATATATTTTTCGTTGTTTTTCTGTTTCTGTACAAATTTTTCGCTTTTCTTTGTTTTTAGGTTGGTAATCCTTCCGTTATTACAACTTTAGTGGATTAAAGCAACTTGGCACATGCTTAGTATTTCTTAGTTGGCAAAAGTTCGGTGTACATGTTTCGTGTAGTGTGTCCATTTTAACTCATTGGCATGTTGAAGTTGAGCAATTAGGTGTTAAGTGTGTTTTTGAACAAGTTTGACCCATATCCCGGTTTTTTTCTTCTTTTGTTCGTGTTTTTCATCTTATGTCATGCCTAAACGTGTTTATAGCATTATTGAATCGTTCCGGAATCTATAACGTACTTAGGGGATGATACAAGGCCCTATTTCTTTGATTTGACCACAAAGAGTCCCGTTGTCCTAATTCGTATCCTAGTCCGTGTCTTACCGTTTATTCAACGAACTTAGGGAACCGGAGTAAGGAGGGATGTTATTCTGATGCTTTAAGGTGTTCGGAGGGTGTTTGAAAGGTGTTGGATACGCTCGGGGGTCAATAGGATGGACTTTGGAAATTTTCAGATTTTTTTTGGTGCATGAACCGGTACGGGATAATTACCAACCGGTTCATGAGGGGCAGATGTTTGAGTTTCAGGATTTTAGCTCATGAACCGGTACAGGATAATTACCAACCGGTTCATGGAGCTCAGAATTGGAAAAAATTTCGGTTTTCACTTTTCTCTCTCCTACCCCACATTATAACTTCCACACCTCCTTTCTTCACCATAACCCACGACCTAAAATTAAATCCCCCTCCCCTGGCCCTTCGGTTACCTCTCCAAACTCCACCAAATCACCCAAAAACCTCCATCAATCTCTACAAGTCCATGGATTCTTGAAGATTCAAGGGGGAAATCAAAGGTTTTCAAAGATTCAATCTTGGGTTTCTCTCTCTCCATCCGAAAATTGGTTCAACCCAAGGTATTCCGAAATTTCTCTCTTTTCCTTGAGTTCTTGGGTTAATCATTGAAGTGATCCACCAAATTGAAGGGTTTTCAAGTTGCATTGTTAGTTTTGGCATGATTTGGAACCCTAGATCCCCAAAATCAAGTGGGATCCGAAAATTTCTCTCTCCTACCCCCAAAATCCGAAATTTTCCCACATACCCTAGCCTTAATTTCTGAAATTTCTGTTGCGAGCTGTTGTGGGGTTCGATTTTCTGCTATTGTACCTTAGTGCTCCGGTTTTTGTTGGGAATTTGAACTCTGCTGTGCAGGTGGTTGAAATTGTAGTAAGGGGGTGCTCTGTTTTGCTCTGTTTGGTGGTAGTAAAAATGGGAAGAACGAAAAAAGTTTTGGGGGATGCAATGAAATCCACGGATGCAGTGGCATCGGTTAATGCTAGAACGGGGAAAACAACGTACTATAAACGCTCCGATCCGGAGGTACAGGCCGAGAGGGCCGAGTTGCAAGAGGAGGAGAGTAGGAAGAGGAAAAGAGAGAAGAAGGAAGAAGCAAAGAAGAAATGGGAAAAAGAGTTGAAAGGGCGTAACTACATCTGTGAGCGTCAAGTAGACCGAGAGAGGATAGGAGATCATCCTATCATTGATATTATCATTCAACGTGGTCTACGGTTTTTCTTTAAACCAGTATCTGGGTATAAGCCTAAGATGGTTTTTGATTTTTATGCAAATATGGAGATAGATGAGAAGGATCAGAAGATTACGTCGGTAATGGGAAAGAAATCCGTTCTCATATCCCCCAATACCATTGCGAAATACCTGGATGACTACCAGCGGCCCCATTTTGGTACTACAACCTATCCCGCTCTGAATTGGTCTAAACCCGAGGAGGAGATTCGTAATGCCTTGACCGACAAGCCACTGAAGGTCGATCGTTTTGTCAATGGGAAGCTTTTTGAGAAGTACCGGGTGATCAATAAGGTGGTTCATTACAACCTATGCCCTCACGGTTCGGAAAAGAACCCGAGGAAGGAGGATGCAGAGGTCTTATACGTGTTTGGGTCCAGTGACGAGGTGGTGGATTGGGCGTTGATGATTTGGAACTCCATGGTGACATTTAGGAAGCGTTCGGGTCCATATAAGCCGAATTTTCCGTTTCCGGCAATGGTGACTGCCATTTGTGGTGCGCAGGGTGTGATTTCTCCGGAGAGGTTCGTTCCCGGATCGCCCGGTCCGATTACGGGTGGTTCCGTGGAGAAGAGCAAGTCTTTGTCGCAGCCTCCATTGCCCGGACCTTCTGGTTTGCCTACTTCTACTGCTAGGACGTCAACGGGAAGGGTTGAAGAGTATGTGAAGGGGATGGCGGTTCAAATTCAGACTCTGGAAGCGCGTCAGTTGAGACAGGAGACTCAATTACGTAGAACTAGGAGGGATCTCTCGGTTGTGAAGAAAGTCGCCTTATGGATTGCCGCGAGATGTGGCAAGGAAGGGGATGTTTATGTGCCCGACGAGGAGGACTTGCGAGAGTCGACCCCCGAGGTGTCTGTGGATGAACCGGGAGTTGGTGCTAGTGGTGGTGAGCCTGGTACGAGGAGAAAGGGTAAAGAACATGTGATTGGTGATGATGACGAGGATGAGGATTTCGATAGTGAGGAATAGTGTCGGTGGTGGTCATTTTGTAAAACCCTCTACTTGGTCGGGGTGCAAGGTGGTTGACAGCCCACCTAGTTATCTTGTTTTCAGTTTTTAGTGTCGCTTTGTACATAGTTTAGGAAGTTTTTGTTGTGGCCGGCATGTGGCCTTTTGCCTTGACTTGGTAGTTAGTGTTGGTGGCGACCAAGGGTAGTTAAACCAAGCTTGGTAATGGTCGCCATCGTTTTGTTAACCGTTCTTTCTTAACCAAGGTCATTATAAGCCAAGAAAGTCCTTAGTTGACCGTTCGTACGTTTTGATTCCGGTTTGATTCAATTCTTGTTTGTTGGCATGTTTAGTTTGTGGCATACTTATTTTCGGTTAATATTTGGTTTAGCTTAGCTTTCTTTCTTTGGTGCTCTCCTTATTTAAGGTTTGGAATTTTTGTTCACCGAGCCTAGTTTCGAGCACCTTTTGTGGGATGTGGCTGCTTTTGTTTAAAATATTTTTGGCCGTGTCGTATCCTCTTTTTGATCTTGGATACGCACGTTGGATACTTGTTGTTTACATACGTGGTGTCTAGTTGCTCTGCTATTAACATGTTGCAAGTTTGTATGGATAACAATGGTTCGTTTTGAATTCTTGTAAACTAGGTTTGCCGAGCATGTGCCATAGTTGTTTTTCCGGAAGGCTTGCGTTGTTTTTCTTTTTGTTGGTTATTTTGGTTGCTAGGGGCTAGCAACGCTTAAGTTGGGGGGCGTGATCCGCACCCAAGATTGTATAATCTTGGGGGCTTTTATCATAGTGTTTGTAGCGTTTCGTCCCTATTTATTCCGTTTATCGCATTTTGCTCGTGAGGTTTCGTTTTGTTGTTTTCAGGTAAAACAGGGCAATTCCGTGCTTCTAACATTAAGAATTTGTCAAGGAAGTATTCCACCGACCAAGGCCACGTGGCATTGCCAAGCATCGGGTCGCTGTCGGGTGGTTTTGCCTGAGAAATTGAAGCATCGGGCCGTCGTCGGGCCGTTTTGCCAAGCGAAGCAGAAGAGAACCAAGTCTGCCGTGCATGAACCGGTACGAAGGAATTACCAACCGGTTCATGCTCGTCAGAAATTGAAGTTTGGACTTTTATCGAGACCATGAACCGGTACGAAGGAATTACCAACCGGTTCATGCCCTGGAATCCGAAATCTGCTTTTTGCTTTTGGGATATTTTGTTGTCTCACCTTTTGAGATATTTTGGGATTTTTGTAGAGAGAGAAAGGGACCCCTTTAAGTCTTTCTCCCTCTCTCTCTCCCTCATAACTCACTTTGTCTTCTCTCTCTTCATTTCTAAGTTTTTTTGTTCTTCCTCCATTAAAGGCTAGTTCAAGCTTTCTCCTTCCAAGTTCACTAGTAAGTAATTAGTTTCGTTTAAATTCTCGTTTATTAAAGTTGTTCGTACGGTTGTGATTATCGTTAATCTCAAGTTTATTTTTGAATCCGTCGGTTAAATTTTATGTCTCGTTTTCATGCTATGTTTTATGCTTTAGCTATGTGTGAGTAGTCGTTAGGCTAAGTCTCGGGATAATCTTTCCCGAGGATTTAGGTTGTTACTTGGTTCTCGAGCCATCGGGCTTTTAAAGCATGATTTTCCGGTTAGGACTTAATTTGCATTTTAGGTCTAAACTAGGGGTGTTAACCCCTTGGTAACGAGTTTGTCAAGCGGTCTTGGCTAATGACTTACCGAGGCCTAGTGGCCTCCTTTGTATTCGATGAATATTACAAACAAGTTGGTTCGCCTCCGGGAAATCATATCTTTTATTAAACGTAGTCTTTTAAAAGTAAAATCATCCGGGCTTGAGCACGCGGTCGTGACTCTCGCCTGAGTTATAATCGAGAACCGGTAATGGCCTTTGTCAAGGGTTAGAAGACCCCGAGACTTGCCTTGTTAAGTTTATCAAGCTTTATTCTAAGTTTTCGTTCAAGTCTTTCCATTTCAAAACAAAACCGAGTTAGCCGTCTTTAAGGCCGAAATTCTACCTTAAACCTACAATCCATCTCAAGCTAGAATCGAATTCTCTGTGGGAACGATCCCGGATTTCCGGATACTATGCTACCGATGACCTAGCCCTACGCTTCGGGTATCTATCAACCTCTTATTGGAAAGCAAGGTCGGGAAGTAAGCAATAGGCAACAAAATTTTATTAGAACTCGACAAATGGTACATCGAGGGAAGACCAATTACGGACCACAGAAGATGAGGTACCATAAGAGGCCTACAAAAGAAAGAAAAGAAGAAGAAAAAATTACATTCAATGGATATTGAATGAGCCCAGTAACAAAATGGCCCAACGATCATATTCTTACCGCTACACAATTGAGTTTTTTTTTCTTTTTCTTTTTCTGCAAGATTGGCTGAAAATCATGCTCCATAAAATGAGCAAATCTGATTATCTACGTAAGGCTTGGCATGCAGGGGCCCAACTATCGGTACAAAATGGCCCAATGATAGATCAAATACTTACCGCTACACAATTGAGTTTTTTTTTCTTTTTCTTTTTCTGCAAGATTGGCTGAAAATCATGCTCCATAAAATGAGCAAATCTGATCATCTACGTAAGGCTTGGCATGCAGGGGCCCAACTATCGGTACAAAATGGCCCAATGATAGATCAAATACTTACCGCTACACAATTGAGTTTTTTTTTCTTTTTCTTTTTCTGCAAGATTGGCTGAAAATCATGCTCCATAAAATGAGCAAATCTGATCATCCAAGTAAGGCTTGGCATGCATAGGCCCTACTCAAAATGGGTAATGTTATTAAGCCCAAAGCAGTTTTAATGGAGAGAGAGAGATATAGTGAGAGAGAAAGTGGGCGAGGGTTTCGCAATGGCCAGTATGGAGGAGAAGAAGAAGAGGGCTGGATTCCGGTGATTAGAAATCACAGGGCTCAGAATAAGTTAAGGGCAGGGAACAAGGTGACTTTCACACTGTATGTGGACAATATCCCTGAGTTCAAGGACCATATTTGGCTGAAGAAGACTTTCAACAAATTCGGGATGGTTAGAGATGCATTTATTCCCCATAAAAGGAGTAAACGCACGGGCAAAAAATTTGGGTTTGTTAGATATGATTGTCCTACGGCAGCGGGTATGGCAGTCTCAAGAATGAATGGCGTTTGGGTGGATAATGAACGCTTGTTTGTAAAAGAAGCATTCTTTGGCCACAATGAAGAGATGCCCAGAGTGCATCGTACCAGAGTTCACTCAGAGCTTGCAGAGAGGCAGGGGGTGATTCCAAAACAGAGGCCGGGCAAAGATGCGGTGCAGGAAAATGGGAAGACAGAGCCTCAACGAAATTTTGTTGGACATGACAGATCTTTTGCTCAAGCTTTAAAAGGAGAGTCGTCAAAAAGGGGAGATGATCAAAAGATCCTGTTACACATCAAACCCAGTGCAAATGGGTGGCTGCATCGGAGTGCAGTGGCAATTATGCACCGAGTTGTATCTTTGAAGTCATTGGAAGTAAGCTTTAGTATGGAGACAAATGAAGTAGCTCAGTTTCGATCCATGGGAGGCAGGGCTGTACTATTAACGTTCCAAAGCCAAGAAATTAGGGATGAGTTGATTAAGGGACAGTGGGTGAACCTCTGGTTTGATAATGTCAGACCTTGGAGGGGGGAACCGGGTAGCCTCGAGAGGTTTGCTTGGTTAAGCTGTAAAGGTGTACCATTAAACGTATGGAATGCAAAAACTTTTATTTAGATTGCTAAGATTTGGGGATCTTTCATTATGCTAGATGAACAAACTCTCAATGATCGGTCTTTTGCGGAAGGAAAAGTTTTGATAGCTCTGGAGAAGATTCAAAAAATTGATAAAAGGATTCAAATTGAGATTGAGGGAGTGACGTATGCAGTATTGATCTCTGAGGTCTCGTCCTTTGTCAATCCTGATGAGGTGGAAGTCTGCTATCCTCCGGCCATGAAGAAGGGATTTGGATCCATAATTCCGGCTAAACCTGGTTGGAAGATGGTAACCAGTAGAGAGAAAGAAGAAGATGATGACATGAAGCTGCTCAAAGAAAGAACAACCAATAAAAGCTTGGTGGTTGGTGAAGGATGGGACAAGTCGGCTGGGAAAGCTGGACATGGGTCGGCGGGATCAAAGCATGAATTTGAAAGAGAGCATTTAATGCTTGAGAAAGCTGACACGCAAGACAGCTGTGGGGATTTTGAATCTCAAGTTGAGGATTCGGTAGAGGAGACTGAGGTGGATGTGGGCCTTGTGGCCCATAATAAGCCATTAACTAAAGAGAATTGTCTAGCCCAAGAAGGAACAAAAGTTAGATCCATAGTTGAAGGGGTACATGGACTTGGCAATGGTGAGAATAGTTTGGGCTTTATAAATGATAAGCCCAATTCTATTAACCATATACTTGTGTCGGGTAAAGACAAGGTCGGTCAAAAAGAGTTCCACACAAATTTGGGGGAAAATCAGTCGGAAATTCTAGCCCTAAGGAGTGGAAGAGAAGCAGCGATGGGTAACAGGGGAGATGAAATTGATGAAAACCCAACTGAATTAGTGAGATTATCTCAAATCCCAAGCATCAATTTGATGGTGGATCTCAACGAAGCGGGCCGTAGGAGAAGCCGCAGGCGTCAACTCTCCAACCTGCTCCTTCTCCACGAGGCAGTCGATCAGAATCCGGAGCTAGTGACGCATTTTTCTTCTTCATCAAGGGAAACACTTCAAAGCAATTCAATCATACACAGAGAAGTCAGTGCTACTATGGCGATTGGAGGTCAGTTAGGTATTAACTTTCAGCCTAATGATGAGGTAATTCTTCGTACTATGATTGAAATTGAATCTCAGGAATACTCTCTCATGCTTGAGAGAGAAGCTGGAGGATAGAGCCCTCTATTCTCGGTTGTGGTGTATGTCTTTGGGTTTAATTCTTTAATGCAGATTATCTCATGGAATATACGTGGTTTGGGGAGTTCAGTAAAAAAGCGGTTTCTTTTTAAGTTAATCAAAAAAAGAAAACCTGATGTGGTGTTTGTCCAAGAAACAAAATTGGAGAGCATAGACGTTTTTGCAATTCAGAAAATCTGGGGCCGTGGGAATATTGATTTTGCCTGCTCAAGTGCAATAGGGGCTTCAGGAGGTCTATTAGCAATATGGAATAAAGAATTTTTCAAAGCTGTCAATGTAATTACCCATAGATCTTTTATAATGCTGCAGGGTGTGATTAACAATGTTTTTACTTGCACTTTGATTAATATTTATGCGCCTAATGATGTGGCTAATAGAAGAATTCTATGGGAGGAGCTGTTAGTTTTAAAAATTAACTCTTCTACACCGTGGTGTATTGGGGGAGACTTTAACGAAATTAAAGCTATTACTGAAAGGGTGGGCTGTCAGAGGTTGGAAAGAGGAATGAAAGATTTTTTGGAATTCTGTAATAATATGGAGCTCATCGATCTACCAATGTTGGGTAGGAAGTTCACATGGACAAACTATCAAGACCATGCAATTCACAGCCATCTAGATAGATTCCTCGTATCACCGCAGTGGATGGAGAAATTCAAGGTTCTCCAATGGGGGCTTCATAGACCAATCTCGGATCATTGCCCGATTGTTCTCTTAGATGATGGCAGAGATTGGGGCCCTAAACCCTTCAGATTTTTGGATATTTGGTTGTCGAATCCAAAATGCATGGCTATTGCTAAGGACACTTGGGAAAATACGCAGGTGAGTGGATGGGCTGGTTACATGATTTTGCAGAAATGTAGGGCTATCAAAGAGAAGCTCAATAAATGGAACAAAGAGGAGTTTGGGGATGTAAATTCAGCCTTACAGACAACAGAAGCAGAACTCCTTCAGTTTGACTTGATTGCCGAGGAGAGACAGCTCAGTGCAGATGAGAGAGCCTCAAGGTGTAAGTCCAAATCAGAATTTTGGAGACTTTCCCGATTGAAAGAATCCTTGTGGAGACAAAAATCGAGAGTGAACTGGATGAAATTGGGCGATAAGAACACTAGATACTTCCAAGCCATTGCGAACAATAGGTTTCGGAGAAACATGGTTGGCTCAGTAAAGGTGAATGGTACACTGTTGGAAGATCCCAAGGATATTATGGAGGCAGCAATTGATCATTTCAGGAGGAATTTTCATGAGGAAAGAGTATTTAGACCAATGCTGGGGGGAACTTTCCAAAGAAAACTAGCTCCGGATAAATCACTTCATTGTGGCAGATTATTTGAAGAGGGGGAAATATTGGATGCCTTGAAGCAATGCAGCAATTTAAAGGCTCCGGGTCCAGATGGGTTTAATTTTTCCTTTGTGAAGAAAGGTTGGGAATTCATGAAGGGGTTGCTGCTGCAATTCTTCTCGGAATTTCATTCTAACGGCAAACTCTCAAAAGGAATTAATTCGACTTTTGTTTCTCTCATTCCTAAAGTTGATTGTCCTTTATCTTTTAAAGAATATAGACCCATAAGCATGGTGGGTTGGGTTTATAAGGTGCTCTCCAAAGTATTGGCTAATAGATTAAAAATTCTCTTACCATCCATAATTGGGGAGTCCCAAGCAGCTTTCATTAGGGGCAAACAGATTTTGGATGGAGCGCTTATAGCGAATGAGGCTATTCATAGCTGGAAGAATAGTTCTCAAGGGGGCCTTATTCTCAAAATTGACTTCGAAAGAGCTTATGATTGCGTCAATTGGGTATTTCTCTTAGATCTTCTGACTAAAATGGGATTTGGGAATAAATGGTGTCATTGGATGAAGGAGTGTGTGTCCTCAGTATCAATGTCAGTATTGATCAATGGCTCACCTTCAAGAGAATTTCAGATTCAAAAAGGCCTTCGTCAAGGGGATCCGTTGTCCCCTTTTCTTTTCAACATAGTTGTTGAAGGGCTGAACATCTTGTTGGAAAGAGCTAAGGAACTGAATATTATTCAAGGGGTAAGAATTGGGACTAATGGGGTAATAGTCTCACACCTACAGTTTGCAGATGATACTATTGTGTTTTGTAACAATGACAGGGGAGAGATGGCCAATATCAAAAGAATTCTTAGATGCTTCCAACTCATGTCTGGACTTAAGATTAATTTCTGCAAAAGTTCACTGTGCGGAGTGAACATTCCTCATCAGGATGTCATCTCCCTAGCTCGGATTATGGAGTGCAAAGTTGATCACTTGCCAATCAAGTACTTGGGCTTGCCGTTGGGTGCTAATCCCTCTAGAATCAAAACGTGGGATCCAGTGGTTGCTAGAATGGAAAAGAGGCTGTCTGTGTGGCGTAGTAGATATAATTCTTCTGGAGGTAAACTTACTTTAATTAATTCATCCCTTGGCAGTTTACCCATCTACTTCATGTCCCTTTTCAAGATGCCAATTTCGGTAGCAAAGAGGTTAGAGAAAATCCAAAGACAGTTTTTTTGGGGCGATACGGTGGACAAGAAAAAGCTTCATTTGGTTAAATGGGAGATGATTTCTAAAAGAAGGAATATGGTGGGTTAGGAGTGAAGAATTTGATTACTCAAAATCTTGCTCTTTTGGCCAAGTGGTGGTGGAGGTTCTATAAGGACAATGATTCCCTTTGGGTGAAGGTTATTAAACGTTAATACAATCTGGAGCAAGGCTGTTGGTTACCCTGTTTGCCTGTGTCTGGTGTGGTGTCGGATATATCTGGAGGGACATTTGTTCGGTAGGGGAGGCATCTTCATGTATTGGGACTATTATCCAAGAAGGTTTTAGACGGCAGGTTCATTCCGGACAGGAAATTTCCTTTTGGCACCATACGTGGATGGGGGACACTACTCTTAAGAAGGAGTTCCCACGTCTTTACCTCAAGTCATTGCAAAAAAATGAGATGATTAGTGTTGTGAAAGGTGGTAGTGGAGTGGGGAATTGGAATCTGCTATTCCGAAGTATTCGATATGATGGGGAAATTCAACAACTGGAGGATTTACAACAAAGACTTCATGCAGTGACTTTGGATCATTCTAAGCGTGATCTGTTGAAGTGGAGGTGGGCCTCTGATGGTTGTTTCTCGGTGAAATCAGTGTATAACAAATGGGAACAGTCCGGAAATGCAAGAAACCTGGTGTTGGAAACAATCTGGAAAAATCTCAGCCCTCCCAAGGTGGAGATTTTTGCATGGATGGCCCTTCAGGATAGAGTGGCTACTAGATCTGTGCTTCAAAGTAGAAACTTGATCCTTGATGACAATTCGGCACTTTGCCCATTGTGTTCTATGCATTTGGAGACACCCCAGCACCTTTTTCTACATTGTAAATTCTCATGGAATGTTTGGTGTTTGATCCTGGACTGGTGGCATGTGAGATGGGTGTGTCCTCAATCTCTAGAAGCTCTCTTTACTTGGTGGTTTGACAATAGATTTAGAAATTTGGAGAATCATTTGTGGGAAACGACATTCTTTGCTACAATTTGGTCATTATGGTTGGCGAGGAATGACTATGTGTTCAATAATGCTTCGACAGGAGTAGGGCAAGTGGGTGAGGTGATCAAAACCAGAGTCGCGATGTGGATTAAGGTAAAGTTTGATATCAAGGTATACACTGTGGAGGATTTTAAAGGTTTTCTTGATGGAGTTAGAAAGGTGAAATTGTAATATGTGTTTGAAGTGTGTCAGGTGATCCGTCCAACTCTTGGTTGGATACTTATTTTTAGTGTTTCTCCCTTTTTTCTTCTTTGTTTGGTCTCGTAAGCGTCGTGTGCTTTCGATGTTCCCCCTCGATGTAACCTTTCGAGTTTTATAAAAGTTCCTTTTGCCGAGCAAAAAAAAAAATGTTATTAATTACACTCATAAGAAATGCCTTTTTTTCCTTTTCTTTTGGTAGACCATTAGCTCATTATTACAATTGAGAATGAAAAATAAAGTGCAGATATTAAATTAAATCTGTTGTAAGTGAAGTTGTTTGAGATATAGTAAGAAGGTGGTGGGTGAGTTGGGAGTTGAAATGCTTAAGTAGATTGAAGATAGAAAAGTAACCCAAAAAATATATTCCAGGATCGTACGGATTAGCCTTGGTGTATCATTTTTTGAAAAAGACACACACACACACACTCTCTCTCTCTCGTATCATTTTTTGAAAAATACACACTCTCTCTCTCTCTCTCTCTATAGTAACAAGTTGGACTTTGGAGGATCTTTAACACGCAAAAACGTGTGATTACTATGGGGTGGTTCTATATTCTCAACTTGACATCGGTTTCCCCACGTAGACTAAATGCAGTAAGAAGCTGGGCATAAGCAGCGGTGGAGATTTGTGTGAAGAAAGCAGGGGCCCAAATCACTTTTATCTTCATATTAATAATAAAAAAATATTTTATAAGTATATATTGCTACTTGCAAAGTCTGAAGAATAGATGATATTTAATTTGTGTGTGCGCAATCAGCGTTTAATTTTATGTATGCAATCTAAAAAATAATAAATTGATAACTTGAAATTTTGGGAATTTTCACCCCCCACATATATGAATTTAAGAATTTTTTTTTCACTAAAGGACTTGTTGGGGCTAGCTAATCCCATATAAATTTTTCTAATTAATCAAAAAATTATTATAATATGTGAGAGTATTTGAAGTTGTGCATAGACCTGGGTCCCCCTTGCAGCCCTGCAGATAAGCCGTTCCACAACTCCCGAATGCAACGGGATACTCATAACTCATTGCCCTATAATTTACTACGGAAAAAGTTCTATTAGGAAAATTAAATGATAAATAAAGAATTTTAAAATTTTCGCACCCTATAATATTGATACTGAGTCTACTGACTACTGAACTTAACTATCCTGATTTTTGTCCTCAATTTATAGTTTCGCGGTCGAAATATCTTTCTCATGCTTGAACTTCCCAAATTTGACACCCTTGGGCCAAAAATCGAAATCCTAGTTCCACCCCTGAACACCTATATCTCAAACTAATTCAGCTAGTATATAGGAGTATATTTTAGTCTTACCAGTGGTTCGTTAAATATCTTATTGATTGTCGATAATGCATGTGATAGTACTTTTATATGGTTGCTAATTTTGCCACTCCTTTTTTTGTTAACGCCACTCCTCTGTAAGTGTACAGGGGAGTAACGTTAACAAAAAATGGAGTGTCAAAATCATTTCCCTTTCATATACTCTAATCTTTACTCTCATGTGGGGCAAAGGAATACTCTCATGTGGGGCAAAGGAATGTAATATCATGTGTCTTTCTACACGAGTGATTATTCATTCCTCCAACTCGAGCATGTGCGGTGCTCCCAGGCTTTTACCATCACACATTCACATGGAATTCATCAACTTATAGTCCTTTGCTCTACGTGAATGTATATTAGTAGAGGTCCCTGAAGTACCACGTAACGGAGATTTATATGCAAGTAATGATTTTCCCTCTCTACATTGGACATGTTTCCCCCCACTGTACGTTTTGTTGAGATGCACACAAATATATGGGCCTTGAGGGTATACCTTAAGGGCTGGTTTGGATGCGGGATAAGGATTGGAGGTATTATTTATGAAGAGAGGGATAAAATAGTAGGGGGTATTGGTTAATAAGGGATGACTTTTGATGTGATGTTTATGGAGGAGGGATTAAATAGTAGTTGGTTTGGATGAGGTATTAAAAATGAGGGGATAAAATAGTATTTTGTTTGGATGAGGGATAAAATAGGAGATAAGGTTATTTTGTAGTTGAAATGGAGAAGGAGGAGGTATTATTTCGGCCTTATCTGGAGGTATTAACTAATAACACCCCAAAACCCACCCATAAATAATACTCTCGCAGGGGTTATTGGCGGGTCTTACACAAGAGAGGGATAAACTAAAACCCTACCCATTTTGGCGTCCCAAACCAAGTATAAAGCCTGGTCCCACAGCCTTAGAGTGTTAACTTATCCCCCTTCACAAGGAGCCATCCAAACGGGCCCTAACCTTATCCAATAGGGTAGCCTTTATTCTGTCCCGGTTGGGAGATTCGCGTACCGTACAACTCTTTGAAACCCCGAAAGCTGAAGGAATGACGACGGAGAGATAAAACCTGGGAAGAAAAAAGTGATACTAAAAAAAATAAGGCTAGGGATTTTGCTACACCCTTATTTGTTAATGCCACACCTTGCAAGTGTATTTTTTGGTGAAAAAATACACTTGCAGGGTGTGGCATTAACAAAAAAGGGTGTGGCAAAATCATTTCCCAAAAATAATCAACATTTGAGTTAATTGTCATGTTTTTTTTCCCTTCTTTTAAGTTGGTGTCTTAAATTAAGTATCTGAAATTGTTTTGAGATAGGATCAAATTGGCAATTAAAAAAAGTTACTTTCAAAGTTATGCTGATTTGCCACTTCAAGTCTTTCATGGCCAAATGTTCATGATTTGCCTTTCTAGCTAGCCAGTAAAAACTTCTTATGATAAGAAGATGATCTTAAACTTCATATGATGCTACAAGTTGTATGAGATCAATAGACATTCACGTACAAATTGGTTTCTGATATTGATGCATATTTTTTACGCATTATTCATCGCCTAGTGACAGTGTTAAGAATTTTCTTTTGTTCTTTTTGTTTTTTAGACTCAGCTCGTTATCAAGACGAGAATGAAGAATCCAAGAATCATGGTTACACAAATCTAACGGAAACAAATATCGGACGACGCTACATGAAGACACTCAAACTCTAACTAATACACTGTAAGCTAGTTAGATCAAACACACCCTCCTAATTAATTAATTTATTTATATCAAACCCTTCCTCAGTACTCCTGCAGCTTGCTATTCCACTTGTTTCTTTAGATTGCGATAAAATCTTCATCGAGAATAACCAAGATTTTGGAAGGGGAAGATGAGTACTGCTAAAAGGAATTTTTTTTTTTTTTTACTCGGCAAAGGAAAATTTTATTAGACTCGAAGAGGGTACATCGAGTAAAAGGGAAGAGAGAACCAGAGAGTTCATCAAAATCCCTAAGGAAAAGAAAATAAAACAAAAAACAAAGTTACACCCAAAAGTACACCTAAATCATGAGCCTTCTAACACCGTCAAGGTTCCTTTTGAAGTCTTCCACCGAATACACTTTGACCCACAGAGCTGCCCTTGTTTTGATTAATTCTACCACTTGGTTGAGATCAGCAGTTTTGTTGTTGAAGACAACATCATTCCTTGTAATCCAAATAGACCACAACGTTGCAAAAAAACAGCATTCCCAAAAGTATTTTTCCAGATTTCTAAACCGAAGAGAAAACCACCAAGAAGATAACCCCAGCAGATTCGGAGGAATCACCCAATCTATATTCCACCACTTTGCTATTTCCAACCAGATTTGCCTAGAAAACGGGCACGATAGTAGAACATGCTCTGGCGTTTCCACTTCCAGTAGACAAAATGGACATGCCAAAGCCTGTTCATCCATTCCCAACAAAATGTTTCTGCTATTCAAGAAAGATCTAGTTGCAATCCTGTTTTGACACGCCAACCAAACAAAGATCTCTACCTTTGGAGGACTAAGATTTCTCCACAAAGATCCAAGTCCAGTATTGGGGGTAAAAGCATGTGTTTCCCAAAGATCATACACTGACTTTACAGAAAACATATTATTAGAATTACCTATCCAAAGCATTGCATCCATTCTTGTCGGCTCCAGTACTGCTAAAAGGATAGTACGTAAGGAACAAAAATCTAATAGAAGCCGCGTACGTGTGTGATGCCAGGACCCGACCTCGCATTAATTCTACTTTATTTTGATTCCCCAATTGCGCTGAAATTGACCATCCTCCACCTCTCTCTCTCTCTCTCTCTCTCTCTCTCTCTCATCCATCAAAGAATGCATGTGCTTATCTCATTTATATGACTTATAATAACCACACACGGTGTTACTTTTTTGGGTTCTTTTGGATGAGGGGGAAAAGGAAGAGTTCAAATCCTCTGTACCCAAATTCCTCGGTACACCTTTGTTGATGTATTTTTGATGGTCGGATTAAATGAGAATTTTTTTTTTATCTTTTTAAATTCTCAGCCAAAAATAAAATTTTTTTAATCGGTAAAAAGATATTTTATTAGAACCTTGATAAGGGTACATCAAGAGCCACCAAAAATACATTAGTACATGCGTACATGAAAAAAATTGCATATAAAATTGCAACACTTCTGTTCTAAATTCTCAAAATTTTCTGTAGTAATGTAAGATATTAATTGAGATCTTTAGATTGGTACAAAGAAATTCAAAAAATATACACAAAACTAAGATCTTTATCCGAGTACATTTCAATATAACTTCGTCATTTATTTAATGAAATTCTTCGAGAAATTTTTTTGTTTCCAAAGAACAAGGACTTGAAAAATTTAAAGAATGATGTAATTAATATTTCAATCATTAATGGTGTCTAGATAAGGTCCATGCATGAGACTCAATCGTGGAGACCTTTTACTTTTCTCAAGTACACCTTTATAAATTTGCACCAGATCGATGCAACATTTTGTATGTACAAATGGTTTGAAAAGGAAATGTGCAAAATTATGGGTTTCATGATAAAATGACAACAATGAAGAAATAGATAAACTCTCTCACGAGTCGTGGTAGTTCTTCATGAATATTGTTCTATTGACACACGCTTTATATTTTGTATTTTTACCCGTATGTGTCTATTTAATTCTATAAAAGTTTTACATGCATATGTAAATTAATTACATCATTCTTGAATATACAATTTTTTTTTCTATATTCGTAAACATTTGCTCATAAATTCATAATATCAACCTTTAATATAAAATCATATTCGTATCATCGTATGTTATAAACGAACTTGCTTGGAGAATTTCCATTTTGGACAATGTTTAACATCTACTATAAGTTTTTTTTTTTTCTCGGCAAACAAAACTTTTTATTAAATTCGACGGGGTACATCGATCAAAAACAACAACTATTACAGGAAACTACAGTGCTATATCCAACCAAGATTGGATAAAAACACCTCACCTACTACCCTCACTGTCTACCTCACCTTACAGTTTTACTTTTCGAATCCCATCCAAATACCCTTTGAAGTCCTCCACCGTGTAAAGCTTGATGTCAAACTTGGCCTTCATCCACATGGCTACCTTGGTTTTAATTAGGTCCGCCACCTCCAAAGCATCGGTTGTTGCCCCGTTGAAGATACACCCATTTCTCGCTAACCAAATTGACCATAACGTTGCAAAAAAACACACTTCCCAAATATCTTTCTCCAAGTTTCGGAATCTATTCCCAAACCACCAACTTGCTAACTCTGCTAATGAGGCCGGACAAACCCACTGGATGTGCCACCAGTTCAGAATTTTAGACCATACCACCCACAAGAATCGACAATGTAATAGCAAGTGTTGAGGAGTTTCCACATGAAGGGCACACAAGGGGCATGCAGCCAAGTGATCCTCGGGAATTAGATTCCTATCAAGAAGAATCGACCGTGTTGCAACTCTATCCTGAATGGCCATCCATGAGAAAATTTCCACTTTAGGAGGGCTCAAATTTCTCCACACCGATCCCAGAATAGTATGCCGTGACTGCGACTGGCTTTCCCACTTCTGATAGACCGACTTAACAGAAAAAACTTTGTTTGCTGTACAGTTCCACTGCATCAAGTCAGATCTTGAAGGATCTAATGACACCCCATTCAATCTTTGCTTCAACTCCTCAAATTTGTGATACTCCCGTACACGCAATGATCCCCTAAACAACAAATTCCAGTCACCACAACTCCCTCCTCCACAAATATTACTTAGTACCTCATTCTGTTGGGTAGAACGTCTATATAGTCTTGGGAATTCATCTTTAATCGCAGTATTGCCCAGCCACGTATGATCCCAGAATAGTGTCTCGCAACCAGAGTTTACTTGCACCTTGAACCCCTCCCGATTAGAAAACCCAAGGATCGAGTCATTTTCACCAACTGAGCATACGTCCTTCCATACATTAGAAACCGACCCAGAGGGTTGAGTTTATGGAAACCAGCTCCTCCGATCTAGATTATATTTCCCACGAACAACCTTTACCCACAAGGAATTTTTATCGTTACTAAATCACCACCACCACTTAGCAAGAAGAGCTAAGTTCTGTTGAAGCAATCTCTTAATCCCTAGTCCCCCATTTTCCTTCTTTAGGGTGATCCTCTCCCAATGGACCATGTGCATTTTCTTTTTATCCGGTGTATCTCCCCAAAAAAATTGCCTCTGTAACTTCTCCAGCACTTTTGCAACTGCCACTAGCATTTTGAAGAGGGACATGAAATAAATTGGCAGAGTGCTAGAGTTATGGTTGATAAGTGTAAGCCTGCCCCCGGTAGAGATGGTTCTCGTTCTCCAAATGCTTAGCTGCTTTTGAGTTCGTTCTATAACAGACTCCCACGTTTTTATCCTCCTCGGATTAGCACCCAGCGGTAGCCCAAGGTATTTAATAGGCAAAGATTCCACTCTACACCCCATCACCTGTGCAAGTGCTTCAACATCCTCCCGATGAATCCTTACACCACAAACAGAGCTCTTAGAATAGTTGATCTTCAAACCGGACATTAGCTGAAAGCACCTAAGAATTCTCTTAATGTTCCCCATCTCTTCCAGATCATTGTTGCAAAAAAGGACTGTGTACTATAAGTTTGTCACCTGCAATAAGTGGATACGAACAGAAACTCCATTTTGGGCACATAAACTCTATTTTGGAGAATTCGTGCCATCCAACCCATCTCCATTTGAGATCTCCATTTTGGAGACTCAATTCTCATTCTCCATATTTGGAGGATCACCTCTCAAATGGAGACCCATCTCCATTTCTCTCATTCACTAATATTCTATTTACTTTTTTGCTTGAATTTCATCAATTACATAGCTTTTACATTACGCATCCTTTTTTCTACAAAATTGGTATTATTGGAAAGACATTAATAATACCTTCAAAATGAGTCTAATTAATATTAAGTATATGTAAATGCATTTTGAAATAACATCAAATGTAAATTCAAACCATTTGAACTCATAATATTATTTTTTTTCTCATTTACACTATCCTATCATTGTATTGGTTTGAATAATGAGTTGAAATGAGAAAAAAAAAACATGCATCTAATGAAAGAAGGAAAAAAAAAATATCGAACAATAAATGGAAGAAGAATTAGGGGTGTTTTGGAGGTGAAAAATGGAGAATTGGGTGAGGAAGAATTAGGGGTGTTTTTTGAGTTGTTGATTCTCCAAAATTAATTTTTGAATAGAATATATTTTTTTGAATCTCAAAAATGGAAAAAGAGTGAGATATGTATGGGAGATGCTCTTAGGTCTGAAGTTGGACACGTGATCCAATCAATAAATCTTTATTTATCCACACTTTTTTTTTATTTCTTTTTTTTGAGAATTATGAACCACATGCATGATCACATGGTTTAAATGGACCCAAAAACCTATGGCCGGGACCGGAGTTGGACGTAGAAACAAAAACAGATGGGGCACCCATGAAAGGAGGACAAGAACAAAACAAAGTGGTAGGATCGACCATTTCACCTTTCCAATTAAACGAGTTTGTCTTCACACATGAAGGTCTTGTTTTCTCTTATAAACTAAAAATAAACAATTTTGTGCACGCACATATACACATCACACATATATAAATATCTCGTATGTATATATATACCTGATCCTCAGTGTACGTGCTCTGTACCTTCCCGTTTTGAACAATGTTTAGCAATTTGCAGGGTAGACTTAGGGTGGACTCAAAGGAGTCCAAAGATCCGAATCGTGAGGCCACCGCCTCAGATTGATCAAGGGGGCGTCAATAGCATGCCTTGAACATAGCATGCCTTGAACCCGTGACCTCTGACCTCACCAAATAAGCTGGACCACCTGGTCCACCACGTACCCCAGGTGGTGACAATAATTGAGCTTTAGTATCTTAATACAACTATTTACTTTAATTCAGATGTGAGAATTAGTATATCACTACAGTTAATATAGCACGGAATTTAATATGGTCATGATTTGCAACCTTTTTACCGTACTCTCTAAAACCGACAATTTGATGCGTAAAAATGGCCATTTCTCGAAGAATAAACACGTGATCGATGCTTTATATACTAATATAATAAGAAGGAGAATATCGAAAATGTAATTAATAGGATTGTTCGCAATTTTTTTTTACGGAAGAACAACCCTACAACTAAGCTACTATATGGATCTGATTGCGCAATCCAAATCTTCGGGAGAGCTAGCGCGGACACACCAACCACGGCCTCCTACTTACTGCAGGGTACTCACCCGTTAAGAAATCCAACCCCAGATTTTGAGGAATACCCCCAAAGCCTGAGCATCCGGCCGAATCAATAGGGCAACCCTAGGTGTGTAGTTGGCAGTTTTTTGTGCTTTAAAGACGATTCATGACGCGGAAGGATTTTGTACTCCATCCGTCCCTTTTTAAGTATCCTGCTCTGTAACTGACCACGTCGTTCCGTGTCAAAAATAAATTTATAAAATCGAGAATTAACTACTACTCCATAGAATAGTGTCAAGACCGAGTATCGTTTCGACGAAGACAGTATGGCTGAGTTATGACAAATTCGATTGATTTTTAGATTAATTCGGGCAAAGGAAGTTTGGTTGTTTGAATTTGGAGAGTTTATTAAACTAAGAGAATAAATCAAATGGAAAGTTTGTAACGATTGG
Source organism: Rhododendron griersonianum (assembly GCA_018127125.1). Taxonomy (NCBI): domain Eukaryota; kingdom Viridiplantae; phylum Streptophyta; class Magnoliopsida; order Ericales; family Ericaceae; genus Rhododendron; species Rhododendron griersonianum. The sequence continues at coordinate 58,196,072 of CM030788.1, read as the reverse complement.
AGAGAAAATATCTAGGGTTTGGAATCCACTCCGACCGCGTAACAACAATATGAATAGATTAGGTTTATTTATTCAAATCAAAAGAGATTATCGCTAGGACTTGCAAATCCTAACAATAATCGTCAAGAAATAATCGGGTTATTAAAAGGCATAGACTATCCCATAGCACAGACCGTCTCTCAGTAGCACGGTTTGGCCACCTAACGGCACGATCCGTCTTACGAGCATAATCTATCTCAGAACTCCAACCACAATCAATGAAAACCATTGCAAAACTAGGTATTTGAAATCTAGAATACAAATACTCAATAGATAAGAAAAAGTAAAATCAATCCGTTCAATTGAAACGGAAAGGGTTCTTAGTCTCACAATCGATTCGAATAACAAAACCAAAACTCTACACAAAAATATAGTTACTTGATACGGAGTTTCATCCACCCCTAGACAAGGGGTTTAGCCGGCCATGGAGAAAGAAGATCCGCTTGAAGTTGAAGAACGAATGAAGAACATGGAGAAAATCTCCTTTAACGTTGTATTCTTGCCTCTCCCATAGCTGCTAGAAAAAGAACGTGTAACCTAAATAATAAACTAAAGTCTCCTTTTATAGTTGGGCCCAAAACTAATACTTAAAACAAATGAAATATTTGACATGCACTACTGCTGGTCCGGACCAGCAGTTCCTTTGTCCGGACCAAAATTCCAGCATGTCCAGATCGTTGCTCCAGCCTTGGTCGTCCGGACCAGCAAGTCTTTGGTCCGGACCAAAATTTCAGCCTTCACCGTTTTGCTCCTCTTCTCGCCGTGGACTCCACCGGAACATCCTTAACTTACGATTCTTACTCCAAATCCTTTCCGAATGCTCCGAAAGCTTTGAAACACCACAAACCAATTAAATCTCGTCAAATAACGCTAGATAGGACCGACAAAGCCTAAGTTAATGGGAATAAATGGGTGCTTTTCAGCACCTGTCACGCCCCCCCAACCACGACCTCCTACTTATTGCAGGGTACTCACCCGTTGAAAAATCCAACACCAGATTTTGAGGAATACCCCCAAAGCCTGAGCATCCGCCCGAATCAATAGGGCAGCCCTAGGTGTGTAGTTGGCAGTTTTTTGTGCATTAAGGACGATTCATTACGCGGATGGATTTTGTACTTCCTCCGTCCCTTTTTAAGTGTGCTGCTTCGTAACTCCAACTTATTAAAAATACATCATCATTATACTTTTCACATCAACTTTTTCCTCCATTTTTCCTACTTACCGATCATCATTACACTTTTACTTACTAACTTTTCAAAATGAAATCTATTTTTAGAGACAAAATAATCAATGCACCAACTTTTACTTACTAACTTTACAAAATAGACACTTATTAAGGAACAGTCTAAAATGGAATACTGGACTCTAAATAAGTGATGGAGAGTGTACATCTTTTGGTTTTCGATTTGCCGTGTAATTAAAGGCTGATCATCAGCTACTATATATTTTTTTTTGATCATCAGCTACTATATATTACGCACATTTTCTTGGATTGGAAATTGGAGGCGAATCTTTCCATGTGAGAGGGACCAATTGGGATAAACCCAAAAACTTTTTCCACCTCATCAGATGCTCCAACATGGCTCTATATAGCTTCAACTCTCTTTGTATGTATACGTACGGATATATGCATGCACAGAAACACCTCGAGGGTGTTTGGTAAAAGTTTTGAGAGAGATTTTTTGGATAACAAGTGGAGAGAGAGAATAATACTCCGTCCGTCCCATAAAATTTGTCCAGTCTGCATAATGAGGATTTTAAAATAACACATTCTTTTCAAGAAAAATTCATTTTTTTCCCAAAAATTTACTTATAATTTTTGAGAAAAGTTTTGAATTTTTTCTTGGAAAGAATGTGTTATTTTTAAGTTCTCGTTATGCGGATCTAACAAATTTCATGGGACGGAGGGAGCATGTGAAGAGAAAACTTATTGAAAATCGTGGTGAGAGACTAAGGTGGTTCTGAAAACAGCGTGTTTGAGTCATGAAAACTATGGGTCTCAAAAAATATCCAGAGCTGTTTTGTAGCTCAGAATTGAATAGCGCATCTTTAACTTTAGTGAGTAAAAAAGAACATAGAAAACAGCACGAGTAGAAACATAAGTAAATACTCCATTGAAATGTTATTACCGACTAAAAAGACATCAAAACATATATAGCGCAATATGATATGCCGATACGTGCGTGGTAAAGGGTGCGTCAGGGTCAATGCTGTCAATTTGGGAATATAAATTTGTACCTCCCCATGGTAATCACATTTTGCATATTAGGCCTTTTATGGTACCTTTTTCTCTGGGTCCGTAATTGGTCTCCCCTCGATTTACCTTTAGCGGCATTAGAAAACCGCCGGAAATAGTCCAAAAACCGCCGGTAAAGCGATTGTTGGGAAAACAAAAACGGCAGTAACAAACCGCCGGGAATGAAATGGGCGATTAATTTTTTTGCCTTCCCCGTGAGTCGAACCCGGAACCTCCGGATCTTTGCACGTGCCTGTGACCAACTGGGCTAACCCGCATTTTGGTTCAACTAGGATAAATAATATTATTTATATTATACGGGTCGGTTTTATTATAAACGGCGGTAATAAACCGCCGGTATTAAAAACAACCGTACATTCCACTTTTTCAGGCGGTAATTTAAAAAACCGGCGGTAAAAGTCAATAAAAACGGCAATCTTAGGAAAACCGCCGTTTTAGGGTAATTATTCCCGGCGGTCTTATTAATGCCGCTAAAAGTGCCTTTTAACGGCATTAAATTAATGCCGGTAATACTACCGCCGGTAAAGCCAAAATTTGGCGTAGTGTAGTATAAATCTAGAGAGAGAGAGAGAGATTTTGTTGCCCATCAAAAAAAAAATATATGTCCAACTTGCTATTAGTATAAATCTAGAGAGAGAGAGAGAGAGAGAGAGATTTTTTCTCAATTTGCTTTTCTATCGGCAATGTAGTACTTAAGCATCTCTACTCGCAACCCACCCCACCACCTCGATCAGTAAACCCTATATATAGCCTCCATCACCCCCTCCATTTCCTCACAGCAAAATCTCATACATCCTAGCTCCCCTCTTCAAAAGAAAACAACCCTTCACATTCTCCCTCCTCTTTCCATCTCTCACTCGTATATACATCGATCTATGGCAAAAAACACGAACACGGTGATGAATTTGGGGGCCCAAGGTCCCCTGGTGATATTCAGCAAGAGCGATTGTTGCATGAGCGACAGCATGAAGATACTTTTCTATGGTTTCGGTGCAAATCCTACTATTTACGAGCTTGACCAGCTTCAAAATGGGAAGCAACTGGAGAGGGAGCTGGTGGCATTGGGCTGTGGGCCAAGTGTACCGATGGTGTTTGTGTGGCCCGTGATCCTCCGGTCCTCGATCCTTCGTAGGTGGTTTGATGGTGGATTAGCTTTCTTCTCCTAGCCTGCACAAGGAACGCACGACTAAGACCTGGCCGGGGGTTGTCCCGGCAAGGCCCTCCGGCGAGAGGATGAGTGTAGCGCAGAGAGGAAGCAGAAAGCTCTGGAGAGGGAGTAAGTGTGAGTATTGAGTAGCGTGTACCTGTTAGGATTACCATCTCTAGGTATTTATAGTGCCTTCTGACTTGCCCTCCAAGTACCATCGCGTGCCTTCCACGGGCCAAGTGACATCATAATGACGTCGAGAAATAGATCTGATAACCGTTTCCAGGGCTGAGCTGGCACACCCATGTGCGCCCGTGATCATCTTCTGTTGTAACCGCTTCTGCACGTGGCAGGACGCGTGGCTTTACAGTCAGCCGCCGTCGGCTGCATGCCGTGCTCTGAAGGTAGCCGACCGCGGGAACCGCCGAGCAAAGCCATGCGTTCAATGAAGGAGGTAACGTCGCCGCGGACTCCGTCGACGGCACAATCCGAACGCGGGTCTGCCCGCTGCCGAGCCTGAGGCGAACCGGATATACACGACGAGTCATCGTCGGCTTGCCGCGCACGAGGCCTGCGATCGGACCACGGCAGGTATGGTCCGCGTCATGCGAACAAACCATGTTCGGCCCGCTACAGTGTTCGTAGGCGGCGAGCTGGTCGGTGGGCCTAATGAGGTCACGAGCCTCCATGTCAGGGGGGAGCTGGTGAGGAAACTCCTGAGGGCCAGGGCTATTCATATCTGGAATAATGAAAGGAGGGGATAAACTAATCCCAATTATTATGCTTCAATCGAATAATGAATAATCCCCATATTATTGTTGCAACGACTATAGTACGTAGCTGTTTCTGTTTCTTTTCCCTTCTCTGTTTTTTTTCTTCTAATAAATTGTGCCTTGCTGCGGAGCAAAAAAATAAAAACAAAAATTTGTGCTTCACTTTGATGAGACACGCTTCGCCTTGCACTTAGGCTCCAGGGGACCTTTGCGCCTCGGTGTGCCTATCGCCATTTAAACAACTGATAAGAGTTACTTTATACAGGCAGATATGTAACAGAGAAGTTACAATCAAGATGCAGTAGGTTCTTGTTACATGGGTGGTGTGCTGGTTTTCTGTCAATGATATCCATAGCTATTTTCTTTTTTAAACTGGATTTACTATTTTCGTAATTGGGTGTTCTATTTTCTGTTTAGAAAAATTCCCGTAGTACCTGATATTTGAAAAGTGTTGGGACACCCACCCTTTTCAAATAGTTATATATGCAAAGCAATGCATGTTGGGACTCTCACCCTTCGCAAAGAATTATACTATGTTTCAACACATGAAGTGATGCCCGATCTTCGTCAAATGTAAAAGAGACAGTAAAATACTACAAGTTCTCATCAACTCCTCCTCCTTTAGTATATAAGCCTATATTCCCAGTGGCTACGAAATGAAAACATCTACTATAGACTATTGCATTTGAATAGTTATTATTGGAGCTTCAGGTTTGAGCATTTCACTAGCTTTCCCTTGACTTGGAGGCTCATGATCTCATGTGAACCACCAAACAACTTACCCCCTATGTTGGATGGTCCAATGTTGTTATTTTCTTTTTCCCGTTTTGTTTTCTTCACTCGATAAGCGTTTGTGCTTAATGAGTTCCTCTCTCGATGTACCCTTTTCGAGTCAATAAAATCTTCGTTTTGCCGAGCAAAAAAAAAAACAACTTACCCCCTATGAATACGGCTGGTACACTCGTCTGCCGCCCCAATGCCACCAGCTCCCTCTCCAGTTGCTCCCATTAGGAAGCTCATCTAGCTTGTGAATCACATGCAGGACTTGCACCGTAACCATACAACAGTTTCTCAATGGCGTAGCAAATGCAACAATTGCTTTTGCTGAAGATCACCAGGGCCCTTTGACCAGCCAAATACATTACCGCCATTGTCGTCGGTTGAAGAAGGGTAAGTACTAGTGAGTGAGAGTGTGAAGATAGGAGTTGAGGTTTTTTTTTTGATTGGCAAAATAATATTATTAGAGAATCTTGTCAAAGGTTACAACAAGATAAGGGAAAGGGGGAGGAGTCCAACCAAGGTTGGACAAACACCTGAGGGCAAAAAGCCCAAATACAAGCCCAATGGCCTAAAAGCCTAGATAATACAATGACGCCCAAATAAAAACCCTAAGGCCTAAAAGCCCAGATAAAATAATAAAGCCCATCAGAAGGCCTAAAAGCCCAGATATACAACAAAGCCCAGCCTGAGAAGCCCAAAACCAAACCCTAGATTTCAAAGCACACCAGCCGCCGCCGGCCACCACCTCACCACCAGAAGCTAGGCAGACCCACCAAACGTACCGGCCGAAAAGACTCCTCCAGACTCCACCACGCCACCACAAGCAACCACTGGAGAAAAATCAGACCGGCACCAAACACCCCCTGCCGCGGAAGCACCCAAAGCCGTTAAGCAAAATCCGTGAAAGCTCAAGAGACGATCACGGCGGGAGACCAAACGCCGCCACCTTCCACCCCCGTACAGCCACCATGCCGTTAGGCAAAATCCAGAGAACCCAACAGTAGACCGGACCGGTGAACAGAACCAGAGGTCAAGGGACGAGGATCCGGGAGGAGGAGAGCCAAAGGAGGGGTGTGGCAAGGAAAACGAGGGTATGGGGGTTGGAAAACACAGAGTGGAGAGAAAGAGACAGAAAATCCAAGAGAGAAACTTACCGACGCCGACCCTACGTAGCTCGGACACCCCGAGAGATGATCGCAAAGCAGCCGTCGATTCGGTGCCCATAAACGACCTGGAGAAATCCGAGCGTCCAGATCCCATACACCAGCAAGACCAAACGCATCACCGCCGCCGTCCATCCTATTACCTTGCCGATCGATTTTGAGAATAGGAAAAAAAGAGAGCAAAAGAAGTCGGAGGAGGGGCAAAGATGGTGAAAACGGAGGAAAGAGAGAGAGGGGGAAGAAGAGATAGACAGAAGGGAGAGAGAGGAGAAGAGGGAAAGAGAGGGGGGGGGGGGCAGGCGGTGGGCGCCGCCCCCCCAGCGGAGACCCTTGAAGCTGCTTTTGGGAGGCGGAAGGTTAGAGAGAGAGAGAGTAAGGTGATGTTTACTGTTTGTATTACAGTGATAGGAGTTGGAAGGTTAGAGAGAGATAGGAGTTGAGGTTTTGCAGTGAGGAAGTTGTGGCCTGATGGAAGTTATTTAGAGAGAGGTGACTAAGGTGGTGGATAAATCCTTTAATGGAAAAAAGACGATGGGTTAATTATTTGGGTTTGATTCTCTCAGGTTCAAGTCGAACTGGACAGGATAATTCAAATCTGGTCCATATATTGAGACAATTAATGGTTCAAGTTGAACTGCACTATGCTTTTCGTTCTCCAATAGTTTCATGATTCCCATTAGGGGTAATCTTATAACATGCGCAACATGCTTACAATTCCCGTACATACGAAATACTGATGTGGTACAAGCGTCATGCCATTAAGGATTTTTTTTTATTACCATCACAGGAATACAACAGAAAAAAACTAGTGCGCCATTAAATTTATGATTTATAAATTACAAGATCAATTTTTTTTAATATATCATTTTTCAATCCGTGAAATACACGGATAGAAATGCAGACTCAATTAGGAGTAAAAGAGACGACAATAACTTTAAGTAGGATATTATTTAATGGAAAATAAAAATACATCTGAGAGGTACACACGTACTCTCATCAAATTACCTCTCCCATAACAAAAAGGCTCATATGGCCATATTCTCTTTAATTACTGCTAAAAGCAAAAACAGCTACTATTTATAGTTCTTGCAATAATACTGTAATATATATGGGGATTATTCATTATTGATTGAAGCTTGGAATTAATTTAGGAAACTGATTTTCGGGCTCCATTTTTTACTGATAACGCTCCACTTTTAACGTGAAGTTACTAGTAACTTTATGAACAAAGTGGAGCACCATCAGTAAAAAGTGAAGCGCGAAAATCAAAATCCTTAATTTTATCTTCCGTCCTTTCTTTAATTCCAGAGATGAATAGCACTGGCCCTCAGGAGTTCGCTCTTCAGCTCACCCCTGACTTGGAGGCTCATGATCTCATTTGAACCACCAACCAACTTACCCCCTACGAACACGGCCGGTACGCTCGGCTGCCGCCCCAATGCCACCAGCTCCCTCTCCAGTTGCTTCCCGTTTTGAAGCTGGTCAAGCTCATAAATCGCAGGATTTGCACCGAAACCGTAGAACAGTTGCGTAATGGAGTAGCAGATGCAACAATTGCTTTTGCTGAAGATCACCAGGGGCCTTTGACCAACCAAATCCATCACCGCCATTGTCGTCGGTTGACGAAGGCCGAAAGGTAAATACTAGTGAGAGAGAGAGAGAGAGAGAGAGAGAGAGAGAGAGAGAGAGAGAGAGAGAGAGTGTGTGAAGATGGGAGTTGAGATTTTGCAGTGAGGAAGTTGAGGCGTGATGGAAGTTATATAGAGAGAGGTGACTAATTAAAATGGTGGATTAGTACTCCTTTAATGGAAAAAAAAAGACATGTGTATTTACCGATGCTTCATTTGATTTGATTAGATAACTGATGGAAAAGCAACCGAAAAAATATTCCGAACTACGAAATTATCCTTGTATGTCTCTCTCAACGTGTACTGTACTTAGCATGTTGCTAATGGGAGGATTGATCCTTGATATTGCTGCTGTTTTTTCGAAGCAACATGATTAAGCATTTACCATGTTTGTCATTAAGGTTGTGTTTGGTTTTCAATTTTTTGAAGAATTGGTACTAGATTCGTAATGGAAGCTAGGCTCTTTAAAGGAACTCTTCGCTTCGAAATCAACCTCTGTTCTATGATCCTAGAAATCAACCTCTGTTCTATGATCCTAGAACGTGCAAGAAAACCAAAAGTACCTTTAAAACAGACCCGAGATGCTGCCATGCAAGCACCCCTGCCAAGCGGCATCCGGCCATTATCTGAGCACATATAGATCTGAACCGTCCATTGCTCGGTCAAGATCCGAGCTGTTGATTGCTGATATCATGAAGTAAAAGAAAGAAGGTAAACTACACTTAACTAGTTAATTACTATCCAATACAAGGTGTAGGAGGATATATAAAAAGGAGAACCTACCATGCACATATTTTTCCTTTCTTCACTTTGCACTAATTGGAATAAAACGCCACTAATTAGACATAATTCTCCGAATAAATTCAATTCAATGGATTAAAGAACAAAACACTGTGAGCAGTCCTGTTAAATGTTCTTCACCATCTTATTAGCATGTGATTATATATTCTTTGCGAAAAGGGCCTTTATAGGCATCAAAATGGCCGGTTGCTCCGATTTGATTTGGGATCCTGTAGCCTAGTTTTCTAGCCAATTCTGGTGAAAAGATTTTGTTCACCCAACCAAAACCGGGGGAACGTCATTGCCTGATTTAATTGTGTGGAACTCACACCGAATTGATTTCTCATTTCTCATTTCCTTAATTGGAGTAGTACGTAATTAATTTCTCATTTCCTTAATTGGGATACTACCATGCATATGATCTCATCTAAATGGAATCAGATCCTCTCCAGTCCCTCATCTAAATGGAATCAGATCCTCTCCAGTCCCCTGGACCTGTCTAGTTTAAGGGTTTTGGGCCCTTTCTGGACTCACTTTGTTGATCCAACTCGCTCATAATTTAGATCTCATCGAGAATATTGACCTCGCCAACAATTACGTTGGTTAGATGTTGTTATATAAATATGGTTTCAGATAGTATTAATTTATTGGTTAAATGGGTTACGATCTGGTGTTGTAATCACTTTTTTTTTTATATCTTTTTAAAGATATATGCTATCCGAAACCATATCTAACGGTATATATTTGATCAATTTAATTTTTGGTGAGATCAATGCACTCAACGAGATCTAAAATATGACCAATTGGGATCAATATAGTCGCTCCAAAAAAGGATCGAAAAGCCCTTAAACTGGACGGTCCAGTCCACAAGGGGACTGGAGAGGATCTGTTCCCCATCTAAATATGTAAAACGTATCAACGAGGGGTTGGTTCAGTGGTGAAAACTCAAGACTTGGTTGGATAAGGCCTAAGTTCAAGTTCCCATAGCCCCTTATTAATTGAGGCTAAGCATACTCCTATATAACACCTCTCAACTTGTGGTGTGACTTTAGCTTCGATTCTAATATAGATGCAGTAAAGTTCTCTACAAATAGTGGTATCTGCACTTCCAATATTTAACCGAACGAAAATGTAAAACTTACCAATTCTATGCTAGGGTGATACCTATCAGATAGACGAAGTTATTTTTTACTATGTTCAGTATGTTGAATAACACATGAGGAATTATAATGAATTAATGCATTTGTAGGATGCATGCATGGATTCAACATTTGGGTCCTCTAAAAAACAAGAGATCGATCTCCTTCTATTATTATTGGTTTACCATAATTAGAAACTCTCTCTCTCTCTGTTCTAATGCATTCCTAACAAAATAAACGTGCTTTTTTCTGTCAAGTGGTGTCCAGGCCAGCTTACATGCACCTCAACTTATCTCCTCCCCTATCTGGTCAATTTTTTGTGGATTATTACTTCTTCATGAAATTAAAAAAGTAAAAAATTACAATTGAAATTCAAACTTGTTTGAATCTTCCAATTAACCAACTGTACTAACCATTTGGGGCTAAATAATGGTTGCTTTGAGAGATGAAAAATAGAAAGAGTGACAATAGTGGAGAGACAGTACTTCTGAAGTCCGATATTGTTTAGTTAGTACAACAAGAAGAAAATGCACCTTAGGGCGTAGAGAACACAAGTTCCAATTATAACCTCTCTGATCATAAACAGAGACTCGTTATATATATATATATATATTCTCATCATTCACTGCAAAATGCAAAAACAGGTAGTATAGTTCTTGCTAGTAGAGTATATAATTTCGGCATTAATTATTAATTGGACATCCACTTGGGACTTGTTAATTATTTTCCTCTTGTACTAGGAGGAGTACTTCGTTTCTAGAGGCGTATAACTTGATGCTTCAAGAGCATTTTCTTAAGCTCCCCCTTGACCTGGAGGCTCATGACCTCATTCGAACCACCAACCAGTCTGCCACCTATGAACACGGCCGGTACGCTCGGCCGACGCCCCGATGCCACGAGTTCCCTCTCCAGTTGCTGCCCGTTTTGAAGCTCGTCGAGCTCGTAAATCGCGGGGTTTGCACCGAAACCATAGAAGAGTATCTTAATGGTCTCGCTCATGCAACAACTGGTTTTGCTGAATATCACCAGGGGCCTGCTTTGGGCCACCAAATCCGCCACCGTGGTCGTGCCCATGAATGCTAGATATATAGTGAGAGAGAAGAATGAGGGGAGAGATCGAGAATGAGAATGAGAATGTGTTTGTGATGAAGAGGCTGTATATATATATATATCGATCGGGAGTTGAGATTAATTTTTGGTGTGAGAAAGTTGAGTTGGGATGCAAGCTATATATAGAGTTTTTGTTTAGTAAGGTGGGAGTTGAAATGCTTAAGTAGATTGAAGATTGAAAAGTAACCCAAAAAATATATTCCAGGATCGTACGTATTAGCCTTGGTGTATCACTGTTTGAAAAAGAACCCCTCTCTTCTCTCTCTCTCTAGATGTTCCAAGTAACAAGTTGGACATTGGAGGATCTTTAACGCGCAAAACGTGTGATTACCATGGGCGGTGGTACGTTCTATATTCTCAAATTGACATCAGTTTCACCACCTAGGCTCTATGCAGTAAGAAGCTGGGCATTCGGTGTTATTTATGGATCGAGCAATCCTACGACATATTACAGAAACAACTTAAGCAGTGGCAGACGTAGGATTTGTGTCAAGCAACACTCCTTCATATTAATAATAATAAAATATTTTATAGGTATATATATTGTTACTTGCGAAATCCGAAGAAGATACGATATTATGTAAGCTGGGCATTCAGTGTTATTTGGGAGCCTACTTTTTGGCTTTTTCATCAGAATGTAGTTTGAATCTAATAGAGTGTTTGGATAATATGTGCAGAATGCATTTTGCAACTTGATAGTGTTTGGGAGATATGTGGTGAAAATGAATTATGACCTGGTTTTTTACCATGTTGCCCTTGTTTATTAATTATGGGATATACTGTGTATAAATAATGGTTTAATCAATTTTTTTAAATTTTTTCGTTTTTAATTGTATCAGTACACACAAAACTTTTTACACATTTCTCCTTTAAAAAAAACACTTTTTACACCCTTTATATATTAAAAAATTAATTGCTCAAATTTTCAATCTGTTTTAACCGATGTGAAGATTTTATTTTTCTGATCATTTTATCCTAAATGATCATAATAAAATTTTGGCTCTAAAGCCTTTCAATGAGCACCCTAAGAGAGTCCTAAAACCAAATATAGAGGATAATTTGATTTTTTCTCCTCTTAGCTCATCAGAAGCGGAAAAGAATCTCCGGCCTTCTTTTTTACTTTTGCTCTAGATCTTCAAAATTGGAAAAATCATTTTGCCAAAGCTCATTTTATTCCCCACCAGCCAAACACCCAAAACTAAAAAAGGAGAAGTTGAAAAGGTGAAAAATAAGGGCCCAAACAGGCACTAAACTTGACTATTTTGATTTTTGTCTTAAAGTTATAGTTTCACGGTCAAATATCTTTCTCATGCTAGAACTTCCAAAATTTGACACACCTAGGCTAAAAACCGAAATCCTAACTCCACCCTTGAACACCTATATCTTGAACTAATTCAATTAGTATATTTTAGGCTTTGTTTGGAACCTATGAAAAAAAAAGGGAAAATAATTTTGTTGAGATGCACAAAAATATCTTTCACAATTGACGATGCTTTCCATCGAGACCGATCGATGCCAACCTAGTTCCACTGTACGTTTTGTTGAGATGCACAAAAATATATGGGCCTGGGGGTATACCTTATCCTTATCCAATAGGGTAGCCTTTATTCTGTCCTAGTGGGGAGATTCGCGTACCGTACAACTCTTTGAACCCCGAAAGCTGAAGGAATGACGACGGAGAGGAAAAAACCTGGGAAGAAAAATGTGATAAAAAAAAAATTCAACATTTGAGTTAATTGTCATGTTTTTTTTTTCTTCTTTTAAGTTGGTGGCTTGCCAACCATAGTCACACAGTCCTTCCGTAGGACCCTCCCCTCACGCGCGCTGTCATTTTTCACTCTGCGCTTTCTTGAATTTTAGTAGTTGCTCGATTCAATCTGAGTGGGCTTGTGAAAAATTAGCTCAATCCGATATGTGTAGGTGCTCGATTCAATCTTCCATTTTTCATTAAATGCAGCATAAATCATGAGTTCACTTCACTCTAAAATTATGGCCTTTATTGGATTAATCTTTTTCCAGTTTCCAAATTTTTTTAATTAAATCGATTCATGCAATAAAGTATTTTTATTAGAATTTCCCAAAATGGTAAGGTGGAGTAAGCTTTCGTACGAAGAAATATCGCATGTTCGAATCACACGACGACCAAACTTTTCAAGCTTGCTATTCCACTTGTTTCTTTAGATTGCGATAAAATCTTCATCGAGAATAACCAAGATTTTGGAAGGGGAAGATGAGTACTGCTAAAAGGATAGTACGTACGTAAGAAATATTGCCATCCTTTACTAATTTGTCTTGGATTGGAAAGCGAGAGAAAGGGAGGGGGGAGGGGAGGGGAGAGAAGAAAGTAGTGGAATTGGGCCAAGCCGACATGAGAAAGCTATTAAGTGTCTATCTTTTATGAGATCGCATGTTCGAATCACACGACGACCAAACTTTTCAAGCCTTGGAGCCACTGAAAGGTTTGCTCGGTCTCATCTTTAGGATCCCGAAATCACTCGAAATGTGCACAAATTGGCCCAGACATTCGATTATAAAAAGAAAGTAGTGGAATCGCAAAACAAACTGCAGAAAGCCTCTAGCTAAGGAACAAAAATCTAATAGAAGCCGCGTACGTGTGTGATGCCAGGACCCGACCTCGCATTAATTCTACTTTATTTTGATTCCCCAATTGCGCTGAAATTGACCAAGCTTCCTCCACCACCCTCTCTCTCTCTCTCTCTCTCTCTCTCTCTCATCCATCAAAGAATGCATGTGCTTATCTCATGTAGGAGTATATGACTTATACCACACACGGTGTTACTTTTTAGGGTTCTTCTGGATGAGGGGGAAAAAGAAGAGTTCAAATCCTCTGTACCCAAATTTCTTGGTACACCTTTGTTGATGTATTTTTGATCGTCGGATTAAATGGGAATTTTTTTTATTTTTTTTATCTTTTTGAATTCTCAGCCAAAAATACATTTGTACATGGGTACATGAAAAAATACATCATATTTTGGTAACAAATAGTCTCCCCGTCCTATAGTTTACTTCATTATGAAAAGTTATGTCGTTTATCGAATAAAATAGCAACACTTTTGTTAGTAAATTCTCCAAATTTTCTGTAGTGATGTAAGAAATTAATCGAGATCTTTAGATTGGTACAGAGAAATTCAGAAAAATATACACAAAAGTAATTTACCATTGTATCCAAAGTACTTTTAATTTAATATATTTGTTTAATGAAATTCTTCGGGAAATTCTTTTGTTTCTCAAGAACAAAGACTTGAAAATTTTAAAGAATTAATGATGTAATTCAATCTTTTTTTTATCGGTAACAAAATTTTATTAAAACACGACAAAAGGCACACTGAGAGGAAGACCAAATACTAGCCACAGAGATGTAATTCAATCAAAAGTTCATGCATGAGACTCAATCGTGGAGACCTTTTACTTTTCTCGAGTACACCTTTATAAATTCGCACCAGATGCAAAATTTTGTACGTACGAATGGTCTGAAAGGGAAATGTGGAAATTATGGTTTTCTTGATAAAATAACAACAATGAAGAAACAAATAAACTCTCTCACGAGTCGTGGTGGTTCTTCATGAATATTAATTATTCTACGGCACGCTTTATATTTATATTTTTACTGTATGTGTCTATTTAATTCTATAAAAGTTTTACATGCATACGTTAATTAATTACATCATTCTTGAATTTACAATTTTTTTGCATATTGGCTAACATTTGGTCATAAATTCATGGAGGCTGCTACTGCCACGACTACTTCTTTTACTGCCACGAGAGATTAAACCGAATTGACACTCTTGCCCTCTAAAGTTGACAAATGTTCTCTCTTGCTTGCTTTCGTTCCTCTGTTTCTGATCTCCTTCTCTCTCTTCTCCTGCCTTCTTTTCTTTTCTTTATCCCGAAGACCCCACCACTAGCCACCAGGTCCACCACTATCACCATGTGGATGGCCAACCTAGTAACCATTGACATGACGAGCAGTTTCTCGCAACCAACCTCGTCGACGAGCGCCTTCGCCATCTCCGCCGCCCCTGAGGTCACTGCCGCCAATTTCTCAGGACTCCGCCATGCCACAATCTTCAATTTCTCATCACATCCGAACAAGATGAAGAAAAATATGAGAAACCCGCCGATTTCAAACCCTTAATTTGGTTCCTACCCAACCCATTTAGACTCTTTGTTCTTTTAAATGAACAAACCCCTCTCCTTTTGAGCCTCATAACAAGGGATTATCGATCCAAAGTTCCAAACCCGACCCAATTCGGAAATTCCATTTGCTGTAACAGTTATCCGAAATCACATGAATAAAAATGAATTCCAATTGGAAATTGTAGATTTATAAACTGCGAATAACTCACATGCCCTCATGTAGTGGGTACCCATCTGGGGTTGCTTTATGGTTTGTGATGGGGAGATTTACGAAGGGTGTTGTACGAAATCGGTCGCGTATAATCCAAGTTTGGAGATTGTACAAGCGGCGTTGGTGGTGCTGTGGCGGCGGTAGGTGGTGGTGGGAATGAAGGAAAGTGTGGTTAATCCACGCACCGATAAAAACAGAAGAGACATTGGAAAAGGAACACAAAAGATGAGAGAACCAGGAAAGAGAGTTGCAAGGAAAACAAGAAAACAGTTTGTCAGGAAGAATGAGGGCTAAGAGGGTCATTTGTGGTCAAAGTTTCGTGGCACTAACACTATCGTTCGTGGCATTATCGGTCTATCAACCTTTAATACATGATCATATTCGTATCATGGTATGTTATCAGGAATGCTATTAGTAAAGAAGGGACAAAGGCGACAACAAAGAATGACATGGAGAGAGGCGATTTTAGGCGATTAGGAAAAATGAAACCCAGCCCAACACCCCTCGCCTTCTCCAGCGGCCGCCGCCGGTTTTGCCCCTCGTCCTAGCTTCTTTCTCCCTCTCCGAAGTCTATTGCTGGCGTGGGTGCCCATTGGAGATTTCAGCGCAGCCCACTTCGATCTCTGCGTCGTCCGATCTCCGTAGCCGTTGGGTCGTCACTCGCCATCGATCTTCGGCGTTAAGGTCAGGTTCTTTTCGATTAGGTTGGTTGATCTGTTAGTGCTTGCTGTTTCTATTTGTTTCAAATCTGTTTTGGCTGGATGCGCCTGGCTGTCTGCTCTGCTTTACCGGAGGGTATTTTGTGTATTCCGTTTTGTTGGTTGGCTAGGTTTTTTTTGGGGCTGTTTTGAGATCTTGAACAGGTAGAATGCAAACCGGGTGACTATGGCAGTAGGGAACCAAAGTGTAGGAGGATGGGTCTCTGGATTTAACAAACAGAGGAATAAGATCGGTGGTCTAGGGAGTAAAAATCAATCTTTGTTCACTCTATACATTGACAACTTGCCAGTGGAAGTAAATCAAAATTGGCTCAGAAGAATATTCACTAATTATGGAGTTGTCAAAGATGCTTTTATTCCTAATAAACGCAGCAAAAGAACTGGTTCCAAATTTGGTTTTGTTAGATATGATTGTCTTGTCTCAGCAGGGGTTGCAATATCAAAAGCCAATGGGTTGTGGGTTAGCGATAAAAAGCTTTTTGTTAAAGAAGCATCGTTCGATCAATGTAAGAACAAATCAGATTTGAATATTCCTCTTTTCCAGCGACCAGATATAGTTACAAACCCAAAGGGGATCTTTCGGAATCAAGGTGCTCACTGTGATACAGACAAAAGTGGGCAAAAGAGCGACTTTCATGGAAAATCCTTTGCCCAAATGGTTTCAGGGGAAACAATTAAAAGCGGTAGTGATGGGAAGGAAACAGAGAAGAGTTTGAGCTGTAGTGATCAAGGGTATCGAAGGGTGTCACTTAAACCTATTGGTAATGGGTGGTTATATCGCAGTGCGGTGGCAAAACTACACAAGTTAATCTCAATCAATGAGTTGAAGGGACAGATGAAAGGGATGGGTTTAGACAACTTTGAAATTAAGGCACTAGGTGGACGGTCTGTAATCTTAACTTGTTCTAGCAGAGATGAAATGGAGATTATGATTAAAGAGCGTTGTCTCCAAAGGTGGTTCTCTGAAACTTATCCATGGGATGGGCAAGCAGCGTGTGCTGAAAGATTTGTGTGGTTATGTTGTTATGGAATTCCGCTTAATGTTTGGAGTAATATTTCCTTTAAATCTATTGGAGAACTATGGGGTTCGTTCATATCTACTGATGAATCAACAATGAAGATGTCATCTTTTGCGGAGGCTAAGATTCTAATCGCCACTAATATTTTCAAGGAAATTGATGAGTGGATTATCGTTGAGGTTGAAGGCAAGAGCTACAAAGTTAAGGTGATGGAAGATTCGTGTGACCAACCTCATGAAGCGGTGAAACAAATTCCTAGAGTATGCCTTGATTCTTCCTCGCATTCTGATGAACAATCAAAGGCAGCGGAGGAGGACAAGGAAGATGAGGAAGACTTTTCGGTGTCTGGAAGTGAAACTAATGGGCTCTCTCCAGATGCAGAGTTGTTTGCTCGACAGGGGAATGGAAGTCTCCGTGATCATCCCATTTCTGACAAAGCTTTCGGAGTTGTAGCTAAGGATGTGAATCTAGAGAGTCAATTAAATGATATCAACACTATTTCAACTCATGAATTGGATTCTATTGTGGAGGATTCAATGGGCCTTCTATCTCTTTTCCAAGAGGTTGAAGATTTGGGAGTTAAATCCCAAGGGGACAAGATATTGAGTCATACTGCCCTTATGGTAACTGACCCAATGAAGCCGATTAATGAAGGTAAGGAAGCGTGGAATGAACCCGTTGTTTTTTATTCTAGAAACAATATCAGAGCATCGCAAATTGAAGGGATTAATTTAATGGTGGATTTTCGGCCTAGGGAGCTCAATGGCAAAAATAGGAGCCCACTGTTCGGTGAAGATTTGGTTTCGTTTGAGTCGAGCGGAACTTCTGTCCCGTCTTATGAAGTATCTGGCTTTATAGCTGATACACCAGACCAGGAGCAGTTCAGGATTGCAAAGGAATTGCAGGAAACTATCACAGCAGGCACTAAGTTAGGGATTAAGTATGATGACGCTGGTGTTTTGAGAATGAAAAAGATGATTGAACAAGAAGCTAAAGACATGGAAAGTATACTGAGAAACAACTCTTTCGCTCCTCTCCAAAGGAATAAGCACCAAAGGAATGAGTCCCGGGTTCGGCAGAGTTCTTCTTTAGCTTTCTAATGGATGTGGGGTCTAGGAGGTGGTATGTGGGGGTTATGATTTTTGGTGAGCCAGCTGTGTTTTGTGTGCTCGTGTGTTGCTGTCGGTAGTGGGGTGATGGCGATTACTCTGTTTTTTGTGGTGATGATGTTTAGGGTTGCTTGGTTTAGGTTTTGGTTTTGATTATTGGGCGGGATTTATTATGTTTTTTGTGGCGAGGATGTTTGGGGTTGCTTGGTTTAGGTTTTGGTTTTGATTTTTGGGCGGGGCTTATTATTTCAATTGTGGGCGTTTTGAGGCTTTTAGGTCTTCAGGCTTTTGCCCCTAAGGTGTTCGGACCTCGGTCCTTTGTCTTCCAACCTTGGTTGGAATCTTCTCCCCTTCCCCCAACTTGATGTACCCTTTGTCAAGTTTTCTTAATAAAACATTTTGCTTATCAAAAAAAAAAAACAAAGAATGACATGGAAAGTTGACAATCAAAATAATGGACCCCACGTTAATTGGTGAAAATTCAAAAATTTGGAGATTTCAAAATTTGAATCCAAAATCAGATGTACTTCTCGTCCCCCTCCTCTCACTCCTCTCATCCCCGCCCAAACCATCTCTCCTAATCCGACGCACAACTAACACCGACGGACGACCACCGCCGACGCACGACCACCACCGACGGTTATTCTCACCTTCAGCCTCTCGCCTTGCTGGTACAGTTCTGTAAATTCGAAGCCCTAATTTTGGTTCTTCTCTTTTCTTTCAAAGCCCTATACAACATAACCCAAAAATTACGCCTGTATGAAAACCCCACCCCGACCTCCGCCGCTTGGGATCACGTTTGTTTCCGCTGGGATTCCCTTCTCTTCTTTTCGATAATTTAGGAAAAGTCATTAGGATTAAGGAGCTCGAGACAAACCAGCCGCTTGAAAGATCTACTTTGTCCAGTTTTCTTTGCTTTCTATTTACCTGGTTTGACTTATTCTTTTAACGTACGTGCTATGGCTGTTTTAGATGCAAACCTTTTTCTTGGATTATCAGTTTGTTGTTTAGGGAGAACTCTTATATGCGTATATCACTGTATTGTGTTTCTCTCACCTTCTAATACTGAAGTAGTGAGACTCATACTAATTTACAACACTCCCGCACACACAACACTGGAAACGGGCAGTCACCGCTGCCGCCCCTTGGCCACTCCGACTGCTCCTCCTTATTCCTCCACTGTATCTCTTCCTCTTCTCGCACTTGGCAAACCCGAACCATTGAAATTTCCACACAAGAGAAACTCCTTCTGGCAAAGAGTTCAGATTCGGACTCGCCGCCATAGCTCGGGTTAGGAACAAAATCAACTGATAAAAAAAAAAAGGAGTCTTAGAAACCTAATTTAAGGTACTTAACTGCTATTGATAGACTTTAATTAAAATCCAACAAGCATTAGGAATAAATTGAAACATTTTGGTGCCTAAGCACTAACCGAATCAATCTTGGAGTTGGATTCTTGGCTGATACCAGTATATTTTCTGTGGGGTGAATTGTTGTGTGCTAAGCTAGACACTACTTTTTGGTAGAGTTTACGCAATGTACTGTCAATCTTGCTGCTTGCAAGTTCTAATAGCAGTAAAAATCACATCAGTACAATCAGCCACCTCTCTGGATTTCCCTTGAAATACTCTTTGATTGCTCTCACCCCATAGATAGTAGATAGAAGCTGCAAGAGACAGCTTGTAGTTGGTATTCCTAAAGCCTTTGCCTTTTCGGTTCTGGATAGCCCACTCAATCTCCTGAGGCAGATTTAGCAGTCCCCTTAATATACCAATCTTGACCAAAACTTGTTTCCACATAGCAGCAGAGTAATGGGCCTAATGGCAGTCCAAGAAAAGATGAGAATGGTTCTCCATACCACCAGTACACACAAAACACTGGGAGCTAACTGCCAACCCCCAACTTCCCAACCTATCTTTTGTGGAGAGCCTACCCCAAATAGCCAACCATTCAATAAAACTCCATCTAGGCACTCCTTGAGAAACTAGACTATAGAATACCAATACTGAATAGGATTTCTATATCTGCATGCCACCAGTTATGTTTGTTTGCTTATAAAGGTAATTTTGTCCTCAGTTTAGTATTGGTTCTTTTAAGACATTTGGAGAGAACTAAGGAACCGATTCTTGCATCTGATTGTTGGCATTCTAAGCACACCAAGTTTTCTGCTAGCATAAGGCCTTAACTTTGTTTTGCATGCCAATACCTAGGTGTTTTCTTTGGCTTTGACTTTGTTCATTAAATTTCTTTGTTTATGAATCTTGGCCAGGTTGTAGCGAACCAGTGACTGGATTCCCTCGTGTCGTGCTGTAGACACCCTATTCTGGACTGTCCAGATTAGTTTACTTACGGTCTTTGATTCCCCGGTGATGATTAAGGTCAAGAACATCCCGAGTTTGTGAATGAGTTTGAGCTTTGAGCGTCCCGAACCTCATCCGAACCCATTTCAAACCATTGTCGAACCCTCAAGCCAGGACCAAATGGCCTCAGCAAAACCCTACTGGAGTACGCTGGTTCATGACTAGCGTGCGCAGGATCATTGCCACGTGTCAGTCATCGCCGGTCACTGGCGCACGCCACTCACAAAGTGGCGCACGCCAGTCAATGCCAGTCAAATCAACCTTTTTCAGTCAGAAGCGCGGGACTTTTGGCAACCACCCGACGTCAGCCACAGTTCCCCTGATGATTATATCGTCCAGGGCTGTCCCCTTTCTTCCTACACCCTCCATCAACTAGTCCCATGCATTTAATGCATGGGAGGCTATTCCAAGCCTTGCCACCTCCAAACACTCCCTTAAGCCAACTGAGCTCAGTCCATCTCTCCACCATAAATACCCCCTTTGCGTTCATTTGCAAGGGGTTAGCAATATTAAGAGCTCAAGCCCTTTGTCTTCTTCCTCTTCATTTTTTCCTTTGCTTCCTTTCTCTTCCATAGAAAGAGCAAGTAGGGGAAACACTCTCCACAGTCCATAACCCTCATTACATCCATCCCCCATCCATCACCTTCAAGCTCAAAGTTCAAACCATTCATCAAACTCACAAGCAAAGGTATAACACCTTTTGTTTCTGTTTTCGGTTCTGACCCCTGAGGGGGGCTGGCAGGGTCAAGGCTGGTAATCTATACCAGTCCTGGCCCTAAAGCTGGCAAGGCTTCAAAGCCGTTTGGTATGATCAGGTGGCGCACGCCAGTTACTTGTACCGTACGCCAGTCAGGGCTCTATGGTAAAACTGGTGTGGGGATCACCGATCATCCTTATTTTGTCTTATTTACATTCTGATCACCATGATGCATGATAAAAACCAGTTTATCGCTTTCTGTACTTAGAACTGCTTTCTCTTCCATCTGTATCTTAGTGTAGTATGGCCTCTGGGAGCCTTCTGGTCATGTTCCGGAGCCCAGATGATGCAAAGCCAAAGCATTGGAACCAAACGACAACCGGCGTACGGCCCTCCATTAGTGGCGTACGGTAGTGGTCTAGTTTCCAGTGGCTTGGCCCTTGCATGGATCTTCCATCCAGGCCTTTGATCATCCTCCCCTCACTGTTTAAGGGGTTTTCTGCTCATTTGGTGGCTTCTAAGCCCTTATCCTGTCTGTAATAGCTTAGTAATCCATACTTTAACTGCGTGGTTTGTCCTGGGTGTGCACTGGTCCTTTCTAGAGCCTAGAGGGTTGAGAACAGAAGCTGTGGTATTGGGCTCACTGGCGCACGCCAGTTGTGGGTGGCGCACGCAGGTCCTGACTGCATGCAGTGGTTTGTCCAGTGCATGCAGGCTTGCTCCTGTGTGTACCATTGCACGGTCAGCGTGTGCTAGTTTGTCTAAAACGTCCACAAAAGCTTGTTCTCAATCTATTATACTTGTTAGATCAAACATCAAACATCTATGAGCATCTTGCCATATTTTTGTACATAAATGCAAACGTGTTACAGTTTTAATCCCCATTAACTGTTCCTCCGCCCTAATTGGCTAAGAAAATGATCAAATAAAGAGAGAAATGCAAATATTTTATAAAATGCCTGAGTAGAGACCGATCTCCGGATTGGGCGAGAGGGGGTGCCATAAAACCCTTCCCCTCTCGTAACCTGGCTCCCGAACCTCAGATTTCAAAGGTGACGACGGACCAGTCTACAAGCCTTTTTCAAACTCAAACAAGTGCAATCCACCACGTTTTCGAAACCACGGTTTCTTGGGTGCCTTCCACAAAACCCGAGTGGCGACTCTCTGATCTGCGAAGCATTTCGCCGCGCTCTCCGCGAGATAGGGTGCACCCGGAATTTTCATGCACTAAAATGCGGGGATTTTTGGGGCGTGTGCCCACACGTGCATACAAAATATGGCTATTTGGACGATGTACACAGAGCTTGGGTGCGGTACAACGGACACACAACCACAGTTGAGCAAGTTCTGTTCCCTCCATTGTTGGAATTTGTTGAAGGAAGTTCCAGTGAAACAGAAAAATGAAGTTGGATGCAGACTATCCACATGTCAAATTATTGCGATGGCTTTTTTCCTTGGTCTTGTATTTGACGTCGTGATTCTGTTTTTTGGAATAGTAATGTATGGCTTAATGACAATGCTAAACTCTGTACCCTCTTTTTAAATGACAATTGGGATGAGAACGGCCCGGCATGGGTTTATGGATGAATTTTGGATGTTCATAAGTAGGATGATAAAAGGCCCGATGTGGGTTTATTTGTGAGTTTCGATTGTGAACGGTAATTTAGGATGAGAAAAGCCCGGTGTGGGCTTATGGATTTTATGTAAATTTGGATTGTTGATAAGTATGACGATAAAAGGCTCGGTGTGGGTTTTTGTGAATTTTGATTGTGAATGGTAATTTAGGATGAGAAACGTCCGGCGTGGGCTCATATGCAATGTTGTGTTTCTGATGTTTGTTGTTGCTACTGTTAGTTTGAGACGCATGGCGTTGGGTTAGGCCATAAAGCAAGGAAACCCTGTCAAATTTTTTCCCCGTTTGTTGCACAATTTGGGATCTTTCAATTGATTTGAGACATGGATTTAGAAGTTCAAACCTCATTCATTCTATCTTTCTGAAGATTAGAAGCTCAAAAGTGGCGGATCAACAAAAAAAAAAGAAGCTCAAAAGTGAAAGGTTATGATCAAGTTATGCGGTACAATTCCATATGAAATAAACTTCATTCCAAAACATACTTGTTAATGATAAATATGTCATAGTACCTAGTGAAATAGCAAGTTGCTCTTCCAAAATCTATCAGACCAAAGAAGTACAATGCAGAAACTTGGAACAATGAACTGATCCATTCTTATGAAGAGAAGCTAATCTATCCCCTATGTGAGGCACATGGGTAAGGACTTTCCTCATGTGCCATACAAATTTGGCCTGGTCCAAATTAATAAACTGGGAAGGAAAAGGAAAACGTTCAAGCTTTCATTATGTGCTACAAACTCCATAGGACACGACACGACACGGATACGAACTAAGCTTGTGGAATGAACCAAAGCATGGGACAAATACATGGGAATGGAAGTAGCATTCCAAGCAAAAAAACAACTGCAATTACATGTACAAAAAATTGCAATTCTAATATACGCAGCAGTCATAAAGACATAGCAAGGTTTTCCTCCACAACTAACATAATATACAAGTGAACTAAAAAGCTCCAACTCCTCGCCTCCCAAGAAGGACATGGGAATGGAGGCAAAGTATGGGAATGAGGCACCAAAAAACAACATCATTCCATCAAAATGTAGCATCAGTAGTCAAGTGAATGAGGCACCAAAAAAAAGCATCATTCCATCAAAAAGCATCAGTAGTATCTCAAGTGAATGAGACACCAAAAAAGCAGCA
Organism: Rhododendron griersonianum; assembly: GCA_018127125.1. NCBI lineage: Eukaryota > Viridiplantae > Streptophyta > Magnoliopsida > Ericales > Ericaceae > Rhododendron > Rhododendron griersonianum. Next base: position 58,172,210 of record CM030788.1, on the reverse strand, counting down.
TTATTCCATCAAAAAGCAGCATCACTAGTATCTCAAGAGTATCATTCCAGCCCTGAAGTTGTCAACATGCCCAAAAAAAAGAACAAACTAAGTCAAATTAGAACATGGAGAGAGAGAGAGAGAGAGAGTCATTGTCAAACTTATTAGAGTTTAACTTACTATAATCATGTCCCAAATCAAATGGAGATTCATTAAGGTCATAGTTCCACGTACCAAGATATCCTACACTTCCCTGAGATGACTGAAATCATAACGGATTGAAATTATAGTAATATGGAAATAATGCAAAATTTAAAAGGACTCGATATAGTACAAATGAAGTCATACTTACAGTAACGACTCCACCCTCTTGCGTGACAATCCCGTCAAATCCCGTAGCATGAGTATGGTCTTCCACATCCTAAAGCAGAATAAAGTCAAATGCTAAATCATACAAACCAATCAACATAGTTATCAATAAATAAACATTGAAAGGAATGCATAATGATTTTTATACCGGTATACTCTTTGCATTGGCGCGACTACATTGGACCCTTTTGTTTGATTTCATATTCTTCCTAATAATTTGTTCAGCCACTGATTGCTTCCTCTTAGTCGGCGGTCGCCCTCTTCGAGGACCTTTACTTGGATCGCCGAGGGTAATTGATTTATCTTGGACAGTTTCCATATCAATTTCTGCATCTTCAACTGTAGGCATATTGCTTACACATTCCTCATCGTCTAAGTCATTCTCAGCTTTAATAACTCGCAACCTAGCTGCCATCCGATCTGTCTTCGCAATTGAATACATGGCCTTATCAGCGGCCTCATTGAATAGCTTGAACAAACTGTCATAGCGAACGAATTCGGGCTTGCATGTCCAATTTACATAACTGACCTTAATTTTAGTGTGACTCCTTACCAAGTTTTTGCTCCATCGTCGTAGAATGTATTTATCGGGTACTACTTCAAGCTTCTTTTTTGACCAAACCGAGATCATATGCGTGCACACCATCCCCCTACTCTCGAACAACCGACAATTGCAATTAGTTTCTCTTGACTCCTCATTAAAATGAACAAGAAAAGTACAAGTTTTAGATCTATCTTTTTTCTTTCCAACTAGAATGTCTTGTTCAATGTGAAACTCTGAAATATCATTTACTACCGGTCCAATAGTCAAATTGCACCCAATCTTTAAGGCTACTTGTTCTCGGAATTCCTTGCATTTCGCAATTGTGTATGCTTGCTGAAATTGGTCCTCAAACTTATAAGGGGACACCTTCTGAATTCGAACATTCAAGGAATGGGCGTTTGCCTCGTCTTCTTTTTGCACCTTCTTACGTAAGGCATTGTCATATTGCTCCACAAATTCCTTCAAGGTGGTATTGGAATGGATGTAGCCATCAAAGAAGGAATTCATGCTCTCGCTTCATTGGGTAGTTGACATCCCCGCCCAAAAGATATCCTTAAGAAATGTTGGTACCCATCGGTGCCTTCCCTCGTACAATCCAGCTAGCCAGTCATTGCTCTGTAGATCAAATTGTTGGATGAGATTTGCCCAATTTTGTTCAAACTCCTCCGGATTCAAGGAATTATATACAGCATTCTTGAGGGATTTTTTAATGGGCTTATACTGGTCGTAATTCTTAAACTTGTCAGGAACTTTATTCATGATATGCCATAAACACCAACGATGACGTGCATTTGGAAAAACTTGACTTATCGCATTTTGCATGGCCCGACATTGGTCGATGATGATGGCTTTAGGGTGGGAATCGAACATGCAAGAAAGAAAAGTCTCGAACTACCATACAAATGAAGCCGTTTCCTCCCGTAATATCAAACCACATCCAAACAAAATTGATTGTCCATGATGGTTGACCCCTACAAATGGTGCGAAAGGCATATTGTGCTTGTTAACAAGATAAGTGGTGTCAAAGGTGACCACCTCGCCAAATTCTTTGTATAACTCCCTGCTCCTAGCATCGGCCCAAAAGATATTCCGTAATCGATAATCTTCATCATGATCGATGGCATAAAAGAAGTCACCGTTGTCTTTTTGCATTTTGACAAAGTACTTATGCATTGCTTTAGCATCCCTTTCTTTGAGCTCTGAACGCCTTTTTTTATCCTTGTAATTCCTTCCATCTTTATTTGTCCACGTCAAATTATCAGGCCCCCCTGCCTCGATCTCACATGAGGCAATGATTTTGTTTAATGTGATTCCGGCTGCCGTGTTCAATTTAATTGTCCTCATTGAATGTGGTGGGATACTCCGATAGCACTTAAGAAATTTCACTTTTTCCGGGTCCATTTCATGGTTATGATTCAGTTGAATCGAATTCAACATCCACTTTCCATCAACTTGCAAAGAGATATTCATACCAGCTTTACACTCTATTTTCGTTGTTGGATGGGATTTAACGGGATTCAAAGCCGTTGTCCTGGGCTTTCCACTTCGATGACAACCATAAGATATATTCGACTTTACCCCATTGTCACGCTTCTTAGAGACTTTTGTGACCACACCAAAACCCCTTGATTTCGCATAACTAGTGTAACATTCCTTCGCTTCATCTTCAGAATTGAATATTGTTCCGACCTTAGGTTCCAATACCGTGTCCAAATTCAGATTTTCCTCTAGATTCAGATTCTTCTCTAAATTCATATCTTCTATTTCCATGATTCTACAATAAGGAATACAATTAAGCTTTCTTAGCCAACTGAATTAAGGAGCCAGAGCAGCAAACTAAAATTGAGGCTTGAGTTCAAATGTACAATGCTATGGAGAAATTTAACTAATTCCAATCCCTGGTCCTAATTTTTATGGTAATACTAAACTAATTACGCCAACTATTAAACTAAATGTTCTAATCCCTAGTAATATTAAATGGGTTCATAATATTTAGTATGCTGCAAACCGTAGAGTTCTAATATTTAATCCCCAGTTCTAATCCCTAGTCCTAATTTTTTAATTCCTAGTTTTAATGTCTTAATGTTTTAATCCCTAGTTTTAATCTAAACTTCTATAGTGATGCCGACACTGCAAAAAAGGGGAGAGAGAGATAGAACATACAGAGAGACACTGGTGGTCGATCGGTGGTGGTGGATGGGACGCCGTCTGTGGGGGCTTTGGTGGTGGTTGCCGCTGTCCGGTGGTGATCAATCGATGATAGTGGTTCGGTGGTGGTGGTTGCACTGGTTAACAGGAGGAAGAATGGGAGGATGGAGGAGAGAGGAGTTTTTGGTTTAAAATACACCCAAAATCAATTTTTACATTTCTCTTTCCCGCTTTTTTTTCCATGGCAGGAGAGAAGCAGTGGGGCCTTTTTTATCCTGTTCAACTTTACACATCATTCTTTGTTGTCTTCTTGGTTTGTTTCTTTACAAATAGCATTTCTGGTATGTTATAAACCTTTAGTAATTCTATTGAAGGCAGTGTGCTCTGTACCTTCCCGTTTTGAACAATGTTTAACATCTATTGTAAGTTTGTCCCCTGAATAACTTCTACAAAGTGCTAATTAATTAAAGGATTTTAATCACATAACCAATACGACAATAATTGTATCATTTATTTTGCTAATCAAAAGAGTGCACGTCCAACCGTGAGGATCGGAGTTGTCCCTAGTCGTGACCATAGGGTATCCAAACCCATAGCGGGAACTCAAAGGTGTGTGGTGCGCCATGCTTGGGGGCCAAAGCAATTTGCAGGGTAGACTTAGGGTGGACTCAAAGGGGTCCAAAGACCCGAATCGCAAGACCACCACCTCAGGTTGATAAGGGGACGCCAATAGCATGCCTTGAACCCGTGACCTTTGACTTCACCAAATAATCTGGACCACGTGGTTCACCACGTACCCCAGGTGGTGACAATAATTGAATTAGATAATTGAGCTTTAGTATCTTAATACAACTATTTACTTTAATTCAGATGTGATTTGCAACTTTTTTACCGTACTTTCTAAAATTGACAATTTGAAGCTTTATACTAATATAATAAGAAGGAGAATAAAGAAAATGTAATTAATAGGATCGTTCGCAATTTTTTTTTAACAGAGGAACAACTTTACAGCTAAGCTACTACATTGTTTGAAGAGTACCCTTAAAGCTTAAACATTCGCCCAAACCTATGGGGCAACCCTAGGTGTGTAGTTGGCAGTTTTTTGCGCTTTAAAGACTATTCATTACGCGGACGGATTTTGTACATCTTTTGGTTTTCGATTTATTTTATATTACGCACATTTTCTTGGATTGGAAATCTGGAGGCGAATCTTTCCATTGTGAGGGGGACCAATTGGGATGAACCCAAAACCTTTTTCCACCTCATCAGATGCTCCAACATGGGTCTATATAGCTTCAACTATCTTTGTATGTATACGTACGGATATATGCATGCACAGAAACACCTTGAGGGTGTTTGGTAAAAGTTTTGAGAGATTTTTTTGGATAACAAGTGGAGAGAGAGAATAATACTCCGTCCGTTCCATAAAATTTGTTCGGTCTGCATAATGAGGACTTTAAAGTAACACATTCTTTTCGAGAAAAATTCATTTTTTTCCCAAAAATTTACTAGATGTTAATGAGTTCTTCTAATTTTTGAGAAAAGTTTTGAATTTTTTCTTGGAAAAAATGTGTTATTTTTAAGTCCTCGTTATGCGGATCTGACAAATTTCATGGGACGGAGGGGAGAAATTTTTCAGTGCCGGGTGGGTACCACCTGGCACCCTACGTGGTACCCACTGGCGAATCACGTCGCGCCACCTGATTCTCTTCCCACGCTGGCCCAAGTAACGTTTTTTTAACCTTTTCCGTCTTCCGTCCGTCTAAAATTGGGGGGAAACCCAAATCTCACCCCCCCCGAAATTTTTGAAACCCTTTTCATCTCTCCCGCTCTCTGCCATCCCATAAAACACACGAAATCCCCAATTGCCCCAACCCCACCCTTCCTTTCTCTCTCTCTCTCTCCCTCCCATATCAAGGAAAAATACGAATCAAACTCAGATTAAGAAAGAAGCATAAATCAAGAGATGAACTCAGGGGAGGAAGAACCACCTACAATGGAGATGGACCAAACACCCAGATCAAATCAAGAAAAGGGTATGTTTTTTTAATCTTTGCCCTCCATTTATGAATTTAATAGAACAAGGGGGCCAAAACGTGGTTCTTTGTTTGACATAATATGTTTGTCTCCTTAATTTTTTATTGGATGTATCATTAGTTTATTGGTTCTTTGTTGGCTATTTTATTCCATACGCAGATGGCTTTTTAACAACTCAAAAAGCATGTTTTGAGTTAAAAATTGGAATGAAAGTTAATAGTGATCAAGAAGCTTATGACATGTACAATGGATATGCATTTGATATGGGTTTTAGCATTCGGCGAGATGATTTAAGATTTTAAGTTACAAAAGAGGTACGAAAGAAGTGATACGACGTACTTTTGTGTGTTCAAAAGAGGGGTTCAGAGAATTTAGTGATCATAGCGAAGAAAAGAAGTGTAACCGGTTAGATAGTAGATGTGGCTGCAGAGCACGGGTTATTTTTACAGTGGAAAATGGTGTCTATGAAATCAGTCAGTTAGTGGCTGAGCATAATCACCCTTTGATTGAATCAGATCAAAGACATTTGCTAAGGTCTGCACGTAAAATACATGATACAAGTAAGGGTGTTATCAAATCCATGGCTGATGCTGGTATAAGTGTGAGCAAAACTTATGCATACATGTTAAATGAATCTGGTGGTTATAAAAGTATTGGGTACACGGAGACTGATTGTCATAATTTTGTGCAAGTCGAACGATCGAAGAGGATTGAAGCTGGTGATGGTTAGAGTGTAATGAATCATTTCAAGCACATCCAATTAGAGAATCCAATGTTTTTTTACACCGTACAAGTTGATGAGGAAAATCGAATGAGTAATTTTTTTTGGAGAGATGGGATCTCCAAATTGGATTATGAATGCTTTGGGGATGTTGTAGTCTTTGACACTACCTATCGGACAAACAAGTATAATATGATCTGTGCTCCATTTGTAGGGGTGAATCATCATTGGAAAAATGTGTTATTTGGTTGTGCATTTTTGTCTGGTTGCTTAATTCATTTCTCGAGTCTATGGATTACAAGGCACCGAAGACCATTTTCACTGATCAAGATCACGCAATTGCTAACGCAGTTGCACAAGTGTTTCCGAATACACAACATCGTTTATGTGGGTGGCACATCTCAAAAAATGCTGCAGTGAACATTTCTAGTCTCTATCAACAAGAAGGATTTAGGGACGCTTTTAACTTCTTGTTGTATCATTGTGATAATGAAAAGTTTTTTGAGGAGAAGTGGAAAGAAATGATTGACAAATGGCATTGCGCCGATAATTCTTGGCTTTTAAGATTATACACTCTTCGGCAAAAATGGGCCCCCGCATTTAGTCGTGATGTGTTTTCATGCAATATAAATTCTAGTCAAAGAAGTGAGAGCACGAATAATGTTTTCCAGCATATGGCATGTAAGACTTTGGCTCTAACTGAGTTTGTGGATCACTATGGAAAAAATGCTGAAAAGATGCGTGAGGCAGAGGTGATCAAGGATTTCAAGTGTGCTAGTGGAAACCCTTGTATTTCATCTCGTGATTGTGCCATTTTGAAGCATGCATGGAAGGGATTTTTGCAACTGCCAGTGGTTCAATTTTTTGTTAACTGGTGGTTCTATGATACAGTGGGAGACAATGCTAAATATAAACATGTAGTAGACAGTGACTTGTAGCTTTTTGTGGATGGCGTAAAATGTAGGTTGTGTATACTCTGCTCCACCATATGTTTTTGAGTTATGGGTGGGCTACATGTAGTGGACTGGTAGCTTTTCGTGAATGGTGTAAAATGTAGGTTGTATATAACCCTGCTCCACCATATGTTTTTGAGTTATGGTTGGGCATGCAACTGGTGGTTCTTAGAGCTAGCCATTTTCATTTTTTGCTTAACTATGGTTGTATGAAAGTTATTTGGCTATGAAATTATGGATGGGCATTTTGAAAGTTTTTTCAAAAAGTTGTTTTTGAAAGGCAAAGGCCCTCTTTTTTGAGACACCCCTGACACTCCTTCCGGCCCCACCACCTTTCCTCACCTTTCCCCTCCTCCCCCTCTGTTTTCGGTCCCTTTTTCCTACACCCCACCCCCTCCTCTCCGGCCCCACCTTCTTTCCCCCTTCCCTCTTTTTCGGTTTTTTTTTTTGTTTTACTTTGACTAGGTTTTTTTGTTTTGCTTTTAAAAGTAAATATTTAAAAGTAAATAATTACTGTTTTATTTTTTTGTACTTTTACTAGTTTTTTTTATACTTTTAAAAGACTTTAATTATTGTTTTAGTTTTTTTTAACTTTTACTAATTTTTTTTACAAAAGACTTTAATTACTGTTTTTGTTTTTGTTTTTTTTACTTTTACTAGTTTTTTTTTTTGTTTTGCTTTTATTAGTTTTTTTTTTTTACTTTTAAAAGAGTTCTTACTATAATTTTAATTAATAAATGAATAATTAAAACATAACTTATACTAACATAACTTGTACTAATTTTAATTAATCAAACGAAACATAACTTGTACTCATTTTGTTGAAGAGTGAAAATACATGAAAATTCAATTTCTAATCAATATTTCCACCAAATTCTGCTCCTGTCCCTCTTGGTCTTGTATCCATTATTTCTTCCCACAACCTAATTCGGGTTGCATAATATCCCTCTTGGTCTGTTCGGGCACTTGGGCTCCCAAACAGCCAAATGAAAAATGACAATTGGAAAATGCAAAAATGGCCCTCCCAAACACCCCTCTAATACAAATTGCCATTTGAAAATTCAATTTCACAAAATGGATTCCATTGAAAAAAATGCAATTCTCAATTTCAAGCTTGCCTCACCCTCCTCCGATAGAACAGACATGTAAAAAGGAAAAAATAAGTTTGTCCAGAACAGTCATCTTTGAATCCCGCAGTTCGATTCTCGAGAGAGGGAGAGAAGTCACACTATACGTACCGACCGGTGAAAGGTGCTTGATTGAAACACCCATATGTTTTGACATGATCTAAAGCTTCGGGGTTTTTTGTTTTTTGTTTTTCCTGATTGAGTTTAGCATGCAGCATTGTTGTGTTTGTATAGATCGTATAGGGTGGTAGGAATCTATTGATTGTTATGCCCAGAAATTCCAAACTGAATGCAGAGACCAATTTTATGCGGTTCTGCCCGTGAAAAAATTACAAAACACTCACAAACCCCAAACCCATACGATCTCAAAACTAGTGTAGAAATTGCTTATACTGGTTTTGATATTGCACTAGGTTGCGGTTAGTGAGTGTGTAATTTTCCCTCCAAATTAGTACACTTGGCTCTGCCCGTGGAGTAATTAACTTGCCAAACTATGTAAAATTGGTCTACGTGTGCAATTCGCGAGCGTGTGCGTTTGTTTGGGATTTCTAGGCCTGACATTTGATAGGCCTGACGAGGCCCCAATACAATTGTTTCATTGAAATTGATACTTTCTAAAAATAATTATGATCCCAATAGTAGAACATGTCTCAAATTCCATAAACATACATCTCCATACATGAACCACTAATAGTTAAAGTTCCGAGAGACAACTAAAGAGTACACAACAAACCACATTTGGCCAAGTATCAAAATAGATAAAAGATAACAGTAGCAACAACCACAATGAAACAGAACGTCATAGCAAGAATAAGCCACAGCGGAAAGGAAACTCTGCCTGGAGGACTGTATTTAATCAAGCAATTAAACTATTTGCTACTTAGCTCCTTAAGCAAGTAAGTAAACTGGATATCAAGCCAAAACATCAAACCAAAACCCAAAACCCAAAAGCAAGACCAACCAGAATCCTTGCTCTGATAAAGGAGAGTGAAGTATCATTTCCCATTGCTATACAAGAAAGAGGGAGTGTAAAACTTGACGTGAGTGTAAAAATTCTTTATCTAAAAGATTGAAACTAAAATGATTGTATGCCAATCTATGCTATGAGTCAACAAACTCATGTTGGTTGAAAATCAAATAGCTCTGTTATTGGTAGAGGTGCTGATCCTACATCGATCAGGAACCTACCTTGTTTCCGGTGTATAGTAATGTACAACAGCTGACAACTGTTGGACAGTGAACCTGTGGTTGGAGGGACCAAAATGTGGTGGTCTATATATGAAAAGATGAAGGCAGAGATAGGTTGATCACTGTGAGATGGTGAACATGTGTATGGAAGGGCCAGATTGATTGTCCATATAAGATCCAGAACCCCAATTACTGCTCAGATTTTTTCAACTTCGCAAGAGCCATGGCCAATTATAACTGTCCATCCTTTATGATACTTAGCTCCTTAATTTCTAGGAACACTTCCCAACATAAACACAAATAAAACACAGAAATTCAACCATAGTGCACTAAAAAAGTAGCAGATTCACCATGAATCTATTAACCTCACATAAATCGGAAATAAAATAGTCTTATAGTAAAACTAGTTTCATTAAGATCAATCATCATAAGACTCCCACATCCAGTTAGCCAATTCAATCCGCCTTTGAGCCATCAATTCTCTGTTATGTGGCGACATGTTGAAGGGCTCTAGTGGACCCACAGTTGGCTCATTTCCTTGCTCGTTCTCGCCACCCTCCCATTGTCCGTCGTCTTCAAACTCATCAAAAAAATCATCCTTCCCCCTGTTCATTATTATCCAATTATGAATAACACAACATGCTGTTACAATTCCAGGTTGACGGGCTTCATTATAACTCGGCATGTGCTTAAGGATGGGGAACCTTGCTTTCAGGACGCCAAAGCATCGCTCTATCACATTCCTCAACGACGAATGCTTGTAATTGAACAACTCCATGGGCGTGCGGAATTCCGTATTATGCCCATTAAATTCGTCTCTGTGATAACGTCTTCCTCGATAAGGAGCTAAATACCCCGGCATGTTTGTATATCCAGCATCCACCAAATAGTACTTATCTAAAATGATACAAGTTAGATTTAATAGGGTGCGATATTGATTGATTACAACGGAAAGCTAATTACTGTTACGTACTGAGTGGGGGGTGCGGAAAGTTATAGCCCGGGGTCGTTACTGCTGATTGGAATACACATCCATCATGGGCGCTTCCTTCCCAACCGGGCAACACAAAAGTGAACTTCATGTCGAAAGAACAAGCAGCCATAACATTCTGTGTTATTGTGGACTTCCTCCCGCGATACGCAACTTGTCTATGACGGGGTACCCAAGCTTCTATGTGGGTTCCATCAATAGCTCCAACACAATCCTTAACAAAATATAATTACAAAATAAGGCGTAATTTGGTCACGGGAAATATTGGCGAAGGAAATAATTGAAGCATATTTATTTAACTAACCTGGAACCACGGGTAATATCTACCGTCATTTAATATTTCGGGCGGTATTACATTAAGGTTAGGTGGTTGAATGATATGTGGTGCCAAGTTGCAAAGAGCACGACGCATCCACTTGAAGTGGTCGCTTATGGTCGACGTGGATCGTTGGAACCGATCAGCAGCAACTCGATGGCGTTGGAATGGCCACATATGTATAAGAACATAGCCAACGACTCCTCTAGGCAAACCTTTTTATGATCCCATTGTAGTTGGCCTCTAGCAACAAGTTCAGCCACCAATCCTCTAAACGTATATGCATCAACACGGAGAACGTCTTTTATGGTTTGAGGGTGTCTTTCCAACAAAAAATTTGTGTACGCTTGACCGGTTAATTCACTAGTCCGTTGTGGCATTTTTATTTTTTCTTCTTCCATTAAGTCCAAAAATTCGAGATCAAGCAAGTCGTCGTCATCGCTAGTAACAGCTTCATCCTCATTATGCCATGGATGAGTGCTGGATGACATGGGTGTAGGCTGGATATGTACGATGGTTAGATAAATGCAATTCTAAAGCTTAGGGCATGGCGTAAGAAAATGGAGATTTCCCTAACGAAGATATGAATTAGCTCTGATACCGTTCCCTAACGAAGAAAAGGACCACCATTCTCCTATAACACTAGTATGCATAACTGACAAACAAAAGGAGAATAACAGAATACACAAATCACAACTGGTAGTAAAACTTCCCTATTCAAAGCCCTTCTAGGCACCTACTGTAATACCCCGACAGAATTGAATCTGCCCTGTTCTTGAGGAATTTTTCTCACCAACTTCCCGACTGTAATATTTTTTGATTTTTTTACTGTAGATGCCTGTATGTGTCTATTTTGTTGTGTAAAAATTCCAGAACCTAACTCAAAATGTGGAAGGAGTTAAAATTCGTTAACCAACCTGCTGTCATGGTATCTGCAGATTTTAGATACCTTGCACCTAACCTGTTTTTGGGGATTTTTTTTGGGGCAGTTCCTGAACTCCAAAAATTATGAGATTTTTATTGAGAGTTCCTCTATAAGTCCTTTGTCTATGGTAAAAATCTCGGGCTCATATTCAAAGTATTAAATTCTGTAGAAATTCATAACCTCACAGCGTGCAGTTTCGGAACTGTGCTGACTGCACAGACACGTGTTACGGAAACGGTCATATTTTTTAGCTCGAGCGATGAAATTGCGATCCGTCTTCTGATTTTGAAACTAGATTCATAGACCTTAAAAAGTATGTCAAGTTTGTGCGTTACTTATTCTTGTGCAAAGTCAGATTTTGGGTTAAAGTTGGTGGAATTGCAGGTTGTCTGAAATTATTTCTTAGGACTAGCTATCTAAGTTCATATTTTTACCTTAGGACCTTATGTTCATAAAGATAGGCTTGTTAACATCCTCTAATTATGTTTTGTTGCCTAATTGTTTTAGGAAGTTCGGGTGGTTCGGGCGGGTCAGGGTCGTGACACCTACCAAAATTCATCTTCATTTATAGTTCATCTTATGAATGTATGATGCAGGTCCAGAGATCTCCACTTTGTCAGCATTCAAAAGGTAATTACTTTTCCAAGATCGAGATTAAAGGATTAAGCTGAAGCTGCTGAACAGTTTAACTACAACATTTGGCACCTGGTAATGCTAACAAACAATTCATGCATGGTAGATATAGGATAAGTAACCATGAAACCGTGGGTGCATCTGCCAAAGGAACCAAGGCACGACAAAAAAGTGAAAACTTGTCCACTATGAAAACTTAATGAAAACTTGTTCAGTAAGAAAAAAAGTGAAGTTCAACCATTTTTTGGCACAACAAAATGAGGTCAGTTTGAGCAGCTTAACTGGCTTGGCGTGGTTTGTGAGCTTACATGCTAGTAAATTAGAACAGGCCTAAGGATAAGGAACTTGAGCAACATAAAACCTAAATTTCAGTTTTTTGTTCATCAATCCCATTTCTATGGGCTGTAAGGATTCAACATGAAAATTAGAATTCAACATCTCTAAAGAGTACCATAACATGAAAATTTGAAGTTCAATAAAAAAAACAAACAATGGCCACTAATGGCCTTCTTACACAACCACCTAATTGTCTATTCTTCCTAATTGGTCAATTCAGCTGTGAGACCCAAGCAATCCTATTATGTGATTGGTGATTCATGAACCCTTCCCTCCAAGAAGGTCCTTCAGGACCCATCATAAGGCGATATGCCTTCCAGTATTGTGTATCCCCAACAATCCCCTGAATTTCATCAAGGGCAGCAATGGTGTCTTTTATGGTGACTGGTGGGGCTACAAATTGTTGACGGTTGATAGTTAAAGCCTCGTAGTACCCTGCCTTTCTTTCATTAGCAAGTGCCACGCTCTCATAAGCACGCATTTGCTCACCCCTAACTTGTTTTGCAACGCTCCCACCACTCCCGTCAGATTTTCGCTTTCGTGAGTCACTATACATGCTATCGTCCCCCCGAATGGACTTTGGCGGGCCAAACATGGCTCGCTCTTCATCGGAAGTGGCTGCACCAAGGGTACCGGGTTGTACGAAGGCACCGGTTGCCATAGAGTTGTGGAGAAGCTCATCCAACAGCTCAAAATGGTCAATACCTTTACTGCGAAGTTTCTCATTCTTACTGTTGGCCTACATGTAATATAGGTGATGAGAAATGTTTGTTAGTACATCGGGGCAAAAGGGAAGCTACTAATATTACTAACCATGAAATAAAACACTTAGGTTTAAATACCTTAATTATTTCATCCCATACTCCTTCAGGAGCTGTGACAGTTTTTAGCTCTGAATCCCAACCCAACCCTGTATGTGCTTTTACTAAATTCTTGAATAACCTGTAAGGTCCTTTGAGGCGTTCAAACTTTTGTTGCATTTTGGTGATGCTATACCCGGTTCTAGGAACTTGGCGTGTGAATTCTTTATGGATAGAAGTCCATTGGTGTTGATTGAATGTTCTTGTCTTACGTGTGTTCACACTTTGTTCTTTGCTTGCTTCTTCAAGGAGTATTTTGAGAAATATCTCCTCATTGGCATAACTCCACATGTCTACATCAACTTTTGTGCGGTCCATGGTAGCCTAACAGTTGGGACAAATGATTTGCAACATAAACAATTGGAGAACATATATTACGGACAAAAAATATGCTACCTAGGGCCATAAACAGAGGGGAGAGAGATTTGTAAATCCTTTACCAATTGAACGCTGTTTTCGCCGGTACAAGAGTTGGCTGAAGAAGTAGGAGAGGGAGAATTTCGCTTCCTCTTCAATGGTTGGCTTCCAGGTGGTTTACCTTCAAAGGTCTTGTCCCCTAAAATGAACAAATGAACCACCAACATTCAATCAATCAAAATTGGATACATCATCCAACCAATTTACAACAAAGTTAATAAGAACTCAAAGTGTTCATGCCTCTTATCATTAGTTGGGGTTTTGAACGTTTCATGCTTATGCCTCTCTGATTTCATGTTTCTATCACATTGCACAAGCCATCTATAGGGCTTGTAAGAATGTGCTTCTTACACGCACCTGATATAGTCTGATTAGGAATAAAAAGTATAGCCTTACCACTACAAGTCTACGAACAAGAAAGAGGAATGGTAAAAGAACTGTAGAGAAGCATTTTTTTTGCCCCTACCAACACAATGGTGCAAGATAAAGAACCATACAGTAGAGGTTGCATTATAAAGCATGAGGAATTATCATTTTGCTTCAGTTATCTTTAAGAATCTTTACCACTGCCTTCAGGAAATTTTTCTGAAGCCATAAAAAAGTCCAATGGTTACATTTGTATCTTTGTGACCATGTATTTAACTTATCTGTTTATGCATACCTTTATGTCATCGTCTATTGTTTTCAGTTGATACCTGATGATATGGAGTTCCAATCTGGAGATATGCCTAACTACACAACTTCAGATAGATCAGTACGTATAGGTTTTTGTACTTGGATTCAGGGGAGAATGAATTTATGAATTTATAGACTATGCTGGGGAAATTGTTCACTACAGTCCTTATGCAGGTCAAGATTGAAAAGGAAAGTGAAGTACGGCTAAAGATTATTGGCACTCGGGTGGATGCTACAGAGATTGTATGTACTCATTTTTTTTTCTCTCTTTCTATAATATTCTACATTCTGTGACTCTTCGTTGTGGCACCAAATTGAAACATACATTTTGATCAGCAAATTGGTTCAGTGAATTTTCTTGCATTTTGATCAGCAAATTGGTTCAGTAAACAAGATAATTATAATCCTAATTTCATAATAGTTAGGGTACATGATCTAGAACATCTGAAAAGTATCTTACTCTCTGACAAAAGAAAGTTACAATCGTGGATACTTTTGGGATACGTCCCGTATCCTCAACAAGGCATGACAAATTAACGACTACAAATTCAATTGCACACACACACAGTACATCGAAAAATCACAGATAATCCGTAAGTACATCGAAAAATCAGGCTACTACTTAAGTACATCGAAAATTCCAGCCTACGGTGACCTGATTCTCTTCTTTTCTAGTTCCAAATTTTTTCACTTGTGAAAAATCACAGAAAATCCGTTATTTTCTAACCCCTATTTTTTCGAACCCCATGACTTGGCCAAAGGGGTTTTTGTCGAACCCCAACATTCTGCATTTGGGCAATGGAGTAGGAGACCTACGGTGACATGATTTTGGGACTTGAAAAAAAAAATTCTTCCGATTGGAAATTTTTTGGTGTAAACCACAGATTGAAAAATATCTGTCACATTATTTTGGGACTTTTAAAAAAAAAAAATCTGGGGTAAACCATTAGAAAACAGCCTATTGAAGAAAACCAGAGGTGTACACCGATTGAAAAATTTCTGATTTTGGGACGAAAACAGCCGATTGGAAACATAAAAGATTTGGGACAAAAACCCTAACCCAATCGAAACAACAAAAATTGAACAAATCGTTCGAGTTCTGGTGTATTCACCTCTAGATCTTCGAATCTTTGTTGACCGGAGAAGCCATTTGCCACATCTCAAGGACGAATTTGTCGGGTCTTCCGTGGTGGCTGGATTTGGTGTTGGTTTGGGCTCCCCCTGGAATGCAGTCCACCTCCTCATTTATACACCCAAACCCTACAAATTAGGTCTTCAAGCTGGTTGAGAAGATGTTTGAGAAGATGGGTCTTCAATTTTACAGCTACCAGCTACAAAGTTGTGAAGTAGCTTCAAGACCTGGGGAAGAGGCGTAGGCGTGAGATTCGTTCTCTGCGCCAGATTCGTTCTCTGTAGGCTTGAGAAAATAGAGGCTTGTGGAGGTTGGGGTCAATAACTTTGGAGACAGAGATGGGTTGGGACAGACGAGTTTGAAGAGAGAGAGAGAGATGGTTGGGACAGATCGCAGAGAACGAATCTCTGTATCCCAGCCATAAAGGAGAGCTGTTCATGGAGGAGAGAGAGAAGAGTGTTTTTTTTTTTTTTTTCCGCAGAGAGATGAGTAAAGTAACGGGATGAATTGAGGAGAGATAGTCTGCCGAGATGTCACATCTCTTGCTGAACAGTTTATTGGTTTTTTTTTCCTTTTCTGTTAAGTGGGTCCCATTTATTTTTCAAATAACTCATCCAATCACATATTTTTACATTTTAACTCAAAATTTTCAATCCAAAATTGTCATCTAAACACAGTGAGTGTACTTATGAAGTCCGATATTGTTTAGTACAACAAGAAGAAAATGCACCTTAAGGCGTAGAGAACACAAGTTCCAATAACCTTTCGGCATTAATTATTAATTGGACATCCACTTGGGACTTGTTAATTATTTTCCTTGTACGTACTAGGAAGAGTATTCGGTTTCTAGAGGCGTATAACTTGATGCTTCAAGAGCATTTTCTTAAGCTCCCCCTTGACCTGGAGGCTCATGACCTCATTCGAACCACCAACCAGTCTGCCACCTATGAACACCGCCGGCACGCTCGGCCGACGCCCCGATGCCACGAGTTCCCTCTCCAGTTGCTGCCCGTTTTGAAGCTCGTCGAGCTCGTAAATCGCGGGGTTTGCACCGAAACCATAGAAGAGTATCTTAATGGTCTCGCTCATGCAACAACTGGTTTTGCTGAATATCACCAGGGGCCTGCTTTGGGCCACCAAATCCGCCACCGTGGTCGTGCCCATGAATGCTAGATATATAGTGAGAGAGAAGAATGAGGGGAGAGATCGAGATCGAGAATGAGAATGAGAATGAGAATGTGTTTGTGATCAAGAGGCTGTATATATATATATCAATCGGGAGTTGAGATTTTTGGTGTGAGAAAGTTGAGTTGGGATGCAAGCTATATATAGAGTTTTTGTTCAGTAAGGTGGGAGTTGAAATGCTTAAGTAGAATTTTTTTTTTTTGAAAAGGAAATGCTTAAGTAGATTGAAGATAGAAAAGTAACCCAAAAAAATATATTCCAGGATCATACGTATTAGCCTTGGTGTATCATTGTTTGAAAAAGAACCTCTCTCTCTCTCTCTCTCTCTCTCTCTCTAGATGTTCCAAGTAACAAGTTGGACATTGGAAGATCTTTAACGCGCAAAACGTGTGATTACCATGGGGGGTGGTACGTTCTATATTCTCAAATTGACATCAATTTCACCACCTAGGCTCCATGCAGTAAGAAGCTGGGCATTCAGTGTTATTTATGGATTGAGCAATCCTATGACATAATACAGAAACAACTTAAGCAGTGGCAGACGCAAAATTTGTGTCAAGCAACACTTCTTCATATTAATAATAATATAATATTTTATAGGTATATATATTGTTACTTGTGAAATCCGAAGAAGAGACGATATTATGTATATGTGCTCAACCAACGTTTAATTTTATGCATGCAACCTAAAAAATGATTAATTGATAACTTGAAATTTTCAAAAATCCCACAACATTTTTTCTTAATTAATCTGAAAATTCGTATAACACATCACGTACGTAAGAGTATTTGAAGTTGTATAGGGGCCTGGGTCCCCCTTAAACCCCGGCACATAATATGTGCAAAATGCATTTTGCACATATTATGTGCAGAATGCATTTTGCAACTGATAGTGTTTGGGAGATATGTGGTGAAAATGAATTATGACCTGGTTTTTTACCATGTTGCCCTTGTTTATTAATTATGGGATATACTGTGTATAAATAATGGTTTAATCAATTTTTTAAAAAAAATTCGTTTTTAATTGGATCAGTACACACAAAACTTTTTACACCTTTCTCCTTTAAAAAAAACACTTTTTACCACCCTTTATATATTAAAAAATTAATTGCTCAAATTTTCAATCTGTTTTAACCGATGTGAAGATTTTTTATTTTTTTAATCATTTTATCCTAAATGGTCATAATAAAATTTTGGCTCTAAAGTCTTTCAATGAGCACCCTAAGAGAGTCCTAAAACCAAATATAGAGGATAATTTGATTTTTTTCTCCTCTTAGCTCATCAGAAGTGGAAAAGGATCTCCGGCCTTCTTTTTTACTTTTGCTCTAGATCTTCAAAATTGGAAAAATCATTTTGCCAAAACTCATTTTCTTTCCCACCAGCCAAACACCCAAAACTAAAAAAGGAGAGTTGAAAAGGTGAAAAATAAGCGCCCAAACAGGCACTAAACTTAACTATTTTGATTTTTGTCTTAAAGTTATAGTTTCACGGTCAAATATCTTTCTCATGCTGGAACTTCCAAAATTTGATACACCTAGGCCAAAAACCGAAATCCTAACTCCACCCCTGAACACCTATATGTTGAACTAATTCAATTAGTATATTTTAGGCTTTGTTTGGAACCTATGGAAAAAAAAGGGAAAATAATTTTTCCTTGTTCGGTTAGAAAGGAAACGAAAAGGAAAATAACAAAACGAGGAAGAATTTTTGTCCCTACTTTCCTCCTCACTTTCCTTTCCTTTCTTTTCTTTCCAGTAAGTTCCAAAGAGGCCCTTACTCTTTCTAGTCCTTCGTTAAATATCTTATTGATTGTCGATAATGCATGTGATAGTACTTTTATATGAGTGTACTTTTGTTCACCCTCCTTAAAAAAGGGTGAACATTACCCTCTATCTTATTGATTGAAATGGTGTGGACCCCACCACAAAGTGATGTCATCCTTCCCATGCAATACACTTTTTGGTAAGCATGACATCACTTTGTGGTGAGGTCCACATCATTTCAACCAATAAGAAGGAGGATAATGTTCACCCTCTTAAGTGGAGGGTGAACAAACTCAACTCCTTTTATATACCCTAATCTTTACTCTCATGTGGGGCAAAGGAATGTAATATCATGTTTCTTTCTACATGAGTGATTATACATCCCTCCAACCAGAGCACGTGCGGTGCTCCTGAACCTTTACCATCACACATTCACATGGAATCCATCAACTTGTAGTCCTTGTTCCACGTGAATGTAAGTACCACGTAACGGAGATCTTTGTGCAAGAAATAATTTTCCCTCTCTACATTGGACAAGTTTACCCCATTGTACTTTTTTTTTAACACGTTAGAAATTCATTAATATCAATAAGGATTACAACATACCGTGTGCCTCTAATACAACTGGAGAAAAACCTATTGCACACATGTTAACAAAATACACAACCAAATCAAATGAACGAATCAAGTCCGGCGATAAATTGATCAGGCTGGTAGAAGTCATAGCCGCAAATGCAATGTCGATATCCAACTGTCACAGTAGTTCCACAATTGACGATACTTTCCATCGAGACCTATCGATGCCAACCTAGTTTCAGTACTGTACGTTTTGTTGAGATGCACAAAAATATATGGGCCTGGGGGTATACCTTATCCTTATCCAATAGGGTAGCCTTTATTCTGTCGTAGTGGGGAGATTCGCGTACCGTACAACTCTTTGAACCCCGAAAGCTGAAGGAATGACGACGGAGAGGAAAAAACGTGGGAAGAAAAATGTGATAAAAAAAAAAATTCAACATTTGAGTTAATTGTCATGTTTTTTTTTTCTTCTTTTAAGTTGGTGTCTTGCCAACAATAGTCACACAGTCCTTCCGTAGGACCCTCCGCTCACGCGCGCTGTCATTTTTCGCTTTGCGCTTTCCTGAATTTTAGTAGTTTGGAATGTTTTTTGAAAAACGCTTTCGATCATGCTTGCACTCCTGCAAGCCTGCGAGCGTTGCACGTTGCACATTATGTGACTTAGTTGTCAAGTACTGTGCTTGATTTTCTACATGTTTTCCATTTGGGTGTAAAAAAATAATGTAAAAGTAAAATCCAAACAAATATTCCCTCCCCATAAGGAGCCACAATATTGCAATGAAAACGGAATGAAATGCCACTAAGATCTGATTATCCGCATAAAATCATACTAGAATGAAAGCACAACCAATTCAGCAATCCTGTTGATTATTCTGTGTAAAATATATAAAGCCCTAATGCTAAAGACACCGACAGTGGCCATACCGACGGGCATGCGGGGCCCACTTCTGGTTCCGCACGGATGATTTGAGCCGTTCAATAATTTTGTTTTTAAAAAAACTGAGTGGACTTGTGAAAAATTAGCTCAATCCGATATGTGTAGGTGCTCGATTCTGTAACGACCTGGATTTTTTCCCTATTTTTTTTTAAATACAAATTTGAAATGTTAAATACTAATTCAATAATTAGTTATATTAATTAATTAAAATACATTGTTATGTGTATAATTGATAATATTTAGAAAATCGTATTCGAAATATATTATACTTTACAGATATACATTCATCCCTCACCATTCCTATCTAAACCCTAACTAGAACCTATTGGAACTAAACCTCCACTTCCCTCTCACACTCTACCACCTCCATCCTTATCCTCCAAACTTGCATCTCACCTTCCTCCACTACTCCTCTATATTAGCTATCCACCTCCCTCAAATTTCTCTAAAAGAAAAACCAACTCCCACGTTCCCACACTCCATTCGCGGCCCCACCCCTCCCCTACAAAACTAACTCCCTCCCCATTCTCTCTTTTTTTTTCCGGCAGAGAGAGATCATCTCCTTCATCCTCCACTATCTCCTCCATTTCTTTTTCTTATTTTGCACAGAGAGAGAATTAATACATTGTAGTCCATATTCTATTTTTTGTTTGTGTGTTGTCCTCCTTCTGATTTTCCGAGAGGGAGAGAAGAGTGACTGGAAAGGAAGGAAATAAAAGAGAAAAAGAAGAAAGAAGAAAGAAGAAGAAGATCATCCGTTGCCGCTGCCGATCACTTCCATTCTTTTTAAAATCCTAACTAGAACTCCAAGGATCAAGGTAGATTTTTCATTACCCCTTAACTCTAAGTATAGTGGGTGTATTTTTAAATATTATTGTGGCTTTAATCAAACCCATGAAAAGAATATCAAGATCTTAGAAAAGAAAACAGGAACTAGTCGGCATCTCGCTTCCAACACCTCACTACTTCGCGGTCGTGAGATTTCTTTCCGGACAGAATTGTATTTTGATTCTATGTTCTGTTTTATGACTTGTTAATCTATGTGGGGTTCTAGTTAAAAATATGTACTTTGTTTTGAATTGTTTTTACTAACCTGGTTCATTACGAAATCAAAAGATAGTCATATTGTTAGTAAATCATAGAAGGTAAACTTACCATAGCATAGTTTAGGTTTTACAGATCCTTATAATTAAGTAATACAATGGCTTAAATAATACATAGCTGTATGTTAATTTAATTTTTCCTTAAGAGAAAATAAACGTTAGGAATAATGGGAGAACTAAACCAGTGGTTTCAAACAACTAAAGTTGGGAGCATGAAAAAGTATTACTAAACTATTAATAAGGTTAGAACTAAGAAAAAAATGATAAGTTATAAGAATCGTTATAAGAGAAATTAAGAATACAATAATGAATAGTATGTTTAGGTATGTAGAATAGACTTTTAAGTCAGATAAGGACTCCCTATAATTTGTAAAAGAAAGGGAAGTACATTATTAAGTATAATTTTTCGTTAGAATAAAAAAAAATGTACATTTGATTAGGAGATAAATTAGTACTACATTATAAATACTCAAGAACCCTTAACTTAATGGTTATCAGTAAAGTAACCCAAGATTTACGAAATAACTATTCCATGCCAAATAATAATAAATTTTTTTAAAATGAATCTATGTGCGAAATCCTAATGAAACCCAAAAGTCATAAGGACAAATTTGAATACTTTATGTGAAATTCTTTTGTCTTTTGAATTATCAATAATGTTATGTTTCATTAATTCCGTATGAACTGTTGTTATTATTTATTCCCCTGCGATTACATTGTTATGAAAATCTATCAAGATTTTTGTGAGGTTAGTTTGAACTTAAGCCACTGGAGATGAGTGTGCGGTGGTTCAATTATCTTGTATATGTGGTGATAGTATGATCTATTTACTCGTCGTTTAAAATAATTGCTTGTTGATTGAACTGAGAACGTGGAAAGGACATTAGAGATATTGGAGGAGTTGTGGATTTAGAGAACTTATGTAGACGTTGTTTTGGTTAGTGGAAAAAGGAAACAGATGAAAGGTTGTGGGCTTAGCTTAGCAGGACCTCGGGGGTAGCCAGACAGGACCTCGTGTGATCGAGGGTAGCCTGGTAGGACCTTGAGGGTAGCCTGAAAGACCTGGTGTAGCTAGGGTGGCCTAGCAGGACCTCAGGGGTAGCCTGACAGGACCTCAAGTATTGGGGGTAGCCTAGCAGGACCTTGAGGACAGCCTGATGGGCTTAGAATTGTGGGGGTGACCAAGCGGGACCTCAGGGGTAGCCTGGCGGGACCTCGGGTATTGAGGATAGCCTAGCAGGACCTTGAGGGCAGCCTGATGGACCTAGAATTGTGAGAGTAGCCTACTAGGACCTCGCGTTATGGAGGGTAGCCTAGTAGGAAATGCACAGTATGATTGGTGAAATTATGATTTTGGAATCTGTTGATCACTGAGGTGTTGGATTTTTCATCTAAGTTGAGAATATGATATTTATTAAGTTGATGTTTATATAATGAAACAAGTTCTGTGTTATTCAATTCTTACGTTATTTATTATAAATACGATTACTTGTAGTGTAAGGGTTAATGGGTAAGATTTATCTACTGAGTTTCAAAACTCATTATAGTGCCGTTGGGCTGGCGTTTCATGCCAGGTAATCAGGAGACCGAAGAACAGAATCCTCTACAAGATGATCAGTATCAGGTTGAGGATCTCCCAGCTGAGGAAGGGGAGTTTATCGAGCCTTGGATGTCTTACCCTTAGAAGCTCTGTTAATTTAAAATTATTGTTATTTAAATTTCCAAAAGTGTTATCACGTGTGTCAAACTCTGTTTTATTTTGTTGAGTTGTAAGACAATTAAGTAGCTTTGAATTTAGTATTTGAGATTTCCGCTGCTAAACTCTGTTTAATAAACTTTCATTTCTTAAATCAGTTTTATGGATTTTTAAATTAACGTGTCCGAAAATCGGGGCGTTACAGATTCAATCTTCCATTTTTCATTAAATGCAGCATAAATCATGAGTTCACTTCACTCTAAAATTATGGCCTTTATTGGATTAATCTTTTTCCAGTTTCCAAATTTTTTTAATTAAATCGATTCATGCAATAAAGTATTTTTATTAGAATTTCCCAAAATGGTAAGGTGGAGTAAGCTTTCGTACGAAGAAGTATCCTCAAGCAAATATTGGATGACAGTAAAGACACTCAAACTCTCACTATTACAGTGTAAGTTAGATCAAACACACCCGCCTAATTAATATATTTATATCGAACCCTTCCTCAGTACTCCTGCAGCTTGCTATTCCACTTGTTTCTTTAGATTGCGATAAAATCTTCATCGAGAATAACCAAGATTTTGGAAGGGGAAGATGAGTACTGCTAAAAGGATAGTACGTACGTAAGAAATATTGCCATCCTTTACTAATTGGTCTTGGATTGGAAAGCGAGAGAAAGGGAGGGGAGAGAAGAAAGTAGTGGAATTGTGCCAAGCCGACATGAGAAAGCTATTAAGTGTCTATCTTTTATGAGATCGCATGTTCGAATCACACGAAAACCAAACTTTTCAAGCCTTGGAGCCACTGAAGGGTTTGCTCGGTCTCTCTTTAGGATCCCGAAATCACTCAAAATGTGCGCAAATTGGCCCAGAAATTCGATTATAAAAAGAAAGTAGTGGAATCGCAAACAAACTGCAGAAAGCTTCTAGGTAAGGAACAAAAATCTAATAGAAGCCGCGTACGTGTGTGATGCCAGGACCCGACCTCGCATTAATTCTGCTTTATTTTGATTCCCCAATTGCGCTGAAATTGACCTCTTCCTCCACCTCCCTCCCTCCCTCCCTCTCTCTCTCCATCAAAGAATGCATGTGCTTATCTCATATATGAGTATATAACTTTTACCACACACGGTGTTACTTTTTAGGGTTCTTCTAGATGAGGGGGAAAAAGAAGAGTTCAAATCCTCTGTACCCAAATTTCTCGGTACACCTTTGTTGATGTATTTTTGATCGTCGGATTAAATGAGAATTTTTTTTTTTAATCTTTTTGAATTCTCAGCCAAAAATACATTTGTACATGGGTACATGAAAAAATACATCATATTTTGGTAACAAATAGTCTCCCCGTCCTATAGTTTACTTCATTATGAAAAGTTATGTCGTTTATCGGATAAAATAGCAACACTTTTGTTAGTAAATTCTCCAAATTTTCTGTAGTGATGTAAGAAATGAATCGAGATCTTTAGATTGGTACAAAGAAATTCAGAAAAATATACACAAAAGTAATTTACCATTTTATCCAAGTACTTTTAATTTAATACGGAGTATATTTGTTTAATGAAATTCTTCGGGAAATTCTTTTGTTTCTCAAGAACAAAGACTTGAAAATTTTAATGAATTAATGATGTAATTCAATCTTTTTTTTATCGGCAACAAAATTTTATTTAAACACGACAAAAGGCACACTGAGAGGAAGACCAAATACTAGTCACAGAGATGTAATTCAATCAAAAGTTCATGCATGAGACTCAATCGTGGAGACCTTTTACTTTTCTCGAGTACACCTTTATAAATTCGCACCAGATGCAAAATTTTGTACGTACGAATGGTCTGAAAGGGAAATGTGGAAATTATGGTTTTCATGATAAAATGACAACAATGAAGAAACAAATAAACTCTCTCATGAGTCGTGGTGGTTCTTCATGAATATTAATTATTCTACGACACGCTTTATATTTATATTTTTACTGTATGTGTATTTAATTCTATAAAAGTTTTACATGCATACGTTAATTAATTACATCATTCTTGAATTCACAATTTTTTTGTATATTGGCAAACATTTGCTCATAAATTCATAATATCAACCTTTAATACATGATCATATTCGTATCATGGTATGTTATAAACCTTTAATTCTATTGAAGGCAGTGTGCTCTGTACCTTCCGTTTTGAACAATGTTTAACATCTACTGTAAGTTTGTCCCCTGCAATAACTTCTACAAAGTGCTAATTAAAGGATCTAGCTTAATCACATAACCAATACGACAATAATTGTATCATTTATTTTGCTAATCAAAAGAGTGCACGTCCAACCGTGAGGATCGGAGTTGTCCCTAGTCGTGACCATAGGGTATCCAAACCCGTAGCGGGAACTCAAAGGTGTGTGGTGCGCCATGCCTGGGGGCCAAAGCAATTTGCAGGGTAGGCTTAGGGTGGACTCAAAGGGGTTCAAAGACCCGAATCGCGAGGCCACCATCTCAGGTTGATAAGGGGGCGTCAATAGCATGCCTTGAACCCGTGACCTTTGACCTCACCAAATAAGCTGGACCACGTGGTTCACCACGTACCCTAGGTGGTGACAATAATTGAATTAGATAATTGAGCTTTAGTATCTTAATACAACTATTTACTTTAATTCAGATGTGATTTGCAACTTTTTTACCGTACTTTCTAAAATCGACAATTTGATGCTTTATACTAATATAATAAGAAGGAGAATAACGAAAATGTAATTAATAGGATCGTTCGCAATTTTTTTTTAACAGAGAAACAACTTTACAGCTAAGCTACTACATTGACCCGATTGAGCAACCCAAACCTTCGGGAGAGCTGTGGGAAATCCAATCCCAGATTTTGAAGAGTACCCTTAAAGCTTAAACATTCGCCCAAACCTATGGGGCAATCCTAGGTGTGTAGTTGGCAGTTTTTTGCGCTTTAAAGACGATTCATTACGCGGACGGATTTTGTACATCTTTTGGTTTTCGATTTATTTTATATTACGCACATTTTCTTGGATTGGAAATTGGAGGCGAATCTTTCCATGTGAGAGGGACCAATTGGGATAAACCCAAAAACTTTTTCCACCTCATCAGATGCTCCAACATGGCTCTATATAGCTTCAACTCTCTTTGTATGTATACGTACGGATATATGCATGCACAGAAACACCTCGAGGGTGTTTGGTAAAAGTTTTGAGAGAGATTTTTTGGATAACAAGTGGAGAGAGAGAATAATACTCCGTCCGTCCCATAAAATTTGTCCAGTCTGCATAATGAGGATTTTAAAATAACACATTCTTTTCAAGAAAAATTCATTTTTTTCCCAAAAATTTACTTATAATTTTTGAGAAAAGTTTTGAATTTTTTCTTGGAAAGAATGTGTTATTTTTAAGTTCTCGTTATGCGGATCTAACAAATTTCATGGGACGGAGGGAGCATGTGAAGAGAAAACTTATTAAAAATCGTGGTGAAAGACTAAGGTGGTTCTGAAAACAGTGTGTTTGAGTCATGAAAACTATGGGTCTCAAAAAATATCCAGAGCTGTTTTGTAGCTCAGAATTGCTTATCGCATCTTTAACTTTAGTGCGTAAAAAAGAACATAGAAAACAGCACGAGTAGAAACATAAGTAAATACTCCATTGAAATGTTATTACCGACTAAAAAGACATCAAAACATATATAGCGCAATATGATATGCCGATACGTGCGTGGTAAAGGGTGCGTCAGGGTCAATGCTGTCAATTTGGGAATATAAATTTGTACCTCCCCATGGTAATCACATTTTGCATATTAGGCCTTTTATGGTACCTTTTTCTCTGGGTCCGTAATTGGTGTCCCTCGATTTACCTTTAGCGGCATTAGAAAACTGCCGGAAATAGTCCAAAAACCGCCGGTAAAGCGATTGTTGGGAAAACAAAAACGGCAGTAACAAACCGCCGGTAATATTACCGCCGGGAATGAAATGGGCGATTAATTTTTTTGCCTTCCCCGTGAGTCGAACCCGGAACCTCCGGATCTTTGCACGTGCCTGCGACCAACTGGGCTAACCCGCATTTTGGTTCAACTAGGATAAATAATATTATTTATATTATACGGGTCGGTTTTATTATAAACGGCGGTAATAAACCGCCGGTATTAAAAACAACCGTACATTCCACTTTTTCCGGCGGTAATTTAAAAAACCGCCGGTAAAAGTCAATAAAAACGGCAATCTTAGGAAAACCGCCGTTTTAGGGTAATTATTCCCGGCGGTCTTATTAATGCCGCTAAAAGTGTCTTTTAACGGCATTAAATTAATGTCGGTAATACTACTGCCGGTAAAGCCAAAATTTGGCGTAGTGTAGTATAAATCTAGAGAGAGAGAGAGATTTTGTTGCCCATCAAAAAAAAATATATGTCCAACTTGCTATTAGTATAAATCTAGAGAGAGAGAGAGAGAGAGAGAGAGAGAGAGAGAGAGAGAGAGAGAGAGAGAGAGAGAGAGAGAGAGAGAGAGAGATTTTTTCTCAATTTGCTTTTCTATCGGCAATGTAGTACTTAAGCTAGCATCTCTACTCGCAACCCACCCCACCACCTCGATCAGTAAACCCTATATATAGCCTCCATCACCCCCTCCATTTCCTCACAACAAAATCTCATACATCCTCCTCTCCAAAAGAAAACAACCCTTCACATTCTCCCTCCTCTTTCGATCTCTCACTCGTATATACATCAATCTATGGCCAGGAACACGAACACGGTGATGAATTTGGGGGCCCAAGGTCCCCTGGTGATATTCAGCAAGAGCGATTGTTGCATGAGCGACAGCATGAAGATACTTTTCTATGGTTTCGGTGCAAATCCTACTATTTACGAGCTTGACCAGCTTCAAAATGGGAAGCAACTGGAGAGGGAGCTGGTGGCATTGGGTTGTGGGCCAAGTGTACCGATGGTGTTCGTAGGCGGCGAGCTGGTCGGTGGGCCTAATGAGGTCACGAGCCTCCATGTCAGAGGGGAGCTGGTGAGGAAACTCCAAGGAGGGGATAAACTAATCCCAATTATTATGCTTCAATCGAATAATGAATAATCCCCATATTATTGTTGCAACGACAATAGTACGTAGCTGTTTCTGCTTTTAGCAGGGATTAAAGAGAACATGGCAATATGAGCCTTTTTGTAATGGGAGAGGTAATTTGATGAGAACGTGTGTTAACCCATCTTTTGATCGTTAACCCTAAAAAACATACAAGGAAGCAGCAACGCAGCAGCAAACTCAGAGACGAAGCAGCTCTCTGAATCGATCAAACCTGCTCTATCTCTCCTCCTCCTTCTCTGCGATCAATCTCTGCGTCCAAACATCAAACCTGCTCTGTTTTTTCTTCTTAATCAAAGCTGCTCTGTTTTCTTCTTCTTCTTTCTTTTCCCTTCTCTGTTTTTTCTTCTAATAAATTGTGCCTTGCTGCGGAGCAAAAAAATAAAAACAAAAATTTGTGCTTCACTTTGATGAGACACGCTTCACCTCGCGCTTAGGCTCCAGGGGACCTTTGCGCCTCGGTGTGCCTATCGCCATTTAAACAACTGGTAAGAGTTACTTTATACAGGCAGCTGATATGTAACAGAGAAGTTACAATGAAGATGCAGTAGGTTCTTGTTACATGGGTGGTGTGCTGGTTTTCTGTCAATTATATCCATAGCTATTTTCTTTTTTAAACTGGATTTACTATTTTCGTAATTGGGTGTTCTATTTTCTGTTTAGAAAAATTCCCGTAGTACTGATATTTGAGAAGTGTTGGGACACCCACCCTTTTCAAATAGTTATGCAAAGAAATGCATGTTGGGACTCTCACCCTTCGCAAAGAATTATACTATGTTCCAACACATGAAGTGATGCCCGATCTTCGTCAAATGTAAAAGAGATAGTAAAATACTACAAGTTCTCATCAACTCCTCCTCCTTTGGTATATAAGCCTATATTCCCAGTGGCTACGAAATGAAAACATCTACTATAGACTATAGTTCTTATTGGAGCTTCAGGTTTGAGCATTTCACTAGCTTTCCCTTGACTTGGAGGCTCATGATCTCATGTGAACCACCAACCAACTTACCCCCCATGAATTAATTGTAGCAATGGATTACTCAAATTTGGATTGTTCGGTCCAAATTAAGGACTGGAGATGATCCAATTCTTAATTTTTATTATTTTCCTTAGTTTGAGTTCAATTCAAATCTCCAATTGCTCATGCATTATGCTTTTCGTTCTCCAATAGTTTCATGATTCCCATGATGGGTAATCTTATAACATGCGCACAATTCTTGTACGTACAGAATATTGATGTGGTACAAGCGTCACACCGTTATGTTTTTTATTTATTTATTACCATCACGGGAATACAAGAGAAAACAAACTAGGACGCCATTAAGTTTATGTTTTATAAATTACAAGATTATTATTTTTAATATACTATCATTTTTCAATCCGTGAAATATGCAAATAGAAATGCAAACAATGGTGTATCATTCAATTAAAAGAGACGACGGTAACTTTAAGTAGGATATTATTTAGAAGGCAGAAAAGGAAAATATAAATACGTACATCTAAGAGAACACACGTACGTACTCTCATCAAATTAACACTCCCATAACAAAAAGGCTCATATGGCCATATTCTCTTTTATCACTGCTAAAAGCAAAAACAGCTACTCCCTCCGTCCCAATTTGTTTGTCCAATATTGAGAATCTAACTTATTTAGGGAGCATAATGATAACATCTAAAAGTAGTTTGCTTTCCAATATTTTACCCTTCACCTTTTTTGAAAAGTTATTTTATTTCATGAAAGTATGGGCAAAAGGGGAATTTTATCCATTTAAAGGTCAAACGGACAAACAAATTGAGACAAAGTAAAGTCAAAAAGTGGACAAATAAATCGGGACGGAAGGACTACTATATATAGTTCTTGCAATAATAATAATATATATGGGGATTATTCATTATTGATTGAAGCTTGGAATTAATTTATCTTCCCTCCTTTCATTAATTCCAGAGATGAATAGCCTTGGCCCTCAAGAGTTCGCTCTTCAGCTCCCCCCTTACTTGGAGGCTCATGATCTCATTTGAACCACCAACCAACTGACCCCCTATGAACACGGCCGGTACGCTCGGCTGCCGCCCCAATGCCACCAGCTCCCTCTCCAGTTGCTTCCCGTTTTGAAGCTGGTCAAGCTCGTAAATCGCAGGATTTGCACCGAAACTGTAGAACAGTTGCGTAATGGAGTAGCAGATGCAACAATTGCTTTTGCTGAAGATCACCAGGGGCCTTTGACCAACCAAATCCATCACCGCCATTGTCGTCGGTTGAAGAAGGGTAAATACTAGAGAGAGAGAGAGAGAGTGAGTGAAGATGGGAGTTGAGATTTTGCAGAGAGAGAGTGAGTGAAGATGGGAGTTCAGTGAGGAAGTTGAGGCCTGATGGAAGTTATATATAGAGAGGAGAGGTGATTGACTAAGGTGGTGGATAAGTCCTTAATTTAACGATGCTTCATTTGATTGGATAACTGATGGAAAAGCAACCGAAAAAATATTCCAAAGTAGTACGAAATTATCTTCGTACGTGTATATATGTCTCTCTCAACGTTTACTGTACTACTCCATATATCTATACTAGCGCATGCCCGTGCCTGAAGATACAGTTCAAACAATTAGCACGCGCAATTAAATGCTGAACTCGCGTGCTATATACGGCTCGAACAATCAAGACACGCAAATACTAAAATTGCGTGCAATATATCAATCCCTATCCAACAAATTCATTCATGGGGAAAACAATAAAGAACAAACAAATTTTCATTCTTTGATCCAATCAAAAAGTACCATCCAAAACAGCAATGAAAATTAAAGGCAATACACAACTAACGTTGAACATGTTATATTCAAACACGAAAACATGTCATATTCACAAAAAAAGAGTCAAATGATAAAAAGAGGGCGCAAAACGTATCCATAGAAAAGTCTATCCACAAACACAACTTCTACATACCAATTCTCAACATGCACAACAATCTGGTTACCTTTGAGAACACTAAGAATGTTCAAGACCATAGCTAGTCCGCCACTGTCTTAATCTAGTTGTATTGATCGTTATGAGCTTCAAGGCTTCTCGATTCCGATCCTAAAAAAAGAATGATATGTCAACAGAAGCCCAGTTAGTGTGCCAAGTTATTTTTTTAAAGGATTATATATGGTAATTGAGGAAAACTAAAGGGAAATGATTTTGCCACTCCCTTTTTTGTTAACGCCACTCCCCTGCAAGTGTATTTTTGGTGCAAAAATACACTTGCAGGGGAATGACATTAACAAAAAAGGGAGTGGCAAAATCAAGAGCCAAACTAAATTGTAATAATCCGCAACCTATTGTGTGATAAAGCAAACTACATCATTACCTTTCTCTGTTTCTAATCAACCCGGTAACGAACCCGACTTTTTCAGGAAAAGATTTTTTAAATAAGCTGCAAATAGGGTACATCTAATCAATTTCATGCAAGTAAATTTCAAAAAAAAAAATACAAAAATAAAGATGTCTAAGTTTCGCCAAAAAAAAAAATGATCACAACCTAAGACAATTAAACCATTGCATAATGATCCACTCTTTCAACCTCCCTAATCTCCACAAAATATGCATAGAGCAGTTTTAACAATTCAATTAAGTTGGATAAAAAAAAAACTTGCACATTTCCTAACACCCATTTAGAGAATGCTAACTAATAATGAATTCTAATAGCAAATGAGCTCATGCCTTAAGGCACTTATTTAAAAGTATTAACTAACGACCCTAGCTCATTCAATTTTTAAAAATTCTAGCACCACACAAACACTCACACACACCCAGTCAATGTAGGATTATCAAAATTTAGTGCATTGAATTCCAAAACAATCAAGCAATTTTATAAAGTTAGTACAATTGCAAATCAAAGAAACTGACTACAGTACAATTGCAGGTGCTAAGGCTCTCATATCAATGAATCTAAACCAACTACTTTTACTATTGACCTTAGCTGTCTAACAAAGGACCCAATAGCTCCATCTCTAAAATCATTGACACTTGAAATAAAATAAAATAAGAATCACATGCATGGTAGTGCCTTGCCTTTAGCTCCATGTAGCGTCGTTCTTTTAGCTCATCATCAAAATCATTGCTCGTGCCTAAAGACACGACGCTACACATCTATATTCTATATAATATGACAGGAAAGTTTTCAAATCCTCTAAATTTTCTCTTATATTTTGGACCCTAAGATCGGAACACACATTTTTTCTATGGTTGAGATTAACGGGTAGTAGGGCTAAAATTATATTTGGTAACCTACTATTAATTTCTTATTGCATTTTTACGGCTGATTGTATTTTAATTCCCACATTCTATTCATTCCTTTAATTATAGGCTCTAAAGGTAATATTTCCAAATTCCTTTCAATCACCGAAATCTTTTCCACCTTCTATTCATTCGACAACAAGGTTTTACCAACTTTTTCCTTTTATTATTGGCCAAGATTGAATTAAAGGAATAGAAGGTGGAAAAGATTTCGGTGATTGAAAGGAATTTGGAAATATTACCTTTAGAGCCTATAATTAAAGGAATGAATAGAATGTGGGAATTAAAATACAATCAGTCGTAAAAATGCAATAAGAAATTAATAATAGGTTACCAAATATAATGGAATTAATAGTAGGTTACCAAATATAATTTTAGCCCTACTACCCGTTAATCTCAACCATGGAAAAAATGTGTACCGATCTTAGGGTCCAAAATATAAGAGAAAATTTAGGGGATTTGAAAACTTCCCTCTATATAATATGACAGGGAAGTATTTGAATTCAAAAGACAACCAACGGTCCAGATTTATCCCCCTGCCTACATAAATCTCCATCATTCATTCTACATTCCTGTTAAGTTTTAACGTTTCCCTTATATGGGATTAGACTAAACATATCTCCCTTCCTTTTTTAATTGATTTTGTTTTAATTTTGTTCCCTTTTACATTTAATTTTTTTCCCTTTTATGGTTTCACAACACCACATTTTCTTCTTTACCACATTTAAAAAAAAAAGAATTTACACGTTTAGTTGTACAAGTATAATTTTGTGTAGAATACTGAATTGTACGCGTATATGAAGAAAACTAACATATAATTCTATTTTCTTTTCCGAAACCTAATTCAGAATTAATTGTACACGTATATCTTACCTATTCTATATGACTAACTAAATTAGTTTAAATTCAAATTTTATGGTCTAGTCTAACAAAAATTGGAAAAAGACCAATAATAATTCATCACATTTAGTATTGGTTTTCTTTCCAAAAAACCAATAGTTTGGCCGGGTTGATTAAAGAGATGTTGAGAAAAAATAAAGAGAAGAGGATATATAATTGACGTCCCACAATAATTTGAGCCCATTTTTTCAGATGAGAAGAAGCGGAAATCCAAGGGGAGTAGGATTGTTAGCACCATGTGTATGAGGTGTTTTTTTCTTTTTTGTATATATTTTTTTCTTATCAAATGTGTTCCTTTAATCAATAATTCTAATAGGTGTGGACTGGAGACGTGGAGTTGGAAGAACTCCAAGTATGGAGATCGTTGGATGAAGGGGAGGTTTGGTACGTGGTCATGATGGTTTGCACTCCTCTCATGTTTTTCATTTTTTCTCTCTAGGAAATCATGAGATCAAAAAAGATGTCGACAATTTTATGTGGTGACCACACATGTATTCTACTAGGATTCGAGGTGGTTATATTTTAGACGACAATACAGTTTTTTTGGTTTTAATCCGTTTGTTTAATTTTGGTTTGTTTGATTTGTAGCCTTTGCAAACACAACTCTGGTTCAAAACTTTGGGGATTGACGTGATACCTTCCGAACTCCGCACCGGGTTTCCTCGCAAAATTCCGTAAGTATATGACCTTTAGAAAATCTTCATGAATTTGTTTTCCATGAACAGTTGTTGAGAATGGCATGTGTAGACTTGTTCGATGAAATGTGCGACAAACGGATATATGTGATCCGCACCCAAGATTGTATAATCTTGGAGGCTTTTAGCTTATTATTTGCAGCGTTCCGTTCCCTTTTATTCCTTTTTATCTCATTTTGCGCGTAAGGTTTCGTTTTGATGATTTCAGGTAAAACGTGGTATTTTCGGTGCTTTTGAACGACAAGGATTCCTCTCGGAAGAATTCCAGTATTCGAGGCCACGTGGCAGTGCCCCGTCAAGTCCCATCGGGTGATTTTTGAAGGACCAAGGAAGCGTCGAGCCGTTGCCGGGCCGTTGGATCAAGGCAAAGCAAAAATCAGATTTCTGCCAGCCATGAACCGGTATGACCAAAACCATGTACCGGTTCATGGGCCCCAGAACTTGAAGATTGGAAGATTTACAAAGGCCATGAACCGGTACGACCAAAACCATGTACCGGTTCATGCTGTGATTTTTCTGTCCGAACTTGGCTACTTTTTCACTTTTTGCTTTTGGGATATTTTGGGTTGTCTCTACTTTTGGGATATTTGTTAGAGAGAGAAAGCCCCCTTTAAGTCTTTCTTCCTCTCTCTCTCCCTCATAACACACTTTGTCTTCTCTCTCTTAAATTTCTAGTCTTTTTGTTCTTCCTCCATTAGAGCTTAGCTTCAAGCTTTTGTCTTCCATAACCTATGTAAGTAATTAGTCTCGTTTAATTTCTCGTTTATTAAAGTTGTAGCTACGGTTGTGGTTGTCAATAATATCAAGTTTATTTTCGAATCCATCGGTTAAAAGTTATGTCTCGTTTTTATGCTTTGTCTTGTGCTTTAACTATGTGTGAGTAGTCGTTAGGCTAAGTCTCGGGATAATCTTTCCCGAGAACTTAGGTTGTTATTTGGTTCTCGAGTCATCGGGCTTTAAAGCATGATTTTCCGGAATAGAGCTTAACTTGCATTTTTGGTCTAAACTAGGGGTGTTAACCCCTTGGTAAGGAGCTTAGTCAAGCGGTCTTGGCAAGTGACTTATCGAGGCCTCGTGGCCTCCTATGTGTTCGATAAACATTAAAAACAAGTTGGTTCGCCTCCGAGGAATCACATCTTTTGTTAAACGTAGTCTTTTTAAGTAAAATCCTCCGGGCGTGAGCGCGCAGTCGTGACTCTCGCCTGAGTTATAATCGAGAACCGGTAACGGCTTTTGTCAAGGGTTAGAAGACCCCGAGACTTGCCTCGTTAAGTTTGTTAAGCGTTAATCTAGTTTCCGTTTTAGTCATCTCATTTTAAAGCAAAACCAAGTTGGCTGCCTTAAAGGCCGGAATCCTACTTTAAAACCTTCAATCCGAATCAAGCTATAATCGAATTCTCTGTGGGAACGATCCCGGACTTCCGGATATTATGCGTACAACGACCTAGCCCTATGCTTCGGGTTTCTATCAACCTTATTTTGGAAAGCAAGGTCGGGAAGTAAGCAATATGCATAGCCATAGTATTTTGATCAGACCATAAAATTGAAAGGATCCTTTCAAATTTCATATGGGATTAGACTAAACGTATCTCCGATCCTTTCAATTTCATTTAAAAAACCAATACTAATTCAGTTGGTTGGTGATTATGATTTTCTGATTCGAATATAATTATTTTGATCTTAACTGTTATTGTTATTACTATTAGGTCTTGCCTTCTCATAATTCAAACAGGGTTGTGTACTTTTCCATCATTTGTGTTTTTCGTAGTATATCAATGTGTTTCTTGATTAATGGAAATGGATTGTGTTTTGTAGTAACAAAAAATGGTTGAATTCACTTGGACATTACTTTTGCTGTTTTCTTTGTGCAGGTATATCTTCAATGAAATTCCGGCGTACCAAAAAAAAAAAGGTTATATCTTCAATGTTTAGATGTCAATTCTTCTCTCTCACACATTGTTTGAAAAAGATTTATGGAGATCTCTCATTATAAGAAAATTTATCAACGACTTGCATAACAATGAAGAGTGTGACTTATATAACAATATATGAAGAGTTAGTGATTCCTAAATTAATATGGATTTGTATGGATGTATTGACCACGAGGAGCTGTCCCCAAGGAGAACTATGATCTTTAGTGTTCCAATTTTGGGTTTGTTTTACTATTTCATCTATCATCTTTGGTAGTCTTACATTTCCTTTCTTTTGTTTATTAACTATGTGCTTGGTTTTTTTTTATTTGAACAATGTTGTTTTCATTTGACCGAAATGATTCTCAACTATGTGCCCTTAATTTGCTTTGTGTTATATTTGTTTTTCTGTCATTACACCATCTTTATGCACTTGTGCAAAGGCTTTTAGTTTTTTTTTAAAAAAGAAAATTTAAGGGTCCATGTCTTTGGGAGATGTTGAGTTTGGCTTTGAGTTGCTATAGAACTATGAGTACTCTTGATCGAGACTGGAGGGATATGAATTTTTTCGTTTTGCATTTTCTTATAACAAAGTTAAAATTGATATTCCCTTAGTGGTTTTAGATTTTTATTTTTATACAGACTAAGGTTTGACCATTTTAGTGTACCATTCACCCAAGAGGGGTTGAAAGGAAAAACTATCTTAGTTGCACCCTTATGTTGTGGCTGAACTTCTTTAGAACCAACCAAATTTAAAAATGTAACAAAATGGGTTTGGATATGGTTCATAATTCACATTATCATGAAAACAAGGGAGATTTAGGCTCCGTTTGTTTGGACATAAAATATTTTTCGGTAAAATATTTTACCTATTTTTTGGTGTTTGGTTGTGTAAAAAATGAGGAAAATATTTTACATGTAAAACATTTTCCATCAATTAGATGAAAATGACTTACCCTTAAATCTTCCGTAAGTTATTTTCCGAAATGAACCCGCTACCTTCTACTGCAATTCTCACTGCTCAGTTTCCTCGATTGTCAGTCCTGACCCACGTTCAATTCCAATAATCTCATATCTCTCTACCGTTTAAACTCTCCACCTCCCTCTCTACACTAATTTGTTGATTTTCGAAAATATTTTCAAGTGCCAACTTAATACCGGAAAATAAAAGTTTGAAGTTTGTTTTCTGAAAAAACATTTCACATGTAAAACATTTTACACTGAAACAAACAGAGCCTTAAGCTTTCAACGAAATCCAATACTTGAGTATTCACTTCTGTTTGCTGAAATGTTTTTTTTTTGATAGGCAACAAAATTTTATTAAGAAACTTGATAAAGGGTACATCAAGTTGGGGGAGGGGGAAGGGGAATCCAATACAGAATTGGATTAAACCTATTGAGACAAGCCCAGAACACCTATTGGGCAAAGCCCGAAACACCTGTGGGTCAAAACCCAGATCAGACATTAAGAACAGCAAAATCTAAGGGCCTCACTACCCAAATTTGGCATTGGAGCTTAAATGTTATTCATATATTTGGCGCCAAATCGTTCGGTTATCCATTTTGATGTCTCGAATTATTCGTGCTGGGATACAAAATAATCCACTCTAATCGTTCTCATTTTGTTTGTTAGAAACTTTTTCTGTAACTTTGAAAGATAGAAAGTTAGAAAGTTTCTTTCAAATCTTTCAAATTTGTATAGCCATTTCACATACACATGCAAACTTTTTGACCCCATTTTTTTTATATTATTCAAGCGGTAGGAGAATACAAGTATAAAAAAATACATGAAATTAGAAATATTTCCGCAATTATTATAAGTCCAACCCAACTACTAACTCCATTATGGGGAGAAATAATTCAAACAAATACAAAGAAAATAACACACACGCATGTGGAAAAATTCGAACTCCTAATCTTTTATTGAGATGCAAAAGTTCTAACCAATTGAACTAGCCACAGTTGGTTGACACCAAGTTCCTTTCCTTCATTTTGTGCTCACATCTTGCTTATAAACACTCAAAATAGAATTGAGTACCGATGTTCGAGTCGTGCCTTCAGGCACGGACATGCGCTAGTATACATACATAACATATATATATATATATATATGTTGGTAATGGGAGGATTTTTTTTTATTGGCAAAAGATGAATTTTATTAAAAACGGAGAAAATGGGAGGGGATCCAACAAAGAGTTGGAAGATACATCACAAGGGCAAAGCCCACCCAAAGGTCTACAAGGGTCACAACCAAATAAAACAAGCAATACAGCTCAACCCATTACCCAAATAAAGCAAAATAAAGCCCAAAACACCCTAATCCGATCCACCCAAGGATCGGCCCACCCAATCCAGCCCTCAAAACCCTAATCCCTTCAATCACCACCGCCACACAAACCACCGGAACAAACCAACCTCGCCGTTAAGCAGAGCCGCCTCTCCCAAATGTAGAGACCGGTGGCAGAAATTAAACCGGCCTACGACAATGACAATCAAAGTAACTAAGGTTGAGGGTAACAAAACCACCACCAAACCCAGCAGAGCCGCAACAAACCCCAGCGGCAATCGATCTCCACTAGAGAAAGCAGCAAACCAGAGACCGTGAGAAGCCAACCCCGAGCTCAAAGAGAAACTCGAAATGACTGCCAGCCGGACTTCGGCACACAAAGACGACCTGAGCAATCCATCCATGGGGGCCACATCCAACTCACCACCACCGGACTGAAGCCACCTCCGATCAAAACCGCATCTTCACCGATCTTTTTTGAATAAACCTGCAAAAAAACGTTAGAAAACAGACTACAGTACACCATGTCAATTTGAATAATGGGAGGATTGATCCTTAATTGGATGTGCAAACGTGATTACCATGTACGTGGTTCTACATTCTCAAATTGACAGCATTGACCCTGACGTAGCCTTTACCACGTAGGGTTGCCTGCATATTACTTACTGCTGTTTTTTTTTGCCGTAATTAACATGTTTCTCATTAAGGTTGCGTTTGGATTTTCAAATTTTTTTGGTAATGGAAGGCTCTTTAAAGGAACTCTTCGCCACGAAATCAACCTCTGTTCTAGGATCCTAGAACGTGCAAGAAAACCAAAAGTACCTTTAAAGGCGGACCCAGGATGCTGCCAAGCACCCCCTGCCAAGCGGGTGCGGCACGGTCAAGATTCAGCCGTCAATTGCCGAGATCACGGTAAAAGAAAGAAGCTTACTAGTTACTATCCAATACAAGGTGTAGGAGGATGAAAAGGAGAAGCTACCATGCACATATTTTCCCTTTCTTCACGTTGCACTAATTGGAATAAAACGCCACTAATAAGACATAATTCTGCGAATAAATTCAATTCAATGGATTAAAGAACAAAACACTGTGAGCAATCCTGTTAAATGTTCTTCACCATCTTATTAGAATGTGATTATTCTTTGCGAAAAGGGCCTTTTTAGGCATCCAAATGGTCAGTTGCTCCGATTTGATTTTTTCCCTGTTCAATATCAATATCTAATCGTTGGTTGAGTTTTTAAAAAGTTATTTTTGAGAGTTGAGTGGTAATGAGTGGAGAGAGATAGAGAGAGAAATTTATTGAAAACTGTACCGAGAGTAAAAATTACTCTCAAAATGCTCAACCAAACAAGGTGAATTTTGTCCATCCAACCAAAACCGGGGGAACGTCATTGCCGGATTTGTGTGGAACTCACACCGAATCTTACTTGAATGACCAGATTCGTTGGTTTTGTAGTTACCAAAAATAATTCAATTGAAATTCGGCAAGTGTTTGATCCAAGCATTTAATTCTTAGTCTAACGTTTAAATTAAAATTAAAAATCTAAACCAACACAAGTGTTAACGATCAAATACTAAAAAAAAAATACTAATTACCGCTACACAATTG
This sequence comes from Rhododendron griersonianum, assembly GCA_018127125.1. Taxonomy (NCBI): domain Eukaryota; kingdom Viridiplantae; phylum Streptophyta; class Magnoliopsida; order Ericales; family Ericaceae; genus Rhododendron; species Rhododendron griersonianum. Next base: position 58,132,850 of record CM030788.1, on the reverse strand, counting down.
AGTTTTTTTGTCTTTTTCTGCAAGATTGGCTGAAAATCATGCTCCATAAAATGAGCAAATTTGATCATCGAAGTGAGACTTGGCATGGGCCCTAGTCAAAATGGATAATGTTATTTAATTACACTCATAAAAAAAAATGCTCAAATTACTTAGATCTCAACGAGTTCTTTTAATTTATGAAAAAAGTTTAAATTTTTTCTTAAAAGAAATGCATTAGTTTTTTAGTCCTCGTTTTGCGGAAAGTGTGGTGGGCCGAATATAGCTAGGCCACGGGTTGGCCCGCAGGTTAATTCGGCGGGGCTAGGAGATGAGCGTGACGGGTTAGACCCGTGCACGCGGTTTGGACCTAGGCCCTGTGCGTGTAGTTGGTTGAGCCGAGAAGAGGTGGACCGGACCGAAGGGTTCGGCCCACCGGTGTCAGAGGCCCAGTTCGCGAGCCCAGTGACCGAACCTTTGGGTCGGGCGAATGGGCCGGTTGGGCTTAGAGGGTCGGTTCGACCCGGGCGGGGGCTGCATAGAGATCCCTCCGGTCGGTTCTAGAAGCTTCTAGAACACTCCAGAGTTGGGGCTGGTTTGGGCATGTGCTGTGCACACCTAACTTGGAGAGCAAGTATGTTTGTCTATAAATAGGAGAGGATAAACCCTAAGAAAGGTACACAATCTCAGACCCTACAACAGTACTCTCTCTCTCCAGTATATTGACTTGCTCGTCGGAGGGGCGTGAGGCGGCCCACCGCCTCGCGCCTTGGTGCAGGTACGCAGCGGAGCGGCGGAGGAGAGATCCGAAGGAGTCCGACGGAAACCACCCCACCACAATTGGCGCCGTTGCCGGGGACACGCTTCCCTGTACGTTGGATTTCGTAGCTCTTCGGAGATTTCGTGGAGATTCTCGATGGGAATCGGGGCTGAGTTTGGTGGGAGGTACGGCGGCATGGACAGGGGCTGGAGGGCTGGTTTTTTGACAGAGCCATGGTGGTCCTTCCGGGGCTGGGTTTTTTCAGGCCGTCCGAAAATGGCATGGAAGCACGCGGTTGGGCTGCCACTGTTGGGTCCTCGATCAAGCCGTTCGGAACCCAATCAGACCAGCAAGGATGGTGCGTCCATCCCAGACGAGTTCTTTGGTGGTGTCGGCGTCGAGCTTCGTCACCGGAGGAAGTTTCTGGAGCCATTCGAACGGCGGTGGACGGTGGCGGAGCGGCGGCTCAAGGGCGGCCCAGACCAGGAGTGATCAGAAACAAGATTTGGTTACGAGGTTTTGTTCGTCTCGTCGAGACGAGTTCGGAACTGGTTGGAGCGTCACCGGAGGACGTCGGATGAGAGCTCACGGTCTGTTCGACCGCTGGAAAAGTGCAACCGAAGGTGTTTTTGGGCATCGATGCAGTCAAAAATGATCGGACACAAGATTTGACCACTGGGCTTTGTCCGCCTCATCGAGACGATTACGGATCTGGGTAGCACGTCGCCGGAAAATTCACGGTTGGCCCGCACGCGCCGGTCAAAGGTGGCGCGTTGACTGCGTATGGCAGGCGTGTGCTGGCTTGTGCTGTGCGTGTGCCGGCGTGTGCTGGGCATGTGTTTTGGAGTATGTGGCGCCACGTCATTTGCCCCATCATCACCCACGTGGCTGCCACGTCATCGCCATGTGGCCGCCACGTCATCATGGCTGGTCAACGTCCAGTCAGCAGGGAATATTCCCAAGAATATTCCAGATTTGTATTTTCGCGATTCCGGGCCCGATACAACTCCGTTTTCGACGTATGAGTAGTCGATTTTGATTATTTCGACGAGCCGGATCCAACCGCGGCGTCGGTTTGCAGCCATCAGACTTGAATATTGCTGGTATGATTTTTTACGGCTTTGAAAACGAAATTTTTTATTGTTTGAGTCGGGCGGAAGTGCCGCGAGACGGTTTTATTGTTGATTCGTTTGTGTTCTCATGAGTTCGTATGATTTTTAAGTGATGGAAGGGTCGAACGAATGCGGCTTCGGCCTGTTTGAACTAAATTTTTCAAATCAAAGTTTTTTCGGTGGGATGGCCGAACGTTTGAGGCTTCGGCCGGTTAGTAAACTTGTTTATCATACTCGGTTTAAAGTTAAATTTATTTTTTCCATCACTTTGAATTAGACTGCCCCGACGAGTCCAGTCTAACCCGAAGTGGGGGCTAGATGGATGGTGTGATAGACTCGGTTTTATGATAGAAAAAACTTTTTAAAAGTGTTGGAAAAAGAGCATGCATCACCGGCCACAAGAGATTAGGGCTACGGCCCCCTGTTTAAGCTATATTCTTTATTTGGCTAAGTCCAAGTTCGAATGCTAGTGGCCGATCGTTTGCGGCTTCGGCCTGTTTAATTTGTTAATCATGTTTTCGGTGGAATGACCGAACGTTTGTGGCTTCGGCCTGTTTGTGGCTTCGGCCTGTTTAATCAATTTGTCAAAGGTGATCATTTCGGTGGAATGACCGAACGTTTGTGGCTTCAGCCTGTTTAATTGATTTGACAAAGTGATCATTTCGGTGGAATGACCGAACGTTTGTGGCTTCGGCCTGTTTGTGGCTTCGGCCTGTTTAATCAATTTGTCAAAGGTGATCATTTCGGTGGAATGACCGAACGTTTGTGGCTTCAGCCTGTTTAATTGATTTGACAAAGTGATCATTTCGGTGGAATGACCGAACGTTTGTGGCTTCGGCCTGTTTATGGCTTCGGCCTGTTTAATCAATTTGTCAAAGGTGATCATTTCGGTGGAATGACCGAACGTTTGTGGCTTCAGCCTGTTTAATTGATTTGACAAAGTGATCATTTCGGTGGAATGGCCGAACGTTCGAGGCTTTGGCCGGTTTATAAATTTATTGATCATTCTCGGTGAAACAGCTGAGCGACGAGGCTTAGGCCGGTTTATAAATATCCTTATCATTCTCGGTGGTATGGCCGAGCGCAAATGAGGCTTCGGCCGGTTTGTAAATATGTTTATCATTCTCGGTGGAACGGCCGAGCGGACGAGGCTTCGGCCGGTTTATAAATCTCTTTATTATTCTCGGTGGTATAGCCGAGCGAGGATGAGGCTTCGGCCGGTTTGTAAATATGTTTATCATTTTCGGTGGAACGGTCGAGCGTGGATGAGGCTTTGGCCGGTTTGTAAAGAGGACGGTCTGTCTGATTTTTATCATACGATGATGCAGAGAATATTGAGGACCGCTCCGGTTTATTGAGAGGACGGTCTGGTTTTCATGAACAAGAAAGATGGGTCTTTGAGGACTTGATGGTCCGGTTTGAGAAGCTGGATTCGATCCCACTGAATGGTTCAACTCCTAGTGCCTGTGGAAAGCGCACGAGAAGTTGAGGGGCTATTGTGGTGGGCCGAATATAGCTAGGCCACGGGTTGGCCCGCAGGTTAATTCGGCGGGGCTAGGAGATGAGCGTGACGGGTTGGACCCGTGCACGCGGTTTGGACCTAGGCCCTGTGCGTGTAGTGGGTTGAGCCGAGAAGAGGTGGACCGGACCGAAGGGTTCGGCCCACCGGTGTCAGAGGCCCAGTTCGCGAGCCCTGTGACTGAACCTTTGGGTCGGGCGAATGGGCCGGTTGGGCTTAGAGGGTCGGTTCGACCCGGGCGGGGGCTGCATAGAGATCCCTCCGGTCGGTTCTAGAAGCTTCTAGAACACTCCAGAGTTGGGGCTGGTTTGGGCATGTGCTGTGCACACCTAACTTGGAGAGCAAGTATGTTTGTCTATAAATAGGAGAGGATAAACCCTAAGAAAGGTACACAATCTCAGACCCTACTACAGTACTCTCTCTCTCCAGTATATTGACTTGCTCGTCGGAGGGGCGTGAGGCGGCCCACCGCCTCGCGCCTTGGTGCAGGTACGCAGCGGAGCGGCGGAGGAGAGATCCGAAGGAGTCCGACGGAAACCACCCCACCACAGAAAGGACAAGCATTTTGAGACGGAGAGAGTAAATTTTTACAATTGTAATTCAAACTTGTTTGAATCTTCCAATTAACCAACTGGACTAACCATTAAGGGCTAAATAATGGTGCTTTTGAGATATGAAAAATAGAAAGAGTGACAATAGTGGAGAGACAGTAGTACTTCTGAAGTCCGATATTGTTTAGTACAACAAGAAGAAAATGCACCTTAGGGCGTAGAGAACACAAGTTCCAATAACCTCTCTGACCATAAACAGAGACTATATATATATATTCTCATCATTCACTGCAAAATGCAAAAACAGGTAGTATAGTTCTTGCTAGTAGAGTATATAATTTCGGCATTAATTATTAATTGGACATCCACTTGGGACTTGTTAATTATTTTCCTCTTGTACTAGGAGTACTTCGTTTCTAGAGGCGTATAACTTCATGCTTCAAGAGCATTTTCTTAAGCTCCCCCTTGACCTGGAGGCTCATGACCTCATTCGAACCACCAACCGGTATTCCACCTATGAACACCGCCGGAACGCTCGGCCGACACCCCGACGCCACGAGTTCCCTCTCCAGTTGCTGCCCGTTTTGAAGCTCGTCGAGCTCGTAAATCGCGGGGTTTGCACCGAAACCATAGAAGAGTATCTTAATGGTCTCGCTCATGCAACAACTGGTTTTGCTGAATATCACCAGGGGCCTGCTTTGGGCCACCAAATCCGCCACCGTGGTCGTGCCCATGAATGCTAGATATATAGTGAGAGAGAAGAATGAGGGGAGAGATCGAGAATGAGAATGAGAATGTGTTTGTGATCAAGAGGCTGTATATATATATCGATCGGGAGCTGAGATTAATTTTTGGTGTGAGAAAGTTGAGTTGGGATGCAATCTATATATAGAGTTTTTGTTTAGTAAGGTGGGAGTTGAAATGCTTAAGTAGATTGAAGATTGAAAAGTAACCCAAAAAATATATTCCAGGATCGTACGGATTAGCCTTGGTGTATCACTGTTTGAAAAAGAACCCCTCTCTCTCTCTCTCTCTCTAGATGTTCCAAGTAACAAGTTGGACATTGGAGGATCTTTAACGCGCAAAACGTGTGATTACCACGGGCGGTGGTACGTTCTATATTCTCAAATTGACATCAGTTTCACCACCTAGGCTCTATATATGCAGTAATTAGAAGCAGGGCATTCAGTGTTATTTATGGATCGAGCAATCCTACGACATAATACAGAAACAACTTAAGCAGTGGCAGACGCAGGATTTGTGTCAAGCAACACTTCTTCATATTAATAATAATAAAATATTTTATAGGTATATATATTGTTACTTGCGAAATTCGAAGAAGAGACGATATTATGTATATGTGTGCTCAACCAACGTTTAATTTTATGCATGCAACCTAAAAAATGATTAATTGATAACTTGAAATTTTGAAAAATCCCACAGCATTTTTTCTTAATGAACCTAAAAATTAGTATAACACATTAACACGTACGTAAGAGTATTTGAAGTTGTATAGGGGCCTAGGTCCCCCTTAAACCCCAGCACATAAGCCGTTCCACAACTCCCGAATGCAACGGGATACTCATATCTCATCGCACTAGTATAATTTAGTTCATTACGAGAAAGTTCTATTAGGAAACTTAAATGATAAATAAAGATTTTCAAAATTTTTTGCCCCCTAAAATATTGGTATTGACTACTATATGGGGTGTTTGGGAGCTTACTTTTTGGCTTTTCATTTTCAACTTTTTGGCTTTTTGGTCAGAATGTAGTTTGAATCTGTTAGAGTGTTTGGATGATATGTGCAGAATGCATTTTGCAACTTGATAGTGTTTGGGAGATATGTGGTGAAAATGAATTATGACCTGATTTTTTTACCATGTTGCCCTTGTTTATTTATTATGGGAGTACTATGTATGAATAATGGTTTAATCAATTTTTTTAAATTTTTTTGTTTTTAATTGTATCAGCACACGCAAAACTTTTTACACCTTTCTCCTAAAAAAAACACTTTTTACACCCTTTATATATTAAAAAATTAATTACTCAAATTTTCAATCCGTTTTAACCGATGTGAAGATTTTATTTTTCTGATCATTTTATCCTAAATGGTCTTAATAAAATTTTGGCTCTAAAGCCTTTCAATGAGCATCCTAAGAGAGTCCTAAAACCAAATATAGAGGATAATTTGGTCTTTTCTCCTCTTAGCTCATCAAAAGTGGAAAATGAGAAGTGGAAAAGGACCTCCGGCCTTCTTTTTGACTTTTGCTCTCGATCTTCAAAATTGGAAAAATCATTGGGAAATGATTTTGTCACTCCCTTTTTTGTTAACGTCACTTCCCTGCAAGTGTATTTTTACACCAAAAATACACTTGCAGGGGAATGGCGTTAAAAAAAAAAGAGTGACAAAATCAACAGCCATATCATTTTGCCAAAACTCATTTTCTTCCCCACCAGAAAAACACCCAAAACTAAACAAGGAGAAGTTGAAAAGGTGAAAAATAAGCGCCCAAACAGGCACTAAACTTAACTATTTTGATTTTCGTCTTAAAGTTATAGTTTCACGGTCAAATATCTTTTTTTTTTTTGCTCGGCAAAAGAAGATTTTATTAACTCGAAAGGGGTACATCGAGTGGAAAACTCGTTAAGCACACAAGCTTAGAACAAAGAGAAAAACAAAGAAACCGTCCAACCGAAAGTTGAACCGCAGCACCCACACAAAAACAATTACACTTTGACCTTCCTCATGCCATCAAGATAACCCTTAAAATCCTCCACCGAGTGCACCTTAATATCAAACTTCACCTTAACCCACATTGCTACCCTGGTTTTAATTAACTCCCCTAGATCCTCCACCCGCCATGACGCATTGTTGAATACAATATCATTCCTTACCAACCATAACGACCAAGTCGTGGCATGGAAGGTTGTTTCCCACAAAAACTTCTCCAGATTTTTAAAACCCATACCGAGCCACCAAATAAACAAATCTAATAGGGAGGCAGGGCACACCCACTGGACATGCCACCAATCCAAAATCAAAGACCAAACGTCCCAAGAAAATTGGCAATGCAAGAAAAGGTGCTCAGGCGATTCCAAGTGTAATGAGCAGCGAGGGCACAGTGCCGATTGCCCCTCAGGAATCAAGTTTCTATAGAGAAGTACCGTTCTTGAAGCCACTCTATCTTGAAGAGCCAACCACGAGAAAATTTCCACCTTCGGGGGACTAATATTCTTCCAAATCGATCCCAAAACCCAGTTGCTAGCGAAGCCCAATTGCTCCCATTTATGATAGACTGATTTCACTGAAAAACAATTGTTAGAAGCCCATTTCCAACTTAACTCATCCCGTTTTGAATGATCCAACTGCACTGCTTGTAATTTCAAAAGCAAGTCTTCAAATTGGTGATCTTCCCAAACCCGTAGCCTTCTCTGGAAAAGAATATTCCACCTTCCATCACCACTTGCATCTTTTAATTCACTGATCATCATTTCTTTTTGAGTAGAGATTAGGAAAAGGCGAGGAAACTCCTCCTTAAGAGTTGAGTCCCCTAGCCAAACATGATTCCAGAAGGATATCTCTTGGCCAGATTGAACCACCAACCTAAACCCCTCCTGAATAATGGAACCGATGCTCGAGGAGGTATCCCCTACCGAACAAATATCTCTCCACAAGTTTGAGACCTTACCAGAAGATGGCAAGGAAGGTAACCAGGATCGTTGCTCTAAATTGTACTTGCTTTTGATTACCCTCACCCACAATGAATCTCGATCCTTGCTAAAACGCCACCACCACTTGGCCAGAAGAGCAAGGTTTTGGATCATCAAATTCTTTACCCCTAGCCCTCCGAAATCTTTCTTTTTGGTGATATTTTAGGCGCCAGAAGAGCAAGGTTTTGGATCATCAAATTCTTTACCCCTAGCCCTCCGAAATCTTTCTTTCTCCTGCTAGAACTTCCAAAATTTGACACACCTAGGCCAAAAACCGAAATCCTAACTCCACCCCTGAACACCTATATCTTGAACTAATTCAATTAGTATATTTTAGGCCTTGTTTGGAATCTATGAAAAAGAAAGGAAAATAATTTTTCCTTGTTCGGTTATAGAGGAAACAAAAAGGAAAATAACAAAACAAGGAAGAATTTTTGTCCCTACTTTCCTCCTCACTTTCCTTTCCTTTCTTTTCTTTCCACTATAAGTTCCAAACAGGCCCTTAGTCTTTCTAGTCCTTCGTTAAATATCTTATTGATTGTCGATAATGCATGTTATAGTACTTTTATATACCCTAATCTTTAATCTCATGTGGGGCAAAGGAATGTAATATCATGTGTCTTTCTACATGAGTGATTATACATCCCTCCAACCAGAGCACGACAGCACGTGCGGTGCTCCCGAACCTTTACCATCACACATTCACATGGAATCCATCAATATAGTCCTTGTTCCACGTGAATGTAAGTACCACGTAACGGAGATCTTTGTGCAAGTAATAGAAATTTTCCCTCTCTACATTACATGTTTACCCCATTGTACGTTTTTTTTTTTTTTTGAACACGTTAGAAATTCATTAATATCAATAAGGATTACAACATACCGTGTGCCTCTAATACAACTGGAGAAAAACCTATTGCACACATGTTAACAAAATACCCAACCAAATAAAATGAAGGAATCAAGTCCGGCGATAAATTTATCAAACTAGTAGAAGTCATAGCCGCTAATGCAATGTCGATATCCAACAGTCACGGTAGTTTCACAATTGACGATGCTTTCCACCAAGACCGATCGATGCCAACCTAGTTCCACTGTTCGTTTTGTTGAGATGCACAAAAATATATGGGCCTTGGGGGCCTGGGGGTATACCTTCACCTTATCCAATAGGGTAGCCTTTATTCTGTCCTAGTGGGGAGATTCGCGTACCGTACAACTTTTTGAACCCCGAAAGCTGAAGGAATGACGACGGAGAGGAAAAAACCTGGGAAGAAAAATGTGATAAAAAAAAAATCAACATTTGAGTTAATTGTCATGTTTTTCTTCTTCTTTTATGTTGGTGTCTTGCCAACCATAGTCACACAGTCCTTCCATAGACCCTCCGCTCACGCATGCTGTCATTTTTTGCTCTGCGCTTTCGTGAAGTTTACTAGTTTGGAATGTTTTTTGAAAAACGCTTTCGATCATGCTCGCGCACTCTTGCAAGCCTGCGAGCATTGCACATTATGTGACTTAGTTGTCAAGTACTGTGCTTGATTTTCTACATGTTTTCCATTTGGGTGTCCAAAAAATAATGTAAAAGTAAAATCCAAACAAATATTCCCTCCCCATATGGAGCCACAATATTGCAATGAAAACGGAATAAAATGCCACTAAGATCTCATGATTATCCGCATAAAATCAAACTAGAATGAAACCACAAACAATTCAGCAATCCTGTTGATTATTCTGTGTAAAATATATAAAGCCCTAATGCTAAAGACACCGACAGTGGCCATACTGACGGTGAACCGACGGGCATGCGGGGCCCACTTCTGGTTCCGCACGGATGATCTGAGCCGTTCAATAATTTTATTTTAAAAAAAACTGAGTGGGCTTGTGGAAAATTAGATCAATCCGATATGTGTAAGTGCTCGATTCAATCTTCCATTTTTCATTAAATGTAGCATAAATCATGAGTTCACTCTAAAATTATGGCCTTTATTGGATTAATCTTTTTCCAGTTTCCAATTTTTTTTAATTAAATCGATTCATGCAATAAAGTATTTTTATCAAAATGGTAAGGTGGAGTAAGCTTTCGTACAAACAAGTATCTCAAGCAATTCCTTTTGTAGATTAGGTACTACAAGGTGAGAAATTAAAATAATTGTATCTGAAATTGTTTTGAGATAGGATCAAATTGGCAATGAAAAAAAGTTACTTTCAAAGTTATGCTGACTTACCATACTTCAAGTCTTTCATGGCCAAATGTTCATGATTTGCCTTTCTAGCTAGCTAGTAAAAACTTCTAACGATAAGATTGGTTTATGATATTGATGCATTTTTTACGCATTATTCACCGTTTAGTGGTGTTAAGAATTTTCGTTTGATCTTTTCGTTTTTTAGACTCAGCTCATTATCAAGACGAATGACGAATACAAGAATCATGGTTTCACGAATCTAACGAAAACAAATATCGGACGACAGTAAAGACATTCAAACTCTCACTAATACAGTATAAGATAGATCAAACACACCCGCCTAATTAATTTCTTTATATCAAACCCTTCCTATAAGATTCTTTATAGGAATCTTGATGGTATTAGAAGGCTCACGATTTAGGTGTACCCTTGGGTGTATTTTTTTGATGTAATTTTGCTTCAATTTTGTTTTTCCTTGGGGTCGTGGTGAACTTTCTGGTTCTCCCTTCCCTTTTACTCGATGTACCCTTTCGAGTTTAATAAAAAAAAAAAAAAAATTTCCTTTGCCGAGCAAAAAAAAACCCTTCCTCAGTACACCAGCTTGCTATTCCACTTGTTTCTTTAGATTGCGATAAAATCTTCATCGAGAATAACCAAGATTTTGGAGGAAGGGGAAGATGAGTACTGCTAAAAGGATAGTACGTACGTAAGAAATATTGCCATCCTTTACTAATTTGTCTTGGATTGGAAAGTGAGAGAAAGGGAGGGGGGCGAGAAAAGAAAGTAGTGGAATTGTGCCAAGCGGGCATGAGAAAACTATTAAGTGTCTGTCTTTTATTAGATCGCATGTTCAAATCACACGAAGACCAAACTTTTCAAGCTTTAGAGCCACTGAAGGGTTTGCTCGGTCTCATCTTTAGGATCCCAAAATCCCCCGAGATGTGCACAAATTGGCCCAGACATCCGGTTATAAAAAGAAAGTAGTGGAATCGCAAAACAAACTGCAGAAAGCTTCTAGGTAAGGAACAAAAATCTAATAGAAGCCGCGTACGTGTGTGATGCCAGGACCCGACCTCGCATTAATTCTGCTTTATTTTGATTCCCCAATTGCGCTGAAATTGACCTAGCTTCCTCCACCACTCTCTCTCTCTCTCTCTCTCTCTCTCTCTCTCTCTCTCTCTCTCTCTCTCTCTCTCTCTCTCTCTCTCTCTCTCTCTCTCTCTCTCTCTCTCTCTCTCTCTCTCATCCATCAAAGAATGCATGTGCTTATCTCATATATACGACTTATACCACACACGGTATTACTTTTTAGGGTTCTTCTGGATGAGGGGGAAAAAGAAGAGTTCAAATCCTCTGTACCCAAATTTCTCGGTACACCTTTGTTGATGTATCTTTGATTGTCGGATTAAATGAGAATTTTTTTTTTTATCCTTTTGAATTCTCAGCCAAAAATACATTTGTACATGGGTACATGAAAAAATACATCATGTTTTGGTAACAAATAGTCTCCCCGTCCTATATAGTTTACTTCATTATGAAAAGTTATGTCGTTTATCGGATAAAATAGCAACACTTTTGTTAGTAAATTCTCCAAATTTTCTGTATTGATGTAAGAAATTAATCGAGATCTTTAGGTTGGTACAAAGAAATTCAGAAAAATATACACAAAAGTAATTTACCATTGTATCCAAGTACTTTAAATTTAATATATTTGTTTAATGAAATTCTTCGGGAAATTCTTTTGTTTCTCAAGAACAAAGACTTGAAAATTTTAAAGAATTAATGATGTAATTCAATCTTTTTTTTATTGGCAACAAAATTTTATTAAAACACGACAAAAGGTATACTGAAAGGAAGACCAAATACTAGCCACAGAGATGTAATTCAATCAAAGGTTCATGAATGAGACTCAATCGTGGAGACCTTTTACTTTTCTCGAGTACACCTTTATAAATTCGCACCAGATGCAAAATTTTGTACGTACGAATGGTCTGAAAGGGAAATGTGGAAATTATGGTTTTCTTGATAAAATGACAACAATGAAGAAACAAATAAACTCTCTCACGAGTCGTGGTGGTTCTTCATGAATATTAATTATTCTACGACACGCTTTATATTTATATTTTTACTGTATGTGTCTATTTAATTCTATAAAAGCTTTACATGCATACGTTAATTAATTACATCATTCTTGAATTTAAATTTTTTTTTTGTATATTGGCAAACATTTGCTCATAAATTCATAATATCAACCTTTAATACATGATCATATTCGTATCATGGTATGTTATAAACCTTTAATTCTATTGAAGGCAGTGTGCTCTGTACCTTCCCGTTTTGAACAATGTTTAACATCTACTGTAAGTTTGTCCCCTGCAATAACTTCTACAAAGTGCTAATTAAAGGATCTAGCTTAATCACATAACCAATACGACAATAATTGTATCATTTATTTTGCTAATCAAAAGAGTGCACGTCCAAGCGTGAGGATCGGAGTTGTCCCTGGTCGTGACCATAGGATCTCCAAACCCGTAGCGGGAACTCAAAGGTGTGTGGTGCACCATGCTTGGGGGCCAAAGCAATTTGCAGGGTAGACTTAGGGTGGACTCAAAGGGGTCCAAAGACCCAAATCGCGAGGCCACCGCCTCAAGTTGATCAAGGGGGCGTCAATAGCATGCCTTGAACCCGTGACCTCTGACCTCACCAAATAAGCTGGACCACCTGGTTCACCACGTACCCCAGGTGGTGACAATAATTGAATTAGATAATTGAACTTTAGTATCTTAATGCAACTATTTACTTTAATTCAGATGTGAGAATTAGTATATCATTACAGTTAATATAGCACGGAAATGTAACTTTTCACCGTACTTTCTAAAACCGACAATTTGATGCGTAAAAATGGCCCTTTCTCGAAGAAATTGAACACGTGATCGATGCTTAATTTATACTAATATAATAAGAAGGAGAATAACGAAAATGTAATAAATAGGATTGTTGGCAGTTTTTTTTTTAACAGAAGAACAACCTTCGGGAAAGCTAGCACGGACTCACCAACCACGGCCCCATACTTACTGTAGGGTATTCACCCGGTAGGAAATCCAATTCCAAATTTTGAAAAGTACCCTTAAAGTTTAAGCATTCGCCCGAACAAATGGGCCGGGGCAACCCTAGGTGTGTAGTTGGCAGTTTTTTGCGCTTTAAAGACGATTCATTACGCGGACGGATTTTGTACATCTTTTAGTTTTCGATTTGCCGTGTTCTTAAAGGCTGATCATCAGCTACTATATATTACGCACATTTTCTTGGATTGGAAATCTGGAGGCGAATCTTTCCCATGTGAGAGGGACCAATTGGGATAAGCCCAAAAACTTTTTCCACCTCATCAGATGCTCCAACATGGCTCTATAAAGCTTCAACTCTCTTTGTATGTATACGTACAGATATATGCATGCACAGAAACACCTTGAGGGTGTTTGGTAAGAGTTTTGAGAGAGATTTTTTTGGATAACAAGTGGAGAGAGAGAATTATACTCCGTCCGTCCTATAAAATTTGTCCGATCTGCATAATGAGAACTTTAAAATAACACATTCTTTTCGAGAAAAATTCATTCTTTTTCCCAAAAATTTACTAGATGTTAATGAGTTGTTCTAATTTTTGAGAAAAGTTTGAATTTTTTCTTGGAAAGAATGTGTTATTTTTAAGCCCTCGTTCTGCGGACCGGAGAAACTTTATAGGACAGAAGAAGCATGTGAACAGAAAACTTATTGAAAATCGTAATGAGAGATGAGGGTGGTTCTGGGAAACAATGTTTGAGTCATGAAAACTATGGATTTCACAAAATGTCCTAGAGCTATTTTGTAGCTCAGAATAGCACATCTTTAACTTTAATTAGTGCGAAAAAAAAGAACATTGAAAACAGCACGAGTAGGAACACAATGAGGACTTTAAAATAACACATTCTTTTCGAGAAAAATTCATTTTTTTTTCCCAAAAATTTACTAGATATTAATGAGTTCTTCTAATTTTTTAGAAAAGTTTGAATTTTTTCTTGGAAAGAATGTGTTATTTTTAAGCCATCGTTGTGCGGACTGGAGAAACTCTATAGGACAGAAGAAGCATGTGAAGAGAAAATTTATTGAAAATCGTGATGAGAGATGCGGGTGGTTCTGGGAAACAATGTGTTTGAGTCATGAAAACTATGGATCTCACAAAATGTCCTAGAGCTGTTTTGTAGCTCAGAATATATATAGCACATCTTTAACTTTAATTAGTGCGAAAAAAAGAACATTGAAAACAGCACGAGCAGAAACACAAATACTCCAAATTAAAACAACTTCCCTCCCAGTTGTTGGCTTTGAAAACCAAAAATTTATAGGTGCTCTTGGAGAACCGTCATATATCTGCCTCCAACACTCTCCAAAAATTTATAAAATACGAAACACTCTCATGAGATTGATCTAAAACCAAATGTCTAGGTCTCACATGAATGTGTAGTTACGAAAAATGTTAGCGATATAGTTTCTCCCCAAAACCGTCCTCTGTCCACCACCATTTTATTCTGCACTCAGACAAATTTCTCCAAAATTCAATTGAAATCTGACGGACTAAAAAGACATCAAAACATAGCGCAACATATGATGTGCCCCTACGTGCGTGGTAAAGGGTGCGTCAGGGTCAATGCTGTCAATTTGGGAATATAAATTTGTACCTCCCCATGGTAATCACATTTTGCATATTAGTAAAAATCTAGAGAGATAGAGAGAGAGAGAGAGATGAGGTCTCTCTCAAACAATGATGATAAAAACAAGGATAATTTGTACTACGATCTTTCGGAATATTTTTTCTCAATTTGCAATGTAGTACTTAAGCATCTCTACTCGCAACCCACCCCACCACCTCGATCAGTAAACCCTATATATAGCCTCCATCACCCCCTCCATTTCCTCACAGCAAAATCTCATACATCCTAGCTCCCCTCTTCAAAAGAAAACAACCCTTCACATTCTCCCTCCTCTTTCCATCTCTCACTCGTATATACATCGATCTATGGCCAGGAACACGAACACGGTGATGAATTTGGGGGCCCAAGGTCCCCTGGTGATATTTAGCAAGAGCGATTGTTGCATGAGCGACAGCATGAAGATACTTTTCTATGGTTTCGGTGCAAATCCTACGATTTACGAGCTTGACCAGCTTCAAAATGGGAAGCAACTGGAGAAGGAGCTGGTGGCATTGGGCCGTGGGCCAAGTGTACCGATGGTGTTCGTAGGCGGCGAGCTGGTCGGTGGGCCTAATGAGGTCACGAGCCTCCATGTCAGGGGGGAGCTGGTGAGGAAACTCCTGAGGGCCAGGGCTATTCATATCTGGAATAATGAAAGGAGGGGATAAACTAATCCCAATTATGCTTCAATCAATAATGAATAATTCCCATATATTATTATTATTATTATTGCAACAACTATATATAGTAGTTTTTTTTTTTTTGATCCGTCTATATATAGTAGTTGTTTTTGCTTTTAGCAGTAATTAAAGAGAATATGGCCATATGAGCCTTTTTGTTATGGGAGAGGTAATTTGATGAGAGTACGTGTGTTCTCTGAGATATGTATTTTTCTTTTCTTTTTCTGCCTTCTAAATAATATCCTACTTAAAAGTTATTGTCGTCTCTTTTAATTGAATGATACACCATCGTCTGCATTTCTATCTGCGTATTTCACGGGAGAGGACGAAAAAAAATGATATATTGAAAAAAAAAATTAATCTTGTAATTTATAAGACATTGGCATGACGTTTGTACCACATCATTCTGTACGTACGAGAACTGTGCGTATGTTATATTACTACCATCCATGAGAATCATGAAACTATTGGAGAACAAAAAGCATATTGCATGCACATGAGCAACTGAAGATTTGAATTTAACTCAAACTAAGAAAGATAATTAATTAGGAATTAATGGATCTTCTTCGGTCCTTAATTTGAACGAAAAGCATAATGCTTGGGCAACTGGAGATTTGAAAATTTGAGCCATTAATTGTCTCAATATATGGTCTAGATTTGAATTGTTCCGTCCGGCCAGTTCAAAACTTTGAATCTGAAAGGATCTGAACCCAAATAATTAAGTCTAGGAGACTAGGACTTTCTACCACGTTTACAAGCTGATCACTCTAGCGAGGTTGACTAATTACGCTAATTAGGAAACCAATCGCGGGACTGATTTGAGTGGCTCAACCATGGGAATTACTGAAATCATGGAGAAGATATGGAGAAGATCATGGGCTTATGATTGACTTCCTTCACAAATTGCAGTGCCAAGCAGTGTATTCCGGGACTTTTATTAGTACTATGTATTTCTGCTGCAGGAATTATTATGGTAGCCGCCTTGTTTTTTGGAGAAAAAAAACGGTACCATCAACATTTGATTAATTTCGTTCCGGTCAATTTTCCGGCCTCTTCCGGTGGATTTTGGCTCATTCCAGCGGTACTGGCCTCCTCACGAAATAGGGATGGCAACGGGGCGGATCGGAGACGGATATTGACATATCCGAATCCGAACCCTCCACCCGACCTCTGAATCGGCCCCGATCTCCGATCGGATATATTTTCGGTCCTCCATCCCCGCCTTAAACGGAGAACGGAGATCCGATTGGAGATTTGGATGTCCGAATTTGAAAAAAAAAAAACTAGATTTTTTATCAAACAGAGTATTCGGGGACAGATCAGAGACGGATTTTTGATTTTAAAAAAATTGGCTTTTTGGGTATTCGAGGACAGATCGGGGCGGATCGGGCTATGTAGCACCGACACTCCAAAAGGGCGCCGTGTCCACGTATTGGACACGGCAGGGACACGCCCAAATACGTATTGGACGTGGCGTGTCCAATAGTTTTTATTATTTTTTGATAGGGGACACGGTTGGGACACGGCTAGGGGTCAAAATATAATATTTTTAAAAAATTTGGGGGTTAATATGAAATTATTCAAATATTTGGGTTAAACTGTAATTTTCCCTTTGAAAAAAATTTATATGAAATTATTCATATATAATGGTTCATAATTTTTTTTTTTATATATGTACATATGTTTATTTTTTATTTATTTATACACATGGCGTGTCCCCTGCCGTGTCCGAATCTCCATTTTTTTGGAATTGCCGTGTCCGTATCCGTATGCGTGTCCGTGCTACATAGGAATCGGGGATGGAGATCGGATTTGGGGCGGGGACAGACTTACCTCCGAATCCGATCCGATCTCCGAATTTTTTTTGAAAAATAAATCCGAATCCGCCCCGATATCCAAAAAATCCGATCCATTCAGGACGGATAACGGATCAGATACAGACGGATCGATCGAGATGGCCATCCCTATCACGAAACATCAAAATGAGACAAAAAAATTTAGGTTTTTAAGGAAATTTTCTTTCTTGGGACAATAACTGGCCTCGTCACTTACCCCAAAAAAAAAAAGGGGAAAATGACGGGTCAGGACATATTTTAATAATTAATACCCGCCAATGACAAGTTAAGAACTGGTCTCGTCGGCAAGAAGAAATCCTACAACAGTAACAACACTGTTTTTTAATGGGTCTTCAGCAGTGGGCCTTCGTCTATGTGAAGCGGCCTTGTGCAGTGTTGGGCCATTAAATCATAACCCATGACGCTGTCGCATGTGGTTGGTTTATAGAAAATTAGAAGCCGGCCCCGTTTTCTAGGTTCGGTTCTATCCCAGCCTTAAATTTTTTTCCTCCAAAGCTGTAGGCTCGGTAATTGTTTGTAATGACAACTTTACCCCAAAAATCCAAATGCCTCCCTCGGCCTCTCCCATAAATTGCTCCGACTTCTCATCCCCTGCCAATGCCCAGCGCCGTATCATCATTGTCGTCGACCTCTACGAGGAGTCCGCCTTTGCCGTCAAGTGTGCTGGGCTGTCCACCACTACCTCCGCCCAGGCAACGCCGTCATCCTCCTCCTCCTCCACCCCACCTCCGTCCTCTACGGCGCAGATTGGGCACCGCCAAGAATTCCAACAAATACTTGAGGACAAGTTCGACACTGCATCACAGATTGATTCGGTTTTAGTGTTGTTCATCTGTCCCATGCCTTCAATCACCGCCACCACTGGCGCCCCGATGATGATGTCGAGGATATCCTATTGTTTCGGATCTGCGTTCTCCACCATGTGAAATCGACTATGATCGTGGACGAAGTTTGTCGTCGAGTAGTTCTAGCGAGGTCTCGGTGGATTTCGAATTAGAAATTAAAAAAGCAGAAGATGATGATGCCGCCGACCGGAGTGGAGCTGCTACCGCGATCACTGCGATCACAGACTCTTTAACCTGTTCCCAAACTGGAACAGGTTCTCAATTTCATTGTTTGCTTCTCTTATTAGCAGTTGCTATTTTGAATGTGAAATCTAAATTTAGTAAAAATGTTGAAGCTGTTGTTGTGCAAATGGTGTATTTTTTAATGAAAATTGTCTATGAGAATTGTGTATTTTCTGTGAGAACTCCATATGAGAACGGTGTATTTTATATAAAAACTGTATATTTTCTATAAGACTTGTGTTTTTTCTATGAGAACTGTGTTTTTTTCCATGATGATTGTCTATGAGAACTTGTATTTTAGTGTGGTAAGACTATTTGAACAGTGTATTTTTTAGTTCACATAGCCACTTCACATGAGAACGGTCTATGAGAATTGTATTTTTCAGTTCACATAGCCATTTCACATGAGAACTGTGTTTTTTCTATGAAAACTGTATTTTTTTCTATGAGAACTGTTATTGTCCATGATGATTTTCTATGAGAACTGTCTATTTTAGTGTGTGGTGAGACTATTTTAAACGGTGTATTTTTCTATGAGAACTGTATATTTTTCAATGAGAACTTTGTATGGTCCATGAGGACTATCTATTGGACTGTTTATTTTCTATGAGAACTGTGTATTTTAGTGTCTGGTGAGGCTATGTGAACTGTTTATTTTTTAGTTCACATAGCCCATTCTCATAGCCAGTCTATGAGAATAGTCAATTCTCATAAAATTTACCATTAGAATTGAATATGAGAATTGGCAATTCACATAGCAAGCTCTCATAATTCAGTTCACATAGCCAATTTTCTATGAGAACTGAACGGTTCTCATAGAACAAACTATGAGAATTGGCAGTTCTCATAGCTCACATAGCCAAGGGTATTTTTGTCCGAAATAATATGGGTCACATAGCCAGTTTTCTATGAGAACTGACTATAAGAATTGGCAATTCTCATAGCCCACATAGCCAAGGGTATTTTTGTCCGAAATAATATGGGTCACATAGCCAGTTTTCTATGAGAACTGAGCAGTTCTCATAGAACTGAGCAGTTCTCATAGAACTGACTATGAGAATTGGCAGTTCTCATAGCCCACATAGCCAAGGGTATTTTTGTCCTAAATAATATGGGTCAGAAATTAATTCTAAAAATATAAATTTTATTAAAAATAGACATGTACACAAAAAGTTAAGAAGAATGGATAAAATAGTAAAATTGCATGAAAAGTCAATAAAAAGGACTGATGGAAGAAAAAGTATTTTGGTCAGGACTATTTGAAGTCCGAACCAAGAAAAAAGGGCAGGCCTCTAAATTCCCCTTGGTTTATAGTTGTAGAAAATTACAGGTCAGTCCAAAAATTGCCATTTAATTCCCATTTGATGGTACATTTTTAGATTGGATTGGAATTCTTAAAAATGTGGGCCAATTACGTGGACTAGCCCGTAACTTATCCCTTGTAGAAACTTGGAATTAGTTGGATAAGACCTTCAAGTCCCATTAAGATAATAATTGAATTTCAACTTTTGATCGATTCTCTGAATTTCGCCAAAGCAATTCCAATAATTCTAGTTTTTTGAATAGTTTTATATTTCCTCCGTCCCTAAATAAGTGTCTGGCCCGAAAACTTAGGCCTTTGAAAAGACGCATTTTTCTTTTTACAAAAATCAAAAAGAAATCACGAATCAATAGATATCAATGAATTCTTTTAAGTTGTGAAAAGAGTTCGAATTCTTCAACCAAAAAAATGCATCCTTTTAAAGGTCTCGGTTTGCCGGCCGGGCACTTATTTAGAACGGAGGGAGTAATGTCCAAACAGTTTTTAAGATTAAGATGAAATTATTCAGATTTGAATCTCAAAATAATAGTAGTCTGTGCCCCAAAGTTGAAATTGAGGATTCGTTTCTCTCTATACCTGAGGGCACACACACACAACGTTATTACATGCCAAATCTTTTCCTAAGTAATTTGTACAGATTGTATTTATTTTTTTGTAGTTCTACGGTCAGAAGTGTTCGGATTAGCTTACGTGCACCTCGACGATTCCTCTCCCCGGTTCAATTAAAGGCAGGTCGTCCACACTGGGACTAGGGGATTCACACGAGATTTTGTCTAGAATGTTAGTGCTAACAACACTCTCTCGAGATATTAATTATGTACGCACTATGCATTGTGGGCATTTGGTAGTATTACTGTTTCCTAAATGTAATTAAGCATTAGGATACATGACATATTGAGGGATTATTCAAGAAAGAAAGGAGATAGATTTCATTTGCTACAATCAAAAGGAAAGCATGCACACGTTCAAACGAAAACACAAACTTCTTATCAAAAAAAAACTTGGCAAATCAAAAATGCGTTAAAAAAGAAGAAGAAAAGAAACTCTCTGTTAATTGATAGCTTTTTTTTTTTTTTTTTTTTCGTTTTCTCCCTAAACCCATATAGCTTTAGCCTTTCTGAGCGATTGGACAAGCTTGCCCCTGAGATGGAGGCTCATGACCTCATTAGAACCACCCACCAACTCCTTCCCTATGAACACAGCCGGTACGCTTGGCTGACGCCCCAATGCCACCAGCTCCCTCTCCAGCTGCTGCCCATTTGGGAGCTCGTCGAGCTCGTAAACCATTGGGTTCGCACCAAAACTGCATATCAGTGTCTTGATGCTGTGGCTAATGCAACAGTTGCTTTTGCTGAATATCACCACCGGCTTTTCGGCCCCCAAACTCGTCACCGTGTCCATTGCCGCAGTCGAAGATTAGGCAAAATCTATAGTCGCAAATCACAAATTTTGGATGTGAAGCTAGTGAATAGGGAGTTGAGGCTCTAATTATTTGGTGCGAGGAACTTGAGATGTGGCATTGGGACTTATATAGAGACATATAGGGTGCAATGCTTAATTATTAGAGGATAGAAGAATGAACGGCAATGAATGTTCAAAAAGACATCCTAAATCACCGTTCTATCTAATTTGATTGACCATGAATTGATCCCAGATTGATAAGATTCTCAAATGACAACATTAACCCTGAGGTCGCCCACAGCACAAATGGTTGGTGCACAAAAGAAATCAACACTTGCACAAAATTCAATTGCCCTTGTGATGTATTTTTCAACTTTTTGTTGAATTCTCTTCTCCTTTCCCCGTTTCTTAATAAATTTTCATCTTTTGCCGATCAAAAAAAAAATTCAATCCATTGTCCCTATTTTTACTCTATTTTTTTTATTGATTCATGCGTCATAATTCATTTTCAGCTTCACCATCGAGAATCAAGATTCATTTGTCTCGAGATTTTATTACATCATCCAATTGAAAGTGTGTTGATAAATCAAGAACTTAATCCCTGCGAGAGTAGTACGCTAATTTTAAATCCATATATAGTCCGCTTTCTCATTGAGAGCGTCTCAATAGTGCGTCATATGAGAATCTAAACACGAGAGTCTCGATCGAGACATGATTCAGTAGCTGAAAAATGACATGAACCACCAGTACGCCGGAAAATAGGTATAAAGAGGACCTGGCTCCGTATTAATACATTGCATGGACGTAACCCACATCCGGCCGATCCCGCATGAGGGTAAAACAGTAATTTCACATATCCACATGGACAGTAGTAGGATTTCCATTATACTCCATATAGATCCCATCTTGGAGCATCTGCTGAGTGAGAAAGGTGTTTGGGGTTTTATCCAATCCAATCCAATTGGATAAAGAAAACAAACCCTTTTTTCCCTCCCTAGCTAGCTCCCATATGATCATCAAGATTCGAAACCACTTCAGTTGTAGAAAACCGAAAGCTGAACAAAATGACATGGAAAGGGAAAACAATCAAATCCGCTACGAAAATTAACGTGTGAATTACCAGTAAAAGGTTAACTTCCACGTAATGATCCGTACTAGCTCCTAGCTAGTACTACCATTTTCAGTACAATAATCATGGGATTAGTTTCATTCATTAATTAATTAATTAAAGCAATGTGGGAACAAATCGGGTGCTCAGATATTATTCTAACGCACACAATTAATCATGGGACTAGTTTATTAATTAAGGGACCATGTGGGCAGTCCTTATTTCATTTATATTCTATTCTTATCATCGTCGGATTTGCGAAAAAAGGATGTCGGTTACTATGTTGGAAAGTTGCAAATTTAAAACACTTACCAAAAAAAAGAGGTTGCAATTATATTATGCTTGCCAAATCTTGACTGTTGAGAGATGCTGCAAAGCAGCTTCTTGTAGAGCGCTGCAGGGCGCATCCGGACCGTCCAAAAGTGTTTTCAGCGGTCTGGTTTTCAGCGGGAAAAGTTAACTCTTCGCTGGAGGAGTTTGTTTTCAATCCGGACCATTGATTACCGAGATGGACTGTCTGGATGCACCCTATAGGGCGCTCTACAGTGAGCTGCTTTGCAGCATCCCGGGTCCATGTGGTTGGAATTGTAAGCAACTAAGCACCACAGAGTTTGATTATTGGTTGACATGCATCTATCTCATGAGGTGGTGATAGATTCTTGGATAATAATAGTACAGCACAGGGATTCCTTCATATCTAAATCTCAAACTTTTTAACTCAAGACATTCTATCAATGATCCAACAACCCTTTTTGGGTGCTTTCTTTTGTTTGAATTGGACTTGACAAGTTTGCTGTTAATTATATCTCCGGAAATAAGTTTTAGCACAACCAAGAAGAACAATGAAGAAATTCCTACAAATCATGCACTGTAACTGTAAAGAAAACTCAATCCAAATGATAAGGGAAATCTAAGAGCATAAGAACCACTACCTTCCGTATCGTCTAACGACCGGAAAACGATTTACGGGTATTGAGCAGGTTTGAGACTTATTCCTTGAAATCTGTCTTTCATGATGCCTTAACATTCCCAGTTTTCTTATTGTTTTACCAGAGTAGTCTTTTGCCCATGACTAGTTCATCCATCTGGGGGACCATCCAACAAAGTGGAAACCAATTGGATAAACTCTTTATCTTGCTCCTCTCTTTAAAAGCTTAAGCTTTTAGATGAGTTGGTGGTTACCAATCTAATATGATATACTATTATGATAGTAACAACAGAATACGAAATCTTACGAAAAGTGGAAAGGGGGAAAACACCAAGGCACTTTTTATGAATCAAAATATATCCTCTCTTCCAGAGTCTCTCGATTGAGGGTCGGAAAATGAGCATTTCCTGAAAATGAATGAACGATGACACGTATTTATTTTTAAAGTCGAAAATGTTTATACATCAGTGAACCTGAATTTTGATACTGCACCGAGACGTTGTATCCGTTTCCCGTAGTGACCACCGCTCTTCAATCTTGTTGTGACCAAAAGCATTTTGACAAGCAGCATATTTTTTTTTAAGTTGACCTTTCATTTCAAAATAGGATTCCCTGATATCAGAACATGCATGTCTGTACATATCACTCTTGTGATTATATTAGTCCTTTCCTTTCCGAAAGTTGCCTCTAAAACAAACTGTTTTCGACACAAACATTGAAGAATAATTCCCCACCAAATTGTTTTCCTAATGAAACATGACTCAAAAATGCTTCCATCTTACCAATAATTCTGATTTCTGACGCTGTTCAGGTGTACGGACATTCCTTCAGACGTGGATTAATGCTAATTATATGGATAATACTACATGCCAACTTGATTGAAGCACAAACCATCACTGTCAAGCACAATCATCAGGGTGGGGAGCATTTTTCTTATCCAAACAAATATCTTTACAACTTTCTTTTCAAATTTGTTACTGTTGAATATGTGATTTAAATTCTTTCCTTTCTGGAACAATCCAATCCCACACTGCCTTTTCCAGTTGCGCCTATAAATATATGGGGTGATGAAACCTCAAAATCCACCATAGACAAGCATTTGAGCTCAAAGTACAAAGCAGTAAAGACCTTCTCTCTTCTGTGCATTAATTGTTACTAGAAGTTCATTTTTCCGAATGGATAGGATTAGGGATTTGGCATCGAAGAAGGCAGCAGTGATCTTCACAAAGAGCTCATGTGACATGTGCCATAGCATCAAGGCACTGTTTTATCAACTTGGTGCTAGTCCGGCGATTCATGAGCTTGACCAAGAACCAAGTGGGAGAGAAATGGAGAAGGCCTTGCAAAAGCTCGGCTGCAGCCCTTCTGTCCCTGCTGTTTTCATCGGGGGAAGATATGTTGGCTCGTCAAAAGATATCATTTCCCTTCACCTTGACGGGTCCCTTAAGCAAAAGCTCATTGATGCTGGAGCTATCTGGTTCTAGCAGTAGCTTATATTATGATATAGTTAAACTAACCAAGCTCTTGGTACCATGTCATTACAAAAACTGGTATTGAGGGCCCTTCTTTCCTTCTTTTTTTTTCCCTTTTTTGAGCTAGTTTCAAGTGAATAGGTTGTCTAAGAGGCCAGACTATATATGGGCACGGCCAATCAAGTGTTTCAAAATTCTCCCAGAATTTTATTTTCTTATGTATGTTAGAGATTTGAAACCAAATAAATTAATTAATTAAAAGAACTGCGAAGTTTCTGACTAGAGTGTTTGGTTTGGTTTGGTTTGCTTCTCCTTTTCTTTGTCTGGTTGTATAAGTTCCAAGACTATATTGTTGGGCCGGTCCGACATATATGACCATGGCTTATCAAGTACTTCAAAGTTTTCTGACAGCAGTTTATTTTCTCATGTCGTATTTGCAAGGAACCGGAAAATGAAACGTTGATCTTCTGTTTGTTTTGTTTTTCTTTGCCAGCTTTCTTTCTTTCTTTGATCAGATGGGATTGCAGACAATTATTCCACTGAGTTAAGCAGAAAAAATTCTCCATAATGCACCACTTTGAATATGAAAATAAGACAGGTCTCAAGGGAGAACTCATCGATCAGTCGCAAGTCAGTCCTTTTTATCATAGGTTGTAATTGCACAATATCAAGAAAGCCTCAAGTCACTTTATTCAATTATTGAAGTTAGAACTCAAAACCAATAAAGAAAGAAAGATTTCTGATGTTTGTTTTTCTTTGACAGCTTCATCTCTTTTTAATTTCACCTTTTTTCTTCGTTAACTTCTGTGATCAGACAGGATTGTAGACAAATATCACATTAAGTAACACAGATCACTAGTTTAATTGGACTCCTGCTAATGGGCGGTAGAATTGGTCCGGGAACAAAGTAACCAAAACCACTAGTTAGAGTTTTCAGTCTCCCCCCTCAAACCTAACACTAGGTTCAAGTTTGTCTCATGGATTCAAAGGCAAAAAAACGAACACAATTGAGGAAAGCATTCACCCATTAAGGTTAACAATGGTGCCAATTGAGGAGATTATCGTATGATCTTATGCAAAACAGAGGGGATTATCACTAGTAGTACTCTTTTTAGCCTACCAATTTGTCATGAAGATCATTGTATGCATGGACAAACTGATATATGCATCTCTTTAGTTCATCTAAAGGAGGACATCAACATGTTGATGTCATTTGCAAAACTGATCTGTTAGACTGTTACCTAATATTGAAAAGAAAGAAACTGCAACAACTATTGCTATCTCGACATGGATGGATACGAATATAGGGTGACGCGCATGCGTCTGATGAGGTGGTGAAAGATTCTTGGATGATATAGTACAAGGATTGCTACATATCTAAAATCAGAACTTTTAACTCAGACATCATATTAATGATCCAACAACCTTTTTGGGGGGGGAGCTTTTTTGTTGAGTTAGACTTGACAAATATGCTATACCACAGGAAATAAGTTTTGGCACCACCAGAAGAACAATGAAGAAATTCATGCAACTCATATACTGTTACGATAAAGCAAATCAAATGAAATGAAAGGGAAATATAACAGCATAAGAACCAACACCTTCCGTTGGCAACTTCAAATGCTCCACTAGTCTCTTTGCCACAAAATTTTCGCAACTACCGCTGTCCACAATCAAATCACAAACTTTCTGGTTGACTGAACAGCGCGACCGAAATATGTTGTGATGTTGGCTAGAATCCTCCGATTTTGGCGCGAACAGCACCCGTTGAACCACACAATTGACCCGTTCCCCATCTTCCTCGGCATAATCCACTTCATCAGGATCATCCTCAGAGCCATCCTCAATAAACCCGTCTTCTTCTACCAAGCCCAACTTCCTATCTGGGCATGCATTAGACAAGTGACCAGGTTTGTTACACCGAAAGCACTTGTCACCCTTTGGTTTGGCATAAGGGTTCGAATCTTTGGCCACGTTTCTGTTGTTGGAACTACTTGCCTTATTAGCCCCTCCGAACTTAGCACCACCACCAACTGCACTCCTAGGTTGAAACGCGGGAACCGTTGGCTGTTTGTCCTTCCCCTTTTAGAAGTAGGAACAAACGACTCCACAGAACCTCGACGGTATCCCAAACTGGTTGGTTTACGCTCCAACTGCTCGGCCTTCAAAGCTAGGTTATAGGCTTCCTCGACATCCCACACAACCTGCAATTCTGTCTTGGATGGAAGACTTCAATCCATTCATATATCTTGCTACACGCTGACCTTCGGTCTCATTCAGATTATTACGATCTGAAAGTCGACTAAACTCAGTCGTGTAGTCAAACACAGATTTAGACCCCTGTGAACAATTCTGGTATGATCAGAACAGGTGTTGATCATAATCAGGTGGCAAAAACCTTTCCATCATCAGTTGCTTCATCCGGCGCCATGTCCTCACAGGATCGTTTCCTTGCCTGTACCGTTTCGCTTGTAACCGATCCCACCAGACTGCAGCGCCGCTCTTTAACTTGTAAGCAACTAACTTGACCTGTTTAGACTCCGCAACCTCCATCATATTAAGAAACCTCTCAACCTCAGAAAGCCAGTCAAGAAAGTCCTCAATATGCAAGTTACCGTTGAACGTGGGAAGATCCACCTTCACTTTGTAATCATCCAACCATTGTTGTTGCCGTGCTGGACGGCGTCCTCCTTGTGCCTCTTCTTCATCTTCAGGTTCAGAATCTTCGGTATCAGCACGATGACAAAGATGCCTTGCAACCCGTTGATCACCGGGTGGGCTTCGGGCAAATCCCTCGGCGCGCTCCCGATCCGGGTTACGAGGTTGACGATGGGTAAACCCCACCGCGCGTTCCTCCTCAACCCTTTCTACCCTTCGGCAATTTTGTAGAGTCAACTCCTGCAGCAACTCACGGATCTCAACGAACTGAGTGTGAGTATCCTGACGGATCTCGGTCAATTGAGTCTGTTGATCCTCCACCATCCTCCTTAGGTCAGTAATCCCACGACCAACGTCAATGGGGTGTCATCAGCTGTGTTTGGTGCCATCGAACCAGGCGCCCCGCTTTGATACCACTTGACGCAGCGGAATTAACAACGAGATTAGTTGCGTACTAATCGAATGAATGATAAACTCAAGTCCACGAGAGAAAGAGACAGAGTTTGAATATTATTGATAAAAAGCTGCATAAACATTAGGTTACAACCCTTTTATAGGAAAAAGGCGTAACCCTAGCAAAACCCTAACTCAAAAACGAAAATTCTCAAAATTTGGGGAAAATAATAAAATTGAAAAAAGGGAAGAAAAACATGACTTTCCCAAAAAGAATCAACTTCTACGGAATTATACGCTAAAAGTTATTAACGAAACAAATATTTCCTAAAACGGCAAAAACGTCCAATTGGAGGCCTAAACGAAGGAATTAGGCTGAAAAGCAGTTCACATCAACAACCTAGGGTTAATGACTATTGACCGGAGCGCGAAAATAAGTCAGCCCACCAAGTTTGGGCCTATTCCGAGCTCGTCCAAATTTTGCCAAATTGGGTAATCTGAAATTAAACACCGTTTGGGCTTCCGGGGCTTGGCTCGGTCCAGCTGATCATAGAATTGGGCCTCCACATGTTCTACATCAATTTCCTGAAAATGATTGAGCGATGACACGTATTTATTTTTAAAGTCGAAAATGTTTATACATCGGTGAACCTGAATTTTGATACTGCACCGAGACGTTGTATCCATTTCCCGTAGTGACCACCGTTCTTCAATCTTGTTGTGACCAAAAGCATTTTGACAAGCAGCATATTTTTTTCAAGTTGACCTTTCATTTTAAAATAGGATTCCCTGATATCAGAACATGCATGTCTGTACATGTCACTCTTGTGATTATATTAGTCCTTTCCTTTCCGAAAGTTGCCTCTAAAACAAACTGTTTTCAACACAAACATTGAAGAATAATTCCCCACCAAATTGTTTTTCTAATGAAACATGACTCAAAAATGCTTCCATCTTACCAATAATTCTGATTTCTGACGCTGTTCAGGTGTACGGACATTCCTTCAGACGTGGATTAACGCTTATATGGATAATACTACGTGCCAACTTGATTGAAGCACAAACCATCACTGTCAAGCACAATCATCAGGGGGGGGGGGAGCATTTTTCTTATCCAAACAAATATCTTTACAACTTTCTTTTCAAATTTGTTACTGTTGAATATGTGATTTAAATTCTTTCCTTTCTGGAACAATCCAATCCCACACTGCCTTTTACAGTTGCGCCTATAAATATATGGGGTGATGAAACCTCAAAATCCACCATAGACAAGCATTTGAGCTCAAAGTACAAAGCACTAAAGACCTTCTCTCTTCTGTGCACTAATTGTTACCAGAAGTTCATTTTTCCGAATGGATAGGATTAGAGATTTGGCATCGAAGAAGGCAGCAGTGATCTTCACAAAGAGCTCATGTGACATGTGCCATAGCATCAAGGCACTGTTTTATCAACTTGGTGCTAGTCCGGCGATTCATGAGCTTGACCAAGAACCAAGTGGGAGAGAAATGGAGAAGGCCTTGCAAAAGCTCGGCTGCAGCCCTTCTGTCCCTGCTGTTTTCATCGGGGGAAGATATGTTGGCTCGTCAAAAGATATCATTTCCCTTCACCTTGACGGGTCCCTTAAGCAAAAGCTCATTGATGCTGGAGCTATCTGGTTCTAGCAGTAGCTTATATTATGATATAGTTAAACTAACCAAGCTCTTGGTACCATGTCATTACAAAAACTGGTATTGAGGGCCCTTCTTTCCTTCTTTTTTTCCCCTTTTTTGAGCTAGTTTCAAGTGAATAGGTTGTCTAAGAGGCCAGACAATATATGGTCACGGCCAATCAAGTGTTTCAAAATTCTCCCAGGATTTTATTTTCTTATGTATGTTAGAGATTTGAAACCAAATAAATTAATTAATTAAAAGAACTGCGAAGTTTCTGACTAGAGTGTTTGGTTTGGTTTGGTTTGCTTCTCCTTTTCTTTGTCTGGTTGTATAAGTTCCAAGACTGTATTGTTGGGCCGGTCCGACATGTATGGCCATGGCTTATCAAGTACTTCAAAGTTTTCTGACGGCAGTTTATTTTCTCATGTCGTATTTGCAAGGAACCGGAAAATGAAACATTGATCTTCTGTTTGTTTTGTTTTTCTTTGCCAGCTTTCTTTCTTTCTTTGATCAGATGGGATTGCAGACAATTATTCCACTGAGTTAAGCAGAAAAAATTCTCCATAATGCACCACTTTGAATATGAAAATAAGACAGGTCTCAAGGGAGAACTCATCGATCAGTCGCAAGTCAGTCCTTTTTATAATAGGTTGTAATTGCTCAATATCAAGAAAGCCTCAAGTCACTTTATTCAATTATTGAAGTTAGAACTCAAAACTGATAAAGAAAGAAAGATTTCTGGTGTTTGTTTTTCTTTGACAGCTTCATCTCTTTTTAATTTCACCTTTTTTCTTCGTTAACTTCTGTGATCAGACAGGATTGTAGACAAATATCACATTAAGTAAAACAGATCACTAGTTTAATTGGACTCCTGCTAATGGGTGGTAGAATTGGTCCTGGAACAAAGTTACCAAAACCACTAGTTAGAGGTTTCAGTCTCCCCCCTCAAACCTAACACTAGTTTCAAGTTTGTCTCATGGATTCAAAGGCAAAAAACCGAACACAATTGAGGAAAGCATTCACCAAGTATTCACCCATCAAGTTTAACAATGGTGCCAATTGAGGAGATTATCGTACGATCTTATGCAAAACAGAGAAGATTATCACTAGTAGTACTCTTTTTAGCCTACCAACTTGTCATGAAGATCATTGTATGCATGGACAAACTGATATATGCATCTCTTTAGTTCATCTAAAGGAGGACATCAACATGTTGATGTCATTCGCAAACTGATCTGTTAGACTGTTACCTAATATTGAAAAGAAAGAAACTGCAACAACTATTGCTATCTCGACATGGATGGATACGAATATAGGGTGACGCGCATGCGTCTGATGAGGTGGTGAAAGATTCTTGGATGATATAGTACAAGGATTGCTACATATCTAAAGTCAGAACTTTTAACTCAGACATCATATTAATGATCCAACAACCTTTTTGGGGGGGAGCTTTTTTGTTGAGTTAGACTTGACAAATATGCTATACCACAGGAAATAAGTTTTGGCACCACCAGAAGAACAATGAAGAAATTCCTGCAACTCATATACTGTTACGATAAAGCGAATCAAATGAAATGAAAGGGAAATATAACAGCATAAGAACCAACACCTTCCGTATCATCTTATGACCGGTAAATGATTTATTTACAGGTATTGTGTAGGATTGAAATTTAGTCCCTTGAACATTCCTAGTTTTCTTGTTCTTTTACTAGAGTAGAGTCTTTTGCTCCATCCATCTAGGGGACCATCCAACAAAGTGGAAAGAAATTGGATAAACACTTACCTATTCCACATCAGCCCATGGATTCTACTAAGATTGTAAAAGAATACTAAATCTTGCGAAAGGAGGAAAGGGGGGAAAACTCCAAGACATCAATTGCATTTGGCCGCATCTAATTGCAATTGGCCGCGTCTAATTACACGTGGCCGCGTTTAATTGCACGTGGCCGCTACTAACTGCAGATGGCCGCATCGAATTGCACTTGGCCGCGTCTAATTACACTTGGCCGCGTCTAATTGCACGTGGCCGCTACTAACTGCAGTTGGCCGCATCGAATTGCACTTGGCCGCAACTAATTGCGGCCAAGTGCAATTAGTTGCGGCCAAGTGCAATTAAATGTGGCCAAGTGAAATTAAACGCGGCCAAGTGAAATTCGATGCGGCTAAGTGCAATTCGATGCGGCCAATCTTTGGTGAATCAAAATCTATCCTCTCTTTCAGTCTCTCGATTTTTTGGCGGAGAATGAGCGTTTCCTGAAAATGATCGAAGGAGTACACTATTTATTTTAAGCTAAAAAATGTCTACACATAGGTGAACCTGAATTTTGGTAATGCACCGAGACGTTATATCCATTTCCCGGTTGTGACCGCTCTTCAATCGTGCTGCAACCAAAAGTATTTTGACAAGCAGCATATTTCCTTAAGTTTTGACCTTTAATTAGGATTCCCTGATATCAGAACATGCATGTCTGTACATGTCACTCTTGTGATTATATTAGTCCTTTCCTTACCGAAAGTTGCCTCTAAAACAAACTGTTTGAACACAAACATTGAAGAATAAATCCCTCTCCACCCCCCACCAAATTATTTTTTTGACGAACCATGGGTACATGACTCAAAAATGCTTCCATCTTACCTATAATTATGTTTCGTTTGCCGAGCAAAAAAAATAAAAAATTATGAGGCTGCTCAGGTGTACGGACATTCCTGGAGACATGGATTACCGCTTATATGGATGATACTAATGTCCACTTGATTGAAGCACAATCATCAGGGGGGAGCATTTTTCTTATCCA
Organism: Rhododendron griersonianum; assembly: GCA_018127125.1. Lineage (NCBI taxonomy): Eukaryota > Viridiplantae > Streptophyta > Magnoliopsida > Ericales > Ericaceae > Rhododendron > Rhododendron griersonianum. Next base: position 58,100,989 of record CM030788.1, on the reverse strand, counting down.
AACAAATATCTTTTCGAATATCTTACTGTTGAATATATGATTTCTTTCCTTTTCTGAATAAGCAATCCGATCCCACTGCCATTTCCAGTTTCACGTATAAATAAACGGTGATGAAACCTCAAAGTCCACCATAGACAAGCATTTGAGCTCAAATTTACAAAGCACTAAAGACCTCTCTCTCTTCTGTGCATTAATTTTCATAAAGTCTTTCTTCCAAATGGATAGGATTAGAGATTTGGCATCAAAGAAGACAGAAGTGATCTTCACAAAGAGCTCATGTTGCATGTGCCATAGCATCAAGCAACTGTTTTATGAACTTGGTGCTAGTCCGGCGATTCATGAGCTTGACAAATAACCAAGTGGGAGAGAAATGGAGAAGGCCTTGCAAAAGCTCGGCTGCAGCCCTTCTGTCCGGCTGTTTTCATCGGGGGAAGATATGTTGGCTCGCCAAAAGATATCATTTCTCTTTACTTTGATGGGTCCCTTATGCAAATGCTCATGGATGCCAGACCTATCTGGTTCTAGCAGTATAGTTACACTAACCAAGCTCTTGGTACCATGTCATAACTAAAATTGGTCTTGAGGGCCTTTTTTTCCTTTCTTTTTCCCCTTTTTTGTGCACTAGTTTCAAGTGAATAGTTTGTATAAGAGGCCAGACTATATATGGGCACGGCCAATCAAGTGTCTCAAAATTCTCCCAGAAGTTTATTTTCTTATGTATGTTGCAGATTTAAAAGAATAAAATGTGAAGTTTCTGACTAGGTTGTTTGCTTTGCTTCTCCCTTTCTTTTTTCCGTTGCTGAGTTCCAGTGACTATGTTGTATAAGCTCCCAGACTATATGACCATGGCTTATTGAACGAATTTGGAGAGAGAAAGAATTGAGCGTGAGAAATCTCTCATCTGATTTCATTAACAGAGAAAAGGGGAATATATACATCCCTACAATACAAATGACTAAAGTACCCTTTTGTACAAAGAATCTAACAAATAGCACCCTAGCTAAGACAAACTAATCTACTGAGACATGTCTCATTACATGTTAGCCACTACAATCTAACACTCCCCCTCAAGTTGGTGCATAGATATTGATCATGCCCAACTTGGAGAGGATACGATGAAATACCTTACTACTAAGACCTTTAGTAAACACATCAGCTAATTGGTCCTCGGATTTCACATAAGGCATGCATATTACACCACTGCTCAGCTTCTCTTTGATAAAGTGTCTATCAATCTCTATATGCTTTGTCCGATCATGTTGAACAGGGTTATGAGCGATATTGATAGCAGCCTTGTTATCACAGTACAGCTTCATAGACTGTGATCAACAATTCCCAAATCATGCAAAAAGTTTGAAGCCATAAAAGCTCACAAACACCATGTGCCATGGCTCTGTACTCAGCTTCTGCACTTGACCTCGCTACCACAGATTGCTTTTTGCTTCTCCACGTAACTAAATTCCCACCAAGGAAAGTGCAATAGCCAGAGGTAGAACGTCTATCATCAATAGATCCTGCCCAGATCTGCATCAGTGAAGGATTCCAACCTCAAATGACCATGGTTTGAAAACAAAATACCTTTGCCCGGAGAGGATTTTAGGTACCTCAAGATACGATAAACAGCATCAAGGTGAGAAGAACGAGGGTCATGCATAAATTGACTGACAACTCCCACCGCATAAGAAATATATGGACTTGTGTGGTATAAGTATATCAGACGACCCACAAGTCTCTGATATCTTTCCTTATCCGCATGCTCTCCCACGCTACCAAGATGATGATTGACCTCAATAGAAGTGTCAGCGGGCTTGCACCCCAGCATCCCTGTCTCCTCCAAAAGGTCAAGAATATATTTCCTTTGGGAAATGAAGATCCCTTTCTCGGATCTAGCCACCTCCATGCCAAGAAAGTATTGCATCGCCCCCAGCTCCTTAATTTCAAATTCCTTGGCAAGAAGAACTTTAAGCATCTGAAGCTCATTCACATCATCACCTGTCATAATTATGTCATCCACATAAACTATAAGGATGGCAATCTTACCATCACTCCTCTTGGTGAACATAGTATGATCAGCATGACTCTGCGTGTATCCAAGTTTCAACATGGCCTTGAGAAATCTGTCAAACCATGCTCTTGGTGATTGTTTCAAGCCATAGAGAGCCTTCTTCAACCTACACACCTTGCTCTCAGTGGTAGAGGAAGAAAAACCAGTGGTATATCCATATACACCTCTTCTTCCAAATCACCATGAAGAAAAGCATTCTTCACATCAAACTGTTGAAGTGGCTAGTTTAGCAGCACATGACAACAAGGTGCGAATAGAGTTCATCTTGGCCACTGGAGCAAAGGTTTCTTCATAGTCAATGCCATATGTCTGAGTATAGCCTTTGGCAACCAATCTTGCCTTGTACCTCTCAACAGTGCCATCAGCTTTATGCTTAACCGTGAACACCCATTTACATCCCACTGAATTCTTTCCCCGAGGAAGAGACACTAACTCCAGTGCCATTTTTCTTCAAGGCCTTCATCTCCTCTACCATAGCTTCATTCCACTTAGGAATTGCAAAAGCTTCCTTCCAACCCTGTGGAATAGGTATAGAAGAAAGAGAAGAAAGAAAGGTAGAGTACGAAGGAGACAGACGAGAATATGAAACAAATTGCGAAATGGAATGTTGGGTACATAATCGAGCCGGCACTTTATGTGTACGAATTGGCTTTCTATGAGCAATAGGCACATCAAGATCATCAAAAGGAAGGGATATAGAGGAAGGAGATTTACCAGGAGACTCAGCTGAAGCGTCAGGAACTGGAACTGGTGGTGATGATTGGTACTGTGGTAATGCACCAGGTTGGCCCTTTTCTTGCGAGTGAAAGTTTTTAACTCAGGTCTGTCCAATCTTTCTCTTGCATCTGGCATTATTCTTTCTCTAGATTCAGGTTCCTCTCTCTCCCCTTCAGGATTACTAAGGCTAGGAGAAGCCTCCTCCCCCTCACCAATATTCTCCCCTGTACCAACATTCTCCCCCTCACCAACAGTTGGGGGAAATGACCACAAATCAAAACCACAAGATGTCAACATCTCTTCCCCTCTAGAACTCTCCCCCTGAAGAGATGAGGACGAGAGAGGGTAAAAGGGTTGGTGTTCCCAAAAGGTGACATCCATTGAAACAAATTTCTTTCGAGAAAGAGGGTCATAGCAATGATACCCCTTTTGAGAGGGGGAGTAGCCAAGAAAAACGCATTTACGAGCTTTAGGATCTAACTTTCCACCGGGGTGGTGAGGAGCATGCACATAACAAACACAACCAAAAATCTTAGGAGGAAGAGTAGAGACCCGAAAGTTACCAGGAAGGAAATCCAAGGGAGTCCGGAATTGAAGAACACTGGATGGCATTCGATTAATAAGATAAGAGGTTGTAAGGATAGCCTCGCCCCAAAAATGTTTAGGAACATTCATAGTAAACATAAGAGAGCGAGCCACCTCAGCCAGATGCCGGTTCTTCCTTTCCGCAACTCCATTTTGCTGCGGCGTATCTACACAAGTGGTTTGGAAAAGAATACCATGGCCATCAAGATATGACTTGAAGGGACCGTTCATATATTCAGTCCCATTGTCACAACGAAGTATCTTGATGTTGGTATCAAATTGTGTGTGCACCATCTTATGAAATGACTGGAAGCATGAGAAAACTTCACTTTTTGCTCAAAGTAGATACACCCAAGTTATACGAGAATGACAATCAATAAAGGTAACAAAATAGCGATAACCCGAATTAGAGGTAATGGGAGAAGGACCCAGACATCAGTGTGGACAACCATAAAAGGAGAAGCACTTCTCTGATGAACAGGAGCATAAAAGGAACGTCTATGTTTTGCAAGTTCACAAGCTTCACAAAAGAACCTACTTCTAGAACATCGTTTAGTTAAAGTAGGGAAAAGTTTCTCTAAAATACCAAAAGAAGGGTGGCCAAGTCTACGGTGCCACCGATGCAATAGAGGAAGAGCTGAACCCGTATCCGCCTCAAGGGCATGACCCAATGATAAGGGTGTAAAAGAAGGACAAGGCACAGACTCCAAAAAATACAAGCCATCCTGAGCTCTACCGGTACCAATCGTCTTTCCTGTTCCCAGTTCCTGAAAGACACAATGAGTGGGAAAAAATGTTACCGAACAATTCAAAGATTGTGTGAGACTACTAATAGATATAAGATTAGTAGTAAAATTTGGAACATGGAGAACGGAGGAAAGAGGTAAGGTAGGTGAGCAGCGAATGGAACCTATCCCTGAAATAGCAGATAGGGATCCATCAGCTACTCGTACTTTGTCCTTACCGGAGCAAGTAGAGTAGGAATCAAAAAAGGATGAGCAACCTGTCATATCGTCCGTGGCACCCGAATCGATTATCCAAGGAATAGAGATAGAAGCTGGAGAAATATGAGCTTGTATACCTGAGTTGGCAGAGTGGGAGGAAGTAGTGGAATTAGAAGCCATAGAGGATGGAGGACCTTGGTTACTCATTAGCCGCCTGAGAACTTGCATCTCTTCGGGAGAAAAAGAATCACCAGTATTAGATATAGAGTCACCAGCAGACTCTGTGGCATTGGCATAAGAGCGCACAGAACCACCACTACGACCACCTCGGTGTCCCCGTGAGTTAGGTTTACCATGTAACTTCCAACAATATTCCTTGGTATGACCATTTTTATCACAATAGTCACAATGGAGTGAGGCTCGATCAACCGAAACACCTTTGGCCTTCAACTGGCTCTGTCCTGTTTTACCATCCCGTGGAAAGGGAATAGATACCAAGGCTGAGTGATCTGGAGTGGATGCCATCAAGGGAGGAGCCATAGAATTTCTGCGAGTCTCCTCTTGCTGAATACTTGCATAAGCCTCGCCAAGAGAGGGAAGAGGGGTACGACTCAGCACATGCCCACGGTGCTGATCATAATCCACATCAAGACCTGCCATAAAGTCATAAACACGATCTTTCCCAACCATTTGTTGAAAAGCAGCAGCATCAGTAGCACAAACAGGCCGATAACTTTGATAAAAATCAAGTGCCTGCCAGAGCCCCATTATCTCTGCATAATAGTCAGCAACTGGTCGATTGTTTTGCACAACGGCCTTGAGTTTCTTCCTCAACTCAAAAATTTGGGCGTCATTCCCTTTTTGAGAATAAGTCTCTGCCACGGCATCCCAAACCTGCTTTGGCGTATCAAGATACATAAAGCTATTCTGAATAGTAGAAGACATCGAATTAAACAGCCATGTCAAGACCAAGGCATTATGATTGGTCCATTTTGTGAGATCTGGTCCCTCCGTGGGTTTCACCACATTCTCAGTAAGGTAGTGTAGGAGACCCTTAGTGGTGATAGCCAATGTAAACGCACGCGACCAAAGTAGATAATTGGAACCATCTAACTTGACGCGGCAGATATCCATCGGAGTGTTGTCAAGAAAAGGACTATAACCCATTCCACTGTTTGAACTAGACTTACCAGTTCCTTCATTTGAAAATGGATTCTCCTCTGACATATTGAAGGCTCAAAAATAGTGGATGCCGAAAAAAGAAGTTGCACAACTGAACAATACAAACACAAATCACTGTTCAAGTGCAGCAAACGCCCCCTAAATAGTGGGTTACGAGTAAACTAACCACAGGCTTCGAAACACATGAAAAAGGAACCTCGGATAACCAGGCCCAGTCACTTTCAGAAGCAAAGAGGCGGTAGCGGAAGCTTACAGAGATGATCAACAGCAACAAACATAAAGAACGAGCACATACCAGATCTTGGAAGCAATAGGCAGCAGAAAAAATACCCAATCGGCACCAGAAAACACTCAAAACGAGTCCAACCGGAGGTAGAAAGACCTCAAACGAGAACAACCTGGGTTCGCCGAAGTTCGCCGGAGGTCGCCGGTAGTCGGCGAGAGTCCAGGTGGGAAAAAGATCCGGTGCCCTAGATCGTGATGCTCTGATACCATGAACGAATTTGGAGAGAGAAAGAATTGAGCGTGAGAAATCTCTCATCTGATTTCATTAACAGAGAAAAGGGGAATATATACATCCCTACAATACAAATGACTAAAGTACCCTTTTGTACAAAGAATCTAACAAATAGCACCCTAGCTAAGACAAACTAATCTACTGAGACATGTCTCATTACATGTTAGCCACTACAATCTAACACTTATCAAGTCCTTCAAAGTTTTCTGACAGAAGTTTATTTTCTCATGTCGTATTTATGAGGAACCGAAAATGAAATGTTGATCTTCAGTTTGTTTTGCTTTTCTTTGCCAGCTTTCTTTCTTTCTTTCATCAATTTTTCCACTGAGTTAAACATAACAAATTCTCTAGAATGCACCACTTTGAATATGAAAATAAGACGAGTCACAAGGGAGAACTTATCGACCAGTCACAAGTCAGTCCCTTTTATCAAAGGTTGTAATTGCTCAATGTCAGGAAAGCCTCAAGTCAGTTTATTCCGTTATGGAAGTTAGAACTCGAAAAAGAAAAAGAAATCTATAACGGAAGTCTTTGCCCTGACTTTAATTGGAATCCTGCTAAGGGTGGTAGAATTGGTCCCGGAACAAAGTTATCAAAGACATTAGTTTCAGTTGTCCCCTCAAACCAACACTAGTTTCAGTTTCATCTCATACATTCAAAGGCAAAAATCCTGAACACAATTGAGGAAAGTGTTCACCAAGTATTCGCCCACATCAAAGTAAACACTGGTGCAAATAGAGGAGATTATCGTACAATCTTATGCAAAACAGAGGAGATAATCACTATTAGTACTCTTTCTAGCCAACCAACTTGTGGTGATACATTGACAAGCTGATATATGCATCTCTTCAGTTCATCCAATGGACATCAACATGTTGGTGTCATCAGCATGGTGGTGATAGATTCTTGGATAATAATAAAGTACAAGGATTCCTTCATATCTAATATCAGAACTTTTAACTCAGACATTCTATTAATGATCCAACAACCTTTTTTTGGGTGCCTTTTTGTTGAATTAGACTTGACAAGTATGCTAGAGTATATCTCAGGAAATAAGTTTTTTTTGGGTGCCTTATCTTTATTTCCCAGCCGGTCCCAAGCCCGGATAAAGGAGGAGGGTTGTGTGTTAGGTAGCTAACAGCCAGCATGTAAAAAGCCCGTCAGATCTTTATGACACCCCAATTGATTGGGACTTAAGGCTCGGTTTGGTTGGTTGGTTGGTTGGTAAAGAAATCCCTACAAAGAACAATGAAGAAATTCCTACAAATTATGTACTGTTACTATAAAGCAAACTCAGATCAAAATGAAAGGGAAATATAACTGCATAAGAACCAAATACCTTCCATATCATCTCAACAACCGGAGTAATTCTTTGCGGCCAGGAGCAATTTTTTGTGGCCAGGAGCAAAACTTTGCGGCCAAGAGTAATTCTTGGCGGCCAAAAGCAATTCTTGACGGCCAATTACTCTTGGCGCTTAGAATTACACTCTAGACGCAAAGAATTACTCTTGGCCGTGTATAATTACACTTGGCCACTTATAATTACTCATGGCTGTGTAGAATTACACTTGGCCACGTAGAATTACTCATGGCCGCTTATAATTACACTTGGCCACAAATATTTGCTCCTGGCCGCATATAATTACTCATGGCCGCGTAGAATTACACTTGGCCTTGAGCGGCCAAGTGTAATTCTACGCGGCCATGAGTAATTATATGCGGCTAGTTGTAATTCTTTGCGTTCATGAGTAATTTTGTGCAGCCAAGAGCAATTCCACCTCAGCCCGGATCCTTACTATGATAGTAACATAATACTAAATCTTACGAAAGGAGGAAAGGGGGAAAACACCGAGACATTCGTTGATGAATCAGAATCTATCCTCTCTTTCATTCTCTCGATTTTCCGGCTGAAAATGAGTGTTTCCTGAAAATGATCGAACAAGGACACATTTATTTTGAGCTCGAAAATATCTATACAGTGGTGAGCATGAATTTTGATAATGCACCGAGACGTTATATCCATTTCCCGGTTGTGACCGCTCTTCAATCATGTTGTAACCAAAAGTATTTGGACAAGCAGCATATTTGCTTAAGTTCTGATACCAGAACATGCATGTCTGTACATGTCACTCTTGTGATTATATTAGTCCTTTCCTTTCTGAAAGTTGCCTCTAAAGAAGCTGTTTTCAACACAAACATTGAAGAATAGAACCCTCTCCACCGCCCACCAAATTGTTTCTTTAATGAACCATGAGCCAACATATCTTCTCCCGCGATGAAAACAACTGGGACAGAAGGGCTGCAGCCGAGCTTTTGCAACGCCTTCTCCATTTCTCTCCCACTTGGTTCTTGGTCAAGCTCATGAATGGCTGGACTAGCACCAAGTTCATAAAACAGTTGCTTGATGTTATGGCACATTCGACATGAGCTCTTTGTGTAGATCACTGCTGCCTTCTTTGATGCCAAATCTCTAATCCTATCCATTTGGAAAAACGAACTTCTAAAAATTGATGCACAGAAGTTTAATGCACAGAACTTCTGAAAATTTGATGCCAAATCTTTAGTGCTTTGTAAATTTGAGCTAAAATGATTGTATATGGTGAACTTTGAGGTTTCATCACCCCTTATTTATGACCATGCCTTATCAAGTCCTTCAAAGTTTTCTGACAGCAGTTTATTTTCTCATGTCGTATTTATGAAAATGAAATGTTGATCTTCAGTTTGTTTTACTTTTCTTTTCTTTGCCAGCTTTCTTTCTTTATTTCTTTCATCAGATGGGATTGCAGACAATTATTCCACTGAGTTAAACATAACAAATTCTGCAGAATGCACCACTTTGAATACGAAAATAAGACGGGTCTCAAGGGAGAACTTATCGACCAGTCACAAGTCAGTCTCTTTTATCGAAGGTTGTAATTGCTCAATGTCAGGAAAGCCTCAAGTCAGTTTATTCTGTTATGGAAGTTAGAACTCAAAACAGAAAAAGAAATCTATAACGTAGGCTAATACTAGTTTCAATGGACCTTGAGGAAGTCTTTGCCCCGACTTTAATTGGAATCCTACTAATGGGTGGTATAATAGGTCCCAGAACAAAGTTATCAAAGACATTAGTTTCAGTCGTCCCCCCAAACCTAACACTAGTTTCAATTTCATCTCATACATTCGAAGGCCAAATACCCGAACACAATTGAGGAAAGCGTTCACCAAGAATTCACCCATATCAAAGTTAACACTGGTGCAAATAGAGGAGATTATCGTACGATCTTATACAAAACAGAGGAGATAATCGCCATTAGTAATCTTTCTACACAACCAACTTGTCATGAAAATCATTGTATACATTGACAAGCTGATATATGCATCTCTTTAGTTCATCTAATGGACATCAACATGTTGGTGTCATTCACAAACTGATCTGTTACCTAATATTGAAAAGAAAAAAAACTTGCAACAACTATGGGCCTCTCGACATGGATGGATACGAATATTGGTTGACATGCATCTGATGAGGTGGTGATGGATTCTTGGATATCAATACAGTACAAGGATTCCTTCATATCTAAAATCAGAACTTTCAACTCAGACATTCTATTAATGATCCGACCACCTTTTTTGGGTGCCTTTTTGTTGAAAATTAGACTTGACAAGTATGCTATATCTCAGGAAATAAGTTTTACCACAATAAAGAAATCCCTACAAAGAACCAATACCTTCCATATTATCTCAACAACAGGAGCAATTATTTGCGGCCAGGAGCAATTCTTCGCGGCCAGGAGTAAAACTTTGCGGCCAAGAGCAATTTTAGAATTACTTTTGGCCGCGTAGAATTACACTTGGCCACATAGAATTACACTTGGTCGCGTAGAATTACTCATGGCCACGTAGAATTACTCTTGGTCGCATAGAATTACACTTGGCAGCGTAGAATTACTCATGACCGCAAAGAATTACTCTTGGCCTCGTAGAATTACACATGGCCGCAAAGAATTACACTTGGCCGCGACTAATTAAATGCGGCCAAGAGCAATGTTTTGCGGCCATAAGTAATTCTTGGCGGCCATAAGTAATTTTGTGCAGCCAAGAGCAATTCCACCTCAGCCCAAGGATACTACTATGATAGTAACAGAATACTAAATCTTACGAAAGGAGGAAAGGGAGAAAACACCGAGACATTCTTTGATGAAAGAATCTATCCTCTCTTTCATTCTCTTGATTTTCCGGCTGAAAATGAGTGTTTCCTGAAAATGATCGAACGAGGACACATTTATTTTGAGCTCGAAAATATCTATACAGTGGTGAGCATGAATTTTGTTAATGCACTGAGACGTTATATCCATTTCCCGGTTGTGACCGCTCTTCAATCATGTTGTGTCCAAAAGTATTTGGACAAGCAGCATATTTGCTTACGTTTCAACCTTTCATTAGGATTCCCGGATATCAGAACATGCATGTCTGTACATGTCACTCTTGCGATTATATTAGTCCTTTCCTTTCCGAAAGTTTCCTCTAAAACAAACTGTTTTCAACACAAACATTGAAGAATAAGTCCCTCTCCACCCCCTACCAAATTGTTTTTTTGATGAACCATGAATGCTTCCGTCTTACCTATAACTCTTGGGCTCTTCAGGTGTACGGACATTCCTGCAGACGTGGATTAGCTTAAATGGATGATACAGAGTGTCAACTTGATTGAAGCACAAACAATCACTGTCAAGCACAATCATCAGGGGGGAGCATTTTTCTTATCCAAACAAATATCTTTACAACTTTCTTTTCAAATTTCTTACAGTTGAATATATGATTTATTTCCTTTTCTGGATAAAAAATCGAATCCCACTGCCTTTTCCAGTTGCACCCATAAATAAGGGGTGATGAAACCTCAAAGTTCACCATAGAAAAGCCTTTGAGCTCAAATTTACAAAGCACCAAAGACCTCTCTCTTCTGTGTGTTAATTTCATAAGTTCATTTTTCCAAATGGATAGGATTAGAGATTTGGCATCAAAGAAGGCAGCAGTGATCTTCACAAAGAGCTCATGTTGCATGTGCCATAGCATCAAGCAACTGTTTTATGAACTTGGTGCTAGTCCAGCCATTCATGAGCTTGACGAAGAACCAAGTGGGACAGAAATGGAGAAGGCGTTGCAAAAGCTCGGCTGCAGCCCTTCTGTCCCAGTTGTTTTCATCGGGGGAAAATATGTTGGCTCGTCAAAAGACATCATTTCTCTTCACCTTGATGGGTCCCTTAAGCAAATGCTCATTGATGCTGGAGCTATCTGGTTCTAGCAGTAGGTTATATTATGATATAGTTATCCTAATTAAGCTCTTGGGATCATGTGATAGCTAAAATTGGTATTGGGGGCCCCTTTTTCTCCTTTTTTGGCACTAGTTTCAAGCGAATAGGTTGTATAAGAGGCCAGACTATATATGGGCTTTGGGCACGGCCAATCAAGTTTCTCAAAATTCTCCCAGAAATTTATTTTCTTATGTATGTTGGAGATTTAAAAGAAAAAAAAAAAGTGAAGTTTCTGACTAGGTTGTTTGGTTTGCTTTGCTTCTCCCTTTCTTTTTTCAGTTGCTGAGTGTTTTGTAAGTTCCCAGATTATATGACCATGGCTTATCAAGTCCTTCAAAATTTTCTGACAGCAGTTTATTTTCTCATGTCGTATTTATAAGGATCCGAAAATGAAATGTTGATCTTTGGTTTGTTTTTCTTTTATTTTCTTTGCCAGCTTTCTTTCTTTCTTTTATCAGATGGGATTGCAGACAATTATTCCACTGAGTTAAACATAACAAATTCTGCAGAATGCCCCACTTTGAATACGAAAATAAGACGGGTCTCAAGGGAGAACTTATCGACCAGTCACAAGTCAGTCTCTTTTATCAAAGGTTGTAATTGCTCAATGTCAGGAAAGCCTAAGTCAGTTTATTCTGTTATGGAAGTTAGAACTCGAAACAAAAAAAGAAATCTATAACGGAAGTCTTTGCCCCGACTTTAATTAGAATCCTACTAATGGGTGGTAGAATTGGTCCCGGAACAAAGTTATCAAAGACATTAGTTTCAGTCGTCCCCTCAAACCTAACACTAGTTTCAGTTTCATCTCATACATTCGAAGGCAAAAACACCCGAACACAATTGAGGAAAGCATTCACCAAGTATTCACCCAATTCAAAGTTAACGCTGGTGCAAATAGAGGAGATTATCGTACAATCTTATGCAAAACAGGAGAGATAATCACTATTAGTACACTTTCTAGCCAACCAACTTGTCGTGAAAATCATGTATACATTGACAAGCTGATATATGCATCTCTTTAGTTCATCTAATGGACATCAACATGTTGGTGTCATTCGACATGGATGGATACAATTATTGGTTGAAATGCATCTGATGAGGTGGTGATAGATTCTTGGATAACAATACAGTACAAGGATTCCTTCATATCTAAAATCAGAACTTCCAACTCAGACATTCTATCAATGATTCAACATCCTTTTTTGGGTGCTTTTTTGTTGAAAATTAGACTTGACAAGTATGCTATATCACAGGAAATAAGCTTTAGCACCACACAGATCAATAAAGAAATTCCTATAAATCAAATGAAGCAAACTCAAATCAAATGAAAGGGAAATATAACAGCAAAAGAACCAATACCTACCATATCCTCTTACAACCGGAAAATGATTTTCGGGTATCAAGTAGGACTGAAATTTAGTCCTTGAGATATGTCCTTCATGTTGCCATTACATTCCTAGTCTTACTAGAGTAGAAGAGACTTTTGCCCATGACTTATCCACCCATATAGGGACCATCCAAGAAAGTGGAAATTAATTGGATAAACTCTTATTCTATTCCAGATCAGCCCAAGGATAAACTCTTATTTTTGATGAATCAAAATCTATCCTCTCTTTCAGTCTCTCGAGTTTAGGGTGAAAATGAGTTTCCTGAAAATGGTCGAACGAGGACACATTTATTTTAAAAGCACAAAAATAAGTATACATCGGTGAACCTGAAATTTGGTAATTGCACCTTGACGTTATATCCATTTCCCGGCTGTGACCACTCTTCAATCGTGCTGCAACCAAAAGTATATGGACAAGCAGCACATTTCCTTAATTTTTTTACCTTTCATTAGGATTCCCTGATATCAGAACATGCGTGTCTGTACATGTCCCTCTCCACCGCCCCACCAAATTGTTTTTTTAATGAAACATGACTCAAAAATGCGTCCATCTTAGCAATAATTCTGACACTGTTCAGGTGTACGGACATTCCTGCAGACGTGGATCACCGCTTATATGGATGATACTAGGTGTCAACTTGATTGAAGCACAAACAGTCGCTGTCAAGCACAATCGTCAGGGGGAGCATTTTTCTTATCCAAGCAAATATCTTTCTTTTCAAATTTTTTACTGTTGAATATGTGATTTCCTTCCCTTTTCTGGATAAACAATCCAATCCCACTGCCTTTTCCAGTTGCACCTATAAATATGTGGGGTGATGAAACCTCAAAGTCCACCATAAACAAGCATTTGAGCTCAAATTGCAAAGCACTAAAATCTTTCTCTCTTCTGTGCATTGATTTTCAGAAGTTCATTTTTCCAAATGGATAGGATTAGAGATTTGGCATCAAAGAAGGCAGCAGTGATCTTCACAAAGAGCTCATGTTGCATGTGCCATAGCATCAAGCAACTGTTTTATGAACTTGGTGCTAGTCCGGCGATTCATGAGCTTGACCAAGAACCAAGTGGGAGAGAAATGGAGAAGGCGTTGCAAAGGCTCGGCTGCAGCCCTTCTGTCCCGGCTGTTTTCATCGGGGGAAGATATATTGGCTCGTCGAAAGATGTCATTTCTCTTCACCTTGATGGGTCCCTTAAGCAAATGCTCATTGATGCTGGAGCTATCTGGTTCTAGCAGTAGCTTATATTATGATATAGTTGTACTAACCAAGCTCTTGTTACCATGTCATAACTAAAATTGTATTGAGGGCCTTTTTTTTCTTTCTTTTTCCCCCCTTTTTGCACTTGTTTCAAGTGAATGGTTTGTATAAGAGGCCAGACTATATATGGGCACAGCCAATCAAGTGTCTCAAAATTCTCCCAGAAGTTTATTTTCTTACGTATGTTGGAATTTAAAACAAAAAAAAATTGTGAAGTCTCAGACTAGGTTGTTTTCTTTGCTTTGCTTCTCCCTGTATTTTTTTGGTTGCTAAGTTCCGGTGACTAGGTTGTATACGACCATGGCTTATCAAGTCCTTCAAAGTTTTCTGACAGCAGTTTATTTTCTCGTGCCATATTTATAAGGAACTGAAAATGAAATGTTGATCTTCTTTTTTGTTTGTTTTCCTTAGCCAGCTTTCTTTCTATCTTTGATCAGACAGGATTGCAGACAATTATTCCACTGAGTTAAACTGAACAAGTTCTCCATAATGTGCCTCTTTGAATACGAAAATAAGACAGGTCTCATTGGAGAACTTACTGACCAGTCACAAGTCAGTCCCTTTTATCATGGGTTGTAATTGCTCAATGTCAAGAAAGCCTCGAGGCAGTTTATTCTGTTATGGAAGTTAGAACCCAAAACTGAAAAAAGAAAGAAAGATTTATGGTGTTTGTTTTTCTTTGACAGCTCTATCTCTTTTTAATTTCAGCTTTTTTCTTCGTTAACTTCTGTGATCAGACGGGATTGTAGAAAAAAATCACATTAAGTAACACAGAACAAATTCTCCACATAATGCAGCACTTTGGATAAAGAAATGAGACATGTCTCAGACAGAAAACATAATGAGGAGTCACAAGTGATTCTATTTTATCACCACCACGTAATTGTCCATTTGATGAAAAGACATTAAACAAGTTGTTTCATTCACAGGGATAATCAACTTTTAGGCATAAATCATGTCATTAAGTGGGAAGGTGTTATCTTATCAACCAAATTTCTCACCGCACATCCTGTCTCCACAAAAACTGGATCTCTCAAAGCAAAAGAAGTTTTTGTTTGTCACATAGCGATCTGATCAGATTCTTACTTTCCAACTGCTACTGATATTATGGGTAGCGAAAAGGGATAAAGGCAATGCTCAGGAACTTTTCTCATCCCCCTTCTATTCCTTCATATCCAGAATGTTCAACCTATTCAAGCTATAATAAAACACATGAAAGAAAGAAAGAAAGCTAAAGCCATTGGACTGGTCATGCTATAGAAAGAGTTCCCCAGCCATGTTATGCGGGCAAAATAAGATTGACTTTAATGCAGACCATTTACATACTTCCAATATATGCATCCTGTGAAATCACTGTTTCCCAGATGACTTGTTGCATTTTTGTGGTAAAGTCATTTGCTGAAGAGATGACTGTTCTAGCTAGTTTTTAGCCTAGAAGAGTACTAGAAGTCTTTGCTATGCACAAATGGGCATTTTCCTTCCAAACCACAGGAGTGTAATTACTGTATGGACTATGGACTATGGAACATGGCATGTCTATGTAACGCCACAGAGCCATACGCATGCTTCATTGGGAGAAGGAATAATGCAAGTTGGTGGGTGCAAGCCAAAGAATCACAGCCCACCGAAAGATTCTCTTATTCCTGATCATTCTAGCAAGCAGAGAATATTTTAGATAGTGATTGGGAGAATATTTGGTAAGTGGCCACACTATAAGAATCCTCTACTTTTCTGTACTTTCACAAAGAGCATCCTTCGCATCAAAACTGCAAAGGTTGCACATATGGTCCTTAGCCTGCACACCGGTGCCCCAAAGCAATTCAATCAACTCCCTTCATCAGATGGTTATAGTCGGTGAAATATATATAGATAGATATAACGATTTCAAACTTGTTCGGTGTGTATGAAACACAAACATATCCATCATGAAAAGTGACTTTACGAGTAATTGGCATCTAAATAAAGCACATCATCTTTTGAATGTTCTTGGTTACAGGAAAGGAGTCTTCACTCTAGTTTTATAAATAGTTCCACAAGAACTCACCATTTGAGCAATTAACGTTCACCTTCAACTCCATTTCTCTCTTCCCACTTCTCGCTTTTTCCATAATTTCCTCGACCCTACCTAAAACTACCATCGGATCACAACTCACATTGATCCGATGGATAGTGATAACTAAGTTTAATCTTCACCGCACACCAAGGACCACCCTAGCTATATTTTTTTTCCAAACTAATTTTTATTGCCTTCACTTTTAAGATTGGAAAATCAAGATGGATAAGGTGAAAAGATTGGCATCAGAGAATGGGGTAGTGATATTCAGCAAGAGCACGTGTTGCTTGTGCTATGCTGTGAATGTTCTGTTTCAGGAGCTAGGGGTGAGCCCTGTGGTTCATGAGATTGACCAAGACCCTGAGGGGAGGGAAATGGAGAAGGCTCTAATGAGCTTGGGGTGCAATGCACCTGTGCCAGCAGTTTTCATACAAGGAAAACCAATTGGTTCCACCAATGAAGTCATGTCCCTTCACCTGAGTGGTTCCTTGATTCCGCTGCTCCAGCCTTATCAAGCTCTTAATTGATCGATCTACTGCAGTACTGAGGAAAAACCATACTAGAAGAATAAAAGCTTGGCCAAGCTCCAAGAATCAGCTCCTTGTTTAGGAGTCTATAGTTATCTGTGTGTATGTGTAGTTGGCTTTATGTATGGAGTAGTGGGTATCTTTCAAATTAATTAGCTTAAGGTTGTTGTAGCCCCTTTGCCTAGAAGAGAAAGAGGGAAGAATTGTACCCTACTTACTTTACCTTAATGAAGTGTTGGATGTGTATTGCAGTTATTTTGATTTCGAGGGCTCTCGTTAACGAGTACCCCAAGTCCTTTGGACATTGGTTGATAAAGTTTGCAATGAACGTACACTTCTTCACGCGATTCATTTTAATGAGCGACGTAAAGCCATCCAAACTTCTTATAAAGTGTCATCGGGACACTTTTCAGCAAAATCATGTAGGAGTTCTGTAACTATTACCCTGAGAAAGATGTCAAGCCTTAAGAGTAGCCCTTGCACTCTCTAATGTTAGCTCCATATGCATTGTCAGGCTCATTTGATAACAACATCCGTTTGGGACAGTTGCCAGCTAACGTGGTATCAAAGATTCGTATGCAGACTATCAGACAAAATCCTGTCTCTAAAGAGATCTGATTCTGGACTATTAAATGTTCAAGGTCCAACATTTCAGGTGTCCCCTTAATCGTCGTTGCCTATTGAATTAGCCATAGCCTTTACATGTTTCTACCAATTCACATGGCATCATCAAACGATACAATGTTTTCAAGTTCTTTTTACCTTGTTATCCCTGTCATGTGGCACACTGGCACCCTACTTTTGTCTGTCTTCATATCGAGACGGGGGGCACGTGAGGGGGTATGAACTTGATTCATATTTCCTTGAATTGTGTTTCTGAAAGTTAACTCACAGCATAAAGTTCTCAATAGAAACAAAGACAAATAAGTAGAAGAGAAAAATGATTCGATCGTAACATGAATAGCTGAGATCTGTTTCAGTGGTGACAACTTTTGGTACCTCCATTTACAGAAAGTTGAGATAGAAAATTCTCCACTTTCCACAATGAGGCCCCATAGATTCTCACACTTTATATTAGAGAAGGAAAGGTTCTAATTCCTTGCTCTCCCTTTTGTCATTCTATTACATCTTACTGATCATGAGATGCTATTCCTGAGGGAAAAGAAAACTATCAGAGCAGAAAGAAGCTCACAAATCACAAGCAAGATTTCAATTCTAGAAGTTGATTTTAGCAATTGAACATTTTAACTGAAGATCTTGGCACTGGTTCATGACAGTAAATTAGTTTTTTCCCTTTCAAATGTTCTGTTATGCTATCTAGTCTTTTGACTCATTTATAGAAGCTTCAAATTGCCCCTTTTTTCCCAAGGGAAAATGGGTGTGGAGGGAGCAACCGGCCAACCGCATTGGACTTCAAACTTGCGGCACAATTCCGAGTGAGTCTAATCACCCTTATGTTTCTACCGCACCATGAAGACGCAAATAGAACAAAGCCACTCTCACATGACATCTGGTTCACGGAGCTACTACTACAGCAAGAGACTAGAGACTTTGAGTCTTTGACCCTAAAACTGCATAAGATCAAAGCAAAAACTTAACTAAAGTACTGCTTTCTCAACTCTATCACCAAGATGATTCAAACTGCCCTGAAAATTTTCATTATAGCCAGGTAAGAAAGGATACCAGAGAAACAGAAAGAGCTCATGACTATGCTATAGCAACTGTATGGACAAATGCCCACTACTTAGTACTAGTTTCCTAATCTTATGCGGGCCGCAGCGTATTGAAAAGCAAGAACTACGCGAAAATAAACTCACAATATAGAAAAAAATCTCTCTGTTTTCTTCTTATTCAGGCTCAACTAAATCGCCCTAATGTCTACAATAGTTAGGCAACTAAGACTTAAGCATACTACAGGAAACAAACAACAAAAATGCAATAGTACTTGCCAATCAAGAAAAAGATCTAATTACCAAATATTAGAAATATGACATATACCTAATTATGACTTTCTGCAGAATTCTAGAAACATGTTAAAACAAGTGTTGGTGCAAAAGATATTTCCTATTAAATATATAATCAGAATATTATTAATTTAATTTTATGATTCTAAAACAAGTGTTGGTGCAAAAGAATATTATGATTCTAAAACAATCCACCGAATTGGACCGCAAGTACTATCTTGCCATCTGTTCAGCAAGCAATCAAATCTGCATCATCTCAATCTCATATATTATTATTAATTTAATTTTTTTTAATAAAAGGTCAGACTTTGTTAGACATTGCAAATTAACGACAAAGAAAGCGGATATATCTAAGATTCTGCAAAAAAAAATCTGGGGACAATTAAGGATTTGTTTGGAAAATACAGAAAGGAAAAGAAAAAAAAAAACCTTTAAAAAATTTCCTTCCCTTGTTTGGTTCGAGAGATTTTAAAAAAAAAAAAAAAAGAGAGGGAAAGAACATTGAAAAATATACTACTCCTAGTAGCAAGAATAGTAAAAAATTTCTCTTTATTTTTCTCACATTTTCCTTCTCTCCTTTTTCATATGTTCCAACTTCCAAACAGGGCGTAAAGTCATTTGAACCGGCTACCAATAGAAACAAACCACGTGGCGTTGCTCAACCGTCTGCAGCAACTGTTTTTTTTAACTTTCACCATATTTTACGTTTGATTCCCCGAAAAGAAAAAACAAAAACCTAAACAAAGAAAAAGAAAAGGACTGCGAAACAAATACTCCACCGAATCTCTCTCTCTATCTCTCTCTCTCTCTCTCTCTCTCTTCTTTTTTCCAATCGAATCGAAACACCGACAGTCAGCTCCAAACCCTAAACACATCGAATCGGTCATCAGCGCCTTCTCTCCTCGATGGTATCTTGATCAGGTAAAGTCAATCGATCACTACTGTCGTCCTTCTCTCGTATCATCTACGGATCTAATTACGGATAACAATACAACTCAAGTCTTTTTAGTAATTAGAGACGGGCTCTCGCTTCAGGTTTACAGCTTGTTGTGATGAATCTGAAATTGAAGATTTTTACTTGCTTTTAATTTTCTTTCGGTTGATTGGCAGCCGAAGGTCTGGTTGTTTGGTAAAGATCGCTGGGGATCTGATAAAGCATGCGTTAATTTAAATGTGATTTGTATCGTCGTCGCTTTGATTTAGCTTGGATCTTTAGATATTCTTGATTCGACGTTCGGTTTTTGTGTTTTGTTGCAGTGACGTATTCGATCGGGGAGCTAATTGATCATATGAGGTGTTTACTTGGTTCTGTAAGTGGTAATTCAGATGTACAGGAGTTCCATCTTCCAACTGGGGACGTTTTCTTTGGCGGATTAACCAAGGTCAGTGGGGCTTTGGATTGAACGTGATGCTTTTTTTTTCATAAAGGTGTCTGGGCCAACTTAGGTGCGCCTTGACTAGTCCTGGGGTCCAATCCCACCACCCACTTGCGGAGGTCCCAAATCCCAATTAAAGCCAAAGCAAAACTCTTTATGGACTGGCCCCTAAGGAGTTGATAGTACCTGACAGGTTTCGAACCTGAGACCTTAGGAGAGAGCAAACCCCCCAAGTCTTAGGCCTTGACCACTAGCCAACCCCTTGGGGTTGTTGCATTTTCATTTTTTTTTTTTTTTTTGATTCTTTGAAACAAATGCTCGTTTTCAAGGACGGAGCCACTAAGAGACAAGTGGATTCGTTTGAATTCTAGCTATGAGATATTATATTTTACACCCACAATAGAGCTCTTAATTTCCCCTGAACTGCTGTTCTAATTTATTGCCCCCGTATAAAAAGTTCTGACTCCGCCTTTGCTCGTTGTGGTCCTAGATTCGCCTAGCATTGTAGATAAATTAATCTGATCTTGGAATATCTAACCTTTTGCTTTCCTTTGACACTCTTGGAAATGGTGAATAGGTGAATTGGGAGAGAGTGAGCTGTTTGATTGGAGGTGTTGTCAATTTGTTGCTTGGCGTTGGTGGAGGAGAAGGGCTATCATCATGGCTGAAGGAGAGGAGCGTATCGAACTTAAGTTCAGAATCTTTGATGGAACAGATATAGCTCATAGTACCTATGCTCTATCGACTGCTGTTGCTACTCTTAAGCAAAGGCTTGTTGCTGAGTGGCCTCAAGGTTTTTGGCTTGTTTACCTGTACATTTTTCTTGTTTTACATGTTCCATTGTATGCTACAGATTTTGACCAATATGACTTCAATATCAGCGATCTGAATTGTTCAACTTGACTGCGTGGTTTGGATATTAGTGTTTGTCTGTTACTTCTCATGGACATTGTATCTTTCCATTGAGTGCTGATCTTATGTGTTTTCTCGACCTGTATTCTTAACTGGTCCAAATGCCATCAGAATCAGATGTGTTTAGGCACCAAAGTATAGATATCTTGCGAGGGCGGGCAGTCATAGATCAATAAGAGCAGTCTTTGGGATGACTTTGTTGGGGGCTCAAGAAGGCTTTCCTGTAGTATCGGTAGGAAGTCACCTTACTATGGAAATCATATATGATAAAAGTTGATTGTCTCTGAGTGGCAGTTTTTTTCCGAGTGATATAGATAGTTTGTTAAATTTAGTCATGGTAGGGCCCCTATCTAATCTAATTATTGAGGTTCTTGCCTAATTTTGGTTTTATAAACTGCGACTGGAGTTAGGTTCTTGTATCATGGGAGTGCAGTATTATAGGAATCTGGTAGTTAAAACATGACGAGTCAAATGAGAATGTTGAATCAGACTGCTAAGAGCCCTTATGTTTTGTGCTGGAGAAGAATTCTCATTAAAGTTGTTTCATTTGGTTGCTCCCTCGTCTCTCTTATGCGGATTTTTATGTGCTGCTATATGATATTCCTGCTCTGTTTGTGGTCTTGTTTAATCACTGTACTTTGTGCGTATTAATGAACTCCCATTCTAATTTATGAATGGTGTTGCCTACCATGGATTGATGTAAAAAAGTGAATGCTTAATTTTTTTGAATATGGGAAAATATTATACCCTTTGCTATTTGCATGCCCTTGAACGTTCACAGGAAAATAACTCTTTTTCTGGTGTTTTTTGACTTGTTTGTGCTGTATAGTTGTGTTTCTAATTGAGTATTGTATTCACAGATAAATCTGTTGTACCTAAATCTGTAAGTGATATCAAACTCATACATGCTGGCAAAGTGTTGGAGAATAGCAAGACACTTGCTGAGTCCAGATTATATTTTGGTGATCTTCCTGGTGGAGTTATTACCATGCATGTCGTGGTGCAACCTCCTGTTGCAAAAAAGAAAACAGGTTTGTTTTCAACTCTTTTCCTTTTTGCCACATTTAGTATTTAAATGTAGCCTAACTTTTTGGATTTGATAAATTTTGTTGGCATAGTTCCTAGCTTTTGCCTTTTTGTTACCTCTATTAGGCTGAGACTGATTATTTACATAGAGATTTGAGAATTATCACTTTTAGTTACAATGAGAAGAAAGGAAAGGGATCCTAAGTTGATGCTCCAAGTCTCCAACTAACATCATAGAAATTCATAGTGATATTGTGTTCAAGATTTACATGTCGGTGCAGTGCGTATCTTGGGGCCGGTCTCGTGAAACCTCTATTTGTTGACTGCACACACTTGGAAAAGGGGTCATCTTGTTCATATTTTAGTTTGTTTTGTGAGATGAAATTGTTGTTTGTAAGCAATGACAGTGTGTGTTAGGAAACGTAAAGCAATATGTAAGGAAGTAGACATGTGATGATAATGTCATTGATAAGTTCCAGAAGGATATTAGGTTTTTAGGTTGGAGTCGGTAATTACAAGATTTCAGATTGGCAGTTCCCAGCACCACAGAATAGTTTCCACGTCTTTACCACTATGTATCATGCACATCAATAGTTGTATGTTCCTAATGTACTTAAACCGATCCAACCCTTTTAATCTTAAAGACACTATAAATGGGCTAAGAGATTTCAAAGTTCTGGAGGTAGAGCTTAAAACTAGCTTTAATACATCAGAAGGATATGTTAACTTGCAAAAGCTAGCATTTGCACAACCTCTGTGGTTGCTGATCATTGTAAGGAGGAATATTTAACTTTTCAGAGTGAGATGCATACTTACTGTATTGCTACTATTCTTGCACTTTTTATTTGAATTTCCTGTTTATATAGCTACCAATGTAGGTTCTAACTTTTACACTTGCACTCTTCCTTTTTTGGGTACAATGCAGACAAGAGCAAGGAGGAGCCAAAGAAAAATCCATGCGCTTGCACCATCCTTTGAACTGGGAAGCATGCGTTGTTACAGCCAGGACACCCTTTCCACAATTTTTGACCTTTTTGTTGTAATTGTATGTTATGTTCTGAATGAAATTTATTGTTTATCAGCTTATAATTTTTACTTGTAATTGGTAATGCGGGTATTTCATGTTGTAATCCTTTTTCTTTGAGCGAAATCATAAAAAGAATTCCATGACACTATGCTATTTTTCATTATTGAGTGGTAGGGTTGACTCTTCTATTTGTTACTCCCTGCGTCCCATTTTGTTTTAAATGGAAAGATGAGCATTATTGAAGGTTTGTTAATCGCAAGTTCTGTTCCTTTTTATCTTGGTTTGGTGATTAGTTGCCGCTGCAGTGGCCAAGGTGATCATGAAACAACGCGGTTAGGATGATGGGTAGAACTTAATTATATGTCTTTCCTTGGTCCTCAAAACAGATCATTCGAACTGTTAATATTTCTGTTTTTCACAGCGAGAAGACCAAGCATGAAAGCGCTTCCTTTCTCAACTTCGTGTTCATATATATGGCTTCGAACCGGCGCACAACAGCGGCGCCCATAGATGCCTCACCAGCGGTGCGACCGTTCTTGGCGAGTTTGCGGAGCACGTGAATGGTGGTCTTGCAGTGAGTCGATCCGCCTCGATCGGCGAGAAGGTGGAATCGAGGACGTCGACCTGCGCACGAATGTTACGGACGAGATCTTCGTGGTTGTCGCGAGGAGAGAGAACAATAACGACCTTGCGCTCCTCTTCGAAATCTTCTTCCAGGTGGAGTTAATGGTGGACAAGTAGGCGTACGTGGCGGACTTCTGGTCGTTGATTGAGCAGAGAGACTGTTGTGCGGGGTAATCTCGGAAGAAACTCACTCTCAGTCCTTACGCGTGCATTTTGAAAATGGGCAGTTCTCCGTGCATTGGGCTAGTATTCTGGAGCGGCCCGTAAATTGCCCATTACGTTGTTAGATCACCAATAGACCAAAAGCCTAAACTATTAAGAGATGGGCCAGCTTATAGCAAGTTAACACTCCCCCTCATATGCGACCCCGTCTTGCAGGCAGAGCGCACAAGGACAAAAATAATTGTGTGATAAGGCTTGTACTCGGGCCTTTTTGGAGCTCCACCAATATACCCCCCTGAATTTAGCTGTTAGGACATGGGCATGACTATGCGTATCAAGCTAACAAAGTTGCCAAACTCGTTTACCCGGAAATGACCATATGGTACTTAATTTTTGTCTTCTTTGGCAATATGTTTTCTAGCGATTTCAAGGACGCACATATGGTATCCTTGGAACCTCTGAGATGCATCTAGATATGGAACCTGGATCCCTTGCTGTTTCCTTTTGATTGTGGTGGTGTAGGCTGGCTGAGAAGCTGCTTGTGAGTACTGAGGTGACTCACCTGAGTCCCATTCCAGATGGGATTAAGCGATCTCAAAGGGGTCAGACCGTTGCTCCGATCCTCTACTACAATTATAATAACAGTACCTATGTAGTCTGCAATCGATGGGGACGGGCTAGGGGTAGGGGTAGAAAGGACCGGAGACGGACTTGAAGTAGTTGCTCTCGAAAAAGCTTTACATCTGAGATAGCAGCCCCCTATTACCTTGCTTGCTGTTTTCATCCAAAATCTAGAGCATCACCTCTATCTATTCTCCTGGTTTGCCAAAAGAAAATGTTTGTTTCTGCTCCAATCTCAGTCACTCCATCAAAGTAATTTTTTTGGGTAGTCTTTAACTTAGCAGCATGCGCATAAGGGGATTATTGACCTGCAAATTAAGGATTGATTTTGGCACTCTAATTTTGGAGCGCCGGCAGTAAATTTTAGAATGTCAAAATCAATCTCTTTTGTTGTCACTAGTCTTCCTTAACTTTTGACCGAAAAAAAAAATTATAGTAACAAAATAGGGATTGATTTTGGCACTCTAATTTTGGAGCGACGGCAGTAAATTTTGGAATGTCAAAATCAAAATCCTAACAAAAGACATTAAATTGGATTTGCCTACCACCCCACAAGAATTGTCAGCTTTGGCAGCTGTTCAAATGGTCTTGCTAATGCTTTCCACACTATGATTTTTGTGATTGGGGGAAAGAGTTTCAACAAGTCAAAAGTCTTCCCCAAGTCAAGCTCTGAATCTTCTAAGACACTTCGTGACTCATGGGTTTCAAATGGATTTTCTTCACTCACCTGTCACGGGCTGGGCTAGGTTACATTAGTAGTATTACATAATGCTCTCGTAACACTCTTCCCCGTTCCTCCTCTCAATCTTCGCCTTTTTTAAAGATTTTAGTACTCCAGTATATAATGTTAACAGAAGACGTTTTTACACTCTCGATTTTGTTTTCCTCGCCCTCATATAGACATTATGTGACTAATGCCGGACGAATATTACCCTTGCCTTTTGTTTAATTGCTATAGCAGAGTCCTAGCTTTAAACAAATCAGACTCTGAGTGGAGGTCATAACTTTTCGGTACTAGCATTTGTTTCACTTTGCAGCTTTATTCTGTAATTGGTAAAGGGAGGGGAAGAGGGTACAATTTTACAAAGGCTACAAGCTGAGTTTTATCGAGCTCGAGCTCGGCTCGTTTATCGTTTTCTGAACGAGCCGAAAACTCGAGCTCGCGAGCTGCTCGGTTCATTTGCAGCTCCTAGATATACACAAGTTCACAATCTTATGTTTACCTGAAAAAATGACAAACGGATAACAAGCACACATCGCAAAATTGCTTGAAACAGTAAATGGTAGAACGAAAAAAAGTGCTGTATTATTGAAGGAAAAATGAGAGTATACAATCCATTCGGAAAATAGGGACACAGGAGAGAAGGAACAACAGAACAAGAGAGAGACCAATATATAAAAGCAAATCGATCACGGATCTTCTATCCGACTTTCCTTTCCGTCCCCTCCTCCATTACATGTCCATGCCTTAAAGGCACGATAGACCACTAAAGTAATGGAGGCATGGGACGAAAAGGGGACAGAAGATCCAGTCTCAACCAAGCGAAAGAAACATAAACTGTATCACCAAGCTCGACGCACAACCACAATACCCCGCCGTGGGGGTGGAGTGCATATGAGCATGAGAGTTAGGGCTATCACAAGAGCCAGAAAAAATCCTGAGAGATCCAGACCGTTACCTCCGTCTAACTCGGCACAAATCAGCTTCCCCATCTTCTATACTTCAGGAGCACAAATTTTCGCCCAACTAATTCTCTGTGAATGGAAGAGAGAGAAACTCCTTTCTTGTGTTCCCTTCTAATTGTTCTCTAAATGGGAGAGAGAAATGCAGATGCAATTTATGCTACATAGCTATAGTGATATTTTCTCCTAACAGTCAATTTGTTAGACTAGGAATTTCCTCTAATAATTATTAAATAGGGTGACAATTCCAGAATATGTTTAATTTTCTACTTGACCCCCAATATATACGTTATTGACTGCCAATTTACAAGTGTCGTTTTCACACAAACCTAACATTATTAGAAAAGAAAATGCCATATTTCTTACCACCAAATTTTGTCATTGACTAATTTCATCTTTCACGTCAATGACAGTTTTCCTCACAGATCGGCGGTGGTGTTTCGGCAGTACGGTAGCGGCGGCGGCGACAACGCGACGACGACGGGCTTGGAGCTTTTTGTAGGATGCAGATCTGGATTTTCCGAAACCCATCGTGGTTTTCTACTACTGTTACTATTTTTTGTGACTTTTGTATTTGTTTTTTTCGGTTGTTTTCTTGTTTTTCGGACCAATGAGTTTCCAGTCCTTTGTGGAGTATCATATAAATGAGATTATCTTGTTCGTTCAAAAAAAAGTAAACCTTCATTCAATATTCATCCCAATTATCCAAATACTTGAATATTGTTCACAACAACGGCAAAAATCTTGTTCTTTTGGGGGTCTAAAAATCTATGCGCATAGTTTCCAATAAATTTTTTATATCTATCTCTATTCACTCATTACTCTTAAAATCCTCTCTTAAAACCCAAATCGATCTGGGTATTAACAACTCGTGCAGGCGACAGAATTAAACGGACCCGGGGGCTCTGCTGCCCAAAGGCACAGCAGCCCCTACCCACACACCAAAACGGCAACGTTTTGGTTAAATAAAAAATACTTACCACCAGTTTGCAATCCTATGAAGCAGAAACATGATTACGAGAGTTTTAGAGACAAAGTTTGATTATGTCTCTTTAGAATAATATGATCAGAATAATAAGATCTTCACACCCGTTCAAACGGATTAAAAATTGGAGCACTTAATTTTTTAACCATATTTTTTAATATATAAACGGTCTCAAAAAATTAAGTGCTCAAATTTTCACTCCGTTCGAATCGGTGCAAAGATCTTTTTATTCTTATCATATTATTCTAAATGGTCGTAATTCATTTTTATCTCTAAGGCTCTCATATTAAGTATATGTTCTTTATTTAGGACCCTATGGAGCAGAAATGTGATTATGAGCACTTAATTTTCTGAGCACTTAATTTTTTATGAGCACTTAAATATCTTTGTACTGATTCAAAACGGAGTGAAAATTTGAGCACTTAATTTTTTATAGACCGTTTATATATTAAAAAATACGATTAAAAAATTAAGTACTTCAATTTTTAATCCGTTTGAACTGGTGTGAAGATCTTATTATTCTGATCATATTATTCTAAAGAGACATAATCAAATTTTGTTCTCTAAGGCTCTCATAATCACGTTGTGCTCCAAAAGATTGCAAATTGGTGCTATAGATTTTTTTAAAAATCAGTGCTATAGATTTTTTATTTAACCAAAATGTTGTCGTTTTGGTGTGTGGGCAGGGGCTGCTGGGCCTTTGGGCCAGCAGAGCCCCCGGGTCCGAATTAAACCTTCTGTTCCATGTACATGACAAATTACTATCCACACGCACATCACATCATGGATAAGTGGCCTTTTGCTCATGCATATGATGGCTTCTATCATGAAGAAGAAAGTTTTTATATTTCCGTTAGACCAAAAAAATGAAGAAAGTTTTTATTAGCGAAGTTTATTATTATGACTAACAAGAAAGAGCAATGAGACGCACACAACTTTTTAAAATACGATTTTATACACGATTGTGTCCAGAATCGTTTGGGTTCACATACATCCAACGGCTCCAAACACAACGGAGTTGTGTTTTAAAGGTGTGTTCATAGACTTTTTGAAAAAGAAAATAATCAATTTGTATTAAGAAAATATAGTCTCACATTGTTTGGGAGTGGAATGGGTGATCACTTAATGAGTGACCTCTCCACTCCTTATCAATTGATTTTGCGATGAATATAAAATTTTCAAGCTAAAATTAAGAGAGGAGTTTGGATCTGGGTTACTAAAAAAACCATGTTATCCCAAAAGTCAAGTCTTCGTATCAACTTGAGATATGCAGTGTAGGTACAATGGTATATTGTTGGACTTTTTTAGAGGGTTACAAATTAAAATTAATTGGTAATAGGTGGAGTAACATCTATAATATACTCCATTAACCAAATTTGGGTAGTTTAGATGAACGATGTGGGATAAAGTCTAATACTTCCTCTCACATGAAGGTGCAAATTGAGCAGACCAGGAGATTTTGCTTCGGGCAACAAAGACTTTTTGATACCATGTTAGATTTCATGAAGGGTTCTAACGTAAAACCAATTGACAATAGGTGGAGTAACCTCTACAATATATTAACCAAGTTTGGATAGCTTATATGAGCAATCTGGGACAAAATTTAACAGTAATAATTACAAAAGAGAGGACAGTAACAATCAATACTCTGCCATGTAATTAGTTGAACCTAAAAAGTACTTCTACTTAAAGAAGATGATGGAAAATTCCCACCAAGAAATCTGTAATTTTAAATGATGATGATGTCCATACGTTTCCAGTGATTTCTTGGGCTTCAGATCCCCTATTCCAAGTCTCTGTACCCACTCTCTATGCCAATAGGAAAGTTTTTATCCGGCTTTAATTGTAACCCCTTCTGGTAGGCGGTGAGAGTGGTCCCCTAGAATCAATCGAAGTGCACGTAACTTGATCCGAATATCTCCAAAGTTATGAAACACTCATCGAGTGTGATTTGTAATCTCGTGTATTTTTTATTTATTTATGGCATTGGTGATGGTAAGTGGTAAAATTTTTGTGGTCTAGAAGTAGTACATGATAAATACTACTCCTACTACTATCGAACACCCTTTTATTTTATTTCTTTCGATCAAACGGAAATTCATCGAACACCCTTTTATGATTTTGTGGAACCCTCACTGCCTGAGCACTACTTGAGAAATATAAAGCTTTGCTCCGGTTTTAATTTGAATTCTCGCAAGTGGGTGATGAAATTGATTCTCCGAAAATTAGTTGAGATGCGTATAAGCTGACCCGGACACCCGAGATATCAGGAAAAAATTGTTTGATTAATGTTTTGACCCCTGATTTTCTCTCCATATGAGAGTATGGAGTAACAACTAACAAGATTAGTACACGGTTCCGAATTTTGTTTTTCAATTATATTTCATTTATTAATAAAAAAATTTAGGCGTTAGATGCTGGGGGATTGGACTAGGGTTAGAGGTGGAATTAATTGGACGCGTGTCGAAAAGATTTCCCATTGACACAGAGAGTGGATAGAGATGTGTTTGGCAGCGGTGCTGAGCACCTAATCTGGCCGTGTATCTCGATAATTGACGGTTCGGTCTTTGCTGAACAATCGACGGCTTAGATTTGTATGTGTTCAGATACAATCTGAGCCATTTATACTGAGATAAATGGCCAAATGCCGCTCGACACAGGCAAGGCCGGCCCAACCCCAAGGCCAAAGAGGTCTGGGCTTCGGGCATCCAAAAAAGTCCAATTTTTAGGGGCACTCCAATATTTTTACTATTTGGGGTTTGAGTAGGACTTTTTTTAAGTCCAATAGAATGAAAATCAAAAGCCCAATCAGAAGTAATGAGTTAGTCCATCCACCATCCCATAAGCCCAAGTGTCCAACCCATTAAATCCCCAAAATCAGCGAATAACACCTCCCAAAAATCGTTTCCCCCCAAACCCACCCCAAAAACTTGACGATCTCGTATTTTGTGTTCATATGTAATGAGTAGTAGAACTTTATATTGGTTTGGCTTTCTTGTATTGTGATTGTTGCTGTAAAAATTGTTAAGTATTAACTCTTTAAAAACACATTTTTTTATTAGGTCTTGGCCGGGCACTAAAAATCTTTGAGCCAGCCCTGGACATGAGGTGCTCGGCAACATCCCGGGTACTTGGAACAGGGGATCCGAAGCCCAAGAAATCACCAGATGGGAAAATGACAGAGTACGTACACGGTACGTGGGTGATCATAAATTACGTACGAGTATCTATCTCTATCTCTATCTCTATCTTAAAAACGTATGTACATCATCATCGTCATTTACAACTCACTGGGGGAAGGGAAGGAGTAGGACAACCCCACAGATTTGATTCGATCATGAAATCAGCAAGAAATCATCATGTACGATAATCAATACTAGAAGAGAGTTATACCTACTCTTTTTTTTTTTTGGTCAAACGGAAAATCGAGTTATACCTACTGACTCAGACTCAGACCCAGACTCGGACGTACTGTCTGCATGCACTTGTGCCTAGCTTACTTTTCGTTCTGCCTCACCTCCACCCCCAGCCTCACCCTCAGCCTTATGATTCCAGTAGGTTTTTTACTGTATGAATCTTCTGCTCATAAACCCGGCCGAGGGGTTTGGCCAAGAGAAAATGAGAAAGCGAATAAGTGTTTGTCTCCTGTGAGATCGCGTGTTCAACTTCCACGGAAGCCAGATTATTCTAAATCTTAAGGCCACTGAATGTTTGTCCGGTCGTTTACTTCAGAGCCTCGGAATTAGTTGAGACGCGCAAGCTGGTCTGCACATCCGATTATCAAAAAATAACATCCATCCAGCATATCATTGCGTCAAAGATATAAATACACATGTATAATACTAACGTAAATACATTAAAACTCAAAATAGCAACACCAAACCCATCTAACGAAACGTGGAGGTAATAAAAAAAATCTAATGAAATGTGGAAGTTTATTACTTGAATATTCACAATGTTAACCCTCTAATTTTATGTTTTGTTATATTTTAACCCTTAGCCTTTAGTAATTAATGTTGTTATCCTCGTATTTTAAATGTTACTATTATATACTCCCTCCGTCCCTTTATTACAGTCCAGTATTCCATTTTGGGCTGTCCCTTAATAAATGTCCATTTTGTAAAGTTAGTGGGTAAAAGTTGGTGAATTGTCTATATTGTCCCTAAAAGTAGATTCCATTTTGAAAAGTTAGTGAGTAAAAGTGTAATGATGATGGGTAAGTAGGAAAAGTGGAGGAAAAAGTTGATGTGAAAGGTATAATGATGATGTCTTTTTAATAAGTTGGAGTTACGAAGTAGGACATTTAAAAAGGGACGGAGGAAGTATATTTTTTCAAAATTCTACATAGGGTCAAGCCTATATACTTTCATAGGAATTTTTTTTTTTTTACATATAATAGTAGTGTTTTTTTTTCTTATAGGGGCAACCACCCCTACTGGCCCCCTCTGGCTCCATCCCTGGGTTCGGTAGAGGTCTTCGCGGGGCAGGTAGTAAGGATAACGAGTGCTCCGCCCTCTTGGCGCGGGCGGCTGATGACAAGAATACAGATCGGCGCGATTTTCTGTCCAGTGTTTGTGCTGGCCCAGACTTGTTAGAGTTAAGTTAAAAGGGTGTGAGTTAACTTACTGATGGCTACATCGATCGGCTTTTTGATAACTCAAAGGAGTGTGAGTTAACTTACGCATACCTCGATTAATCCCTGAAAGACCAACTCCACCATTCCCTATCCGGTTACTTCGTTTTCAAAATCTACGAAAACCTGCACCGACCCTGTGTGTAACTTACTTAAAACTTTTTTTAGTAATACTCCATTTTCTATCATAACGGGCAAAGGAAGTTGTTACCAGTTTAGTACTACTCCCTCCGTCCCTTTATTACAGTCCAGTATTCCATTTTGTAAAGTTAGTGGGTAAAAGTTGGTGAATTGTCTATTTTGTCCCTAAAAGTAGATTCCATTTTGAAAAGTTAGTGAGTAAAAGTGTAATGATGATGGGTAAGTAAGGAAAGTGAAGGAAAAAGTTGATGTGAAAGGTATAATGATGATGTCTTTTTAATAAGTTGGAGTTACGAAGCAGGACATTTAAAAAGGGACGGAGGGAGTACTAATATTTAGAAGAAATTATTTTCACTCTCTTTTTTGATATTCACGCTCTTTGTTTATTTTTTCTTGAAAACGTGTGTCTTTTTTATTACTAAATTAAAGACCAAAAAAAAAAAAAAGAGAGAGTGTGAATATATATAAAAAAAAAAGTGTGAAAATCAATTTAATTTTTTTTTTTTTTTGTAATGACCAAAAAGGGATCAGTAAATTACCCCTGACATGTACGATGAAGATCATAATTGCATCAAACGTGAGTGGGCATCAGCATCCAGCCATAGTCGTGTGCCAAATTTAATTTATACTGTTCACACCACCTTCCCCGGCCAGTTAACTTTGCTTTCACCTACAGTACTTGTCATAATTGGGCGCTCCCTCTTTCTCTCTCTCTCTCGTCTCTATGTACTGTATATCTTTTTCTTTGGTTCAACTGTCGTGTTCGGGCTAGCTTATACATACCTCAATTAATTCCCTCCATGCCCTATCAAAGGCAAACCGTTCATGCCGAGACTAGAAGATTTTCAGTAAATTACTTTCTTGTGGTCTGACTCTGAGAATCGAATCCTAATTAATTGTGTGGAGAGCAAACTCACCAATCAACTAGACTTAACCATTGGGCTTCTCTCTGTCTCATCTCGACAAACTTTTTTGTATACCGGGTATACCAACACCCTTGGTATCTCCTCCGGTCCGTTTTCAAATTTTCAGCCATTTTCCGATCACACTGGAATGAGAACCTTAAACATATCAAAAATCGTGTTCACCGGATTTTTGTAGATACATGATTAGCACACGTGAAAATTGAAGAAAACCAAAATTGGATCCCAAATCACACTGAATTGGAACCCAGTTTTGTTTTTTTGTACAATATTCACGTGTGCCGATCGTGTATCTATTAAAGTCCGATGAACACAATTTTTGATACGATTATGGTTCTCGTCAAACTCTACAAAATAAACGGAATCGATCATCCAAGTGTGATCGGAAATGGCCGAAAAATTAAAAATGAACCAGAAGGGATACCAAAGATGTTGATATCCCTAAGGCTAGTGATTTTGCCACACCCTTATTTGTTAATGCCACATCCTGTAAGTGTATTTTTGTACCAAAAAATACACTTACAGGATGTGGCATTAACAAAAAAGGGCGTGGCAAAATCATTTCCCATCCCTAATATACTAAAAAGTTTCTCCTCTCTATCAATCTCTCTCTTCTTGAATGTTTTCTTTATGACTTTTCAAGTACACCAGGGTCACCAAGTGGGCAGTGTAGTGTTATTAGAAATTAAAGCAACAGAGAGGGAGAGTGTTTTAGGCAAGCAAAAGCTGTGCAATCCTGCAAGTATCTCACCGAATCTCTCTCGTTGCACAACAGTCGATGTTTCCCTCCCTGGCTGGGATTGAATTTTGGTTTCTAACTTTACGGTCATGCTGACATCCGTCCATTGGGCCGAGGATAATATGCTAATATAATTTCAAACATGTTCGGATATCAATACATATCTCACAAATATTAATACACTTTTACGAATATCAATACACTTTTCTTGGATATCAATGCATATTTTCCCTATTATTCTATACCCTTTGGCCCCGTTTGATAACAGTGATAGATGGATGGGATTCGTAAGGAGATGGGATTAGTATTGGGATTCGTAAGGAGATGGGATTGGTAATGAGAAGGGATTGATAATGAGTATGTTTGTTTGGGATGGGATTAGATGATGGGATTATTAATATCATGTTTGTTTGAGATGGGATTAGATGATGGGATTGGATTGATAGAAAAAATTGGTAATGAGAAGGAGATGGGATTGGACTATTAATACCAAGTCCCACGGTGTATTTGTAATACCCCCTAATCTCCGGCTTGCTAGTCCCTTGGATTCGTAATCCTAACTCATTTTTGGTTACCAAACAAAGTATTGGTAATCCCTTGGGATTGATAGTCCAATCCCAAGGCCGAATCTGGTTAACAAACGGGGCCTTTGGACGGAGGTTAGAATAATCCATATCCTTATTATGGGGTAGAACGAATTTCAGAGATCGAGGAAATTAAAAAAAAAAAAAAAAAACTACTAACACAATACAAGTAGTAGGAGTAGTTTTCTTTTATTTTCCTCCTTCCTCTCGGGTCCCCTCCATAGTCCAAATCTCCAAATAATGGAGTACTAAATAGGCTTGCATACGGTTCGAATCGGTTTGGTTTTTTCGAAAGTGTTACGGATTGATCCGAACCAATTTGCAAATCATGGTTCAGTTTCGATTTTTATCCATGATTTCCAACTTTTTGACAAACCAAAAAAGAAAGAGAAACCATGTCAGCCGCGACTATTCCTCGTCAATGGACTTAAAACGGGAGTCCATTGATGTCTCAATATCGGAGTTGAAGCATTTGCCATGCCATAACAGCACCGATGATAGAAACCAACTTCAGTTAAATAGCAAGTGGGGCGGTAGCCAAGTTGGAAAGCACCATATACCCCCATGCACAAGACCAAGGGTCAAGTCCACTAAAAATAAACCGACACTTCTTGCACGTTCTAAAAAAAACAAAACTTCAGCTAAACAAGCATTGCTAAGTACGGTTTGGCAGTTCGTGGATTAATGGTTCGATTCTGTTCGGACCAGTGAACGGTTTGGCGGTTCTTTCAATTTTTGTAGCATCCCTAAGTAATGATGCGGATCTTAAATTTGTCGAGAAGAAAGATGAATTCTTCTCATGTGTTCGTCGGATTATGAAATTGATGGAGAAATGAAATTAAAAAACACTGGGATCAGAACCGAAAAAGAAAAGAAAAAAAAATTAACAGCAGTAGCATACATCGGGCTGTGACCTGTTTGTTATGTCATGTCATGTCATATTCGTGTTACAAACACCATAAATAAAACCTGTTTATAGTTAAATCATTGGCACTCAACAGGGCCTGCTGATAAGTTGACCACACGACAGGATGCTTACCACCACATTGCAGAAGAAGAATGAGGGCGTTTATGAATTAAGAAATAGAAGCTGAAATTTGATCTGTTTTATCAGTTGAGATTTCAACAATGACAAACAGAGAGAGAGATGGGATAACAGTAACAGGTTAACCATCATCATCTGGCTTCCAACAAGACTTTTTGAAGCCTGCCAATATACGCAAAGCATTCGCAGAGCATTCACACCGAGCCAATACACCAAACAGAATCACTTTCGGACACCGTTACAAAAACCAAGATCCAAACGAAGCCTTAGGTTTCAGAATAGAAATAGGTGCAAGAAACGTAATTCTGCATTACTTGCGACAAAAATGTTCAACTCATTCCAATAAATAGTCAATATCGCATCCATCAGATGGTCTCATACTCAATGCTAAAGCCAAAAATTTTTAGCCGTAGTCATTTGAATTCTACATTCACCAAACAAAGCTTACAGAGGCAGTCTTGGCACAAGATTACGGAAGCTAATTTTTTTTTATTCCACAACACAGTGAAAACATTGATTTTTAAGGCTACATCAATTGAAATGAAATGCATAATAACCATACAATAAGTCTGCAAGAATTATACACGGTATACCATCCGGAACCGTACAAATGGCCCTAATCATTACACGTTACAACAGCGCGAGTTTAACCTCTTTTATTAAATCGCTAACCGCTATTAAATCGCTGAGCCAAGAGTAAAATAGATGGCACGCGAGCCCTCGACCCTCTCTATACTCCCCAACAACTCTATCCCCACTCCAATAAGTACTGCAACTATTCAAGGCTTCATTTTAATCAAATGAATTGAAAATAATGAGCAGCACGTAGAGCGTGTACCTTCTACATCAATTGGAAAGAACAACGGGATTCCACTCATACGGCAAGATATCTCATGATAGCCCAAAAACTGCATCTTCATCTATTTTCCATATGAAATTAGGCATATCCATCCTACGCCCAGCAACAGTCCTATATATGTAAAGCTTCTCCACAAAAGAGCTTTCAGACCTCGAAGTCGGTGGTCCCCTCTCATCAATGACTTCGACATTAAGCCTTGGCATCTTCTGACCAAGTAGTTTACATGCTCCATAACTTACTTGGCAAGAAGACATCCAAAGGGATCGCATTGTCTCCAGCTTTGGGGCATTGGCCAACAAAGCCTTGTCTCCAAAGGGGCAGTCTCTAATCTCTAGTTTCTTCAGGCTTTCACACCCAGACAGCACGTGGTGGAGCCCCAAATCACTATCCCCAGCAAAAGCAATAGAAAGCATCTCTATCTTCTTACCATGGGTGCCAATGTACTGGAACACGCGATCTGTTAGAAGACCGGATAGCGAAAGGCGGCGTAGATCCTTGCACCGCTCAACAATGGCTCCAAAACCTACGTCCAGTGGCTCCAGGGTTAGGTAATCAGGAGCACGAGGCTCAAGGATGCAGAGGCGGAAACGAGTTAAGTTAGGGCGGTTATTAGCGATGGCAGTAAGTGCAGCATTTGACATCTGGCGACAGAAATAGAGAACTGACTCGAGCTTGGGGCATCCCTCTGAAACAGATACAAGGCCTTGTTCTGTCAAGGATACATTAGGTTCGGGACCAAATGGATCAGATGGGAATACCCTCAGTTCTCGGAGATCCTTGCAAGATGCAGCAAGGGCATCGAGGCCAGAGTCTTCAATGAAATCCAGTACCTGCAATCATATCTTTATTAATTGAAGGGAGCAAAAAGGAAACCATTGCGCGCCTGAAACTTGAACCAAGGAAAAATCTAACAGCTCTTAGATGGTAGTAATGACAGTAAAGGAACTTGTAGAAAAGGAATAAAGGATTAGAGATTATTTTGGACGATCAACACATTATGGTTGGGTGATATAGAACCTTCATACCAGAATATGCCCAGACAATCCAATTTGATTCAAGTGAAGACACATGATAAACCAAATGAAATGGCCCCACATCCTATTAATGTCAAAGTTAAACTAATCCTGCCTCAGGTGCCTTGATTACCTGCTTGAGGGCAGCTAATGACTTATATCTGAAAGCCCTCTAACTTGAAAATATCTTGACAAGACAACCTAACAAAAGAAAAGTCATCCACAAGAACACGCAATATGGCAGGGGAGATGGACAATCTAGATACCAGAAAATGTCCACACCCGCCAAACCCACCATTTACTTCAAGTAAACTAAAAAACCAAAAGTGCTAAGAAACGTAGTCAACCAAATGAAATGACCCTAAGTCCAATTATGGTGCACCACAAGTTAGAACTATTTCAGGCTGATTCGTTAGCTTTTAAGAGGCAGCAATGACTTATATCTCAAATCCTCCTAAATTCATAATATATGAACCAGATAAAGAAGTGATGAAGAAGAAAAAAAACAAAAGCTATCAGCATAAACGATTAAACGTACCCAGAGGCGCTGCAAATTATGGCAAAGACTAACTAGTTTGCCAAGGTCAGGGGTTTGGATATTGGCATAGCTTAAGTTGAGACAAGTCAGTCCAGAGCATAGAGTGTGAACTGCTGGAATGTAAGCTGGAACCACATTCCAAAACCCAGAAAGACCCTTGAGATACTTGCATCCTGAAAAAGCTGTAGTTAGGCTTACAAAGACATCGGCTCGGATCTCAGCTGAATAGGCACCGGTCCCAAACTCGACCAGCTGAGGGGCACGACAGAGTAAATTAGGAAGCCTCTCCAGCGGCACAGCACGGTTGAGACGGAGACTCCTCAGGTTGGGACACCTAGCCACTAAGCGCTCTAGGGCAGGCAAACTCACATCAGATTCTATACAAGCGATGTTAAGTGACACCAATGATGTGAAGGTATCAGGAAAATGGCAGAACCAATGCCCACTCTGATCATCCACATCGCACTCCTGCAAATCCAGCTCTCTGAGATTTCTGCACGAAGAAAACAACGGCTCAACATCGCACATCGGAAATTAGTGACACCACTATACAAATAAAAGTACTTCAACCCATTTATGGTCATCGTCAACTAAAATGCGCTAAAACTATGAAACTTTGGTTAAGAAAAGCAATAAACATATTCAAACCGTCTAGCAACTCAGCAATATCAAGAGAAGGAAAAGACTATCCTTGTCAGAAATAAATTTACCATGGTTGGTACAGTCGTTATTCAGCATTTGTTTTCCATTTTCTAACCGTTTAAATCGCACAAAGGACACAGCCTTCGATTAATAAAACAATCATACACCCACATAAAACAACATAAAGTTTCGAAGCTCCGCTCCAGGACCACCACTGAAACCCTCCAACAACCCTTAAACAATCCCACATAAAGAAGATCCATCCCGCTTACTCAAAGAAAGTAAAGGACTGATGGAAGAATATGAATGGTATCACAAAGCAACCAGATTCTCCAAGAAACAAAGAAACCCAAATCTGCTTCCCCCACAATAATATACTACGGAGTATAAGCCAATGCATTCAAATCTCGTCTAAAAATCAACCATCTCTGTTGTATGGACAAAAACTCCAAGATCTATCAGGAAAAAAAAATCTTCCAAACACAAAGAATCGCTCAATCCAACACAGTTCCATCCACACATCCAAGATTCAAACTTTCTAACCTCTCAGATAAGGCAAAATAAACCATCTTTACTTCATTTCCCCCAAATTCACAACTGCAAAAACCCAAAAAAAAAAAAGTCCTACAGACACCAGGATTTTCCAAAAAGCAAAGAAACCCAAATCTGTAAACAACCCTAATCTGCAATACCCACTAAAAACATAGAAGCCAATGCCTACAAATCTCGTCTAAAACCCCAAGATCTATTCAGAACGAATCTTCCAAAACAACCAATGTTCATTCCACTACAGTTTCACCAGACATCCAAGATTCAAACTTTACTACTATGTCCCATAAACTTTTAAGGCTATTTTCTTCCTCAAATATCTACAATTATGCCATTAATGACGCATTTCCTAAAATTGGTCCCAAAGAATTTGCTTTTACTTCAATTTTTAAAGCTCTAAAAAGTATGACCAAAGGGCTTTTAAAAGACAAAAGAAATGAACACTCACTTGCAGTTAGAGGCAATGGCGGCCAACCCATCTGTCGTAAACCCCTCGCAAGACGACATAGCCAGCACCTTGAAGTTCTTAAACGACTTCGAAACCAACTCCAAGGCCTCATCACTAACCACCATCCTCTTCAGCCGAATCTCCTCCAGCCACGGGTACGCCCTGGCCATGGCCACGATCCAAGGGTACACATACCCACCCCACCCTTCAGGCACCAGGTTGTAGTCCGCGAAATGCGGCTTGCCCTTGATCTCCACGGATCTGACCTCGGGGAACCGTCGGATCAAGATCCCGGGGCTGGCGGCGTAGCAGTTGCCGATGAAGATCCGGCGCCGGCTCCACCGTTCGACCTCGTACCAGGACTTGCAGACGAGGGAGACCGAGTTGCGGTCCTTGTCGGTGTGGACGAAGGAGAACACGTGCTCTAGTACTTCCTCTGGGAATGAGTGAGCCATTGGAGATTAGTTAACAAAAAAGTCGAATACTTTAGAGAGATGGTTGGGAGAGTGGGTTTCGGAGTGGGTGTGGGGTTGAAGTGGGTTTTAGATCTGGGACGCCATTGACGAGGTTGGGTTTGAGTTCAGGTGCACAGGGGAGAGAGAGAGTGAGTTCAGGTGCACAGGAGAGAGAGAGAGACAAGTGAAATGCAACTGGAGAGAGGATAAGATCTTTATGTTGGACTGGGCGAGGGTAGAATTGGTAACGATGTTAATTAAACGTTTAGCCCTGTACTCCGCTGTCTTGTATATTCAGTCCCTAACCTATCGAGACTTCATTTGACGGGTCCGACGCTTCGTTTGGAACTTGTGAAAAGTGGAAGAAAAAATGATTAGGTGGTGTTCCGGTTTCTAAAAAAAGAACTTTTAAGAAAAAGAAGGTAATTTTAAGCCCAAAAATCATGTGTTTACGCAAATAATTTTCCTACCAATATGGATCTTATTTGATAGATCTCATTGAGATCTTTTATACGGTGCAAAAAAAATTAAAAAATTATTTTTCATTTTCATTATATTTGAGTTTGAAAATTGAAGAAAAAGTACTTTTTAAAAAAGAAGGGAAAGTTGAACACCCCCTTATACACTCTCCTTTTATCCGTTGAAACCTTTTTTGTCTTTACTCAAGTCAATGTGAAAGTATCAAATTACCCTTGATATGAGAAAAGTCACTCAAGAGGTAAGGACAATTTAGTAATTTTACATGAATAAAAGACAAAAAAAAAAAAAGAGAGTGTGTCAATGGATTAAAGCGACTGTGAAGATCATTACCCAAATTGTAGTGTGTTGAACTCTATTTTGCCTTTTTTTTGGATTACTTCTCTATTTTTTTTTTTATCATAGATTGAAATTCTTTGGGATGGATTTATCATTTCTAACTTTTTTAGTACAATTAAAGTTGTGTTCTTTTCGTATTAGGTCTATTTTTTATTTTTTTTCATGGTCATTAAGCATATAAAAATTGAGTTGACTGTGAAAATTAAAAGATTTTTTCTGATAGTCTTGTCAAAGCCTCATTCGACAGATTTGATCCCTCAATAAAATGTAATATTTGAATTGGCAAACAAACTTTGTTTAAGGAAATTGTTGTTAAATATTTTCATATCTTATTATAAAACTAGTACAAAAGTTATGACTACGGGGAAAAAAAATATGCGGAGAGATTGCATTCACACTTGGTTTCAAATGTATTTCGTGTAAGATAGGATTTCACAATCACGTTTCCACTTTATTTAATTCGAAAACGTAGTAATCGCTGAGATACAATATATCAAACCTTGAAACTTGGAAACACATGATGATCATCAAATCCTGAAAATGAGTTGTGTCTAGTGTCAGGTTTTTCCCAAGAGCAACTCCAACCCCATCCTGTTTGGTGATGAGTGTGACTGTTGCTGGATTTCAAATAGACCGCCCAAACAATTTTAGCGACCAAATGGAGAAAATACTTATAGTACAGGGGGGTAAAGTGTAGTTGACCCATTGGTAAAACCAAAGGCAAATATTTACTACTCAGTTGCGTGAATGATGACGGTAAATTCTGTACCCCAAAAAAAATGATGGTGGTAATTGATGGTCTCATCACTTGACACGTATTAGCTGTCAAATCTCAGCCGTTGGATCGACGGTGGACGAAAGGGACAAGCCAATCTTATCCGTTCGCGACGAAGCGCAGCCGCAGAAAAACGTGTGTACGTATGGGAGGCTCTAAAAAGCCCTATGCCGCCGTGGAGAGAAATTCATACCATGTCGCGAGAGTTTTTTATATTGTCGCGATATGTTAGTACGTGCCATAACTGTAGGGCTGCAAACGAGCTTTGTCGAGCTGAGCTTAGTCATATATTAAACGAGCCTTTTTAATATAAGTCTCTCTTAACAAGCCGAGTTTTGAAAACATAGCAAATTCTAAAAATATGTTTCAGCTTATCCTTTTAAAAGACGAGTCAATCTCAAACAAATTTTGATCAACGCAAAATACAAGCCAATTTCAAGTATCTTTTAATTTTATGAGTGGAACAAGTCAAATTATAGTTGCTTATAGTTTGGAAACCTTCTCAAAAATACCCAAAAGAAAAAAAGAAACCTTATCAAACTTTAATTTTAAGCTTAGTTGATTGGGCTCGTTCCGTTAAAGAAAATAAATTTTTTTTTGAATACTTATTTTTTAAATTAAAAGTGTTATATTATGAGAGAATGACATATCTCATAAAACAGAAACAAATATTTAAAAAATAAATTTTTTAGCAAAACGGGATCTAACGAACGAACACGAGCTGAAACTCAAAAACTCAAGTGCAGCAAGTAAAGGACGACTATAATAGACGAACTTGAGGGAAGGGAATCTCATGATTCGCATTGCACGGCTGGATCTGACGGTCTAATTAAGATGGGGACCACCACTTTTTGATGTGAGGAGCAAAAGATTAGAGAAGTGAGGATTGATCTGATGTGAAACGGTTAATTAATCATGACATCATGGCCATCCATCCAATCATACGTTGATTGTTGAAATTCGACTTAGCATGTACGGCCATGCTTTCCCCTGCCATGCGCTACTGTTGATCTTGGCCGTTTATCCCCCACCTAGGGCTGTAAACGAGCCGAATCGAGCCGAATATTCGAATATTCAAATTTGTTCATTAAGTTTTTTAACGAACTCGAGCTCGAGCCGAACTCAATGAAAATTATGACGAGCCAAACTCGAACCGAGCTTGCCCAGGTTTGGGTCGAACTCGA
Organism: Rhododendron griersonianum; assembly: GCA_018127125.1. NCBI lineage: Eukaryota > Viridiplantae > Streptophyta > Magnoliopsida > Ericales > Ericaceae > Rhododendron > Rhododendron griersonianum. The sequence goes on along the minus strand of CM030788.1, from coordinate 58,058,737 downwards.
GCTTGTTCACGAGCCTTAACGATCCAATAATATCAAATTTTTATGCTCTCATACAGGTCTAAAACTCCAAATAAATTTTTCATTATGTACATAAATATATTCATATACATATAAAATGATAAAAACATATACATAAATAAATTTTTAGTAATTTTAAACGTTTAGACTTGTACAAGTTTTAAAATTTTCCCTATATAACTATATAAAATCCTCATGATACACATATATTCCAGGTTCGCGAGCTTAATCGAGCCTCGAACAGTTCACGAACGGCTCAGTTCATTTACAGCCCTACGGCCCCACCTAATCAGCAGAGTATTTTGTTTATTTTTATGGGTACCAGCTCGCAGAGTATCTTTCAGGATAGGGCTAGGCTCCAGACGATCCAAATTGTTTAGCATAGAAATTTCATTCGTCCATGTTTTTTTTTTTTTTTTGATCCGTCATTCGTCCATGTTTGTTGATTCATTTTTGGCGTTCGTAATTTTTAAGGTGTATGAAATACAGTAAAAATGAACAAACAAATGTGGATAGAGATAGTAATAAAAGTAAGCGCTCAAATAAGCTTTTCGACTTGTTCAGTAGATGAGTCGAGTTTGAGTTACTTGTATCTTAGCTCATATAGATAAATTCAGCACCTTTACCCACGCTTCATAGGCAGCTCCACATGTGCTTATAGATGGTCAATTGAACATCCTACTAGGCCTTTTTTAAAAATTTTTAAATATTACATGTGAAAATTTATCCCATATTTTATTTGAACCCAACTCCTACACTAATGAACATCCATCAATTTAGGTAATTCACAATTGAACACCTAATACATTAGCTCGAAAATAAGGTTTACACTCTTAACGACAAAATAACAAAAATAGAGAAAGAAAGAAAGTATTTATTGGTATCAATATCATGCTATGCTTTCTCACTGAACGACAATCAACTCTATATCTCAAAAAAAAAGAGCATACGTCAAAAAAGATCCATGCAAAGCTATTCAGGCCACAAGTTTTACAAAAACTAGTATTCCGTAATCCGTATTAGTGTATTTATGCACTGGTTTAATCTTGCTCGGTTCAAAATATAAAAATTCGCCGAAAACAATTGTAAGATCTTATGTATTTTTTGTTGTACTATTCACACTACTATACAAAATTTTGTGTATATGTGATTGGTTAATAAAGCTAATAGAGCTAAGGTAATTGTTGGAACACCCTAATAAAAATTTATAAAGCCGTTACTGAAGGCTCGTTTAATAGCAAAATTGAGTTGTTATGTTAATGCCAAACACCAATTGATATTTGGGCTTGATTTGAGCTTGAAGTTGCTAAATTTTAAAGAATCAAACTTTTTAAACACTTTAAAACTCTAAGTCAACCGGCTCGTTTGCATCCCTACGAGTGGAAGTCATTGTAAGAGCATCTCTAATCCAATACTCTATTTGAGAGTATCAAAATACTCTATTTTATTCATAAAGTGATTTTAGAGGAAATCACTATTCCTATTTACTCCAACCACAAACCTCTATTTTTCCCTCTAAAATAGAGGAGTCTTGAGAGGATGGGTTGGAGGGGTTTCATACTCTCAAATAGAGGAATAGAGCATGGGTTGGAGATGCTCTAAGGATACAAATGCCATTTTAAAAGGTGAATAGTATTATAGAGGAGATCCTCCATATTTTCTCCCATCCTCTAAATATGGAGGATCAAAATCTCATCCTCTCAAATAGAGGAGGCTTGAGAGGATGGGTTGGAGGAGTTTTATACTCTCAAATGGAGGAATAGAGCATGGGTTGGAGATGCTCTAATACAATTTGTGAGGGGAATTGTTTTTTCGCTTAATGACGAAATTGCCCTTAGCCAGATGTGATGTTAAAGTTTTGGTGGAGAGAAAATGGGGGGTACTATTGTCAGTGGGTGAAAGGGACATGGTATTATGGGGCGGTACAGCCTCGACATGGACTCCACGGAGCTGTCCCTTTTATGTCGAGAAACCCGATGGTTAATATGTGGACGGCCCAGATTTGGAGTTCAATAAAGAAAAAGATCCAGACCGTGGGTTGGCCCCGCTCGATGGGCGTCTATATCGATGCCACCCGTAAACCCTTGTGTCTACATGCACTGTTTGAAACCCCTCTAAATTGAAAAAAAAAAAATATAGGAGTAATAATAATAATAATAATAAAGAAACAGAAATGAACTACAAACACTAGTATTAAAACCTCAGGTTTATAAAGAAAGATTTATCGTTTATATACTCCTTCCGTCCCGATTTAAGTGTTCATTACAGTTCTGTGTATTATTTTCAATTGTTTATATCTCTTAATGTATATTGCTAAAAATATGCAATATGAATCTTGTTTGATAGATCTCAATTATTTCTATAAAGCAATGATTTTTAAAAAATAAAACATAATATATGTTGAGAGTGGATACTTAAATTGAAAATGACACGCAAAACCGTAGTGTATACTTAAATTGGAAAATAATTTTCGCACTCCACTTTTTTTTATTGTATATACACTCCATAAATTGTCTCTTAGCGCTTAAATTACAACACAAATACTAAAAGACAAAATATTGCTTCACGCTCTGATTTTCCTGGAGAATGGTGCTCGGAAGTGGAGTGCAAAAATCATTGTCCTTTGGTACCATCCTACCATCTGGCAAAAAAAATTATTCTCTTATTAAATTTGATCTTTGATTATTCTCTTATTCAAGCATTGTAGTATTTTGTGGGCTCTGTTCTCGTGCCAAAGCATAAATACCACGCTATGTGTATCGATTGTTTTGAATACAGAAAACTTGTCGAACTTAATGGTCCTTCAGTCTGCGGTGGGAACAAGCTCAAGTTGGTTGCGGGTCTAGGTTGGTGCGGGTCTTGCATGGTAACTCTTCCTGGCCACTCCACCCACTTTCACGAGTGTGACCGATGGGTCTGGCTCCGGCGTCTGGTTTCACACGACTTTTCTTTATTTTTGTTTCGTTGTACTTATATTTTTATAGTATTAATATGACTGAGTTGATCTTATTCGTTAAAAAAAAAAACTTGTTGAACTTCGACTTTGTACAATTGTTTCATGAAAATGGTTTTAAGTAACACTCCTCTTTAACAAAACTATCATATACGTTGTCTTTAACATGCAAAACTACAAAATGAACATTTCAGATTTTTTTTTTTTACGCTTTTTGTTGGGTGAATGAAATGGTGATAGTTTGATCTGCATTAAAAAATATGAGCATATATAGCTGTAAAAGAAATGATAAATTATTAAGTTAAAATTACGAATATTTTAATGGAGAACCGTATGGATTATTAGGATTAAAATAGGAGGTTAAGGAAGTGATTAAAATAATTATGATAATTAAGCCCACGCATGGCTCTCCGGGAATCTCTCTTCCCCTCGAGTGGGCTATGCTGTAGTAGTAGTAGTATTTTCCAGCGGTTTCCCCGAGCCAACTCCACCTGCCAATATTTCAATAATAAATAAATATGTTTTTTGGGAAACGATTTTCTGGGGGCAATAAATATGGGGAAAAAAAAAAAACAAATGTTTCTTTTTCCTGAACTTCTTGATTCCCATAGCACCATAAATTGTTAAACAAAAGTTTGTCACATGGTTTCGCCCAAGATATAGAAGTTTGCATAATATTCTCTTTTCTTTATTGACACCCCAACATTCAAACAATTAAATATAAATAAAATTGGTAAAATCATCGATGCGAAACCGTAAAAATACTTTTGAAGAAACAAATCAAAAGATATATATGTGTAGTACTAGACACGTACGTGGCAAAAATTTATTCGGAAAACAGGTGAAAAAATTGTTGAAAATTCATTAGGGATATGGACTTGGTTGAAGTTGGGAGAGGAAGTCATTCAAAGGGGTGGCCGAAGATGGAAGGAGTCGACGGAGTCTGATTTGGTCTTATTTATTTCGAAAGCAGGTGAAGGAGTTCTCTGTTTTTATTTTATCGATTGTTCTTAGTGCATTATGTATTTATGTATTTGTTAGTTTAGCCGATTTCTCAATAGGTGATGTGGGTGAAGAGAATAAACTAGCTTTGAAAATAAGTAAAATTGCTCCTTTTCATTGCTTTCATAAAATTTTTAACTTTGCGCCATATTTTTCAAAATAACATGCCTTTTGGAATAAGTTCTCATGATGTTCAGGCTTATTCACATGTAGCCCAATTTTTAGAGATAAATTCCACCGTTTATTAGTTGGGTCTCATTTAAATTCAAAACAGAGTTTCGTATGGTCTGACTTCATAAAATATAAATGATATTAGAAGAATGAATAGCATTTCTTTGGCAGAAATCATCAACGCAGTAAAATATGACCCGAGTGTTCTAATACCAAACTACAAGGAGTAAAATGTACTATGAGAGCAAGTTCAATGGTTTTTGCAAAATGACTTGAGCCATTACCCTTTTTTTTACAATGAATAGTGACATTTTGCTACAAAATGGCATTATATTTTTTTGTTGCTCGGGCAAAAGTTAGTATTGTTAGAATAACTAGATTAGTACCTTAGGCCCCCGTTCAGTTACACGGAAAGGATGAGAAATGATAGAAAAATCAACTTTCCTGTGTAATTTTCTGTGTATTCAGTTACCGGAAAAGTTGTAAGACTTACAGCTTCAATTTTTTCACTGAAAAACGCTTTCTTGCAAAATAGGTCTTGCCAAAAGGAAGGAATTTTTTTTTTCATGCAAGATTTTTTGTCAAAAGAACACACACACAAAATAAATTTCTTTTTCCTTTATTTCACAGTTCACATCACATCACTTTTTCTGAAAACCAAATTTCCATACAATATTTTCGATAATTGAACGGAGCCTTAGAGGAGTTGGTCCTCCAGACTTCTTTACTCTTTCCACCTAATTAAGTACAACCCCTTAATGCTGTTGGGCCAAATGTCTTACAGCCTAAACAATGGCATTGTTGGTGCAATGCAATTTTGTACAAGATTCCATTTGTATCATTTTCCTACTTTCTTCCATCGATAGTGCAATCGTGAAATGCCATTTCTAATTGGTTGTTGGTAGGGCTGCAAACGATCCGAGCTGCTCGAAGCTCGGCTCGATTGGCTCGCGAGCCCAATTATATTAAATATTATATGTAATATATAAAATATAAAATATATATTATATATAAACGAGCCGAGCTGATCTTGAACACATTTTCGAGCCTAAGCGAGCCGAGCTCGGCTTGGCTCGTTTGTAGCCCTAGTTGTTGGGTTTGCTGATGTGGCACCAATGCCAAAGCCTTTTTTGATGCCTTTGAAGCCGAAAATGACACACCATTGGGGCCCCATTTTTTTTTTAGCAAATATCGCTGTTTTTGTACAATGACTCAGGCTCCGTTCCAGAACGAGAATAAGCTCTTCTTTTTTGTCCAATAAGAAGCCCTCTTCCGGAAAAATAAGAAGGCTTTGTTTGAATTGGGAACAATTTATATAGGTACAAATGGGCGCCGGCGGAGGGAAATCGGTCCGGCAGCCGCGCCGGGCCGGGCCGATTCGAGCCGTCTAAAAATAAGGGGGCTCGCGCGGGAATCAACGCTATCCGAGGTGTGTAAGGTGCTTGATCGGAGCACCTCTTTTTCGTGTATAATATACACGAAAATTGAATTGGATTATACACGAAAAAGGGGTGCTACGATCAAGCACCCTACACACCTCGGATGCCATTGATTCCCGCGCAAAAAACCCCCTTGGTTTTTTTTTTTAGAATTTTTGGACGGCTCGGATCGGCCGTCCGGTGGCCGAAGATGGCCCGGCGCGGCTGCCGGACCGATTTCCCTCCGCTGGCGCCCATTTTGGTAAAAACAGTCTTCTTTTTTTGTAAAGGCAACTTCAAGCTAAAAAATTATGTGTTTACGCAAATAATTTTCCTATCACAATGGATCTTGTTTGATAGATCTCATTGAGATCTTTAATACGGTGAAAATTTTTTCATTTACATTATTTTTGAGTTTGAAAATTTGAAAGAAACTTTTTGTTTGGGAAAAATAAGAAGGGTGGATTATTTTTGAATGAGAAGTGAAGGAAATAAGTACTTATTTTTTAAGAAGGTTTCCGGAACGGAGCCTCAAGACATTTCAGACCACTGGACTTGCTTCGAGGGAATTCACTGATGAATTATCTCACGTCTCAACCTTACACATTCTATCCGTAAAATAACGGAAAAGCTATGGGAACTGATGGTTTGTGCACAGACCGGTCTTGAGAGCCCACAACGGATTCCACGCATTTTTTTTTTGGGACAAAAAGTGAGAAGATTGTATTAATAAACGCCCAGCGGCACTTACAAAACGGAAAACATTACAAAGAACTTTGGACAAAGCCAAACTAATCGTCAAACAAATACAAAACAAGTAAATCACAAGGCAATCGATGTCTTTCATCATAACCCAGACATGGCCTGACGCAATAGCGACACTTTTAAACTGCCTAATATCTAATTAGGAGTCTAAAACAAGAAAAAGTGCAAAGTTAAAGACAAAAGACACCAAATACCCAGACGATCAGATGCACTCCACCCAAGTATGAACGCACCAATGAACTCCCAAGAACTACAGATCTGTCAAGCCGCCACGGGTTGTCTCGCCAAAGACATCGTGTAGGGATAGAACGTTGAAGCACATATATCGTTGTGAAGCAACCTCGATTGAGAGAACCCGATCTGTAGACAAAATTCGTCTAAAGACGAAACTAATAACTCTCGTTGAATGAGAGACAAAACTCTCACAGATCAGACGACAAATCGTAGATCTGAAGAGACGGAAGGGAAAAAAAAAACAAAAAAGAAAGGGAGTCGGTAGTACCATGGCCTCCCCCTCCCGCCGCCGCACACGGGTATGGAACTCACGGGGGGGAGGGGAATGGAGAAGAACAAGGAGTACGTTGTGGTGGCTAGTCCTCCTGTTCCGCTTAACTTTTTCTAAAAGTTAACATTTTGTTCTTATTTAAAAAAATCTCGCGCTTGTTCGCTTGCGTCAATTTTTTTTTTAGTAATTTTTTTTTGGAAAAGCCTTTGTTCGCAGCAATAACCAAAACTTCACAAAAACCCAATGCTTCAGCAGCTCTTGGGGAGAAAAAACCAGGGAATGGAATAGATACCGTACCCAAGATATGGCCTGAATGATCGCGAGCCAATATCCCAACACCAACAAAACCATTTTTCCTACCAACAGCACCATCAACATTGAACTTCATAACACCAGCAGGCGACAAATGCCACATAGGAGGAGATGTTGTGGAAGAGGTTGCAGAGGAGGAGCGAGAAGAAGCTACTGCATCCTTAAACTCCAAACAAAGCTCAGAAGCCCTCTCCAAAATCTTGACACTATCCCTACCTTGGCCTTCAAAATGGGCTCTGTTGCGGGCTTTCCACAAGAACCTGCAGATAGATGCAAGAAGCGCACCTCTATCAATATCACCAACATTTAACTACACTTATTCAATCAAGCTGATTTATCACGAGACCACTTGATAAATTATTTTAACATTATCAAACGTATTGAATTATTTATGTGGGAGCCAGAGCAAAGCCCTAAGACCGGTCTGTGCACAAACCATTGGTTCCCATAGAAGTTCTCGTAAAATAATTACTACAAGTCCTGAGCCAACGACTCTTTTTCGTGCCTACAGTGGGAGGAAATCAGTTACACATGATTAGAAAGCTAAGTTGGATAAGTTGATGTTAATCACCTTCAAATTGGGTAGTTGGACAGACTCTCAAACCTTAATCAATCAAAATCACTTTTTAACACACACACACACACACCTCTCTCTCTCTCTCTCTCTCTATCTATCTATCTCTCTATAGCAATTAAGCATTAGCAATTAAGCGTTAACCCTGGGAGAGGATTGTGTTCCAACGAATCCAACCTGGAAGGCCGCAACATGGCCCGCTTAAGCGTTTAGCTGGACACACGGTAAACTTTTCAATTATCCAATAACAAAAGAAAAAAAAACTCGAAACACAATTGGGTCCGAAACTGTTTGAAATTTGGATGCATGTGGACTCATGTGCATCCGACAGTTCCGGACACTTGTCTAAAGTTGTGTTTCAAAATTGCGCATCTAACATTGCTCGTAATAGAAAGTAGATATCAATAATTTGGGTCATACTTTAATTTTTTTTTCTTTCTTTTTTGATCCTCATATGGGACGTACTCCACATTTGACACAATTGGGGGATGGTGTTGTGCAGTGGTGTGTGCATCACTGTCGCAGCACAAAGTTGTGCACCTCAGTACTGCACAGCACCAGCCCGAAGTCCCATTTGACAACTCTATTATTCGATGGCACCTACTTTGGGGGCATTTCCACTATGATTTTTGGGCAACAACTTATGTCATTTTACCATTTTGTCCACACTAATTAATAAGTTTTGGTATTTTAGCATATTGTTCACACTAATCAACAACTTATTCATACTAATCAACTCATAAGCATAGGAGAAGGATCTGATGTTGAGCGTGGTAAACAATTTATTTAGCATCTTGTTCACCATAATTAACAAATTATTAGTCAGTGGAAATAACTACTCCGTTGTAACTTGTCAACAACATCTTCTCATTAATTTATTTCCTACCGAAAACACCCCCTTATGATACGATTATTTACTAGTACAAAATCAGTTGATGCAAATATACTGTACTAGCCTACCAGGATTGGATTTGAAATAAGACATTATTAACTTTGACGTTTATCCACAAAAGTGTCCCCATAATTGCTTCTTTGATTCTGATGGAGGCTGGATGGAGATGAGGACAGGACAAAAGTCTTTGCCGTTGCCAACCGAAAGGTCTTAAGGCTAGCTAGCTAGCTGGAGTACTTCCAAAAAGCTAACCAGCTACGCATGCTTATTGAATCTCGTTGGCTTTATGTTTCTATTTTTTTTTGTCAATTCTTCTCGGCGAAACGAAAAATATAATGTAAAATTTGACCCGAATCTTGAAAAAGATCAAGAGAAACCAACTAAAAATGGCGAGGCCAAGAAAGCCCAGTAAAGTTAATTAGGGCAAGCAAACTACCAAATTGCATGGAAAGTTGAAGCCCAATTGTTCAACGATCATAATGGTAAATCAGGAAGAAGGGACGTGTGCATGGAAAGCTGGATGTTCAATGGGGCTTTTAATTAAGAAGATAAGATAAGATTAAGAAGACCTAATTTAACATGTTCTTTAACTACTCCTTTTACACCCACAGTCCTAACGCAATGAGTTTGAAGTAAATTATTAGTATAATTATTTTTGAAGACTATCACCACTCTTAACTAGAAAAAATCACAAAAAAAATATAATAAACATAAATCAACGTTGAAATAAATTCAGATAAGGCTACTTTAAAGAGGATAAAATCAACGATTTCAATGTTAAAACTAGTAAATTTTTTATCCTTTGTTTGGTTTGCTTTTTGAAAAAAAAAAAATTCAACTCAAAAAACGCTCATTACCCTATTTTTAATCATTACTCTTATTTTTCTCTTCACTCTTAAATTATTATTCTCATTTCTCTCCCTATCTCTCTTCACTTATTACCTTTATTTTCAATCATTACCCTAATTTCTATTTCCACTCATTACCAAAATCAAACTAAAATTTTTTCAAAAATTCATTCAATCAGAGCGTTTACAAGGTCAAAGTGGGGGCCAAGAGAAAAAGGAGAAACTTTTTCTATGGTGGGGCTGATGGCCATATAGACATGGACCCAGCCAGCCCTATGGCTATGGCCGGCCTGCACTGTCTAATCAACATTCCAGTGACGCTATCTTCTTTCTTTACTTTACAACTTTTCCTCTCTCTCTCTCTCTCTCTCTCTCTCTCAATTTGGATTGATATGCAAATTCTTACCGGAGTAAAATAGGGAAATGATTTGTCGCTCTATTTTTTTTATTAACATCACTCCCTTGCAAGTGTATTTTTGCATCAAAAATATACTTGCAGGGGAGTGGTGATAACAAAAAAGGGAGTGGCAAAATCAACAACTTATTCACTACCGGAAGAAACAACTTGACATTTCTCAACAACTTATTCACTACCGAAAACACCTAACTTTTCAACCACAAATAAAAATGGGAAATGATATTGGCACTCCAAAAATTGATGCAGGCACTCCAAAATCAGTGTAATTCCAAAGTCACTTTCCTTTGTATTTTGGAGTGTCTGCATCAATTTTTAGAGTGCCAATATCATTTCCTATAAAAATCTACAAATTCTTCACTACCGGAAATACCCCTCTGACCATAATGTGTTTTAAAAAGAGATAGCCAAACACCCAAAATGAAAAAAAGAAGATAATGAAAAGTTGAAAAAGAGGAAACCAAACAACCCCTTATAGTAACTTTCAGAGTTTCAGATATGAACCGTCAGCAGTATCCTCAACCTTATTTATTACTGGTTAGACATCATCCAGTATATATCCTCCTACTACTAGTATTATTCATATGGAGCCGCTTATAATATTGCCAGGTAAAAGGGAGGAAAATTAAAAAATAAGTTTCCGTAGCTATCGCCGGATATTGTTCTTGTGATTGCCACTGGTATCGTTGAAAGCGCCACAGAGTCTATTTTTTCTACAACAATATCACTGTTACATCAACATTAATATCGTTGATACATCATCTTTATATTTTCAACTTCTGTCGTAAGTCACCTCCGCAGATTTTGATTTCTTTTTCGCCAAGCTATGAGGACTTTCATGATTTTTTCCCCTATTTAACATTCTAATGCCTTGTTTGTTTTAGTTTTTGAAAAAGTATTTTTCGATAGATTCTCCTTACTTCCAATTGTTTTTCTCTCTATCTCTCCCCACTTATTACCCCTTCTACTCTCTAAAACAAAAAACAAAAACGAAACCATACAAAACATAAGTAACTTGTCAGATATTTTATATACTAGTTCTTTGGATCTAGGGGGTATTCTTCTAAATAATCCAATTGGCTTTCCCGCCAATTTTTTTTGTCCTTATTCAATTTTTCCTCGTATTTTGTGGCTTATTGTCAATTTTTTGGGGATTATTGCTTCCTTATGACGAGAGGAATCTAAAAAGTAAAAAATTTTGGTCGAAATCAAATTTTTTTTGAATAAAGAGGAAATAAGTGGCTTTCCCGCCAATTTTTGTCGAAATTCAAAAAAAATTGGATTTTGATCGAAATTTTTTACTTTTTAGATTCCTCTCGTCATAAGGAAGCAATAATCCCCAAAAAATTGACAATAAGCCACAAAATGCAAAAAAAAATTGAATAAGGACAAAAAAAAATTGGGGAAAGCCAAATGGATTATTTAGAAGAACACCCCCTAGTCTATATATTACTGTATCATTCAACGTCGGCTATGTATAGTTTAATTATCGATCACTATCCTTTTTTTGAACTTTTACATTGATGAGGTACTACCTTCGTACCGATAGCTCAAATAAATACTATTGTTTATCGTACGTCAAATTGTGATATAAACGTTGATATTACACATCTTCACTTTAATGCTGTAGGGCCTCTTGATATTACACTTCTTAACTAAACATCGTGGGTTCACAGTAGCAGGGTGGAATGCAGCTGTCGCGCGGAAAAGACTATAGCTAACCAAACACGTTTCTTGTTTTTGTTTTTATGAAAACGTAAACCCGTTTCTACTTCTAGTTACTTAAAAACAAAAAACCGAAAAAGTTACCAAACGCACCCTTAACAATAGCAGTTATACGGTTTGTTATAGGGGTGATTATAAAAACCGGAAAACCGGACCGAACCGGAAAAACCGGACCGAACCGGACCGATTTTCCGGTTTTCATTTCAACCGGTTCGGTCCGGTTTGAAATATTTCAAAAATTCATTTTCGGTTCCGGTCCCGGTTTGAGAGATTTACAAACCGGTCTAAACCGGACCGGACCGGATTACACATGTATACAAAACATTGCAAGAGGTGTGGCTCGAACTCGAGACCTCAGGTTTCAACCAAACGCCACTTACCGCTGTGCTACAACGGTTGTTGTGAATTCTATGTGTAAAAAATATATTTATTACATAAATACGATAGATATATAAATACAAACCCTAATTACTTATCCAGATTTCATTTTCTTTCCTCACACAGTCACACACCCCGCCGACTTCACTCCAAGTCAGGCGATGGCGATTTCTCTCTCTCTCTCTCTCTCTCTCTCTCTCTCTCTCTCTCTCTCTCTCTCTCTCTCTCTCCCCCTCCCTCTCCCTCTCCCTCTCCTTCTTCTTCTTCTTCTTCTTCAGTGGCGATGGCGAAGTGCGGCGGCCGGTCATCTTCAGTGGCGATGGCGAAGTGCGGCGGCCGGTGACCGGCGACTGGTATACGATTACTCTCTCTCTCTCTCTCTCTCGTCCACGTTTGTTGATTTTTAGTTTTGTTTGAAACCCCAAACTCAGATCTGGTCTGAGATGGAGCTCGGTGACGGCGCCGGCGGTTGATACCGACAGGATCGTGCATATTTTCTCTCTGTCATCTTGAAACCGGATAAATTGTAAAACCGGACCGGAACCGGATAAACCGGAACCGGAACCGGACCGGATTATTTCGTCCGGTTCCGGTTTCCATTTATTCCAAACCGGATAACCGGTTTCGACCGAAAAATGTGTCCAAACCGGTCGAAACCGGACCGGTATCACCCCTAGTTTGTTATGTGTCCACACCTCATTGGCTTTACACCTTCCACTACTATTCCAATTACCGTTGACCCAGATTTTAATCATTATAGTACTGCGCTCTCTCTATGTTCCAATCTAACCTAATTGTAAACGTGGGAAATTCAAATCCGACAAATTAAAGTACCTCCTTATTAACATTAGTCCGAAGTGGTGTTTAACCTAATCCTTATCTAAACCCCAATGGTACACCACTTGACTAGACGTGGCTTTATGGGTACCAACTTGAGGAGTCCTACATGGTTGCTATTGCCAAAAAAAAAATCTCGCTTTCTTCGCTTGGGGTTTCCAGAATCACGCTCACTCTCTCTTCGGCGCGGTTTTTAATAAATTTTCTTTCTACTTATCACTCTCGTCTCGTCTCGTCTCTCTATCCTTCTTCACTTATTCCCAAAGAATATCTACCAAAACATTTACCAAACAACCTCGTACACGTTACTTAGTTGTGCAATATAGAATGTGACGTATTTTCAGTATTGTCCTTTGATTCGACAAACGCTAAAATGCCAATGACTCGTTTCGTGCGATAAGGTTTTTGAGATCGGATCTAGTGAATAAAACGCTTGCGATATTTCGTTCTAGTGTTAACAAAAATGGATAGTAGTCTCAAGAGTAGAATGTTTTCGAAAACGTGTAACACATAGTACTAACTTTATACTAGTCATCATTTCATTCATCTGTATTCAGTCAATCAGTGCACAACTTTGCATGCAATGTGAGACTTTTACAAGGCATGCTTGCGTAAATGCATCATTCTTCCCCAATTATTTCCTAGTTACCATTCGAATACTTAATTATTGGCTATCCCCGTTCTCTTGAACTTAATTTAAATTTAATTTAAATTTAAAAATTGTATTTATTTGAATTTTTTTTGCATTTATTAATTTTGCGTCAAACTTTTATGAGTTATTGATTCGTCCCGACGAGAGGAATCGAAAAAGTAATTTTTTTTACTTTTACCTAAGTATTTTGAGAAATAACCATTTTTTAGCAAAAAAATAATGACGTTTTGGCGTTAAAAAGTGGTTATTTTTTAAAAATACTTGGGTAAAAAAAAAAAAAATTAACTTTTCCGAATTGTCACTAGAATAAAAAACTTATAATCTTTCAAAAATGCTAGATACGAATTTTGTCGTTATCTTACGACATCACCTAATTACAGAGAAACTTTTGGGTGCTGGGTGGGTACCACTTGGTGCCTGCTCGGCGCATCCGAGCCGTCCATTTCGGTGGCCCGGATGGGCTGTTAGGGCACCATGTGGGCACGATCACGTTGTACTCACCCGATACCCAAAAATTTCTCCTAATTACATACATGTACGTGACCGCATTGTTGTTTAATAAAAACCTGTACATACCACAAATATAATTTTTTCCTGACAACAATTAAGAGGGTACGGATCAATTTACACGCATTCCTAATTTTTGGAGGACTGTACCATATCTAAAATAGTAAAAGCTTCGTATACATAGCATTATTCCGATTTTCACGAGGGCTTGCCGGTCCAACTAGAAAATTTAATACTCCGTACTAATTATTACATCACAACTAACTTTTGAAAAATTAATAACAGTATTTCTTAAATCTGATGTTGTCTTTTCTGATTAATTTACAAATGAAAATAGTGGGATGCATCAAATGCAATATGGGTTACTTTAGCGTATGGGACCACAGGGGTGGTAAACTTTCTCTCAACAAATTATTGTTTTTTTTTATTTTTTAAATAACTCAGGGTGTCAGGGTCAACTTACACGCACGTCAACCAATTTTGGGGGACAAATCTCAATAAAAAAAAAAAGGAAGAACAAATTATTGTTTTGAGTATGAAAATGACCTATTTCCATAATACCATAATATCGGGTTTTTTCTATTTTTAAATAGGAAAATGACAGCCAATGACGTGTTTTGATAATTAATATCCGCCAAGGACATTTTCAACATTAACAAATGTTCTTAGCTTATCCTTAATGGATATTAATTATCAAAACACGTCCTGGACCGTTATTTTCCCTTTAAATTTTGTCATGGGCCTCAACACTTTTTGGGTCCATTTGAAGCCCCTTTGTGGTCCTCATTCTGTAAGCCCCAAGATCAGAACACCACAAAGGCACAAAACCCACAAACCCAACTGGTTATAATAATTTCCTCTTCTTTTTTCTTTTGGTTGGATCTGCAATTGGTTATAATTACTTGATTGAGTCACTTTTGGCCTTTTGTGGTTTATACAAAATGTGGACCACTATACGGTTCGATTATCGAGATTAGGCCACAAAAAGTAATTTCTTGTGATTCCTCTAGTTCCGGTGTGAATGATCTGTCTTTGACCGGAGCAGAAAGGAGATTAGTCGAGGTGCCGTAAACTGGCCCGACTGCCCCCGGCCATTAGAAAAAATGTGGACCACTAGCTAGGGTTAGTCTGTCTAAACCATGGCGAATTGAAGGGATCAAATTGTGACGAGGAATTCCTCATAATATATGCCAATGTGCAAGTGACTGACATTGATATCATGATATGCATTGTACACCTAACATCATTATGTGTAGCTCATTTGGGTGGTGGTCCAAATATTCAGATAGTACAACATAATGAGTTTGTTGCATGCATTCTTTTTTTTTCCAAACGTACGTCTTAGGGCATCACCTTTGGTTTTTTTCATCACGTCTGATCCAACCATAATTTACCGCTTCGATCATATGGAGTAAATGATTAGGTCTTATTCTTCAAGTTTCCGATCGAGGCGGTGGACCGGCCTGGAGATAGGAGGACTTGGGTACGTACCACATAGAATCACAATACTCCGAGTATTTTCGGCATTTGAGGACTAGTATTTTCAACAAATCACTTGGAGGCAAGATCACTCTTCAATGAGAGATTCATTCTTTGAATAGAAGATTATTGTGGATTTGGCTACCCTTCATCGAACCCAGTATTCAAGTTTGAAGTTGATTGAGACTAGCATTATACTCCATTGGAGGGATCATGTCTAAAAGGCACTACGTATGGACATGCTTCCTCACTAGTCACATTCCATCAGCATTAATTCTAACTTAGGTTCCAATTAGCCTCCTCTAAATTCATTCCCTGCCTCCATTGATCTATGAGATCGAATGCTCGAGTGCGACTTTGTAAAAGAGGGTGAACAAAATCAGTATGAAATGAGGGTACGTAATGTTCACCCTCTTTTAATGAGGGTGAAAAACATCAATCTCCCGAAGATACTCGCCCAATTAGTCTAATAGTATCCAGACTCATTCAAGAAGAAAAACCCTAATATCCAAGCTAAGTCTTGTGTCTCATGTTTACTTTACTCAGGGTCATAATTATTCGAGGCCAATTACAAAAAGGTTAATTTGATCAGAATTAAGACACTGATAGCTATGTTCGTGAAAAAGTATTATTTGGAACAATACATAATTAAAGTCATTTATGCCATTCATTTTTTTTTCTCCAAATGTGATTTATTCAAGTAACTAGCGGTGTGTCTAATCAAGTTAATTTTTTAGAAATGACCTACTAATTTCGTTCATTTTCTGTTTTCCAAATGTGATTTATTCAAGTAACTAGCAGTGTCCGATCAAGTTAACTTTTTAGGAAATGACCTTTTCTACGAGAGTTACAATACAAATGGTTGTGATCACTATTGAGGAGCTCAAGTTGAATAATAATTTTGCAGCGGCCAAAAACTGGATGGGAGCTGAATATAATAATGATCGTCTTTTCACCTTCTTTTTTCTTCTCTATGGGCCGATTTGGCAAATAGCCAAATGTTTTTTTTTTTTATCTTTATTCAATTTTCCGCATTTGTTGGTTTCAGTTCAAATTTTTGGGATTATTGGCTCGCCTCGAAAATATGAATCGGAAAAATAAAAAAATAAAAAATTATTATTGGAAATCATTTTTTTAACAAAGCCAAAAACTACTATTGAGTTTCGATCATATTTTTTAATTTTTTGATTTTACTTGTCGAGACGAACCAATAATTCAAAAAATTATACTAATAAAATAACAAATGCAAAAAAGAAGAAGAAGTTGAATAAAGACCCCCAAATTTTTTTTTGCTAAATTGGCCCAATAGTGAACTTCGGTAATTCAATGGGCAATAAGACTAATTTAAACGGTATGGAGTTCGGCCCAAATTATGAACAATCTGATAGGCCCAACCCAAAACCTATCTGGCCCATCTCTCTCATTGTCTAGTATTTCTTAGTTCTCCCAGTAACAAACCCTAATTCGACAGCATCGCGATTTGTCAACACTCAGCAGTTAACCTCCTTCTACTTCGATCCTGCGAAATCGAAAGCAGTTTACTTGATCTGCACTAGACGTAGTTTTCGTATATGTCCATATATATATATATATATATATATGATGTTCTCTTTAGTTAATCGAGTAATAATGGAAGAAAGCCGGTGATGATAAATTTTGGGCATGAGCTGCAACAACAAATTGCGCACCCATGTACGATTTGGGGTTGTTGATGCGAGGAATAATGTGCCAAAATGCTAATCTGAGGCTTCTCTTTCTATGGGTATATTGCAAATATAACTGTGGCAATGGAACCTGAACGCAAATTGGATAATTTGATGGACTTTTGAGTTTCTTGGATGTTTCCGAGTTCTTTGGTCATTTTTAGGTCAATTTAGTGAAGGAGAAGTCCAACCCTGAATTATAATTCAAGAAATTTAGAATTCGTGGATATTACTGAAGTTCCCAACTTTTGTTATTTCCGTTCTTCCCGATGTTAATTCCAAGCAATTCCCAACTTACTTAGAGGAAATCGGCCTTTGTCTGACCTCTGATATACTGAGGATAGATTATCTAATTGGTTAACATACTTGTCTACTTTGAGCTTGCTGAAGATGTCAATATGCAGCAATGCAAGCTACAAGAAATACATTCCAACTACTATGAAGACTGTTAGAGCATCTCCAGCCTTCACCCATTTTTTTTCCTCAAATTTGAGTTAAATTTTGGGTAAAAACCCATTTTGGGTAGGTATATCTCCAACCATCAAATCCAAATATATATACATTTTATTCTTAATGGCATAATCATAAATAAGGGAAAGCAATCAAATCCAAAATGAGGAGACCTGGTACTCTTCTCTCTCCATCGCCATCTCTCTCTCTCCCTCAGAATCAAACACAAAATTTTTTTCACACAAAATCTAGAACCGGACACAACCACAAAAGACAACTTTGAAACTCGTTCATCATCATCGGAGGAGGCTAGAAAAGAAGATGACAACTCTAGGGGACCCAATGTCCCAAGAAGACTTAGAGGTCACAACACCACCACCACTTTCTGCATCGCCTCTCAAACTGCCGGCCCTCGGCCTGCCGCCATTGCCGACGAGGTTCTCTCTCCCTCCTCCCTCCCTCTTTCTCTCTCTTTCTAACTAGCCGTTGGAGAAATGGGTCAAGGCAAAAGTTGTCCCAAATTTGGGTAAATAAATGGGTAAAACCCAAAATGGGGAAGGGTTTGGGTCAAAGATTGGAGAGAGATTTTTGTAATTTTTGCCCCATTTTTAAATTTGAGTCTTAAAATGGGTCAAGGCTGGAGATGCTCTTAGACTGATGTGCTTATAGTTCTTTTTGTACTTATGTACAGAATATATATTTACTATTCAACCCTCTACTTGTAAAGTTCATTGGTCAAGTTATTTCATGTGTATCTTAGCATTGTGGCTAAGGTGGTTTATGTTTGGCTCATTGCCAATGTTGCATACTGCCTTAAACAGACTGAAAAGTCATTATGGTTTTGTTCTTACTGTGGACTATGTTTTGGCCTGTTTGTGTATCGCGTCAAATTCTTTACATCTTTGTTACGACTTCCCTTTTGTTGGCATGATGCAAAGCATTGTACATTTCCACGGAGTATTGCATTGCATTTTATAGATTTCAATTGCTATATTTTCTCAAAACCCCACATTATTATCGGTCCACGTAATTCAGTCATATGAGTTTCTTCCAAATTCACTTCTGAAGCTCATGCTTCATCGAATGAAAGATGATCCGATCCAATGGAAGTATTTCACGTTATCAAAGTTCTCTTTCAAGATTGGTTATAGGTGGTAATTTGCCTGAAGTGGGATGCCAATCAATAGTTTGATATACTATGTGAGTTTCGCTAAAATGCTGGTAATATTTTTAACGCAATAAAGCTTTAGGTGAATCTGCTTCAGGGTCTCATCTTAGTTCTTGTATATCGTCTCTTTAATCGAATCCAATACGGTTTGAGTAGGAAATTGAATAATGGAAGAAAGCCAGTGATGATAAATTTTGGGCTTGAGCTGCAATAACAAATTGCGCACCCATAAGGTTTGGGGTTGTTGATGCGAGGAATAATGTGCCAACATGCTAATCTGAGGCTTTTCTTGCAATGGGTATATTACAAATGTAACTATGGCAATGGAACTCGAAGTCAAATTACTAAAATCTGATGAACCCCTTTTGAGTTTCTTGGATGTTTCTGAGTTCGTTGGTCATTTTTCGATCAATTTTGTGAGTGAGAAATTCCAACCCTAAATTCTAATTCAAGAAATTTAGAATTCATGAATTTATAGCGCTGAAGTTCCCTAGTCTTTCATTGCACTTCTTCCCAATTTTGCCGTATCTTGATCCATTTTGAACTTAGTTGTCAAACATTTCTCAACTTACCCAGTGGAAATTGGCTTTTTGACTGAATTCTGATATGTACAGGATACATTATCTGATTGGTTAATATAGTTGTCTACTCTGAGCTTGCTGAAGATGTCAATACGCAGTAATGCAAGCCGCAAGTAATACATTTCGACTGCATGAAGACTGATGTGCTTATAGTTCTTTTGGTACTTATGTACAGAAGATACGTATTTACTACTTGACCGTGGAATTGACATGATTGCCACTTGTAAAGTTCATTGGTCAAATTTTTTCATGCGTATCTTAGCATTGTGGCTAAGGTGATTTTTGTTTGCTCGCTGACAATGTTTCATACTGCCTTTGTGGACTATGTTTTAGCATTTTTGTGTATCGCATCAAATTCTTTACATCTTTGTCTAGGTCTTTCCTTTATTGGCAATGATTCAAAGCATTGTACATTGCCACAGGGTATTGCATGCATTTTATAGATTTCAATTGCTATATTATCTCAAAGAGCGACATTATTACCATGTTGTTTTTCCTTTTATTGGTCCATGTAAATCAGTCATCAGTTTCTTTGAAATTCACTTATGGGGCTTATGTTCGTCTAATGAATGATGATCCAATCCAACGGCAGTTTTTCATGTTATCAGAGATCTCTTTCAAGATTGGTTATATAGGAGGTAATTCGCCTGAAGTTGGATGCCAATCGACAGTTTGATATACTAATACGCGAGTTTTGCTAAAATGCTGGTAGTGTTTAAGGCAATCAAGCTTTAGGTGAATCTGCTTCATGGCCTCATCTTAGTTCTTTTTTTTTTTTTTTTTGATCCGCCCTCATCTTAGTTCTGGTTATCCTTTTTTAGCTATAAGTTTTAAACTAGGGCTAGTCGAATTTTATTTGGTTTTTTCTTTATCTATAGGTATTGTGTTAATTAGGTTGAAATGCTATAACCATTCTGATATGCATTTTTCTTTAGTAACAGTTCTTGAACAGAATCCTATGGAGTTATTTATTCACTTGATATAGGTAACATATTTCTCTTTCAAGTGTTGATGACCCATGGGCAATGAACTCGTACATGTCAGAACGGAAAAAGAAGAAAAAGTAAGAAGTTTTGATATTCAAACACGTATTCGAATTTCGAATGAGTCACAGGGGAACAACATTCATTGCTGGCCAGACCAAAACTGCAACTTCCGATGCAAAAAGATAAGTATGCCGTTTCTGCTGCACAATCTACTAGCTTTGAATGGTAGGTTTAGGAGAACAGTTGTTGCTTTCTTTGAATGGTTGGTTTGAACTATGAAGTGTCACATCGGTAGAGCCAGAAGATGATACTTAACCTCAAGGGCTAAGCAACTATATAACTTCCTCATGTTCGCTTTCTGAGTAAGCAACCAAGCTCCACACAAGCTCCCAATTCACACGCTTTTTGACAGGCTGTTTAAGAAGATCCACATTCCACACTACCCATTTCCATACAGATCTCTTGAACTCACAGACTAGGAAAACTTCTCAGGTGGTGGTGGCAGAAGAAAGCCTTGCAAGTTCAGGCATTGCCTTAGTGGTAGAGGGCAGACTATGGGTCCAGGAGGACCTGGGGGTGGTGGTGGTCCTGGGGGTGGTGGTGGTGGCTGGGGTGGACCTGGGGGTGGTGGTGGACCTGGGGGCCCGGGTCCAGGAGGCTTCTTTGGTGGCTTATGCAACATGATAGGTTCTTGGTAAGTGACACTCTCTTTTCTCGAATGTGATCAGTGAAAATATTTATTTTTTGCTTGGTATTTGAATAATGCAGTTTCTTTTTTGGGCCTGATTACGGTTTTTCATTGATTTGGAAATGCAGCTTAAATTGCCTGTGCTGTTGCTGGTTGCTGCGAGATTGTTTCGGAGGACCCCCCGGCGGCCCTCGTCCTTTCTGATTTGCTGGGCATGGGTATGATGAACTGAGATTGCTTTGTTGGATTACTTGAGCAATAAAATCCTGTGTTCACTCAGTGATAAAAGAATAACAGTTCCTGTTTCTCAGTTTCTTCATATGTATCTACTTGCCATTTTCTTCCTTTGTTTGTAAATGGAGAGAATGATGGAGTTATCATGTTGTATCAGACCTTTTTACTTTATGTTTTTATTAAATGCATTGACTTTTATGGACTCTCTCTCTCAATTTATGTTCGCATCAATTTATTTGGGCTTCTTTGGTAAGTTAACAAGTACATAAATTTATTTTTTTTCCCATTGCGCAAAAATATAGATGTGAACATCCGTATCCAAGTTGATAAACGAGTGTCCCCGACTTGAAATTAAAAATGCAATTTGGTGGGTGCCATACGTGTCCTTGACATGACGCATGTCTCTGGAGTGTAGACACGCGTACAACAGCTTGTTTTGATGTCTTGCTTAAGCTACAAAATCAATTCTGCTTTATTTTGACTGAATTTGGTCGGCTATTGTTTGGGTATTACTTGATGTAGGATTGACTTTATGCTTGTGAAATACGGTTCTAAATGAGGACCTCTTAAATGGATATGGATATGGATACTGATATGAACACGGCGGTTCTAAATAAATGAGGACACGAACACGGTCAGGGACATGCAAAATTTTTTAGATATATAAGGATAGAGGGAAAGTTTCAAATGAGGACCTCTTAAAATGTGGACTCCCCTTTCCCGATCGAATTTTGATGATCCGAGCCGCTCAATGTGTTCATAATGTGATTTTAAGGGTACCCGCGAGAAATTGGCAAAAAAAAAAGACCGGGAAGGGCTTGATTTAAGCAGTTTTTTATTGAACCGTTCAATAAAAAACTGTTCGCATGAAACCCTTTCTGGTCATTTTTTTTGCTGACTTCTTGCGAGAGTACCCATAAAATCACATTCTAATCACATTGAGCAGCTCGGATCATCGAAATTCGATAAGGAAAGAGGAGAAATGAGGAGGTTCGCATTTTAACTAAAATGAGGACGTTCTCGTTTGAAATGGTGTAAGGATAGATATCTAATTTTGGGAAATGATTTTGCCACACCCTTTTTTGTTAATGCCACACCCTACAAGTGTATTTTTGCACCAAAAAATACACTTGCAGGGTGTGGCATTAATAAATAAGGGTGTGGCAAAATCACTAGCCATTTTTATGCATACTATTCCATCAGAATTTAACCAAAACTAATTTTATCTTTATGATTTATTTTTTCCTTTAAGATACTATGGAGTATTAGTTAAACAGAAAGTCTACACACACAGATAATCTGTGCATAAATTGTGCATAGATTTCGTTGTGGGGCTCACCACGAGTCCCACACAAATCATCCGAGCCGTTCATTAAATGTAAAACATTTTTTCAATGGTCCCCGTAAAAAATAAGCTCAATCTGATACCTATAGGTCCTCGATCCAACTATATAACTTTTCATTATCCGGAAATCTAAATGAAAAGTTAGATGGTTGGATGAAGCACCTATAGGTATCGGATTGAGCTTATTTTTTACAGGGACCCTTGAAAAAATGTTTTACATTTAATGAACGGCTCGGATGATTTATGTAGAACCCGTGGTGGGCCCTACAACAAAATCTGTGCACAGTCTGTGCACAGATTGCTGTGTGTAGCAGGACTCTTAGTTAAACGAGGGTTATATTTGGTCAGATTTCTTTATATGCTCTTTTTCCTCATATTTTGGGAGTATATACCTTTGAAATGAAGTTGCAATTGTATATATTATCCCTATCATATTTAATTCCATCCGTATTCAAGTTGATAAACGAGTGTCCCGACTTGAAAATAATTAACTTTTTGGGACACTCAATTTGGCGGGTGCCATATGTGTTCTCGACATGGCGCATGTCTCTGGAGTGTCTAATGTTGGAAAAATGAAATTTTAACCAAAGAGAATCTGGTGGGACCCACACTGCGCGAGGTGGGCCCAGGTGGGTTTTAGATACTTCTTGCTAAGGAGTTTAAACCGTTGGAAAAATGAACAAATTCCATTGAGAGATGAATGAGAAATTGTCTCTTAAAGTGGGTTTCGGACCGACAACAGTGCACGGTTGGATGGTCAAAGTTGGTTGATTACCAGAGTTATTACCCATGATTGTATATTCAATTTCGGGAATAATAACTGTATCAGTTTTATTCCAGAATTGAATTACGAAATCAATTCCCCTATTGATTGAGAGGCTCCTCCACCTTCATTGCAGCATTCATGGCAGAGGCTCCTCCTTCGGCTATAAAAGGAGACCTCTACCTTTGGTTTCAACACACCGAAAATCAAAAGCTCTACATCTTCTGCAATACAATTGTTCTTTTCGAGAGAGAGAGTATAGGCACAAGTTGGTTCGACGGGCAGTCTACGGCGGTGCTCCGGCGGCTGAGTGGTAACCGAGTCAACCCTGGGAGATGAACACCGACACAACCTTCAGCACCGGTGAG